>OY763909.1:6092500-7385000 GCA_963667235.1 Nomada lathburiana | reverse complement strand
GAGCCGAGAACCGGTCGAAGGGGAATTGCTAGAATTCATTTGTAGAAAGAAAATAGCCGATTCTGAGATTTCCTATTAAATAATATATATTTGTTGTTGGATAATTTTTCAATGTAAACCAGTTATGCGTGTCACTCTATACATTCTACCAACTTGTTGTGTAATAAGGATTGTTTTTAAATGTACTTGTTTAATCGTTTGCGATTTATTCAGGGCAATCTTCAATTGAAAGTTCAACTTGTACTACTTGTATCCTGTCTTATAAACTCGTCGTCGATAATAATGCAGATCGAACAACCTCGACGAGGTCTTTTTGTATTAATCACGAGCTGCGTAATATGCATATACGCATTCCTGTGACGCAACATTTCCTCACGATTGTCCAACAATCGTTAATTAACGCAACAAACATTCGAATTTAAATCAGAGCCGCTGCGTGGCGATACGCTGACTCGATTCATAATTGAGATAATTATCCGAATGCGGTGCCGATTAATTCGTAATATTTGCGAATGCAAATATAAGACACCGAGTTAAAACAAAATCTCCTGAATATCACGCGCGCGCAATGATCAATTCCAACGGCAAAGAAAAAAAGAAAAAAAATACAAAGGACATTGCATTGACCCAAAACTTAGTTCCAGCCACCTATCGAAAATTCGTTATCCAAGCAGGCTATCGCGTTCGCGAATTCCCAAGGCCCGATTCGCCAGTCGCACTCACCCAGAACGCAATCCGCCAAAATAAAATATTCCACGTGAAACCGTTTCACGTACAACGATCACGAAACGCTCAGTCGATCGTCGGCAGAGACTACGAAACCACGCCGAGAAGGACAACGATCGAACGGGCGCGACGCCGAAAAAATACCGAAATCGAAAGAATAATCGTACCTGGAACCGTTCGTCTGGCTCGATCGCAAGAAAATCGAGGAAAAAGGAAAAAGGACATTCCGCGGCGGGACAACCGGCCGCAATTTACGAGGACCCCGCCGGCTGATAACGTTTCGCTCCGGCGAGCCAGGAGACTTTCACCTTGATCGTAATCGACAGGAAGCCTTGCGCAACTTTTCTGCACTATCTATGCATACCGGTCGTTCGACGGAAGCCGAAATTCGTCCGTTCGCGCGCCGTCTTCCGCTCGGTATCGCTCGTTCATTTTTCGCGCGTCGCTTCGATAAAGCCCCGCGAGAATTGCGGCGCGTCTCGACGGAAGGACGCGTCGGTTCGCGCGAGGAATTCGCGAATCGCGGGCACGTTGTTTTCTTTTCGTTTCGCTTCCTCTCTTTTTTTCATTTTTATAATTATTGCGCTGGCGTTTCGCGAGGACCGAGGCGCGTCTTGCGAAACAACGCGTTGACGAAACAGCACGTATCGCGAACAAGCGTTGAGCTGCCTCGTCGCGGTCAAACGACCAACGATCGTGCGTATCGATGGAAACGACGGGAACGTTCGCAACTGTGCGACACCGTGGACAGGTTGATTTTTCCCGCTGAACGATGGTCGGAAGTCGGAACAGGAATTTCGGACAGGACGTACTTTTTGGACGAATGAGCGGGGTTTGGTTGTTCGTGCTCGTATAAGGTATGGGCCCATACTTCACAGTATACTGTAATACAACATTTTCTTTGTCGTGCGATGTCATTTGGAATGATTTTGTTCATCTTGTAAATATGCGGGCTTCTTTTATTTTGGACGAAGGTTAATCTTTTATTAGTCTTTCTATTTAACATTGACATGGTTTCCTCAAGAATTTCGTTTTCATTGTTGAAACTTTGTTAAATCAATTACACACTGGTGTTCTTGGGAATTCGGAGAACTTTATTAAATACATCGACTGCCTGATTCAATTTAGCAATCTCGAGTTAACGTTCAGAGGAGAACAATGACCAACGAATCATCTTCGAACAGCGATAACAGGTAAATTAAATAGGTAGCCAACAGTCCATAAACGAAAATGAAGGAAATCGCGCGATACGCGCAAAACATAAACGAAACGTGCAATGAAGCGATAATTAACACCAGACTCTGCACTCGTGTTCCAAACGTACAAACAAAAATGAAAGTACAATCGCATCCCACGAAGTAAACCGCAATAAAATACAGCAGCGACGAAAAATATCTCCGCTGCTGACCAAACGAAACCATCGACATCCGAAATCGTCCCAAAGGCTTCAGTCTATCAAAAATTCGGTGTACCGAACATCCGCGAAATCCGCCCGATCCTTTGACCCGGGGTAACCAGCATCGTGCCCCCGTTGATCACGTTACCAATTACGATTGGGCGGACGGTTAAATAAAAGGGAACATCGCTCGGACCAACAGGATTATGTCACTCGCGGCGTGGAACGAAACGAACAAGAACGAAACCTGGTGGAGTCGACCTGGGTGAACGCTGAACGTGAGCTCTCCTCGAAGAACTTCGCTCTGGCCCCGGGGTGAATCAGTCCTTTGTGCTTGCCTCTCTCAGGGTCAACCGCTTTCGGTGCAGTATATGCCTGCAACGTTTACACGTACACGGGCGAACACGTCCATCCGTCTGACCGTAGCTTATAGGGTGTCCTGGAAGTCCTGCCGGACGATTAGGAGCCATAGATAGGGGGTGAACGGCGAGACGATGTCCGTGGACGATCGGAGGACGGTTCTAGGGTGATTTCATTGGAGACCAAGGTTGGGGGTTACTTTAACGAACACGATCAATTAGGTACATAGGTCAGGTTAATTAGAAAATTTGGAAGGCTCGGTAAAAGAGAGAAGAAGAATTCTAGCGGTGTTATAATGGCTGGAATACCGGGGAAGAAGTGGCACTTGTCAAAAACTATGAAGACGAGAAGTATAATTTCGAACTGCGAGAAGTGGATTCGAAGAAATGTAAACGTGCAGAAAGAAAATGGCTTCGTGGTGGAATTGGTGGAAAGTGATTTGTAACATCAGAAGTGAAATCGAGCTTGTATTGTAAAATTGAATTCTAAAAATGAACCAAGCGAATGGCATGCGATACAATGCTAGAAATATTGACAGAGGATGACAACGCGAAGAATAAAATATACGGATGACAATGAAGCTTCATTGAATCATCGAGGATCTTAGGTACGAGCTAATAATAATTTGGAAATTATGGAAAGTAGAAATTTCGTTTCACCTGGTGTATTTAATTTTGAACTTCGCCCTATACATCGAAGTTCCTTCTTGGTAAAGGTGATCCTACGCTTTCTTGTGGGATCCTCAGCTTTCGATATCGAGACGGTGGTCTCTTAGTTCCGTGGCGGAACACGAGCCTTTCACCTAAAGGATGAAAGAGAAATTTCGGGCCCTCTGAGAGGTACTTACGTAAGCAGTATTTCAGAGGAGTACATGTAATTTTCGTCTACAATTATCGTACCGAACGAAATCTCGAATTAAAATAAATAATATCCTCGTCGATCTGTAACGATCACCCTGTAGATCCTAGGGGTGAAGGTTTTCTCATTCTTCCTTTATTGCTGCAGGAAGTACCAACGACGTAATATTTTTTTCTTCCTCAAATAACTCAGAGAGCTACTACGCTGCGCAATTAGATTTATTCTAGTTAGCGAAAAATAATCGAATGCAATTTCCAAGCATTGCAATATTATTGCACCTAATCAATACACTATATGTATCAATAGTAAAGAAATTATTATTGGGACGAATTTAGCCGAGGAATTTTCAATCGGCAGGTAGCTTTTCGACGTTGATTTATTCAATTGTTATATCAGCAGGTTTAATTTTTGTTGATTCCCCAATGGTCGTAATGAAGGGCCTTTCGACAGTAAACAGATCTCGCCGCACGAGAACGTCTCTCTAGGAGCCGTAACTTACTCCGATCCCTTTCTTGTCCAGGGTCTTTTTCTTGCCGCGATGTTTCAGCAAAATCGAAGGAAAAAAAAAGGACGAAGACCGTGACGACCGCTAAAGGGCGGTGAGAGTTTCACAGGAAACGAAGCAACGGAGAGGGGATACAAAGAGCTTAGACATGAAGCAAACACAGTGTGCCCAGAAAAATTGATAACAATTAGTTTGAGCGAAAAGTATAATCCAAGAACTGAAATAAAAGTGACGCGAATAATTATTTCCGCAAAAAAGCTCCACTCGATCAAATAAATCGCATCGAGCAGATTCATCGCCGATTGTAATTGCAGAAAATTCCAAGTCGCGATGACTCCACGCGATGATTCGTATCAGAAGGAAGAAATTGATTCAGCGATAGATCACTGGCGCCTGTCTTTTTCTCCTGTCGAATGATACTCGAAGATATCCAGTGGAAAGGAATGGAAAATATTATTCCCGCAACGATTTTGAAAAATTCATTTCGTTCGGCGGATAAGAATATCGATAGATCGGAGGGATGTGGTAGACAGAACGTCTCGCGGTTCTCACGTCCGTCTCGCTTGTCTCGTGCGAGGTTTCAAAATTGCTTCTCCACTGACGTCATCAGCTGGAACTGACAATTACGCCCGAGGCGGAATTTCTTTATCGGCTACAATTTTCCGTATCTAATTGTCAGAGGACCGTTTAAACTTCCATCAAAAATCCTTGGCAAATTGCTAATTAAAAATGGGTAATTAATAGAAACAGGAAGAGGATCGACTATGTTAATCGAACTATAGCACGAACACCGTGGTCAATGTATGACGGGGTAATTAGTATCGTGAACGGGCTAATAGAAGCCGTGGTTGCACACGTTTGATAATGATGAACGCAGTTCAACGATTCGTAATAGCGTGACCAGTGATAACAGGCTATTATGTTCATCGGGAATACAGATGATAAAATGTAGGATAGAAAAGCGAATATTAATTTCAATATTCACGACACAAAGAGAACAGTAATTTCAATTTGACATTGCAATCTTTTTGCCTAATTCTGATATTCGCGATTCGACGAACGATGACCCGTCGATATTTCTCAATTGAAAAAGAAAGTATCGTGATATCGATCACCCCGACTTAACAATCGAAACGTAACGTTTTCTACTCGTAGATCGCAAACTGAATTTCGCCGGAAGAAAAATCGTATCGACTTACGTCCAGTTTCTCCGACGATAAATTTCATACCGTGATTGAAAATCGATCACCGGTAAGAAGTTGGCTGTGAAGAAACGAAAGCGTCGAAATATGCCTTCGATATGGGCGGATTTATTTGTTCCGGGATAGAATTACCGTCGAATAGTTGAAGCAAGAAGAAGAAACGATGGAAAAGCTGAGGAGGCGAATGAGATTCATGGAAACATTAATTTTTGGGAAGTAGGAAAATTTTATATCAGAAATTCGGATAGAAAATTTTTCGACTCGACGTCGATATTTTTCATATTTCTTTCGCAAATGTATGATTGAATTTTTTAAAGATGGTGTTTGTTGAGTTAACTGTCCTGCTATTTTCATACTTCATCGGAATTATATTCCACGGCCTACAATTAATTCTATTAACGCTAACTTTTGAACCTAACCAAATTGCGAGTCGCCTTGCATGCTCATCTTCCACCGCATCTTCTTTGCTCTCTACTTTTCAAAACGGAACGCTCTACATCATTGCCAATCGTTAATCGGTTCTCCTTACGTAACGCGATTTCTTTCCACGCATCATCAACGAGAGAAAGGACAAGAAGAATCCACTCACTCTCGCGATGTACATACTTCTGACACACGGCACAGGATCAATCATTTCCTAATGCTGGAATAACTGTAATGAAACAACAAACAGTAAATAAAAATACCCAAACGACACTTTTCCTCAAACAACAAATTTCGTTTCCCTGCTACCACTGCGTTAACCTAAAACAACAATAATAATAATAATCACCTGCATATAAAACCCGAAGGGACAAATTTCCAGCATCCACTTTCCGATATCTACACTAAACTGTGACATAACAACACTTAAGCCAAAGACATTTTATAGCATTTAAATAAAAGAAATTCTCCTCCTCCGTACCATCCGTAACGTTTAATTATCTACCATTTCTTTTTTCTCATCCACGGACGAAACCTTTGTTTCTTACAGACTCGAGACGCATGAGAGTCGATACCGGCTGAACGTGATCAGGTGAGGGACCAGCAGTTTTCGGCGAGGCGTACCGCAAGATGTCGAAGGCCGACGGTATGGACAATCCGGCGTTCGCCAGTGACGAAGAGTGTGCGACCGAGGCGAAGCTGGACGTTGGCCAGCAGCAGGCGACCCCGGACCAGGATCGCAAATCGGACGGCGGTCCCGTGGAGAACGGTCATCAGAGATCGCAGTTCACGTCGCAGCAGTACGGGGAGACCGGGGGAAACAGCCCGGACACGCGATACAAAACCGAGACGAAGATCGAGCTACCGGAGGGCAACGAGAGGACCGTCGTCGAGCCGAAAATGAACGGTGTTAACGGGAACGGGAATAATAATGACGCCAGTTTCTTGAATAACAGTGTCACCAGCGTGCAGATTAATGGTGAGATTGAGAATATGTTTTTTTTTCCTTCACCTGCCGCAGAATTCTTTGGAATTGTTAGGCCGTCGGTTGTTGACGGAGTTATGAAAATAAGAATGACGATAATAAATGTTTGGATAAAGTGGGGGAGAGGAATAAAGCAAAGAAATGTTCGTAGAAAGACGGGGAATTAAATGTAGTAAATTAACAGATAAATAACCAATGCAGCGAAATCGAACTAACGATAAGCTGACTGACATATGCAAGAACGAATGACGAATAAATAATAACGGTTGCACAAAATCATGAAGGGGTTCCACTGTCAGTCTGGGTGGATTTCAATTTCGACTTCACGTGAGATCGCTCGCGAATTGCGCGAAATTAATTCTGAAATAAATAAACTGGACAGAACTTTGAATGACACAATTGATATTCAGTATTGCTCGAGGAAAAAGGTAACCGACCATCGAAATAGCATTAAGCGCCTGTTGCCGCGGCTCATACGATGCATTTTTTCAATTTTGCAATGCGTTTCGAGCTAGATCGCTTAAGGATCTCAAAACGGGGGGGGAAAAGAAACGAAAAAGGTAGGGGATTTACGTAAGCGGGCACACCGCAGGCTTTTACCATCGAACGCGGTGAAAATTCTTCGCGACAAAAAAGCGAACGCGTGGCCGCCGGTTGCATTTTTCTTCCTCGTTTGACTGTTACACGCTCAGGCAGTCGTGTGCAATTCGTATGACGTAAAGCGTAATTGCGATCGAGCTGCTTTCCTATCGCCGAGATTTGCCCACGTTTGGGACAAACGGTCATCGCGTTCAATTTCACCTGCACGTATCTCGTGATTAATGTATCGCTTTATCAGCTCGAAACTTGAAACGTATTATATTATGTATGATTTATTATTTCATCCGTTCATCATTAATTTTCAATTCCTTTCTATGTCCAGTTCTTTCTATGTCCATCGGGCAATTGTGAAGTTGATTATGAATTACGGTGATTCGTATGTTCCACGTGTCGGTGTAATTTAATTCGTCGACAGGAAGGACAAGTTACGGAAAGTTTTGTTGCAATTTTTACATTTGGAATGGTTGATTTACCTGATTTACGATCTTGCATTATTTTAATCGAAAGAGTTTTTTGCGCGTAGAATTCGAAAGTACAGAAAGAACTGTTACCGTTACTGAAATTATCGATCGCACGATTTTACCAGATATGATCGGGACGAGCCGAACTTTCGATCGTTAATTACAACCACCACCACGGACGCGTACGGTTCGCCGAGAAAAAGTCGTTCGAGGTCGGTGAAACGCAGAAGGGATACGAATGGTTTTCTATACAATAACTTGGTGAAAAAATATCATTGCGTTTTGAGCGATAATTGATAACAATAATGGTGCCAATCAATCGGATCCACGAAACATCGTACATTATATCTGGTTGAAACGTATTGTACAATAGAGCTTCCATTAATATTTGACTCTCTGCGATATTTGCTTGGAAAACTCCAACGCAGAATTCGCAAGTAATATTCGAAATTTAGAGAAAATATGTTTTCTACGGTGTTAGTAAAAATCTCTGAATGGTGCTATTCACAGGATGCGTTAACCATTCTCTATCCGTGTATAGAAACGCGTACCTGCGCGTTCACTTTAGTGCGCGAAGTTACGAGCTAAGTACCTACGTTACTCAATAACAGTACAACGACTTCTGAACTATGTCCAGGTAAACAGGCAATTAGCCAAGATTTTTTTTCGCCGGTTAACATCAATTTCGCAGCACGCGAGGCACCGCCCCATAAATAAATACTTTAATGTGACGTGGAGTTTCCACACCTGTGAATACGTAACATCCTATAGTATCCGTATGGCACGGAGCGTTGTCCTTGTTGTTAATAATAAAAAAAAAACACGATAAAGAACAAAAAAATGGGGCTACTAAAGAATAAAGTACCAACGGCGACTGTATTTGCAATTACAGTGCCAATTATACTCAAACTACCAGTCACATGGATTACATAAGCAATTATTGTGTTTCTTTCTGTGTAAGAATGATCGTTTCGCAGTATGTACGTGCCTTTCTTTCTTAATTCTCTAAACCCGAAGCAAATCAGTGAAATGGAGCTTTCAAATTAACAAGCTGAAACAAAACTGACAGATCATTCGACTCGAATAGGTGGACAAAAAGACTAATTCAACCGAGGAAACCGGTAATCGAATTTTCCCTTTTTTTTCCGTAGACACTGGAAAGAAGGAGCAGATCGAGGCAGTGAACTTGGAGTTGGTCTCGATGAGGCCTTACGCGGGCAACAATCTTCAAACGAAGGGTCAGGAAGCCTGCGAGGTTCCAGCTGATCCCTACGAGGAGTACTTCGTTCCGGTGAACGAGCACCGAAAGTACATCAGGTAACGAGCATGTAAAAATATTCATCTAATCTCCGTGTTCTCTTCCTGGCTACTGTCTAACATTCATCTGCGTTTACCAGTCCGGGGCGTTGTGAAATCGCTCGAATTTTCCGCAGAGAGAAACACCTGAACAAAGAGCCATTGTACATCTACGGGATCCCAAATTATTTATCCTATATATTTATTATATTTTCAATTCGACGCATCTCTAGTGATATTAAATTGAGTATAGAGGATCATTCGATAAGATCCAATCGAGCTTGCAGATAGGTAGGGATTGAAATGTCTGTACAGAATTGAAAACCTGTTCCACGTTTGAGTCCCGTTTATATTTCATTCGCACCACGTTTTACCTGCCTGCTAAAACGACTGATGTACCAGTTGAATACAGATCGACTGAACAGTGCGTTGTCATCGGACATAAAAATGGCCAGTGTTAATAAGAAAACGATTAATTCGCGCTTGAAATTCGTCTTCGATTGAACCTTGAACCGGTAAGAACCCCAATGGAGCAGAAGACGACGAAATGGAAGTTTGCGGTTCTTCGGATAAGAAACGGATTGATGTGTCAATTTTCTGGTAACGATTCTCTGTCCCCCGTAAACTTAAAACCCCGTTCCGACGACATTTTAATATTCATCGAGCACATTCTATGCGTCCTCCATTTCTTCTCCTACCATGTTTACACATGCTAATTTATTCCTCGATCCAACGTATTTGCAATATGATAATTTCATGGTGAAAGAATCCGTGCCCTTTCTTGCGACGATTTTTTTTTCCTCTTCTTCATACCTCTCGCCAAAGAATAATTAATTTCGACTTCGTACAGATTTTCAACTGTCGCGAGACCTGTTGGTACTTACGTAAACGGCACAACCAGGCATCATAAGGAATCATTGAACGTGAATTCAATATGTCGGGAAATTGAGCTATCCAATCACGAATTTATTACTCTGCACTATAATTACGTGGAATAATACGAACGAAATGAATTCGTTTATAAATGAAGAACTTTCACTGAACGAGCGTGATATATTTCAATAATTTCACCGTTCTATTGAATCAAATGCTCGCAATATTTGTATGAAATAAAGGAAATAAAAGTAGGCTGTTCAAAATGATTCGAACAGGTACCCACGATGGTAGTTCGTTTCCAGCTGACAGGTAACACGATTACGAGTGTCACACGAACGAAGACCATGCAAATGTGTTGGTTAAAAGAAATACATATATATATATATATATATATATATATAGATAAAAATTGCTGATAGTTGCGGAACTTATGAACGTCCTAAGACGTTGCGTTCACCGCTGGAGGAGATTGCGAAACGATCGTGTCACAATGTTTCATAGGAAATCGCAGGAATGACCGCCTATTGCAAAAATGATCGTCCTTTGTCGAGTTGCGTACTCGGGTCAGATATAGAACTTTGCAACGGCATCGAATCATTTTACAATCAGGAAAGACGAAAACAGTTTTCCTTTCAGAAAAGATCTGTCGTATTTCAGTCTGCAACAGCTGAGTAGTGTCGCGTAATTGTTCCTTCCTCTTTCTATTCCGTGGCCCGCCTCTCGTTCGATATTTAGTATCGAGACAATTCGAATGGGATTTTTCGAGGATCCGTTTTTTTTTTTAGCAGAAAAGTAGCAGGTCGATTTATGACTTATTTATGATAAACGGGACTGCGTTCACGCGAATAAATGAATAGTTGCACTCGCAAGTGTGAAGTGCACGATGCTATCACACAGTTCGAATATTCGCGCGAAGCATGTACGTACACGGAATTCCTCATTGATCCCGCGGTTTGCCTCCAACATTGAAATAGACTGTCCTGCGAATGCGAACGATCTTGTTTCCCATTTGAAAACGTGCCGAAAAAAAATCTAGAAAATTTCTCATCTCAATTTGTCGACCGAGATAACTTAAACTCGATCAATGAACCTTGATCGCGCGAAGTTTCCGTTGAAAATCGGTACGTAACTGCTCCCAGCGAATCCGTTCGAAGTCGCCAGCACAAAATTTAGGGCCATGGTGTACAGCTTCACCGCCGCTGCCCGCGAACACATAACCCACGCTGTATAGAGATACGCGTGTACGTACACACCAAATCACATAGGAGAGGAGGGCAGCAGCCGAGTAGAGAGTTAGACGGTGTTTTCTGTTGTCACGAAACCTAGCAGGGGTCCCGAGGCCGAGGTTGAAACAACCGTGGCTGGAGTGCGTTTTGATTTGGGCCCCGGCGTTGGCCGTGAGGGACTCAGCCTGAGAGACCCTGCCGCCGGACTGGTCGACTATTCCCACTGGCTGACAGCCCTCAGGTACATTGAAGGATGCTTACGAGGATGAGGAACAAGGGGATAGGCTGCTGATCGATGAACGAAATGGTGGATGCGCACGAATCGCGAACTAACCCGCTTACACCCCGCTGCTCCCCCTTTTTTTTTATTATTATTATCATCATTATTCTGTTCTCCCGTCACTATTGTCGATTAGAATGACCGTAGCCGACGATACTCGAGCATGGAATGCCCGCGATGCAATTCACCGATGCTCCTTCTTTTTTTTGCAAATTGCACCACAATAATGGTACTAGATAGGGTAGGATAATATTGTTAGGTATACATATGAAAGAGGACTCAGATGTTTGATATTTATTTTCGATATTTTCATATCGATGGTGTGGCGTGTATGTGGAGAGAGACTTCGTTGATGCCTGGAGGATGGTTTGTTCGTTACGGTAAACGAAGGTATCGCTGAAATATTGGTAATAAATATTGAACCGCTGAGGAACCTTTGAATAACTCACCATTAATTCATCAATTCCATTGCCCGTTATCAATACATTCTGAAGTCGTGGCAATGGTCGATTACTTGGCGGGTCCTTTTTTTCCCTCTATCTCTGATAAGCTAGAGATTTCAGTTTGAATGGAAAATGTTCCTTTCTTACATTCCAATTGCAGAGAAATAAACGATTATTCGTTGTTACGCCTAAGAGTTCCATATTTTTTTTAACATTTCTCTTCCTTTTGTTATCGCCGTGGACAGACGCGAGATGGTACTTGAGAATGCACAGTTCTTATAGTATAGCGAATACACAGGAACATCAGCACCATTGAACAATAGACTCGATGTATAATATAATAATAGGCATTCACATGCAAAGAAACGATTACAACACTACCTCAGAAGCAGACTCCCCTCATATGAACATCGATCATTTGAACACCAAGAAAAAAATGGAGGTTTTTCATTTGGATGATTGAGACAAAAATCGAATCACTGAAGGAAGTTTAGTTGCGGATTTAAATAGATGATCATAACGATTCGTTAAAACGTTAGACTATGGTATCTGTTCGTCTAGGAAAGCTTCTAATCCCATGGTCGCTGAAGAAGGTCTGGAAACACTGACAAGCACAGTGCTGTACAAAATATGCTTCTATTGGGTCTAGGATGAGGGTGATACAAGAAACGTCCCGATGATTAACGTTAACCGAGGATAACTTTGTTACAGGGGCGAGAAACTATATGTAACGAAGGACAAACGCTCCAGGAGCACGTATTGGAGAAGGATGGCCTGTTGGGGATGCGGTTTACTAGTTTTATTGGTTGCAGTCGTTATCGCCATTTTGGCTGGAAGTAAGAATTTTTCTCTGAATTTTGCAAATTATATATTCTAGACTAAGACACATTTTTCTGAATCGTTCCAATTGCTAAGTGGATTGTTTCAAACGAGACTCAAGAAACAGAATAATTGCCAAATGATTTTGGTGCACGTATTTAATTCTTGACGTATAAATGAACCAATTTATTCTGTTATAGCTGGTGTGATTTTGACGCAAGAAGCCTCCGAGCCACTGGAAAATCTTCAGCAGACAAACTCTCGACAGTTCGGCGACGTACGAACAGCAGGAAGTCAAGAATACATGAAAAATCCACCAATTAGTCCACCGCCTGCAACTTCCACTTTCCCACCATGGCCGTCAACCGACGAAACCCTCTACGGCACTGTTCCAAGTGCTTTGGACGGTGTACTAAAGCTTGACGAATTCCGCTGGAACAACGATCTGAGTGATCCGAAATCGAGGGTGTACAGGCAAGTCAGCACAGAAATAGAGGAGAACCTGAAGAATATGTTGCAACAACCGACAGCCAACGAGACGATCGTCAAAGTGTACGATATAAATAAAGACGGTGAAGTGAAATTTAGAATAAGCTATCCACCGAGATCGATGCCTGACGAAACGCAACAGATGATCGAGGAAACATTGCAGAAAAGTGGGAACAAGATTGGACAGTATCACTTGAGTAGTTTAAAAATGAATCGATTAGTCGATCAATGTCAAAGTGGAGATCTTGGATGTTCCGACGACTGCAAGTACGATTATTCGAAGGGTATGTTCGTTTGTTCCTGTGCATCTGGAAAAATGTTGGATAACGATGGAAAGGGTTGTGTCGATGAGAACGATTTGAGCAATGTAAACATGGACGACGATGTTACGGAATCGAAGACAGAAGTGGCGCACGATTATGTTCAAGGGAGAAGTAGAGGACCTGGAACTGTATTCGAACCTAGGAGGCCTGATAATTGGGATCATTTAGATCTTAGTACAGAAGAAACGCCAAGGGAAGATGATCTTCATGTCCAGTCACATTCGGAGCATGAATCTTCTTCGGAACCAAAGACTACCAACGGGGTCAAGGACGAATCTGATCCGACAGATTGTATGTACGGTCATTCTGGGCAAGATGGTCTCTGTGGACATGATCATTCGATGGAGGATCACTCTGGACATGATCACTCGATGCACGATCACTCTGGACATGATCACTCGATGCACGATCACTCTGGACATGATCACTCGATGCATGATCACTCTGGACATGATCACTCGATGCACGATCACTCTGGACATGATCACTCGATGCACGATCACTCTGGACATGATCATTCGATGCACGATCATTCCATTCATTTTAATGCAGAACCAAAGTCTGAACCAGAGCCTACTTCTGAACCAGAACCATCTGCAGAGCCAGAACCCGCTGCAGAACCAGAACCCTCTGTAGAGCCAGAACCATCTGTAGAGCCAGAGCCTTCTGCGGAACCAGAACCCTCTGCACAACCCGAGCCTTCAGCTGAACCAGACCCTTCTGTTGAACCAGAGCCCACGGCTCAACCAGAACCTTCAGCTGAACCTGAACCTGCTGCAGAGCCAGAACCTTCAGCTGAACCTGAACCTGCTGCAGAGCCAGAGGCTTCTGCGGAACCAGAAGCAGCTGCAGTGCCAGAGCCCTCAGCACAACCGGAACCTTCAGCTGAACCAGAGCCCTCTGCAGAACCAGAGCCCTCTGCAGAACCAGAGCCCTCTGCAGAACCAGAACCTTCTGCTGAACCAGAGCCTTCTGCTGAACCAGAGCCTTCTGCTGAACCAGAGCCTTCTGCTGAACCAGAGCCCTCTGCAGAACCAGAGCCTTCTGCTGAACCAGAAGCAGCTGCAGTGCCAGAGCCCTCAGGACAACCAGAACCTTCAGCTGAACCAGCACCTTCAGCTGAACCTGCACCTTCAGCCGAATCAGAACCTTCAGCTGAACCAGCACCTTCAGCTGAACCTGCACCTTCAGCCGAACCAGAACCTTCAGCTGAACCAGAACCTTCAGCTGAACCAGCACCTTCAGCTGAACCAGAACCTTCAGCTGAACCAAAACCGTCTAATGAATCGCAGCTCTCTAATGACTCGAAGATTCCCTCTGAAATAGGACTCATTCATTCGGAGACCAGTACTGAATCAATTGTCTCTGCTGAACCACAGTCAACCGAATCAACTGTTCCTGACGAACTTAAATCCACTGCAGAGATTGAACCTTCTGCTGAACCCTCCCCCGAACCAGTTACCGAGTCAAAGTCTGCAATTGAATCAGAATCTTCCACGAAGTCTCCAGAAACAACTGAACATCCCGAATTGCCACACCAGTCTGGCCTAACTATGAGACCCGAAATATCTGACGAAACAGAATCTTCTACAGAACCCGAATTATCAACATCGCCGAATATCCTGGGCACCGGGGATCATTCTACTGAAATACATGACACTACGAAATCCAAAGATTCCACTGAACAAATGCCAATTGACAAAACTGAAACGTCTACGGAATCCGTGACTATGAAAACAATGACTGAATTACCCGATACGGTGAAGACAGCAGAGTCTCCAGATGAGTCTTCCACAACAAAACCTGTGCACGAAAACGAAAGCGTGGACGCAGATAATGTTGCTACTGATATGGAGCAGGAATCTACAACACAAATGATACCTAAAGAGACTATACTTCCAAGTAACGAAAAATCTGACGACGAAATGACAAGTGACAATACACCTTTGCCAGTAATACCTCTGATGACCGATTCAGACGACACAGTAGTCTCGAATCACTCGCCTCCCGAGGACCACTCAGAAGCAAGTGTGCCTCTAATGGATACAACAGTGACAGAAGAAAATAGCGGAATTACCGAAAGCAACGTTTCGCACGACGAAGCAATTGGTTTTACTACAATGAACGTAATTGACGAAGAGGCTGGTGTCGCGAATTCTTCCGTTGCTTCATCTAGCACTGAATCCACTGTCCCCGAGGATGAATCCACCATAGTTCCAGAGACAACGCCTATCCCCGTAGAGGATTCATCGAAAAATACGACCGAATTAAATTCCATCGTGGAAGCTGACAGTACAGAAACAAATACTGTGCCTGTCGAACCCAAACAGGGGCCCAAGTCGCATAACATTTCGTCGTCGCCTAAGGAAGCGTCTCATATCCAACCGGAATCGATTGCAAACGAGAGCAATGAAACAAACGTTATCGAACACATGCCGACCACGGTGTATCCGAAATTGCCAAAAAATATCGGCCACAACGTGGAACCTCTGATAGAACCCATTAAAAACGACACAGAAGAGGAGCACATTATGGTGATTCCACAAGTCGAGCGCGAAGAAGTTCGCGATCCACACGCAATTATTCCGCAATTAATTCCCGAACAAAGTATTCAATCAACGAATGGTTCGTCGACTTTGACTCGTGAAACAGACGGCTCGCCGGAGAAGAATAAAATTCAGTCATTCTCGCAGAACGTCGAGACGGCTCGGAATCATTCGACGATTCGTCCCGAAGAGAATATCGTTACACTAGGCGATACGATACGATACGAAGATAATTTGGATCATTCGACCAATCATCCTCTGCATCCGGCAGTGTTCCCCGAGAACACAGTGGAACAGACTACGGAGAAAATTAACGGGCCTTACGACAAACTCGTGGACGACATGTCTCCCTTCCTGCCGGATGTTCAGAAAGAGAAGGAAGTGAAGAAGGCCCCCAGGTTAGACAAGGACGAGCTGGACGTTCCTAATCCTCTGAACAGACACGTCGTGGACGTGATCACCGACATATCTTTGGTAGTAACGACCTCCACGGAACGAAACGCGAATGAAACCGAGCTGAAGGACTCTCTGAACGATGTTCAACCCGAGGTGCACGACGGTGAAATCGTTGACGAACGGGTGAAACATCTGGACGATGGGAATGAAATAGGTCGCGGTTTCAAGAGTGAAGTTAACGAGACGGAAAATGGAATTCAGAATGCGTTGCACGCACACGACGCTGTCGATAATAATAATCAGACAGTGGACGAGAAAAATGACGAGGAAGATGAGGAAGCGCTGAAGGTGGTACCATTGGAGGAGCAGTTCAAAGAAATTGAGACTACCGTGAAATACGATTTAGACAAAGGAAGATCAGAGACCACGACGGAATCCAGTATCGTTACGCAGATTCCATTGCAAGAGAAGGAAAGAGAGTCGAAAGAATCGTCGATCGAGCGCAATGTTACAACTACGTCCGAGAAGCCAGAGGAGAATGCCGTTGAGGATCAGTACAATGACATAATTGACGATACTGTGCCCAAAGGGTATCGTCGCGACGATTCAGAAATTCGTACGAAATTCAAAGACGAGTCCAATAAATTAGTCGCGGGCAATTTGGATCTGATACAGGGTAACGATGGGCAATCAATGAGATCGACGGACGTTCCTTATCGTATAAATGATAAAATGAACGACACATCCGAAGTCACGACCGTCACAAGTGTCTCGGACAAGCACATAGAAGACGCGAAATTAACTACAGAAATACCAGTGCTGCCGATGGAAATTCAGCAAGATATGTCCACGACCGAGAAAGTGGAAAGCACCACGGTAACCGAAGAGAGTCCTCGAAAGGAAAATAGCACAGAGCATCTTGATACAAATGTTCATGCCAGTACAGAGGAAATAGCGACCACGCATGTAATTTCAATAGAAACCAAAACCACTGCTCAGGTACCGATATTACCAGAAGAATTGCAAACCACTGAAAGTGATCCACTTCTAACTACTTCGACCATGAAACCAGATAATGAAATGAAGGTTAATGGTACGGAAAATATGCACGCTGATGGTGCACGAACTGAACAGGGAAATTCTGTAAATACTGTCACTGAAAACGTGACTGAAAACGATGATAATAATAACAAAACTGAGGGTTTAGAAACTAGTACAGAACGGCAGGTAGACGTTCACAATAGCACTGCAGACGACACAATGGCAAGCTCGGCGGAGCGTACAGAAAACACAACTATTAACGTAGGTTCGGAACCGAATGCTCAAATGTTAAATAAAAATAGTTCGAGCGAGGAAAATGTCGCCCCGTCGGCGGAAACGAATTCTGCAGAAAATACGAAAGAGAATGGAACGGAAAATAGAACGTCCGCCGTTCCCGTTTCTTCCAACTCCAGCGCTGAAATTATGACTGCAGCAGAAACGAGCAAACAAATAACAGACAGCCCCGACACAACGGACGACGTGAGACCAGTTACGGAAATCTTGGAGGACGATACACAGCCTATAGGCTTCGATTATAGGACGCATTTCATGACCACTACACCAAAAATGACGTTGCCCGATCTGGATATTGGAGAATTGTCCGAAGAGGACCTGAGGGTAATCCCGTTGGAAAGATCGTTGGAACTGAAGAAGAAATCGACGGACAAAAAATCGACGGACAAGTATAAATATAAGAAAGAGAAGGAATTGAATTTCGAGGGGGACGAGAATGGAGATGCACCAACGAAGATTGTAGATCCGGCGAATGCATTAACAGTCGAGATGCCACAGATGGAAACGAACGAAACTAAACAGAATGATACCGGTGTAATTCAGACAGAAGAAAATTCTGCTGCTGTGCCGCGATTAAAGATTATAGAAACCACCAATGGATCCAATCGGACGCAGGAAAATATAACGGGCTCGGACACTACGAAGAGGTATCCCACCTTCATCCCCGTCTCAGAAGAGATAATAGAGCCAGAGCCGGTCACAGAGCCCTTCATGGTCGTTCGAAATTACACCCTTCGACGGCCATATATGGACTTTGTCACAGAAAATCCAACAATAATCGACGAATCGTCCGACGAGGGCCGAACGGACACTGAATCTAAGCAAACGACCGAAGAAGAGAAAATGAATCGTACAGATTCTCTGACTTCGATGCCTCCAACGGTTCGATCGATCGTTGCTTCGGCCATACCGGAGGCTGACGTGAAACCGATTGCGAAAGAGCTGAACGTGGACACGACCGTTTCACCGACCACGCAAACCAAACTGCCGGATGCGACTGTGGAGAGCACCAGCCATATCGATGTTTCATTCCTGAATTTGCCGCCGAATGTTGTCTTCTCGAAGTGTACGGCTGGTCAGTTCCAATGTGTGAACGGAACATCCCGGAATGGCGCGTACTGTGTCCCGTTATCGGCAAAATGTGACTCCGAGAACGATTGCTCCGATGGCTCGGACGAATTGAACTGCGAGGAGGAAGGATGCCCAAGGAATTTCCAGTGTGCAAGCGGGCAATGTCTGAAACGGGACCTGGTCTGCAATAAAATCGTCGATTGCGACGATGGTAGCGACGAGAGGAATTGCGAGGAGTGGAAGTGCCAGTTCGATGAATTCAGATGTCCTAACGGTGAGTTCTCGGAATCGTTGTACGAAGTGGCGTTAGATGCAAATGGAATGGTAATTATTCTCGGTGGAAAAAAGTGAAAGGAAAAACTATGATAATCGAACGATCCGAGGGGCTCCTGTTGAATATTTAACGCCCGGTTTGATTTCACAATAGGTTTGACGGGCGGACGTTCCTAGTAATCTACGTAGGATTGGCAAGATTTGAGGCGTGGGTTATCAGTGTTAATGCTTATCGTTTGAGCAAATTGCTCAATCAGTGCACGTCCCTTGTGTGTCGTAAAATTTGGTTTAAAAGAAACGGCGTTTGAATAGTTAGTTGGGATATCGGTATTGTTCTAAAGAAGATAGCAATCATTTCTATCACAAATTGAATATAAAACAGTAAACTATAATGTAATGTGCCAATGACTACAAATTCAACATTGTTTGAGACGGGGAAAATAAGATTCGATTGCGAAGAAATAGAATCACTATTGACAACACGACACCTTTCGCAATTAAAGGATTGATTAATTCTATCCCTTTTCCATTTTAACCCACTCGTGCTTTGTAATTGATATAGGCGGCTAATGTAAGAAACAAGACAATACGCATAACTTTTGTTCCAACTGTAATCATTTATACATTTCAGGAAGATGCATCCCAGGCATCTGGCAATGCGATGGACGACCGGATTGCGAGGACCATCGGGATGAATATAACTGCGCCGAGAGTTGCGGAAATGACGAATACTTTTGCCCGATAGAGAAATGGTGCATACCATTAACGTGGCACTGCAACGGAGTAAGTGAATGTGCCAACGGGGAGGACGAAAAATTGTGCGATTGCGCTGTCGATCAGTTCAAGTGCCAAACTGGCGGTTGCGTTCCTGAGAGTCAGATTTGCGATGGAATAGAGCATTGTCCTGATCATTCGGACGAATGGGGCTGTTTATTAGCGAACGTGACCACCGAAGGAAACATTCCGGAAGACCGAAAAGAGGAAGAAAGCGCCGTCGCTCAGGAATTCGCTGATAGAAGCTCTTTATTAAAAATTAGGTCGGTTTAGTATTATGAAGAAAAATCACATCATTTTTATTTCCCTTCTCTGCACTCTGTTATACTTTAACAATTAAAACCCAACGATTATAAATAAAACTTCCAGTTTTATATAAATTAAACTGGCGCATAAAAATGAATTTCAATCGACATTACGTGAATGATATTTTGCAGGCAATATAACGGCGAATATCGTCTTGTTTGCTCCGATGGCTGGAGCAAAGAGTTCAGCAACTCCTATTGCCAAGATCTCGGATTTTCCGGCTCGGAGGGCATGGAGCTTCAAACGTGGGACAAAAACCAAAAGATTCTCCGATTGAAATCCAATCCGAATCACCGTATGCCGCTGGTCACAAATTTGGAGCAAGTGGAGTTCTGCGTCTCCGACAAAGTTGTGCAAGTCACTTGCCAAGAATTTTCTTGTGGCTCGCACTATGGCGAAGGACCAACCGCTAGATTGGTTGGCGGTACCCCAGTTAGCGAGGGGCAATGGTCGAGCGTGGCTTTGTTAAAGGAACCGAAACACGGGGCCGCATGCACGGCTAATGTGCTGGGACCTATGCACGTGCTTGTTAGTTACTCCTGTATTCACAGGTAAGCGAAAATCCTATCAAAAATACCTGATACAATTTACGAGGTTACAATTACTTCGATTCAATTTTAACATTGGCAATTGAGTCCGGCAGAAGGGATTGCGAGAAAATTAGAGATAACAGCTACCGCGAAAGATATAAATATTCAAGATTGAAGGAATGTAACGTATCGATCTTTTGCTGAACCCTCTCTTGTTTTCTTTTAGATTCAAGCAGAGCAATGGATGGCAGCTTTTCACTGGTGAGAATCTATTGAAAGCGCATCCCGTGAAGAATATCATACCCTATCCACAAGTGAAATACAACCAATTTTTGTATAATAACGATATCGCATTGGTGAAGCTTGAAGAGCCTCTAACATTCTCGAGAAACGTTAGCTCCGTTTGCCTTCCGAAATATCCTATTCAGGTTGGTATTATAAATTTTCCGATTGGAAATATACCTCGATAAAGGGGTCTGTTCAAATTTACGGAAATTTCGGTGAATTTTAGCCGAGGCAAATATGCGTAACCGTCGGATGGGGATTCTCTGGAAATGGTGAAGTGGACTTGCAAAAATATCTGAACTTCCTGCCGCTACCGACATTCGATTCCGAAAAATGTAATGCGACCAGCCATTACGCAGGATTTATTACGAAGGATAATATATGCGCTGGATTCACTGACACGGATAAAGGACCTTGCTATGTAAGAGTCACAGCCATTAATCAAAATTGTATAAAGAATCTTACAAATATTTTTATGTCTTAAATTTTCTTTCAGAATGACGAAGGGGCGCCCCTAATGTGCGTCAGTGAATCTGGAGGTGGCTCAGCGAGATGGGAAATTCAGGGGCTTTTAAGCCACCATAGCAGATGCTCAAGGGGTCATCCGGCAATTTATTCCAGCTTGGAACCAGCGTTATCTTGGTTACGACATTCCGTACCCGCTTTGCAAACACAAAGCTAAAGTGCTATACCATGTTTTCGTTCTAATAACGATGTTTGACGATCATTAGACGAATGTATAATTCGCACGAATCGACTAGAACGAACACGCTTAAAGAATAGCGTTCTTAAAAAAACGAGGGAAATTCACCGTAGGAGAACCGTTTAATTGAACGTGGATTGTCCTGTTGAAATTTACGAGACGAAAACGACGTACTTGATTTATATCCGTCTGTATTTCATACAGTATGTTCCTATTTAAATGCAAAGAACGCGTACGACGGATAACAAAAAATAGCGGCCATAATTCGTTCTGCATTAGAAAAGCACGTTTTTAAATGTAAATGATTCTTTCTTTTTCTTTTTTTTTTTCTTTCTTTTTTTCCTGTCTCTACGATATCGATTAACGGATGACTGCAATATTTCGCAGCGAGCTTTGCGCTCGTGAAAATAAAGAGGAAGGTGAAGATGTGACGGAGGTACATATAATTGGCGATACACGATACTTATTTACAATTAAGAAATTTGTAAATACTGTATAAAGCGACTGTTTAATATTCTTAACAATGTAAGAGATTTTTTACAGGTTTAGCGAATTAGGTCTCCTAAGAGTTTTGTTTTATAAGTATGAGATGATACGGAACGCTTTGAAGCGATCATTTATTTTATCGGATGCACAGCAGATTTCATGAATTAATTGCGACTAAATAGATTTGTGGAATGTACGCGAGAATCGTTTAAATTCAGTATGCTGGATAAAAATCAATAGTAAAGTGAAAGTATTTATTTTGAAATTGGAGACCAACACATTAATACATCGGATTATTCATTTAACTGTTTGCCTCAAAAATCCTAGAGAGAGGATTCTTGAAATGAACGATGGAGTAGGATAAATATTAGATAGGATAAATGTATATAATATATAAGTATTTTAATAAAATACATTGTTACGAAGAGATACATTAATAAAATATGTTCACGTATGCATAGTCACTAATGAATGAGTAAGTATTTTTATATGCTAAGGTAAAAAATAAACATATTCTAAATGAATCCAGTGATCTGTTATTTTACATATAAACAATTTCATCCTTAAAATAATAAATTACTTTTCAATGTGTTTCACAATATATACAATATATTCTCAATCCAAATGTTTCTTGGGCATCGCTGCAATCTCGGCTTCCGTTACCACAGCATGAATGGCAATTAATGATCTAGAGATACTTGTTACTACTTCGTTATATTTAGAGAACACTTCATTTATATGTTCATTTAATCCTTGAATAGATTCGTATAACTTGAGGTATGTTAAATTTACATCGTTCAGCTTATTTGTCAAATCCGGCACGTCTCTTAAGGGTTCAGTTTCCAGTACAGGCATTAATTCCTGTACCAGTTTTAACTGGCCGTAGTTCTGCTTGATCTCTGGTGCCATAGCCATTAATAACTGATATTTAGCCTCTATAGGTATTTCCAAGGTTTCAACCATCGGGTCTAAGTAGCTGTTCAATTCTGCCAAACGTTTTATCACTGCGTTTGCTTTTTCTCTCCCTGACGTTGCAGACGAGATCAATGTATTTACATGTAAAAGATTATCAATCACTGCGCTTTCCGAGGATGTGTCATTATTGTCCTTTATTTTCATAAGTCCATATATTTGTTTCTCCATCGCAGCAATTCTATCCTCGAGCAATTCAATGGCTGTCATTCTAAACGTTTAAAAAAAAAAATGGTATGACCATGTGCATGCGCATTTACTTGCACTAATGAATTATAATTTCACACACACGCGCGCATACGCACACAATTCGGACACACACACATATTCGGACACACTTCACGCATGCTTCTCTGAACAAGTTTTATTATAGTTTCGTTTCTGTAGAGCACAAAGGCCAAAGTAATTATTAGTAAAATGTTAGAAAAATTTCATCTTTGAAAATGTTCTTACTATCTGTTCATTATAGTAATAACTGTTAAAAATAAATACATATACGATCAATAAGCATTTTATATGGTCCACACTATACGAAATGTCATCGTTAAAATAGTAAGAAATATTATAATTTTGTATGATAATACTTACTTAGGGAAATATCCGACTTCGGGAAATGAAACTTCAATTTACAAAACGAATATATATATACACATATAACTAACAATATATAAACGCACGTAGTATGGAATTTAAACCCAACTTTTGACAGCTAGAATTTGGTTATGGTGGACAACTACGGTGTGAAGCAGGCAACGTTCGATTGCCTTGCGATACGAATGAAATCGAAAATCGCGCTGGACTATCGATAATTTCGAAGTCGTCGCATTCAAACTTTATCGCGGCAATAGGTTATGCAGATAAAAATAAAAACAATTACAAACGCTTTGTAATAATTCATATGCTTTGTTATAATTCATAATTACTATATATGTATATATATATGTATATATATATATGACGACTACGTTTCGTTGAACTAAAAGATTACAACGAGAACATACACATCAATTGAAATAGAAATCTCAAACACGTGTACGATAAAAAATTAGAATCTAAATATGTATAAATATATACATAAAATACATTTAAATCAACAAGTTAAGTTTTTAAAAGGTAGAAAGACGATACTTCGAACATGCTGCGAAACTTACCCGCAGTCCCCGATGCAAAAAGACAAAAGGCATCGCTTTAAATAGACACAGCGTGGCAGCATGCATAAGTATGCAACTGCATATAGACGTTCACAGTCGCCGTACACTTCGTAAATTCGCACTTTTAAATAAACTCTCCCGTTCTCCCCCACCTCACTTTTAAGAAACTGTTACAGACGTACACATACCAGATAAATGTCCGTGGCGAGAACGACGGCGGGCAAACGACTGTACGACGAGGAACGGCGGTGGCGCATGGTAGGGATACGGAGTATCTGTCATGGCCGACGTTCACTGGGAGCGTAGTTTTGATCAGGCCGTATCGGCGAGCGGTACGCGGTGTGTTACAGTGGTGAAATAGGGAAAAAAAATGGGGCACGATAATGGGCAGACGGTCAAGCGAAGAAGGCGTTAGCGAATTGTCGGTCCTGATACAGGACGATTTATGCGAGAGGATCACGATGATGGATTCACGAGCACGGAGGACTCGGTTGCGCAGCGTTGTAGGGATATGCCTGTTTCTCGCGCTCACGAGTATCATTTATCTCGGTTACTTTTGCCCGGATCACGTATGCGCTCTGACGAGTCGCGAGATCAAAGAGTCCGTGAGGTTGTCCGAGGGTCTCTCTGCTGGTCCTGGCACCGGTTTGTCTTCCGTCTCCGTTGAATTCGACAAAAATGGCCTGCTCTCGGTACATCCTGCCTTTAGATTGCAGAGTATTCAGGGAAGCCTTGGTTACGACGATGTGTTTACCAATGATACCTTCCAGTTTGACATCAATGGTCACGATGTCATGGTTTTCTTGCACGTTCAGAAGACTGGTAAGTAACGTTTTCGGGATTGTTGTTTTGTTTTGTTCAATCGAATTTTTCCACACACTGGACCATGTGTCAGACCTAGCTTTTATTTTCGTCTTGCGAGATCATTTATCGGCGGCGATATTTGACGAACGATTTACGGATAATCGGATAATTAGTACGACTTGTTTATATGTACATGCTTTTCTTAATTTTATTCCTGTCATGATATAAATTTTGTTTTCCATGACAGCGAATTGTATTTATATCAGCTTCATTACCCGACAATTTATCGGGGTGCAAATTTTCACGATTCGAATTATGCGAATATTACGAAGTGCTTGTGTAAATATATTTTTTTATTCAATTTTATACATACTTTGATTTCTTTGGGCCATTGCCAACCAATCCTACGGCTCAATAAAAACAATGCAACACCCCTTGTGACCATTGTACAACTGCATCTTTGCATTATTCATCAGGCACTGTGGAACCTCTGAGCCCTATCTTAGAAAGAGAAAGAACAATTCAGGGATGTCGCCTTGTTTAATATACAATGCATGCATATCCATGGTTTCCTTTTTGTTTTCTAAGTGTATGCTTCCCATAAACTTCTCTTTATCAAGATACATACTAATAGGATATGCATACATAAAAAGAACTGTATTTGAATTTCCAATACGTATGCATAAGAGAAACATTCTTTGTACAATGGTAAATCATATATTTGTCAATGGTTAACTGAACTCTTTTGTTGTTGCAGGCGGTACATTGTTTGGAAAACATTTAGTCAGAGATCTGGATTTACAGAGACCTTGCTCTTGTCAAAGAAGACGCAAGCGTTGCTTTTGTTTCCGTCCGAATCGCAATGAAAATTGGCTTTTCTCACGATATTCCACTGGTTGGAAATGCGGTCTGCACGCAGACTGGACTGAATTGACTAGCTGCGTTGATACGGAGTTGAATAAAATTGAAGGAGACGGGATTAAGCGTAGATACTTTTATATAACTATAATAAGGGATCCTGTCGCGCGTTACTTGTCCGAATTTAGACACGTACAAAGGGGTGCAACGTGGAGAGGGGCACGTCATTGGTGCGGAGGAACCCAGGCAAGCATACCACAGTGTTACCCAGGACCTAGTTGGCAAGGTGTCTCCCTAGAACAGGTAATTATTATGGTATAAATTTCATCCAATTTACAAATTTTCATAGTATAATACATTTATTTGGTCATTAGGAAGCATCTCTGTATTTCAGTATTTTCATAAATTCATAACAGTGACTTCTTCCAGGAGTAAAACGTTCAGTATGTTATCTAAAAGGCTTTCACATTTAGAAACACATTAAGATAAGCAATATTTCCCTTATCTCAGAGACAGTGTTTTTTCCTCCTCGAAATAGATACAATATTACATCCCATATTTTCTCCTATGATAACTGCAATTACTTTTTTTCGCGTAAATAATTGTAACGCGTGAAAATTAATTGTTTTTTTTTAAATTAACACAGTATACATAATTAAATAAACATTGCAATAGAAACAAAAATATGAATCCAAATCTTCTATACAAACGATGTTATTATTCGTGTAGTTTATGGCGTGCCCATATAATTTGGCAAGCAACCGTCAGACAAGAATGTTGGCCGATCTATCAATTGTTGGTTGTTACAATTCTACACTCAGCAGCTTGGAAAGAGATCGTCTCATGTTGGCTAGCGCTAAGCACAATTTGCAATTCATGCCTTTCTTCATGTTGACTGAATACCAAAAAGTAAGAACTAATTTTTTTGGAGGGAGATATTTGAATGTGCATGTTTGTTTTATATGCTTTGTATGGATCGTTTATCATTGCAAAAATCTCTATTATTTGTCCGGCATATTTCAATAGTGCCGTAACACGTTAGTTTAATATATTACACATCCTAGTAGTTTCCGTGTGCTTCACATTATTTATACGCTTTCCTTGCGCCAGCTGTTCAAATTTCAAGAGAGATTATTTTGGCTTCGGAGTTGCTTGAATTGTTCGTATTAACAAGCCATTTCATGTTGCGTTAGAGAATCATCTGCTGGAAAGTAGCTCTTAAATGTAAATATTTGTCTTACCCACCGTGCATGGACGATGAATATGCTTGTAAATATCCCGAGCCTACAGTCTTCGCGTTTACGAACATTTCTTTTCTAATTTAAAACGCATGAAAATAATTCGTACAGTTTGTTTAATATATCTGTCATTTCTAATATAAAGAATTGATGAAGGAACTAACAATCGGAACTAACGCAAGATAAAATCGAATCATTAGCATGGAGATTATGTGCATACGTTACTTGCGCATAAATTGTTGTTTAAGCTTTTTCTTATACAAGTCAATGCTTTTTTTTCCCGTTATTGCGTATGGTGGGACACGTTTTTTGCTGCAACTTTGATCTTTTCCTACATAGATCGTAGATTGACGTGTTTGTTATCCTTGATACATTACTGCATGCACAGAAAATTAATATGCTCGTCAACACAGTGCATCCAAATGATTTCGCATTAACTGTGATTTATCATTTAACGAAGGAAATGTTTTACATTATAAATCGTTATTCAATACTGCTTTAATAAAATGCGATCGAATTTGCGGTACAGCCAGAAAAGCGGGAAATCCTTACGAAAAGTAAATAAAACGAAAAACGTGAATCATATAGAAGTTGGTGTTAATGGGAAAATTGGAGTAGCTTACGATAATTGCTAAAATAGTAATTAAATAATAAAGTAAATAACCGAAGGAAAATTCGACGATAAAGTGTCAATTCATATGCATACATGTATGTCTATCTAAATTAATTTTTCGAAAGCAGAGCTACGTCCGCGAAATATTTTTCCTCGAATTTCCCACCGATTTTCATGCGCGAAGCTACCCCTTCTACGGTTCCGCCGCGAATTCGGTCGCGTATTATAAACAATACAAAGTTCGTTTGCACGAGCTCGAGATCTTGCCCCGCTATAAGATAAGCAAACATTACAAAATTAACTTGGATCGACTAGGTGGGACAATATTCTTTCGAAGAAACGTTTGGCATGAGATTTGCTGTTGCGTTCGAGCAGCATAACGCGACATTGAGCGCCGCAACAATGGCCACTCTAAGTCCGGAACAATTAGAAGCTGTACGTAAACTAAATAAACTAGACCTGGAATTGTACGATTTCGCGAAGAATCTTGCGTTTCAAAGGTTCAAACGGCTTAGAGACCGCGATCCATATTTCGTACAACGATTTCAACATCTTGGAGAATTACCCTCTAGGCAAAGCGCGACGGAATTCAATTGGGATTCCGTTATCGAAGATACTACAGATGTTGAATGATATGTAAGTATGTTATTAATATTGTAGATACTATTGATGCTTTGCATTCATGGCGAAGCGAAATGAGAAACAGTCGCTCTGAGAGCCGGAGCATCTCAGGGAAGTGATCCTTGATGAAAAAAAGATGTTTTACATAGCATTATTGTGTGCAGTTATCTATCTGCACGAGACTTACCAAAAGTGTTTATAGAAATTAATATGGATAAGACCAAAGAGAGCTCGAAAGATCTTGGTGTAGATCTTGGCACCCTTTTTATTTTCAGTAGCTATATTAGAAAAGGTATATTAGAGGAAATAATTGCATCATTTTCTGTATGATTTTATTGCTTCTTAATGATTCTAAATTCTTCTTATGGAGTTATTTCGGTCAACGCGAGTTTGCTTGTAAAGCTATATGCTCGGGCTTGAATTTTGTTGAGACTTTTATTTTTTGTAAAATTCTAATTGGCAAAATTTTTTTATTTCTATTAAAAAGTTAATGGAAAAACGAAAATACAGGTTTCTAAATGCACACACAGATACACACACACGCGCGCGCGCGCGCGATAAAATTTAATCGTTTAAAAGTAATGTGTTAGTATTTCGTATGATACTCAATATTTTTAGTAAAACTGCTTTTATTAATCGGTGATAAATATTAGTTAATTATTTCTATTTCTAAAATTACGATTGCGATTTAAAAATCACGATCTAATTTCGTTCATTTCGTTTCTACATTTTGGTGAATACATTCATATCTCATACTCTAAAAAAAAAAGTAAATTTACTTTTGATATATCGTATATGATGTAGAAATTATGCTAGCAATATTTTTAGTCATTCTATTGCAAATTAAAATTGTCGTTCAGGAAATGTTAAGTATAGCTACTTATGTTTAAACAAATTTTAGCAGGGGGGGGATATTTTTTGCTTTAAAACTATATCAAAGGTTACGGATTAGAACACAAATTATATTCCTAATTAGCACGTGAACGAGATAATAAAAATCGTCATAACATACAGCCTGTATAAAAATCTCTATTTATAGTGGTTTTCAATGGAAGGATAAATATTGCGAGTTAATTTTGTAAATATATCTAAAAGTCTATATTTTTTAATAGAATCATTTGCAGTGTTATTTGAATGAGGTGGTATTAGGTTTAATGAAAGCGATCTGTATAGTTTAAGCGATCAAATGTTCGTGTGCATGTTGGACTGAATGGTTATTGGATAAGCGTGTTTAATGTTAGATACTGGTTATTTAACAATGTAACTGGTCACAGAGGTCATTTTATTTTAGCATATATTTCTTTTTTAATAAATATTCTATTCTAATTCATTATTGATACGTAGAAATAATGAAAGAAGAAAGATCAAATTCACGATCGAAATTAATAATTGTTACATTGAAAATCAAATGATTTTGTGTTAAGTTGAAATGATCGTATAGTTTAATGTGTTAGAATTGCATGTGCAATAAAACTCAATGGGTTACCATTATATATATTTCATATCATTCAGTCATTAAATAAATGTAATATATCCTATATACATATATATGTATATACATATAGTGGATATTTCTAGCTGAATAGCATCAAATCATTATCAAACAAAACGCAAATGCTCTCTTTAATGTATTATTGGTCTTCTGTGTGATTGCCATGTTTATATTATAAGCTGAGTTATAAAAATGAGTGCCATGAACCATATAAAACAAATTGATCTGTTTTTAGCTTTGTTATTACAAATGATTTATGTTACATAGAAAAGCATATCATCTTTTTTAAGAATTGTTCGTGAACTTTTGGCTTTCGATGGCCTATGTTAAATGTTCTTCTCTTTCTTTGACCTGTATGTGATATTGGTATCGGTTTAATTCTAACAGAGGAAAGTATAATGTTGTTTAAACATTATTCGAAGCTGAGTCGAGCAATTAATTTGGTACTGGTATCATTTACAAGTGGACAATTTGTGAGCGATATATTTATAAATATTATACATATATAAATATAATATTAGATGCGTAATATTATTAACAATAATGATCATTTATAAATAACATTAAGGACCAAAGATTTAATAAGTTTTTACGAAAAATGCAGAGAGCTTGTTACAAGCAATTGTAAAAAGGAAACTTTTTATATGTTCTTAAACGAAGGTGATCATTATAATTGCAATAAGTGAAAAGATATGTGTACACCGAAATCTTTCCACTTGATACATAGGTACAATAATTAGAAGTATTTCCACGGATCAGACGCATATGATCTTTTACGAAATTGAAGCACAGAAGCAGATTTCTAGCAATATATCGCTATTTTCGCTATTTGCCATTACTTATAACGCTAAATATCCTCCGATCATGATTACGAAATAATCGGACTCAAATCGCACAGGGTGTGCAGTATTTTAAAACGAATGTAAAATATATTTAGGAAGATCATCTACTGTTTTATCAATTTTTTTACGTTTCACTGATTACATATATCTCTGCCATTTTTTATCATACGTATTGAAAGTGTTTAGGTAGTTGTGCGTGCAAATGAATGCTTGTGGACTGCTTAGTCAGCAATCATTGGGTTGTTAATTACTTGGGTATTTGCATTATTATCATCATTGTAAAAAATGAGCATATACTCGTCGAATTGGTATGAATGAACGACTAGCTTTAATCGCGTAACATGAATTTTCTTTATCGTGAAATTAAGTTCGTACCAAAAAAAAAAAAGAGAAAAAATGAGGACAAGCCATGACAGTAGCATAATAAAATGAAGTATAGGCCTAAGCCAATGGTACCTTATGTAAGCCAGTGTACATACCATACCATTAAATCATTAAGGAACAATAAATTGTTGTGTACACAATATTATATACAATCTTATACAGACATAAATACATAAATATATATATTATATAAAAATTATTATATGTAAGTTGTACACACATTTAAAATTATGTTATTTCATTATTAAACAATTATACAAAAGGAAGGAGGATCTAGTTATTTTAAAAGATGTTCACGCGAGAATTGGTCCGCACTGTGTTAAGCTCGATTCTTCTAAGAATTGTTCCAAAGCGTTACGATAAAGAGAATGGAATAACAAAGACAGGATACAAATTAAAATGTTTATTTTGCAATTGTTAATTAAATATATTTGTACATTATATATTATTAAGAGAAATATTTCTTATCCGTTTAGTTATGTTTGAAGTATTTCTTTCTAAATCAGAACAATCCTTGATTCTGTATTTCAATGTTGGACAAATATAGGATGGACATAAAATACATTGAACGTGTCAAGCTGTAAAGAAATTGACACCGATGTAGAAATATTTTCTGCTAGAGTAACGACTGCTCTAGCATTATTTTCTCAAAACCGGTCGGTGAAGAGTGCACAAAGTTATCCAAAATTAAGTCTAAGATGGCCCCATCGTCCACTGAAAGAAAAAAAATGAATTCTCTATATCTGTTTAGACATCGTTACATTATTCTCTGCTTCTTCTTTCTCGAAATAATTACCGTAAAGCACTGGATATACAGTTCCCTTTATGCCCATCACAGGTGCTTCCATTGATTTGCCGTTCAAGTAGAAGTTCAGTTCTATATGGTCATAAGACACGCCCTAAGAAAAATGGAACGTTTTAATTCATGAACTTACATTCCCAAATAATTTGTACCTACTATAATATCTCCTTCATGGACTTGACTTTGAATCTTCTGTATTTCCTGTTGATTATGCCTCATAATACCATCAGAATTCAAAGCCCAACTCTCCCCGTCGTTTCCCCCAATTGTAACATTAAGATCTGTAGTCCTTGTGGCTAATCCGATAGCCCATATACCCCCCTGTTGTATTTTAACTTCAAAATAACTTTTACTCTGGGCAAGGGGAGCATTCGTTAAGGCACCACCGCGTCCGCACACCCTTAGACCATTTTTTACTATCACAACTTCGTGTCCTGCAACAATTCGATATTATTTTCCTCCAGCGCCATGATATTACGTATATCTTATCGTTAATGTAAAAGGTGTAAAAACATCATTCTCATAGTAATGGAACAATGGGTAATAAATTATCGACGACACTAAACGTACAACGTGTTATCTAGCGAACGAATGATACCGTACGTAATGTACAATTGAATTGCAAATACAACGATACGTAGATAGATTCAATAATTTAAGCCATTGTTATTAAATATTATTTCAATCGGTATGGAAAATGTTACCCATGTAAGATGTGTCTAATGCTATGGGATTTGGTTCTCTCTTCGGTGCTTGTGTTGCGGCAAAGCCGAGGCCGTCAAAACAGTTTCTCAAACAGCAAAACATCATCTTCGTTCCGTTCTTTGTACGGTCGGTTTATTAGATGAACGAACACGGCATCGTGACGTTGTTGAGAGAAAAAGAATCTCTCCTCCGTCAGTAGAACAGACTGAGAGCTTAGCGATATTTACTTTTGACGCACTGAAAGCGTTAAACACCACCATGCAACACCTAGGTACGATTGTAGTTAGTAGTGTCTCCACATACATATTTCAGTGTGTAAGTTGGACTATGCGTAGCTGACAGAAAATGGCTTCCTTTCGAAACTATTCAATCGATAATAAACATTTTGTTTACCTTATGTATATGCGTTCTAATTCATTGTTATATCTATTACTCATCAATTATACCATTTTATATATTATTAAACGATATTGTACTTATCGATTATGAAGAGTAATAGATTTTTTATACGAATTTCGAGGTTACCTATCACATAACCTAATATATATACACACGCGAATGAGTGTTTGGTGGTATGTGGTAAATTCGACAAGGATTAAATTTTATTCCCGCGCGAAATAACTCATTAAATGTTTATTCCCTTTCTAATAACGTAGAATAAAAAAAAAGATTATAAACGTAAGTGACAAGGAAAGATTAAAAGGACTTTGTATTTAGTACCAAAGCGGTGTTTATTTGTTTATTTTATACAAGAACAATTTTTTATATCCGACTGGGATACAACATCTGTAATAAAAGAAAAATAATGTGAAACTGATGCTTGTGTATGATGTATATAATAAGACTAATAAAGAACTTACAATCCTGATACGGTGGCCCATAGCTTTGGCTGGTAAATTCCTCTTAAATTTAGCCCGAACCGAACCACTGGTTCCATGTGGTCGGGTCACCTTACCCCAAATAGCCCTAACTTTCGTTTTTCTACCTTTCTTGCCAGGAACGGGTGTCTTATTCTTCGCCTGTAAAAGATAAATGTACATTGAGTGTAAATAATTATACCATGAATATGAATAAGATAATTTTCTTGAGGATTTTTAAATAACATCATTTACCTTATATACATAAACACAACGTTTTCCTACATAGAAATCTGAATCGCCTTTTATTCTAGCTCCTTCAACTTTCAAGAGTGCTGTGTGTTCATGTTGATTACGGAGGCCACGTTTGTAACCAGTGAACGTAGCTTTAGCATACAGACGCCCATGCCTTTTAAACGGCCTCTTTTTTAGAGGAGGTGCCTCGGTTGCCTTCTCCTTAGGCTTTTTGGTAGCTTTCGTTTTCGCTTTCGGTTCAGCTGGTGCGTCTGCCATTTCTAACAGAGGAAATCACGTTTACACACGTATACTTTTATATATGGAATAATATTGCTAAATATGTTAAAGATTTGAAATGGTCCCCTTGATTAACGATTAATTAAAATTATAGTAAAACATGAATTAAATAGTTTCAATGTGAACGAAACGTTTATAGGTTACATTACAGTAGTGTTCAAATTATAGAGAAAAACGAAACAAAATATTACATTAACAGTAAAACTAGGTATCTTTAATACAGTTGTTCCGTCGGAATCACGAAAAGATGTATTATTAAGTTACTCAGATTTTATAACAATATACACGTTTTTGTTGCTATACGGCTACGAATGCCGTTGAAAGAGAGGCTCTTGTAATCCATCGAGATCGATGAAAAAAGCGTAAAATTCGTCAACGAAAATAATTACGTGATGTCGGGGAACAATAAACAGCAACTTGAAATTATTATTACTCAATGAGTTCAATTAATTTAACATATTTTAAACAATAAGTACGGGAGTCTGACACTGTGTAACGTACCGGATGTATATCACGAACTAAAAGAAACAGGAAACTGTAGCCCCCTTACGATAGAGGTGCGAATCGATTTGGTCGATAATATAGTATTTCATACTGCCGCTAAACTATTGTATTTTCTTGGTTCGAATCTTAGTCTTTCTCAGGTCATTATTGCCATTTCCACATCATTTCCAGGCAAGCTAGAACAACGATCAAATAGCATAAATTAAAGCTAGTAGGCCTAGACTACAATCTGCAATAGCTGTTAAGAATATTCTGCCTGCGGTTCAACTTTTATACAGAAATAAACAATTAAAATTGTTACTACGGCCACCTGCATATAGTTACAACAACGCGGTATTTTTTTTAGTGTAGATTATTCGGTTTGCTTTCATTTGACACCTCATTTATTAAAAAACAACCACCAGGAGCCGAGATAACAATTTTATAAAATTTTATCCGTAATGTTGTGTGTCGATAAACAGACATGTGGCGCCATCTCGCGTTTGCGGCCTTTTTCGCAGTTTTCCACACCGCCAAAACCGAATTCCAGGATTACATCGTTAATTTAAACAATTGCGTTTTTCTCGGCTTCTACTTGGTATTTTTAAACCGGACTTCTTTTAAATTAAAGCTATGCAACACAGCTATTTCCTCCGACAGTGGCATCAATATGGCATTTGCGGTTTAAAAGTTATTAACAATTGAAAAAACGGCAAAAATGCACTCCGGGTCACTGCAATTATCTCGGCTTCTGGAGGCGTCAGATTAATGATCGACTGCTCAAAATGAAGGTAAACGATGCCGCTACACGACAATAAACGATTCACAAATGCTGCAAGCGCTGTTTATTTGTAATAAACAATTTAACAATTCGTTTGAGAATTGCACCGAAGCTATACACGAGGACCGATATAATGGTGAATCAGATTGTGCCTTGAACCGAGAGCTCCAATTTGAGAGGTCGTTGATTGAAATCGGCCCAGGAGAAGCCGAGATAATTGAATTTGTTTAACGAAATTATAAACAAATGCTATTATTTCGGCTCGTAAGCGAGTGACAGCAATGATCAGAGGACATAAATTAAAGCCAGCAGCATCAGCTCCCATCTCCAATCGCTGGGAACATTATTGCATGTGCAGTTCATTTGTTATAAACAATTAAACAATTAAAATTGTTATTACGTCCAACTGCATACAGTTACAGCAACGGGGTATTTTTTGTCCTGTAGCTTATTCGTTTCCCTTTCTTTTGAGATGTTGATTAAAATCGGCGCAGCAGAAGCCGAGATAATAATTTTTAAAAATTTTGTCGGTAACGATATGTCGATAACGGTACAAGTGGCGCCATCTCGCGTTTGCGGCCTTTTTCGCAGTTTTCCGCACCGCCAGAACCGAATTCCTGGATTACATCGTTAATTTAAACAATTGCGTTTTTCGCGGCTTCTACTTGGTATTTTTAAACCGGACTTGTTTTAAATTAAAGCTATGCAACACAGCTATCGCCTCCGACAGTGGCAACAATATGGCATTTGCGGTTTAAAAGTTATTAACAATTGAAAAAATGGCAAAAATGCACTCCGGGTCACTGCAATTATCTCGGCTTCTGCTGGGCCGATTTTAATCAACGACGTCTCAAAAGACAGGGGAACGTAGAAGCTACACGATAAAAAATACCCCGTTGCTGTAACTATATGCAGTGGGTTGTAATAACAATTTTAATTGTTTAATTGTTTATAACAAATGAACTGCACATGCAATAATGTTCCCAGCTATTGGAGATGGTAGCTGATGCTGCTGGCTTTAATTTATGTCCGCTGATCATTGCTGTCACTCGCTTACGAGCCGAAATAATACCATTTGTTTATAACTTCGTTAAACAAATTCAATTATCTCGGCTTCTGCTGGGCCGATTTCAATCAACGACCTCTCAAATTGGAGCTCTTGGTTCAAGGAACAATCTGATTCACCATTATATCGGTCCTCGTGTATAGCTTCGGAGCAATTCTCAAACGAATTGTTAAATTGTTTATTACAAATAAACAGCGCTTGCAGCATTTGTGAATCGTTTATTGTCGTGTAGCGGCATCGTTTACCTTCATTTTGAGCAGTCGATCATTAATCTGGCGCATCCAGAAGCCGAGATAATTGCAGTGACCCGGAGTGCATTTTTGCCGATTCTTCAATAGTTAATAACTTTTAAACAACAAATGCTATATTGTTGCAACTGTTGGGAGAGATAGCTATGGTCCGCAGCTTTAATTTAAGACAAGTCCGGTTTAAAAATACCAAGTAGAAGCCGAGAAAAACGCAATTGTTTAAATTAACGATGTAATCCAGGAATTCGGTTCTGGCGGTGCGGAAAACTGCGAAAAAGGCCGCAAACGCGAGATGGCGCCACTTGTACCGTTATCGACATATCGTTACCGACAAAATTTTTAAAAATTATTATCTCGGCTTCTGCTGCGCCGATTTTAATCAACGACATCTCAAAAGAAAGGGAATCGAATAAGCTACCGGAAAAAAATACCCCGTTGCTGTAACTGTATGCAGTTGGACGTAATAACAATTTTAATTGTTTAATTGTTTATAACAATTGAACTATGAAAGCAGTAATGTTCCGACCTATTGGAATTGGTAGCTGATGCTGCTGGCTTTAATTTATGTCCTCTGATCATTGATGTCACTCGCTTAGGGGCCGAAATAATACCATTTGTTTATAACTTCGTTAAACAAATTCAATTATCTCGGCTTCTGCTGGGCCGATTTTAATCAACGACATCTCAAATTGGAGCTCTTGTTTCAAGGAACAATCGGATTCACCATTATATCGGTCCTCGTGTATAGCTTCGGTGCAATTCTCAAACGAATTGTTAAATTGTTTATAACAAATAAACAGTGCTTGCAGCATTTGTGAATCGTTTATTGTCGTGTGGCGGCATCCTTTACCTTCATTTTGAGCACTCGATGATTAATCTAGCACCTCCAGAAGCCGAGATAATTGCAGTGACCCGGAGTGCATTTTTGCCGATTCTTCAATAGTTAATAACTTTTAAACAACAAATGCTATATTGTTGCAACTGTTGGGAGAGATAGCTATGGTCCGCAGCTTTAATTTAAGACAAGTCCGGTTTAAAAATACCAAATAGAAGCCGAGAAAAACGCAATTGTTTAAATTAACGATGTAATCCTGGAATTCGGTTTTGGCGGTGCGGAAAACTGCGAAAAAGGCCGCAAACGCGAGATGGCGCCACTTGTACCGTTTTCGATATTTCGTTGCCGAAAAATTAAAAAAAATTATTATCTCGGCTTCTGCTGGGCCGATTTTAATCAACGACATCTCAAAAGAAAGGGAATCGAATAAGCTGCCGGGAAAAAAATACCCCGTTGCTGTAACTGTATGCAGTTGGCCGTAATAACAATTTTAATTGTTTAATTGTTTATAACAATTGAACTGTGAAAGCAGTAATGTTCCGACCTATTGGAAATGGTAGCTGATGCTGCTGGCTTCAATTTATGTCCTCTGATTATTGATGTCACTCGCCTACAAGCCGAAATAATCGCATTTGTTTATATTTTCGTTAAACAAATTCAATTATCTCGGCTCCTGTTGGTTGTTTTTTAATAAGTGGGGAATGATATTAAAGGGAGACGAGTAACCTACAATAAAAAAAATATCCCGTTGCTGTAACTGTATGCAGTTGGCCGTAATTACAATTTTAATTGTTTAATTGTTTATAATAAATGAACTGCACATGCAATAATGTTCCCAGCTATTGGAGATGGTAGCTGATGCTGCTAGCTTTAATTTGCCTCGTCTGATCATTGCTGTCACTCGCCAACGAGCCGAAATAATAGCATTTGTTTATAATTTCCTCAAACAAATTCAATTATCTCGGCTTCTGCTGGGCCGATTTTAATCAACGACCTCGCAAATTGGAGCTCTCGGTTCAAGGAATAATCTGATTCACCATTATATCGGTCCTCGTGTATAGCTCCGGTGCAATTCTCAAACGAATTTTTAAATTGTTTATAAAAAATAAACAACGCTTGTAACATTTGTCAATCGTTTATTGACGTGTAGCAGCATCCTTTACCTTCATTTTGAGCACTCGATCATTAATCTAGCGCCTCCAGAAGCCGAGATAATAGCAGTGACCCGGAGTGCATTTTTGCCGTTTTTTCAATTGTTAATAACTTTTAAACCGCAAATGCCATATTGTTGCCACTGTCGGAGGAGATAGCTGCGTTGCATAGCTTTAATTTAAAACAAGTCCGGTTTAAAAATACCAGGTAGAAGCCGAGAAAAACGTAATTGTTTAAATTAACGATGTAATCCTGGAATTCGGTTTCGGCGGTGCGGAAAACTGCGAAAAAGGCCGCAAACGCGAGATGGCGCCACTTGTACCGTTTTCGATATTTCGTTGCCGACATAATTTTGAAAAATTATTATCTCGGCTTCTGCTGGGCCGATTTTAATCAACGACATCTCAAAAGAAAGGGAAACGAATAAACTACAGGAAAAAAAATACTCCGTTGCAGTAACTGTATGCAGTTGGCCGCAATAACAATTTTAATTGTTTAATTGTTTATAACAAATGAACTTCACATGGAATCATGTTGTCACCTATTGGAGATGGTAGCTGATACTCCAAGGTTTAATTTCTTTTTTCTGATGATTGATGTAGCTCGCCGGAAAGTCGAGGTAATCGCATTTGTTTGTAATTTGTTTAAACAAATTCAGTTATCTCGGCTTCTGCTGGGCAGATTTTAATCAACGACGTCTCAAATGAAAGGGAAGAGAATCAGCTGCACGAGAAAACCTGTCTCGCATAAGATTTTCAACAAAACTTTCGTTGGACAGCGCTGATCTAAATATAGTTAGGCATGGTATCATTTTAAGTATAAATGATATATCTCGATTAAAAACATTCATTTATTCTTTTAACGCTAATTTTCGCCAGGGCATTTCTTAGCAGTTGGTCTCTAATAAAATTCACACGCGTTCTCGGTACCTGAAGTACTTTCTTCTTCTCTTCCTTTCTGTGGCGACGATCTAAACCCTTCCTCGGATATAATATTTTAGGATAAAAGTTAGCCAAGGGAAGGAGCAAAATCGTGGTCGACGGATTTATGTCTCTTCGCGGTGGTCAAGAACAAGATTTACGATCGAAGCCTTCCGTACCCGTGATCTCGTGGATGACATTCAGAATAGCGCGAGAATTATTTGGAGAATGTTCGCCGTTCCCCAAGTTTCTATAAACGTCTGTGAAATATCTATAAAAAAAATGGAACTCGTCTGTACAGTCTGTTTTCCGCGAATCAGGCGCGAAGTCGCGTACGCATATACCAACTTTGAACCAGAGAATAAATGCCAAATTGGCGATAGAATCGTTCGACCCACAAACAATTCCACAGAATCGTACACCCCGTTACAATTAAACAATACGAATCGATCTTTCTCTACCTCCTTCAAGGGTGCGCCTTCAATTTCACGCGTCGAACGCGTCAACGCTCGGATCGATCAATACGATCGCTGTGATCTCGTTTCATCGGAAGCCCGCGTCATCGTTTGCCTGAACGGTTTCTCATTCATCGCCAGAGATAGACACAGAGGGATGGAAAGGTACGAGGGACCTGCATCAAGACGCGGATGCACACGTATCAGATTCGGCGCTCGTTTTATGCGTTGCACAGTGGCGAATAATCGGAGCGGAAATTCAGCAGGCATTGTTCCTGCAGGCGGAGTTCACTCGACGCCGCAGACTCTGTCATTCGAGTCGTTCGTACCTGCACGTCATCGTCATTATCATTGTTATCATTCCCCGGTTGTCGTAGAACGTCTGCAGCCCGCTAGACACACGAGAAATGACGATTCGACTGTGGGCGAGGGAGTGAAAAAAAAAAAAAAAAAAGGAAGAGCAGAGTATAGCGTGTTTTATTTTCAGCGACCTGGTTGTAAACCTTCATTCCTCATAGTTCCAGCGCCGTTGACTTTTCTTGCGGTCCTTTATTTTCTTCTCTACATGATCGTTCTTCCTTTTTTTTACGGCGTGATTAGCAGAGCCTATTTCTTCTCTTTTTCCTATGGAACTGTCGAGGGTTGTAGATTGGTTCGTTATTCAATATCGGGGTAAAAATTGTTTATCGAATACCGACGATATATTCGTGATATTTATTCAATTACAAATACCTAGACAAACGATCTTCTACTGTCTCGCATCTAATTCAGGAGGAGAATCAATGTAAACTATCATAATTAATTCAGACAATTCCGGATAACTACTTCCTGTCTTCCAATCTGCACAATTTGCACAGCCCTTCACCTCTTGTTCCTGGTCCTGAATGTACGTCTCTCGGTTTGTTCGCTGCAACGGCAAACAATTGCCAACGTTCTCCAGATACGTTCATACCCTCCTCGTCGAAATAGAAACGTCGTTTCCAAGCTGAGCATCGGCAACCCCTAAAATTTTATCACTCACCGTCTGCTCGCCTCGCCGCGTCCACATTTCCCACCCCCCATCGTCCCCGCGAACGCGGACCCACCCCCTTTTCAATCCGGAGAACCGTTCTCTGTTGCGTGTCGATTGTTGCCCCCTCCCGTTGAAACCCTTTCGTGCCCCACCGTTCCTTCGCCGAACCTCTCGCGGGACAACGAGGAAACAACGTCATCCATCTTCCGCTGTGATCCACGTCCGGTGCGTCGCGGCGAAATTACCGGTACTAACGCGACGTCATATCGCCAGCCAACATTCAGCGGCATTCGCATACGTCGACGGCCGAAACCGGTCTGGATGCCACTTGCTTATCCCCTTGTCTTCCATCGGTTCAGCTTTTACGGAAGCATCACGGCGCGAGGATCTTGCCATCTTGGGGTGACGTGAAACCGCTGGAGGACGTGGTTCTTTTCTTTCGACGAGGCTAATGCGATTCTGGAGCGACCGTTCGGGATGATCTAACGGTGATTTATGGCGGTTGATCTAGGTGGGCGATAGAGAGGAGTTGGGGATGAATCGATGGAGAATCGTGCGCGATTAGCTGTGCGAAATTAGAATTGTAGAATTATTCGAATATCCTTGCACCGTTCTACTTTTATTGATTTCTGTGAGACTTGTTTCAGTCATTTCTTTGATATCGAGATGCATTTCAATGTTTTTACGCGATTTAGTGTATCCCCGAGGCATCTGTTAGAAATGAGGTACGAATGGCTGTCTGGGATTCTAGAATTGCGTTTTAGAATTTTTCTGAACTTTTTCTATTAATCATTTTCGAGCGCCCAAAGCTTTAGCAGCGATGATAATAACGAAGATGATAATGCTCGTAACGTGCAATGGACCGAAGTACTTATAAATGAGACAACATTCCGATTCCAAGATCGTTGTGTTAATTTAAACGACGCTTCGATTGTGCCAGACGTTTCTTCGCGACAAGTCTCATTGCGAAGTTCGGAAAGCAAACTTTGCTTCTGTCCCGGCAAAAAAATTGAGGGTACAATCGTTCGATCGCTTCTTCGAGATTTATCGCGATCGCCAGCGCCCCGGTGTTGTTTACCAAGCGGCACGTCCGTGCACGCTCGCAATTTTATCCTTACGGGCGCTTTCGCTTGTCCTAAAAGCATCTAAGGCGAAGTTCGTGAAAGCGACGCGCGCAAAGTTTCGCCGGGATAATGGCCGCGATATGACTTTATTACGCGGCAGTTGCGTTACTTCGAAATTCTTGTGTCGCGGGCAAATGTTTCTCAACATCGGCCCCGAGCTGGCACGCGTTCGATCGTCGCTGTGCCCCGAGGAACACGTCGGCGAGTACGCGAGTAATCGCTCAGACACAGTGCCGCAGCGACGCTGTGCGCGTTCATTAAGTTTTAATTTATTGCCCGCGAAGATTTTATCGGGTCGTAAACGAGTTGAATAATAAGTGTCGAAGGAAGGGCGCCGGTATTTTACGACAGACGGGAAATTATTAAGAAGCGACGGCGTTCCGAAACTTCGCCACCAGCTGTCCGCGGTGCAGTGTCGAGAATAATCATTGTTTATGGGTTATTTTATACAGGACTCTAATTCGCGCGGTAGCTTCACGTTTTACAGCGGTCTATTTAATTTTAGTATTCGCGAAACTGCTTCGCGAAGAGCTGCCCGAGCGGATTGCAAACGTTCGTCGCGGTTTAAAAATTCATCATTTTGCGTACGTTCGTGGTGTACAAAAAAAAAAGAAAGAGTTCTGCCTGAAGGTGTTGCAGATAGAAACATTGTAATTGAACGATTCACCGATAAACGTTTCGAAATTCTTGAAACCAGTGCATCGTCGAACCTTTCCTATATAATCTTTGCGGTAAAATCGCTCGATTCCCTTTCCGTTTAAACGGAATCAAACCGATCCACGGCGATGCCAAAAAATAGGCGAACTTATCCCAAAAAACGTTTCCCAAGGACGCCTTTATCAATTCCAAACACCGCGATTACCATCGAAGGGATCGAATTAAATCGTCGTCCCCCGCGTCTGTTCTCGCCGGACGGAAAACGAATCGGCAGAAAGTTTGCCACGCGACGGAGACCTCCGTTGAAAGATTCGTGCGTGTGGCGCGTGCATGTGCGCACACGCCTGCACGTCGTTCAGGTGCGAGAATGGCGTGCAACGAGGAAGAAGGGTTGGGTGGGCGCGTAGAAAGGGGTGGATTTCCGTGGAAAGTTTGAGCGTAAGGATCTCTTACCGGCGCTAAGGGGTGAAATATTGAATCCCTCGGGGGGCAGGGAAAGAAATGTAAGTCGCATTTTCTTTCTCAAGCTTTAGCCGAGGCTCGCGGCGCTGCGCCTCCACTTCTGCCCGTACCTCCACAACCGTCTGGCACGTAGAAGGAAGAAGTATGGCCGGGTACGGATCGCGATGGCCCTCGTCATACGTGCCCGACATACTCTTTCCGAGTTTATGACAGCTCGTTCGTGTATCTGCGGATGGTTTATCGATCGTGACCGCGATCCGGCCGATAAAATTCGTGGGAAGACGGCGCGGCGCGTCGGAAACGGTGTGCCCGGTGAGACCGGAACTTTACTGGCGGATCTTCCCTTTCGAGTGTTACGCGCGAGGAACAGCTTCGCGAATTTTCGTCGGAATATTGTTTGAAACCTTTTAGCGGGGTGGTCTTTCTCTTTTGATATCCGTACAGCGTCCAGTTGTTGAATAATATTTTTGAATCATCCCTGTATTTACCAATTGTACGTAGGCAAACGGTCGTTTGAAAATTTCCGGTTTCCATCCACTGTGTGCAATGAAAATTAGCTGTTCCCAAAGTTCGTGAGCTTAAGTGTTCTCCACGATTACACCAAGTGCGCTAAAGTATCACCTACGTCGCGCCCCTAAATAAATTTTTGTCGGTATTTTATGTAACCTTTTAACAGGGTAGCCTTATTCTTTTAATATCCGTATAGTACTTGTATAATACTTGTTGAACAATATTTTTAAATCGTCCCCATATTTACCAATTGTATGCAAACAGTCGATTCGAAGCTTTCCCGCTTTCATTCACTGTGCGCAATGAAAGTTACAGTTTCCAAAGTTCATGAGCTTAAATGTTCTCCACGATTACGCCAAGTGTATCAAAGTATCACCCTGAGTCGCATGGTTCCTATGTCAACGTACCACGTTGATTTATCGACAAGCGTGGCCCGAAATGCGATTAAGCCGCCATTGAATTGGTCCGCGGCAGTAAGAAACGATTTCCACTGTACACGGAAACGGATGAACTCCGTGGCTCGTATTCCGGGCTCGTGCAGCCGTTTAACGTTCTTACTGCAAGGGTGCAGCTGCAGCCTGCAGTTTGCTTATTCGACCGGGAATTATGGGAATTTCGCCGTGTTTCGTCCTGCTATTCATTTGCAGTCTGTCCATTGGCCGGGGCTTTACTCGGCGAGCTGCCGGCTGAAATTAATTGCGGTTCGTTATTAAAGAAATAAGCGCGGTGTAAATTCTGGACCCTTCACTGTTTCGGGGATGAAGTTCGAGTGACTTGTCACTTTCTCGCATCATCGATCTCCGATGTTGGAGATAGTTTTCGAACGGGGCAGAAAAATGTCGACAATTTACAATACGCGCGATTAACAAGATTTGTCGTATTTCACGTGATTATCGTCCGCGCGTTTGCGAATACTGAGCAACGTTAGTTTATTGGAAAGGTAATTGTCTGGATGTAAATGTTCGATGGCTCCGATTCGTGGAATATCCTGTTTTAGAGCTCGAAGGATTGTAATAATTTTTCAAACGGTGTTGTAGAACGAGGGATACGGAATTTCGTTTGCCTGTTTATTCTTTCAAATAAATGCACGTTGAGATTGCGGGGGAAATTGTGCAAGTATTTTACAGAATGAACGAAAATTTACAACAGAATGTAGCGTTGCAATTTTTGTTTCCAGAACGGAGGAGGTCTTGGCAAGCAGGGCGATCGCGGAGGAAACAAGTGTCAGGCACAGGTGGAGTTAAGGAGAACGGTGGTTGGGCAGTTGCATCAAATAGCAAAGGATGATAAAATACTGGTGAAATAAGCAGGCAAGCATCTACTTGACATACATTAATTGTTAACAGTACGCCAATTTAATGATAACTATGAAAATGTATTTCGCTGTGTCGCGTCGCGGCATTCTTGTGTCTTTCGCACAATCAACGAGTTACGGTGTGAAGAAACGGTCGAACAGGTAGGCATAATAATATCGGAACGCGATGCATCGACGAGAACGAGGGCAACTTCCGCTGCGAGCCGCGTTAGATAACAATGAACCTCTCCGCGGCGTAATTAGAGCAGTAATAATAGTAATTAAAACCCGGCCTAAAGAGCAGGCATTCACCTTTTTTTCCCCCTGCTCCTCCGCCTGACGTGCAGTTGCATCTGATTTTTTGGTTTTTAATGAAATTTTTATTCGTACCCTATGATCACTGTGCGGAACGCGGAAACGGGGGTTGGATTAATTAATTAATTTAATGAATTATGTCTCCTTTGCGAACAAACGTGAACGAGCAGGGGGAGGGATTTCGCTTCGTGTAATCCCGGGAACGATGTCTAAATTAAATGTGACTGCTTGCTGGCGTTCATTTAAATTCTACAATTATTAGGAAAAGCAACTGGACGTACGTTTATAATGGCAGAAAGCTTTTTCGTGTAATTTGAAAAGGAAAGATTGATAATATCCAGGCAATTGTAATTCAATTCTTTCAGGATTATATTATAATTTGTATAAAATTTTTGCCCCAACAATTTAACATAATATACGAAGTGCACGAAAATGAAACACCAAAATGAAAAATTAAATATCGTGCAGGATCAGAAACATAAAATCTAATTAATTATTAAATTGGCTTTTCAAAATTCAATTCTGCCAGTGATATTAGGAAGGGGAAACGAGTATTTTCGAGGAGCGAAAGGATTTATTAATGCCGCGATATTTTGTCACCTTTGTCTTCGTTTTCTTTACTCGCATGCGTCCACGTTGTTCGTACCTCTGTCTGTTACCTTTTTGCCCCCGGTTTTTCGCCGTTTCTTTTTCTTCCTTCCATTCAAACGGCTGGGCACAGATGACCGCGGAATAAAGGTAAATGGTTAGCAATTTACGACGGCCCTTCTACGACACTTTACCGCCCGCAATATCGCACGCTCTTCCCTTCTATTTATAAAGCGAGTATCGTACATCACGATTTCTTCAATTACCGCGTGGATTTTTACGGCCGCGACACTGGTCTGCGACGACTCGAACTACCGGGTGTTCGTACGGCTTTCATCGTCACGCGAACATCTACGACGTATAAATAGTGGTGTCTTTTTTTAGACTTCCTTTATATATTACAGTCCCGCTACACACCGTGTTAAACGACTCGATAAGACTCAGTTTTTAGTCAGCGTCTTGCTTCCATCCCTTCAATATTTCCATTCAAATATCCTCAGATAGGAAAGGTTCATTTAAAAAGAAAATCATTTTCGTTTCCCAATTTTTCCAACATCATCCCCCCGACACCCCAGCAGTTCCTCCCCGCGTTTTTATCACAGTTCTTTTCCCCGTTCCATTCACAGACGTCAGAGTCATTACAATTCGACCGTTTCTCCACGCAACGACGAATATCTCGCGGCACTCAAAACTCTCGACAGAATGCCATTATGGACGGCGAAATGATTTCGTTGCGCATTGTTTCGACGATGCGTGAAACGCGTCAGTGTCTTTCCGCGGTTGACGAGCAAATTTGTTGTCGGGGGGCCGAGAGAATTACGCGTCGAGCGAAGCCCGATAAAATTATACCGTGCGATTATTATTGTTCGCAACTATCCGCGACGGGATACTTTGCATACGCAGCCGGAGCACGTTTTACGACACGAGTTGAATTACGTCTGACAATGCGTCTTCCGGTGTACACCGACCGGCGACGTCGTCCTGACGTTCCTGTAACAGGAAGATGCGTTTGCGCGTCGCGACACCAACGGCAAAGTGGCCGTTCTGCGTTGGCAAGTTGCCCCGGAGAAGAACAATCAAGCTGTTAGCTTTCCGAGTTAGCGTTGTTAAGTATCTTTTGCGGTACTAGAGGCCGGATGGTTTGTTTAATATGATGCAGCGTTTTCATGAACGACGGGGTCGTGGGAATAGGATGAGTCTATTTAATTCCTCGCACGATCGTCCATTTAATTGTGAATTTGAAATGTCTTCGATTTACAGGTGTCACGATACATTGCGCAACTAAACGTTGCGACATTCTTTTTTTAATTCTCTTTTTAATCGATATACGAACTGTATTTACTCGCCACAATACGACAATAATTCGAAGCCTCCGCGTTTCTCCTGGTTACAGATAAGAACGCTCGATCGCACAGCGACATTCATGTATATCGAAATATCGCAATGGATAAATGAACGGGCCATCGCCTATTGTTCCTTTGCGCCCTTCGAGGGTGAGACGCAGCCGCCGAATTTCGTTTCGGCATCGAGGAACGAGGTGATATCGTTCAGGTGTTCAATGAAGCCAATCGTCGTTGTACCTTTTCGACTTTGATTTTTCACGCTTCCTCCGACTATCGACTTTCCCGAGGGGCGGTCGTTCATTCCTAACCGATCACGTTGTGGATTAACAAGACGAACGTGATGAATGGAGAGCTTTATTCGTTACCGGTGGCGAAACTTTTTTATTTTTTTACCCGGCACCGATCGATTTGTCGAGCAGCACAGCCATCGTCACCGCGGAACTAGATTTATTGCAGCTTTCCGACGTCGCGTTCCCCCCCCCCCCATTTTTCCTTTTTTTTCTTTCTTTCCCTCTTTTTTAATAACCTTTCCCCGTCACCCTTCGCCGGGGGAAAATGTCGTTTGAGAACGACGGGCACACCGTCGCCCCGCTCGTTTCGACGCCTAAACGCTTTTAAATTGCGGTTCGTCCGATTCGGATCGCAAATTTGTTACGCTCGTGTTTATAGAATTTACAAAGTAACGCACTGGAATTGCTGAATACCAATTCCGCGCAATTTTACACAGCAAATTCTTTGGAAAGGTAAAGTGAACTCTGGAAGCACAGAATAACGAACGATCGAGCCGTCCTATGTTTCGCCAATAATTGCAAAATCATTTTCAAAACGAGCGCGGTGCACAATTTATGGAAATTGCGCTTCGCGGCCACATGAAAATCGCGACGATTGATCTGTTCATCGAGCAGTCGATATCTCGCGGAGGGGATTCTTCTTCTCGGTTGGAAATTCGCGCGTATCGAAGGGTCTGGCGATTTTCAAGCGAAACGTTTTTGTCGGCGAAATTGAGAGGGTCGTCGCGTGGCTCGGTGTCGGCCTAAAAATCGGCGGGTCGACGCGGCGAGAAAAATGCCACACGGCGGGGGCATGGAAAATATCGTAACAAATGGACAAGGGGTAACAAATTGTCCTCCAGAGCAACAATCATGACGGTCGCTCGCGACCCCTTCCGCCCTGTGCAACGATAACTCAACGGGGGGGGGAACATGGTTAAACATGCGTCGCCGCGCGGACAACTGTGGCTCGCGATACGCTTGTCCACTTCCCTCACCGCCGAATGATTTTTATTTATTCCGATGTGCATGCGTTTCGGTTTTTTCCCAATTTAACGCTTGGCAATATGAATTTTAAAGGAGCTATTACTTCAATAATTTTTTTTTTTATTGGACTCATACGGAAGATTTTATACCAAACGAACTTTCCCCATAAGAAGTAAAGGGAAAATGATTAACACCTTCTCCTGAAAAAGATCCTGTTTTTATTGACACATACATTGATGGGGTTGTATAAAATAATTTGAACGCTGCTTAATGCCAAAATGCATAAATGCAAAAGGAATTGGATGAAATGAATGAAATTTAACAAACTTTAATTTCCCCTTTCCTGTCCCTTTTACCTACTTGAACCTGCTTGAGGATCGACGTCTACTTTGACGGAGCGCGAGTCGTATTCCAGACAAAATTTCTCGCGTCCAAACCGTACGTACATCAAGTTGGACTCATCCCAAAGCGGACGTGCACCGAGGTTCCACTGTACTTCAATCGAGATTAAATTGCGTTCGTCACGCGTGCATAACAATCGCCCGATGCGCGCAAACAGAAAGAGAAGAACACGCGAACGTACGCGTTGCAAATTTACTTAATCATATTCCTCGAATTGTGTACGCTGCGCACGCGTTTGAACTCATATAAAAGATGATAAGGAGCCATCGATTCTACCGTTCTTGGGCGAACTATCAGTTCGTTGTAACACATCCTGGACATATTCCGATTGACCGAGAAAAACTGTTCGTTACGGCGTTCGTTCGCCGTGGGACTGGTACGTACATGCCCGTGCGAATCCAAGCTTTCTTGTCCCGTCGTGAAACATCGTTGCAACCGCGTGTCCCCGCCGCGACAGAGATGAATATCGTCCCGTCTTATCGGCGCGCCCCGACACGTGTATCATCCCTCACGGGCACGCTCGAAACCCTCGCGACGCCCGTAGATGGCCCGCGACGATAAGTGACCCTCGCGTCGCGAGACCTGGCCACTTGTTCTGCACCGCGAAAGGTGCACGATCCACCGCGTGGACGGAGCGAGACGGGCGTCCGGGAAAACGGTGAACGTGCGTCGACGCGGCAGAAGAGCGTCCGCGGGAAAAACGGGGAGAGCGGCGAACAGAGATGGGTGAGGGGGTGCGGAAGAAAAAAAAGAAAAGAGGCGCACCGATGTTTCCGTGCGAATGGAAACGGGCGCGCGATAGAAATGGCCGGGACTCTTCAATTTGCTGAGAGCCCTCCATCTCTCCTCGACGCGTCTCTCTTTCTCTGCGCCCTTTTTCGTCCCCTTCCCGTCGTTACCTTCCGCGTTCTTTCCGCCGTTGCTTCGGCACCGTCCACGTTTCCCGTCGGCCGTGCGCGTTCCTCGCGCTTCGACCACTTGGCTGTCTTATTGCGCCCGTTGTCGAGTACGCGCTTCTTCTGTCGCTTGGTTCGCCACTCTATACGGCCACGGCGATGAAGCAGACGAGGTCGCGGCGACACCTGGTAATGACGGTCTTTGTCGCGGTGGAGTTATCCGTGTCGAGCAATGACACGGATATCGGGCGAACGGTGTCGGTTCGATCATGTTGATCGACGGTGAACAGCGATTTTACGGATAGCGGAATACTTTAATCAACTTCGCCGGTGATTCTTCCGTGGGATTTGTTTCAATTAACGGCGAATTTTAGCGGCGAATTATCGCGGAGCCGAGGTGGCGCATAAAATTGAACGGGTTTCGGTGCTTTCCGTAGGAACGGGTAATTTGTAACAATAGCAATTTGCCCGTTCATTTCGTCCGGCAATATAAAATGTTCGATTTCGAGGCTGGAACACCCCGCGAATTATTTCTAACTGCAACGCGGGAGCGCGTTTGTAGAACGGCGATAGCCAATAGATGCTCGTTGCGTTAACAATTTTTATTGCGTGCTTGCGCTTCACTTTCACCTCTCTCGATTTCTCTTCGATCTGCTTCGCCTCTTCCGTTCCCGACCCACCTGGCGAATGAAATACGCCGCTGTTAATGACGGCGCCTCTGTTTGAAAGCTCCTACGGTGAAACTATTTCGTCGAACGTGATCCCTAATAGAAGTAGTATGTTGAGGATGAGGCGGGAGGGATTGAGAGCAATTAGTTGCCGGAGTTTACTCCTTGATGGATCCGCCGGTCGGCGTTGGGAATTGTTTGGCTGCTGGTTGAAGTCTTTTGCGTCGGCGGTGCTTTCTATGCGGACAATTTACGCGGGTATTTATTAAATGGTTCTGGGCAATTGTTGGAACGTTGTGTCGAAGAGTTTTCTTTCTATTTCAACATAAATTATATTAGGGAAATATATCATACTCCGTTTCGTTTCGCTAGCGTTTCATTCGCGAATTTAATTCACGTTTATTGAAACATTTGGGGAACGTTCTGTTTTACATCGAAATAAATAATTTTCTTAATCGATCGAGCGTGTCAAGAATTTATTCGACCTGCACGACTCTCTTTGGTTTTCTTAGACCGAGATTAAGCTAACGAGCAAGACACAGCCACCGTCTGCCCTTCAGACAATAAAGTTTAAAGTCGTCCAGGTGTTGAATGGAATTGAATTACTCTCGAATCGCTTGAATTGCTGAATTGCGCCCCGCGAAGTTAGCAACAAAGACCGTAGGTATCTAATTTCGCTTCGATAGACCGAATTGTTTCATTAGAAGGAGACTGACGACACTGTGCGTACGTTCGTCGAGATTGGTCGAACGATAACGGTGTCGTTTGTCTATTTTAAAGCTTCCATCATCTGTCATATGGTGCGGCTGGGGGAAAGCAACATCAATTGCCAACAAGTTTTACTCGATCCAGATTCGATCTTTCATTTACTCCAGTATCCACGTGGCTATTCCCAGATCACGAAACACGAAACCGGGAAACCATAAACGAGCAAATCCAATTCCCGAAGGTTAGGGAGAAAGAGCTGTTAAGGTTTATCGAGGTAAGATTCGATACTTCTGTCTGTCGTTTATCGGACCATTCTACTTACCCCGGATCGATTTCGTTGTTTTCGCCCGTCCAAAATTTCATTTCCCAATTTTTCTACATTATGTGTGCAGAACACATTTTTCCAGCAAGGATTGGCCGTTAACAAAGTTCACTTACCCGGACAAATTTCTTCGCTAAAAACATAACAATTTTGCTACCTGAACCTGTCGTTCATAATAAGTTTACCATTCCGATTTTGAGGGTGATTTTCATTTCTCGAATGCGTTCCACAAATGTATCATATTTAATATGTTTTCTTCTTTCTTTTGGGCTGTGCCTTGCACTTACCCAGTACAAGAATTACAGAAAAATGAATGATTGACTCTTCGAGGGTCGTTCCCTTGGTGGAAGCGTGCTCCATCGGTACCGCGGGCCAATAACAACGGTGCTCGCTTAAAACGCGTTGCTCGGGAAGGTCGTATGATCGCGAAAAGATGTCGACGTTCGGCAGAAGTTTCCGTAAAAGCCACTCAAGCGACCGGAAGTGAAGCACGCTAAGCGATGTTTCCTCACGATTCTCCAATTTTCCCCTTGTTTCTTGTCGAGTGCTCTCCAGGCGGCGCAGGAACCGGCTGGAGTTAAGTTTCGTTTTCGAATCGTTGAAACGCGTCGATTCGACGCGTAATTGAAAAAAATTTCTACCATTTACTTTACGCGCGTTACGCCACGATTCCGTTGGACTTCGATTCGATAATTCGGGGCGAGGTTTTTGGCCGCGGCGGAGGAAGGGTCACGTTCAACTCCCGTTTAGGTGGATTTTAATAAGACGCGGTTCGTCGTGAATTGAATGGGATTTTGTGAATGAAATCAGTGGTAAAAATTGATTACTGAATCGGGGGCGATAAAGTGTAATGCATCGACACGAAACTTTCGCGTGTGGCGCAGTTTGTTTCCATGTTTATTTTCATTTATCTTTATTGTGGATATAAATTCGATTTCCATTTAATCAAACCTGCAAAAGCTCGACTATCTGGGCAGTTTTGAAAACCACGAAAATTACGAGGAGCAATGAAAACGTTTCCGAATGCATTGTTTTGTTTCGAACGAATCGAACTCGCGTTCGACGGTATTTGAAAATACTAATATATGTGTTTAAAATACGAATAAAATCGGGCAAAGTCTAAGAACACAAGGAAATTAGACGAATGTAGTAAAAACCTAATCTCCCGATTAAAATTAATTTGAAATAACGATCCAGATGTTCGGTTTCTTCTCAAAAACATCGAAGAAACGCTTCAACCCTCGCTCTTCTAAACCTCGGGGCGTTACTTCACGCTGCCTGCCCTTATTTAAAAGCTCTTACCAGCCGGAATCCTTTCTCCGGTGGTATCCTTATCCCATTCGGGTTTTTCGACCTGACCCGTTCCTCTCGGCAGACGAACGAGTTAATTTGTAAATCTTCGCTAAGTGCACGATCCAGTGGCGCCATTGAGTCGCCGGGATTTAACGTCGAGAACGATCGTCTCGTCTACCTTTTGAGAGTGGACAGAAGCCACCGTGCCTTGATTCGACCGTATCAATAGGCAGTAACTACGAAGTTCGTCCTTTGAGCACCAACTACTGTCCTTTGGGGACGAAACTCGGACAGGTCAAGTGACTCGCGCTGGGAAATGCTTGGGAAATGCTTGGGAAAAGTGACGGACCTTCCTCGAAATTCACTTAGACTTACGTAATATCGGTTTCCTGGTTGGTCTTCGGGTTACGAGACGTTTATTTCATTTTACATTCATACCAGAGGCTGTATTTTGATGAGGAGATCTTTTGGAGACGATGCAAGATCTTTATTTTCTATTATTAATATTTTTTGTGATAAAGTTGGGCTTCTTGTTTATGGCTTTGCATTAAACTAACGTAATAATGGATTATTGTTACTAGCAGCTTGAAAAGTAATATGACAACGATTGTCATTGTCACCAGGTGATCTTGTATCGCAGAAATGATGGATACGCCTAGAGTTATTGTATTTTCAAGAACGCAACTTATCGGAAAGCTTTTGTTCAAGAATGATTTTACATGGAAGGTCCCTCAGCAGAAACGTAGAGGACGACGTCAAACGGATATTTTCGTATGGGCCGGTTGCGAAACGATTGTCGTTAGGGGTTCAAAGGTTACGTTTCTTGTTTTTCTTGGCTATTCATTGGCCCGGCTTCAAAGCGGTAAGGCAACTCCTGCGTCAGCAAAAAGCGTTTCGGACATTTACAATGGAAATTAAAGGGGTGACTTTAAAGTCCAATTACCGAGAAACACTTTCGACGAAGCGAAATTTTTATTTCTATTTTCACGAGAACAATTGCCCTGTGCGTGGTACATATATATCGCAATATATTGATACCAGTACGTATCAAGCTTTTAAATCAATTATCATCGGTGAATGGTGAATTACAAATGAATTTCGAGTAAATTGCAAATAAAAACGGTCGGTCTGGTGGTGCGAGTCAGAACCAAAACTTTTATATTTATTCATTGCACTCGGGTGAATTTACAAATTAAACAGCAATCGAAACGTAAATTACATTCACTTGATTAATACCATACACCATCCATTTCGAATACCCACCACCGCCACCGCCAACACCGTATCCCAGATCAAGCGGAAACTTCACTGATGCCGTGTAAGAAGTCGTACATCATCCTGACACATAATTGACCCTTCACCTGGAGAATTATAGCTCGATGCCGGCGAATCGAGGAATGGTTTACTGTTAAAAGAAAAAGAAGAAAAAAATATATAAACGGAGGGGGAGCTTAAAAAGGAATCATAATACATCACGGTGAAACTTGCCGGTATATAACTCGCGATACCGCTACGCCTGATAAAAAGTTCACGATCACCTAACACTCATTATCATGAATAATATTAATATGAATTATTATCGATAGCCGAATCAATGGCACCCGTTTCATCGACGGATAACCATCCATTCGAATTTCATCGAATTGAACCAACATTATCCTACAATGAAATAATTACACCGTCGGCCCATGCAAAATACCATTCACTCGTCGAATTCCCTGGATACGTTCCCGATGGATACCCGCGGCCCCCGGCATTGCCGAAAAAACGTCGAGATCGAAATGAACAGCGGCGAGATCAATAGTGTTGTCGTACCCGCGGAGATTTTTTCACCTCCTCCCACGTTGCGACCCTCTTTTCAATCCTATCCCCGTAACGAATGCCCAACGGTTGCCCTTTCCACGCGTTCGGAGCAGAGGACAAACTAGAAACCGTATCCACGAGCGCCGTGGTACAAGAAAATTGAGAACGACGCGATGTCCTCGTGGAAGGTAGCTGCTCGCAGCGTCTGCATACGCTTACGGCTGGTTACGCTGTGTTTACTCGAGCCGGTGTCCCACGGGAATACAGGATATGAGGAGTCGCACAGGTTCAGCCTGGCAACGATTTCTGTATCGATCCTACACCCCTGGCAGTACCTACGCCCTCCTACGCTTGTGTTCCGGCAAGAAAGGGTGGGTGGGGAGGGTGGGGATTGCACGTAGATGTTAAGGGGGCGAAAGGTGCGTCGTCCGGAGTGGAAAGTCTGGGAATTTCGTGGAATGAAATATTTTTTGAACGCTCGACGGTGTGGTTGATTGTGAGGCACGCTGTCAAGTATTTTGCGCTCGCGTCGGATCTGCTTGCTGTTCGCAATTGGATGTTACTGTTTGTTTTTTTATAAATTTTTTCATAAATTGAGGGTTACCTGCTTGGTTGTCGTATGCTGCAAATTATATCGGGATTATCTTTCGAGAACACAATAAATTTTTGCCACACCGTTCGCCGTAATTGCGACTTTACTACGCGTTGGTTCTCTATTAATTCAATTTTGTTGCACTCGACAAATATTCGTCGGCTTCCCGAATAGATTGAACGTGGCAGTTCGGCAAATCCTTGCACCTTCGCCGCACGGAATGCCAGTTCAAGCAGACGGATTTATGGCTATATCCGTCGTTAGCACAGTCACTGCAATATTGGTCAGCGCATTTGTATAATATTTGTCCACAAACACGGACCCGTTCATCTGATAGAGTGCACGATTATTTATGAATAACCGCTCCGTCGTTCTCTCTCTCCCCCGCGTTTAAAATCAACACGGGATTACCAGCAGCCCGCGACAATTATAGAAGACAAACGAGCGTTCAATAAGAACATTGCATCATTCCCATTAAATTATACAACATATTACGATAAATACCCAGATCAATGATCAATTAAACTCGCAACGGCACCAAGCCCAGCTCAATCGCCGGCAAACGAGAAATAAACAAAATTGAAAAAATCAAAGAAATAAAAGGAACCAACACCCGCGAGACCGCGTGGAGCGAAACGAATTAAATTGAAAAATCACCGCCTCAGGGTTGACTCGCTTTGTCAAGTCAGATTACGCGGCCGCCCGGTCTAGATTATTCCTGCGATTCGGCGGCAGGAAAACTCGGCGCGAGATAGAGAAATACAGGGGGCGAGGACGAGACGGGGAGAGATTGTGAGAGTCTCTCGGCCACGAGGAACGAGCCAGGCTCGATTAAGAAAACCGGAACGGGATTGCACTCTTCCGATGCAACGTCCTGAAGTGGATCGTCGAGCTGACGCGGTGAAGTGGCTTCCCCCAGGAGTGGAGAAGAAGAAAAAAAGAAAAGAAGGTCAGGTTTTATCTTCCCTTGAAATTCCATCGCCTCGTCGCCCTCCATTCGTTCGAATTCCCGTTGCGCGTAGGCGAACGGCTCTTCCCGCAACGAAATTCGGCCAACGTTTGCAATCTCGAATTTGCATCTCGTTCCGTCGCCGATAGGATCGCGAATCGACTGCGGGGGTGGAGTGCGACCCTTTTCTCCCCTTCGATTCGCGACAGAGGGCTGGAATGGGGGGGGTGCGAAGTTGACGGAGGCAAAGGGGTTGGGGATCGGAATGAGCAAGGTGCAACCGTACTTGGATCGAATCGTACAGGGAGCTCGGCTTATCGCGGAAACGGAAAGAGAGTAAGGAAATTTCGTTGCCGCGACGATATTCGGAAACTTGGTTAATTAATTCGAAGGTGACGATTTTTAGAGTGTCGCACTGTTGGCGGATCGGGGGCTGTTGGAGTTCGCTGTTGCTGCTGGGATACAGTGCAATTTTCTTTTCGGGCGGACGACTGAAGCGAGCGCTTCATAATTTCGATGAGTGGCGTTCGAACGAAGTTGGGCATGCCGGTTACAGAATGGATTGTAAAGTGCAGGAAAATTTGTTCACCGTGGCGAAAGTAACAGCGCAAGAATCTATTACCCGAGCGTCTTCTCAAATGCGTGTAGTCTTCAAGACTGTATAATTCAGAGGGCTAAGCCGATACTTCGTCATGCACTTTTGAGGCTTATTACGATCCCAGGTGATAAAACGAGGCTTTGCTTGATTAATACGAGGATTCACATTTATTAAGCTTGCAAATCCACGGAGAAACACTGTTACAAATTGTCGTTCATTCCTTCCTCTCAGCTGCGCACGCGTAATCGCCATTCGATTTACAATTAAATAACATTGCAATTAAATGCCTTACTAATTTAAGTTCAACTTGCCATTCACAAATCTACGTCACTTTTTTCCCTCCACTCGAACAAACAGGAAAGTAAAAAATTCACAAACTTAAATCTAAGCTTGGCACAAAATTCTGTTCAAATTTAATTCAAAGATGGAATAAAGAATTCGCGTTTCCGTGCGTGCAAATTGCAGAAATCAATACGATTGATTACGAGTCCCTTGTATTTCACTCGATGACCCGTTCGATGTTCAGTGGAAACGGAGAGTCCACCGCTTTTTGTCCAGCAAGAATTTTCCGCGGCCGATCGATGCACGACGCCGTGAAATTCACAACGGAACGCCGAATGATACCCCGGCCCCGAAAATATTTCGAACTATGCGAAACATTTCTCAATAACTGGCCGCCTTTGCCGGAACGCGAGTCGGGCGTTCTCGCGTGTCGACGCTCTGCTTTATCGTGTGACAGCCTCGTGGCGTTTAGCATCAGGGAAACGGGATGTCTGTTCTCTGTGACGTCACTCGGGCGCATCCCTAACGAGGAAATACTTCGTTCTACGACAACGTTTTTTCAGAAATAATTACCGCGACGCGCAAATAATAAATTTCTGGCGTTTCATGTTAATTCGAAGAAGAAGAAACATTTCGTGGTAAACAACGAATGCTAAATATGTATTACATCGTCGGCATACATATTTATCGCTTTCATTCGTATATTTTCTGGGACTCGATGTTGCATATTGACAAGGCCTTTCGGTAGTCCGAATAATTTGTTCGCAATTTAAATTGATCCAGATCGAACCGAAGCCATTCAAGAATCGAACCCGTTCGACTCAATAAAATGGTTCAATGCAGAAATTACGCGACAAGTGCGCGAGCTTAAGGGGGTACGTGCGATCCAGGTAGGGCTAGCCTAGTTTGAGGTATTCCAATCAAGAATCTGTGAATTCTGATCCAACTGAAACGTAACCCAGGCTCATCTAAACAGAAATCTAAGCCTGGTTTAATTCGAGCGTAATTCTAATCGCCATCTGAATCAAGAGTTTAACAAGGCTTTGCTTTCGGCCAAAAGATCAAATTTTGTTCAAACGAACTTGATTAAACGATTAAGTGTAAACGTATTGCGAAATGAATGAAATGTAATACTAAATGAAACGAATTTTCTATTTTCATACACTATAATGGAATAATAATTTTCTTATTTTTTGAAATGCCTCATTCGTTTCGCATCTGTCTCGCGTTCAATATTAAATATCTTCGTCCGATACAAAAAAGTTTCTCGTGGCATCGTCGCGGTTGCTTCTCAATACAGCTTATTCGTAGAATGTTTGCCTTTCATCCTGTTCTTGCCACGGCAAAGCAGGATCTTTTAACGGGAAATTAATCCGCGTTTCAGTATCGATTCTGCATCGTCAACATTTTAACGCTGCTGCGCATTCCGCACTTTATCGTGTAAGCGTATCTGTTCAAATTTCTCAAGCGCTTTTCAACGAAACAAGTTTCTGTTCCCGTCGCTATTCGCGTTGTTTAAGATTTACGCGGAACTCTCGATGCCGGTAATATTTTTTTCTCCCTCGATGGGTCCCGGGGTATTATTGCGAAAAGCCGCGACGCTTAGATCGGAATTAATTAACGAAATTGAAACGATCCGCGGGGCGATACAATTAAATTTAATTAATCCCGCGTCGAACGTTATAATTATTTCGAATTACTATCCGATTTGGAAATATCTAGTAACTGCCAAGTTATCGCTTATCGGCCATGAAATCGTTTAAAGCAATTTCAATAAATGGACATTGACGCGAACGCCGCGCGGCCTGCGTTTATGCCCTTTGGTTAACCAGAAATGAGGCGGGGGGTTTTTTTTCAAACACCTTAACCCCCTGATAATTGGACGGCCGATTTGATACATGTCCGCGGTTGCTCTAAAAATTGTAATAACTGCGAGGAGGATGTATATACGATATATAATAGTCCACAATTCAATATTGTTTTCATCGAAAATGGCAATGGTAATAAAAAGACCCCAAAAGACGTTCCCATCGGAGCTTGTCATAGGGTCCTCGGGGTCCCACGAATTCGGGGAAAGAAAAAAATACATTTTCCATGGTTAGCCTGTCCTTATATCTCGTCCGTGTAGTGCAATCAACCCCTTCGCATCCGAGGACGAGATATATCGCGTTATAATAAAATGGCGTGCGAGATATTCCGTACGCAGCGTCGCTGGAACGATTTGGCGTTCGGCGAGATATTTCGTGCATAGCGTCGCATGAAAGACATTGCGTAGCAAGATATCTCGTCGGAGGCATGTCATGAACGAAACCACGCGACGAGATATCTCGTCCTCCGATGCGAAGGGGTTAATATCGCGGCCCGCGTAAAGTCGTAGATGTCAACTATTGACCCGCTGCGAGCCAAAGGGTTCCTCGCCACTGTTCTGGACGATTGATTAGCAATCGTTTGAAACTGTGCGAAACAAAGACAGAGGGCTGATTTCGTGATACATTTAGACCGATCACGGACACGACGGTACTACCATTCGCGTCGAATGATCACATTAACCGGCAACACGATAAAATCGACGCGGCGATCCTTTTGATTTAGAGACGCCGATCAATTCGACCGGCCATCGAGTTCGCTGTCCATCCGTCCCACAATTTTCGCGGCGACGCGGAATTACAGGGGCTGGGCCACGGGTGTTTAAATTAACGAACGCTGCGCCATAACGAAGCGAACGGTGCCGTCACACCGGGAGCGATCGGGCAATTGTGCGGTTCAAAGTGTTTGCATCGGCCGCTCGAAAATATTACGACGACGGAGGCGCAGAGAGCGTGATTACGTCAAGTGGAAATAATTTTGTCGCATCTCGCGAACTGGGAATGAAGTTTTTCAAATACGCGCGCGCGCTTCTATTTTTTATTTAAATGGAAATGGAAAAAATTCGTTCCGCTTAAACGATCACCGTTTCAGTTTCTTATTACTGTTGGTGATTCTGATTGCATTCTCGATTCGCATTCCGATTTCTCCCGATTCGTGCACAAATTGCCCATGCTGTAGATTGTTTTATTTAATACCAGCAGCGATATTTTGATCCGTTTTTTTTTTCGTCCTCATTTTAGGGCTATCTTTTTGGAGGGCGTTCGAATTATTTTTGCATTGCCCAACAGCGTTTGTGCCGCCGGATACCTGGTCCCGATTAAATCTCTATTTTATTTAACCGGCGCAGGCTGTTATTTATCTGCTAGCCTCTACACGATCTCCGTTTTCGATATCGTTCTCCGACATCGACGACACTCTTGTATCTCTGTTCGCCACAGCTTTCCAACGATGCTTAATCTATATTAGTCGGAACAATTCGATGCAATCGTGAAAAGTACGCTTAACGTTGCACAGCAAGAAAACGATTCTGCATTCAAACGAAATACAATTCTAGTTCTTCTTGAAAAAATAAATCGAATAAACCTACGCAGCAATTTAACATTAATAAACAAAACGGAATAGACGCTGCGCAAATAAATCGAGTGGCACGAAAACCCGGGAAATCGAGCGAACTCGATGGACGGGAAAGTGCCGTGCCGGTTCCATTATTGACCCGTATCCAGCGAAAGTCACGCGTCCATGCGTCGACGTATGCACATGCACGCGTCGAGGGAACGGGATCTATATCGAACTTTCCGCAACGTGACGGCAACGCGTAACGAGACCCGACGTAACATGACGACGACGACGACCGCGACGACCCTGGACGACGACGGCAAAGTGGATTGTCCGTGATTCATGCATCGATGATTGGCGCAATTGTCATGTCAACGAGCGGCCACGGGGCCGCATTGATTCACTCGTCGCCGACCGTTCTATGGGAAACTACGGAATTCCATTAACGACGATGCTTGTCATCCTTTCGTCACGGCCAGCCACGACCCACTCGAAACGGCCCGACCACTTGTTTCACACTACGGGAAAACTGTCGCGCGACGGCCCGGATCGTTCGTAGATCGTCGAGAATGCGTTGAACGAGTTTTATTTCACGCGTTTGCGATGAGGTCCGATCTGTCGGCGGTTAAGAAAATGCGAGAACGACTCGGACTGTTGCGTTAACTCGGGAACTTACAAATAGCTGGCAATACGTGAATTCTGTGGAAATTTCGAAAGTTTCATGGAACGAACGGTTCGCGGGTTGAAAGATCTGACGAGGACACGTCCCCGATTTTTACGAAACTAAACAAATTTTGTAATGAATCCGCGATATTTAAAATCTCGTTTTTAGTGCATTTTTCTAAGACAATTTTCGCGCAGTTTTGTAAACGCAATAAGGGGATGCAAGGTTTGCTTATACTTCTTTTTAAATATCTCTCAGCGTTCTTGAGATATTACACGAAATAGAACATTGTCTATTTTTTTTTTCAAGGGGTTATTTCACTCTCCAAACTTGCGATTGGACAGCGATAAAGAAATATGCGTCCCTTATTTTCACCTTCTTAATATATCCGCCAAGTTTCATCAAAATCGCAGACGGTCAATTGGGCTCGCTCCCTTCTGAGTTAAGGTTTCTTTTTTTTCCTTCACTTTTTCCATTTACTTCTTCCTCTACTAACTTCAATTTACAATTTCGCTTGAACTCCGCATTAAATACCAAACGCAGCCGCGTTGATTTTCTATTTATCACGCAACGTATATAACAATGTTCTCTCTCCCCGATCAATTCCCCCACAAATCCCGTTCAAAAACCCCTATCAACGTTGTCCCCTCCAATTGAATCCAAGCGCCCCAAGAAATATTCACGCCGCCCCTGCAAATATCATCGCGCACGCCGTCCTCCGCCCTCCCTCCCGAAGTACCCTGCCCCCGAACAACCACAATTCCGACAAAAATCACCTTCCGCCGTTAAATCCCGCACCATCCGATCGCGACGGCTCGAATCCAGCGTCGCAATCGCAATTCGCCCCGCTCTTAGGCGACCGTCCCGTTCCATCGCGATCGCGAGAATCCTTCCGGCATCGAGCCTCGTCGTCCACCATGAAAGTCCTAATAGGTTTTCCCTCTTCTTCGGCTCGTTCGCGGGATTGCTCGAATCTTTCGCGACGTACGACGATCCTGATATTGCCGTCCGCGATTCTGCTCCTACGATCGGGCGATCGTCGGGAAAACAGCGTGCAACGGACCACGTTCGCGTCGTTCTGCCTCGTCCCGATCGACGGACGAGTCCCTCGTTATTCTGTTGCCTGGATTATATTGTTTCACGCGAGGTGGAAGCGTCCACCGGTCGGTACGCTCGAATCGTATCGCGTCACGTTGGTCGATAGCGACTCGGACACCCGATCGAATGACGAAACGGTGTAATTTGCAGCGGCACGCTCGTTTGGGCGAACGAGGATTCAGGATATCGAGAGATTCGGGAGCAGAAGAAGTACTTCTGGTCGACGATTTGCGAGATGGAACGGCGAGACGGCGGAGAATCTTCTTGTGGTACTCGGGTGTATCGGTTGTTTGAAGATTGGGGGATTCCAGCGGGGATCGGCGTACTGTTAATATTCCTCGGCGCGATGCTGAACGTTTGACAATAGTTTCGTTTGAAACGTTTCGAGGGTGCAGACTATCGTGGGAATTTTTAACGACGATATTGATGAATGGAAAGTGATTGATTGGACGTTCGGATATATATTTATTTCATTAGTGTTACTTATATTTTCGTTAGTCGGTGAGTTACAGAATATTTCACAATTATTGGAAATCGTTGAAGAAAGGGAATGTATTCGAATAGTAGTATTGCATTGCCATATTGGTGCACACTCTGTCCTAGATATATATTACTCAATTAATACTTGTGTGCACAATGGATCGTTCGAGGTGGCTGACGAACGAGGAGGCAATTCTCCGAATGATCTCAGAGTGACGATGCACGATAACCACGGGACAAAGAAGCTATGTAATTGTCGTTGAACCTAACGATGTTGTATCCTGATATTGCAGTATCGTGATATTATAGCATTGTAGCATTGTGCCATTAGAGCATTGTAACAGTATTGCAGCATTACAGCATTATGGCATTGTACCGTTGTGCCATTATAGCTTGTAGGCTTTCCGAGTAATCCTTATATTACTAGCTTTAGACCAGAGTCCAGAGATCCTGCTGTGTCCGTAAATCCTCCTACTGTAGAATGAATGTGAAACCGACATGGTTTTGCAACAATCGATCAACGTTTAAAGTCGTGAAATAATGCATCGGTAAAATTCGGGAAAAATGTATGAAGCTTATGATTTATAATTGCCACATGTTTATTTTTATTTTCGCATATCAATTCTATTTTTGCGCTTAGTTTACCTTTCCAATTACCGCGTGCAACAAACATGCAAAAAATAAAGTAAGTAATCGATAGATTTTTCAACAATGTATCTGTACAATGGTAACATGAAGCTGTTTCATGTACAATGCCGCGGCTTGAATAAATATGAACAGTACACTGTGCGCGGATATCGTTATTCCTTCATGCTGCAAAACGGGCGTACTCCATTTGTCTTCGCGTACGTGAGTTACCTACAAACTTTCGATATACATCGAATGTATTGTACATCGCAGAATCGATCGTCGTAGTTTACCTGCGAACGGTCAGCCAAGAGATTCAGAGATTCTTTTACATTTGTCGAAGATTTAATGACAGCTTGTTTACCGTTAAACACATTTTCCAACACGAGCTTCGCGATCGTGGACAATCTTTTCAATGCTTTTAACGGTTCAACTTTCTGAATGCACGGCAATCTTCTTTTTTTTCGGTTTTTGGTATTTTTCGTGAAAGCGTTTTGAATGAAACAGGACTGCGGGGAGGATTATTGTGCGGCCATATATTCGGAGGATTTAATAGTCCGTTATCTGCTGTTAATTACTCTTATCGGTTTGACAGAATAATTTACAGCAGTCTCAGTTTAATCCCCGCTTCCTGACAGATGGCCACGTATCTGTCTTTGCATTAAGATATACCGGGCGAAAGCGGAATCCTTTTGTGATTTGTGAACCGACGCTGCCTGACATATTGTTTGTTCTGTCACTGAATTTACGACGAAAAATCGTCTATATTTGAACTGCCGTAACTTGGTGGAAAAAAATCGCAGAACAACTTCTCTGTCGTCGTTTCAAAGGGGAGACTTAAATCTTCGAATCTATGTTGATTTCATTCATCAGAAAAATTTCTCGAGGTCCGTACAGACGTTTCGAATTTGCCAAATTTTCGAGGAACAAGTGCCTTCACTTCTCCATCCGCTGCGTCATGTAAAAAAATAGCAAAAAAAGTAAACGATAACTTATCAAAGTAGAAATGTCACGCTTCAAAATGAGCCCAGGTGGATTAATCTGTCTTTTTTCTCATCAAGTTACAGCATCGTAACTCCTACGAGCTACGCGCATTTATTCAGAACATTTCTCTTATTCCGCACAAAAGGCATACATTCAAATTCCAAACTTTCTTTTTATACAAATTACACTGTATAAAGAATCATTCGTTACAGCTTGCCGTTAGATCTGACTCTTCTCTGAACCCGGTACATAAATTCCACCGAAACGCCGTGAAAGTGTCCGGCGGTATCGCCGACCAATTTTTCCATCACGCCCTCCCGTCAGCCTCGAAAAAACGATTAATCGCGACGAGGAGACACCCATCGGGTCTCGTCGATCAAACGAACGGCGCGATAATCGAGCGTCGACCGGGCCCAATACAGATCGTTGTAACGGCTTGATCGGTCTTCGCGAATCGACGGGATCACGATAATTTACGCCGCACGGCCGCGTTTAATCCCGCCGACACGTATCCGCTTCCTGGTTCGCGCACTCCGACGTCCTCGAGGGGCCGGTCCACCACCACCCTCCCCCGTGTCACTTACAAATTACGGGCTGCTTTTACACGGCCGCCGCTAGAAACTTCCTGGCGGATTAACGCGAACGTGTAAACCGGCTGGCCACGTCCGACAGATTAACGGATTAAGCTGAATTTCGCTACAATGATGCGCAATTACTGGCCGTGTCGCTAAATCTATATGTATACCGTATGTGTCGCCACGGGTTGTGTTACCGGCACTGGTCGTGGGATTCTTTTTTCCGCTTCTCTTTCGAAGAGTAATCGCGGCCGGATCGACGGGGGTGAACTTTTTGCTGGTTCTTTGTTTCGTTTCTTCATTGGCGTGTAAATTATATTCGTGGTATTCGTGGCGGAGCAGAGCGGAGCGGATTGGACGATTTTTGTGCACGTTAGGTCGCAATGAACTCGTTCGAACGATTTTCCACGATATCTCCGTTGCCATTTGGCGATGTACGGCATCAATTTGCCCATTCTTTTCTTCTAATATTAATTCGTTTTTGGGTAGATCTCGACGAGCACGTGGCCGGACACGCCGACGCGTGGCGGAAGAGAGTCTGCAAGTTTATTGGATCGGCCGATAATCTTGTCGGTGGATCTGGAAGACGCGGCTTCCGGTTTGGCGCGGTTCCCGTGATTTCCTCGCAGAAGCTGTTACCCGAATTATCTAGCCATCCCATCGTCGTGCTTTCGCCATGAAATCCTGGGCCGGTCATGGTAACAAGAGGGACGCGGCCGCTCGAAGAGAACCATTCGAAGGGATCGAACATCCCTTAATCGATTTCCCCTTCGTTTCTTTTCGTATTTCAAGCAGGTTTTAAGTGGCCGACGACGCTTCGTTGAGATGTGGAAAATTCGCTGGAAGCCAGCGTGGATCCACTTAACCTAATTGGGAAAATCGTCGAGCGACGGAATAATTGAAGAGATTGCTGTATCTAAGTAAGAGGATTTCTTAATGATTTCTCGTTGCCTCGTCGAAGAAACTTTGTGAGACGCTTATGAACTGCTGTCGATATTGACTTCGTTAGACGCCGGAAGTGCCCGGTAATTTTTTTAAAAAATAAGTCCAAGTCTAAGGGGAAAATTGACAGAGGTTTTTTTTTGATACGGAACGAATGTTCCTTCGGCATTCTTCGTCGTTTCTTTTTAATTACTCGACGATTCACAAGGGAATGATTGGAAATTGATTTTGTCGATCCTCCTTTTTCGCCGGGATTTTAGTCTATTTTATTCTAAGGAACAAAGTTTTCCCGTACCTACGGAAGCTCCTTCGAAACTCTGTACCCAAGTTTTCCGTTTTAAATTGGGATCTTAAATAATCTTACATTTCCCTCTTCTTTCATACCCGGTATGTAATAACGTTATTTCATCTTTAACGAGATACCAGTCTCCTATAAATCTTTTGCCATTCATGGAACATTGGCATTTCTGTCGATTTTCTCTGCTCGATATCGACACATCCGCCCCTACGCGGCACCTCCTGCAACACGAAAATCGCGACTCAATACTTCCATTTCGACGCAGAAGATTTCTCACTCGGGGAAATACATATGAAATCAAACGAGAGACAGCCTTGCCGTCTCGGAGGCACATAGGGGATGCTGAAAAATTATTTGAAAGCTACTCGAGTTTAACGTAGAACGAACAAATGTAGAAAAATGGCACCCGCGTCGGAAGACAAAAGAATACGAAGAAAAAGTAAAGAAAATAGTCTCGGTATCGCGTCGAACAGAATTCAGCCAAAGCTGCAGAATCAGCCGGCTTGATCCTCGCTCTAACGTTTCCAACGCACAATCCTCGACATCGGCGAACCCCTTACCTAAACCACCACTCGCCCCGGTTCTTCGTCACCTCCGGTCTCAACTACTTCCGGCTCTACACGTGTACACGGAGGGGCGTCGCGACGAAGTTGACCATCGACGACGAAGTTAAACGGGAAGCGCCGAAAGTTTACGAGACGTCCGCGTATTTGTCGAGGGACTCGAGCTTCCCCCGGCAAGACAGGTTAAACCGAGAGGTCAGAATCCGACCTGTGCCGTCACTGCCGGAAGTTGTCCTGTTCCCGTGGGGCTGACACGGTAACTACCGTCGAATCGTATACCCTCGATGATCGACCGGTCGAACTCGTAACGCTCAGCTTGTGTGTAGACTACGGTCGGTGGCAAAACTGTCTTCGTCCTCGTGGTACGAGTATCGTTAATGCACTTGCCACGGCGAACCCGCGACCGTAGTAACGCGTGTACTCTGTTTGCCTCGCGGTGGTGTTGGTGCCCGGGTCGGTGCCCGGGTCGGTGCCTGGGTCGGACTGGCTGAGTAATGCCTGTTGGCCGTTGGTGACGAATTTATGGGACCGTGCGATGATGGAATTTGTAGCACGTGAATTTGATGGATCGTGTATGTTCTGCGGTTTATTGTTGTCTGTTTTGCGAGGAGCTTTGAATTTTCCATTGGAACGAACGTACGCGTGGAGGGTTTCCGTTTTTTGAGAGCCTGGTGAATCACGAGTAAATCAATTCATTCTGGACGAAAGTAAATGAAAAACCGTCAGATTCTGGGCGATCAGAATAACGATTGGAACAGAAGGATAATAGTTGTTGCTGTATGTTCTGTCGCTGTTACGAATGGCTTTATGTAATGGAGTATATTGAGAAAAGTGCTTTTTATTCATATTAGGATGTGGGAATAAAAAATTATAGTTGCGGTTAAAAGTTTACTTTATATTGGTTGGAGCTAATATTTTGGCGATCGGCGATTGTGATTAACTTTTTGCCAAACGATGGACCGATTCTGAAGATTTTATAATAATTCCATTTGATACTGTACTTTTCTCTTTGGTTTGACCGTTTTCCCCAGAGTTAATGGAACCGCGGAATACAAGAATTTGTCGTACGGCCAGAAGAAATCTTCGAATCAGCGTGTTTTAATATTTCGCCAATTATTGCAAATGGAGATTTCCAGTATACCGATCCATTTCCCACCGATTAATCATTGTCAACCGCGATTCGTTTCCTGTCCCCGCCCAGCTCACTAAATTCGAACCAGACACTGTCAATGAAAAGCAAATTGACGACCACGGTATAACTTTGACTCTCGCTGGCCTGCTCAGGATTAATGGGTCACTGGCTTCATTTTCAGATTCGTCGAATAAACTGTCTGTTTGCTCGAATGCTGCCGCTCTTTATCGCCCTCCGAAATTCCATTCGATGAACGTTGAACTCGTTTTATACCTCGCTTCTGCAAATTCGACATTAATTTTACGCGGTTTTATCCGCATTGTTTTACAGTCTTACTGTTCTTCTGAGAGTTAGTTTTCATTGATATTGATCCTTGGAGATTGTCAGTAGCACACGTTACGTTGAAATAGAAAATTAGAAAAATTCCGTGAAAAGGTACAAATATTCACGTTTGCCCGGGAATTTTCATTTTAAAAATGTACGAATTTTTGGGCGAAATCGGAAGAACAGATTGGAAATAATTTCCACGGTACGATTGTTCCGTTTTTAACAAACGTTATCAAGAATTTCGGCGAAAAATCTCGGTTAACAAAACGTAAATGCAAATGAAATCGATACGGAAGTGCATATCGAGCTGCGGCGAATCCACAAAAGCTTTCTGCGAACTTTCCACTTCGCGTTACTGCGAATTTCATTTGGCGAACACTTTTTTCCCTCGCCGGCCAGGGGGATTGGATTGAAGTTATATCCGGTTAATTGTCGAACATTTGTGGAAAAATTATCAGAGAAATGAGAAAGATAATTTTCTCGTGAAGAAATATTCATTTTGCGGTAGTATTTTTGCGATATAGAACAATCGACGCAAAATTACAATTTATATCGAAACCTAAATTTTAATATTATAACATAAAGTTCGAAGTGTCCTGGGTTAATTCTTCTTCATTGTGAATTGGAAACTTTTTCGATTCATTATAATTTACAATGAAGTCTGCAAAATATTCGAACCGAGAAATTGTACATATAAACGTTCTGTTTCGATGTTATCGCGTGCTTTATAATATCGAATAAACTGTGAAATTTAATGCATCAGTGTCTCGAAATGTATTCATTTCATAATGCATTGGAATCACGTTGAAATTTCTGATATTATGTTCAAATAACGTGGAATCAAATTTCCTTCCATTATGTTCAGTTAATTACGACTAGATACTACAATATAGTACAAAGTACGAAAACTAATAATAATATTAATATATAGATAATATAATAACGCTAAGTTGCATCGCGAAGAAATTAAATTACCCTTTATACAAAATTCCAAGGTGAAGCTTCGTTGCAACGTCACAGACCCTTCCATCGACTTTGACGATAAGCAATTTACCCCCTGCCAGGGTCGCACAATTCCCACCACTCAAAGACGTATTATTTATAGCCTAACAGGCCGTCGACGTTTCCCGTAAGAATTGGGCGATCGTTGCAAAAGGGAAACTGTCGCTGTCACACGTTCAACTTTCCCACGAATAAGTATGCTCTATGCCTTAAACTTAAACGAGGGGTCAAGAAAGCTGCCGAACTCTACAAGAATCATCGATTGTTCTCAACACCGCGGAACCTGAATTTGCCGAAATTCAAACGAAAGGTACGAATAAGTCGTCGTTAATTCGATCTGTACATTTCGACGAACGCGAAGTGAAGAAAACACAGTTTACAAGATTCCAAACGAAGCGTTGCATGGAACGTTCGAGCATCGCTATTATGCAACAGCGTCGGAGTATTTTTATTGAACGTTACTCGACAGAAATAGCGGAGGAATGCCAACGAACGAGATACGCGTTGAGCTAATAATAAAAATGTATTTTTACGCTGTCCTGTATTATTGTTCCATATTGTTCGAACGACAACGGCCAATGACTGTCGATATCCATTTGCACGTTGCAACGTACCAGACACAACGCGTCGTGTCGATTGCAGTTTCGAAAATCGCGCGACATACCTCGGTGTAAAATAAGGACATTTTTTCACCGGTGCAATTAACAAGGGACCGACCTTTTTCGTTTTTTTTTGTTATTGCGTTTGATGCACCTAGTGCGTTTTAACGGCGAGCCACGATGACACTCGTCGAATGGTTAATAATTTTCTTCGATCAATGGAACCTCGTGATGCAATGGACGGAGTTATTTTTGCAAATTTTCGAATGGAATCCCATGGAATCCATACATCGAGCTTACGAAAATTCGATCCTATGATATGGCACGGTTTCGAGCCTGTGAATAAGTTCGCATGCAAACTGTTTATTAATGCATATCGGTATGCGCGTTCGAACGAATGTTCCCGAATTAATTCGCGGAACGCAGTGTCGCCCCGAATATTCGTGTTTTATTTCTCCCGCTTGTTTGCTGCGAGATTCCATTGTCGAATTGCTTTCGGAAGGACGCCTGGGCAATATTGTTTATTTTCCTCGAATACAGGATATTTTTGGTTCGCCCAAGTGTCTTGCACGCTCCGCATGAAATTCCCGTGTGGCGCGCCTGACCATAATCGCACTTATCTACTGGCCGCGGTCGTATCCTCAGTCGCACACCGATTGTCGTTGCCCTTGTCCGATTCACCACATCCAATTGTTTTTACCACGACGATAGTAGACTTGCCACGAGGCGTAACAGAACAGGCTGGAGACTGTCCGCTCCTGTTGGCGAATTATCGGCCGGCTTGTTTGCTTTTAATACGGCCGGCCGGCTATTTTGGGGCCGGATTAGCCGACTTAATAAAATCGAGTTAACGAAGGCCGTTAACGGGGGCAGACACTGGTCGCTAGATGAACCGGCGCCACTCTATTCCAGCGCGACACACTCGCACCTGATAATTACTTAACACACCTGTTCTGCTCGCCGTGCGACCCTTTATCGCGTAGCTTATCCGGAATCGATCGATTAATCTGCCTCCCGGTGCACCCTGTCGAGCGTGATATTTTCTTTAGCCGTTGCGAAAGTTTTCACGTGGCACCGGCGGTCTTGGGCGGAAAGTTAGTCCCGCTCGAATTACAATTACGAACTTCGAGGGGCGAAGTTTCGCTGCGAACCGATCGCTGGAATCAATGATTTTCCGGATACCCGAAACCGTATTATAGTTTATGTATGCATTAGATATTGCCGCTTCGCGTGGAAAGTTCGCTAGCTGACTAGGGGGATTATTTCATTGCGTGCGGGCGCGGTGATTAAACGGCGTTTTGCGATTGGCGTTGTGATTTTGGGCGATTTCGTCGATGGAAATCCATTTTCGGGACTCTTTTCGTGGGCGTGGATTTTTCGTTTATTTATATCGCTTTCTATTATTCGCGAACTTTTGCTTCTAACGAGCTGTTTCGTGTTCAATGCTGGTGGTTGAATAATTGTAACAATTGAACAATTCTGTGAGATCTTCCATTTTTCGTCGTGCAAAGTTTGTCATAATCGTGAGGTGGGAATATCCTCGATAGCGTTGATAATTATGGGCGAAATTATCGGCGGAAAATGCGATCGGGTAGATTGCGTCGAAGCTGCCGGGAGAAGGGGGGATGGTAGATAGCATTCCTGTTAATAGTGTAACCGGTTAATCAATTAAACGGTTGACCAGGTAACACTAAATGGTCACAGTCGGCCAATGCTCCTCGTTGCCCGGACTGTTTGATGTTTAAAACCGCTGTGAATTTGTTGACATGAATTTACGTCGCCTGCGATATAATGGCATTATCGTTGTTCCCGCCGTAACGCGATTTTAGTTGCGAACAGTTTAACAAAGTGTCAAGGGTGAAAGAATATCGTGCATTTTTATTGAACGGGAAATTTTATTTTCACCGCAACGAAATTATAAATCCATTTTTCAAGTGGTCCAGCGGTGTCCACTGGACTTATATAAGTAGAATACAATGTTTCATAATAGTACCTTCGCAGTAATTGCAAATTAAGCAGAATCAAGTGATTGAGTGCGGCGAATTCGATTTTATTATTATTCAACTTCGCGTGAATATCGATGGATTACCAGTAGGCGTGTTCGCGTCGACTTGAAATGAACGCGATAGCCCCGGAAGGCTGTTCCAATTTCCATTACCCCGAAGATCTTTCTCGAGCTTCGTCCAACAGATATCCTCAATATACCTGGATGTACCGTTAGATGCAAACACGCGCAGTCGATCTGGCACAGGCTGTGCGGATTAAACTTTGATTACCTCGAACATAACCAGGATTCTCTGGTACCCTGTAGCTCTCCACTCCTTGTTGACACTGCTCCTTGTATCCACATTTACGAGAACTATGATCACGCGTTTCGCTGTAATTTATCCACGCAACATCGTCCACTTACAAATTCGGAGCACAATAAATGTTCACGGAGTTCATCGGTGCGCATGGATATCTGTCAAACTAGACAGATCATATTTGGCAAACTGGAATGAATGAAAAATAATTATCTCCATGCGCTTCCACGAATATTTAAATTGCGAAATGAAACCACCCACAGCCAAGAAAATTCGTTCCCCTTACAAACGCATCACGCGAGCCCTCTATCCAGAATGAAATTGTTCAAAAACCGACGTCGCGGGGCGAACAGGCTCGTCAATGCGGACAATTCCCGGGAACGTATCAATTCCGCGATCCGATAATAATAGGCTGAATATGAAATATCGACAGGCATCGCGGTTCGTCGACCTTCAACCTCAATTTTCCAACAAGTTGATCCATTTTCCACGACGACGCGGTGCACCGATCGGCGACGTTAGATCCGCGTTCCGTCAAGGGAAACGCAACGCCCCGGGACCGGCCTGGGCAACCGCGAAAAGGCTGATCATATTGGAAAACTGTTTTCCTGATCGCCAGCGGTATTAGCCGCGTCGGGCCGCATTTGCATTCGGCAGAGACGAGGCCGAAAACGCGAAGAGGGACGGACGGGTTTTCGCGGGTGCGCCGACCGACCGTTTCTCGAACAGGAACATAATCCTCTCGACGTTTCGCCAACATCGTTTTCCCGTGCGTACGCTCGACGTGTTACGCCGTAGCGAACGCGTATCCGTTCGATAGGCTTGAACGAGACTCGAGTTTCGAGCACGTCGAAGCCTCGAAACTCGCGTTCGCCGCTTTCGCGCGCAAGTGGACGAAGTTTTATTCGATTCGAACCGGATTATCGGGACGGTGAATGGGGGCAAAGCGATGCGAATGATGATTGGATCGACGGCGAAGTTCATGTGTGGTTAAACATTATGTTGGCGACCGGAGTGGTCGATCAATTTGAAGCTTAGTTATTCAAAATCTACATTTATCGTTTAAGATTATGGAAAAAAAGTGTTTGGCAGTAAAGAAGAGAATTTATTTAGCTTGAACGCTTCGGCGGAAAAGTTGGTCCATTTCGTGCGTTGTAGAGCCTCGTAGAATTGACTTAGAGCAGAGAATAATGTATTCTTATTACTTTCGTGGAATTACGCTCTAGTTGTAACTAAATTTGCAACAAATTTGATTTTTCGGAACAGTTACACGAGTGTCCCCCCTTAAAGGAAATATAGAAATGGGTAACCGGTTGCTGACATAAAGTTTAAGTAGGAAGAACGAAACGGGAAAACTTGTTTTAAATAATAGATCTTCGTGAATATTATATTCGATACAATAATATCGGTGGCTCTGCATTTTTCATTCCGACAGGATTGGAGATTCATATTGTTTAAGTAACTCTCTACCTGCTCATTTCCATTCTCGTTCGTAAATTTGTTATAATATTATCGACTTCGTTGTCCCCTCACATTTACGTCGTATATAGCAAAGCTAACTTACAAATCGTCGTTCTCGAAACGATACTCTACACTCTACGCCCGTCACCTCGCAAGTTCGCAAAAGTAGGCGGAGAATTCGCGCGGTACAAAGGCCGAGATTTCGATGGTGTTTCACTGAAACAAGCGCGGGTTTCATATTTTCGAAGTATGGAATCATAAGCCTCGCTATGTCCGCGTCATGTACGCGCTTTTGGTATTCATGTATGCGCAAAGACGATCACGTAAACGAGTTGGTAGTTCCGCGAACGTTGAAGTTCAGTTAGGCAACTTGCTCGTAAATCTCTGTTCGCTCAGAACTCGGGATTACCTTGGAGGACTCATTAGAGTCGGAATTGTTTCCTTATTTCGGATCATCCTTCCTCGCGTGAAACTGTTGACACGCGACTTTCTCCAACGTATCGCAACGAAGATCTTCCTAACGAGCGAGAATTATGGCAACTATGTTCGACGGACAAATATTAAATCCGCGAGTCGCAATGAAAATCATTTCCTTGCTCGAAGAAACATTTTTCAATCTGAACTGTGAATAATCGCAGTATCCTGAAAAGTGGTGAAATATAGATTTGATTTTCTTTACGAGAAGAGGAAATAATGGGGGCAGCCGAGGGTAATTGTTTTCTTTCTTGGAAACGATCTTCAATTTGGTGGCGTCAAATGGCAGTCGTTATTTGGGAACTTAATGAAGGAATGGCGAACAGAAGTTTCAGTCGGAAAGAATTATTGAACCCCGAATGGTGGAATCGTGGAACTAATTGTAAGCGCATAATTTTCCAGGGAAAGTCTATAAGCGGAACAGCGAGAGTACGATTTTCGATTCTTATAATTACCTCGACCGAAGTACCATAATTAAGGAACATTCGTTAAGTAAATTGGAGACGTTTAACTCGCGCAGTACACTGGCTTCGTTTGAATCAACATTATATCAAACTTGGACTTAATTTAGTCTGTAGCTGGGTTCACCTTAGATCGATACCAGACTAGGTCCTGCCTAATTGTGCAACTAATTTAGATTTAATACAACTTGGGCGAAACACAATTTAGATCTAATCCCTCTCGGTCCAGTCTACGTGCCTAACCACGTTAAACGAACCCTTCATAGAGTAGTTAGAGAATATATACAAATCTAATCGTACGATAAATACAACTAATTCCACTTATCGTGATGTTCTTATATACAGCTGACTTATTTTTCGAAATCGATAAATCCTCGTCCTATCATAACGTTACACAATTGATTATCACAAATCTAGAAATATACGATTTATATTTATTATTAATTAATTTATTCTTAATTTTTTGTTGACACGAAGAAGAAAATAAATCCTGAAATAGGAACTTCGCCGGAGCTCGGGAAAATTTCTCATCCGCTAAAATCTCGGGTATTTCTTCGCTCTAATGCTGAAATTGTCGACTGTAGACATCAGTTCAAGTTATCCCTCGAAGAAACCAAGATTTCCGATCTTCCATCTCGTCCGGACCCTCCTGTTCATCTACTTTCGCCAACCTTTATTTCCCTCCTCCATTGTCCCTCTTTCTTCTACCTTAAAGAAGTTTCTGCCCGACGTTGATTCGTGACGTTTACGATTCTGTCACGATATCACGGAATGAAGAATCCAACGGACGTCCACGAGATAGTCCTCTGAGAGCAGTTGGTGGATTTGGTCGGGAAATCGAGGACAATGTTGAAGGTACGGTGATGTACGTGTAATAACATCGCCCAACTCGATTCGTCATCTTTCTTTCGTCTCGATTCCTCTGCTCGACGACGTATACGATGCCGAGGCAAAATGGTGCAGCAATTGATCGTTATTTTTTTTATCCTTCTTTTGTTTTATTCCACCCTCGACGTATTTCGAATTAGGCGTTAGGCGAGGTGTCGTTCTTTTAAAATTTATTTGTACGCCTAAGGAAATTCAATTTATTGGTTACACTGCATAGGTACAATAGAAACCATTCGTCGTAAAATTCGATTTTTGTACCAGGCATAATAATAGCATATTTATATATTTATCAATGAAAGATTGATCCAAATTAGCCTATCATCCTTTCTCGATATGATTGGGACAATTTTGTACACAGTACCCACGTGAATTTTTTTTCTTCGCAAGAATAGCAATGCGAGAATAAAACACCGCGCCACAAAACAATTACAGGCACAGAGTTTAATCATCTTAACATACGGTGGAACACGCAATAAGGGCGAGAAATTATGCAATAGCGGTATCACGATGCGGCCACACTCATTGTGTTCCCGGCGACTCCGCGAAGTTTTAATTGTTTCTAATCTTAACGCAGATCACGGCTTTTGTGGCGGACTTAATTTTCTGGTTGCGCGTAACGAATGAAAACGGCGAGCCGTTCCAGCAAATTCTCCAGAATAATTCCTGTTCAAGGAACAACCCCTTTCTTAATCACGTTCACGATTATATGTATATATCGTTGAACCACGAATTCCTGCTGCTTTCCGGCTGGATATATTGAATGACTGATTCATTGAAATTCCCTTGTATCGATAGGGAAATATTTCGCGACGTGTCTTGTCGCCAGTTTCGATATTTCACGATATTTCGAGCTGCCAATTTTCTAAATAATCCTGCAGTCCAGATCGCGTCCACGTTTTAACTATTTGCTGATTTTCTGCGCATTTTACGTTCGCTAAATAATCGATGCCCATGCACGTTTCACGATACATTATGGTATTTTGAATAACTTATTGCGCTCTACACATTTTACAGTTTAACAAGAAAAAAGGATTGCACTTGCCTACGAATAACTCTTCCCTAATAGATTTCTATATATTTTTAAATATCGCAATTTTCTGTTTATTTAAATACTACAGTTTCCGTGAACGAAATAATAGAACACCGTTGCTCTTCTAACAACAAAATCGTGAATTGAATTGAATCTGCTAATGTCTCTCGTTTGTATTCCGCACGCCGGTAAATTCAAACAACTTCGATCCGTCTCAGAAGGAGCGTTTTAACGTTCTTCGTGTTCCGTCCGACGATATCTACATAAATCGCATGCTCGTATTTCTCTTTATCGTCCAATGGATGCGAGGTTTCGCCTGAAAATACGCGCGGCCTCGCGATACAACAGAAGCGTGCCGGATTTTTATGACGCCGATGGACCGGAATAAATTCAACGAAGGTTTTTCCGTCGTTTCACGTAAATTTCTCGAAACCCGAACGATTCCCTTTCAAGTAAATAGCCCGCGTCTAATCGTTCCAGTCGAATTACGATTCAACGTTGGATATTTATACATGCTATTGTTAAAGTGCGAAGCATTTTTCATTTCTTTTGCTTGCATCGTATGTTTATACAACGGTGAATTATTAGTTCCATGGGTGCGCGATATATTAGGATCGGACGGAACCTTTGAGATTTCACTATTTATATTGCGTTCACGCTTTGGTCTCCTGTCTTACTGTTGAATCTCGTTCGTCCATTATTCTTTAGTTTTCAGTAAGCTCCAGCCTCTGAGAGCTCTCCCGGTCGTCTCTTTGTTGCTCGAGGTATTTTTTAAACCCCCATTCTCCAGGCCTCCTTACCCGATTTAATCCCGCACCTATTCTCTAAGCTCCGATCTTGTTGAAAGATACTTAACTTTCCCCCAACTGAAAAGTGTCAACACGGAATTAAACACCTTTTACTCCTTCGATCCTCTAAACGACACATACTTATCCATACATACAAAAAATCTTTTAAAAAATCCTACAATTAAAACATACTTAACCACGAATTAATTCTGTTCACTATAAAATAACAAATCATTACCGAATTCAACGCACCCCCTCACCGCACCCTGTCACATCAATTTTTCCCACTCACCTTATCAATTCCAACCCTTCCACTCGCCACCGACACGAACCAAATAACAAAACGAACTCCCCCCCCCCCCCCCCTCACAACCCTTTACTCAACGATCGCTTCCGCTTCGCTTCACCAAACTTTAAAATCACCGCCGATTCACACGATCGCCGTCTCCTCCCTCGTAAATCGTCCCCGAAAAAAGGAACGCGCCCCCCCCGGGGGTAGGCGTCTTTTGCGAGGGGTAACCGCGCGCAAAAATCGCCGCCGGTTCGACGGTGAATCTTTTAAACGCGCCGCGATACGCGCGCAGCTCGGTGCGTTAAAGCATCGGTGGCAAGAAACAGACGTTGGACGAAAAAGGCGGCGATAAAAACGTGTCGGGGGAAAGTTGGGGGCGGGGGACGAAAGGGGGACGAAAGGGGGACGATGAACAGCAGGCTCACCTATCTCTTCTTTCAATAAGATTCCGCGTGAACGGTGGCTCATGCCGGACGCGATGTCACGCCGGCATATTGAGAATTCGAGCCGGGCTGCTCGTCCATTTCACCACCTTTCTCCATCGTTCCCGTCGTCGCGGCTCGCCCTGCTTCTCGTTCGCCCCGTAACCCCGACGACGGCGGAGGCAGGGCCACCGGTGATCCTTGTCGATTTGCCAAAACGGCACATCTGGCCTACCTGCCGTTCACGTGTGCCGGGGACCCCGTGGACGGAATTGATCGCGGGCATCAGCGTCTTCGTTTTGGGAAAAGGATGCTTCGTGTTTGGATGTGATTTATCGCGGATACCAGAGGATTTCTTGCGTGCGCCGTGCCGCGTGATCAAACGGTCGCCGTAATAACTTTCGAGGGGTTGGGTTGTGGCGTAAAGTGGCGTTGCGACGGGGCCCCGTGAATTATGGTTCGGGAGAGACCTGCAGGGTTTGGACATTTTTTTTTGTTTCAGATCGAAGGCGGAATGTTTTTCTAGGTAGGGGGGAAAGGATAGAGGCTGGCGAGGGGGTGGCAAGGGGGATGCAAGGGGTGGAAGATGGAGCAGGGAGGATAGGTTTGGGTTTACAGATTTGCGTCGTTGAAAATTTGGGATTTAGAACCCCGTGGCGATCGGTGATTAGTTTTATTTTGCGGGGGTCTAACGATTTTTAACACCTGTGTTGAAAAGTGGGGGTGCAGAGAACGAGGGTGGAATATATTTTTTGTTTGTTCGTTTAAGTGGATCATTCATTGAATCTGTGATTTTTTTGGATTTTGAAGAAAAAAACGAGGAATGCATAATAGAGAAGTTTCGTGGGAATGGTTTATAATTGATGCAGATACAGCTTTTGAAATAGTGTAACACCTGATTTTCACTGACTAATACAAGTACATTTTTCAAATTGCTTCCCGGTCGCACCAGACTCCTCGTTGAATCTTGAAACCAATTTCGCTTCGAGTTTCATTCTCCCTCGCATGGCCGCGACCACCTTTGATTAACGACACTGCATCTGTTGGCTTTTATTTCGAATCTTGCTTATTGACGTCTGCTTACTGCGCCTCCTGGAACTCTCTAAGAAGACCTTCGACTCTGTTCAAACACGTCGATTCAAACACGACCGATCTAACGCGAACTTCGATTCTGTTGAAAAATACAAGTGTCGAGGGAGTAAAAAATTATTTTCCCATCGCAAAATGACGGTAAAAATCATAATAATAATGAATCTTCAATTTTCCATCCGAATTCCTTGAAAGCACTAAACCGTTTTTTAACGCCTTGCGAAACCGCCGAATAAATCCTGTTTAAGGATTTATCCTGTTCAGAAAACTACTACCGATTTATCCACCACACCTTTACCTTCTCAAAATACAAATACGACCCATCGAACGCAACAGAACTATCGCGCGCGAACTTCCACCTTTGTTCTCCGACTTGACGTCCAACTCACAATCCCGATCGATTCACCCCTAGTTACGTTTGTCGATAATCTCCTTTCAGCGGGAGCACAATGGCGAGCCTTATCGCGCCGCCCCGTTCTATCGTGATCCAGATCGCTCCGATCTCGATCGCTTTACGAGAAATATCACGAAGATCGATCCACCCTTTCAGAGACTTAGCCGCGGGGTTGTCTTGCGTGTGAATGCATCGCGAACGATGAGGGTTCTGTTATTCGCGCACGAAACACGCGTGTCATTCACGTCGAATGACCAGCCGCGCCGCGTTACAAATCCATCGATAAACATGTGTCGTCTTCGATGATTTGGCGACAAAATTCAATATCATCGAGCGGTGCTCGCGATCCATCAAAACCCTGTGTCGCACCCCCGCGTTTTCCATAGAAATATTTCTGCCGGCGACGCGACGTTGTCGCGTGTTATTAATAAACGTCGGCAAGAAACAACCGTGGAAATATTACTCTGTGCATTTGGCAGCATGTGCTGGATGCATCCTTTTCCAATCTTGGAGGCATTGTTCGACGGTTGTCTTGTGCCGAAAGGAGAACGGTTGACGGTGAATATTTATTTGAAACGATACGATGATTCTTTGTAGCTTTTAATTTATTTAAGCAGCTGCAATATGACTAGTCTTCTATCGACTTTCAGCGAACAATCAATTTTAATCGGAAAACTATTACGTTAGAACGATCGAATCACGAATTTAATAATTTTCGACGCGGTTCATTTCGCTGCGCGCCGAACCAATTTTTAACACGGACACAGTGTACATACGAGCTTCGTTGAAAACGACATAGCGTGCTTACTGTTAACGGAGAGGGAATGTATCATTGACAAACAACGTCCTGAGTGCCGTCAGTTTCGTCTGACGCTGGTGCATCGTCCGTGGTAAGCGTGCTGCAAACAGATAATGTCGAGGAAATTAGCTATCGGTACACCTGACCGATCCTTTACGTCGTACAGGATCACCGTAATTCCGTTGAATCCCTCTGCAACACGTCAACGTGCAATCTCACGGCGAACGAGCCAGTCGTGAGCTGGAAGTCAGATAAGAACGTGAACGATCGCCGAATAATGCCCGGGACCATAAGTTTTACGATGTCGACCATAGGAGGCAGGGACACCCCGATACAAAAGCTCCCCTTTGCGGTTGCACCGAATGAATTTCGTATTAATTCTACGGTGTTTCGATCTCGCATTAGATCCTCCCGGCTTTGTCCGTATTGTTTCTTCTCGTTTGCTCCGCGATACGCGTAGCGAATTTTGAGGAGGGCAAATTTTTTAGGAGAAAATACGTGGCGAAAGATTTGGTATTTTAGGAGACGGAAACTGTACGCTCGAAGATTTCTCATTTTTCGTGGTGCATCTATTTTCGTGCATTCGTAATAGCTTGTATTTTATTTGGAATATCTGGAAACTTGCAGAACTATATACATATATGGATAATGCACGTGCAGTTATTGTATTTAACGCTGAATTTTCGCGTGCGTTCAAATTTCACGGAAGTATTCGATAAAGAATAGTACGAAACAACTGTCCCGAATGAAACGAATGCTCGAACCTGAATTCGTTTATCGTATAATCCACAATTTCGCGAGGATCCAAGCTGAAAGTTTCAGGTCCCGTGGCAACGTTTGCTCGCGCCGCGCGATAAAAATTCGAGCGAAACTTTTAATTCGCAACTTCCGAAAGGGACAACACAAGCTTCTCCGAACTTCTCAACTCGAACTTCTCAACTTCGTTCTTTCCTTTCCTTTTCTCCTCTGTTCCCGACGTGTATACCGCGCATTTTTCACCAGACACGCTACAGTGTTCTTCGGTGTGACATTTTTGTTTCTACACCAAGATGAAAACGAAGACGAAGACGAAGATGAAGACCTTCCTCGTGTGTAAACGAAATTTTAAGTAGGAACTTTAAATGAGATTCCCTTGTTATGGCGTCCGCAGCCTGAGTTCCTTTTCGGAACAACTGTTCCACCGATTTAGTGGATCGTCCAATTTCCCGTTTCCCCTGATTCGCATTCCAAATTTCGCGAAACTTTGTCCGAAGAGGCTGCTTGATTGTAAGTCAACTCTTGATAAGGGAGACACGCAGTGAAAATTCAACTTCGTGGTCATGTTGGTCTTAAGGCATGTTTCGTTATCGTCTACGTGCAAATAAAACCTCCTGAAACACATTTCATTTTCGCCTACTAAACTAATACCGAACATATATTCGTAAAAACAGAGCGTTCAGCTGAAAGGGATTATAGTTGAGGGCTACAGCTTTAATTTAAGCCATCGATCATCGCTCTAGCTCGTCTGGAAGACGAAATAAACGCATTTGTTTATAACACCATTAAACAATTTGAATTATCTCGGTTTGCACTGGGCCGATTTTAATCATCGACAGCTTAAATTAAAGATCCTGTTTCAAGGAATAATCTCAGCTTAGTATAAAACTAAGTGCGTGCACAGTTGCTGTGTAATTCTCAAACGAATACTTAAATTGTTTATAAAAACTAAATCGCGCATGTAGCACTTATAAATCGTACATTGCCGTGTAGCGGCATTCTTTACCTTCATTTTGAGCACTCGATCATTAATCTAGCGCCCCCAGAAGCCGAGATAATTGCAGTGACCCGGAGTGCACTTTTGCCGATTTTTCAAATGTTAATAACTTTTAAACAACAAATGCCATATTGTTGCAACTGTTGCAGAAGGTAGCTATGGTTCGTAGCTTTAATTTAAGACCAGCCCGGTTGAGAAATACGCAGTAGAAGCCGAGAAAAACGCAATTGTTTAAATTAACGATGTAATCCAGAAATTTGGTTTTGACGGCGCGGCAAACTGCGAAAAAGGCCGCAAACGCGAGATGGCGCCACATGTGGCTTTTTCGTTAACAAACTAATTAAAAATTAAAAAATTCATATCTCGGCTCCTGATGATTGGATTTTAATCCGCGAGGTCTCAAATGAAAGGGAAGAGAATAAGCTACACAGAAAAAAATATCCCGTTGCTGTAACTTCATCACCTTACCCGTAATAATTGTTTAAACATTATATTTGTTTATAACAAACTAACCTTAGATGAAATATTGTCTACAGCTATTGGTCATCGTAGCTTATGCTTCTAGCTTTAATTTATGTCCTCAGATCATTGACGTAGCTGACCGGAAAAACGATTTAATCGCATTTGTTTATAATTTCTGTAAACAAATTCCATTATCTAGGCTTCTGCTTGGCCGATTTTAATCAACGACGTATCAAAAGAAAGGGAAGATGGTCAGCTACACGATAAAAAATACGCGGTTGCTGTAACTATATGCAGTTGGCCGTAATAACAATTTCAATTATTTAATTGTTTATAATAAATGAACTGCGAATGCAGTAATGTTCTCACCTATTGGAGATGGTAGCTGATGCTGCTAGCTTTAATTTATGTCCTCCAGTCATTGATGTACCTAGCGAGGAAGAGGCAGTAATCGCATTTGTTTATAATTTCTTTAAACAAATTCAATTATCTCAGCTTCTGCTGAGCCGATTTTAATCAACGACGTCTCAAATCGAAGCTCTCGGTTCAAGGAACAATCTGATTCACCATTAGATCGGTCCTCCTGTATAGCTTCGGTGCAATTCTCAAACGAATTGTTAAATTGTTTATAAAAAGTATACAGTGCTTGCAGCATTTGTGAAACCTTTATTGTCGCGTAGCGGCATCCTTCACCTTCATTTTGAGCACTCGATCATTAATCTAGCACCCCTAGAAGCCGAGATAATTGCAGTGACCCGGAGTGCACTTTTGCCGATTTTTCAATTGTTAATAACTTTTAAGCAACAAATGCCATATTGTTGCAACTGTGGAAGGAGGTAGCTATGGTCCGTAGCTTTAATTTAAGACAAGTCCGGTTAAAAAATATGCACCAGAAGCCGAGAAAAACGCAATTGTTTAAATTAACGATGTAATCCAGAAATTCGGTTTTGACGACGCGGCAAACTGCGAAAAAAGCCGCAAACGCGAGATGGCGCCACATGTCTTTTTGGGTAACAAAATTATAATAAATTGAAAAATTCATATCCCGGCTCCGGATGATTGGATTTCAATCCACAAAGTCTCAAATGAAAGGGAAGAGAATAAGCTATTCATAAAAAAATACCCCGTTGCTGTAGCTATATGCAGTTGGCCGTAATAACAAATTTAATTGTTTAATTGTTTATAACAAATGAACCTCGCGTGGAATAATATTCGCACCTATTGGAGATGGTAGCCCATGCCTCTGGCTTTAATTTCTGTTGTCTGGTCATTGATGTACCTAGCCAGGAAGAGGCAGTAATCGCATTTGTTTATAATTTCTTTAACCAAATTGAATCATCTCGGCTTCTGCTGGGCCGATTTTAATCCACGCCGTCTGAAAAGGAAGGGACACGAATAAGCTACACGAGAAATAATACCTCTTTGCTGTAACTATATGCAGTTGGCCGCAATAACAAATTTAATTGTTTAATTGTTTATAACAAATGAACCTCGCGTGGAATAATATTCACACCTATTGGAGATAGTAGCTTATACTTCTTGCTTTAATTTATGTTCCCTGCTCATGGATGTTGCTCGCCGTCAAGTCGATTTAATCGTATTTGTTTATAATTTCTTTAAACAAATTCAATTATCTCGGTTTCTGCTGGGCAGATGTAATGAACGACGTCTCAAATTAAAGCCCTTGGTTCGAGGAACAATCCCTTTATGAGGTGTCAAATGAAGTTATCTGGTTGCTGTAATTGTACCCCGTTTCACGTAATTATTATTGTTGCACCGTGAAAGTGAAACAAAATGGTATTGTATACGAAAATGAAAGGCGTTAAATCAAATGGAGTTAAATGAAAAAAAATTGATACTTACGCCAATGGAAAACCGGAGAATTTAAGAGGCGATCGCGATTAATTTGGCCTTACGACAATGCATCTTCGCAGCCTTGCAAGGACGTTCCCACGGGTGGCGCTTACTCGGCAGTAGTAATGGCGTAGGATTTTTTACGCATTTCTAGGAATTTATATGGGTCAATGCTTCATTCATTTTTTGACGAAACTTTAAACGACTGTAACTCGGCTCAGAATGGTCGCATCGAGTTCGGAAAAAAAGCAAATTAATCAGGGCGATCTCCTCTACAATATATGAGCACGTAGAATCAATTCTGCAAAGCGTCTACAATATTCATTCTCTTGGAAGTATTCAAATCCTGCCTTCCTAAAAAAGAAATATCAACAAATTGGCGACCTGCGGTTTCGGACTTTAGTTATTTTCAATTTGATTAATTTACTTACTTTCAATCGCACATAAATCATTATATACAAACAATTATATATATATTCTGAGAATCATACGAACAACAATAATGACATAAACCTATGTATGATATTTTACTGAATTTCAATCGTATTTACATCTTGCGATAAAAATTTCTTGAAACTGGCAAGTTTGCCCTACAATTTTTGACCCGAGGTGCAGGCAGCACGACTCCTAGCCAAGTGTAATACGAACAGGAAGTCGGCAACATCGAATCGAAGTACCGGAGCCTGTTTCAGGGTAAACTGGTGTTTCGTACCCCTTTCACAGGTGTTCTTATACGAAGGCCACGGAGGCAACGTTTGAATACACGGTAATTCTAAACGCTTGTCACCGGCCTGATTACATATTCGCCCCGTTCGAATGGCAGAAGTATCGGCAATTCCGGTCTGTGTGCCGCCTAATGGCGGCCTTTGCAGCCTGCCAGAATATTATCAATCGACACGACGCCCTTCCTAATACGTGGCGAACACGGCTGGCGAGTTAATCGAACACAGCCGTTCCTGGAAATTGATTGTGCGGCAAAAGTGGCCCGCGGAAATATATATCGCTCGTCGAACGGAGACATTTCCGGATGTTGCAGGTGCGTTTGTTCAGCAATTGAATTTTAGCGAATGGATTTCGTGTGGGTTTGCTTTTTGGTGATCGTTAACGTGCCATCGACGTTTCAATATTTTTATTTCACGCGACAAACGAATGAGGGCTGTATTATTAATTATTTAATTACTGGTTTCACTTGGTTCAATACTAATAATAATTTATTTCAATAAGTAATTTCGCCCCTAAAATTTGTTTCGTGTACACCCCTTGGGACATACAGTTATACCCAGTATTAATTTGCAATATAACCAAAATTTGATTGCGTCGTACTATGTACTTACACAATATTAAATTTGTCTCCAGGATAAACAATCGACAGTGTTTATATTTCGTGCACGAGCCAATCGAACGAAATTGATCACTCAATTATTATTCAACTGTCCTGATGCATTTTGAACGCCCTGTAGAAAATATGTATATTTACAATCACGTGTTTCTCACGTGTACCTTTCGTTAGTCTCGTTCGCCGATCGAAGCCGTGGGGTGATAAAGCCCGCGACAGGCCGCGTTGTCAATATTTGCAAAACCGGCCAAACATTCTGATCGATCATCGTATCGATGTATCTCGCAGGCGTTCATCCAGACGCGGGACAGATATTATTCAATGAAAAAACAACGCGACGACGGTATCTTCGCGTCAACAAATAATACGAAGAAACAAAAACAAAAAAAAAACACAATCGGGGACGATAAAAAATTAACGGCTATATTAGCCAGCCGTCATTGCGATAGTCATCGACATTTTGTTAACAGTCCCGCGAACGCCGGAAACGATGGTGGAAAAAAAAGGGGTAAACAGATTTATCTCGTACAATTTTGCCCGTTGGATGCGCTATCAGACACGATGACACGTTGGTTGCAATTTAATCGATCCTGGCGTTATTCGTACTACGATGGTCGGGCGCATGATTGGACGGGAATGTAAAAGTGTTTGCATTGTATAAGGTCGTTCGCGGTTGAACATTTTCATTGACAATCGACGGGGCGGTAATTTTATGGTATTTTTGTCGGGCTGTAAATTCCGATTGGCAAACGATTCAAATTTGTAATTCATTTAGACGGACGGAGTTACAATTAATCGCACCCATAGAACTGCCAGGTAAGGAAAAGTTTATGTTTCAATATCGTTCGACAGTTATACGCACGTGAGAGGAAAGTCAAGCACCGTTAAGAATTATGCTAATCTTGCCAATTAATCTGGCCCGTTTGATACCGAAATAAACCGCTCACGATCGATTACCCGGCCATCGTTCACGGCCAAGCTCAAACTTTTTCCCCGCGTTTCACACCTGGAAATTCTCGTTAAACGTGCTTTCACGGAGTAAAAGTAGCAGCGTGTGAATGGAAGGCCGGCAGGTTCAATTTAAAATTCAATGTCCATTTAAATACACTTCATTAAATCCCGCGTCAAAGGAGTCGATGTTAAATCTCGAGCACCTGATCCGCGCAAGCCTCGCTACGGAAAATTATGGAATTTTCACGTGAAACGACGTCGACGATTTTCCTGTTACGTTGCTCGGTCAATCAGTCTTTCGAATTGCATCGGGACTAAATACAGGAGTAAATATAATTATGTAAATTGCATTAAGAGTAAGTCCAAATCATTTGCATTTCTCGATGGTAACTATATTTGAATAAATGAAACTGGTATCCCAGAACCGAAGAAAATTGAAGATGCTTCCAAAAATTTATTTAATATTGGACTTTTAAAACGTTTAGCTATTTTGATTAAAATTTCAATGAAGATTTCGACAATTAAGTTGTATACTCATTTCTTCAATAAAGCACTGCGACGAGTTGCTAATGTCTCGAAGATTAAATTGTTTCGTGTTTTCCTGTTTGAATGTTTCGACGGATTTCATTTCTGACAGATGCAGCTTATCATAATTTTCCACGAAAATTGAATATCTTTTTTTCCAATGGCGAGCACCGAAGAATTTGAAAGAACAACGGATACGTAGCGTGACAGGGGCCATTGTAATATGCAATTATCAAAATATATACATCATGGGGGAGCAAGGCAATGCGTAATTAATGTACGACAAACGTTTTGCGTGATCTAGGGTCAACAGTAAACTTGAACTGCTACCCTGGCGTTATGTAATTAACAGTGCATTCAAATTTGCGCTATTATTGTGCGATTAATTTGCACATTGGCAGACGTTTGTTCACGATAAACAGCACTCCTAGTAATTAAACGTGCGACATCGCTTAGCACATCTGATCGACATCTGTATGAATAGCAATACTTGTCAATTGGTTCAGAAATCCTGAGAAATCCGTACTTGTAAACTTTTATGAAACAATTGCGTGAACCCTGAAGTTAATCGAAATTTTTGCAATTTCCACGAGACTCGCGGCAAATTACGACGACAATGGAATCGCGTCTGAAAGAAATGTCGTCGCACAGACAGACCGTTGTGACAGTTAATGTTCGCAATTTAATACCGGTGCACCAGAAACATTATTAAAAATGTAAAATCGCGACGCTGCCGCGGGAGTTTCGCGAGGAACACGACGAAACGCAGGGAACTATTGCTTTGTTCTGTTCTTGAAGCAAGGGTAATTTCGTAGGGGAATCTCGTGGAACTCGGTGCACTATATGGTAAGATTTTGGAGAAAATTGCAGAATGTTATAAAAATATTTATTAGTAAACGTGTACAGATTGTAAACGTTCATTTTGACAAAAGGCTGACGCATTAAATCGAAATATGTTAATCGCGAAATAGAACAAAATAAAATAAAATTAAATTAAAAAATAAGTCAATGAAGTGTAGAAAAAAAACAACTCTGGTAAATTCGTGTCCTACACAGCTAAATTAATTACGACGATTGCGGACACATTGAACGAACGTAACGCGCATCTTTGTTCGTTCAGTCGGGCACGTTTTCGTGCGATTTGAAAACCTCCGGCGTGTCGTGTTCGCACAGTGGGAACAAGTATGATTAGAGACGCGATAATGACCCGAGCCACGTGACGCACTCGCCTGACCAAAAACCGACTTTATATCGACGATGGACAAATACGACTCTGCGAATAACTAAAATTACGAGATTGTCGTCAGGCTGTTCGTTACATTAACGATTAACGATCATTTATGATCGTGGCAGCCATATCGAAACGGATGGATCATTGTTGCCCTCGCGAACACATTATGATAATCAGCGGGGCTGGCTGGTATACTGTATGCTAAATAACTGCTCGAACCGATAAACGTCCCTTCACGCTAATCCATGATCGATACATCCGGTTTATTTCGCTCATCGATAATCCTGATCGAGAATTAAGTTGCAAGTTTCATTTGGATTAATATTATCATTTCGGTGTGCGCTGTCGGTTTAGTATAATTGGAATCTACGATCGTAATCTGTAATCTGTTCATTGGATTTTATGATTGACAATCTGCGATTCTTTTTCAGTTGATCCTATGATTAGAATCTTTGATTATTTATGCTTATGGCGAGTATTCGTTAATTGGGCGAGATTAAGAAAACGTGCATACTTTTATTTATGACGAATCTGTGACGACTTTCTTTTTGTTATTCAAACGATTTATTATTATTCTATTACAAATTGCAATGTAATATACTATGAAATAACTGTCCCCATAACATTCGCAACGTTTCGAATTTATTTTCCAAATGCAGCAGTGCAGGATTAGCGGCTGCATCGAAAGCTTCACGTCCAGATTTGCTGGTATAAAAGGTGTCGCCTCGTTTGTGGTCATTTCAGCCGCCGCTTCAGAGATATTGATTCCCATTCGCAGTTCAACAGACGCTGTGGCCTGTTGCTAATGCTATTTGCGGTTGTTTCAGCTCGCTGTACCTCCTCGAAGATATGCTTCTGCATTTATATAATTTACCACCGCGTCGCGCCGGACATGTCAATCGAACAATTTAAAAAACAAGACAAACCTCTACCATTGAAGCACTGAAAGTCAGATGGGGCTCATCAATATATTTCGTAGAAAAGTAAATTCAACAAATTTCTTTAATTTCCGTCGGTTCAAGAAACGCAATATTCCATCGACTAAAATCGATGTCCCTCCACGCACAAAAGAAAAGGAACCTCGCTAAGAACAATTTCATCCCGAACCAATGAAACGAAACGAACCCTCGGGATTAATTGATAAATATCATTTCCATCGTTCATCAACCGTTCGAAATTCTTCAAGATCAACGTTCGCGTGGCACCGAAACTCCCATAGACAGCCGGAATGCCGTCGAATCGAACGACGAACGAACGTTAATCTATTCGCGGCGGTCGCTAGACGAGGTTTGTATGTAAATCCGTTTGTCAACAGAAACGAATTTGAATATTGATTCGTTCGGGCCGACTCGATTGACTCGATCAGCACAGTCTGGGGCCGTTAACGCGATTTGTAGCCGAGGCGTTTTGTTGCGGCCCGTTATTTGCACAACAATGTTGCCCCAATTACGTCTGACCCAGCATCGCTGAATCTACTTCGGCTGAGATCTCGCGCATTGCGCTCGATCGATCGGACAGACGAGATGGGGCGAAAAAGAATAAGGGCGGAAGAAGGCTCATTGTTTGCCGAAGAATACGAGGTCCGTTTGTTCCGTCGTGGAAGCCTTTCACGCGAAAGGGAACTCCACGGATAAACAATCGACGTGTATTTGCTTCTGAATTCCCCGCGAGTCGCGATTAATACGGTCGACAAAGTCGAGCGGGTGGTTTGAAGAGGGCAGAACTGAGCGAGCCCCTTCGTAACTTCTGTTCTCTGTCGGGGAAGGAATACAAATTTCCCGGTTCAATTTTTGTCCCCTTTTTTTTTACCAAGTACAATCGTGGAAGTCGACGACGAACGAAAATTCCGCACGCTTGTTTGTCGTGCTGGGAGTAGTTTGTAATTTTAGATGAGCGTATCGGGGACGAAATGGCGGGGTTGAAATACTTTCGTGACGTCGCGTTCGAATTTCGATACCGCGTGCCCGAAATTATCGGGGTCGAAACGCGAAATATGGAAAATTATGCGCGTGTCTGAGAAGGGCCGCGAATTAATTATTGTCGGGTTTGAAATGGTGAAACAGGTGCAAATTAATGGTGATTTAATTGGCGGTCGAATCTATCGATCATTCGTCGTTTCGATTTATTACTGTCTCTGTGATTTATTAATGCAACAAATAATTCCTTGTCGAATTATATTCCTCGCAGAAATAGAGAAATTTCTTTTCTATACTTTATACTTTACGATTTGTTATGCGTTTTTGCTGATCATTTTGCGGCTGATAAAAATTCGACGAGTTTCACTGGAACAGTCTATATTCGTTTGCATTGCCGAGTTTCAATTTAATCTGTATCCCGGCGGAGATAAATTAGTCTTCGGTAGTGGTTGGCGCCAGGAATTTCTGTAATGAACATCTGGATAAAATTCGAGCGATTTGCATTGGCTACACTTGAAACGAATACCACGGCGAAACTTTCTGGATTATAATTCGATTCATTACTCGATGGTTCTAGTTGCTCGAGCGTTTAATTTCCCACCGTGCTACTATATTAATTCGAGGAATTCCTAAGGAACGTCTGTGATTTAAAAAAATTTATAGAATATTTCGCTGAATTTTCTGACATAAATTACAATTGAAACTCCTATATCTCTGTTCATTTCGAACAGTTCAGAATATTCTTGCGATGAAATTTATCTATAATATATAAATATATACACGTCGAACCACGAAACGCGACCCACTTATATGTAATATAAACTATAAATTATAAATTGTATATATAAATTATTTCCAGATATATGTGTTGTGTACACGTTACCAGAGAGTGTATACATGCAAGTGAGTGTAGCGGAAAATAACTTTGTCGAAAGTCCTGTCGTATGTATCGACGTTGAACGCGATCGAGTTAAGGAAAGTTCCGTCGACGCGATATTTAAGGTGAACGTCGAAGTTAACGAGCCGGAAAGACGGATCTGTCTTCGAAGACAATGGACACGAAGCTTTTCAACGTGCATTCAGAAAACGAGTACCGGTAAGTGTTCCTTGTACAGAATTTCAAGGGAAATATAGAGGCAAGGGTAGGAACATAAAAGTGTAGCGTGGGGCACGGGGCTCGGTTTTTATATTTCTCGATCAGATTTCAAAATTCTAACGATTTATTCATCTGCACCAGAATGTACTATACATATATGTACATCTATTATTTTGCGATGGCATGCGATTTTATTTTAGATGGTTTTTTAATTATTTTGTTTATTACAATGAACCACATTGTAATACAGTTGCCTATTTCAATTTCGATAATGTACCATATCCATACGTATATACAGAAATTGAAATTAGATAACAGCACCATGTTATGTTACAGCTTAACGTTAACCAAATTGCACACCCGTAATTACATTAATATCTCGTGATGTTATATCGCTACATGCAAGAGAACTATACCGTGGTGGAGAATTTTTGTACTCCATTGTGTGCAGATATATTTGTGCGGGAAAATCGTGGTTGATGGTGGATCAAAAAATTGTGAGTTGTTTCCATTTTGAAAAGGCGATGTGTTATCAAAACTACGGACTGTAGATTCACGTGAAATAAAATTGTATTAGCTTGGATAGGTAAAATTGTTCGGCCAACTATGGTATTTCTGGTTGTGAAATTTTCCGAGCATAAAATATGCGTGAAGAATGCTGCGAACGTTTAGAAACTATTTTCACTGCTAGACAACTCTGTGAATAATACTTGTACGGCTTTTTCGAAATAATATCCGCGAGTGGGAAATTCGACGGGAAACGGTTCGAATGGAAAATATTTCCAAACAGCGCGGAAAATATTCGTAGAATATTTTACAGGTACCTTCTAACAATGCTAAATAAAAGCGAAAATATTCAAATTCGTTTCGCTGGTTAATCCTCAACACTACATAATAAACAGATTTAACATAGACGTTCCAGTGGGTTAAACAAATTTAACCCAATTATTTAACCCAAATATTGTATCAAAAAAATGCTATTTATACGCTGCGCGAAATAGTTGCTACTTTCTACAGTTTTTAATTATTTCAAATCATTCTGTTAAATGAGCAGATTTGCATTAGTACAGAGCTCTCTTGCATGGACTGCAAATTAATGGGTATTTGGTTTTGGTTAATTTTCATCGCAATTTGGTAGAATTGAAATTCTAATGATTACCAGCTCTGGAAATACATTCTGCGTTACTGCAATACGTTCATTATTTGTAATTGCTATTATCAATATTAACATTGCAGCTGCATAAACTTATTACGAACGGTTTCACGTGTGAACGACAACATATCATTAAATACAAGGACTGAATCCCTTTCACATTTATTAGTAATTTATTGTTATCCCTGTTTTCATTAATGGACAGATAGACATGATTAAATGATAAAACACGAGGGCATCGGTATTGATCCGTGTACATTTCTCCGACGTTTTCAATCGTGGCTTTAATTTAACGGCGAGATAATATATTTTCAGACAGCGAAATATCAAAACACTAATATTGCCCATTGTTTGTTACTCCATTTACATACTATTGTCGACAGTAATGTTCGATTATAACCCTCAAAATTTCTCCAATTTTCATACAGAAACGCGAAATGAAATTTCTGTGACACAGCCGTTGCTATTCGTCAACGGAGCATCGTAACAATAATAATAATTTTCATTCGATACCTCGTCGGTTGGAAACCGCGACCACAATTTCCGAATCGAAATTGCATAATTTCTGCAGGCTATTCAATTAACTTTTTAATACGCACAGCTACGTTCGATGGCTTCTCGAAGGGAGCACGATTCGCTTCGAAAAATTTACGCTGAAACAGCGGGTACGTCTTTTGTTGCGCGAACTTCTCGAAGCTGTTTAATAATCTTGCTAATAGCCACGGGATAATAACCATTTCTACTCCGGAAAACTTATTCTAACGAAGCGAAGTTCCCTCTTTCTTCGCGTGTATCGGCGGCGGCATGAATAACGCCGGCCAAGCGAAACAATTCTGTATTGTACAATGAATGGGACGAAGGAAATTACTCATGGGATTTCTTTCTGGAAAATTTAGCAAAAAGGAAAGAAAAAATAAATACTTTCCTCGAGAGTGTCATTCGTTGTACGTATAACGATGGAGCGATTACGGTGTAAAATAATTGTGGGGAAAAAAGCTTCGCGACGAGAAGAACATTTGATATTAATCGGAATTATTTTCTTTAACGCGTATATCGTTTGGAAGATATCCGTGATTTATCTGAGAATAGAACATGTCACATTCTGCGATTTATATCACTTTATAATTTGCAAGATCTCTTTCGAAATTGCGCTCCCAGGGAATAGATTTTAAATTCAATCTTAAATCACCGGTATCGAATTTCTCGTGTATGTTACATTTCTTTTTGGCCGACTTTTAGAAAATTTGTGACATTTGCGCGTTGTTATTCGGTTTTTAAGCCGCGGCAGGATTTTTGTTTTCAAATGGACCGGCTGCAGATCTGAGTGGTGTAAACAAAAAAAAAAAAAAAAAACGGTGAGAAACGGGCGCAGATTTGGCGCAACGGAGACAATTTAACGCGGGGAGAAGTAAAATAGAAAGCGGAGATGGAGGATACAGGTGGATAAATAAACGTCTTTATTGGACGAAGATGAGATAGTAATGCGTTTCGCTCGTACGTTTTCGAGATGAGAAAAATATTTCTCGGGAGATATCTCGGTAGCATCGCTCGACTGTGCAGTCTGCTTACTTGGAAACAGCCTTAAACGTGGAGAAATTTATTTCGCGAACGTAACGTATGATACCGAGACATCGTTCGATCTATATTCCACGTCCCCATATATATTTGCAGAAAAAATATCGTTTTTATCAAACAACTTGCGAACTAATTGTTCTTTCTGTGCGGTGTATTTCAGAAGCAAAAAAGCGAATGGAAATTAACTAATGTGGACCCTGTCGGGAAAAAATTGATAGATTGACTGATTTATCATATAAATCCGATTAATACAGGTACGTCTAGCAATATTACTTTCGCCAAGAAAACTCGTAATTTATTACGGAAGTTGATTAAAACAAAAACGAATGCGATTCCATTCTTCCTGATCGAATCAATGAAGTATCATTGTTCTTCCAGTAACTCGGATAAAATCGAACGTGCATTGCTCGCAGAGGAAGCATGACGAATAAAGTATGTTCCCAGCATGATAATAATAAAATTGCACGGAAAATATCCGCGTCACGAATAATTTCCCCGGGAAAAATGTTTGAATTCTCTGTCTTGTCGTTTACTCCCCCTCGTTTCAATTTCTCAATGTTTTCAATTTTCCCCTTGAAATGAATCAATGTGTGTGCCCACTAAGGCTTGAAATCAAGCGGGTCAATGATGTTCGAACGAACGAGTCGTCTCGTCGAAAACGGCAGATCGATTGCGCCACTTCCGATCGCGGTTTATTTATCCAGGTAAATGCTGTCCCGCCCGGGGAATCTTCGTCGTTCCCGTGTCTTCCTGTTTTTTCCGGTCGTCGGTTACGGGAACCTCGTCCATCCCGTCGTTTCGCCGAAACCCCTCCACTCCATCGTTGCATTTTTATCGCCAGAGTGGGATTCCCGGGCGACGAGTTTTCGTTTCCTTTCTTTTCCCGTTTCTTTTTTTTTTTCGCGCTCGTCCATTACTAAGAGATTTGTTCCAGAAGGGCAATTAGAAACGGGAAACATCGTTCCGCGCGACTATTAAGCGTTTCCACGTTCAAACACGGACGGTTTTAATTAAGCTACCGAGGAATACGCGGCTCGGTAGCAATTTACGCACGCGCAAGACCATTCGGCCTTCCTCTTCCGGATTCGAAATGTTTCATTTGAAATTCAGATATATATAGAGAGAGTACTGGGCCGTAGAAATTTACGGCGGCCTCGAGTCCTCGTTTGGACGAATCGAAAATAAATTCGTCCGTTCCGCAACGATCCACCAAAATTTCATTTCCCGCTTCGCTTTCAAGTATTATCCGAAGCAATTAGAAAATCGACCGGAAATTCGTAAAACCGGTACGATCTTTAAAGAAGAAACGAAAACCTCGTCGTCTCGAGCGAAAGGCGTTGGCCGTATCGCCGTTCGCACCTTTCCCGGTACAATTTCCGGCGAGTTCCGAAGGCGCGCGGAAAACAACCGGCGAAAACAGCTCGCGAAACGTAGGCGCGATGAAGATATAAATTAGCCGGACCAGAGGCACGCTCGACTAACGTTATTATGCAACCGCTGGCAGGAACGCGGCCTGGCAACTTTCGCCATTAATCCTGCGCCAGAACGCTCGTCGTCCACTAGCCACGACTAATTAATAATTACTGAATCATATCGTCGCCATTCTTCACGCAGCCGGGAGTCGACAAATCGCCGGGACTCGTTCCGCTTTCGTTCCTTTCGCGAACGGAAAGAATGTTGCCGGGTACGAATTATATTTTGGACGGCTTGTTACAGCGGGGTGTGGCGGCGGGGTGATTTTTGTGAAAGATACGGCGAAGATCTTCGTGGCGTTCCTGGACAATTTTTTCGCGGAGTTATTTATAATAATTATTTATATAATAATTATTTATTATTCTCGGGTCGTGTTAAAGTTGTTCGGCTGATTATTTTGAACGTCGATGGATTTGAGATTATTAGTCAGAGTCGTCGCAAATTATTATTTTATTTTTAAATGTTTCGGATTGTTGTACAAGCAATTGATTGACGCATTGAGTTACAGATAATTAGTGTCGCTATAATAAAATCGTACCGATAAACTATTATACAGTATCATTGGCGAAAGACATGGAAGAACCACGAGTAATAGTAGTATAGCGTAATGATAAATAAACGACACGGTAAAATATTCTCGTACAATTGATTCGGCTTCGAACCGCAGGTAAAAGTAATCAAAAGCAGAATTGCATTTTCCATTAGGAACCCGTTGCGCAATCGATGCTCGTTACAACGCAAATTGAAATCCCTCTCGTATATCGGAAAGACAGTGAATTCGTTAAGCTAATTGCTGGATGTAACGCGATTTCTCCGCGCTATCCAACAGATTCATGCTCTTTATTATGAAAATTACGTCGCTCCACTTTCGATAAATCCGAATCAAGTGGCGAGGAGGGCGCGTGGCGCGAGAGGGACAGGCCGATGGCCGATTTCGTTCGTAATATCGCGGCAAACGAAGGGGTATTTTGCATCGTTAATAAGCGAGGTGCGTATTTGCAAAAGTATCGATGCCTAGCTGTGCTAATTGGCCTATTAGATCGGCCTGAAATCGCGAACGACTGAAGGATTTCGGGCAACACGCGAATCGATGGGTATTGCCAGCACGAACGGACAGTCGAATCTCTCTTACGGTATATTCATTAACTCTTGCCAGACGTGGCTCGCCGCGAATTATGCGAGAATTTAAGAGAGACACGCGAAGCGAATCGTTCTGAGGCGGAAATTTATTTTCCGGAGTTGTTGATTGAAAAGACCAAGTTTCTCGATTGCGATTGCATTTCCCTTTGGCAGGCACTTCGATGCTTCGGATATTTTGTGAATCGTAATTTTTTGTCGTACAAAATGAGAATAGAATGTTTTGGCTTATAGTTGAAGGAGAACTCGTATGATTTTCTGTGGTTCGTTTCCACACCGTTATTAGGAAAATTAGCGAACTCGAGTCAAGCTATAATCATAATAACAATGATAGTAATAATAATGTTGAAACGCTGACGTGTTTCCATTTAAAGGGTTATTATTGCACGATTGAACGTCATTATGCAAATTTGTTAACTGCAAATTACAGCTCTCTATTGTGACCAGAGGCTGCTCCCTAATTGATTCGATTAAACAGTAATCAATTAACAATTCCCCTATTGAGGTATTGTAATTGATTCATGTTTAATAAGAAAACCAAGGTGCATAACATAAGACATACATGAAGGCTGATTGCTTTGTATCAAACGTGTTGCGATTAATTAAATTCTCGCTATAAATAAATATAAGCGCCAGAATGATAAAATAATAATGCGTACAAATTGTAACTGACGGAAAATATTGCGTTACAAAAGCAGCGGCAATAAATGTTATCATTATACGAACCAGATTGAATTTGCAACTGTTCACTTTTATTCCGTTCCAATACGTATTGTACTTCGTTTTTATTCCCTTCGTATAATACTTACGTTAAATCATTTCCCCGTAGTACAACTCAATCGATCCAAAGAAGTAACGGCGAGAATTTTTGCGTACGATTGTTGCATTGTTTCACGATTCATATACGAATATTAAGCCGTCTATTAGTAACCTTCGCCACTTTTTAAGAGATTATTCGACAAAGGTCCGGCGTTATCGCGGGATTGTACAGCAATCAGAAAGTAGGAGATTTAGTGTTCTACTCGAACGGTGGATTCCACGCCGATGAATTCAATCCGTGAAAGCGCGGCCGTCGTTGGGAAATAATAGCCGGTGCCTTGTATCAAGAGGATAGTGACATTAAATCCGCTTTCGTCCGGTCGGGAATAAAAATTTGATAAACCGCGCGGATCCGCGCGATGAAAACCCAGATTCCCCGATTGCATCGGTATCCCCGTGCCCTTTCGCTGCTTATCGTCTTTGAAAAATGACCCGGACGATCGACGCGGAAGTTCGCCCGGTCCGAATAACTCGAAACATTAATACACGATCGTCGATGCAAATCCGATTGCACGGGTAATTGGGACAATAATGTGCAGAGGCGAAGAAATTGTCGCTCAAGATGGACATTCAATATTCAATTCTGCAATTTTCCACCGTACACTCTGTTCCTGTTCCTTTCTTTTCTTCTCGCAAAGGAATATTGAAGTAGAATATTTCTACCGGGTAAAGGAAATTATCCGCAGAGTTGGACGATTTAAACCATTTCTCGTTGCATTCTAAAATAAAATTTCGACTGCGCTGATTTCGAACTATGGAATAAAAGAGGTTCGTTATCCTTTTGACAAAAATTGATACTTCTCACGCGTCGACAAATGAAATGTTATAAATCATCCGATAACGTCTAATGCGTCACCGTAAATTGCTATAAATAATAGAACAGAATTAGAAAAGGATATAATCTGAATTCCGACTGCGCGCTACGAATTCGCTACCCCGGTTATTTCTTTCTTTCGATATCAACCTCTTCACTCCATCCCTCGATCCATCTTCGTTACTCACGCTCCTCTTCCTTTCCTCTGCGACACGATGCAATCTTTCGTTCCTTCCCACGACCGCGTTCGACGCTTTCGCACGGTGCCCACGACACGCACTGGACATTCGACGAAATGTAACGCAACGGTGCACGGTGACAAGAGGAAAGTGCATTCCTCGGCGTACTTTCTTCGCGCGGAAAAGTTTCGCAGACAACCGGCCGCGGGGCTGCGGTTTCGTAAATTGCTTCGACAACAACTCGGCGAGTTTCGCGTCCGAGAAGTTCCTTACCTGGTCGGTGTCTCGCGCGATTGTAATTTATGCCGCCTGTCCGGCGTTACCCCGATCCGCGCGGTGTTTTAACGACGCGATTACCCTCGGCCCCGTGCTGTTACTCTCGTCCCGTCATCCCGTCGACTGATCTTCAACGGCCCCGGGATCGCGTCGATGTGAACAGTAGCGGTGGAGAATAATAGTTTCGGGATTCAAAGGAAGAATTTATTCTGCTTTTCCGTCGATTGTGTGTTAAATGAAATTTAATTATTTTCGTCGTATTTCTCTTTATTTTATACGACGAGTGGTTTATTATTTTATTGCGAAGCGATAGTTGAACGAAAATCGAAGGATTCTCGGTGTCCGTTTTTTTTAATTTATCGATACCTTTTTGGACAATTGGAAATGATCGTAAAATCATTTCGCGGATCGAACGGTTGCAACGAAAAATGTTCTCCGGCAGAATTACACGAATCATTGTCGTCGAGACAATTGGCGAAGATGCCTCGCGATTGTGATTCGTTCGAACGATCGCGAGGCTATTTCCAGCTATCGGACATAACCAATTCACGTCCGTATCCATTCTAACAATGTCCGTCTAACAAGTTTCACCAACAATGGCGCGGCAAATCTCTCATTCACCGGGGCGGATTAAATTCTTTTTAATCACCCTTCGTTACCCCAGCCTTTCCAGCCCGCGAATCTCTTGCCGCCGAATCTCAACAGCTAATACGGCGAATCCGGCTCGAAATTTAATGACCGGCCAAACGAGAGGCAAAAGGATAAGTAGACGGGAGAGAAGCGAACGGAATAATCCGTGAAATTCTCTTTGAAACAATTCCGTGAAATTTGTTCTTCGATCGCCGTGCGAATGATATCGTGCGATCTCATCTTTTCGTTTCGGTTCTTCGAATAAACATCACCGTTCGTATTCGAATCTGACTGGAGATTCTCGCGACGGCGTATGTTTTATTTACGAGAAGAAGAATTTGGGTAATCGGGGTTGCGACTGGACAAGGGTCTGGTCGTTGAAGTCGGTGCGGACGAGTAACTTTTCACGCTCAGGGGTGAACGTAACACTTCGATGGCATGATTATGAGGGATGATAGGTGGCAAAGGGCATGCCTCTGTAGGCATGATTGGTGTCCCTTCCGGCGGAACCCTTATTGTTAGTGGTGGCGTCGTTTTCATGGAAGGGTAGGCTAAATCTTCACGGTCAGATTTCTTTCGGAGCTTTTGGGAAATGTATCGATTGGTGTTGAAAAGGGGGAATGGTTTCAATGGGGTGTTAGGGTGGTTTTACCAGGCTGTTACGAACGTTTGGAAAACGGACAAGGGCATTTATGATAGTGCTATCAGTAAAATGGCGTTGCTTTCATTCAATGTTAATAACTGTACGTTACGAGAACGGTTGTAACGCTTTTCAATCCTGCTGATTATTTCAACTGTCTAATATTATCTATGAATTGTTCGACTGTTATTTCGCAAAGAGCAGCTTGCACAGAGAAGTTCAGGAACGGTGTAACACTGTTAAGCTGTGTGTAGAAACCTCTCGCAACGAACACTTGCTATAAATTCTCTGTACAAACTCTCTTTCTTGTCGCTCGCCGTGCACTGCTGATCCTTAAGAGGATTCACTCGCGCGCATACACGCGCACACCAATACAGGTGTGCCCGTGGATGCAAAGCCTATAGTTTACAAACTAATCTGGCGTTCCGGACAAAACCGATACAGCTAATTCATCAATGCGACTGAAAAACGCTAAATTTGTAGCCGCGTACATTTCGCGTCTGAAGAATTGAAAATGCATCGTTCATTTAGCGTGCTTGTCATTTTTATTATTAACAGTAAGTTTTCCGTTTGCACGCTGATACATTTTGTTTAAACATTTTCCATCGTGTTACATCACTTGAAAGCGTTTGCTTGAATCTGGAAGCAGTTGAGTACACGTTGTCAACCAATACTCCCGTCGATTATTCCTTCGTCCGTCGTCTGTACACCGGTCGCCTCGTGGGTTTCGATTTAATCGGTTTACTTCGATCCCGATTAGCCGGCTTAATCGAGACTCCTTCGCGTTATCGTGAAAAGTTTCCCCGAGAAAACACTGCACCCATCGACTTCCGGATGACGAGCTTGATTCCGCTCCCGTAACTTTCACTTCGTCGCTGAAACGTTCGTTCACGTTCGAGAGCGCCTCTGACCTGCAACCTTAATGTTCCAATATAATAAAGAACCTATAAAAAGATCTTTCAGCCCTTAATATCACTTGGCCATTTTTATTGTTATTATTATACTTATTATTCCCTTTTTATTGTTATTATTATAGATATTATTCTCGCTACAATTTTGTTGTTTCTCCGTTGTTATTTTTGTATTGCAATCAACGCAGAATATTGTATACACGGCGATTCAATTGTTTATTAAATTTTTTCAGTAAGAACCAAGATCAGAGACATAAAGAAAATTAGATGTTATAGATATTTAATCCAAGTGTACCATAAATAAAATTATGTCAGGGATCGTCTTGGCTTGCAAAATAATAATTTCACTAAAATTATCAAGTATTATACAATATAAAGATCTTCTAAAAAATACAATTCCTCGAACGTTCTCGCTCAATTTAAATTGGCCACTGCGAACGATTATTACGCTGCCATGAAATAAATATGCCGAAAGATTTGGGAAATCTATCGAGGCCCGTGCAACCACTTTCATCCACTGTCCAACAACCGGCGGCAATGATAAAACGAGCACAAACAACAATCTCCCACTTCCAAAACCAAGCACCGACGAAACACTCCACGCACCGCGCTGGTCCACTTGACCAGCGGCCATTGGACGGCAAACATTTATCATTCCCAAAAGTTAATTGCCGGCGTCGGTAAACAGTGACGGTACGGCGTTAATGAACGATCCACGTCGATCGCCTGACGAATAATCGTGTCCAGGAATAAACGCTCTGCCGCCCTGCGCGTTTTCCACGCGCCAGTTTGGTTCGTGTTTTACGAGGAAAATGAAGCCGACAATTCGACGCTGCATTATTCGCGCGTTGTGTTCAGTTTTACCTTGAGCGACGTTCCTGACATTTTTGTTTAAAGAATAGGAGGGCAAGTTAGCAACGATTTAAATGGTGTAACGTTGACAGAGGGTTGGAAAAACGAAGGTGCACTGAAGGGGGCAATGAAAGGTAGATATGGAATGCTCGCCGGGTTAATTGGAGCATCGAAAGACTTTTCATATGGAGTGGATTCTATTATATTCGGATCGTTTGTTGCTGTTTTATAGGTTTATAGTATGCTTTTCTCTTTTTAATTATTCCATTTTATTTGATGTGGGCAATGCTTTGTGAAACAAATCCAACGTTGAAATAAAATATCTCTCTGTCCATTATACGAGTCAAGTTTAACATAATTTAATTTAGCATTTCAGAAAATGAATTCATGATTTTTTGCGTAAAACACTCGATTTCAGAATGATCTTATTTATATATGTAGAATGAACAAAATATTGTTCGCGACACATTTCTGGAAGGAATTCGATGGACGGATTTCGATAAATTTGGAATCGGAAATATTCGAACAGTGGCATCTGGCAACGAGCATTCGTTCGTGGAATCTCGATGAAATTATTAAACCGTTCCGCTTAAAAGAAAGCGAGGAAGGGGGACGCTTTATAGCAGCTTATTTTCAGAAAATCGACGAATATTGCCACGTTGATGGCGCGTGATCAATGATAAGCTCCTCGGGTAAAGAAAAACAGATAGGAAATTGTGGAGAGAAGTAGCCGGAATTGTTCTACAGATACTTGGAGCCGATTGAAGTCTTGCCGCAGCGAGTGAAATATGCTTTTCAACTATTTACCGCGCCGGCTGAAACAGGAACGTTCATTCTTTTAATATTCTCGCCTCGCAATTCAATTTTTATATTCTCGCATCGAATGAGAAGTATTTCGCACATTTCGCCAATTCATTAAGAACGTAAATATTGCATTTCGTTTGGAGCGACAGATAATTAGTTTTCATACTCAAGCGGAAAGTAAAATTTGTTCACAACATTGGATTTGGAAAAATCAAGGATTTAAAAGTAATTAGATGACATACTAATTCGTGCAAAGAAAGAAGAAGAAGTGTTCGACCCATCGCGAAAAGTATTTATATAGTTATCTCTATTCTTGCACAATTTTCCGTAATTCCCTCGAAAGAATCTTTCACAATTCTCCACCCCAATCCCTCCATTGATTCTCTTCGCGCAACTATTCGTTTCAAATGAAAGGTTGGAAACCGACTGATACAGCGGTGAAGTTTCCAGACAAAGGTTACGACTATCTTGAACGGAATTTCCGTCTGGGAAAGATTCGGAAAGGGAACAGCAATAACCAGCGTTATCTCTTAACACTCGCGCGAATATACATAGCGGTATCTCTCGAAGCTTTTATCGTTCGACGCGGTAGTCGAAATTTCACGACTCGCAGTCGGAATTTAAATTAAAATGGGCCCGCGCTAATGGCGTCTGTATGCCGAGGCCACGAACAAGACGTCACCATTCGAACGTGGGAAAAGCTTCGGTAGTATCTGGAAAGTTTCGCGATAAGATGGAAGTGGCACGAAATTGTTACAAGAATAAGAAGCCTTCTAGTGGGTTTCTTATCTAAATTTGGAAAATGTTTCTGGATGGATCGTTGCGATTTCGCAGGGAACACGTACGGATGCGATACGCGAACAAAACGATTGAAAAACCACTGAAACAATTTCCCTTTCGTTTGAATTAAACTACAGATTAATAAAATTCCATAAACCGTAAGGTCATCGAAATCACTTAAACGCAAAGATTTCAAAAATAATACAAATCCTATCGTCCCAATCTGTATCGATGAAACGAAAACTGCTCCATATATTGACACCATGGAAAAACCACGAAACCAACATATTACCCAGCGACAGGCTCGTCCACAGAGCCAATCGAAAGCGTCGCGTCGCGTCGTCTAAATCTCGCGGTCGTGGTTCATCGTTGGCGTCGCGCGAACCTAATTTCGCGGGTATTGAGGCTCAATCGAGGGGAAGATTTCCCCGGGTCGTTTCGATTCTCCGGGAAATAAAGGACGCGTCGGAGCCAGGAAACGTTCGGATATAGTGTGAACGACTGTTTTTGTTACGTCGCTCGACGTCGCGAACGTCGTCCCCGTTTCGATATCGGGCCTATCGCTCATCCACGGCGTCGTTAGACGGGGTTAATTATACCGTGGATTGAACAAAAGCGGCCCGGTGGCATTTATTTTCATAGCGCTGTCGCTCTGATTACAGCAGAGGGAGCGCACCGGGGTTTTCGTCACGCTTTTGCTTGCCTTTTCCATCAGGAACCGTTGTTCGCTTGTCCGAGGACAACGTTGTATCGAGCCGTCGAGACAGCCGGTAGTATTGAAGAGGGCCGTCTTATGATTATATTAACAGCGGGTTTTCGGGAAACAATGGTGCCTGCTGGAGTGGTTTCATGGGTTCTCTTTGTTTCGGAGACATTGATACCTTCTCGTTACGGACGTATCTGGGTCGGCGTATTTGGAAGAATTTTATTAGGTTTACACATCGGTGGATTGGAATTTTCAATTGTCTGTGGTGTGCACGAAGTTTCGTTGGAATTGGAATTTTTTTAATACAGTCTTACATATAAAGATGGGTCACGATTGTACGTTGAAAAAAGATAATAGGAAAGACGCGAAGATTAAGGTAACAATGATTATTGATATGCGACAAATTAACGTGATTTGTTTTGTCTATAATTGGACAATTTTTAATTCTCAACGCGTAGGCGTAATAAGTACTGATTACTGAAACTTCAATTACACGTGGTATCTGTAGAAAAGAATTCGTGATATCGTGTTTAATTTCCGATGTGTTATCAATTTTTTTTGCGACAGAATAAATTACAACATTCCGTGCCGCAGTTTACTGGCGACGGTTCCTTTCTTGTATAAAGTTCGTTGTCTCTATTATTGGAACGGAATGCCTTTCGTTTCGGCCGAACCAGTTTATTATCAGCTAAGCCCGCGGACGTCTATCGCGCCAGTAGAATCAGACGTTCACTCTCAGACGGGTTGAATTACGGAATTTAATAAGCACTCGAGCACGTAATAGGCGTTTATTTCGCCGAATACCGATCGTCGTGAATAGAACAACACGAGGCGTAAATTTGCTGTTGAGTATTGTATTCGAGAAAATATTATCTGCAATTGTTATATAAATGTTGACTTTAGAATTGAACAATTTTTGACCAACCTGCTGTAACTTCGCGGCAGCTTTGAAACAGCGTTTTGCAACGATTGAAATCTTTACTTCAGAATACTTTTAACTATTTGACTATTATACTGGAATATAGCGCAGCGTGTCTACGTTCACGAAAAGTATTATGGACAATTGTTTGGTAAATCCCAAAGTTTGTCGAAATAAAAGAAATAGTGATTAGTAATAGTGCTTCACGATGCTCAAGTCGAAAAGAACGTTGGAAAAAAGGTTTGGTGGCGGGATGGAAGAAGGCTTGTCATTCATGAGGGAATATTTAAGTTCACAGCCGCGAGAGTATGAATGTTTAATGGCAACGGAGGAGAGAAAAATGCCGGAGATCGCGAGAGCAATGCAATTTTTCTTCCAACTGTCCTTACTTGTGTAACTCGACTGTCCGACGATTTGCATAATCCGAACGAGAATTTATACGCATAATGTAGAATCATTGAGAAGCCGGAAACGCTATCATTCATCAGGTCGTTTGTTCAAATTAAAATTCTTCCAAGGATAATTTGATAAAACTACGCCGCTCTAATTTTTCTTTCAGGCAACCGAATATATTACAGAAATCGTTGAAAAATATCCTCCGTTCAAGATGCTTCTCTATTAAAATCAGGCGTTGAATCGTGTTTCCCTCTATTCCAATTTGTGCAGCAGACAATAATTTCGCACGACATAAATTAAAAAAAAATGAACCATAAAGAATTCAAAGTTACGATGTATCAATCAATTGCAAGGGCTTATTCGATCCATTGAGAAATTTATAAAACACCGAATCAATCATTTCCCACGAAGTTTGGAACGTTATTCCTTAACCAAAATCAAGAATGAAGAATAAAAAAATCACTCTCGCGATTCCTTACGGACGAATTCAAATTGAAATCCGTCTCATCCGCTTTCGTTGAAAGTTTAATAATTTCAAGACGAGCTCGCGCGGCGTCAGAAACGTTAATTTGCAATTAAACGAGGCCATCGATTGCTTCGGTTCACGAAGGACGAAGGACCAGCAGGGTATTCTCCGACGACAGGGCGCATGCATTTCGCAGAGCCATTAAGTTGTTGGTATTCGCGGCCCCGCCGTGTTGCGAGGATCGCAGAAAATAATTAATCGAAATGTCTGGCCCCCGTGGGAGGGTTCGATCGAAGCCGAGGAATTTACGAAACGCGGCCGCGCCTGGGAATGGATTTATTCGGCGTGAAATTAATCGGTGGAACAGGCCGGAAAAAAAAAGCGGGATTTATTTAGCGTTCGTTCGATTCGTTTTGAGACTCTTACGAGGGTTGAGAAACGCGGGGAAGGAAAAAGAAAAAAAGGGAATAAAAAAGCGGTGAAAAAGGGATTGTTTTACACAATAGAAGTAGAAGTACAGATCAATGGAAGTGCCATTGCTTTTCAACCAAGGGGAAAAAGGTAAAAGAAATTGCGAAACCTGTTTTTAATTCGTGGAGCAATTTCAATTGATGTTTGTGTGCTTCCTGTTTTTGCCGAAGAAATTATTTTCCGTAGAAGAAGCAGAATATTCTCTCGTTTGTTCAGTCTCTTGTAGAAATGTAGATACAACGCGGCGAGAGATAAAATTTCGCTAATTACCTTCAGTCTGTTTGCCGGAAAGAGCAACGTGGTTCGATTGGGTTGCTACTAACTTCTTCTTAATTACACGCAACGCTAATTTGCGAGGAGACTTAATTAAGTCCATGTACCGTTTCGTGTTGCATCGTTCGCCCACCCCGCCTGTACAAGATTAATTTCGGTATATTAATCTGTTCCCGAGACGTCATGCTATCTCTCGAAAATAATTTCTCCTCTTTCAAGCCGATTGATATATTCCTGCAACTCGTGCCAAGAAACGGATAACAATAATCTCCGTTTGCAACGATAAAATGGCTCTGCGCTTTGACATTTGACATTTCAATTTACTTTGAGTCTATCTTGCAATTGGATAATATAATTTGTTACGAGTTGAAAATGAGAAATAAATAATTTCCCTCGCAGTGCAAATTGCGTTACAATAATAACAAATTTCTTCAGCGGAAAGGGAAATGAGGGAACGTTAAACAGCTAATCGTAACCATTTGAAAGGGTTCAAACATTTTTCACCTCCGTGCGAGTTCACTCGGTTCATTCGTAGGGAAAGAATTGCGAGATTTTCGCTTTGCTCTTGAATGGCGGAAAGAATTTTCTGACGGAACCGGGGTATAATTTCCTCTGTGCTATCGCGATAACGAGGGCCCTAAGGAGTCAGTAACGAAGACGGAATCAAGAATCAGTCGATGCTGAAACCGTTGCAGTTAAAATAAGATTACGTTCTCGTAGAGGACTTGTTCTAATTCGCTCCATTGCTGTTCAGCTCGCTTGCAAATGATGCAGAAAAACCCATTAAAAGAATGGGAATACTTCGGGAGCCAATTCACGTAGTTATTATAAAGCGATGATAACTTTAATTCCCTTAACAGGAGTGCCTAATTTCTATTCTCTACTTGTTATGCGTTTCTGAACATTTTAAACTTCTTCAATTCTTTTGTTCTGAATTTATTAAAAACAAAATATATATATACACACGATTGTAAATCTGAATGATCTTTTATATATATATATATATATTTAAAATATAATAAAATAATTATATTTTAAATTTCAATCTTTCTAATATTAATACCTTATTCTGTTCCAATGTTAATCAAATTTATTAAACGTCTCACTCATCTAAGAACGACTGAAATGTCCCGAATGATTAAACAAGAATGTTAAGAAAAAGATCATTTAGATTTACAGTCGTATGCAATAAATGTACGAACGGGCACACTCGTCGCGAGTTAAACTGCTCGCGAAATTTCGCGGATCATTTTTTCGCTCAACTTGTCCTCGATGGTCGAAAGGGTTAGCAGAGCTCGCAAACTATGCAACGTGGCACCCGCCGTCCGTAAAATTAATCAGATTCGCGTGTCGGACAGAAGTTGCTGGTACGTTTCCGTCGAGAGTTTGGCCGCGTGTTAAACGCGTGTCGCGTAACCCGATTTCATCCCCCATTCAATATCTTGCCTTCGTATCAATCCAACGTAGTAAGATTCGAATCGCGTTAGCACCGCGTGTTTCCATTGAGACACATGCGCTTAATTCGTTTGCAAAGTTGACGAAACAGGGAGACGTTATGTAAAAACGAAAATCTTGAACAACGAGAACTGTCAAAGAAATCTTTCAACTCATCGAACAATCCCCAAAAAGTAACGAAAATTAAATCTTCCAAATTGTATTATCCAGGGACAGTCATAGTTCTTCCAAGAAAATACTAATTAATTACAACGCAAATGGAATCCAATCACTCCGTACTCCGACATTCGAGCCCGAAAATCCTCCTCGGGGATACGTCGATCGCGGGTTTGTGTTACGCCCGAAAAATAGCGCGATTCGCGCGCCTGAAGACGCGTTTTGTCCCGTTTCGATATCTAAATCCGTTCCGGAGATACGGCCGTTCGAATAGAAGCGCGTCCGAGCCCGAAGGGTTGCTGAATGAGTGAATTCCAGGTAAGCAACGTGACCTGCTTTTTCCCCCGCGAATCGCGTACGTCGTAGTAGTAGTGGGGTAAAAAAATGCTGACTCGGTGTCTGTCAGTGACCAGCCCGATTAAGGTAGGTCAGTGAACGCATGTCGGAGCGAAAAGCTCGAGTGTGCGACAAGAAGGGGGTTAGAGGGACGAGTGAAAATCGTGCCTGCCTTTCCACGACGATAGCTCGAGAACGGACGATCGTATCGGGGTAAACTGGAAGTCATTTTAAAGGGGAAAGTATAACGCTTCGAACGGCTGCAATCTTTTCTTGGCCACGATTCGCGAAAGTACCGTATTTTTTAATGGAAGAAGAAGAATTTCTTCACCGAGCGTCGAGTGATCCTGAATGTTAGCGAAACGGTGTTCCTTGATACTGTTAATGAAATGTTCATTGTAATTGGGGTTTGTTACTTATCCGTTGTATATGTCATTCTTGTGGTGCGCACGTAGTAATTATTAATACAGGGACCAAGTTCGAATTGTATATAGCAGGTATAATTATTAATAATGGCTTTTAGACAATTTATTATCAGTAGTATTGTGCCGTTCTGTGTGTTTTCCGGCTACTTTCCACCCTAATTTATCGCACTGGTTTATTGTTGCACACGTTTTACACCCGTGTGATGAGGCTTGTTTGATTTCCACGGGCGCCATCACTTGGAGTGCTTGGTGTACGCTGTTAAACTGAACTACTCCCATCGTGAAATGGTTGATACGGTCCGTAAACGAATGACACTTGCCGCGACAATGCGATGCTTCGCACGCGTAGATCGTTCGTACAAGGTTGGTATTCAAATATGAACGATATTATTTTAACAGCAGTTTCCTTGCTGGGAAAATCGAAAGTGCGAGACGAATATCGATTCTTGTATAATTTTAACAGTCCCTCAGTTCTACCTCGCGTTCACCGTTCGACAGAACATAATTTGGAAGTTGAATCGATAATTGCACTAATTATCGAACGGGAACGAAGAAAAATATCATCGTGTCGCAAAAGAATAAGAAACTCCCGATGAGGGGAAAATGTCGATAGAGGATGGCAGCCACGACGAAACACGACGCAAAGCGCAGAGAAATATATATATATATATTTTCGTTCCTGATATCCTCTCTCGCCTCGTTTCTATTCATCGTGCTTTACTTTGTCCATTGTTCCACGTTCCGCGTGTCTGATTGAAAGAACCTCCCTGGAAATTGATAAGGAAAAGTCAAATATCAGCCTCTTTACATCCCTGCCGTCGAGGGTCTCTTCGACGAAATATTCGATGGCTGACTTTTCACGGGATCAAGTTCAATATGTACTCTGGAATCTGAATCGATTCTATCCTGCTTTCCCTTTATCCAACGTTGTTTTGCTGGGATCGAGTGATACCGGTGAACACGGACATCTTGTTTGATGTATCTGTTGAAAAGCTTCGGCGAATGCTGCGCGGAATCTTGGACTAGACGTTTCTCCTGGCGATGATAAAATAGTGGGAAAGTTCGGTTGCCGGGGGAAGAAACAGAATTGGGAAATTTTCTTCGCTAGAATGGTAATTGAATCTGACAAGTTTGTTAGTCAAATTAAACGGGGCTATTGAATTTTCTTGTCATGCTCGTTTAGGAAGTAATTCGATGTTGAAAGTCGACTTGTACGATAAAACGGGTTATTTCTCTCGTTACTCGAATAACTAAATTAGATAAAAGACGACAGACTTGTGCAATTGAATAATTTAACGTCGAACAATATAGAAAAGTAGAAAGAATTTAATTACAAAATGAAGTGCGTACGATTAATGGCGCCACAGAAATTTCAATGGATTTCAGTTAAGATTGATTTAATCGACATTTAATTGAATTGCACTGATACTTTAAATTGCTCTGTCGGCATTTCCTATCGATTGTAACAAGATTTTTGTTTTCGTTTAAATTTGATGCACCGGTAGTAAGACGTTTCTTATAATTTATTTTTCTATAGCAATTTACGAGCATACTCTATTCCTGTTTCTATTTCAAGCCACTATTTCTTTCCCTTTATGCGGCCCTTGTTACCCGATTCTCTTATTTTCGTCACGACCACGCCACTTTTGTTCGAGCCGTCTTCCTCGCCACCCTACAGTGGCCACACTTGATTCTTATCTTCTCAATTCTTTTCAGATGTACTCTGCACCCCCTTCTGTTCGCAGATCGTGTTGGGCTTGTGTGCGTTATCGTAACCCATTTACCGGTTTAAGCCACTATTCTTTCAGTTTATCAGTCAACATTATTCCGCGGCCCATTGTTTCACCAGAACACGATGAGTACCAGAGTATCCTGCGCTTTTGAAATACAGTTCTCATATTTGCGATGAATGGGAACCTACGTTCAACAGTGAAGTGAAAAATACCAAACAATCCTTTAACGCCAGAGATCCATGTCAAACTTTCTCGTTGTTTACATCATACCACACAGAGCTCTACAGAAAATGATGTAAATGATTCTACGACTTTCACGATCAATATCCCTAATCGTTGAACAAATGCCGGGAAAAATCCCCCACGGGTCTGCAATAAATATAATCAAAGTAACACTGTTCGGACCTGACTTAAAATCTGCCCAGCATCCCGTACAACCCATCCGCTAACAATTTCGAATTGAACGACCATCCACGTCAACCCCAGACCCATTCTCCGTCCCCCCTCCGCCCCAAACAATGTTAACACAAAAACTCAGGCGAAGATCCGAAGTCTGTTAAACCTCCGAAAGCAACGGCACCGTTGCCGAATGTCCAAAAAGGAACTCGAATTCGAGTTCGACCCAGCCCGGCGTCGACACGCGCGACCAGATTACACGGGCTCGCTCTCCAAGCTCTCGCGACAAATTCGCTGGAAATCCCAAGCGCCCAAACCCTTTTGCACCCATTGCTCTGCACACATCGCCGCTGGCGAAACGTCCGTATGAAACGCAGGAACATGCCAAGCATGCAAAACGTCAGGAACCATCAATATGCATAACCTGGAGAACGACCAAGCGTACGCGGACGATATCGAGAGTTCTCTCTGCAACAAACTCAAGGGGCGCGACAGAGAGAGAGAGGAGAGAGGGCGAGAGGTGGAGAGAGAAAGAAGCAGAATTTCCGTGTTCGTTGTCAAGGCAACGCGTTCTGCATTCCCTTTGACCCTTGAATTTGGCAACCAGCAACTTTCACGACGCGGTCGAAGGTGTTTCACGTCACAGTCACGTCCCTACACGTGAATTTCTTTCGTTTACCACCCTCTGAGGGTGCTCGTTTGCGCGTGTGATCTACTCACCCGCCTCTTTTTCCCACCTTGACGATCGAACGGGGGCGAAATTACGGGATTCCGATCAGCTTTCGATAACTCGACGCCCATAGACGAGGGAACGCCGCTGTGAGATCTTTCTTTTACGTCGGCCCGATGGAAATCGAGGTTTTTACGCGGAGCTGCAAAAGTGCATGACGGGGTCTTCGCCCCCCCCCGCGAAAAAAATGTATTTGAGACTAATGGAGGGAACTGTGACAGCGAGAATTTGGATAAATATTTATTCACACGCAGATCCCCGACGAAATTCTGCCAGAGACTCGATTATTCTTGAATATTGATTTTCTTTGAACAATAAAATATCCTCGGCAACCTGTTTCATTTAATAGTAATTAAACACAGATCCGTTGCAATACAAATATTGAATACTAAAGTAAATGGTGTACAGTTTGATCAAATTGAAATTTATACAAAGATTTGAAAACTCCGCAATTGACGCGGGCGTGATATTAATGATTAATTTTCTTCGCCGTTCAATTAAATATTCTCGAGGAACGAAGTATTGCGCTCAACTCCGACGACCATTTTGATTTATCGTTAATCGATACGGACGCGTATCGCAATAAAGATGTAAATTGAGTGGTACGAAAATCCGACTGAGAAGCGTAGTACAATAATTTCCGCGATATCAGCGCGCAAAACGTGTGTAACGTAAATCGTGCATAAATTACACGGTTCTTGTGGCAAACGATAACTGCGGGATGCATTTATTCGCGGATGACAGTCCGGCGTAATTGCATCGACGGCCTTACATGAATTTTAGCCACGCTTTCCTCAAGGGTGCTTTTCATTAATCACGCCGTTCCCTTATCTCCGTTTCCCGGTTATATGTTAAAAGCGTTCACCCGATAATTTCATCCCCTAGCAATTACGTATCCGGCATTTCGTGCGGATAATACGTAACCGTGTTCCAACATGAAAAACGTTGCCGCCGTTCCCCGTGAAACTTTGCTCTTCATCCCTCGAACGTGTACCCTTTTTTGCTCCCCCCACGAATTTAGATCAAATTCCGGTTTTCCGCGAGCAACAATTCCACGATCGAGCGGTTCGCAGGGATAACGCGACAGCTCCGCTTTCGACGTTCTTCGGTTGATGTTCCCCTCTCCGGTTCGCTCAAGCTGCCACCTTTTAGCAAGGAGTCTATCGGCATTCATTTCCGTATCAATTACCAGGTCGTGCAGTACGCTCGTGGCTGTGCAACGAAACGTTATTAACTTGTATGCAACTTTACGGCCACGTTAATAGAAGGCGATCAGAACCAATGGAACGACGTTCGACCCTCTGTATTGTTAATCCGATCGGGGCCACGACCGGCACAAAATATCCGCTTAGTTCTGAGGAGTCCAGTAAATTGGCTGGAAACGGGACTGAAATACGTTTACGAAATATGCGCCGCGGTTGTTCCAGGTGAAAAATGAATTCTAACGTCGTAATGTGAGCTTGCGATCGATCTGTCTCGAATCACGTTGCGTATCGCAATATTTTTTTCTAGACATGCAACTTTTATGCTTTCTCTGGATACCATTGGGGAACACTTCCAGCGATGTATGAAAAATATTTAAGTACATCAGTGATACGGAAATTTTTGTTCGCGCGATATTTACGACATGTAGGTAACTGCTTGTACTCTGTTTGTACTCGATATTTAAGAAAAATTGATTCCCTCGAGCATTTTTTGTACAGTAATATAGCTCCGTGCGTTTATGCGCAATTAATAAAATTTAGAAGATTATTGCGCATACAGAAAATAATAAAATAACAAATACCTTTACCATATTTCAAATTAATGTTCAGGAATTACAAAAAGAATTCCGATTCTGATTCCGGGCGATTTAATCGAGTTACCCTTACGTTACTATACCTTGTGGAGCAACAAGTGCCATTTTTACGGTATCTAGTGAAATCGTTGTGTGAGGTCGATCGTTACCCAGAAAATTAATCAAGCCCATCTAGCACAGACGGAGGGCTCGCGGTAATCCTAGAATTTAACGAGGCGAAACTTCATTAGCTACAAGGCGTGAAGCTCAAGATTCGCGGTATCAAAGCTTCGTGACATTTCCATGCTGTAATAATGACACTGCCTCGTTGAATCGTGGCTGAGAGCAGTCGAGGAAATAAAATTGCTGTTCCGGATTTCACAAATTCGGCTACTTTAAAGTAAAAGAAAAAGTACTGAAGTCGAGCCCGATGAATTCTTGAATAAATTATATTGGATAGAAATTCTTTATTTTTGTCTTTTCAGGTATTTAGTACATATAAGCTTGAGATTAAATTGTACGTACTCTTCAATTATAGATTAAAGGGTTTGCAATAGACTCCCCCAAAAAGCTTCCTCATAAAATACAAAAGAACAGGGTACAACAAATTATAGATCAGATATCCTCGAGTAAAAACATTAATGCAAACCTTCTTATACTATTTCAAATAAAACTTAAAGATTCAGATATAAATAAACGGTATTAAAATTAATAATCGTAATTATACTATATACTATACTATATGTCTTGTATTTATTTCTAAATCTATTCAAACTAAAGTTCCATTGGGTTCGCGAACAATCTGTGCGGAATCTCTGAATCAGATGTTCAGAAATTGTCAGACAATCTTACGTGCAAACCAGTTTGAAACAGAACCGTGCAGGGTATCCATTTAGACAGAATGTCGAACGAACCCCGAAGATATTTGGATGAGATTCCTATTAAAGCGACGTATCCTTAACCATCGCTGCTTTTGAGGCCCGTCAAAGTGGAGTGTAATAATTTGTGTGCAGGGAACAGCTGCATATACTGCTACTAGCCAGCTATATGCATACATATGTACGCCACGATGTTCATGGCATATTACAGAAGCTCGAGTATACGCGTATTACTAATACAGTGCGTACCGTCAATGTATACGTACGTGAACCTTTAAGGGTTACGATTAACCCCTTCAATCAGAAACGCGAGACGCTGAACAAGTCGTCTCGTTTCCCCCGTAGAGCTTGTGTAAAATGGAATACCTGAAGGTTTATGTAAAATAGAAACCTTCTCTTTGTTTTTAATTCGCGTTTTATTCGTACCAGATTTTTATAAAATTTGCAAATATTTCCATTTCAATGCCGTCTCGTTAATATACCAAGGGATCGATAAAAATTGAAACGCAATTACATTAAAACGGTTAAACATCATTGATCAAATATAAGCAGGAGACATTAGAAAATAACCCGAGGAAATAAATAATCGCATCTCGTTTCCACACAAAAATTTAAATAAATATAAAGTATCGGTATCGCGAGGAGTAGTACGTAACCGCAATACATCAATTTAACCCGTTAAGTATCGTAACGGGGAAACATTAGACAGCACAATAGAGAATAGAAACAAAAAGAAGTGCCGAAAGACGAGGCTCACTTCCGCGAAACGATTCCCTTTCAAAAGAGCCACGCTCCCTTCGCTTTGATATCACCTCTCGCCTCTTCCCGCACACTTCACGTTTTTCACGTACAACAATTTACAATTTTTCGCGACGTTCAAGCCGTGAACGAAGTGCACTCGTCTTCCAGCCGGTTAGCGTGGTAAGCACGAGACGAAAGACGCTCGATGCGTGGCGTCGGAAACATCGAATGGAGAATGAGCGTCGAGTCGTCCGGCCACCGGCTGATGTTCCTTTATACGGTGCGAAAGTCGTGTGCATTCGATGTTTCAGTGTAGAGTGAACACGTGTACAGGTGGCTGGCGAAAGGGTTGAGATTAGTGAACGACAGTTCGACGATTGCTGGTAACATCTTCGCGAGTTGTCGTTTTGGAATAATTTGGTTGATTCTGAATCTGGGAATCCTTGGAGTGCAAGGGGTTCGTACGGTGCACCGTTGTGGGGTTTACTGGAATATTTTTGACTGTTTCAATTTGAGGGAAAAGTGTCTGTTTTTCGCAGAGGAAAATTGATTTGGAATATTTTTCAATATTCGAGTCAGGGCGTCTCCAGAATACTGTGAAACCCGAGGAGTTTTTGGAACAATTTTTATTCAGTGCCAATATTGAAGTATTCCGAGGGTAAGAAATTCTGAGTACGAGCATGTAATGCCAGAAGTGTACAAGCCCTTGTCTTTGTAGCTCACGCAAGAGAATTCGTAAAATTCGGCAACAGAAATTGGGGAAATTCTGCTGGAATTACTTTCATATTTTCAAACGTTTTTAAATAGACAATTTGGTACCGATACGCTCGGTAGAAAATATTTTTAACATCCACGCCACCGGGATATCTCTATCGCCATATTTTCGTATTTTGCATGAAGAGGCGCGAAGGGGTTCTCAAGTTATGGAGCGCAACTTTTTATCCAATTATAACTTTTTCCCAATAAATGGCGAAGAAAGTTGACGCACGAACAACCATTCGCCTCGCAGTCAATAATTTTTGGTATCATAATTCGATGGTATCGCCGCACGCTGTGCCTTCCGTAAACTGTGGACCGGTCTCGAAATAAATTTCCGCGTCAATTAAAGACTCTTCGTAGCTGGCAGCTATGCAGGACATAGTAACTTCCTTAAAATTATCTCGGGTCTACCCGGAAGGCCACCATTGTACAACTTCCGGGCTCATTAAACGCGGGAACTTCCCTGCGCAATTTAAGATACACGGGCCACTTCCTTTCCAGAATCCTGAAGGATTTAATTTGAAAAGTCCCGTCGTACAGGCCGGCGATTTTGATTTAATTCGACGACTTTCACCAAACTATTTCCGAATCGGCCAACTTTCGTCGTCTTGCGAAATAATTTCCAACTGAAAGTCGTCACGACATCAAAGAACATTGTCGTTCTTGTCCGGGCAATATACGGACAGGGAGTAATTTGCACGGGGGGCCAAGAAATTTCATAGTCAAAGTGCGACGTGATGAAGTGTCAACGATAGTGTATGCATGAAAAATACCTGTGAAATCAGATTCTTTGTAGAAAGGGGTAGGTGTGTATGCGAGTGATGCTTTGCCCGTGATATATGACGTGCAAAGCATATTGTGCGCCCTTTGAAACAGTATCGTCACTGACCACGTGATTTTTTAATATCAAAATATGTTCATAGAATGAAATTGTCAAATACAAATATAATAATAACAACGGCGGTGTGATATTTTTTTTCGGATTGATTACGAATATTGTTACAATTTCATTACTATTTCGACGAAACGATTCGATCAGGTTTTTTCGGAGACGAAAGATACAATGTTGGGGTTGGTTAGAAAAAGCTTGGATGATAATAAAGTTGTCCCGATAATACAAAGATTCTGCTTTTTGAAGAATAACGGCTTTGTGATCGGCGGTCCATGGTATTACTTTGGTTATCGTAAGTGGATGTCGACCGTAAACCGTGCACTAGTATCAGTCTCATCCTTAGACCCCTGATCAAGTTTACTGTGCCACCACTATATTGCTATGCGAAGAAAAGATCGTGCAGTCTGAAGATAGTATTACGTTACTAGAGTTCGATCCTTTATTCTTTATACGGAACATTTTGTACGTATAACGAGCGAGAATAATGAGAGTCCCTTGCTTTGTTTGTAATGCTAGACTATTTTGCAAAACGAAATCGCATGGGAAACTTGGCTAAAGTAAATTGCAACGTTGTACCTTTTCCCCTATTTATATAATATATTACGTATAGAGATTTTGTGCTTATCGATTCTCTTGCAGCCTGGAAAAACAATTAATTGTGTAATACGATATTCAGCAGCGGAATTGCACATTCGGTTGACGCAAGAAATAATTTCAATTTTCCTTTGCATAAAAACTGTCTACCGTGCAACGTGCGAATTAGAACACTCCCAACGTTAAAACGAGAAATATTATTATCACAATGCTTCATTCCAGAACAACATAAAACGAAGGAATAATTTTCTATGTCGCACGCCACCCCGGCACTTAATTTAATAAAAGAACTACCCTCCCTTACTATCCTTTTATCCCGTTCGCCCATTTCGTTCTCGTTAGAAAAATTATTTACGATACAAAGTACCAGACTTCGCCGTAAGAAAAGGCTGAAATTAACATATGCACGCGGAAGAGATAGTCACGCACTTTGCACTAAATCCGAGATAACTTTGGCCAAGAACTCCGAAGTACTCGGCTGTTACGCGCGTGCCACTTCAGGTCCCCCCCCAGGCGCGTGTTGAATTCACGTTTCCGCTGCGTAAGTACACCACGTCCGTGCACACAATTTATATACACGTGTGGGTGTGCTAATCTGGCGGTTTCTCGACGCTAAGTTCGAATCCTGCCGCGAACTCGCAATTTCAGCCCGGGCACGAGTTCTGCATGCGCTTCCGGATGCAACCGTTTCCGTTTTGATATCGCGAGTTCGCCCCATTGTCACCTACCTTCATTCTTCCTTAAACCTTTGTACACTCGTGTTACTTCGAAGCCGCATACTCGACATATATATTTTTCCCAATCTAAATATAGATATATCTATTATCTTGATTTTTTATAATCTACCGAAGTTGTTTATAATTCTATTACTTTATTGCAACCGATGCGTTTGTTGTTCCCTGTTCACGCATTGCAAATTTAGGGTCGCGGCTATTTTGTTTAGAATAAATCATTTAAAGTTGTTGTCGAAGAACGTTGGGATTAAAATTGCCGAGCGGTTACAAGGTTTGGAGAATCTGTGGCACAGCACTTAATGCTTCAGTTTATGCGGAATGATTTCCCGGTTGAAGGGAAACCGCGGAAATTCAGATTCGGTAAGCAAATTATGGACGGTGATACAATTGGTGAAGTTGCACCAATGTTGCACTTGTCGGGATAATTTTAAGCTCGGTCCAGACCTTGAACTTGATTCGGCTTGGTACAAATTTATTTACCCCGTCTACACCGACGCGAAGTACACAGAGCGCCAAGGTAGAGCAAAGTAAAGTTAAGCAAAGCGGTGAAAGGTTATTTACGCATCGTCCAATACGTATATTTGTCGGCATTATCGAAAGCTCACAGAAATCGAAACGGGGCTGGAAAATAACTTCGATCCAAAGACATGTCTAAAACTACCATGCCAATAATTAACACGCGGGCGCAATAAACTCCGTGCGCCTAAGACTCGAAAATGCAGGATTGTATTCGCATGAAAACTTCGTGAAAAAAAGGGGGCCCCGAAAGCAAAGCAGATGTGCCCAAATTTCCTCGCCCCGTCGCTCGAGTACCATCGAAAAGCCACACCACGCAAGCTCACCCCGACCAGTACCACCTTTTGTCTCCCAGACGATCCACCAGCACCCACAATCCGCCAACCTATCTCCTCATTCTCCTCTCGTAACCAGCGATTCCTCGAGTCCCTCGTCGCGTGTACACGCGAGCATAAGCCGCGTAGCCTGCGACCTAGGCGCACAAACGCACAGACGGACATCGGATCGATCCGGAGGCAGAGGGGCAGCGCGCCACCCCTCCGTCGTCTCGTCGAAGGGATGGACTGCGGAGTGGGTGGCCAGGTCGCTGAAGAGGGACGGAGATCCTTGCGGCTGTTGCGCCGTCGCAACACCAGGACCGTCATCATCGGGACCAGACGAGGCGACCCGGGTGGGGATTACTTCGCGCTCCGTCCCGTTTCCACCTGAGAGCCACCCCTACTGGAACCTGGCTAAACTGTGTTCCTCCCTGTCGCGTCGCACAGCCAGTTCATTCTTTCCCGTGCTCCCGACCGCCCCTCCGTCGTTCAACCGTTCACCTGTCTCCCCACCCGGTTCATCCTGCCCTTCATCCACCCTCGCCTTTCCTCCCCTATTATCATCCCCTCCCTTCCTCTCTCACCGATTTCCCCTATTTCGCTAGGTAGCAACGCGTCCTCGTCGCGCCAACGAACCGCGGATATCCGTCTGCCTCCCCGTTCAACGTTCACTGTTCTCTCGGTCGCGCCTGAGAATCTCGATCTCGGTTCGTTTCACGTGTCTCGACGCGCCCCTCCGCGTACCGTTCGCCCCGTTCTATCTCGCTCGATCATCCCCCCACCGTACGGCGTCTCGCTCGCCGCGACTCTGGCAGCCCTGCAAAAACAAGCATACGGCGATCCCCAGTAGCACCCTGGTACACAGACCGGGCCGGAACGTCGCGCCGGGTGGCACTGGCAGCAGGTGTAACGTGGACGTTCTACGGACGCGTCACCCCCACGTCACACACGGTCCGCGTTGTGTCACGTGCTTGCCACGCGACACACGTCGCACAACGGTGCGGTGCTCGAGGTTGGACAGGGATCCATCGGACGGCTGGTGGAGTCGCACGGATTTTCGGTGAAGCCGAGACGCGGATTCGATAGGCCGGACCGTATGATCGCAGTGTGCTTCGCGATGGTTCGGGATTCGGGGGATTTTCCGCTCCACGTTGGATCGTGATCGACGCGCGACGAACTCCGTGGATCGTGCGGATCGAACGATCGTCGCTGACGATCGTGGTGCTTGGTGTGTCACCTGGATCGGTAATTGATGCACGGTGTCGTGTATGCGCGTGAGGGACTTGTGACCGGGAACTCGAAGTGTTGAAGGATCGTGGGTATTTCTTGGGCTGATCGATGCGATTTTGATCGTGCTCCTTTGATCGCGTGTATGGGGAGGCTGGACACTGAGGTGGTGAGTTCGTTTTTTTTTTTCGTTCGGGGGATGGAGGTAAGGAACGGGGAATTGTCGCGAAGCTAGGAAAATATTCTTGTTTGCCCGATTTGAGAGGGGATTGTGCGGTGTGCGGTTTGAAGTAGAAATTTTGTTCTGATCAATTGAGACATCGGCCTGTCGTATTGGGAACCGTTAACATTGCACAGAAGAGCAATCAAGAAGCGACGCGGCACAGCACCGATCTGCTCACCTTGTGACGATTATAATAGTTGCTTTTATGTGCGACATCCGACAGTAGGACAGACGACGAAATCATTCTCACATTTGAATATTCAACTTCGGTGTAATTTGCGCGGAGTGCAGCCCCGCGCAAAAAGCGAACGAAACAAACCGACACTCTTCCTATTGACGAATCATCCAATCCCAACAGTACAATTCGACCGGACAACCACTCGAGCAACAATTGCAAACGCAATAAAGGGTGCCTCTATACTGTTTGCGCAGCGTCCAATTTTCACAATTAACTTCAATATGGAAATTGCTCGGATTGAAAGCAATTTGCATTAAATAAATTTCATCCGAACGACAGCAGAGCGGCAAACAGAGGCGAGCACACGTCCGAATTAAATATGTATTAATTTCACGCCTCGAAAAAAAAAAAAAAAATGTAAAAACCAAAATCCTCTATATCGCCGCAGTGCGTACACGTGTTCGTCGTTCATAATTGACGCGTCTCGATCGCGCCGCGACGACGCGTACGAAAAAGTCACGTATAGTCATCGTGCACGTGTCCCACGACAATTTGTATTTATAAATTCGGCCAGGTATGTAACGAAAGTCGACGCGAATTAAGGGAGGTCGTTCAGTCGATCGACGTGCGTCTCGATGAACGGTTCACGAAAGGGACGGGATAGTGTGTGTACGTGTGTGTACGCGCGTGCTGGTGCGATTTGTTTAACCGGGGGCCAGTGGTGACGGGAAGTGGCGGTGTTTGTCACGTTTCCGGAAGTGAATGGGAACCGGTCTCGTTTCGGCCGACAGATTATTGCAAGCGCGAGGGAGGGATACAGGGTGCAACGACGATTCCCTTGCAATTGTCGACGGTGGTAAGTGCACTGGTTTGTAATTTAACCCTTTACCGAGGTCCAATTCGCGTTCGCTCTAATATACAAGCTGGGCCTAAATTGTTTATAATATGAAGTTTGATATAGCAGAATTGTGTTCTTATTTTTTAGTACCAGGCACGTCCTACTTTTCGCTGCAACGAGAATAACAACTGATGCGATAGTAATGAAATGAAAGGTGTTAAGAAAATAACCCTTTCGCGTATAATTTAATAGAAGACCGAGGATCATAATTTCTTACTCAATTCGATAATTCGTTTGGATAAAGTAGAATAAGCTTATACATCGAAAAAGTAAATAAAATAAAAGAAAAGAAAAATAATGAAATACGCGCGACTAGAAAAGATATTTTCTATTTCTTCTGAAGAAAATCTACGAAAACAAGGTGCTAAGTGAATTTTCGGGGAATTTTGCTGACTCTTTTATCAGACCTTCGCCGATGATATTTCAGTGAATTGAAGTCCACGTGGATTTGAAAACGAAAATGCCACGGGGGCGGGGGAGGGGGTGGAATCTTGTTTACCAGTCGAGTCGACTGCACGCGCCCCTTTCGATATCGACAAATACTTTTCCACTGTCTTCAATTTTCTCCTCCATTTCCACTGGCCTCGTCCCGAAGTTTCTTGGTCGCGAGACCGACCCGTTTGCGCGATTGATCGGGAGAGGAGTGCTCCTTACCGCGGCGACAATAAATGAAACCCGTATTCCCCTACTATTCTTTCAACGTGGACGCGGGTAACGCGGGAAAAGTGGAAATCGTGTCAACGTTAATCGAAGCCGGGGCTCCTTGCACGATCCGTCGTCTGCGCCGTGTGTGCACGGAGGATTCGGAAATAAAAATTGAACGGGACAGAAATTCCTGTCGGTCCGTTGAATCGAATTTAATTTCCAGACGGACGACGAACGTTCCACCGTATCCGTGGTTGCTTATCGATTGCGTGTATCCGTTTGCCGCTTGCTTTTATTCCGTTTAACACGCGTAAACTGGTATTACGCGTCGTGCACGCTGTACGGAATTATCGTGGCTTAGAGCACAACGGTGGTCTTAATGAATCTGCTTGAGAAACGTTCGCAATCGCGCGCGCGTTGAATCGAGAATAACCGTGGTATCGATTTATCGTGCCTAGAGTTGATATTCAGACCTAATGGAACAGAAACGTTCACCGAGGAAATCCATTTATGTTCATTCCCATTTTTTGATTTGCAACAGATATAATAATTTCAGCATTTGATCTTAATTAAATACCATGTAACCCCTCGCTTTGTATTATCTCGAATCGTTAAATTTGCAATGGAACAAAATCTAATTGAAACTGTCACGAGGTGTTCAACGTGACAGCGCCGACGAGCACAATTATAATTATCTTCGAAGACTCTTTCGGCGTCGATTGGTTCGAGAAGTTCTTGAACGTTGAAAATGCTCGTTTGGCAAGGGTTAAGTAGCAACGTTTGTTCGAGCAGCCACGTGGCACACTCGGCTGACGTGGAACGAAGAAGATCACGGTATCAGGCCGGGTTAATTAGGGAACACTCGATTCCACGATGAAGCAGTTGACGTCTGTGCGGCGATAATGAAAAGCAGACTGGAGGCGGTGTTATCAGCGCCGGGTTTCAGCCTCGACGAGATCGTAGCTCGTTCGTCAGCCCGGGATCGCCGGGAAATTGGCCGCGAACTTCACGCTGTAGCTCGTTGAACTTTCCCTTTGTCGATCGACGACACCTGCCAGCCTCCTTTGCCCCAGATTGTCGGCTCTGACAATTTTGTTCCGCTGGATGGAAAGTCTGTGAATTTTTGTTTCTTTTTTTTTTAGAAAGAGAGCATGGAGCTCTGTCTCGAGGAAAGAATTATGTTTAGATATTTTTATTACAATTTTTTCTTCTTTCTGTTTTTTTTTTGTTAGGTAGATTCAAGGTACATTTAATATCGTTGTGTTTCCTACGCGTTGAACTTGAAATGCAATTTTTGTTACGCATCATTCCCTGAATTGAATCAGACGTGGATTGAGATTAAATATCGTGTCACTTATGCGTACGCGGTGTCTGCTATTTGTATATGTACTTACAGATGTGTATTTGCACGCTTGATCCGACGGATATGATGATCGAACGGAGAACAATAAACTGTCGGTATGCCGAATTTAATTACCATAATTGTTGATTTGATTATGCAGCATGAAGATTTATTGTGCACGAATTGGCCCCTTTGTCACGAGCCAAATACAAATGAGCAAATGAATTGTATTGGTCAACGAGAAACGTTCGCGTTCCTTCGATAAAACGTATTTAGTTAATTTTGTAATTACGCGTATTTTCACATGACGATCGCACAAAATATCTACAGTCACGTCGTGCTCAATATTACCGCAAAAATAGTGCAGTGTAAGGTCCCACAAATCCAGAACCTATCACGTTTAAATTTGCATCGTATTAATTATATCTTTCGATTTAAATTTATTGTAAATTTGCATTCTCGCTTTCTGCGAGCATGTGAGCCTGGTACCAAACGTCCCTTTATTCGTGGTACATTAATAAATTCCGTAACAAGGGTCCAACGTCCAGGCAAATTTTTCTACAGAAATTATGTGCATATAGTACTTTCGTCAGAGTTCGACAAAAATAGGGGGATAAAAGTGGGGATTACAAATTGCTGGTACGTCTGGCGATGGGTTCACCACGTTCAAGAGATGGAAGGGAAATTGATTTTTTATCGCTGAGTGAATAGCCGCGTTTCCGCGGAATTCTGGTGTTGTAGGTTTTGCGAAATAGAGAACAGGTATTGTTGCCCATTTCCAAGGAGGGGATTGGTCCGGGGGAAATTGAGTGAGGGGATATTTTGGAGCCGCGAAGGGGCGATTAAATGTAGGATATCGTGGGCGAAATATTTATGGTATTCTTCGTCGAGTTATACCTGTGTCGATGATTCTCTATTTTGCTGGCATATTTCTCACGCTTGCCGAATTATTTCTGCAATGTAACGTATACTTGTTACTGCATTGCAGTTTTAATAATGCTCGAGTTGAAAGAAACGAAAATATAATTGGATTAAAATTCCACGTTATTATGAGCTAGCCCTGTTAATTATAAAACATGAGCTTGAATATGTTTCGAAGCGTTCGTCACACTTGAAGAAAATTTCCGTCGCTTTGGTGAATATCGTTGAAATCGACGTCTCGACAGTTAAGCCCTTAGTTGCTCGTTAAACGAGTTTTTTTTTTTACCTTCTTTTTCGTGGCTCCAATTAAGGTCACAGTTCCACGCGATGTTCGCACTTAATCTCGCGTTTCCTCAAAGAAACCAAGAGGGTAAGCTTTCAAGAATTAATCGGGCAGATTTCGGATGCGAGACTGATTTCTTTCAATTAACAGTGCGACTGGACTAGGTGCATTTATTTATTTGTATGGAACTAAACCAAGTTATGTTTACTATGACAAAAAGATTTGTTTGACTGAACAAATGAATTTTTTTAATGGGCCTATTTTAATTGTTAATATGGAGGTTGAACAAAGGGATAGGTATTACAGAAATTTAATTTACATTTGATCTTTTGAACTAAAATAAAGTTTTAAATGTTTCGAAACTCATACCTTTGATGTCCAGAGAGTGCTGCGCTGAATGTTGAGCCCCTGAATCTTCTGAATTCGTAAACCCTGTGACACAAAACCCTGTAATTCGAGGCTTTGCGACTCTTGATGGCTGTAACTTTAAACTGTGTAACTGTGAATCTCGTAACTCCTAACTGAATAACCCTGAACTCTGTAATTTGCACCGTCTGACTCTGAACTTCGTAACTGTTTAGCGTGTAACTCTAAACTGTGTAACACTGAATTTTGCAACCTTTGAACTTCGAGCTTCCTTCCTCTATGCTCACAAACATCTGACTAAACCCGCTCTATGTACATTATACGAGCCTCAAATTATCCTTGAACATTCATCAGTGATTCTTCACGTTCTTTTAAATATCGGGATAATATTTTTCGATCTCGCTCCACTTTCATGCAAGTTAAAAATCGGGCGCATTCGTTAAAGTCGACTACGTTCAAGCTAATAAAAACTTGCTTCGCTCCGCCATGGAATTGCTCAAAAACTTGCGAAAGTATTTTATAATGACAACTTGCAGGGTTGCGTGCTGCAATATTCAAGCCGCAATTTCTGTAAGAGCTGCAGCACACGATATCGCGTTACCTCGCGATAGCGATCGTGTTGGCCCAGCCTGTCTGATGGTGTTTCATTATCGAATTTCATGTAGAGCGCTGTTTCCAAGACATTATAATCATAAATTAAGAGTGGCTGTACTCCGACTCTGAAGTTCTTGCTTTATTTCATTCGAAAGGATTTATTTCTATTCTGACAGAGGAACGCAGCCGATTCAAATCGGATCGTTACAAATTATTTTACTCTTGCATCTGTTTGGAAAAAATATCAGTATCAAATATACTGGGGACAGTCTTATTTATCACCAACGCATCGCCAAATTAAACAGTCGTTCTCGAGACAGTCGACAACAAAGCCATTGACAAGAAATCTGAGACACTCAACGATTCGTCGATCCGCGAAAGAGAACAAAATCATCGCGACACCTTCGAAAAACATCGGAGTTCCCTTTAACGACCGCCGTATCGCGAGTGTATCAACTTCAACTTCACCGCACTCGATACTAATCCACCCTGACAAGAGGAGAGACGTGTCCATGGGATAGGTGTCTTTCGGGGCGCGTAAAAACCCTGAACAGCGAGTTACGAAGATAGCATCGGCGCCGGGAATATAATTGAACGCCGTCCGTAAAGGGTTTCACGTTTGCAAAAGGGACGTCGACGGAATAGGGTGAACGGGGTAGAGAGCAAAAAGAAAAAGGGCGAAAGAGAGGAGAGGATAGAAAAGAGCGGGCGGAGAGATTCGTCTTTCAAAAGCGGCACGAAAACGACGTCTCGTTGCTCTCTCTCTCCTTCTCTCTCTCTCAAAAAAAAAATAGAAAATAAAAAAGAAGCCGAGCGAGTGGCAACCTCGACGACGACGATAATGATTTATTAATAAGGCTGGGATGGCCGGGACAAGTATAAGATCTCAAAGGGAGGAAAAAAAAGCCTGTCTTCTCGTCTCCCTCTCTATCTCCCTGCCGCCCACTTCCTTCTTCCCTGTCCGCCTGTCCTCCTCCATCTTTCTCCGCTCGAGAGAAGCGAAGTTGTCTTTGTGCTCGGTCGCTGGCACGTTTCCTTCCCCTTTTTGCCGCGACGACACGGAGCACTAGGTCGACCGAGCAGGACGGCGTGGTTGGACGAAAGGGGACGAGAGACGCCTGGGGCCCTCTGATTCCCTGCTGCACCCCGACAGACGTCTTACACACCCTCGTCGACGGTTAACTTCATATTTGTTGACGGCACGGACGGATAATGCGAATGGTCCGCGCCACCGACCCCTGGGATACTTGGCGGGATGAGTGCACTTTTTTTTTTAGCGTTTCTTGATTGTGCTGCCGAGACACGGCAGATTAGAGGTCGGAGATGGGTGGAGGTAGAATGGGTCGAGTTCTCCAAATGGACCGAAAGCGTAAACATTTGTGTTATACGCGGGCAAGATGTAATTTTTTTTCCTTCGCATCGTTGATGTTAAGGGATTTTTAATAACAGCAGCGCGTCACGTGAGACACAGCTTGTATAATAAATTATAAAGTGGAACTTGTTAGCGATGGTATTCAATGTCGAGACCGCGATTTATACGGTTGAACTTTATTCAACCTGATTCTACAGAAGGAACACGGTTTTGTTGCACACATAACCAAGGTAGAAGAAGACGCAAACAAAGGAACAAGTTCAAGTGCATAACAGCGTCTCGCATAAAAGTTGTTTAATGCAATCCAACGGTTAAGTGTTTTGCAAAAATGTTTATTCGTTTTCGTTTGAGGAGTTGTATCAAAATTACTGTTCGACCGGAAAATCAATTATTATTATTTACGTAATTAATAGCACATATTAGAAAGATTAATATGTAATTAATTTTACGTATTGATTTGTATTTCAATTTGTCATTGTAACTTGCATTGAAAACAATTTCGCCCGCAAGTAAGAGCATTCGAGTAACAGTTGCACTTTTACTATAGGCAAACGAAGCCGCTCGTGTTATCCATATTTAGTTCAGAATCGATTACCGGTAACTAAATTTTCTCAGTATCAAAGAGTGACTAAATTTACCTTTCTACGCCCGAATGCTGAACACAGGAGCCACGTCGTCCCTCCGTTCCAATCAATTAATTAATCAAAAAGGGAAACCTCATTGAATTTTAACAACAATCTCCTATAAATATAATAAACCGAGGACAATTATAATTATACGGACACGGAAGCCCAGTTTGACGCGAGCGAAACGAAAGTGCATGGTTTTAATCGTACAGAAAAGGGTAGAAGTGCAAGGCAATTAGTTCCGAAAAACGAGACTGTCTTGTTCAAAGAGGATAGCTTCTAACGTGCACCTTTTAATTAACAATTTGCTTGCTGCGTCGGAGTGACGATGGTCGGCTACCTTTAAATTTCAATGTATATTTCAGAGCATGGAAATTCCGTGCCGCGAAAACGCGATTGAAATCGTGTCGCGAGGAATGAAACGTCGAACTGTGAATACGTGATTTTCCCCCGCGTAATTTTGTTGATTGAAAGCGTGGCTGATGGTTCTTTTAGCTGTTGCTGCGGCCGAATTTAAAATTCGCCAGCAAATTGTTGGTCGGTCGGGAGACTCGTGCAAAATTAATGGCGATTGCTTGATCGAGTTGTTGCAAATATTTCGGTAAGTTGATTCCACCGGCCGCAAACAATTGTGCCGTGTCGACAGAAATCCTGAACAAATTTTTTAGGGGACCAAAAACATTTCATTTCCAATCGCATTGAACATTGGCAATAAACTTATTTGGCGATAATAATATTTGATACGATGTGACTAAGTAGTAATAGAATTTTTACGAGACTGTTTTTTATTCTTATTTACTATATAAGAGACAGCGTACGAGTAAAGAGAAAACAGAGAAAGCATAGTTTGTTTTTATGGATCACAATAAAGACTTTTAAACAAGGGAGAAAGCTTTCCGTTTTGATAGCATATTTTCGATTTCATATCTCGAAACGACAAACAGTTTTGCACGGATTTAACGCGGCGAGTGTCTGCGAGATTCGCGAAAGTTGATGCTCAGAAGATGGCATCTTAGGGAGCATTGTTCTCCGAGAGACGAGAAGTGTCCGTCGAGTTTGTCTTATTCCACTTCCATCTCGTCCAACTTACACGTCGAGTCGATTTCGCGGCGAATCTTACGACTTTTCTGATCGATCCCATCTGGAACAAACTTGGGAGGGTGGCATGGAAACTTGGGGAAAATTTACCAAAATTTTTAGTTCTCGATAAATTTGAACACAGACCACTAAAGAAACTATTTTCGCCCGTCACGATACACAAAATTTCTGTAAATATTTATTAAGAAAATAGATATTTCTTACATGAAAGTTTTCTCCTTTCAAATACACCGGCGTTCAAAATTAAAGGATCACCGAATTATCGATGCAAAATTGTGGATATTTGAATTGCTAATGTTACTAATATTATTCAGTTCAGTGTGCAACATATCAAAAGGGTGTCTCGATTCTTTTTTTCTTTTTCAAATGGGAATCCGCGTTTCATTTATTAGCGTCGATGGAGAAGCGAATAATTACCAGAGATATCACGATTTCTTGACGCTGTCCATCCGAAAGAAATGAAGAAAGGCGAAGGAACAAAAGAACGTATGAATCGCACGGTTGGTATAAGGAAGGCTACTTTAATTTGCGGCCACAGAATATGCAATGGGGGCGGCGGGGGTTGCGGTGAATAAAAGCGCGGTGTTTCTTGAACAAACGGCAATTAATTAGCAAAAATACACGGCGAGCAACGCGGCGGGAATATCAAATGAACGAAGCTGCGGAACCACGATAACGTTGCCCGGCTTGATGCGCAATTGAATCACATGCACGAGAATAAATTTAACTACTCGTATTACGGCTGGCGCGTAATTAATCGCATCATCGATGGGGAAAGACACCGCTGTGTGTGCGTCGCGGCGAATTCGAACGCGGGTTGAATCGATCGAGACGGAGTCGCGCTTTTTCCTGACGGAGTTGCGAAATAAAATACGCCATTCATTTCTTGCAGGAATTATTTGTTCCGCGTAAGTCTAAAATTGATGGTCACTCTGTCCATAGGGTGCAACTATCAATTATTTTCCTTCTCTTTTTGTCATCTTCGTTGCGATGATTTTATTAGACACAGGAGATATTCTACTTTAAAGGGTCCAATTTATTTCAACGAATACGGGTTAATTGAAATGCTATGAAAACTCATTTATTTATTCATTAATCAAACGTACCATCATTCCATCCTTATTAGACCAACATTATATACTTCATCTATCCCTAGAGAAATGTTTCGCGCAAGAATCGTTCGATTAAACGAGTCCCTGTCAAGTCGTCCCTACCGACATTACTTAACTCAATCTTCTCAGAAACCAAAGAAAATTTCCAAAACAGAGGAAGCAATCAAACGTGTAGTATCCAAGGCGTGAAAAGCAGCTTTCCATCGTCTCCGTTGCCGGCTGATCCACTCCGCGAGCCGAGTACTCAGCGAGGGCAAATTAGCATAATAAACGAAGCTGCGGATAAAAGCGGGGTTCGTGGTCAACGACGTGGTCGGTCTCGTGATTAGGACAACAAAGAGGGGGATGGTAGCAGGCTTATCTGGAGGGGTGAAACGTCAATTAAACGCAGGGTCAGCGGGTGGTTGATGCGTCGGCTGACGGGGTAGAAACGCTGGTTCGCCCGTGCCAGGAAGCTTCGAAGCCACGCCACGTTCCGCTTTTTTACGAGCGTTCGTTAGCTACCTCGACTTGCGTCGGACCGTTCCGTCTCGCCCCCTCGTTCCTTTTTTTTTTTCTCCCGAACAGAACCGCTCGGAAATTAGCTTAACTTCGTCCCCGTCACCGGCTTCGACGGCCGGGAACGGCTAAGTTTATCCCGAGAACTGGGTCGCGAACTCGCGGTCGTCGCGAAATGGGGACACGCCTCGGGATTGTTCCCGAAAAACACCTGAAACCATGAACGAAGAATCGCGAGCTACAGGTAGTTCAGCGTGGAAGTTATTATCGCGTTGCATGAAATTGTAACGAAATAGTTTGCGAGACTAATTGAGAGGACGGTGGCGGAAAGTTGGATACAAATTGAGGGGCGAAATTGTGGTGGAGATTTTTCAAATAGTTGTGATAGTATTCAAATGATTTTCGAATTTTATGGAAACATGGAATCTTATTTACGACGTGGTATTTCGAGAACACAATTTTCATCGTTACTGCGTGGAAAAATAGAGGGCGGCAAGAATTTTCATATGTGACAATTTGTATTACACGGTAGAACATTTAGCTTTTGCGCGCGAGCTCAGGGCCAAAGGGCAGTTGTTCCAAAGAAGAGACGTATTTGATGTACTTCATTAATTAGAGTACTCATTTGCTTGAAACTTTGTGAACTCCGGTTTCCAGTCCATTGGTGCACCTCCTTGATGTGGTGGCGTGCCCTCGCAGTCGCCACCAAAGGTCTTCCATCTAAAATTCCTGTTACAGTTAACTGCGGACTGTAGTTACTTATCTCTTCACATGTACATACATCTCTCTATATATAGAGTGTATCTCTTTAACGACTTTAACCAACAAGTATCAGGTGCAATATTAACCGAAAATTAATTCCCGACTGTTCGCCTTGCAGGCTCCGTAATGTATTTATTCTACTACTTCGCCAATGAAAAATAAATAGAACAATGTTCAACAATTATTCGAACACGTCCAGGCCAGCTATATTTACATTTCCGCTACTTAATTATGTCGTCGCGCTGGCCGCGCGAGTTTCAACGTTAATTACACCCTTAATGCACCACTTAAAGTATTATTCGAGACATTTTCAGTTGCCCCTGGAGTGAACCATTTACCGGGCCGCGAGGCGAGCGGGATTCGGTGAAGATAAGAAAATTCGTATTAATTTCAACGGGGGCTGGCAACAGTGGGTGGGGTCAGCTTCGAAACGTTCGCCCGCAATAAAAATAATTTTAATTGCAAATGCGGGGACGCGGTCGCGTCGTATGAAATTTAAAATAGGACAATTAGACCGCGAGGTGTGCTCGTTTCTTTTTCTTCGCGATACAGGGACGCTTCTTCTCACCTCGGAAAACGCATCCCCGCAACGAATGTGCCCCATTAATTATTCATATCAGTTGCACGCCCGTGAATAGCACTTTGCTCGTTCCTTTTTCAATTCCCCCTTCTTCTGCTTGCTTCGCGCCCCACCCGTGTGTACCAACAGTATTTCAATTTTCGGTCGGACACGACGTATTTTTTAAACAGTTTTGTTATTCGAATATTTATGGCCGCATAAATCCGACGAATGATTTGTGTTTGAATAGCGAGACGGGTCTGAAGTCGTCCAAATGGATGCCACTACCGTTTCGAGGGGATAATTCTCGACGTAGAATGGTTTATCTTTACTCATTTTTCCATTAATGGGTAAACGAATTTGATTAATTAACACGGGAATGGAATTATATATTTATTTATTATTGTCGTATGACAGCCACGCGAATATTCGTACCGAACTGTGGCCGCGAAAATATTAAATTAGTCGAATTGAAAGTAAAATTACATCGATCTTCGTCCAGTCGTTATTAAATTCTGGACAAAAGAAGGAAATTGGAATATAATTGGAGCTCAATGAATGGACTCTTTCCTACGAAATTTCCAACGATTTGCAGCCACGTAAGGGAAAAGCGGACGATATTGGGTTTACAAGAGTTTTATTAAACGGTATCAGCCAACTACTGCAGGGAGAAATATGAGACACGTTAAAGAAGAGCCCACTGGGGCATCCATCGACTTTTAATTGCACAGTTCAAAGGCTATCCGTCTAATTTCGTGCTACTTACGTCCGAAGAACGCTCGATATGGAAGCAATAAGAAGCTTACAGGTCCACCAGCCTGCGGTTACCAAAGCCATATCGATCATACGAAGGAAATAGCAAGAATGGGCCATCCATTTTTTAAAAGCGAATAGATTTCTACCGGTCAAGTGTTTTCTGGTCGTGCAATACATCATGGAAACGTTTTGTTACGTAAAATTAACAACACGATGAAAATGATCCTTTCATAAAGAAATCCAGAACCACTCCATTCGATTGATAAAAAAAACAGCTGGTGAATAGTTTGAAATTTGTATTTCCAATTACGATCTTGTCGCATGAATGAAAATTTGCGAAACGATAAACCGAGAAATAAGAACAGATCCGTCCCCATCGATTTCTCAAGCAGGTGGCACGCCGAATTCCAATCGGAACTTAACCCTTTAATCTCCGAGGGTGCAAACTGTGGCTTTGATCGCGAGTGCGACCCCTCCTCATCCGCCCCCACCCTCCCCAACCCGTTCTCACTCGTTTCTTATCTTTTTCTGCGTTTACCAGCAGCCTGAACTTTTGCTCGAGGATCGTTTCTTAGTCGCCTCGACCGGCTCCTTTAAGCCGGCCAACGAGACGCTTTTGCCACCGCGAAAGAAGATATCCTGCCCCCCACCCCTTTAGTAAGGCTTCTTTGGCCCAGAATCATACTCGTGTCCCCCCTTCGTGCACCTTTCTCGTCTCCCCGGGCCGAAGTCATTTTTCTCTCTTTGAAAAGGGCCGTCCCAAAGGCGGGCGTCGCCCTCGGCTGCTTTTCGTTGGCCACCCTCTAATTGACCCAGTTCGCGGCGCAAGTATCTGACCGTGCAGTCGACACGGAAACTTGACTTTTCGGCGGCTCTCCTGTTTCCTTCGCGCGAAGAAGTTTTCTTCGCGGTGCGGTTGGACGGGACGGGACGAGAGCCTGGAGGGAATAGATTGAATTAGTTGGGGCTGAAATTGTCGGAGCTGTGTGGAGGTAGAAAAATAAGGGGTCGATTTGGGGGAAATTAGTGTTGCTCGGTGTTTTATTCGACGACGTTTTCATCGTTGTTTGCGACGAGCTGTGCTCGATGAAATTTTTGTCGTTTGTCAGTCGATGTTTGTTTGAAGTGATGGAGAATATTTGTGGGGCTGGATATTCCTTTTATATCCCTGGTACTTTTATTGGGTATTTACGAGAGAGGTTGTTTTTTTTTCCACCTGCGCAATGTTCTCTTCGATGTTTATGACCGCTATTACGTTTCGGCTGGATAATTTGTTTCTTCCAGGATACCTGCGACGGAGTTTGTCGCTTATTTTCGTTACTTCGTCGAATTTATTCGTCAAAGCATGCCTGGATTTCTACGGGCCAGACTTTTACTTCTTCAGTACTGGTATTTCTTTCGGTACACTTGATCAAAGAAATGTTTGAAGTCTATGGGAGATTACTTCTCGGACTTTCTCATTTTATCAGACTATCTCGGTGGTCCGAAGTTTAGTACTTCCAAAATGGTCTCCAAAGGGCAACCTGGGCAAACATAACCGGCCAAGCTGATAAACACGCAAGCTCCATTGGCACAAAGTGTACATAAAGACAGTTTGAGATAGCCAGTTTAGTCCAGCCAGGCCAACCCCAATTTCATCAGAGTCAACCGAAGTTCAAGTTCCCCTCAGCTAGTATACACCGAACATGATTGTTCGGTCTTGCTTGAAGTTTCGTCGATTCGGGCGGGTATTCGAAAAATTTATGTTAAAATAAATATTAGTCCTCAAAAATAGTCAAAGCACGTGGTCAGCCATTCGTAGGAACTTCTTAATACATAGTTCTACTAAGATTGCGAATTTATTTAGATTCTAGTATTGTTAAAAAATCAAGAATCCTAAATCTCCGTGCAATTTTACTCCATATTTAAACATTTCCTACGCGCTTCAAATATCAATGAAATTGTTCACCTATTACCGCGGCTGTCCGACGAGTATTTGTAAACTGAATAAACCACCTATCGTTAAATTCTTCCGATCGCAATATTTAATAAAGAAGTGTACAATCGAGAATTCAATTTCCACGTTACGCTATCTCAGCGCTGGCCATTGTTTTCGCGTAGCCGTTAACATTTGCAATTCCTTTCATAATTCACCCTCGAAAATTCATCACCCGAGCGACAACGCGACTCCCGCGATTCTCTGTGTAATCCCGAACGTGGAATAATAAAGCATGGCCGGGGAATCGGGCTGACTATTTCGCTACGATAATTACCGTTGAAACCGTACGCGTACAGAGATGTGCGTAGAACCGAGAAGAAGAATAATTCGTTCGCTTTGAAACCAACGTGGCTTCAGCCCGTGACTCGATGGTAACGAAGGGTTAAGTAAAGTAGTAACCGAGTGATCGTTTAACCCACAATGTACCGGCGCACCGGTGGTGGAAAAAAAGACAAAGAAAAACAGAAAAGCGGAACAGGACACGAGGCGTCTCAATTTCTATTTTAATTCGAGGAGGAAACGCGAGTCTAACGAGGTAAATCATGCACCGGGAATTACAATGCAAATTAACGAGGACGTACAACTGGGAATTTAAATCGAATCTTTGCGCGCGATTGTTGTAATGTTATAGAATTGTCCTGTATTGTTGCTTTGAGAGCGACTGGATCAAGGTAATTTGATACGCGGGCGAGGTGAATCGTTTCTGGGTCTTTGTGCGTTCTGATTCTTTCGAGGTTTATTCATTTAGTTTTGTTAACTCGAGTCGGAATTGCCGCCGTTAGTATTTCAGGTACTTATAAAACTCTTGAGATGTTTATACTTCTTGATGAATTAATAACGATATTATTAATTTGATCTTCTGTTCCTTCATGATTCAAAAAATTCATGATTGTAAGCTCTGTCTAAATGCGACAACCTTTCTATCAAATTCTTGAACAAATTTTTCCACGACTCAAAATTCACCGAAACTCGTGGGGACTAAAGTGCAAGAAAACGTGACTACATGCATTGTTCATTTCTCCAGGTTTCATCTAATTTAGAGAAATTAATGGGCGGGACGTTATCTAAACGAGCGCGGACAAAAACTCGCGCAAGCTGGGTGCCGTGAAGAATTCCGGCGGCCACAATTCAGCTCCTTGCCTCAATGAAAGAAACGCCAGGGGGTACGTTCTTTATCTGAACGTCAGATAAGTCGTGCTCGATGGCGGGTGAACAAAACAAAGACCACCGTCGACTTGTTTAGGAAACAGAAAAAGCCGGTTGCGTCACCGGGACACCCGATATATCCGACGATTTTTCCATCGGAGCTCCGACCACGAACAGACAAACAGTAATCCCATTTCAAACGTTTCTCTCGATGTCGATAGATCCAACAAAGATTGCATCTAGTCTGTCGAGGGACGACGAGAACGGGAATCTCCGGCAGAGAAAAGAAAAGAAAGAAAAGAAAGGTAGAATAAACGGTTGAATAAAGAAACAGGGGCGGGGGTTGGGGTGTTTACGGTGGTCGCGCGAACGATCGATCGAATATTCCACCCTCGTCACGCGAAATACCCGAGTTAATGTTCGAACCCGTCCCATTCGGTTCGGTCCTTCCGTTTCGTAGTTGGTCGTCGAGCACTCACGTGTGTCTGGGTGACAAAGGCTCGTGGACTGCCGTTCTTCTCTTGCAGTCGAGCTTTCAATTACCCGGCAATTCCCGACGACGTCCGTTTAATTTCTCTTCTCGCAGCCACCCGCGTCGTCTTCGTTCCGCGCGAATCGCCCGCCTGTTCCTGTCCTCTGCCCTCCCGCCACGACGGCGAACGATAAATTTTCGAACATCAAACTCGAGCTCGCTCCTCGCACGTATCTCCTACGACGGGCATTTTTACGGTGCAGCATGGATAGTCGGTGAAGTATTTTCGCTCGGACGAATCATTGTTCATAAGAACCGGGATATTTGTTTGTGGTGAATGATTTTTTTTTAATTTTCTCATCTGTCCGATTGTATTGAGATTTTACATTTCGAAGAATTAAAACGTAGCACGTACGCTGAAGTTACAAGTATCCGCGTTTATATTTGATATAGAGAAGGGGGAACATAAAAATGATAGCGAAGCGGAGACCGCGGCGCAAGTAGTATAGGGGCGTGCGTAGTCAGACGCGACAGTTCAAAGAGCCTTGTCCACATTGATTACGCATAAAACACACGGTGGCTCGTATAAAGTCTGGTAGCGAAATATCAATCGAAAGTTCACCAATAAAGGTCGTTCTACGTGACGTTTGTTGCACGAAATTCGTCGGGAAATCAATTTGTCCAGACTGCGAGGTAGAAAATGCTTCGCGCCTGACGGGTCTAACGGTGTGCAACTGTTCACTGGGAACTATTAAAATTGCAAAATATAGAAAAGTCGGGGCATAATGAAATCAAAATCTGACGAGCCTTTCCAGACTTTTCCTTCAGAATATTAATATCAAATTATAGAATAATATAATTAATTGATATTATACGATAATGTACTTAATTTATCTACGTTCTATCCTCGTCTTATCTGAAAGAAACATGTTCGAACAAAAGACTTGACCAAATTCATGACAGAAACTACACACTAGTATGAAAAAAGAATATATATATATACATATATATTTAAACAATGCCAAATCTAAGAAACATTAGCAATTGAAGTGCAGACAAAAACGAGACGGAATACAACAATCTCCCTCGACTATGTATTGTACCAACGCGATTCCAATTACACCTCGGTTTCACCGAATCATCCCAACTGCCATAAAGACAATGGGATCTTCCGTGGCGGGTTCTCAAAAACAGGGGAACATTCCCGTATCATAAACTCGGTCCACTACGGCGTGCTCCCGACAAAAACATCGTTTGCAGGGACGCGACGTCGTGGCAATAAAATAGCCCGTCTCCGAACACGCTCGCCTACCTAAAATAATTCAGAGATACGAAACGCTGGCGGATTGGGATAAAAGGGTGAAATAGTGAGGGCTCGCGGGGCGAGGGGGCGGGCGCACACGTAAATAAGAGGAAACGCGGAGATTTAAACGCGTGCCCATAAATATTTCCAGCGGAGTGTGCGCATGCAGAAATCCTTAACGAGTGGCACGCAAGTAACGGAGGCGTCGGTGTTTTCTCGTCGACGCGACGCTTCTTGTCGATGCGGAAATATGGAGACGATTTTCTCTCCCGCGTTGTTCCGCTAGTTCGGAGCAGCTCGAATATATCAATTTACTTGTCGAGCGAATTAATTGCCGAGGAAACGAGGAGAACCGACGGCAGAAGGATATTGGCGATTGGTTGGAATTAATCCCTTATTCGCGGTACTTGTTTATAAATTTCACGCGAGGGTTGATCTTCGGCACTGTCGAAGTTTCTCGTGGTTCGCGTCGGGCGAATTAAAACACAACGAGAGGAGTGAAACAAAGTGAAGATGAATCGTGCGCGCATGTACGTACATACGTATACAATATGTGTATGCATATACAAAAGCGTCGAACTCGACGGAAACGAAATAACGTTGCCGGAGTTATTGTGAAACGAACGATCGTCGACGAGAACTGTCATCGACGGCTCGCCCTCAAATGTAGAAATAGTTGACGCGGGGGCCGAGAGGGTTCAAGAAACGATGCTCGTTTTTCGACGGCTGTCGTCTGGCGGCGGCCATAGTTAAAACTCGGCGAACTCTGGGACACGGCAGGGACAAAGGCGAAAGAAAAAAAAAAAAGGGATAAAAGAGCGCATCGGAATGGTGGTCGAATGAACGAAACACGGGGCTCGCCTTTGGCACAGTTTCAGTGATCCTCGACGAGATAAACGGAACATTGAAGTGAGAGGAAAAGTGCGGGGGTGGCTTGAAACAAGTCGCGGAATCGATAGAACCGTGCGTGCGGGGGTTCCGCAGTCGTAAAAGTGAATTTATTTTGAACACCCCCGTGCCCGGGTGGTTCGCCCTTTCTGTCTGTTATTTTTGCCGATTTCTTTTTTCGGGTCGATGCACAATTGGTCGGAAAGGCAACAAAAATACATCGCAATTCATCTTCAACGAGTGTTTAACAATTGATTACAATACAATCACGAAAGGATTAATTCTTCGAGTTGCAATGGCAGTAACATTTGCATTTGTGTGTTCACCCTATAAATATCAACAACATTGTTCCTTCGTTAATCGCAAACGTGCTGCAAATATTTGATTTCCTTGTTTTATTTCACGTTGCTTTTTCACTTCCTTCCGTTTTAAAACATGCTTCGCGCGTAATTAGTGATAGTGTCGTCAATTGAAACGACAATGTATATTAGGTTTCAGAAGTTCTTCCTTCTTTTTTCGTTTGTTAGACAATTCTTTCGCCGTTAGATCGGGTCGTTTCAGCGCGATCTATCGAACAATCGAAACGTTGTTTACCACGCGGAAACGGCTGCATCGAATTTCTTTGAATAACGCGACTGGAGCGGCGTCGTTCACGTTTCCCTCTTCCTTTCGCCATTGTCACACATGTGCCCATTGTTTCCGCTTATGGAAATGCTGTTCGACGATCCAATCGCCGTTAGCGGTCATAAAATCGTGGAAAAACACCGCTTCTTTGTCCCGGATATTTTTTTTCTTGCTTTCCCACCCGCGAACCACGCCTGTTTGTTTCGCCTGGACGCCGCGCGAATTGCAAACCGAGGCTTCCACGCGAGCCCGCGGAACGATTTTCGAAAATTCTGCCGCTGGCGGAAAATTGGAAAAGTTTCGCGAGGGTACATAGATCGATTTCCCTGTTGCCTAGCCGAATCGATTATTCGCATATTCAAGGTAAGCATGGAAAAGGGTATTAAATGGTGTGCGAATAAAAAGCCAAATTTAAAGAGAAGTCGAACAAGGAAAAAGAGGAAAATGTAACAGAGAAGGGTAATTATTATGAACAACATTTTAGAACTTTACTTTCCACTTCGCTGAATACATTATTCATTTTCGAATCTTTCCTGTTGCCTGCTAATTTCCCATAAAAATCTCCCTGAATAATTAAAAAAAGCAACCTCAAACTACGAAACTATCCCTCCAGAAAAAGATCTTCTCCAAGTAACGTCGTCTCGCGCTCGCGAGCGTGCGATGCACAATGTCCGCAAGAAGAGCAGAGCAAAACGTCGAAACGTTCATTCGAATGGGAACGCATACCGTTCCTGGCCACCCTTTGAGCTGCTTAAAACGCAATTACGCGGCATCAGCATCTAATTGAGCCCGGTTCTGTCAGAACCGAGTTGAATTTTCTCGCCGCGGAAGGGGGACAATGCCACGAACGCGTTCGCGGTCGCTGCACGTGTTGCTTGTCGCATTTGTGCACGTTTGTTGCGCTGCGATTAAAGAACTCTCGCGATTAAAGCAGCTGGAAATTTCTAGCCCCAGCGATCGTTGCTGCCGACAATTCGGGACGTTCGACGATCTCAAGGGGTGTCTCGCAGCGATTAGTCGGTATTTATTCAAGCATCGATTAAACATAATTTTTTCTGAAAGTTCGACAATAATTTCGTGGAAATAGCTGTTTTATTTGAATAAAAAAAGGATAGGTTTGTTATTATTCGATGTAATATTAACTTCATAATATTGAACAATATTTGAGGGGCTTTGTAAAGGCAGTTCACGTCTGTAGAAAAAATGTATTACGCCTCTCCGATTAATTCAACTTCATCGAAAGCCTATTATCGTAGCATTAAACATTGCTATTAATGATACTCGGAACCAATTACGAGATTAATTCATTGATTTCCTTTTAATTGTGTTTTCAATCAGGAGCAGAACTTCGGTGGGATTTGTAAAAATCACGCGTGAAAGCTTGGAAAGGGTTCAACATTTCCCAGTCACGACAACGTATCGACAATCGAATGAACACTGCCAACGCAACGCGAACAACCGATTGAATTATTTCCCGCTTTTCGATGACGTTTTTCGCGTTCGGCCGGAATTAAATTCAATCAAATATAAAATAGCTCGCAAATCAGAAACACCAATACCTCTCGTTAAATTCGATTTGTATGTACGTACAGATAAAAAAAAAAAAAAAAGAAAATGCCACGCACAGAGGGTGAAACAGAAATTTTACTCGCACACCCGTGTCGATTATTATTCCATATGCTGTTTTAGTCTAATTCAATTTACGTATTAAACAACAGATTCGCCGGGCGACCAGCCGCGGTATTTGTTTTCCCTCTACATCCTGCAACCGCACGATTACAATTATTATTACCGTCCATCATAATCCATTATCTGCGCGGACAGTTCCGTGAGTTTTCGAGTTCAACCGAATCGCTACTAAATCCTGGATACAGAAATCTGAACGATTACGCGCAGGATGGTAATGCAGCTCGCGAAGCAAAGTAAGCAAAACCGAAACAAGAATATTAGACAAAATTGAACAAATCTCAAACGTACAAATTTCTAAATCACTAACCGATCCATCGAAATCTTTCCCGATAAAAGAATTCCCTTCCTCGTCCGTGGTTCGATTCGCGTTCGTCACACGACTTAACAAAATATCGTCGTATACCCGTTTCGCCAATATCTTCGTTACTATTTCATCCGGCGTCGCGACGAATGGAAAGCAAGAAAATCGAGTCGCGCGCGGAGAAATTAGCGCGACCGTCAATTTTTTTAACGATGCGCCGAGGGATGTGGTGGAAATTCATCGACGTCGGAACGTTGGCGCCGCGCACCGCGATCCGGTTTCGCTCGCGGCAGAAAAGAGAATACGAAATTGTCCCGCGTTCGGCATCGGCACGCAAATTGTAGAAATTAAAGTGGCTGCGGGGGTTATCGGTACGCCCGCGACCTACTTTCCTATGCCCGCGTTTCTGTTATCGATTATCGCGCCGTCGAATATTCGGGCCGAATTCTCGCGTCACCGGAACGCAATCTTTCCTTCGACCAGGTTGCCGGACGCGTGCGTGGCTCCCGTCGTTTAAACGCCGCTAACGGATACCTGCGCCCGTTTCTCGTTCGAGAGAAATTTTCATTCTCCATCGTTCGACGATCGCGTTCCTCGTCCCTCCGTTATTCTTTCCAGAATATCGCAAGGAGAGTCGTGTAACTCTGCTTGGACTGCAACGAGAACGACGAACGAAATATTCAAATTCGCATAGGGAAGGACTAAAGTGGTCATTCATTTCCTATTTTTGTTTTTGTATTTTTATAATGAGAGAAACAGAAAGAGGCGGACGCTAAAATTAATGCGGTTGTCAATTTATTTTTCACTCGGACAAATATATTTCGAGGCATGAAGTGTATTATAGTTATTGTAAACGCAATTTTAATTGGATATTACGTTCGTGAATAAATAACACGAAGAATGATAGTTATATGTTGAGGCGTACATGTCTATTTACCATTCCCGAATCTGGACTTCATTCTCCGGGTGGTGTACACGTTTCAAAGCACATTCTGCATAAAATAAGAAGCGCGATCGTGGCACAACGCTCGCCCGGCGTTACTTCTACTTATCTGTGACAAGATCTGCGGACAGTCTGCAAGTAACGACCCAGAGAAGACGACTGTATCATTCTGTCCTTTTGAAGAAACACTTTCAATGCATGGCGAGACACTCGTCGCCGGAGAATACGACGCGAGTAGTCTCTTTAACGAATTTCTTCCTCCTTCTTTTCGTTTTTCAACCGTGCGAGACAAAAAGTGTCTCGTCCGTTGCGAACGATCAAGTTCGACCTGAAGTTTACCGTTCGTTGAAATGGAAATTTGGCGATTCTGGAAAACATTTACAATGGAAAGCTATTGAACTTTTCCAGGGAGGTGAAATTGCTTCATTCTTGTGCTCTGAATTATCAACGATAACCGAATGAAATAAAATAACTATTTTGTGCAATAACAGTACAATAAAATGACGCTATAAAATCGCCGGAAATTTGTACATATTCTCGCGGCAACCCCGACGATTACCACGCGTCACAATTAATTAATTCGTACACAAGGAGAGCCATCCCTCATTGCCATCTCTATTCAGCCGTCGAACTTCGCCCCGCGCTTGACATTCTTCGTGTCCTCGGTGCCAAACGACGATAGAAGTTGGCCAGCAAGGAAAACCGAGATCCCGATCCCTGTAAAGTTTCCATCGGATCTACGGTGCTGATTCTCCGGTAAAGGGGTGAATTCCACTCGCATCCAATTACCATAGCTGACGAACGGGCCAGTCTACGTGTCTGTAACGCGAGGGCAATCATTGTTCTCGCCACGGTGAATAGTCGTTCTGTCCCATCGATGGAACAATGTCGACGAAAGGGGCAGACGGTGAATGCAGAACGTCGAGTCATTCTGTCTGCGTCAATAACGACGCAAGTGGAGGAGGAAGAATGCCTGTGCAGGAACTTGACCGCATTTCGGGACGAAATTAGAGTCGTTTCGAATTCGAGACGACACGAGACACGATCGCCGGGCGGGGTGGAACGATTGAAGTTGGCGAATCGTCGATCGGGAAACGTCTCTGCGATCGTGGCATCGATTCGAGTCGAACGATTGAAATTCGAGGGATGAAAATTTGGCTGAGAGATTAAATAGTGGATTGGTACGTAATCGTTCGTTGAATCGTTTCAGTGGAATTGCGTGTGGGAGGTAAAATTAATGGAAATTGTGCGAAGCAAACGAATCGTTTCAACTGGTGGCGCGGGAAAATGAGATTGAGAAGTGAAATGAGGAAATAAAATTTATTTACATTTCGTGTATGAATCTTAATCCTGACTGGTTAGCTCTGGATTCCTGTTTAATTAACTCCGGGACTCTATTCGGTTTTCTGTAGAAACAGCTTGTTTTACTTGGCGCTCTTCAGCCGTCCTCGGTCCATCTGTGACCCCTCTAACATTCTCTGTCTCCTCTTCCGGGTTCGATTTCTTCCGCTGTAACTCTATTTAGCTTTGCTCTCACTAGTCACACTTGTTTTTCATGGCAGCTTCTATGCGGTATCAGGTGGTGCGTGTAGCTAAAAATAGCGAGGTTCGAATAACGAATAAAAGCTAATATTACGAAAAATTGTTGCTTAAGGTAATAATGAAACAAAGGGTATAATGTTTGTAAGTTCCAAAAGGTAATTACAGAATACGAAATTAATGTTTATTAGTATTTCAAACAATTATGCCCGAACCAGACGGAAGACGAACATAAAATTGCCGCGAACGAAAATGAAACAAACAAAACGCGTCAGTTGAAACAATCATGTTAGAAAGAAGAGAGAGGGATGAATGGAATAAAGAACAAAGCAAAAGCAGCAGCCTGAATAGCTCATGTCTGTTGCAAGGCAACAATATAGAATCTATTACCAATTTCACAATTAACATGAATTGCGAAACGCGTGCACAATTCAACGAGTAGCAATTCGTATAATTATATCCAGCCGTGTTTAACGATTCACAATTATTCTAATTACAATCAACGCTGCCAATTATTTATTTTAATGCGCGAACGTGCCATCGGCAAATCTGTTCATGAAATGTGCAATAGTATGAACAGTTTCGCTTCGCAGATCGATAATATCGACGGACGCAGATTCCCCTGAAACAATATTTCCGATAATTTGAAGAAACCGTCTGATGTGTACGATAACCCTAGACATCGACACGGTTTATACATATATATATATACACCGAGATATATATATATCTCGGTGGAAATCGTTGCGCAGAGAATCCCACTTAAATTCAATCGAACGGGCCGTATCCCCCGGGAACTGGAAAAGAATAATACTTCTGAGGGAAAGTGCATTTGTATTCCGCGTGCTACTTTAAAAAGTTCGAAAGGGGAGGCAAGGCACGTATCGAGCAATCGAAGAAGTTTCGCCATGAAATTTTGACCGAACTTGGAAACCACTGTGTGAATAACTCCGATGATGGAAAAGCAGATAGAAGTGAAAATGTAAAAGGAAGCATGGAAATGCAATAAATTTAAGCGTCAGATGTATCGATTTATTTCGTTTCAATTTTTTTAGCCCAATTTTAATTTATGAGTTTTTTAAATTCCTGTATAATATCATTATTGCATATATGATATATGAAAGGAGAGAAATAGAGGTGAATGCAGCAATGAAATATATAATAATACTTGTTATGTACGTATGTATGTATAACTTGGAGTCTAGACAAATGTACATTTTCTATTTTGTTTTAAAGTGACGGAATCTTAATGAACTCCTTGCGCATCCCTTTTGTTTTATCTAGCTCGAATCATTTCAATTTCTTTCAGCTTTTCCACAAAGTCTACGCAAACTTTTAGACCTTACTTTTTCTAACCCTTCCACTTGGCACTGTCTCCCTTTAACTCTTCCTCGTTCATGTACTTTTTCTTTTACTCTTCGCCCTTCCTTGGATGTAGGTACTCGTATCTCCACGACTTTTCATAGCTCTCTAAAAACCTTTCCCCATGGGAAAATGTCCATGTCCTTTCCTTGGACTTTTTAACTCTCTAATTTTATTGTACCTCTCTTTCATTACTGCTCTCTCTGTTCTCTTTCGCATTTCCCTGCTTCCTCCTTACATTCTACGTCTTCTCCCGGATTTATTCGTATTTCCAGACGCATTCCTAAATTCTCGTTATCGTTTTTTACCACCAACTACCGGTCCACCTTCTCTGGCTCTCTGTGTCTTCCTATCTCTCCTGCTCCTCATCAGCTCTATTCGATCCACCTTGGTTCTAGCTTTCCTCAGCTTTACCTAACCTTATCTGGATCTTCCTCTTCCCCGTTGCCCATCGTCAGGTCTCCTCCATCCACCTAAGCTAAGCTATGGTCCTTCTAACATCTCGTATCTTCTCCAGCTATTATTTTGTCCCTCTCACTTTTTCCTGTATCACTAACTGCAGCCACGTTTAACGTTTCGCACAGTTCGAAATGTTTCCTGCAGATACATCTATTACCGTAAAACAAGTGCATATTGCGTTGGTATTGTCTCAATTCGTAACAGTACGCGGCGGTTTAATGGGAAGATTAATTAAACCAACCACTTAGACCGTATTAACGGTCGTAATTATGAAAGTTTCGCAGCGCAAATAGATACAGGAATTGAACGAGGATCGCCTGGTGTGACGTTGGATTCCCGGTTAAACTCAATCGAAACGGAAACGAGCCGAGCACCCCGTCCCATCCACGCTGTTATCTCTGCTTCTCTGTGATCGTACGAACCGAAGATTTGCACGGGCTGTAGCGCAAATTCGACAAGAGAAAGCTCGCGTTTATTCGAATTTTCAATAACCCCTGTTTAACATCCATTAAATATCTAGAATGCAAATATCGAACTCCCTGTATCGTTAATCTTTCAATTGTATTTATTCAACGCAAATTATTCGTCGCCTCGCGCAATAACAACGACGGAAGCCCATTAACCACCGCCGGAGATAAATATTTTAAGCCCGCCTCGACAAACTGCCGAATTAACCGAGCAAACAATAAAATTCAATTAACAAGCATCCTCGTCCTCTCGGCCAACAATTTCACCCCCTGCGCTCGAGGCACAGCGAGCCCCACGAGTACCGCAGGAGCCAAATTACGAGAAACCGCCCTCCGTGAAAATACTGATTAAACCCTGCACCCTTCGCGTGCAACGGCGCGAGGATTCAAAGAACGCGGGCACAGAAGGGAGGTATACAAAAGCGTCGAAGGTGTAAGGGGATCGAAGGAGAGGCTCGCTGGAAAACGAGCGAAACGCGCGGAAAATGAAGCAAGCAAGCAAGCGAACCGGCGAAGGGAGGAAAGGAATTCACAGAGGCGAGAAAGGAGAAGCGACACTGGGGCGGTGGATAGGAAGAGAAAGAAAAAGAAGGAAAAAGAACGAAGGGTATAGAAGGGGTTAGAAAAGGGGTTAGGGAGAAAAGAGGGCGGCGTGGACGACGACGTGTCCCAACGATTCCCTTCGCTTGACACTTTCGTCCCCCCGTTGAAAGAGCTAGTTCGGTGTGGTGCCGCTGGCACAAGGCACCGCCACGGGGAAGCTTTGCCGATGGCAACGTGGCGAGAAATTACGTTTCCGCAGCTGGCACCGCAGACATTCCTCGACTCGTTTCTCGCCGCGTCTTTTACCGTCGCGACGACGGAGCACCCCGCCGGCCACAGGAATCCACGGGGCGACGCGCCCCGAGCGTTGTCGCATTTTCGTATCTTTCACCGCATTCTGGGGAGTACTGTGGTCCTAGTTTCAACCCTCGTTCAACGGCCCCCCAACCCCAACCCCTTCGCCGTTGCACGGCTACTCTCCAAGGCGAGATTTCGTGGCGCGTTCAGCGGCTAATTTGGACGATCGTACAAAGCAGGGATTGTAGTTCTGAACAGAAGGGCGATTGATAATTATTGCGAAGCGTGTAATTAATTGGTAGGCTGATTTCTTTTTGTTTTTGTTTAGCTTTGGACGTTGAGCGATTCTTTTCGGCGAAGGGTAAGTTTTGGTTTTAAATTGTATTTCGTGTCCTAGAGTGGTTTTTTGTCGTTTTATATTTCGCTGCCCTGATAAGATTTATTTTGATAGTTTCCTAGTGTTGGGTTTAATTTGGCGAGATATTTCGAAGCCATGTTAGGTTTGGATTTGTTACTCGATTTATCGTCTCCGAGGGTAAAATCGTTCTTTTTTATTTATACAGGGTGATGTTAAAATTGTACGATTTTATTCGAAGTTTATCCCTCGCATTCTGAGCGTCGGGTAAAATTAATTAGGTGATTAACTCGAATAACTTTGCGCCAAAGGTTTTTAAACGCCTTTGTTTAATTCATCGCAACGGCCGAGAAGGTACAATAGAATATGAGTAAAGTTCAGGGAATTTTTAATTCTACGAATTTGCACGATAATTGTTATCGCAGAAGAATCCCCGATAATAGAAATGGAATTGCATATTCCAAGTTTCTAATTACACGAAATCGCAGATTAGCCAAGCATCGATTATCTTGGTGCCGATTATTCGGACTGTCGATTAAGCGGAAATTGATTCGCGCATTATCGATTACCCAAACGTGTACACTGAGAGTTGCTTAGAACTTTGGTCCATGTCATACTATTAGCGTTGGTACCGCCAGAATGGACAGGAATGTTGTCTTATACATTTGCTCGTTGATAATTCTATTTATTCAGATGCATATTTATTAACTATCCATTACTCGAACTCGCGTGTTGCTATCTAATAAGAATCGATCGAAGAAACAGGAAAGAGCAACGCAAAAATATGACAGACGATGAAATAATAAATATTACCAAATACAAAATAATTGATACGGACAAATATATAAGAAAATATATAATTGTATATAATATAAAAGAATTATGGAGCTAAAAAAATTCCGCACAAAAATTTACACAAATTTACACAAACATTTCATTGTCCCATATTGTTTCAATTTCTTTATAAATATATTTCTTCTATCTCTCTATTTGCTGGCCCCTAATTTTCGTTCTCCTTCTCCGCCGTCGTTCCGTTCGATCAAATTGGTGACGACATCACCGTCAGAAACAAAGGAGAATGTCCACAGACGATTGTTAAATCTTTCGTGAAACATTTCGCGTTGCAGCAGAGAACAGTGCACGATCTTCGATCGCCGCAGAACGTGGCTCAGGTAATTGGCATCGTTTATTTATCGAACTCGGTTCGACCAACCATCGTAAAACGATGCGATTATTGTTCATCCACGTGGGCGGACCACATTTCCAGCAAATAGTGGAGTGCTGTTTGCCTTCCATTAGGGAGAATTCGGTTTTATAGGAAGCTGGCGGTATGTTAAAAGGCCAGTGAAGAGTTTCGTTCGATCGGTTGTAATTACATAGACGAGGACGCATGAGTTGGCATTATATTATACATCGAATGGTAAATGGAATGATGCGCGGTGAATTCGGCGGAAGTTCTTGGCTATTGTTTGAAATTCTGCCCTACGTAACGGGTTCATGGTACTTTCGATTTGATCACTAAAGACTTGTGATGAAATTATTAAGGATAAGTCTTATCATTAAATTGCCTGAATCAATCGCATTGATATGGATCGCAATTCTATATCGATTATTCACGCGCGCTTACAGTCAGAATCTGACGCACTATTTTAAATCCCTGAATCTTCAATTCTACAGAATTCTTGAGAGAAAATACGACAGAAAATTTTACATTGCTTTCGAGTCCCTTTAATCATTCCGAAGATTATTTAATATCGTAGTACTCCTAGAAGGAATATCAATCGGTTTAAACCAAATTGACGACATTCAATTGTCATCGAAATACTAATTATTTATATTCGTTAATACGGAAACCAGAGGCAGGTTCCATATACACGGGTGAAAGCTGAACGAGCGTGGAAATAAGTCGTCCCCTGGAAGATCGAACAGATACACGTGATGCATACTCTGAAGAGCATTGACGAATTTCACGCGCACGAAAAGCTCTCCAGCGTTTGATAAATAGGGGCTGTAGGTGGTGGTTGCAGGTGCGAGGTAATGGATATATCGGTTCTCCAGCGGTTGCACGATTAATCAGCGGGAACGACGCCCGGCGAGCACTTTTGGGCTGCTTAGAAAAAATTGCTCGCTGTGAATCGCGTTGTTCCGTTGTCTCTTCGATTCGTATTCTAATTTATTCAGTCGTTCCGACGAAACGGAAACATTCGTTCGCGCGAAACTTTCGGCATACGAACACCAAAATTTGCGAATACTACTGATACTTGGTGCAGATATGAAAATTCTGCCGCGCATCGAAGTAATAACCAATCTACGGCACTAATGTTTCGCCTTATTTTTGCGACGCGCAAAATCGCGATGGAAAATAGTTTCGTGGAAACGCAGAACGCTCGACGCGTTGAAACTCAATTGAATCCCAGCAGGCGAGGCCCGATAAGATTTTTAATCGTCGCAATTAATACTAAGCGCCCAGTTTCTCGCACGCGTTGAGAACGTCAGGCTGAGAATCGATACCGGAATTCGTCTGGTTCCTCGAGAAATATCGCGACGCAATTTCGAAAGCACCGCCGGAGACAAATCGTCGCGGTGGCAATTTTTCTACGGGGCGGCGCGGGGTGGCCACCGGAAGCAACTACGAGAAGCGTTTGATTAATTCAAGGGGGTAAGATTTATTGCTTCTGAATGAAACACCGTGGTATGTATTAAAGGGAGAGCCTGAGAGGATCATCGCGCATTTTAAAATAAGGAATTCGTAGTATCAATCGCGTGGCAAACAGTGGAACAGGAGGAGAGTATTTGGTCGACGATTGGGGTTTTCGGGCGAAGATTGGGAACGTTTCGTTTTTCAAGGCGATCAATGGATTCGTTGGTAAGGGTGGATTTTATGTGCAATTTTTTGATTAATTTTTTGTGGCTCGTTGATGATGGTTTCGTCTTTTCTTTGAATTCAAGATTTGCAATGGTTTAAGAGGTTCTTATCTTCTATATTTTTATTGCATTTCAATGTGATATTACTGGCACTACTACTATTGCTAGCGTGATTAATTTTGCTCGTATTTCTATTTTATAGACTGGTTGCTAAATAACTGTACGTCGAATTTTATACATTCTTGTGAGGATGTCTATGGAAGGTTTACTTATTCGTTTTTTTTTTTTTTTTTTTTAAAGAACCGTATCTATAACAATTTAATGAACTCAGTTCTACATCAATGTGAATATCTATCCCAAGGTTTCAATTTCCCTGCATCTTTTTTTCTACAAACACCGGCTTAATTATCAGACAATTTGTAACAATAGAAACCGCGAATTCATTGAAATAAATGGAAACCGCTATATAGAACGTTATTATCGCTTGGCGATCGCAGTATAAACGATTCTGTAATTAAAAGCTGATCACCCGTAAAATGGCGCTGCTGAATTTTCTACAGGGTGCTCTTAAAAACTACCCCTTGCTGATCATGTATCGACTACAAACCTCGAACAGTCCATCCGCAGAATACAAGTAATTCTATCGCGAAACCAACTGCATCGCGATGTTTATTTTCCTAAATTTCCCACCCCCCGTGCTCTTTACAAACGCGCGTGTTCGAAATACGACGGGAAATACTCCGATCGGACGATCGCCGCGTTTAGGATCGCGTTAAAAATCGTGGCGGCAATTAAGATATTTCTGCAGTCGGTTGGCGGTGGGAGTATTTCGGTCTCGTTGTTTAAAAAAAAAAAAGGAAACAAAAAGAAAAAACACAGCCAACGCAACGAGACCTCGGTTACCGTGCATAATGTAACAACGCGTACACACGTACGCAACGGTACGTGCACGAGGTACACAGGGTGCAGAGAGGAGGACTCGAAACGAGTATTGCGACTCTTCTTGTAATCTCCGCCGTGGCAAAGGGGGCGGGGAAATTTGCATCGCGAGACAATAGCGATGCTAGAAGTTCCCGTGTACTTTCCGTTTGCGTACACGGCCAAAAAAGTAGGCCGTCCAGGAAAAAATGAATAGTTCCTTTGTCATTTAAATGCGATCGTTTCCATTTCCCCATTTTTCCTTTTTCTCTTTTTTTTCGTTCGGTTCCTGCGCGCGAGACCGCTCGAAAAAATCGTTTTTAAAGAGAGAAAAAAAAAGGAAATATTCGACGAAGGATTTTCGTTCCCGCACCGGCGTGGAATCGGATTTGGGAACCTTTTTTCTTTTTTTTGTTTGGAAAATGTTCTTCGCAGCTTGGCGAAAAATATTCCTGTTTAATTCGGCGGATATAAATTTTAGATTTTGCGGTACGAATTTTACACGCGCGTGTACGGCATCGGGCAAAGTACGACGATCCTAAATGGAGAACGTATGTTTTTGGAAAAAAATGCCTGAACACTCCGAATAATTTTTACGCAACTAATTTCTTTCCCCGATTATGCAAAGGACGGATAGATTGTTTCCAGATATACAGTACAATCTTTGTAACATCTTTTTGACAAGGAAACATTCATATTATTTCGTAATATTTGACAGAACAATTTCTTTCTAGTCTATCACGTTGAAAAGTTCGGACTGCGAATTTGGAGCGACTCACCCTGTACGTTAGATAAATATAATTATCCGTGTTCAGTGAACTGCTTTGCCCAGTGGGTTAGCCAATTTATTCGGGCCAGTCGTTCGTGAAATTTACGCATTCGCGTTTCCACGAACGTTATAACTATCCAGCCCTGAGTTATCCCCTTATTCTCTGAACATACTTCACCCCGTTCCTTCTGTGCCCCTCGTCCTTCCGCAGGACGATTAAATTTCGTTCGCGAAACAGCGGCATACGAAACGCTGGATGACTATTTCCGGATTCCCGTTCCTGTCAATAAACGAATGGAACCGAAGAACGTTTTCTCGGTGTCCGCGCGTGGCCGAAATGACACGTCACGATTATTTCGCCCCGTCGCGAAGGGCACGAGGTAACGTTTACCAACGTATCCAGGGGGAAAATTTACGCGCTCTCTGGCCAGGGGAAATTAAATGTCGATAGAGATTCGCCGATTCACTCCGCGAAAGGTTTCCAACAGTCGCACACGGAGCCGCGACCGTACCGTGGAAGATAACTGGAATTCAACGTTTAGTCGGCCGGCGAATCGAAAACTTTCGACGTGGACCTCGATCACTCGTTCCGAAGGAGCCGCCTACCGGAAGTGGGCATCGCCGAATCGAACCTGCGTCAATATCCAGATAATTTCCTTCGCGAAATGACGTTCGAACGCATTCGAGCTCTACGCGGCACGAAGATTCACGGAAGCATCGGTGCAGAAATTTTGCAGGGAATATTTAAAACGTGTGGCCGATACCTTTCGTTCTCATATTGATCCCCGAACGATATTGATAAAATCGATGGGTTTATACTTTTTATTGCTCATTGATTCAATTAAAAACATTTTTCGTCCAAGCTTATACGACCGTCCTTCAAGAATATCCCAAGAATTCGGGAGTATCGCAAGAAGCGAACGCGCCGATGGCAAAACAGCTCGTCAGGAGAACTGCAATATATAAACGAGTAAATAAAAAATTAAATGTATAACAATCAACGAAGAACCTTGCTTCTTATTCTCCATGAAATTTCCCCCGAATTTCTCGTTTGGAAAATATTAATAAAGACCTCGTCCATGCTTGGCCCGATAAATATTCAATCTAAAATGAAGCGGCATATTAAAATACCGAGCAAAGCGATCCGCGGGTCAGCTCGTTTCTACCCGCGAGCCGTTCAACGATCGACTGTCGAACAGCGAAGCGAGGAGAAGAAACGGTCTGAAAGTGAAAAGAGAAGGATCGATTTGGCGGATCCATTAGTAGAAATTAGCATACGCTCGGCGTGAGTGGCGGGCTCCCCCGCGCAATGGTACGGAAGCGGGAATTATTTTCTCTAATCCAATTAGGGGCCACGATAAAAGCTCACGCTCCAGTTACTGTCCGGTTGGGCGATCGGTCTTCATTATCCCGGGCGAACTTTTCCTCGAGCTTAGCTCGAAATTAAGCTCGCGTGCTCCGCGCTAATCGCGCGATAACGAATCGCTTTGGAAATCCGGGATCCGGCTCGAGGAACCAGCCATCGAAAATCGTTTTTGTTGATGCCGGCCGGTGCTACCGTTAATCCTCGGAACGTTCGGACGAAGTTGGAATAGGGTGCACGGGGATTTTCGAAGTGTCGGGGTTGGTTAAATTGATGCAGTGTTGTTGAACGGAGAACCGGCGCGGTTTGCGTGGAATACCGGTTTCAGGTGTTTGACGATAAGCAGACCTGCCTGTATTTCGAATGGCGCGGACAAGCGAACGGTTTATCCGTGGTTGGATAACAATTGGAAGAGATTCTCCGAGAGGGTGACAAATTAAGAAACGGGGTGAGGGTTGAATATTGGGTATTCTATCATTTTGGTTGCAGAAATTGTTTTAAGGTGTTGAATTTTTGTGATTCGATTTTGTTTCGTTTCGGATGGTTGTGATATCTTTGCGACATTTGTGTACGGTCGAAGTTAATTTCTAACTGTGTTCAGGTCAGATCGAAGAATTATGAAGCTTCATGACGAATTTGGTAATGTCCATTGGTGAAACGAATTAATTTCTCGAGGCTGGAAATACGGAATATTTTGTATTGCTGTGGTTTCTTTACAAATATATGCGTCTCCAAGAAATGAATTTCTTAATAGGTAATCTTAAAGGGAATGACGTTCACCAATTTCTGTAATTTCTGTATAATCGTGCCGTAAACATTTCTAAGCACGTTCTGTACACTTAAGAATAATCGTCCCATGAACTCGAAGAACGTAAAATTAACGGGGCGAGATAATACCAGGTTTAAAGCGAAAAATGCTTGTTTGCCTGCGCCACGACATCCAAGTCCTACCCCATAACCGCCTCTGTAGGACCACCCAAGGTGTTCTGTTTTGCATTCAATAAATTTTCTCGATGCTCGCTTAAGCGTATAATTTTTCGACGAACTTATCGTGACAAAATCATGGACGTGCGACGAATAGACGTAAAATAATAGGGATAGGACGAAAGGATAAAATTCAAAACGATACAACGCACAGAATTTTTTTTACCATTGTTATTACTATAACAATGAGTATCATAAATGAAATAAGGGAGAAAATGGTTCCAAGTGTTGAAATTAAAGCATAAAGCTGCCACTTATAAATTGTGTGCCCTTTTAATGTAACGAAAGTGTAAACTTAAAAGGTGAGGCAAAATGTTTGCTATAGCGATAACGTCGACCTGCTATGGGAACAGAATTTATGGTGTATCAGGTTCGGTATACTTTGAACCTTTGACGCGGAAGAACGTGTTTGGAAAGTAAACGAAAACCTCATTACCCAAAAGTGAAAAGTTCCGACCGTCTGTTTTAGAAATGTTGAATTCCATGGCGAAAGATACTCAGCAAAAGCTTTGTAATATTAATAAATCACGTGTTAGCTAATTTAATTGTTCCAATACCGAGTAAATTTGCTATATAAATTTATAAATTTCATAACATAATATACAATAATGAATACATTCTGCCATAATGAAACTACAATTGAATAAAATCATTCAAATTCCAAATACCGCGACGACTCGCATATTTCCTTTCCTTGTCGGACAACCGTCATGCCGAAAAGTAGCTCTGCACTTTTATTGCCGTGAAAGAGCAGGAAGAAAAGAAATGAGACTCAGAAGTCGCCCAGAAAATGCAAATGTAATTAAGTCGTAGCAACAACAAATCCCGTAAACTTTGTTAATAAAGTCTGTTAGTATTTCATACTGATTCTTTTATTTCTCTCGGCTTTTAGGAAGCTACTTTCTCTCTTCCCCGGGCTGGGAGATTTGCAGCATAGCTTGTGAACTTGTTGAATCGGGGAAACGAAGGGACGATCGAACCTTGGGGTGGAATAGAAGCCTGGATTTCTTAAAGTGATTTATTTCGTGCTGCGGAACGCTCACTTCGGAACTCTTTTGCCGCTTTGGTAAGTCCTACGGCGAGTATGAGGGTTTTTGTCGGGGAAAATTTCAAGGGCGAAGGTATTGATTAACGTGCACTTTTCTGAAAGCGATCTGCTGATAGGGAAAAGGCAGGGAGAAAAAATATCTTTAAACTTTTTATAGGATCTTGGATAATTTTGTATTCTTTCTAAATTGAAACAGAGATGCACCGAAAAATCTGAACACTATCAAAATATATATGATGATGTTTATAACAAATTTTTACGAACTCCGACCTGTTGCATATTAATTATAAAATCCATCGAATAAATTTATAAATTAATACGGTCCAGGTTTAATATATTTCAAGTTAGGCTTAATTGAATTATCGGTTACAATGTTGCTAATTTAATCTTCACAAGCTACCTGCGAATGTAGTCGTTTCTTACGCGTTCCCGTACAAAAGGCCCGCGTTTACAACGATTCTTATACGTTTGGCTGGAAATTTATTCGAGCATCGTCGAGCTCAACAATACAGTTGCAATTAAGTCGCGACACCCTTTACGTTGTTTACTGCACGTTTAACGGCTCGGTAAATGTCCAGACGTTTTTATTGCGAACGATAAAAACGAGTTCGGCTGCAACGAACTTTGGCCGACGTTCTCGCACTTAATTTATAATAGCCCCATGAATTCTTACAGTTCCACGCGATACGATTGTAAAAGTTCGCGAATTAACTCGTTCATTTGAATCACCTCGTAAACGACAATTGAGGGGTGGTTTTCGTTCGAGTGGTTGGTCTTTGCTAAAAATTCTGACGAACTTCGATGACCCATAGCGATCATTTTTATTCGAATAAAAGGGAAACGTACGCAACTACCACAAATTAAACAGTGAAAAATAAAATGAAATTACTTTGCCGTGGGGAATAATACAGATTGACAGATTTCGTTTACATTTCAAGCGATTCTCTGCCCGAGCAATTAACAAACAGCCCAACAACGATAATAATAAATTCATGGATTCGATCGTAGCGCAATCGCGCTTAATTGTAAGCGATAATTTGAAACAACTGAACAACATACTTTCTGCCAATATCCACCCACGAATGCGCTGTTAATCAAACGATAAATCAACCCTTAATTTTCCCATTTGCTCGTCCCAATGCGCCCTCCCAAGCTCGACAAAGTTTCAACCAAATTTCTCGCCCTTTCCATTCCGACCCGCCTCGGAGCCCGCCGCTCCTTCTCGATAAGATATCGTCCAGATAAATTTGACGGATTTTCGATTTTGCAACGGCGACGTAAAATCGAGGGGCGCATCCCTCTCGCGATTTCTCACGAGCCTCCACCGTCCGCGGGGACGCGTCCGAATTCCGAGCATGCATTTCAATTACAACGACCGCTCCGTGACATAATCTTCGCGGACGGTGGTACCCGACAAAATGGGACGGGGCAAGAAAAAAAGCTGGCCATCGCTTACCGTCGGTCTCCCACGGCGATTCTGCATCCTGAATACTTAAAAGGGCTCGCTGGGAACCCTCTTTGAATTGTAAAGCGAAACCAAAAGCGATACCGCCGAACTGTCGCGCCCCTTCTCTTGATCCCTTTCGTCCTCTGTTGCGTTTTCTCCATTCACCCCCCCCAGCTCCAGCGTGTAGGGTACCAGTACACGGGAGAATAAAAATCTCCGCTCGGATTTTAATGGTCCTCGCGGCGACCGGGATGCAAGATGGGTCGCGTGATATCGACGTCTCTCGATCGTGGAATATTTTGTTCGGCACCGAATAGTGGGCCTCGAGGGTGTGGGTTCCTGTTGATCTTGCTGCAGTTAGATGTACCTTATTGTCGGTGCGGAGTTTCCCGTCTTTGGATCCGCGGATGGTCTGAAGCCGGAGAGTCTGTTCTGTAATACTGGTACCGAAAGTTTATAATGGTTGTGGATGAACTCGGAACGGCGGTTAAGGGATTCGAGGGATATCGGACGGTTCTTGGCTGAATTGATTTAAGAAATGGCCTCGCGGGCGTAATTTGTATGGGAGTGTGGCGATAGCCGCGATGAAACTTTCGCGAAGTTATGAAATTTCGTAACGGAGTATATGTTGCGCGTCATTTTATATGTTAGATAGTTTTAATCTCGAATATTTGTATGATTGTGTATGTTCTTTATTGTTTAGCGGAACGGGTAATATTTATTGACGATATTGTTTTGAATTTTTATTAGATTGGAAATTCAGTATGGTTAAATATTCATTTATGGGGGTTGATTCGTTTTTGAATGAAACATATTGGACCGAAGGGTAAGACAACTTTAAATAACGTTTATTCGAAAAGTAGCGACAGTTTGGTGCAGATTGATACGAATTCTGTTCCATATTTTCCACGTTCGTATTATTTTGGAAGAAAGTCGCGATTTCGAAAGGGGCGTTGTCGAGTTAGGAGATAAGGGAAAGGGGTGCACGGACTACGGAGACATTAATCTTTGGTACAATATGTTATGCTTCAAACGCAATATTTCTCGTCGTCCAGAAGAAAGTACAGTCGTGTGTTCGGCCTTGTCTCGCGGGAAATAAACTGTCCATCGGTTTTCTACAACCACAAGTGTTTCGACGTTCTACATAAAATGGACATCATAAATGTTATTTATTACTTTCTCCGGGAAAATGTTTAAAATGAATTGCGTGCGAGATCGTAGCTGCTGGTTGAATGCCCAACTACAGATATTATTCTCATTGTTACTATAAAAAAGAATTTGGGAGACTTCTAATAATTAACCATCACAGACATTTCACTTTCTGATTTTACGAAGTCCACTATTCTACAGCAGAGCTTTAAATGTTTATTCATAAAATCTTTCACTTCGATATTTTAGAGTGCCCAATTTCTTCGGCAGTATTCCCAGTGATCCAATTTCCAGGCTCCTGAATTTTTTTATTACAATTCTCAGCCCCGAATTCTGCACCGTTGTTCTAATTTTCAATTTTCCATCGTTCTACGACGAAATTCAAAATTTCCACACAATTCTCAATTTCATAACCGAGTATTCCCAGTTCTTGTCACGTTCCAAAAGATTCACAATTACCCTTAATTAATTCCCAACTCGAGCACAGCTCGAGCAAAGTACAATTTAAAAGTTCAACACTTCAACATACTACATTTCCGCAGTAGCAAGACACTTGCCAGAATCCCAATTACCGGCATGTTTCATTTACGAGAAACGAGGTGAACATGTTCTTTCAAAACCACTATACTATTATTACACTGCCAATATACATGTATTTAGATCAGTGCCGTAGAACGGAAGATTCATATAAGATCATAGCCGAGATAATTGAATTTGTTTATAGGAATTTAAAACAAATGCGATTACATCGATTTGCCGGGCAGCTACGTCAATGATCTGAGGACATAAATTGAAGCTAGAAGCATTAGCTACGACGTCCAATAGCTGCAGACAATATTCCATATAAGGATCGTTTGTTATAAACAAATATATTGTTTAAACAATTATTACGGGTAAGCTGATGAAGTTACAGCAACGGGATATTTTTTTCTGTGTAGCTTATTCTCTTCCCTTTCATTTGAGACCTCGCGGATTAAAATCCAATCATCAGGAGCCGAGATATGAATTTTTAAACTTTTCTATTAATTTGTTAACGAAAAAGGCACATGTGGCGCCATCTCGCGTTTGCGGCTTTTTTCGCGGTTTGCCGCGCCGTCAAAACCAAATTTCTGGATTACATCGTTAATTTAAACAATTGCCTTTCTCTCGGCTTCTAGTGCGTATTTTTCAACCGCGCTGGTCTTAAATTAAAGCTACGAACCATACCTACCTTCCCCAACAGTTGCAACAATATGGCATTTGTTGTTTAAAAGTTATTAACAATTGAAAAATCGGCAAAAGTGCACTCCGGGTCACTGCAATTATCTCGGCTTCTGGAGGCGCTAGATTAATGATCAAGTGCTCAAAATGAAGGTGAAGGATTGCACTACACGACAATAAAGGATTCACAAACGCTGCAAGCATTGTTTATTTTTTATAAACAATTTAACAATTCGTTTGAGAATTGCACCGAAGCTATACAGGAGGACCCATCTAATGGTGAATCAGATTGTTCCTTGAACCGAGAGCTTCAATTTGAGACGTCGTTGATTAAAATCGGCCCAGCAGAAGCCGAGATAATTGAATTTGTTTAAAGAAATTATAAACAAATACGATTACATCGATTTGCCGGGCAGCTACGTCAATGATCTGAGGACATAAATTGAAGCTAGAAGCATTAGCTACGACGTCCAATAGCTGCAGACAATATTCCATATAAGGATCGTTTGTTATAAACAAATATATTGTTTAAACAATTATTACGGGTAAGCTGATGAAGTTACAGCAACGGGATATTTTTTTCTGTGTAGCTTATTCTCTTCCCTTTCATTTGAGACCTCGCGGATTAAAATCCAATCATCAGGAGCCGAGATATGAATTTTTAAACTTTTCTATTAATTTGTTAACGAAAAAGGCACATGTGGCGCCATCTCGCGTTTGCGGCTTTTTTCGCGGTTTGCCGCGCCGTCAAAACCAAATTTCTGGATTACATCGTTAATTTAAACAATTGCCTTTCTCTCGGCTTCTAGTGCGTATTTTTCAACCGCGCTGGTCTTAAATTAAAGCTACGAACCATACCTACCTTCCCCAACAGTTGCAACAATATGGCATTTGTTGTTTAAAAGTTATTAACAATTGAAAAATCGGCAAAAGTGCACTCCGGGTCACTGCAATTATCTCGGCTTCTGGAGGCGCTAGATTAATGATCAAGTGCTCAAAATGAAGGTGAAGGATTGCACTACACGACAATAAAGGATTCACAAATGCTCCAAGCACTGTTTATTTTTCATAAACAATTTAACAATTCGTTTCAGAATTGCGCCGAAGCTATACAGGAGGACCGATCTAATGGCGAATCAGATTGTTCCTTGAACCGAGAGCTTCGATTTGAGACGTCGTTGATTAAAATCGGCCCAGCAGAAGCCGAGATAATTGAATTTGTTTAAAGAAATTATAAACAAATGCGATTACTGCCTCTTCCTGTCTAGGTACATCAATGACCAGAGGACATAAATTAAAGCAAGCAGCATCAGCTACCATCTCCAATAGGTGGGAACATTACTGCATTCGCAGTTCATTTATTATAAACAATTAAACAATTAAAATTGTTATTACGGCCAACTGCATATAGTTACAGCAACGGGGTATTTTTTTTGGGTAGCTTATTCAAATCCCTATCGTTTATCATCCAGAAGATTAAAAAACAGCCACCAAGAGCTGAAATAATTGCAGTGACCCGGAGTGCACTTTTGCCGATTTTTCAATTGTTAATAACTTTTAAACAACAAATGCCATATTGTTGCAACTGTTGGGGAAGGTAGCTATGGTTCGTAGCTTTAATTTAAGACCAGCCCGGTTGAAAAATACGCACTAGAAGCCGAGAGAAAGGCAATTGTTTAAATTAACGATGTAATCCAGAAATTTGGTTTTGACGGCGCGGCAAACCGCGAAAAAAGCCGCAAACGCGAGATGGCGCCACATGTGCCTTTTTCGTTAACAAATTAATAGAAAATTTAAAAAATTCATATCTCGGCTCCTGATGATTGGATTTTAATCCGCGAGGTCTCAAATGAAAGGGAAGAGAATAAGCTACACAGAAAAAAATATCCCGTTGCTGTAACTTCATCAGCTTACCCGTAAACATTGTTTAAACAATATATTTGTTTATAACAAGCGATCCTTATATGGAATATTGTCTGCAGCTATTGGACGTCGTAGCTAATGCTTCTAGCTTCAATTTATGTCCTCAGATCATTGACGTAGCTGCCCGGCAAATCGATGTAATCGCATTTGTTTATAATTTATTTAAACAAATTCAATTATCTCGGCTTCTGCTGGGCCGATTTTAATCAACGACGTCTCAAATCGAAGCTCTCGGTTCAAGGAACAATCTGATTCACCATTAGATCGGTCCTCCTGTATAGCTTCGGTGCAATTCTCAAACGAATTGTTAAATTGTTTATAAAAAATAAACAGTGCTTGCAGCATTTGTGAATCCTTTATTGTCGTGTAGCGGCATCCTTCACCTTCATTTTGAGCACTTGATCATTAATCTAGCGCCTCCAGAAGCCGAGATAATTGCAGTGACCCGGAGTGCACTTTTGCCGATTTTTCAATTGTTAATAACTTTTAAACAACAAATGCCATATTGTTGCAACTGTTGGGGAAGGTAGCTATGGTTCGTAGCTTTAATTTAAGACCAGCCCGGTTGAAAAATACGCACTAGAAGCCGAGAGAAAGGCAATTGTTTAAATTAACGATGTAATCCAGAAATTTGGTTTTGACGGCGCGGCAAACCGCGAAAAAAGCCGCAAACGCGAGATGGCGCCACATGTGCCTTTTTCGTTAACAAATTAATAGAAAATTTAAAAAATTCATATCTCGGCTCCTGATGATTGGATTTTAATCCGCGAGGTCTCAAATGAAAGGGAAGAGAATAAGCTACACAGAAAAAAATATCCCGTTGCTGTAACTTCATCAGCTTACCCGTAATAATTGTTTAAACAATATATTTGTTTATAACAAACGATCCTTATATGGAATATTGTCTACAGCTATTGGACATCGTAGCTTATGCTTCTAGCTTTAATTTATGTCCAAAGATCATTAACGTAGCTGACCGGCAAGTCGATATAATCGCATTTGTTTATAATTTCTTTAAACAAATTCAATTACCTCGCCTAAGAATTTAAAGAAAACTTTCGTTCCACATAATCGATCTAAATAAACTACTATATTATAAATCTATTCGCTAGAGCTAGCCTATGCTTGCACACTAATATACAAATATTATTCCATTCATACCATGAGCCACTATACGAAGAGTAATTTATTACCACTATATACAGCTTCGTTCCTTACTAACAAACCATTGTCACGTGCCTTGGATTCGCGTGGGCCGACTTGCATTAACGGAAATTCCAATTTAATGCGGGCCGCGGTTACCAAAGTAATTTCAATTTAACTTTTTAATTATAAGTCGACACTCGGAGATAGGTCGTCGCGGGCTTGTACATTTTGTTGCCGACGGCCTGACGACGTCCTGTAATTTACCGCGAACCAAATTTAATACCGGAAAGCCATCTGTTCGTGATTTCAGTGTACCCTGGTTTACGGCGGAAGGATGGCAGGGGGTTGTTTCGTTCTCGTTATTCGCCACGGAGTACGGGAAATTTGAAAAATTCTAATCTTCCATGCTGGTTATTCGCGTAGCGAGAGAATCTGTATAAACTAAACGTAGGAGTTTCTCCTTAAGTCGTTTCTACTTGTTTCCTGTTTCCGTTATTTTCTTCTCTAATTTTCTTTTTCATCTTAAAAATGATTTTTAACATTACCCGAAATTGTGAAAGAAAAAGAAAGAGCAAAATTTTGTATTATTATATTATTGTTATGTAATATATTATAAATTATGATCCCCTTGTTTATCGCATGGTTTACGCTAAAGGATTCTGTTTTGACACTATGCAGGGACAAAAATATCTCTCGCTATTCAAACAGCAATCGCAGAGAAGCTACGTTTAAGTAGAAACTGCCGATATTGGTCAGGCGTATATTATACTCTGCGCAGGTATAGCGTACTTCGATCGCTTTAATCATTTGAATGCCAGCATGTTGCAGGATTTTAGCATTAATTCCAACGAAGAAATTACCTGCTAGAACCTCACCAAGTAATGAGTGAATAAAAGCAAGGAAGATTCAGAATTTCAGTAGTACGAATCAGTAATACGTCAGGCTCAGTAAGAACAACGTTTCAACAACTGCAGTGCCTTGCCGCCTAATCATTTTACAATCAAACCCTTCGGGATTCAACTATCCTTCAACTAATTCTATCAACTTGTAACATCAGTTTAAATAAACAAATAGAAAAATGTACGAAGTCTTTAGTTCCGCGACAAAGTCTTTAGTTTTCTTCGACAGTATAGAAAGCAAACCGAATCTGAAAGCTATCGACCGTTCTAGAAAATATAATGTCTCAAAAAGGAAACAAAATCGAAATACCACAGGCCAACGTATTCCTCCGTGGAAAATGTTTCTCCGCGCATCGAGATAAAAATTGCTGTTCACGCGAACTCTCAGGGGTGAGAGAAAGAGGGAGACGCTATGCAGTGTCCGCGAAAAATTTGCTTCACCGTTTTAACGCGTCGCTCGAAAGGGTTGAATGTACGAGACGGTGTGAATGGGGGACGCAGTTCTGAAAAGACACGGTGTAACACGTCTGCGAATGGGCAATATTTTTCCGCGGTCAAGCAACGCGCACCGCCACGTAACATTATTCCAACCGCGTTGTTTTACGCGTGTCACGCTGCTGCTGCGAAAGCGTCGCAATTACGAAATTGTAACTCCTTTTTGCGGAGAACGTGCAACCCCTTTCTTTCCATTCGGACGATTGCGATGATCGCTGCACCCTTTGGATGAATTTATCCACAGTGGATCATTTTTGTCCTCGAATTATCTGACATAGTGTTACGATTAATTAGATAAGATTTCGTGTGAAAAGAATCTTGATATGGCAATTTTTAAATTACGACTGTTCCTGATGTTTTCTCTTTTATCAGACTTTTTTATTCAGGTTTTTATTTTCATTGGATATAGAAGTTAGTATTATTTTGAAAGCAGAGTTACAATAGAATTGAAAAAACTATTGATTGGTGCCCTTCGAATTTTGTATGTATTTTGAGGAATGAAAAAAAAAAGCGTTCTCGTTGACATGATACGCCGATCAGGCATCGAACAATGAACAGAAAAGGGGGAAAAGTTGTGGAGGAAGGGTCGGTGGGGTCAATTGTCCGTGACGAACGCGAAAAAGCGTAAAACGTAATGGCGTCGATACAGCCGAAATAACGTTTCGAGATCGTAACTGAAAATTGTTCGCTGGATGAGCTTCGTTTCATAACCGTCCTTTCCTCTGGCCATGCTGGCATTTTTCACGCAATTGTCCGTGCACTTTTTCCACGGAAAACACATCTAATGCTTTCCCTGTAAATAATTGGGATATATCTTCAATTCGTTGACTTGGAATAATAAATATACTGTCTACGATATCTTATATAATTTGAAACGTCCTGAAAATATTTCTGCACTTGCCACTATCAGCGCAATATTTAATTTTCCCATTCATACCAAAACTTATGCACGAAATAACTGTTACCTTCAGAATGAGTATAAGATCGACGATATTTCCCGTCGCATGCCTTCAATCTTAAACAGATCCTCTCGTTCGATCGACAAAGTTCACCGCGTATCTCTGTACAAATTTCGTCCTTGCAAATCCAGCGTTCGTCGAGTCCAGTGTCCTGTCCATTATATCATTGAATGCAGAACAATCGTACGTTCGTTCACGATTCTCCAAGTGGCCACTGCTTCAATATTTGCCACGGTCCGCTGCCGTCGAATAAATAGGCGACTCCGAAGCGGCCCAAGCTCGCTCGTATTTTATCTACATCTTGCATTGAGCCTGCTAAACGGCTCCGGCATTCGGGGCGTAAGAACATAGCGCGGTCGTGAGTAATGCGAGTGTGCAGCTCATGTGTTACCTCGTGCACGTTGAATCGTACGCGATCAGAATCGAGTCTGAGAGTGTAATATATACATACGTATGGTGCGCTGTTGACAGGGTTAATTGCGTAGCTTGTGCGTAAACGTTTATACGAGGCTGTGACGGCATCAGCTGTTTTGACAACATGAATGGTTTAAGTGCTTCTCTCGTGTGAGCATAAAGTGTCCGTGATAGGTACCAGAATTTCAGGGAAAATTTGCCACGTATTTGACGCTAGGTAGCTGAATGGAACAGTCGCTGTAGATTTGACAAAGGCGTGAAAATTCCTTTGCGATAGAAATAATTTCGACGAAGCTGATATCGCCTGAATGGAAATCGGTTAATCGATTAAGTCATGTTTCGACGGCGTGTCGCCGAGGTTGTACGAAATAGTTTACATCTGTGCTACCAATTATCCTGAAAGTGAACAAATTATAATAATTATTGCTGAACCAATAATTGTCAACGATGTCACCTAAAACGTCGAGCAGCGAACGGAAGGAGAACTTTTCCCTCTTAATAAGAATTTCATATTTATTGTCTGTCGTGGACCGCAAAACGATCCACGTACCGTGAAACGCGTTAATTGATCAATTTATCGCTCCGAATAGAATTCAGTTCGCCGGCAAGCAAACAGGTTCTGCGTTCGTCTCGCGATAGAATAAATTCAGGGACAAGCACGTTGATGTTGGAGGGATGAAGGGACGAAAATTGAGATTGTCGAGGGGCTTGGTTCCCCTCGTCTGAAACGGCTTTCCCGGGGAAGTGATTGGAATAAAAGGGAAATTGCGCGACATCCAGCGCTCCCCCAGAATTTTTATAACCGATACTACGATAATAACTATTATTCGACAATGTTTTTATTGTTCTTATGAATCTTATAAAATATGTACGAAATTACCTTACTCGACGTTATCTTCCATCGAACAAGCAACCAAGCTTTGTGCCGTCAATTAGTGAACAGAACGTTATCCCCTAAAAGATTGTAACAGTAAATTTGCATTCTAATCAATTATTCACTCGGCGAGGTGTAATATTTCGAAGGTCTCAAGACTTGCACACATTCTAACAGGAACACGCCTGAACACCGTGATCGATATTAGGAATCGACCTGTTAAACCGTCGAAATGGCTAAAGTTTCCCGGTTCCATTGGCAATCTCATATCGCCGTGAAAACTTTCAAGACCGGGGTCTAATTTGAATTTCTCTATTTTCGATGGTTCACGCGCAGCTAAGCATGGACTGCTTGTTTTATTAAATAAAATGAGACAGAAAAAACGAATATCGACACGCAAAATTATTCTGTCTATATTCTATTCTTTCCATTTGCAGCGTTTTATTTCTATTTGCAACGTTCTCTTTTATTTTATTTACGATGATAACAGTTGGGAGACAGGAATTTCATCAGCGTCGAAAAAGGGAGTATACTGGAAAACGAACTATTCAACGTTCGTGCGTTCGGTTTGGTCGATTTTGTGCCATTGTTCCATGCACGAGCTGAAAGATGTTACAGAAAAGGGAGGGCCAATCGGGATGCTTCTGTGTCCTCTGTTAATTTACTCTGCGAACGCGGTGTTTCAACGACGGCATTAGAAAATAATTCAAAGGACCGAAATGCCATTTGTTACAATCTAAATCAAGTTAACGAAAGAACAGAAGATACAGCTACGTATTGAATAATTTTAGGGCCAGTGGATGGTTAAATGAAGCACGTATAAGAAAGAACTGACACGTTTGAACCGCCGGTGACTAAAATTTTAATCCCACTTGACTACGCCAACAAAGAACCTCGAGGCAGCAATCACAATTGCCCCGGTTGAAAAGCGTAAAAGGCGTTTCAGTGACCATGGCCGTCCACTGAAAGGCGCGTAGGAATATTCACCCCGACCGGAACGGGGACTACGGTCGCGCGAATGAAAACCACCTCGCGCGCGTAATGAACGCGTCGCGGCTGCCCGTAGTTTCTCCTTTGAATTCGCTCGATTGCGCGTGGATTAACGTTAGTCGCGGGGCCGAGGAACGAAAAGGAAACGCGTTGCCGCGGGAAAATGTCAATATCGACGGGGCGCCGAGGGAGCACCGGGAGCGAGAGCGGAGGCAAGAAGAGGAAAAAGGCCGAGAAGGAACGGAACGAAGGGGGTGAAAAACGGCGAGGGAAAACGAGACGCGAGGCGAGGGTGAATAATTCTCGCGTTTCAACGGCGTGTCCCGGCCGGGAGGAGCGTATTCTCGAGGCTGGCTGCTCCTCGTCAGTGCTCGCTGCTCCTTCCGAGCGAAATCGTTTAAGCGGCTTAATTCCCAATAAGCTTCAAAGTCGATCCCCGCTGAACTCGTCGTCCTCGCGTACTTCGGAGTCAGCTCTGATATTATTGCCGGCCGGGCCGGTTTTTCCATTCTTTGTTTCTCTTTTATGATTTTCTGGGAAACGCGGGCGTAACGATGGCGGATTTTCATTTGGAAATTGTTGTGATCTGATTTTTTATTATGTTTATTCGGATTGGGCGAAGATGATTGATGTTGCAGCAGAGGGGAGGATAGTGTTTCATTGAAAAATTGAAGGACTTGTTTAATGGAATATTTGTTTTCTCAAGAATTTTATTTAATTCAGGAATGATAAAGAATTGATAACTTATCGAAATAAATGCCGCTCATATTTCAAAGTTTAAAATTTTTACTCATTCTTGCATACGTGTACATATAACTTCATACTTATATCTAATTTTCTGAATATTATAATTGAATGAAAAACCATGCGATGATACATCGGACGAATAGGAGTAGGACTTGGACCATTATCGTACCAGAATCGATACGTTGAACTCTAAAAGTATCTGCACTTCCACTCGGAACGGCCAGCACTCGAACATTATCCGAAAACAGACGCGTTTGCCAAGAAACTTGCCAAGGAACAAAACACGAAAGATATCTCGAGCCTCGTCTCTTTCTCCTCCCCTCGCCATATAAACATTCCAAACGTTCCCCGCTGCGCTTTGTCTTCGATTCATAGCCGCGAACGGAAAACAATGTACCACCACCAAAAAAAAAAAAAAAACTTAGAAAGAAAAAAAAAGAAGTCACGAAACGAAACGCGAACAAAAGTTGTCCCCCATTTAAATTCCAGCCTACCTGCAACATTTTAAGACTAATAAAAGAGCGGATCGGTGGCCTGGCTTCGAGCCCACATTATTTTCCATTCGATATAGGACAGACACTGCGAACCACCACGTTATTACTTATGCAGCATGATGAAGCAGCGCGTCTTTTTATATTCGAAACGGTGAATCGATGAACGTGCTCTCATGCTCCTTTACGAGCGAAATTCTTCTGTGCAAAATCCTCTGTTGCGCTCTTTTGCAAATCGTAGTTTATGTATCGAACAAGTAATTTTTTTCTCAGCGAAGATAAATCAACGAAGATTTTACTTCATTTTCTGGAAAGATTATTAAAACTAATTTCGTCCGACTTATATTAATACTAATAACACCATTGTCGCGTCGTAAATTGTCATTAAAAATCACATCTCTCATCCATCTTACAGACTATTCTATTTAAAAAAGAACAACTGAAAAAGGGGAACCAGTAGGGAATAAAAGCGTTCGAATGATCGTTTGAATCGTGGCAAAAACATCCCCCTGCAATCAAAGAGAGGTACGACAATCCGGCTACCGTTTAACGTCGAGAATAATGTTCTACGTATAAAAAGGAAGAAAGATTGCCCACGGCGATTATTAAAGAATGGCGAAAGGAAATAAAACAATGAAATAAATACAAAGTGTGTTTCGTAGTTTTTCACGTGATCGTGGAAGTTGTTTCATTGGCGGCTACCATAAAAAAAAAAAAAGCGGCCCGTCGCGTTTTTCAACCGGACCTCGAGGGTAATTGACTTGCCAAGAACTCGAGATCTCGTCGCGAAGTTTCGCGGCGCTCCCTTTCTGGCCGCCCGACCGAGGTTTCTTAAACAGTTGAAGGTATTATGACGCTGCTTGGGAGTAAAAGTTATGAAGTTCCCCTTGTATCCGGCGAGTCGGTATTCTCGAACTTCTTTAGAACGTTCGAAAGCGTGCAAGAGGGACCGCGAGGTGAGGGTGAAAGGATTGTGCATTTCTGAAAGAGGAAGCAAGAAGCACATGGGGCAGGGAGTTAACGAAGACAATGCGATTGTGAAAAGTTGCTGAAAGGATGGATGAGTCGATTAACGGGAGGGAGTGATGGAATCACGGTCGTATAGTTGAACGAGGCTTGTTTCACTCCGTAATCGTGGCGTTAACAATTTTGAACAGCTTTCTTTTTTTTATGGGAATTCCTTATCGTACCTAATTACAGTTTTCTAGTTTTGAGAAGACGAGCATTATAGTACGTAGATTATAATTGTATCGTTATTATCTAGCGTATTGTAATGTTTCATTTCAAATAATACTTGTTGGATTTGATTGAAAATTGTCTACGTTCGAGAAATTATTCAGTGTTAATAGTATTCTGGTTATCTGTACAATAGATGTACAGAAATTCTAATATCATATAATATTATAGATAATAATAATGATAAACTTGCCATTACTATAATCTAATTACACTCTATTCTCAAGCGCCGCATGCCAATCCCTATCCGAGGGAACATTAATTATTAAAATTGAAGTAGGATATTTTAATTATTAATTCGTTTCGCAGCCGAGGCTTTCTAATATATATTTACATGTGTCTAGTACAATCCTTTAAAGAATCCGACACTCCGAATTTGCTACTCGAACCAACGCCGAGCCGCGACAAATTTTCCCTGGCATATTTCATCGTCGCAAAGAAAAATCCGGAAAATGCAGGCTGACTGGCAAGGGGCGACGCGGTTGGCAAATTCGATAAGGGAAGCTTCAGCTCGAACGTGGTTGGAATAATTTTTCAAGACCCACGACCGCCGAAAAAAAGGAAAAAGAAAGGAAAACGGAATGGTAAAATCGGAGAAGGAAAAACATTCCGGAAAATATGTTTGATACAGTCGCAACCGAGTATACTGTAATCTCTAGACAGTTTCGTCGCAGCTACAATAAATAAAGGCGATACATTAAGACAATTAGCATTGATAGTTAGAAACTTTGCAACGAGCTAAATTGCGCTACGAAGGAACATAGCTACATGTATAACTACTATAACGTAAAATCTAAAATAAAAGAAGCTTCTCTTCACCAACCATATTCCAATGAAAAAGCAAGTCCAACTTATGCATTCCACATGCTACGCATAATATGTCTCCCAATGTATTATTCGAAAACGTTACTAAAACGTAATTAAATCCTTCATTAAACCAACAACAACTCTGTATCCACAAGCACGCCGAGAAATCTGTTACAAAGACGAATAAAGGGAAAAGAAGAAAAATCCGAAATGTCGAAAAATTATGTATGGAATGAAACGGGGCGCGTGAAATCGTTCGCGGAAGTTATCGTCGATGTGGACGTAAACGCGAGCATCCTGTAATCTCCGGAGATTTTCGCGGCAAGTACGGTTTGAGCACGACGTGTGTACGTGTGTACGCTCGCGTGTTATGCATGTCTCCGGATATGCATACGGCGACCGAAGGGGATGCATATGTAATCTCGCGTGAATATGCGACGTAACACGATTACCCGCGTGGCAAGAAGTGTCGAATTCGTCGCGATAATACATTTTTCCGATAACCTCGGCCGCGGCGCGTGATTGCAATATTAAATTTCCGCCGTCCGCCCGGAAACCTACCGCTACGTAAATTTCGAAGCTGGCGCGATATTCCGCCGGGGACATTTTTCAACCGCGCCCTTCGTCTTTTCACGCCTTTATCTTTCTTCCGCCCGTGCGCCGATACACCACGATGGTCGCAGACGTGTCAATTTCGTGAATCGAGGACGGGATCGATAGGCGGATCACGATCGTTCGTCATCGGAATTGTTCGTTACCGTGGAATCGGGGCGGCATCACGAGTGGCTCGCGTTATTAATTCCTCGGTGATGCGAGGATTTTTCACCCGAAGAGTTCTCATTGAATCGGATGGGGGTAATTGAGGGGGCTGCGATTTATCAACCGTTTACCCGTTCGCGTTACGCTGGAAATCTCGGGGATTCGGAACGTTGATTCGTTTCCTCCTCGGCCGGGGAATCGCGATGTTTTTGTAATTGTCGCGCGGATAATTTGTCGTAGAGCTGCAGGGAATTAATCAGCTTTCCGTCGATTCTTCGCTGGATGATTTGGCGAGTTTTATTTGCGAAATATTGACGGGTTTTAGCGTTGTTAAATGGACGAAGTAGGTGGAGCTAGTAACAATGAATATGTAGTTCAAGAGTGGGATAAATTGGGCAATTATTTGCGAAGGAAATTAATAGTTGGCGTGATTTTCAGTTTGATAGTAAATACGACATAGAAATCCGTTTGCATTCCCTTCGACTTTCTATTACGTCCCCTTCCACGCAGAAATCTGTCGCAAGCGAATGGAAGTTCGAAATAAAGAATTGCGCTGAGCGCAGCACGACGATTGGTAACTTTATTGAATCTCGGATCGTTTTGGCAATTAATGGCGACGGGGTGCGTGCAATTTCAACGCGTCCCGGAAGCCTCCGGTAACGGTGTGAGAATTTTCCGGAATTTACGGCGCTCTTTTATAGCCCCATTCTTGCGCACGCTGCATCCATCGTGCGGCTGCATCCGCGACGGTACCTTTTCTCTCGGAAAGTGCATCAAAGGGACGTTTGCCCTCTTTGCCACCCTCTCCGCAAAAGGTTCAACAGAAATTCGTGGCTGTTCGTGGAATCTCGCGATCTCGTCGGGATTCTTTCGCGTTTGATTTTCGTTTCTCTCCCGCGTGCTTGCTTACTTCTTTTATTACTGCTCTGACCTCCCTTTTTCGCTCGCGAATTTTATCACAGGAGCTGCTAGAGGGATAAACAAATAACTTTGCAACGCTGTTTCGCCGGGTTTCGGTTGAGTTGATAGTCACCATTTGGAAGTGAAATTAGCTTGCCATATCTTTCTGTGCGAATCGAAGTCTCGCAGTGGTATTTACTTTCGACGCGATGCGAAATAAATTGCGGATGATCTGTAATGTTATACCTCAGTCAGTCATCGCGGTAAATGTCGTTCAACTGTTTTCTCTTGAATGCCTGGTGAATTGTCCAACAATATTTTCTCCGCGAAAGAACCAGAAATCAGTCTGGCCGTTGCGTTGCGAAAAATTTCAACGAACGTCACAGTTTCTTCTTCAATTTTGTTCTCGTCCTGTTCCGTTGCAACTGAAATCTACGCGGTTTCGTGTCTCGTTAGGAGAATGTACCGCACTTTGGACACGCATACACGGAGATATTCACGCCAAGATACTCTTTCAGAGGCGCGGATGATTAATGCGGGAGGGTATTAAGCGTAATAATGGCACGGTGTTGCGTGCAGAATTTATTCATTAGAATCAAAGGAAACTGGGGTTGGCCCCTGATTAGAAACGCAGTCCGCACTTTGACGCAGGTTCTTGTATAATATGTAGAACGAGTCACGTGAAATCGGAAGATATGGTGTACCTGTTCATTGTCGACGACAGGCAGAATGAATTATTCGATAAGGGGGTCAATTTTGTATCGATTTTTGTTCGCTATTGTTATTGCTGCGCTGTATGACACTTGAAACGCGATGTTACAATGAACAAAGATTGCTAGAATAGAGTGCGAATCATTCGTGCTTCCCATTCTATAATTTACAAATATTAAAAAACGATGATACTATTATAACAAACATATCGAAAATGAAAAATCTATTTATCAAAAGATCTATTCGAAGCTCACATTATTCTATAATTATATTTCAGATATTCAATTATTTCTTACATGAAAAATACCCTAAGTACTGTACAAATTATTCATTGAATTATTCGCGAATCTCTGGAATTCATGTATACAAAATAAGCGAACAAAACGTTTGCTGCGATATCGATAATTATTACTAAAATCCCCACAAATACTTCCAAACCCTTCCATAGATTAATCCATCACGGTTCATACAATTTACCCCGTCGCAACATAATCAACCCCCCTTGCACGGAAATTCGCCCCGCTGTTCACCCCTTGCAGACCACTCAAGCACCCACCCGCTTCGTGATATATATTCTTCCGAATAAATCCGCCATGCTCGCAAATTATTTTCAGCCCCGGTCCGGGGGAATTTTCCCCCGTGGAAAGCTCGCGGGCCACTTGCTCGTCGGGTTAACTCGCGGCTCGCGTGCAAGCGAATGCAAAGCAACGGGTTATCGGCACGTGCATATTTCCAACGCGCTAACAAGCCACCTGCCCGCTCGAACGACCGTTTGATAACGCGTATGTAACGACTAATTGAACGATAACAGAGAGGGCAGATCGCATTTGCAGCATTTTCGCGATCCGATCGAGGCGGCTGATCGTCGGCTTTGAGAGATACAACCGGTAATTTCGATGTGAATCGCGGCGTCAGGTGAAACGCGACGAACAAGGGCGCGCCGATTCGAGTTCGTCCTTTTGCGGCGAATCGACCATGGCTATTTCCGTTACTCGGTGCAAACGAATGGAAGCGGGTTTGCCTCGATTTGAAGTTCGGTACGAAGTTGATGAGTTCGCGAGTGAATAACGAGGATGAAGGAGTCGACGAAGACGCGGGGTTTAACAAATGCAATTTCACTCTGAACGGTACGAGGCGGAGCATGAAGGACGAAGTTTGAGCCACGAGGAGATTTTGTTTCAATAATTAACGATTAGTTGCTCAGCGCTATCGCTCAGATTTGATGAATTCATTCTCGTTCGGTGTATCGCGAAAGCATTACCGTTCGCCGGCACTTTCTGGCCTCCTCAAATTGTAAGTCAACTTGGAGAGTGATTGGAAATTCGATGTTAATTATGGAACCACTTAAGAATGTTAAGCAACTTCGAGGAAACAAAGCCGTCGACTCTCAAATTGCAATATTTATTCGTTAAAAGAAACAGTTGGTCGAATCAACTCAGCGTCAATGCATCGAATATCAATTTTATTTGCTCGACTCGATTAAGATTAAGTAGTAATATCCACCGCTGGTCAGACAAACCTCTTCGTGGCGCCACATTCCACAAATCATACTAGAATCGCTTAATGTCCGTCGTGTGTTACGGTGTAATTATAGAGTCGCGTCCTATTCGAACTATATGCACCAGTTTTCTGCGCAACACTTTTGCCTGCTTCCCAGCCAGAAATTTGTTAATTACCTCCTGCTTGGCGAATCCTTCGTGAAAGGGCTGGTATATCGTTGCAATCGATAGCCCGCTGTGACCGGAGTGTTCCGTGCCGATCCTTCAAAAGTTTCGTGGCACGAAATTGAGAAATTAGCCTGACAGGATCGTGAGGATGGTTTATGGGCACGCTAGAAGGGTGGATCAAGGATCCACGATATCATGGATACATCGTGGGTAATTTATCTGGATAGCGACGATTTGAATCGCAAATTGCTGGAGATAAGGACAAGGTTGTATGGGCGTGTAAATGAAGACGTTTTCGATTCGGTAAATGAGCGTATCAAATTCATGGCAATATTTATTGCGTGAAAATGAATTATTGCACTGAATTTCGTATACGTTCGAGTCGTGTCAGAGGAATTACGATTTTTAAGCACAGAATTGAGAAAGAATTTTATTCTGTCGAAGACAATTTTATTCTTCCCCCTATTATTAAGTTTATTTTAATATTCGATAACGTCACAATGGAATGAAGGCAATAGTGGAATATAGAAATTATATTACGGACGTGCTTTAATTCTTTTAATGACTTCAATGGGAATTCAATTATGAATGAAATAAAGGAAATAGAAAATGCGTAATATGGGACTGGAACCATTTGTAAGATTTCTGAAATTATGAATATGATATTTAATTAAGGTGTGGCGAATAAAGGGTAGAGCAATGATTCGATAAGGTACGCGCACTGTGTAACAAGTAATAAATGCTGGAATTGAATATTTCGTCTCCCGTATTATTATAGAATGTATTTAAAACAATTTGGCAATGTTATGAAAATTCATCTACGTTTTGTGCGGTGTTAATCATTCGTGGACGTAGTACTACAGACAGGTGAGCAATTGCCACGAATATTAATCGAAAAAACTATTTACGCGACGGGTGGACAATTAAACTTGATTAATGCACCGAACGTAACGCGTATCACCGAAAATTTATCGTTTCTGTTGTACACAGGCCGTACGATCGCTGCGATAATCGCATTATAATTGCACCGAAAATCAGCCGTTTCATGTACGAAAAAATAAGTAAACTTTCCACCACGCGTATTCATTCTTCATCACCTTGGGCACGGTTGTTAAATAGAATATTTTCTATCCCGCGTTACATATTTTATCGTTCCGTGGGATTACTAGAGATATGTTTGGATAATACCCAGCAATATAATACATCGCATTGTAATCCTGCGTCCACGTGCCATTTGCGCATTGATTCAATCTCGAGATTAAATTAAATTGAGGCTAAATTAAAAGGCCGAACAAAAGTTCACGAAACTCCCCGTTTCCCTTGGCGAAATTACAGCGAACCAAAGGTTTCCAATAAAGCCACGTAAGAGCTGTGAAAAAGTGAACGAAACACCGCCCTTCGATACAGGAAACGCAAACGTTTCAGCGAAAGGGGCCTGTGAATTACATGGTTCGACGCTATGACACTCGCGTCACAATGGCACGGGGGTTGAAAGGGTTGAAACTGTCGGTCGAAATGGCGTGGAAAGACGCGATACAACGAACGAAACGGACGTCTCTTGAGCGCTTAAACTATTCGAAATACAAGCCGGTGTATTACGAAGCGTCGATATACTGGCTCGGGTTCAATCTGCTTTATGACTGGAAGGGCTTAACGGCCAATATGCAGCCAATAATGGCGATAACGATGCCGTTAAAAGTCGCCTGTCCGTCCGGCAACGGTAACTCGCCGTTAAAAGTGAATTTGCATCGCGACCACGATGGAAGTTGCAGCGTTGGAACCGGCACAATTACCAGATAAATATTTCAAGGATCTGTTGGTACACCAATGCCGGTGTCTCGGATAGGTTTTGTTACGACACGATTGTAGAACGGTCTGGTGAACCACGTTGTCGAATACTTTATGTGGAAGTTAATCAGGTGCCTGGTAGAAAAGCTTTATTTGGCGTGGCATTACTCTTTGCTTTCTGCGTAATCTGCGGAAAAAAGACATTTTGTATTACTGAAGGCAATAATGAACAGATATTCTGTCAATGTACAATAATGTGATGCATTATCAATTTATTAAAACGATGGATATAATTTCGTTAGAATTGACACCAATAAATAATTCGCCCGATGACCGAGTAATCCTACTAGATAAAATATTTAAGAAACCGAACGAACGAAAACGATTCTTCGAGTTCACGTGGGAAACAAAGAACAGATGAGATACAATGTGTATGAGAATAGGGGATAAGGTTCAAACGATGGTGTGAACATCGTTTCGAGGATCCGACGGGTTGAAATCGTCGAAAGGGGCAGGAACGATTGTATTTGGAACGGAAATCGATCGAAATCGGCCGAATCGTCGAAGTGAGAAGGAAATTCGATTTGAATTTGGCCGAGTTCAGATTTACCCAGCCTAAACTGGCGATAACGAGGGCGTCGAATCTGGAAGGCACTCGGTGCATAGACTATACTTTCGATGGAAAATCGATATGCTTGTGAAACAACCGGCCGGAGAGAACTCTCGAGTTTATAATACAGGCTGTTTCAGCCGTTGCGAGCACCGGTTTAACGAGTTCCCCGTTAAGAACCGTTTTATTCGTTCCTTTGCTGTAAATCGATGGGCATGGACAAGTTTTGGAACGTTGGGAAAAAAACAAAGTCGACTGTAACGTGTACGTTAATTTCCTTTTCCGCGTTACCATTTATCTGAGCAATCTATAACCATGCAGCAGGAACATTGATTAATAATAATAATAGTATTCTGTTCGTTTCTGAAAATTCTCTTTTACCATTATTCGAAATTGGAATTTTCGTTTCAGTGGAATCTCGCGCAGATCAAGGAAACGTTTGATGGATTATATTCGTTAACAGACCTTTTGCAAATTAGATTGTTCCCTGATATCTGACTGTCCCGATTCACTATTGGAAAGGCACATAGTCGTATCGGATTACTGTGTCACAGAGGCTCACTGGAATCCTACTGATGCGAATCTGTTTCGCGTGTAGCGGCTTCCGTTTCTGTATAATCACAGGAAGGTGAAATTGACAGGTGTTGGACGAGCCGACTTGGAATTTCACTTTGTACTCGCTCTCTACGCGAGTGATTAAAACGATGAAGAAGTAAAACACCGTGGAACATAAATGTACACGGCGCAATACTTCTCTACTTTTCAAGCAGAATTGCATATAAAACGTACATAAAATCGATTAATAATTGATCGCGTAAATAATCCTCCAAACAAATAACCGATCGAAAATTACAATTCGACAAACCTAATAATGTCAATGCAACGAATACATTTTCCCATATTCGATCAACACCTCGATGAAATGGAACATTCTTATCATTGAGCTAATAAATAAAAAAAAAAAAAAAACACCTTCCACCACAGGCGACGACTGCATTTTAACTTTTGCGATATTTTAATTCGCCAAACGTCCCATTCTTATCGAAACGTGCATCCGCGTAATGTCTGGCGTAAACGGGGGCAAGGAATTCGCGTCCCATTTCAAAAGGACTATTTCTCGTGGACGATGGCGTTGTACCAGAAAGGGAGCCGACCCTAAGAACGCAGTTGCCGCTCTATAGTTAAACGGGATCCCGCGAAAGGAGCCGCATTCATCAAGATTCTTTTCTCCGCTGGTTATGTGAGAACGGCTGAACAAAAGGCTGGGAATATTAATTTAATGCCGGGCCGAAAATTATGCACGGCAGTAAATCAGTTGTTCTCCCTGTCCTATTGTCCGAGAGGGGTATCTTCTGGACGTGTCGTCGCCTTTTTTTGCTGGTAAACCAGACGGCGAATATTTTTCCGGATCTTTCGCGTGACTAATTAACAACCGGGAGAAATCCTTTGAAATAGGAAAGGGAAGAAAAATATATATATATATATATATATATATATATATATATATATATATTCGACGGCGACGATATTAGTTTTGTATTGATGAAAGATATTTTAACGCGACTTATTATCCGCCATTTAGAGAAACGAATGAAATAATTATTGACCCGGAATAAATACGCGAATGGGGAAAATTGGATTCTATATTTCAATTGGGTTGAAATTAACATAATTAAAAATCCTCTCAACGCCACTATTTCCTACGAAGGAATATGCAGACTGTTTAACAAAATCATCCGGTATTGTTCCGTCGAAACAAATATAATACCAATCGAATCGAGTTATAAATTGTTGCAAAGAGGTGCGCAGAAGTTTTTTCGTTGAATAACAGTCAGCTCGAGAGGGAATTACTTCCCATTAACAATGGAGTCTTTTCTTTCATAAACGTCTACGTGTAGCGGTATACTTCAACGCGGGCGACAAAACATGATAAATATTGCCGTTTCGACATCGAAGCACGCTTGTAACGAAAGATACAACGTCGCGGCTTTAACGGAGACGGCTTTATCATACACAGACGTGTTATGGAACCGACGGTCTTTCGTCGCCACTTTTAATTTATCTACGGGAATCGTCAGTGCGATATTTGCTGGCAGACGCGAGTACAGGAATAAAAGAAGAATGAAAGAGAGGGAGGAAAGAAAGAAATGGTCGACTCGTTGTCTAGCCCGAAGTCGCGTCTGGTCTCGTTAGCCGGCATAAAAGCAATCCGTTTCTTATTTACTTCCAGAGCATAATTTAAATCTACTCGCAATAAAACGCGGCCGAACCTTTTAGTCCCGATATTCAGCGGCTGAAACGCGTCGTTCAATTCGAGGCGGGACAAAGGAGAAACGTGTTTATAAATTTTCCAGCGCGACGCGTAAACGTGTACAATACGTTCCTTCCCGTCAACACTTTTCATTTGGATTTATTGCACGATTCAGATAGTTCTCGCTCGTGATTTCTCGCATTTCTGAAATACTTCGTACCGTTTGGTTCCTTCATTTTTGTTCAAACAGTTTTACGTCGCATGTTGTCTTTAGTGTACACGGTTTTCTTTTTTCTCAGAAAAAAGGGAAAGTTATTTCATTTTTATTTTGACACTCGGAGATTGAAATCGTAATTATCATTCTATTCTCTTAACTGTTTATTAGATTAGCATAACAGAATTACGTTTCAATTTAATTTCTTTGATTCACTGATCGTGAGATATTTTTTATAAAAGGAAACTTTGCGGAAAATGGTTCTATCTACGTTAAAAGAATATTGTTGTGCTTATTTTTAGAATAAATATCGAACTTGTGGAACACACCACTTCATTTGTATAAAAATTTATAAATCTCTATATCGAGAAAACCTTTGAATTTTAATTAAAGTTGGAGCACGTTACACGCACGACTCCCATATATGTTGAAACGGAGGTCGTGGAACGAACTTCTGCTGGTTCCACATTCGCAAGCTCTTAAGAATACCTTACAGAAGTCAAATTTTCAAATCGGGATCAGACCGAGCGGAAACTTTGCCCCTATAATCGAAAACCCGATATCGAGGCAAAAGTTCGCACGTGTCGAGCATACTTACAAAGTTCTGGCCGAAGTTAACTCGTTTCGGGCAAATTAGATCGTTACTAAAACATTCTATACTAATATCTTGTACTTTTAGGAGCTGCTTGTAAAGCTCTTCGCGCACTCTTAAACAAGGCCATTGCTTTTATATGATTGAAATAGACGGTATATTGAAATAAAATATAATAATTTATTATTTCGTAATTATTCGTAACATGTTACAAATTATTTGGAGGTTGAACTAGACCTTAATCGTATCATTATTAAACACAAGAGAAATATAGTATCTCGTAATTTTGAAGAAGAAGAAGAAGAATTAAATAATTGAAATCTCAGCCTGCAGATGCCTAATGGTTAAAAGAAATTGGAATCTCTGTAAAGTAAAAGTTTGAGGGGAATATTACTGGGAGCGTCATATATCATAGTTTTTGTGCCTCTTATACTTTACTTCCTTATTTTACTGTTCGTCGTAAATTAGTAACGACACTCGTACGTATTTGCATAAAAGATTACGGCTTAGAGGGACGGGGCGAAAATTCTAATTAAGTCGCTGGAACTGGGTTAAGTTATTTTTCTTTTCTTTTTTATTTCTTTTTCCCGCCGCTTTATGCAGCAACATACAAAGTTCCCCACTCGGTGTGCCCTCTAAGTTTAATTACAAAATAGATCTTGGCAGCCGACCGGCGACGGTCCCCAGGAACTTATATACTCGCCTAACCCGATAATTATATAAGTTTCAACATTCATTAGACAAGTTTAAACGTATACATGTACGATTCATTATGTTATAACTAATTATGAAATTGATAATTAGTTTCAGTATTGCAACTTGTCGACCGATAATTTAATCACGCGATGTTTGTTGCACCTGTGTCGTCAAAACGAATGTTAAACAATATATCTTGAAAAGATATATTATATCCAGTATAAATAATGTCAGCAAATAAATATTATTATTAAAAAGTAGAAAGAAACATGTTTAGAGAGTCCACGTCGAAGTAACCAGGATTATTTCAAAATTCATAGAAAATCAGTGGAGCAGATTTAAGTAGTATAGGCCGGTGTACAGTCGAACGGACTTCAGATAAATATTAAATTGCCCCCGACCGATATCAATTAGTTATCATTTGCTGCGTGCGTTACGCGATATTAATTATCCAGCTAATTTTCTACGCCGCTGGCTAACTGGAAGCTCTCAAAGTGGTTACAAATTAAATTCAAGGTATACAGCAGCTCGTGCCGCAAACAAACTAATTCTAGTCTGGATGCTGGCCCCCGGTTGAAAACTTCGTGCCAGACCGATCGAGATGTAGAATATGCTAGTACCGGGCATACAGAGTCGAAGCAAATATTACGATATCCGAGATAGTTGCTGGCTCTGGTGTTTTCGTGTTCCCGAAGTACCGCATATAGCGCGGCGGTACAGCTCCATAATGGGCACATTGACAGGTCGGGCCAGACGAACGAACGATTAATCATATCACGGAGCTGGAAAATGTCGGCTAACTTTGATACCCTTTGAATATGCCTGATTTACCGCGTGACTGATACGTGTCGATACAGTTCTGGCGGGCCGTATAATTCTTCTGTTGCAAAATCTGTTGCAAAAACTTTTGAAGGGAGGACGATGCGCGTTGAGTTAAACATGTTTTTGGATAAGTTTGTCTTCGATTAGAAGAGGATATGACAGTGACAAATATTTAGGAACAAGAAGGAATCATTCTGAATAATGTCGAATGGTATTAAATAGTTGGAGAGTTTCTTATTTCTTGCGAAATTATGAAATAATTAAAATAGTTACAGAAATCTGTTGTATACGGGTGAATTTTTAATTTTTAGTGAAATAAGGCATTCCATATATTTTCAGTCATTTCTGGCGGTATTATTGTTTTACATTAAAATTTCATAATATTTGTTTTTTCCCATTTTTACTACGTGTCTGTTATGTAGATATAAATGCCATAGTCTAATATTCTACTAAAATTCTCGATTTCACTGTGCTGGCAAAAATACACCATGGATCGGCTAGTCTGGCAATCTACGGTCGTTCTCCTATTAGTCCGGCTACACGCGAATCCATTCTACTTGGCACGCCGCGTAACGTCTCCATTCTACTTGCATGGATGCATATACCAACGCGCCGTCTGATCAAACACCGCATATAATCTACTTGCCGGGCCACATACTATCTACGATCCCATAGTCTAGTTACATACGCTGTTATAATCTACTTGCCTGACCACTCACCGAGATGCACTACTAGCAACAAAGCTCCATGCACTTCTGTCACTCTGAACACGCAGCTTTCGTTTCATTGTATTCTCCTTTACCATGCATTGCCTTGTATAATATTATTTGTTATAAATGTTCACTACGCAGAATGATTTAATTCCGTTTAACAAACCAAACGTAAACGCAGAATCAGCGGAATGAAAGTAATGATCACGAAGTAGCATTATTTATAAAGAATCCGGTTCAACCTTAACAACACGAATATACAAGAAATTACCGATAATAACTGTCTCTCAATGAATGGCAAGATTGTCAAACAATTTTTACAAATGCAACATTTTCAACGGCCGCAGGATTAAAACAGAAAAAGCTTTTGATGAATGCAAACCTGTTGGGAAAGCAATTGTCCGTACACATAGCGCGGTCCGTCTGGTGTGTTTCTGAAAATTATAAATTCCTTCTCGTACTTTTTCCACGGGGGATGAAATGTCGTGCAGACGCATCTGGCGTGAACGGTCGAGTTCCGCAGTGGTAAAGGGCGCAATTTGTCGGACGACGGGGTTCCGCGCGCCGGGTCGCTGAAATTTTTAATTCCTTGCCAGGAAACCCGGAGAAAAGCCAGGACTCATTTGTTCCGAGGCAATTATGCTTGTGCAATACAGCGTGAAGCACGCGTAAGTGCGCGTAGAAGCAGAAATAAATATTCTCAGACGGCGCAAGGGCGTTTGCATCGAGACGACAATTCTCATTGTTTTCGGGTTATGAATTTTACAGAAAGGTTAATAAATGTAATTTGGCAAAGTTACGTCAGCGTTTAGCTTGTGGATTAAAGGTTCAAGTCTGCAGGGGTTTATGGGAGAGGATTTTTGAGCCGGGGACCGGTGGGAGATTAAAAATTAATTTTTTCAGCCCGGTAGAATTAATGCAAATGCTCGGATCTCTCGCTGATTTGAGCTTCTTTTCCTTTTATTCGTACAAGAATGCTTGGAACTGTTTTCTGCATTCCTAAAATTATTTAGAGCGGTATGATAATTTGTCCACGACGTCGATTAGAACTGCTGCAAAATATTTCACCGGTTTTTTCGTAACTTTTATGGATACATTTATGATCATCAATCTCTCTCGAAATCAAAAAATAAAAAGATTTTTATTGTGGACACCACTCTGATATTTATATCCTTCTATTGCATCGTTCTATGGCTCGTAAGAATTCAAGAGAAGATGGAAAAGAAAATATCTTTTGCTGCAGTTCGAGTTCGGTAAGTTCCAATATCATTTCTCGATCGTTTCGAAAATGAATTAAGGAATCGGACCTCGGCTATGTTACGTTCGTCGACAAAAATAATGAGAAACTTCTTTATTACAATTCTCATATATGGGGAATAAAGTTCAAGCGGGGAAAAGCTGTAGGAAAATACGTAACAGAAAAATACGACTACGAGAAACGATACACGGAACAGTGCAGAATACGAAACTACCCATTCATACAAATATAAAAGTTTCGAAGCGCAAACAATAATACAGAGTGCTGAATAAAATCCTACTAAATTCCATATCTCGAATCTAAAATCGTTCACATAAATCCCAAAATTAACCCAGCACACAAACGCCAATCGTGACATTTATATTTATATTACAAACTGCGAGTAGTATCGTGGACTGACCGATCCGATCGTTTCCGAAATCTGCAGGATCCTCGAACAGTAGGGAAGGGGCAGATCTTATAATTGAACGGAGCCCCCAATGCATGCTCGATAGCCAAGATTTTCAGCCGGCTATCTAACTCAAGGCAAATCGATGTCTCGGGTCGAATTCGACGCTAGGAGGCCGGCATAATCCTAGAAACAGGTTGCAGTGCATTTCAGACACTCCTACCTGCTTGCCGCTAACAGATTGCCTGTGTTCACGGATTCGGCGCGTTTAGCTTAGGATTATTTAGATTCGGGATTGAACGCTGATTTGGCGCAATGGTATCGGCGTTCCACGGTACGTTGTCTGTGCGAAGGAACCGTGTATCCAATCCCATGCGACAAGAGAAGATGCTTCGCCTATAATTGAAGCCTATATTCGCAGAGGTATTAATTTACGTGCAGCAAGAGTGAGTAGAAACGACATAGGTATATGTAGAGTTCATAGGTATATATCAGAATTCTGTCTTTCCACTTCGATGGATGTTGAAGTGGATGGAATCGAAGATAAGATAAGATAGAGTGGACGACAAAGAGATAAAAGTGAAAATCAAAATTGGTGTAAAATAAGAACAGGAAAATGTTAGTTTCAGTGTGTCAGATTGGCGAAACTTTGAAAGCAACTGGTACTTTGTTTTTTAAGTAAACTTTTATTTTTATATTGCTGTGTTGATTGATTGATTGATTTCATTTATGATTTTCTGTATTGATCATTTCGCGAGATGGATAACTGTTATTAAGCGAATTCACAGTGATTTGAAAATAATTCTTTTTATTTATGAAAGCAATTATGGGCGGTTCTGGAAAATAAATGGCGATTATATTTTTGGGGGGTTTCAACGTTTCCAACGGGGCGAGTGATTTCCTTTTAACAATACCAGAGGCGAATCGCGCATGTTTACTCGTGGAAATTTTCAGACCCGGCGAAATGTAACGCAATGCACGCGTTAAAATGAACGCTCACGTTTCGCATAAATCCAGCCAATTTTTCTGGGATCACGAGCGCAATAAACATTGATCAGGCACGTTCCTCAACCCGTGTCGCTGTAAAATACCATCGAATCGAATCCAAAAGTCAATCGTGGAATCGATACCCTGTTGTATTCGATGCTCGGTAGCCGTGGCTTCGAGACGCGTTCGTGTTGCGGGCACACATGGTTTCTGGAATTTATATTTCAGAAGAATTCTGCAATACGCGAGCGCAACGCCGCTAAATAAATATCTGCCGCGAATACTATACTATAATAGAGTTCCAGAGAAATAAATAGAAAAATACTTTTCAATCTCCGCGAGCTGCAATGTTCGGACAATTCAAGTTCCTTAAAAACTACTTGCATTGAACGGGTTGTGGCCGCTGAAAAACAAAGTTTATGCATCTTGACGGTATTGTATTTGACAAACACAAATTTCAACGTCAACCAAAAGGCCGTGCCAAAGCGGTCCGGTGGCCATTGAAAAGTTAACTTCTCCCCCGAATTATGTAATCTTTGCGTCTGACTCGCGCGATACTATACTACTTGCTGGCTTCGAGGTAAACACAGTTTTCTCTACTTGGCGATCAGCTTCGGCCCTTGAACCAGAACTCTTACAATTCCCAGCTCGAGCAGCACAATGCATACAGAGAAGGGAAACTACTTTATGCGTAGTACCAGGTTTGCGGCGAAATTGCATTTATAGTGGCACAGAGACTGCACGTATGCCCCTGTTGCGGACCGTATATTGTAATTGTTTGATTTATATGAAAATTGGAAACGCCCTGCACTGACCCTCTTCTGTGCCCGACATAATAAGTTTGCTTCGTCGAATGTAGATTTTGCGAAAGCCGAAAATAGAAGCAAATTAACAATAATAATAATATATACAATTTCTAGTCCCATATACAATAAGTATAGTATATATTATAATTATTGGTAGTACATTTTCTATTTAAAACATAAAAATTCTGAAGTCTTACATTTCGATCGAAAAAAAAATTATTCAAACTGTTCCAATTATTATTTAATTTTTATCCTGTCACTTAATTATTTTTCGTCCCGCCTATACGAAGTCTCCATTCCCAATTATTACACGTGCTTCAACATTCTCCTTATCATGGCAACTTTTTTATAGCAAACTACAATATTAACAGAATCACAAAGACGCATCGCAATGGCGATCGTTCGAAATCGTGAAAGATCCGACCGTTCGATCCTCGATAGGTGAGAGCGACCGATTTTCACCATGCATGGTTCTTCGTGGCAGCAAATCATTGTGGGGGAAACGTTGGACAGAGTGCAATTACATCAAGCTTTACTGAACCAAACCGTGACTGGTCGGACGATTGGAAATCCCGGCCAGGTACATACATACGTGGCGCGGACCACCTACGTACAATTAGGTGCTCACCTAGCTGGATCGTGCACACGCGATTTAGTCGGACGTTGTAGATAAATTTCTGCAGACGCTGGCCCATTCCCCAGTGCCTGTAATCCTCCGATTACACGACGAAATCGGCGGCAATATAAAAAGCGAGGGCCCCTTGTTCGCCTTTAATCAGTCACCGTAACGAGAGATTGCTTTTCGATTCGTCCGGAATTTTCGCACGAGCCGTTCGATTCTCATTTTAAACAACAGATAACGCTTCTGCACACTCTAATATTACTTGTATTAACATCCGCGTGAATTACATCTTAATCTATCTTGGTTATACAATGAGCAACAATTTGTCAATTAATATCCACCCTTCAATCAAATCGGATCGACTCAAATGAACCTTGTCTGCGAAGGGACAACAAATTGAAGTACGCAGCAAGGAGAGCACATGACTTTTTCTAAATAGTCATTTTCATCCGGCTTTAAAGAAAAGTGAAGGACCCGCGTACATATTACCATTGCATACTTAACTAATATATTTATACGCGCCTGTTATCGCGCTTAATTGAACGTCCGGGCTAATTCACATTCGTCCGCCGACGATATCGCTCTGCTGGACAATTGAAACAGACGGCTCCGCGTTTTCAAGCCGGTGAACGTCGACAATAAGCACGCGTACGACGGCATAAAAACGCGATTAAGCCAGGGCGTCGCAGTGCCCGTAATCGCGCGTCGTAAATAAAATTTCATCACGCGTAATATCTGCTCATACAGATCGTTGGCCGTGACTAATGCGACGCCTCGTTAGACGCGACGCGCCGCGGCGACCCGTTTGCGGATTACTCGCGTTTTCAGCCTGGACACCGGGCGACGAAAGGGGAACAGAAACAAACGAACAGAAAAGGAAAGAAACGAATAAATAGAGCCGGAATACGGGAAAAGAACTCTGCGGTTAAGTCGGGCCCGTATCGTTAGGTGTTGCGGCGAATGCAGCAACAGATATATAAGATGTTCAACCCTTCCGTCGCGGCAAACGCGAATAATCGTTCGCTTCGCTACGAATTGCCAAATAATGAGCCCCTAAATATTTGCACGACCCCCCTAAAAATGATCGCAAGCCAACAATTGCGCACGCCTCTATCTTGCGACGCATTATCTCCGAAGCAATGCAAAAAGGGAACACCAAACAATACAATACAATTATTCTCCGCCCCTTGGCGAGATCTTGGAGAGACAAGGGTGGCTCGACGAAGGCAGCGGGGGGTTGGTCCGCCGAATACGTGACTAAAGACAGAAATTCAGAGCTTCCCCGCAGCCTGTCCAATTTCCCGTTGGTTTACAACGGAAGTTCCGCGACTCGTCGCCGCCCCCCCGGGCGCAATCTTCGCTAGAGGATGGCAACGGAAACGCTGCACCCTCGTGAAATACTCGGCCGCGGGCGATATTCGAGCGGGAGGTTACAAATTTATGTGGAAACAGGTCGAGCAGTTGTTGCGTCGCGACTGCGGGGGCACGATCGCTACCCTGCGTTGGCTAATTGGATTCGACTCTGAAGAAACTTCCTTCAGGACAATATTGCCCCTCGTTAGCGGGGAATCAACGCCGGTTAAGCATTATCGTTCAAGTCGCTTCAGGTGGAGCGTTTGCTGGTTCGATGGGACGCGCGATCGCGGACGTGGACATTCGTTTGCATCGAAAGGGTTGAGGGAGCTTTCGGTCGGTTCGAAACGACTTGTTGCTCGTGAAGCACGGTTCGCAAGGTGCAAGGGGAACGCTATGGAGTTTTGAGGGTAGTTAGGCGCGTCTTTGGCTTTGCTTGTTGCTCGGATGATCGCGGAAAATTATTGGTTTTCGTGAGAACGGTTTTGGGAAGGAGCGCTACTTTTTCTGTCAATGAGAGATTATTGTTATGCAACGAGGAATTCGGTTCAGTCGACTATACATTTGGGCGATTCGTTTCGAATTTTTGACGCTGTTGGTGGTTGCGTATAGTTTCGCGAATTTTGGAATATCGTGCGCGCCCTCGGGCTTTGTTCATTGTCGGTGTAGCGTGTCAGTGCGTAGACGATATTAGGACGGAAGCTCGCTTGACGAATTTATCCCTACACCGTTACGTTATTAGGTAAGAGCGGCGGAATCTTGATAAGTGACGTTCAGCCTGCAGCGTTATGTGTCTGGGAACGAACATATAATCTCGGGCTCGTTCCACGGAAATTAGGAAACACGGGGATGCAATTGGGTCACATGGAAAAACATACCCCCATATGGTTGGAACAAGTGCAATAATAACTAGCTCAGAACGGGGGAGCGTACAACTTTGGAATAAATAGATTGAAATCAAAAATGCCGAACCCTGAAATGTACGAGGTGGAATAAGAATAGCGAATTATAACATTCAACCAAAATGAAACGATACAGATTAGAGAATATGAATCAATATTTCATATACGATTGAAAATAATTCTTCCTGTTTTTGTACGAATAGACTCGACTTCGAATAGAACTGGCTATTAGTGCGCGTTTCGAGTAAACGAAAAAATACGAAAAGTGGAGCGTTATTTACGATGACAGAATGTTACGGAAGGCGACAGCCGAAGGCATTCGTCATATCGTCGGTGGAACTGTTGATTGACGAGAAAAGTCACTTCTAACGGCGTATTTTCTCGGATGCATTTCAATCTATCCGGCTTTCCCGGCTGTCCATTATTCCGCATAGAAGGAATCGTTCAGCAGTAAATGGATGGTATAAGTCTCGGTCGAGGGGAGACTCCGCAGATAAAAGCGGCCACGGGTCTAAAAACCGGTTGCCCGTGTGCAAGTTATCGAGAAAAAGTTTCCGATAATCTCGCTGTACCCCCCACCTGCTTTGTGGAAGTTATTTTTATAACGGGGTTTATTTCCCCGGCGTTTCCACCAACGCGAAAGTACCTGAACTTTCGGCGTGAGCTTGACACACATAACTTCGCCGCAAAATTTCAACAGTTCCAAGTAGGCACGGCGTTAATTATTTCGCCGGCAATTGCATTATTGTTGAATAAATCCTGGGAATTGTGGTACGATAGTTCCGAGGTAACCCCTTACAATTAGACGAGTCGTAAATAATTTCGGATTAGGAAAAGTTGAGTGCGATGTTTCACAGAAATATGTAGTACGCATAGGACAACATGTTTCGTCCGATCGCCTTGCTTCCTTTTATCTCCACCATTTTCCACGATTTCTACACGAAGTACGAGGAAGATTGAACGTCAGAGAGGCACATGCACGGCAAGCATTATGCGCTACGTGCGGTATTAACTGCTAGCTTCCGATAACTTCATGCCTGTCCGCATGACTAACGTCATTACACCGTGGATGAGCAACGAAGACCCGATCAAAAGAGATAACGCTCGTGGAGCTCGATCCCAGTGGAAGATTTTGTCGTTGCGATAAACCGCGACCGATGCAGTCTGCCCGTGCATGCTGGTAATGCTGCTAATGCTGCGCACACGGTGTCCCGTTTTAGTCCATAAATAGATGTACACCGTTGTTGGGCAGCTATCCGGCGCGAAACATCATTCTAAACTCTGGAGTGGTTGAAGCGAAATGGGAAGAAAAATATATTTGCTAGGTATGCAATGAACAATTTGCGAATGAAAGTGTATAAATGAAATGTCAATTCATATTTAATTAGAGTATCTAGATTTTGGCGGAATCGAAGATATTAATATTCTGGTGAAAATTATTTGACTGATCTCACGACCATATTATACATTAATAGTAATAAAGCAACGGTATAGATAATCTCCATTTTATCAAACTCACAGTTAGATTAATTTACTATTTACCTGACTCTCCCTACTTTGTTATTTCTTCTTTCGATAATTTTCTGCTAAATACTTGCGAACATTCTATACGTACATTGCCCTCAGATTAGATTTCGAATAATCGTCGACCAATAATTGCTACACTCTGATTATTATACCATACTATTGTACTCGTTTCGAATATATGTATATATAATGCTCTTTTATTTCGCAATAGGCATCTTGTCCGACAAAAGCGTCCCATAAAAATTGGCGAACAAAAGTGCGAAACGGTGGTGCTATTCCATTTTACCATGACCATTCCGTTCCTCCGCACGATACCACGCGAAAACGTGAACGCGGTATGTGGCGCACGCGTTTAATGCATAACGTTGTAGCTGGTTGATACAAAGCGCGGCCGGGTTAACAATGCGTGGCCGAATTGAACATCGAAAAGAAATTTTATGGGTGGAAATTCGCGTTTCCGTAAATCGTGTCCGCCGTAACCATTATTAAACGGAGGGCACCGATAAATTGATACACTTGTGTTAACGAAATCAGGTTGCGGGGCCAGGATGACGTCGGACAATGGATTTCCACGATCGATGCGAGTCCAATGAACCCGCCAATATTATTAATTACACGCTGCACAGCTTCTACGGCGTGCACGGTGTAAAGATTTCCGGAGTTTTCAATTCGTCAACGAAATTCGCGCGAATTGTTACGAAACCTACAGAATACCATTAACATTTCGTCAACGTTGCCGAACGAACGGAACGATTGAACAGTGAGTACACACGTGCACTAAATTAAACTGTCCCCTTTGGAACTGTTTCAATTGAACGCCCAATTCCCCCAAGACATTTACCAACAGATATGTCTAACTAAACGGAGAAACAATATCGTTCTTTTCAATAACGAAACAATGCTGTCTCGCGTTTAACACAAGGCGAACATCCCAGATTTTCCCGTTCTTCGCGAAAAAATTTCCACAAAATTCGACGCATAATAACCAGCTCGCCAGCTCCTCCCCTCGAGACCTATCCAAGCACTCTGCGTTCATTCAAAACTCTAACAAGTCTCGCAGGCGCTGCGCGTAACGCGTAATTCACTGGTACTTTCCTTCGTAGGTGAGCAACCACGAAGCTCGTCCCAACACACGGCCGGTTTCCCATTGTCCTCGCTCCGTCGTCGATGATCTTACCCTACCCTCCCTTATCTTTTAACGGTGAAACTTCTTCGGCCGTTTATCAGCGCCACAATGTCGACGATATTGGCGAGCGAATGCGTTCCTATAAGTTGCCAACGTGCGATATTAAGCAGAGACTTCCGGTGAATTTATTCCCTGTTGGTTAACAGGCACGTGAAGCATACGTGACCACCAACGGAAACTTCGTTCACGCTTCCTTCCAGGTATTAACGTTTATTATCATCGTGGCAGAGACGCCGAGACGATTATTCGAAATGGACGGTCATTAGCGATAAGAAACGGGAAGCTTTCGAGAAGATGAAAGTGTTGATGGATATTGTTCTTATTCGAGGCATTCTCATTTTCGTTTTTCTTGTTCCCTTATTTCGCGGGAAGCTGCTTCACTGGTGAATTATTGCAGAATCATTGCGATTTAAAAGATATGTTAAACGGTAGCAGTTGTTCTCTTGACAGATGTTAGGGATATGATGGTAGAAAGAGTTAGAATGAAATGAAATATTTTGATATATATTTTACTTAAAAAGGGTATTGTGCTGGTAATTTTTTTAATCGACATTCTTTATTAGCCCTGTAGGGAAAAATTATTTCAAAATTTTCTGTTTCATATATCTGTAATAAATATTTTCAATGAAACAATATATTGTTGAGATCGACGGGAACACAATTCTGGCAATTTGCGGGAAAACAAGTAACACGAATGTAAAAAAAAGACAACCATGAAATTTTCATTGAAAAACGTATTTCAACGATGCACTACAGATCGCAATTTTGTTGGCAATTAAATGTCACAGGAATATATAGGCAATTCGATCATTTCCAAAAAGAATTTCAACGCGGAAGAGAGGAACGCACAAAGAGCTGAAAGTTGTCGCAATAATCCCGCTGTTTCGCACGAATAGGCATCAATTTTTAATGTCAGTCCCTCGCAGAGGTCCAACAATATATTCCAAAAGTGGATTCCGCTGCGAACGGAAGTTCCGGTAACGAAAAATACGCAACCGTCGAATTTATTACCCGACGCAATTAACGTTTCCACTTATCACATTATTTTTATCGGTATATCGAATGCACAGAAACTCGATATAATTAAAACAAACCTGAATCGCCCAGCGGAGCGATAAAATATCGCGTCGAAAACTGTCCCACTATTGAAACAGGTAAACGCTACACCTCGTTAATTGCGTGAAATACAAATTGAATGTTATACGAAATTAAATTTTTCGCTCTTCGTGACACCGTGCAACCACGACAGCGTGAAATATGATAAAGCATCGATGTAACGAAATTTTTCATATTATTATTAAGTATGCATAACGAAATTTTCCACTCTCGTATCGCTGTTTCGGGGAACAAAATATGCCCACGATTATTATTATCTTTCCCTTTCAAAATGAACGCAAAATACCTGGTGCCTCTACAATTTTATGGAACATCGTTTTTACCCAACTCCGGCACTGTGGCTTGCCCGGCGTGTAAACGTCGCGCAATTGCAAACGGTTATCACGAGTACTTAACGAAGTCGAGGCACGGTTTCATTCGTTTCAGATCAATTATCGTTTCGCGACGCCGGCCTCGATCGCGGAAACGTGAGAATCGAGGGACTGCCACGGAGACCGTGCGGTAGTGCATGTTTTCGTAAATTGCTTCCTCTTATGAGGTATTAGGCGGGAGCTTCCGGTGAATTTCAGGGAGTCCCGATGAACTGAATCTTGATTACGCTCACAATTTCGATCATTCCGTCGTCACCGCAGTCGCGGAATGCTTCGTCGTCGAATGAGCTCGTTACTCGCGAATCACGATACCGGGGGAACTCCGGGTATCCTGTACTGGATATTATAGAACGCTCGAGGGGATGTGTTTCGAAGAAATTCGTTGCTTCTCTAAAAATTCGAATTGATTTTTAGCGGAAATCAATATGATCGAAGGGTGGTTAAAGTTTTTCTATTAATAGTTCTGAAAAAAATGTTAAGATAATTGTAATATTTCAGTTGGTAAAAATAATTGCCATGATGCGTTTGATAAATCGTTCGTCCGAATATTTCAGGCGTAAAAGGAATTCTTCTGAATAATTAGTAACTGCTAAATGTTGTAAGAAATACAGAATTTCCGTAAGCATTCTGATACTGAAGATTACTCATTTCTGACCTTCGTTCCACGAAGGAAAAATATAAAGTAAATCAAATTCTTCAATCAATTGTTCATCGATACCTGTGCAGGCAAAATTTCCGTTCTCGAATTTCGATAACAGAGTCCGTATGGTTGAAATGGAAACACGAACAGCGAGTAATAAATTCTGATGGAAAAGCAGGCGAACAGCTAATTTCCAAATAAATCAACAAGTCAGCTTACCAAGCGAGAGCGCTAACAACTAAACAGGGGAGAATAGTCTGCAGCCGCTGAATTTTATCGAAACGTTGATCAGGAAAATTGTTTACCCCTCAAGCTCGCGATTTCCATTAAAACGACGGATTAATTTTGCCAGACGCCCGAAGCGTTGCAACGAGGAGCGTCGAATAAAGATAGAACGGGAGGAAGAAATTTCTCGATTCCCGGTGAAATTCTCGCTGGTTAGGCGGATGTTTCTCGCCTTATGCCTAACGATCGTGTCCCCTTTATTTTGCGGTTCTCCCGGCGATCGCTGTTGCCCTTAAATTCACGCCAGTGGAACGACCCTTAAAAAAAAACATCCCACGTCGCTACGAAATTACGGTGGTGACGGGAACGCCCAATTTGAAAAAGCTCCGCGCTGTCGGGTGATGTTTGTTTAATTCGAACCGGCTTACAAAAGTTCCTCGACACGACGTAACCAAAATGACATGAATTGAAAGAGGGCCGAAAAAATATTACGACGAGTTTGGTGAAGATTTCTGGCTGCGAAATTCTAATTTTAATAGACCGTAGGGTGTAGTGAAATTTTTTCAGTAGAAACGGTTCTTGTTGTAGTCGGACATGAAATCGCACGTACTGATATAACTTGCAGAAATTCCTTTCAACGACACATTTTATTATGGTGTACATGGAAAAATTCTCCGGATATAAGTAGATGCATTATGAATTCGCCAGTAATTTTCATTACAGAATATTGTGCGAACGATTTTTATTCCCATTACTTTAGAAAACAATAGCGATACAAAATTCCTACAGTCTGTACAACCCGTTCGGTCTACTCGAATATCGAATCGGAGTAACACCGTCGATTTTCGTCGTGCAAAGATAGAAATAAAATACCAGGAATATTAGGAGCCTGAATACGGAATCTGCATCAGGGACGACCCGAAGAGTTACATAAATTCGCCGGGAAAAAAGGCATCTCCCCGTGTTGTAGCACGTCAGCACGTTATCTGCCCTCGATTCCTACATAACTGCATTTATAGCTGCACGTTTTTCGTGCAAAACAACACGGAAAAAAACAATTGGGGAAAAAAGAAAGGAAATTCACACATGGAAAACTCCGCTGGAATTTCTCACCATTTGTTTTATTATCGACGGAATAAAATTCGACCCTGCGAGGGGTTTCTGCTATACAGAGATCATCGTGAAAATCGCGACAGAATGGGGACCATCTGAATCCAACGGAACTGTTGTCCCGCGAGCGGAATTAAACGGGAACTTTGTTTCTCGATTTATTATGTTTGCATGTTTAACGCAGCTGCATCGCGGTGCAACAACAAATTCGCGGCTACGTCAGGTTGAAATGTTTACAATATTTCGTGATCCACACGTAGTAGTAAAGTGGTAAAGGTGTGTGTGTGTGTGTGTCTCATTTCGCAACAACGTCGAGTTTACGCGAGCCAGCTTTGTTTTCGCGTGGCTACGCGAAATCTTTCATCTCGTCCACTTTTCGAAACGAAAGGTTTGATTATTTATAACGGTGTAACGTACATCAGCGTTCAGATGTAATAGGGCTTTTCTTTGTTTCTTTTTCCTAGAAAAACGTGAGGAATAGTTGGTGAATTGGTTTCGTATTTTTGTTGGGAATTTTCTATGCAAAATTTGAATGGTTTCCGATGGTTTTATTATACGCGGGTTTTGTTTTTCAAACGGAGCCGCATATGTTTTTATGTATTAGATTTGGACGACACAGTGGTTCGCTGTAGAAGGAAAAATAGTGTGAAATATTTCACTTCGACTGGTATTTTACACCTGTTGACGTACATACGTGATAAATGTTAACTCACTTGACCCGATTTTTCCGTGAAATCATTTCTGTTCAATTGTTGAATGATCAAACACGAATACTTAATTACTGGTCGAACGTTTGCACATCATATATACTCTAAAAAGTTTAACAACCCTTTAAAAATCACTAAATAAACCCACACAGAAAGCCAAACCGTAAAGTGTCGTAACTTTTCATTATCATTCGTGCCAACTGAAACGTTAATTAATTGCGCCAATTCCTTACATCTTTTTTACATAAATGTTGCAAAAGAATTCTGGCTTCTGCATGGAAAGTATTTTTAACATCAACGGTATCACAACGAAAGCGCAAAGGAAATATTCTATTGACATTTAGGAATTTCACGTACAAAGAATGTCACAAAGAAATAATAATATTCGACCGCTCCACTTCGTCCATTCTCTGTCCCGGTATTCCACCCGAACGATAAAGTAACGACAGAACGCCGGATTTCCCAAGTACCAGTGAATCGATATGAGAAATCTGTGAGCACGCTGGTCATTCAGAAACGTATTGTACTCGATTCTGGACGGGACGGAATTCAGCTAGGTCGGAAAAAAGAAACGCGGCAGCCTTCAAAGAATTTAATACGAGAGTTGAGCCATCAAGAACGGGAGGGGACCATCGTTTCTCAACTTTCTCAGAGCTCCCTTGGTGGATTTTTGATAGCGTGGCGAGTGCACTTCAGTTTCCGGGGGAGAAGAAGATATTTCGTTCGATTTCCTGGCAGGACCATGATATCGGATAACTCGATCGCAGTTAGAAATAGAAGACACGATTTAACCCCTTGAAAGGGACTTTCTCGCGATACGTGATCGCTACGTGCACAATGCATCGGGAAAAATGGCAATAGACGCGACAAGTGTGTAAACATGGCAATACAATTTGTCAGATAGGGGTACCTTCCATGTTTTATTGTTTGAAAAATAATTAGCCAGATTTTTTTAATCCTACAATATTTCGTTCGATTACTATCCTTGGCCCTAATGTTGCATTATTTTTGTCGAATATATTTATTCACTATTTTGCAGTTTCAGTATTGGTTTCACATTAAAACAGGAATCGAATATTTCGAGAATCATAATCTCACCTAATAATTGTGCAGATTAATCGTTTGTAAGAAAGACAGCCAATTTTCGATGAATTAGAAATGGACGACTATTAAAGAGGTTCGAAAGGTGTCTGACGAAAGCTCGAAGGAATTCGCAAATATTCGTGAAAAGATTGAAAGGTTTACAGAGGCGTAAAAAAACACGTTGAAAAATTCATACGTCGCCATGCCGGTCGCTCGAAAACGGCGTTACAAATTGGTGCTTGTCGAGGCGCAGGTTAATTTTTTTCCGGACAAGTCCCTGGTGGAGGGCAGAATTATTAACTGACCACGGTATATTGATGCGACCGTGTGTTGCTTCGTTTCGCGAAACGCGATTTCTGTTTCGAGAAACTAATTTCACGTCGGGCCACCGGGCGGCGTGATGAACAGCGAGGACTTCATGCCGAGCGATAAATTTACCTGGAACGGGTAGTTTGTGACAGGGGGATCTTCCACTTCCGGTCATCGTATCCGGGAAAGCTTTCACCGGGCATCGGAGTGAATTAACGAAAAGAACGCACCGTGTTTCAATTGGCCTGGAGGCATTTGGTGGACAACGTGAAAATCTTTTGCAAAGGTAAATTATTTTTGAAGCTATTTTGCTATTTCATTATTTACGTGTTACTAAATATACGTAAAATGATGTACATAAAGATAACAGTAAGTAACGCAGAAGGGAAATAATGCAGTCACGATTGCGAGGTACAGTAGATATCTAAGTAGAACAAGCTGTACATAGTCAGACGTGGCGTTCATATGCATGTACGTTATACGTGTCTCAATAATTTCCGACAAAAATTCTTCCTGGGGAAAGTTTACAAAATACGTAGAAAGACTCGATGCACATATCAACCGTGCCATAGAAAAATCGTTATCAACAAATATTCGACGAATTAAAAATAAACCGAAGAATTTCTATAATATCTACGAATCACTTGCAGCCTGATTTACTATTTCTTTCACAACAATATTACTAAAACCGGTCGCGCGATCCGCATTATTGTCTTCTTCCCACTTGTCCTGACCCCGGGCCAGTGTATCACGAAGACATGAATCCTAATTAGTCAAAACAATAGGCCCGAGGACATAATTAACGTGCAAATTATCCCGACCGCCGTGAGCCCCGGTGTTCCGGGGCAATCTGTTAACCGGCTGGGACTTAATTTAATGGACACCCAGTGCTGTCATAGTTTCCACGCTTGATATTTCCTAACGAGCTGACACAGAACCGAACTCGGTGCCCGCGTTGATACGTTTGTAAAGTCGAGAACGTCCAGTCGACTAATGTCGCGGGCCGTTCCGATGTCTGAAGGCATGTTCAACGTCTACGGGACGGAAATCCACGAGTGGAATCGTGCAGCGGTGGCTCTTAAATTTCCAAAGGGGAACAGCGTTAATACCATGGTAATCCTCGGGGAAAGTGTCACGACCGATTGGAACACGGATCGGTCGAAGTTACCCTCGGTTCGATCGCGATAATTTCGTGATTTGTCTTCGACAGCGGACGCTTTCGAATTGGTAACAATACTTATTCTGCCGTGCGACGAAAAATTTAGAAACGTAGAAACGAACAGTGAGAAATTTATAAGAACGTGTCGTGTGAAAGAATTTTGCGATGACAATTATGTAGAACATTCTAAACTTACGTTTGGAAGAGGAATGAATTTTTCTCAACATTTCCGGATCGAAGGAAAAAGTGTGAACAGTATTGAAAACATTGGAAAGTGTTCGGATGTTTCGCATTGCACACCTCATACGCGATAACTGGCGGGGGACGTTGGCTGCCAAGGTAAAATGCCAAACCGAAGGTGAACGTAACAAAGGGGGGGGGGGGGGGTGTCGGAAGTTTACAGAAGTTCGCGAACTAGTCCCCATTTACAGATCCATCTTCCGGTCGTAGTTTGTTCCCAGAGCAAATGTTCATTTAAACTGGCAAGCAGTCCCGCCAGTTTTCCTACATTTCGATGTCAGCTTAAACGAGCACAAGTCCTGGAACAATGTTAAACGCGCGCTACATAATTTATCTTGCAGCTGCCTTACGCGTGCCCTTTCCCAATGCGTTCCCGTGTCTTCCTTTAAATTGCACGATTCGTTTATTCTTTTCTTCAACGCCGCGCGGAGAAATTTCATTATGGTAGAATTACCGTCGAGAAAAAAATATTAACCGCAATTAATCTGAAGCTCAGCGTGGTTGGTTTCAGTTTGACGAATTAAAGTTTTATCTCTCACTGGACATTCCGCTCGTTCGGTTTAAAAGAAATATCACGGCAGTGGAAGATTATGGTAAATTAAAGAAGCTTCAAAGAGAAGGGATGCCTTTTTTTATATTTTGTTGACCAACTAGATTTCCCGTTTGGTGAAATTAAAATGAATGGTCAGCAGCAAAGACCTCGAATCCCCTAATCTACGTGTCTGTACATTATTCATCAGCTTTTCGAAGTGTTCTTCATTTTCTATTAAAACCACTTAGTGCCACGTCTGGCTTTACCTGAGACTGAGTATACCAGATTAAATATAATCGTCAGAACATCCCATTACATGAATAAATCGACGCGCTGAATAACTTTAATGGGAACGTTTTAAAGGTAAAGCTCGTTGAACTCCATAGTGTAACGGTGTTTAATAGAAGGATCAGCTAGTGAAAAGTGTGCAGCAACTTTTGTCGCGTTCACTTTATGTTATATAATTTCAATTTGTTCCGCGTGAAATACTTCGACGCTGTATACGCACGATTCGGAGCGGGGATTAATTAATTGGAGAAGAAGGTCGACGAAAAATAGGAGAAAATTCATTTTCTACTTTAATACAATTAAACATGATGCGTAACATAATTTTAACAATTCAAATCCACAAATTTCTATTCCTTGTACACATTCGTTTCGCCCAAATCCACACGAATATCCTCGTCGCACTTATCGCGACGAAATTTTCCCAATCCGACCGGAAATTTAATTAACAGACAGTCCCAATTACTTTTTCGCCCCGACGCAAACACAATGCAGCCACGATTATTCGCCCGAACTCTGGCGCGATCCGTTCGTCTGTGAAACACTCGCCAACTGTCAGTAAACCTGTAACCAGCCAGAGATAAGCCTGTTGGCCCCGGCGCGTTTCCACTTTGTACAAGGGGCAACGAGGGGGATTTGACCGGTTTCAAACGGGGATCGGGCGAAAACAGGCCGAAAACTTGGAGCCTCTGTTCGAAAGAAAAATGAGTGGGTGCGAAGAAGGGTGGAACGAAGGGGACAAAGGGCCTCGGGGCACAACGTCGGTCTCGAGGGTTTCGTAAACCGCTTTCCCGCGAGCTATATTAACGGGTGGCTGGTGTGTGGCAGAATTTATAGCGTTAAAGCAGCCGGCCCCGCAGGCCTCCGTTAATACCGAAGACAAACTCGTGCACGCGAGCCGAGCGTTCACCTTGGAACTCGGTGAACGCAGGTAGTTCTTAGTCCCGGGGTCAACCCGATTCTCGTATTTGCGCGCAACCAGACCCTGGCCCCGTTGGAATTGCGCGGAAGTTTATGGCAGACGCCGCAGCGCTAACGGGGAAAATATTGAATCAGTTTTGGACAGGTTGTTATTGCGTTTTGGGTTGCGGGGGGTTGCACTGTCTTGCAGCGATAGGGTTGGATTAGTTTCGCGGACTAGAGGGACGTTCGATTGTTGTTTTACCGTGTAGGAGGATCGTTGTGAAAGCAATCAATAGATTGGTGTTGGATAATTCAATTAATTGGGTCGATTATCTGAGGAAGAGAAAAATCGCATGCAAATTTGTTGTGAATAATGGTGTTCAAGGATAATGGAGGGGGGAGTGAAACTCTAGTTTCGTGGACGAGAGGGATGTTTGATTTGTTGGTTTATTGGGAACGCGATTGCTCGATTGGCTTAGGGTAAATCGAGCTATTTTATGGGACAAAGAGGGGTATTTATAGCCTACTTGCCGGATAAGCAAGTCATACAGCCGACGGGCACGATTCAGCTCATAATTAAATTCCAAACAGAAAATCCAATGCAAGTCAGCCCCCGTGACATCGTGGACCGATTTCATCATTAATATCGCGATAGAAACGGCTCGACTCGATTGGTTATTTTATCCTCCGCTCTGATGAATTAATCGTATCGACGTGGACAAGCACGTCTTTTCCGCTTAAAAATTCCATCCGTTGGATCCCCGCCGCCGTTCCATTTCGATGTATCAATCACTCTGTACCCGATATTTCATTATTTACGATAAAACCGGCTCGTATACATGCTGCAGAAGTCACTTTTAAATATTCATTCGATTGACCTGGATCCATCCGTTACTCGATGTAATCGCGGGGCTAATCCGGTCCGGATTATTTTAACCGTGGTGAATTTTTCAGACGCTCGAGTTGTTAGATTGTGGTGGTAATAGCGACTGGTTGATTAACGCGCCGTTAATTGACAGGTGCGTCCCGTGCGAAATGTTAGAAAACTGCGATGCTTGATACTATTTGTAGCGTTTCAATTATTATCGAGACGAACGAGTCAGATCGAAAGGGGTGCTACTTTGTAATGTTTTTTTCACGCTAGTTAGAGGTATCTGTTAGCACCTGTGCAACGATAAAACCAGTTCCCGAATAAGCAAGAGGTCTTATGAATGAAATCTTACAAAAATAGAACAGCCAGCCTGTTTTGTCTTAGATATCACAAATCGAATTGGATGCTATTAATTGTACGGCATTCCTTGCGAGCCTTAATATCAGAATTAAAGGCGCATTACCGGCAACCCAATCTCTGAAACAATCATTATTTGATCGTTAGCGTCGAGGGGGTACCATCAGAAAACAATCCTAAACGAGCTTACACCATCTGACGGTGTCTCATCATCGATCGCCGTCTCGCCGGCTTATTCGTTCTCACATGTTGGGAAAAAAGTTAAGCGTACACTTGCAACTTTTGTTTCAATCCAACTTTCCCAACGGCAGACGTGGCTGCCGCCGTTCTCCAAGGGAGGAACATTATTAAAAAGAACAAATCCACGAAGTCCGAGGTAGACATACCATTTACAGAATCTTCGAGGGAACAGTTTCCCAAACAAAAGTATCTACAAATCGATTCGAACGCGATTCAGAAATTGTCCCTTCTTGTCAAACATTTTGCAACGCAAACAAATACCTCGTTGAATAATTTCATTGAATTTATTGGATTTTTCATTGCATAACTATTAATTGTAATATTTGCAATGTAACAATAATTCCACATCGACATTTTATTCCATTCTGTGTAATTGATAACAATAATATTTATTATTTCATTCGGTAAATTATGTACATATTAATTTGTACGACACATTCTGTTAATTGTATTAATAAGAATATATTTTCGGGGTGTCCGATTTGTTACTACATTATTATTAATCTGTTCAATGAAAGTGCTGTTCCTTTAAACATGCGTCAAGTATGTTGCAGGTGTGTGCAACGCACACCTAACTGATAAACGATCATTGATCAGTAACGAGTTTCAATGTTTCAACCTCAGCTCTCATTGTCAGAAGAACCCGCATTGTATATGGAATGACCCAATATTTCCAACGAACCAGACGCAACTATTTCACCGTATAATTTCCCACATTCGCGGAACGCACAGAGCGTGGGAATCGTGCAAACATTCATCTTCGTCGAAATTCGCACGATAATCAAGCTGCAACGTGGCGATGTTATAAAATCTTCCGCGAGCGCCGCGCGATCGGTCGTTTCGCTGACAAATTTGTCTGGCCGCGAGCATCATCGAGGAGGAACGATAGTGTGTACACGCGTAATTAGTCGGCGAGCGGGCGAGCTGACCGGGCAAACCGAAATTCCCGGTGAAATATGTTAAAACGCGGACATATCGATTCGCCGGGGCTAATTAAAGGCATCGTGAAAAATGTACACCTCGATGAATCATCGATGCGTCGATGTCACGGTCGCTAATTGGGATTAAAATATCCGATTTTCGTGGAAATTGCCGCGGACATATTGCCCGCGCGCTTTCTTCGATAAATGTCGATTCTCCGATTAAATACCAATGTTTGTCGATTGTCGTTTAATCCGGTTTGATTCTCTAAACTTTCACGCTGATTCTACTCGTTGGACTCCTTCCAGGGCATACTTGTCTCTCGTTGAAACGTATTGATAGCCCGTTTAAATAAATAATTAAATTTTCTGCACGTTTCTTAAAAGCAACGTTAAGTCACCAGTACATGTGTCTTATTGGGCAGAGACGTTGAAATAAGTTGCCAAGAAGAAAGAAGCAAATTCATTGTTTCAACGTGATCATTCGCCGCAATAATTAAACGGGACCAAAGGCGACGAACGAAACGGAAAAACATTTCAGAATAATGCGCCCGTCATTACGGCTATTCGGAATGAACGTAAATTAAACATTACGAATTATGAAGCACCGCGTACACGAGCCGGTATCTCCGGACACGCCGGCAATATTCCATCAAAATTCAGCCGCATTTGATTTGCAACAACAACGGGTCCCGGTGATAACGTGACTAGCCCTAATTACAGTCTTACCAGTGAATCCGCTATAACGTGTGCCTGCATCGCGGCCACTCGTCATCCCTCGACGTTCTACACGTCACGAATCATTAATAATTCCCCCGGCCATTAGCCGAGGCTTTAACCTGTTTAATCGTGCAGCACAGCGGCCTTTCCACGATGTCCCTTAGCGTGAATTAATTAAGACGCCGGTCGGCTGTATAATAATTGAAGTTTTCACGGGTGAACCCGGTGACACGGCACGGACGTGGAGCGAAAGGGTTGAGGCGAAGAAGGGCGAACTGTCGAGTCGAGAGGCCGACAGGCGTTACACAAGGGCGAGAAAAAATTAAAAGAAATAAATAAATAAAACAAGACAGAGTGGAAGAGGAACCTCCGACCATTATTCATTCTCCATTGCACGAAAATAATAGATCACGTGAAATCACTGGTGTCGGAGGACAGGTACGTAATACAGGGTGGATGTCGGATTGATATGTTTTTCTTTTCTATATCCGAGTGAGAAATATTTTAAGCGAATAGCGCAATTTGTTTTGTCTGTTTTAAACAGCGCGTAATTTTCTTTTTTGCTGGCTATAGCTGTGTAAATGATAAACGGAAAGACCGGAGTGTTTCTTGCGTAAGCTATGTTGTTTCTGTTTGCAATACTTTTTACTAAGAAAAATATTCAACTCCCTTCGCCCTGTATATTTGACCAAAGTTCCCTGCTTTTTCACGTTACTCGGTCATTCGATCTCCCATTCTTTTGTCTTATTCGTTCCGTCTGTTTGAACGTGCTCGATGCCACCGCGCGTGATGGTGTCCTTTATATCCTGCGAAAGTGAAGGTGGATACTCGTGTATTTCACGTGGGAAGAGTTGTGGGCGAAGGTGGGGCCATAAAGAAAGGAAGAAGCTTTTAGGATTTTCGGAACGACCAAACTTCTTTTAGGGGATCCACGTGATTAATTACCCACAAAGTTTCATTGACCTAAAGAATATACAGTTGATTACACTATTCTCAACCACGCGAGCTTCCCACAGTAAAGTGTTTAATGAAATGGCGAAACTTGAAGTTCTAATTAAGCGTCGGACGTAGGAGGGTATAGGTATCCCATTGTGCCGTTCATCCTTCTTTTTCTCTTAATCTAATAACAGTGAAACAACTTTGTGGTAATTCGCTTTTATTTTCAGTAAAAAGAAAGTTTGAATTGCGTCGATTAATTCACGGATTACGTACACTATTTATCGTGGGTAGCCGACATTTTTCTTTTCTCTTTTTATATATTAAGTTAACTGTTGAACGACCGCAGCTAAATTGAACGTTAAGGAAATACGAAATAGAAACGACACTGAACAATGAACAAGACTGCTCGATAATTTTGCAGCACTTTATTTTTCGGACAATTATAATCGATTGCACACAGTATCGTTCGTCATATATATTTGACAGATTATTAAATGCCACGACCAAATAAATTTAGATAATAAATCAACATTCGTCGAATAATTCGTGAAACTGAAACTGGTCCGGATAATATTTAATTGCGTCTTTTATTGCTCGTTTAATGAAATCGTTCCCGTGTTTAATCAGTTCGTCCCGACGATAATGAGGGAAACGCGTGCGAGGAAAATTTTCATCGGTGAACTTCGAAAGAACGGCGCTCGTGTGGCCCGAAAATTTATTTACACGCGTGTCGATTCATAGTCGGAAACGGTGATTAAACTGCAATTTAAATTACGCCCAGTTTCTCACTAGTTACCGGCTTCCATTTCTCGTTACACACATCGACGGATAAATTATTCTGCAACACTTTTGACTAATAAACGTCAAGCGTGTAATTTTGCATGCCCCGTCTCTGTACAAGAAAATAATGATTATATATTCCCCATTCGATCAAGCGACAATTAAGCTCTTATTTGCAGCTAATTTTATCCATATTTACCATGCCACAATTTATCAGATGCATTTATTTATTAATTAAATGTGTATTTCTTATGAATATCTGTTAATTCTCTCTCTTGAAATAAATAAATACGCTACTTGTTTAATTATGCCTTGCGATGCTACGATTCTATTGTATAATTATTATAAATATTGCTATAGAAACAAAATATCAATTGATATTCACAAAATTATTGCGTCCTGAATCGAGCTGGTCACCAAACCAAACAACTGAAAATACAATATTGAGTGTAGTTTTTCTTACTATCTGGTAAGAATCGCATATGCCTAAGTTTTTGCGAGCGTTAGACACTCGATGAGCGTAACGAGAGCAATTTATCGGAATGGACGAGAAGCTCAATTTCTTCCCCCATTCTATCCATCTCTTGGTGCATGCTCGAATGGACGAAGCGTCACGAGACTCTCCGAACAAATTAATTGCAATTAGATTTCGTCGATGGATCGCCGCCGGTTGGAAAGACGCCTCGAAAATTTTCCGCCCTGATTAACAATTACAATTGCGACTGCGGAGAATCCGACGTCTGTGATTAGGCGAAAGGAACTTCGAGTACCGACTCGAGCTCGACCCTCGTGGAAACGAGCCTTTCGACCGACGACTGCGATCCCCCGTTACCCGTTCCCCTCGATGAAGACGTTTCTCGAATTTTACAGCAATCTCGAGTGTCATATAAAATGATTGAGATTGGCAGGCAAAGAGTGAGCAATTGAAATGTACTTGGACGAAACCGTTACCGTGACTATACATCTTGTTTAGTAATAGTTCACTGTCAGATAAATTACAGGAATGATTTGCGACACTAGGTCTCTTCATAATTTGTGACAAATTCTTAATTGTCCCGGAAAAGGGACCTCAGCGAACGAAAAATCTTTACACGTCGAACTTGGTTACGAACACATTTAAACATTTATCAAAAATTAAATGCGTGTACAGGGAATGTATGACTTCAAACGTTTCGGGTTCGTCGAATTAGTAAAGCACAAAAAAAATTCCCAGTCGATTGAAAGGGGGGAGACAGCAATAAATCTCTGGCGGCCAGTCCAAACAGACAACCCTTTTTTTTCCACCGGAAAATAAATGCGGAAGGCCAATTCGAACGCATGGTCGGGCGCGCGACAATCAGATTGCGCGGACAAGATTTTAATTGCGTTCCCGACGCAATTGGCGCGGATCTAATTACGACAATTATCGCGTGTACAGGCATACCAGGGAGGGGGGAGGGGGGAGGGGGTGAAAGAGATACAGAGTGGACACAGAGAGCGAGTTAGAGAAGGCGCGTTCGATCGCAAAAAATACTCTGTTATTTAAATTATACACGGCCGTTGGTTCTCTCTACGCGAACGATCGATAAACCGTTTCACCCTCGTCACCGTACTATCGGCCGTTTAGCCGAGAACTTTATTGCAATGGTGATAAAAACGACGCCGACGATAAACCGCTAATCAGTGCGGCTGTGTGTCGTCGTGTACGCGCGGTGTTCCAGGTAATTATTTCCATAGGATGTCGAAACGTTTCAAACGCCGGAGAAATTGTTTCGGTCGATAATGTAACAGGTTGATTTTATTCTGGCTTGCTCTGATGTGCATTACATGTGACGTATTACTATTTATTACTGTCCACGGGGTAACATAGCGTTACTTATTAATGCAGTACAATGATGGTCACTGAGTGACTAAATCAATGCACTTTGAAACTTTTCCCTCGCCCTTACTGTTAATAGATTATTCTAATAAACAGGTTATACAAAGATATTACAAAATCTAAAAACTGCTATTGCGTTATTAAATAAGAAAAATGACATTACTATGTGACCGAAAAATAGTGTAACCAAGAATAGCTCTAAATTTAAGTAAAACTTTATTTCCAACTCATAGATTTTCTATAACTCTTTGTATATGTAGGAAGAAAAGGTAGGCAATAATCTAGTGCAACGCCATACCACGACAGGTATTATTCGTTCGATTGTGCAACAGTGAACGGATTAAATCGGCTATTCGATGCCAGCCGAATCGTTCTTTAATATACTCCTTGCTATTTCGTTTTGGTTCCATTGGTGTTTTTTCTGCGGCTAAGAAGAGAAACGACCGCCTACAGTGTTTGCAGAATGGATTATACGCTGGAGTAATATTGGATTGCTACAGGGGCTATAGGAATTTTTACACGGGGCAGTGATTCAATTAATACTTCTTCCGGCGAGTGTGTCGATTATTTTCTTTTTCGGGCAAAGAATTGCCGCACACTTGTTTGTTCTCGGCATTATCAGCGACAGGGTCGTCGGTTTTTTGATATTTTCGGGGCACAATGAATTCGAACCGCATCGCTTTCCCATCAAATGCTCGTTCGGACGCAGGGCGCACGCTTTTTTCCGGTTTCCCAATGGGACAAAATTGCGTATAAATTTGAAAGATATTGCACAGGTGTCTTTAAAACAGCGTGCTCCGGGGTACATAACTTTTTACCGTCGCTCGACAATGAAATATGAGAGAGTGATCAATTCCCTGTGAATTTAGGCGAACATAGTTTTTTCACACAAATTATTATTACTAATTCGTTGTTTACTATTTCAAAGATTATTCCTCCCGGAACGATCCGTCTGATTCATCGCAATTTAACAACCCCGATTTTTACACAGCGGCGTGAGAAACGGTTAAATCGTTTGCCACCTAACGAGGGAGAAACGAATCTCCATGGCCTGTCCACACTTTGCCCCGACTTTCATTAATTTCGTCGAGTTCGGCCCGATTGCTTAACGAATGCGCATATTCCGGGGGATTTGGGAAACGAACGACAAGAAGAAGTTCCGATAGAAAGTACTCGTTAGATCGCCGGTAACAATGGTTCCTCGAGTGCAACGAGTTTTCGGCCGCGAGTTTCGACCCGGCTGGTTGATTAAATTCTTCCGCGACTAAATAAAATATCAGGCAGCCTTCTTGGCTCGCTGGCTGCACAGGAAATGCAGATTAAGCCAACGACCGATGCCGCTCGCTCCGCTATTGGAAATTGAACGAACGATTCCTCCACGGCCGATTCGTTTATCCGGTTAAACCGGTGCACGGCCAACGAGGGGGAAAAAAGAACCGGTATATACGTACGTACATACGTATGTATATGTGTATTCGTTCATTTATTCGACGAATGCTTTATCGGGGAATATGTATCGACGTTGGCCCGCCTGGCACGAATTAATCAAAGTCTCGAAGCTGTGTTGCCGAACGAGAAACACGACGATGATCGGGGATGATTTTGCAAGGGGGGAAATAGCGTAGAATGTTCGCAAAGTATAACGACAGCTGTTCTATACGCGGCGATGGAGAATATTATAATTAATAACAAACGATTCTTCTCTCGCGGCAAGGAACACTTTGAACGTCCGCGATATTCATTTTCTATCCACATTGTTCACTTTCATTTTGTACTCCCCTTCTTTGCGTCCTCCGTCGAGTGTCCATTCGATCCTACTTTAACTACCCCCTCGGTCGCGTTTACACAAACTCGCGAATAGTTTTAGACAAACGAATCACGAACGCCAAATGTCAAACACTGCGCCAACCGCGATCGGCCCAATTTCGCAAGTCACTCTTCTCCATTGAAGACGAATCGACGACGTTCGAAAATTAGACACGACCGTGAAAATCGTCGAGCTTTTCGGGGTTCGCTTCCGGTCGCATTACCGCAACCGAGCAACATCCCCCCCCGGGATTACATGAACCGCCGGTGCTAGCAGATTGCTCGGCAAATAGGATTGTGCAGCCAAACAACTAGCAGCAGTTACGAGAGAGATTGGTATCGCGAGAACGAGGCCGGGGTATATGCGCACCAAGCGGCGAGGGGGTTTGTAGTAGCTAAATCGACCCCAGTTTTTCCATGTTTGCGTTCGCCTCGAATCGGCGGCGAAAAGAGATCCGTCGGAACGTGCAACGAGCTGTCGGAATCGCGGATAACTTTCTCCTGGGGTAGCTGCCTTCGCGGAATTACTCCCCACTTCCTGGTCGACCGTTCGCGATACCACGATTCGCGTTCGTTTATGAGGCCAGCGCATTATTTTCCTCGGGGTGGTTCAGAGAGAGCAGAAGCGGTCTCTTTGTTTCTTTCACCGGCGTGTACATTGTCTCGGTTGGCGAATGGCGATTGCGAGTTCTTTTTACAGGTGCGAACGGAATTGGAAATTGAATTTGGTCAACTGAAACGGTTCAAATGAATTGGAAGAACGTTTCCTTGGACGCGTTTTGGGCTCGGTCGAGGTCCGTTTGGGTTCGTTGGAATACTCGCGAAGGAAGATAGAAAAGGGGCGAAGGTATTTGAATGAACACGACGTTCAGTATTTTTAATTATACACGGGAACGGATGTGGTTTGGAATTTTTTACCACGGAAGTAGATGTACGCTTTGGAAGAGCTTTTAATATGGCCAGTAATTTTTAATGAATTTCCACCGAGAAACTTGTGCATGTTAATGAAAGGTTGTTTTAATTGAATTCAAAGTGCATTTTACAAACGATGATATACCATATAAAGCACTTCCGTTGAATGTCCCGGGATAAAATGGGCGCGGGAAATTTCGAAGAGTTTCCTTTTTCGCCGTTTCATGAAAAGCACGGCTCGAAAACTCTTTGAGGACGGTAAATAAATTTCGAGCGTTTTGTTCCCCCTTGAAGCGCGAAAATTGTTTGCCATCGCGTTAGAGTTCTAATTTTCTTTCCTTTTCGACGGAAAAACATAAATCTTTGCGCCGTGATAATCTGTCGCGCGCAAAGAGTGCCGGGGAAAAAAAATACCGTTTCTTATTTCACTTTGCTCGTCGTTCGTTCATTCTTTGTCCACGGTGAAAACAGCGGCTGCCTGGACGGAAAGTGCTCGTTAAAAGCGTCGCGGGCGTGATATACTTTTAAAAATTGCGATGCATCTCGCGGAATAGCACGGACTCCCTTTTACCTGCGTGATTTCTCTTAATTCTAATTTTCTTAGGCGCGGAAGGAATTCGGCCTTATCTCCCGGTGAAACAGAACGAAATGGCTGCCGTAACTTACGGTAGCGTTCGTTCAAATGATCAACAACGGAAAAAAGAAGATAAAGCTTCCCTGCAAAGAGATTTCACTTCCACGCGTATCTAGACAAACGTGATACATGTTGCGCGCTGGAAACTTGGGCAATTTAATAAATCCTGAACGACTGCATTCGCGTGTACACGAACCCGCTAAATTATCGAGGATAGATGTAACGAAACTTAGAATTTGCATTTTTGGCTTAGCGCCATGTGTACGCTTAATTAGACAGGGGGCGACCTGGCATCTCATGCGCGTCATTTAAATATCTGCGCTTGACGAAATTTCAACTGGCAAAACTGCAATTAAAAACGTCGAACCGCAAGATTTTTATTAATTCCTAAATGCGAATGCAAATGCATTTATGCAAATGCAAATATTAATCCCTAAACAAAAATTGAAGAAATTCCTGTCTGCACTATGATTGCTTATACTACTGTGTACGAACGACTATCCTCTGTATTCATCTTTCGAAGCGGCTTTTTTAATCCAATCTTCGAGTTAAACGATACCAGATAATGGAACAAAGAATCAAGAACGACCAAAGGAACAAAGAATCAAGAATCAAGAACGATTTCTATTGAATCGCTACTATTCACGAGACCCCCGATATCACGCACGGCATAGACTCACCCCGCTCCTCGACAAAGCAAACGCAAGGAAACCTCGAAAGGAATCGGTTTCGAAGCATCGCCCGATCGCACCACGCCAAGCGCTAAATCCACCCAGTCCAATTATTAACCCCCGTCTATTCATCACGGTCATCCGCCATCGTCGCAACGGTCAACTCGCATAACGCGGCCCAAAGGCTTGCCCCGTTCTCGTCTATATTCATAGCTCGCGACCAGACGTCCCATAACGTCTAAGAACGTTAATCTTCGTGCCGGCGAAGGCCGTAACCGTTGATCAGATAGCCTCGTTTCACAAAGGGACGGGGATAAGGTTGGATAGAGATCCACCGTCCACGAGAATTCTCCGCCGTTCTCTGGCTCGTCCCGAAAAGGACGGGGATTCGCAATCGCGTCCATCGACTGAACCGTCCCCCCTCGAGCTTTCCACGGGGATGTGGCCGTAACGCGTAAGATCTGTCGGTGGACAGAGACGTCGCGGCGCGTAGCGTCGGCGTTGGACGAGCTGGTCGCGTGTAACCGAATGCCAGCTGGCAGGCCGTGCCAAGGCAGGAAGGAACTATCGATCGATTCGTGCCCACTTGCTTCCGGTGTGTCCTGGACGATGCATCCGGACGTCGCTCGTCGCGAAATGTGCAGTGTGAAATGCGGCCTCTGTCTGGCCCGGACGCTTGGGTTTCACGGGACCGGAATCATGGTGTCGTTTGGGCAAATGCTTGCCTCAATGGGACAGCCGTGGTCCCCCTGTTTTCGGTTGACATCGCGGGGGATGCCCTTTGCACGGGGCAATTTAGATATCGACGATGCGCTCGTCGGATCTTTTTGCGTTGATGAGTGGGGAGAAACGTTTGTTGGTGTCCGTCGGTCACACGTAGGGGAAATTGGTAGTGGGCTGTGTCGATGGGTGCGCCAAACGCGAGGTTCATTTTCTTAATTAACAACGAAAGGGTTACGTCCGGAGGAGCTATCTGATACTGTGAAATTAATTTACGTTTCACTCTGTACGTGTATATAAAAATACATACGCCGTTAAATGATTTTATTCCAGAATGAACGAGCTGCATTGTGTACTGCATATTATTCAATTCAATTATTCTACTTAACGAGGCACGTATGCTGCGTCGCGAGCATAATGTACCCGTCGATTAGATCAGACGGGGGTGATACCGAAATCAGTACACAGCCAAGGGTGGAGCGGTTGTTAAATGGAAATACTCGTAATGGCCGACGTCCGAAGCGCGGGTGTAATCTTTAGATAAATTGTATGCCGGCGGAGTCAAGGCAGTAACTCCGAAATGACCAGGATAGACAGCGTTTATGTGTTCGCGTTACTGCAAATTGCGGCCGGTGCGTTTATTTGATACCGCTGCGACTGCTACCGTTGCCGGCTAAGTGCATCGAAAGCAGACCGTAGAATACTGCCGGGGAATAGTGGTAGTGATAGCAATTTTGACGCCGTTTCCTGTAGTCCGTTCTAATTTCCTTCGAGGCCCGCGGTGCGGCGTACGAGGAACTCGTAACTCCTTCAAGTGCGTCTCTTTACGACGCGTCGTAACGTGGAGTTCCGTTGCAGCTCGCCTCGTCGACCATCTTCCTCGTTTTATAAGAGGGTTACGGGGATATCTTGGACAGTTACTGTAGATTTCGACAAATAATTGCCCGGGTATAATTGGGTTCCCTTAATGCCAATGCTCTTCCGGTGTTTCGTTGGCAGAGTTCGTTTCGAATACAGTGAACAACGTTTGATGTAAAAAGGGGAATATGTATTGGCTATTTGGTATCGGAGCTTGCGTGAAAATTGTAGAATAATATGTAGCGCATTGCTGGTGCTAATTGTACGAAATGTTATTTGGCAATTGTCGTTGGTTGCCAATTTTCGAAGTATTATTTGGGTATTGTAGATGATTTTAATGAAACCCGTTCACGATACAGACATCAGTTTCCACTTTCCCGCTTTTCCTTCGACGAATCGAGTTCCGTAATTTCACCTGCGTTCCGGCGACGTAGCGCAAAACGAAAGAAAGGCTTTCCATGTAATTCGTGGCACAACAACGGGGCGTTTTCGCACGAAATATCTCGGCGAGGCCGCGACGCATGCAATTTTAACGCGTTCAACGAGAAATACGTCGGCGTAACTGGGGCTGCCAGGCCGTCGTCACTCTTACACCGTCGCGTACTGACGACGCAACGAAAAGCCCCGCCCGAAAGTTCACCCGACGACAAAGGAGCCGGCCACTCGCCGGAATCGGAACGCGCTTATAATGGGAATTCGGAAACAATGCCACCCGTTATCGAACCGGCTGCATTCATGCACCGGGTGCTCGACAAGTTCGATCCAAGTTTAATATTCCGATGACACGTCGGACTTGCAATAAATACTGCCAAGAAGTTTCGAGCGGATACACCTTTTTGTGGAAAATGGGTCGCTGTTTCGTTTAAATGAAACATATATAAATAAATCACAATCAATGAATGCAGAGAAGAGGTGCATATTTCGTACGATTGTGGGAACTGTTTACAGAAAAATTTTAAAGCTCATTCTCCTTATTCATTTGCGAGTAATATCCGCCTGCTGTAAATTCTGTTTGGAACACTTTTAATATTTCGCTGTTTAATACGATGAAATGCGCGAAATAATCCCAGACTCCCCTCTAAATATACTATTCCAAAGTTATCTCTTAACAAATTCCATTAATAAAAATACCTCGACGCACGCGGGATTTCGCAGAAAAATGTCCACGATAAAATCGAAAATATCGACATCCATCGAACTACCGTGTATCCATTTTAACATACCAGTCGCAACGTCGAAACGACATTATTTCTCGTAAATACAGTTCTAGATTTTATCGCAAAAAAAAAACACACACACACACACACAAATTCAAAAGAAAACGAGAATAAAGAACACGGTACCACGATCGCGCCCGTACCTATCTATCCTCCTATTGCAGCATTTCGGATTCAATTTCCTGCCACACAAATTACCTCGAAAATTTCCGGGGAAAGCAACGAACAGACTATTTCTTCCGCGGATCGAAACGAAACGAATCTCTCCGCTGAAAGTTCTGTCGTGGATCGAAACAATTTCTAAACCCGACTGTCGGCATCCGATAATCCGGAATCCCGTACCCAGGACCGCTTCAACGTAGACAGAGACCCCTGAAAGCGGAAGTTCTCGCGCCAATAATCCGCGCGTAACGCGAACTCGCGAGGATCCGCACGTTTCACAGTCTTCGTGCACACTATAAAGGAAGCTTATGCAGCATGAAACTTTCCGACGACGGCCGATATCAATTTGCTTAACGACTACCAAGTTTTCGAGGCACGGGTGAATCGCCCAGAGAGAAATGTACGTGCTTGGCTTTCACGGCGGGGAAAAAAAATTGCCGCCACAAAAATGCTTTGTCTGTTTCTTCTTTTTTTTTTTTTTGTAACGCAGATTAGACGGCAGAAAATCATGAGCGAAATTAGATCGACACATTGTTGCTGCGTTTCGAATAATATGTTCAATATCTAAGACAGGATATTACTTAGAATAAAATTTCTCAATTGACAAGGAAATCATTTTCCGTTGCTTCAAACATGAGAATAATTTTCATGCGGGAAAACGTTTTTAATGACCCATTAAAATTTGCACCACATTAGATTAATACGTTAATTGAACTTTTATAAACGTTTTTTTTTTATTTTATTTGATTTACGAAAGAATGTTGGACGAGCAAAATAATTCTTTTTTTTTCTGGTAATAATATCAAGTGCATCGTAGGAGGAAGATGATGGATAGCGGTTTCGCAGTTTTGAGTAGTTGGATTGTTTTCGAGAAAGTTTGCGTCGGAAGGCAACGGCGAAGATCCTCGAGGTGATTCAGGAGCTTCGAAAATTCGATGCTCACCGGCTGGTCGCTTCTATCGTGGCCGCGAACATGGGACACGAGAGTTTATGCTCGCCTCGAACTCGATATTTTATCATTTTCGTTTTATTCGCGAAGTTACGCGCGAGAAAAATCTGCTGCGCGACTCTGTCGGTCGAAGGTAGTACGAGTTGTACATACGGACAATAAATTTGCACTGTGTACCGAGGGCGATTTGCGACGTTTCCGATTTAAACTATGCTTTTCATCAGGGGATAGCAGAATTTCAAATAACAACAATTATTCTTTGCCTATATTTTTCTACATTTTAATTGGACCAATGATAACGAGAACATTAATAATGGCACAGTGTTGCCCAAAGATTTTGCAAAGTATTATATTTTGTAGAATATCTTTTTAAAATGGACTTTCTTCTATCATATATTTTCTGTATTAATAACAACAATGTTAGCAATGACGGTTCATTTAATTTAAAATTACCGGGGGGGTTATAAAAAATGATTGCACCATTATTATGTTACTCGGGGTAAAGGGGGCAGTTACTCAAAGCTAGATGAAATTTTCTGCAAGTTATGACAGCATTTTGGGTCACCATATCTATGCAATTCTGCATACTTCCGCTCGTACGTATGTGCGGAGCATGGTATGCGCATGAACGTAACCAAATATATAGAGAGCAAACGTATGTATCTACTTATACATGCAGCCGCAAACATGAACGCCGGCTACGACATTGTTGCGAGCACTCCTGTATGAGTTACCAACATTTGTATGCACAAACAGGCTGCATTGTTACAGAGGCAATTGCTGGAATTGCAGAAGTCTACTTCAAAGGGATTGAAACGGTCCCCGCGCGTTCCCCTACGAAAGTAGACACAAAATTTTGTAACTGATGAAAGTGTAATATATAACAGCGATGTCAGTGTGAAGAAACGAATGACCCATCGATTTCTAAACATTTTGCCGGTTGCTCGAAGGGCACAGAATTCTGCATGAAAACGGCGCAGCCCTGTGGACAAATTAATTTCAGAACGACTGAATGAATAATTACGTATGGAATTTGAATATTCTGGTTCGATAGAAATTCGATGGCCTATTCTTTACACTCTTCGGACAGTTTACAAGTACCTAAATAAATACGAGAACGAGAATACTGGAAAATAGTAAATAATGCTCGCAATCCTTTATTGATTTTCTAAAATAAACGCAGTGTTGGAATTAAGTGAATCGTTTTCGAAAAGTCCTGTATGCGCACGTGAATTTCCACCGAGATAGTCGCTGCATTTACACGTAAACCGAGATGTAATTCATGTACGTGCGCATTCACATCGACATACAGTAACCGCATGATTTATCGTCTCGCGTTTCACTGCGAACTCTCGGTCCATTTCTATCATCGGTTTTCCTTGATCGCAACCTCAACCCTTTCGTGCTACCACGGTGTGGTTCGCAGCGACGACTGTCTCCGAATTCGACGAAAATTACCTTAACAAAGTGCATCGAACGTAATTTGAAAGAGTGATACAAATCATTATTTGTTTTCATTATCCCCAACGAGAGAATCAAAACGAATAAAATTCCTCTAAATTAAATTGTATCCGATGGGTGAACAAAATAGTCCAAAAGTAATTATTCCGCCATTTGATGTAACGACTAAAATTATCGCATTCCAATGGTACAAATAATTATTTCCAACTGAGGTAATTCAGTTCTTCGGCCCGAACAAAATTCCACACCACCATAAATTAGAACAATGACACGCGAACAAATATCGCCAAGATTACAACATTTTCGCAAACCCTTTCGCAGGCAGCGGGGAGTATTTTCGAATATCTTTCCTTGCCTAGCCGACGACACGGCCCAAGGTAACTCACGGATCAGCCAAGAGAGATTCTGACCACGTTTTACGGCTTCACTTTTACGTCCCCAACCCACCCCCGCGCGCTGGTTCTCCCGACCCTTTCTCGTTTTCGCGCAGCGACCTGAAATTTCGAAGTCCTGCTCGAGCTGCCTTTTCATTTAGAATTTAATGTTTCAGGTGTTTCTCTCGCTTCCCGGCCGATGCGATGTTTCAGCCCACGGGTTCTACGAACCCTCGGCGGGAAACGAGGTCGTGGTATAAAAGATATTGTAGAAGAACAAAAGGGAGATGGAAAAGACGTGAAGTAGAAGGCAGGGCTGAAAAGAGTCGTTGAGAAAGTTTTTATCGGGCGAACGAATGGACGTGCTCGTGATCGATTTTGCCGATCGATGAACCAACCATCCCCACCCGACCCCCCGACCCCCTATTTGCTACTGTCCCTGTCGATGCTGTGTCCTTTCAACGGCGATAGACTTATCCGATATTTTACTTTATTGATAAAGCGTTCGCCGGATTTCGATCGTCCTTTCCGCTTTATTTTTCAACCGGGTCTCGTCTTTCTGGGCAAAGAAATCTATAACCGCGCCTTTGGGGAACGATAACGGTACGGCGAAGTTGTCGAAATTATTGTACCAGAGTTTCTGGGGGAATTTGTTGGCACAGGCTTCGGCAAATATTTATCCGCGGGGGAATATTAATATTCCGCAATTAAAACTGCAATTGGAGCACGTTTTGGTGCACGATGATTGGCGGATCTCAATGCACAGAAATAAGAGATTTGTAGAAATATATTGTTTATACGGCTGGTGCAGAGATGACTGGGTTCGTAATGAAATTGGCTATTGTTTAAATATAATGCTCGTGAAATAAGGTTGTACGTATTAATTAAAATGTGTGATTGTTACTCGAGCAAATATTGTTGATATGCCGAGGTACAATGAATGAAAATACGAATTTAATCGGGAATAGAAATAAAATGAAACAATCACGAAGAATATCGATGCTCCTATTGATAGTTGTTCAAACTCGATTTATAACCGTTCTTAACATACCAGTGTTCACTTAATTTTTTTAATTCTATGTTAAATAACACAGCTCTTCGTCGAAACTATCGAAACACCAAGTGGGGGCTGTCGAAAGTGCGAGTGGTGTATAATTATATCGATTACCGTCGAATCTCGAGGAAGCAGCCGTCCGAACACGATCAGATGCGGAATCGATACGATAATAATTGGCTCGTGTAATAGAATTGGTAGTCTAGCCAATGGCTTGGCGGTACATAGAAATTTTGGTTGCACACCATAATAACTGATACACGCTTGCAAAAGCTGAATGGATCCGTGGTAGCTCTCACGATAAAGGTATACCAATAATCGTACCTTTTATTCAACTGAAATGGCTCGTCCTCGACGAACACGCTGATTTCACACAGGAAAATGACACTTCGATATGGTTATCAGCAGATTTCTCGTATACGCCACGGTTTATATGAAATTCGATGGGAATTTTACGCAGCTTCCATCTCCTTTATTGGGACAGAAATGTCATAGAATTAGAAATTGAATGAGATAAATAAGCGCAGAGTAGAAATTTCACAAGAGTCGAAATTTAATCAGATAGATGAGAGTAGAGTAATTTAAATCGTAATTAAAAATAATTAATTATAGAATGTGTGAATTATAAAATTCTGTCACAGGGTTTTTTTTTTTTAAAAAAAGGAGAATTTTTTACATTTTTTCTATTAATTATTATTTCAATTTAAGCGAGATAACGCGAATCGAAATTATGTATAAAAGGTGTACGATTATTGTAGTACAATATTTTATTATTCCCTCGTCTTAAGATTAAAGTGGGAGCAGTTGATCAATATCTTCCTTTCTCTAGTGCCAAGAACGACACTTGAAGCTTTTATTCCTGGCCATAAAGCAAGTTTAACATGTCACTTGCCGCGATACAAGGCTGGATAGAATGCGTCGAATGAATTGTAGCCTGATCCAACGTCAATATTGATTAAGTACATAACGGGGGAAAAGTCTAACTTTGCTCTCGAGGTAACACCGTACGATACCTGACACGTAATGCCTCGGATTAAATCCGAAGTGTCTTTGCTTGTATCCGACGATACTGGCCCGAGAAATCGCGCAGGATATTATTTACCAAGTTGTACTGAACAACATGCACTGTGCACACGAGATATCGAAGGTTTAATTAATTTAATCAGCCCTGTCTAATCTAATCTAATCAGAAGAAAAATTTCTCACTCAATATCGCCGAGAATGGAGAATAAATCCTCCCTTTTCAAAATGAACGCAAAGCGACCCGCAATCTACTTGCCCCGTCGAAATTGAAATCAACATCGAAATCGGAATAAAAATCGGTCTAGATGAAACGCGATAGCAAATGCTCCCTCACCGATTCGGACAATCCCTGTCGCAGTTTCGGTTCGCCCGAGCTAACAGGCCTGTTTCATTTCTGTTTCAGCGGTGACACGCTTCGCGCCTCGGCCCGCGTCGGCTAGATAGCGATAGGACATTTAATTCCAAGCTTGCGCGTAGCAGGAAACTGGCGTGCAAGGCAGGCCAGAAAGCGAAGGGAAATCCACGGATTATTTCTCATGTCTGGCACGTCTGGCACCGCTGGATGGACACTTGGAGGGCTTTATGAATCGGCCGCGACGCTGGTAAGTGAAGCGTTTATTTCACTCTTAATCGCTCCGTTTGTCTTTGGTGATAAACCACCCCGTTGGTCGCCTCGCCTTTTCCCGCAAGCTTACACCCCCCCATCCAGACAAGTGTCCATTTATTCCGGAGTGGCGAAATGAGTAGCGCTGTAAATTTCCTTCCCTCGTCCCCATTGCACCTTGTTCTGGCCGACGCGTCGTGCGATTCTCCTCGTGGGTCGTGAAACCTGTGCCTCAGGGGCTTGGAGGATCGTGGAAAATTGCGATTCCCGGGGACAGAACCGCCCGATGGACGGTTTCTGTGCGATATTCGGCCGTTTACAGGCGAATCTTCATGGCGATCGTTTTCGTTTGGCGACGTTCTTGTTTCTCATGGGATAGAATGTTCGGGAGTATTCCTGTTGGGGAATGTGGAATTATTTCTTTGTCTTTTCTTTTTGTTTGAATTGTGGATCGTTCCTTGATTCAGTCGTGCGTTTGTTTTTCGGAAAACAAAGGGTAATAACGCAAATAACATTGTCCCGAAGTTTCACGAACAATTTACCCACAATTTTAATCTCGAGGATCGACCGTGTATGCAAGTAGAAACAGACGCCGCGGGTCGGACGCCACTCTAAAACATTGTAACAATTTTTCTTCAAGCAAGAATTACAAATTCCCCTTCGCCGCTTCCCGTAGCAACTACGCGGACAATACTATCAGCATAAAAGCACGGGGAATCTGTAGCAAAGTGTAGTAAGCTTAATGGTGAAAGCAGTTTGTAGCGCTTCAACGCGAACGACCGTCTGACTTATGCTGTGCATTTCTACTTATAGCGTTATGCTGCTATCTATTGTCACCGCGTACACGGAAACACATTTAGACCGTACTCTATTATCTCTGGCCGGCACAAAGTTTCCATTATTTATTGCATTTTACCGCGGACGAAGTTCACAGCCGATAGAGTTAACACTTGTTGTAGTTTGCGCCTGCGGCCGACTTATCCTACGGACCTCTACTGATACCGCCTGTGATTATCTACGATCGCTACTAGAATAGGCAGAGCAACGCGAACCATTTGTCCCCTTTCTTCGCGCAATAGAAACTTGCGGTTAAACGATTTCGATACTGAGATTCAATTGTTAAACGATTTAATTAAGTCCTGTATGATCCGATTCGGGTAAAACTTTTTAAGAAGTTAATTTAATTTACAAATTATTTAACCTAGGCAAAATCTTAACGATCGTCCGGTTTTTAACTACTTTAATGCATACTTCGAAGCGTATTATAGGAATATAATGGAAAAGCTATGGAAATATCATGAGAATTTGAGACAGATCCACAAGTGTAGCTCCAGGCAACCGTGCAATGTCGCGGTAAAATATTTTCAAGTTTCGCGGTGTTCTATAGAACTTCAAACATCAGTTGTTTGTCCACCTGGACAAATTAGAAGAAAAACGGTGTACTAATTTAAAGAGAAATTTAGATACACATTGAAAAGCCCCGTGAATCTTTTACATTTAATCCTTCGACTGTATTTAATTTCCCTTGTCCTTTTCCTTCCAATCAGTTCACGGAGAAAAATTGGGAAAAAAGATTACCGATAACGAATACAAAGATGAACGCAATAGTGAGAGATTTGGTAACAAAAAGCTTTTACGTTGCTTGATAAAAGCGCGAGTGTTTCTACAGTTTTCAATCAAAGGCATAGAACCGGCGGGCTGAAAGCTGCGCCTCTTCCTTAAAACCGTGAAACAAGGATTATTTCCCCCCGCTCGAGAAACCAAACAGCAAGGGCCCGAACAATGAAACTCGGCCGCGTTTATTAAAACAAAGTTGAATCCAGTAATAATAGAGCGACGAGGGCAATCGAAAACAAACCGGACGGTCAATTTTCGTTATCTCCTCGTCTCCTTGGAAATCCTCCCTCCGACCCCTGGACGAATCTTTCGCGAGCTTGCCGGTGGAGAACTCGAATGGGAAATTACGTCTGCGATATTACCTGTTACAGACTATTGGCCCTTATTCCGGTTCGAACGGTGACTTCGTTCAGTCGAAAATATCGTTCGCGAAAGGAAATGCGAAGGGTCTCTCAGAACATTAGACGTCTTACTTATTATTTTCAATAACTCTATCGTGCTTCTGCAAAACATTTATTTGCAAAAGCCCTGACAAAATTCTTTTTCATAGTATCATATAAATATCGAAATCGATGAGCAAGAAATGTTATGGTATTTGTTAATTTGTGTGGGAACATTGATGCTTGTTTGCTTCAAGGAGATCAATTCAATAAAGACAACGTTTGGAATTCGTACATCATAAGTTCGATCGTTCTCAATAAGGTGTTAATAAATTCGTGCTGAAATAGGCAAAAATAATAAGAGAGGTGCGAAACAAACTGGTGTTCGCATTCCAATATGCCGAAACGTGAAGTACAAACAGATTGGATATACGATGGGAAAATACGAAGATGTGTTAGAGGATTTCCTTTGGCTCATATCTCTTATAGAAGGATTCAAGACGATGCGTGGATCGGAGGATCCACGTTAGCATATGGTATATTAATATTTAATAATCGAAAAAGAGGAAAGCCCGGCCAGGTACGTTTCGCAGCGCATGCATATTGAACGTGCAAAGACGTGGTGGAAGGAAAGAGGTATACAAATAGCTGGGAACGTGATGGAACAGCTGAAAAGATGAACCTTTTATTTGAATGGAGTAGAAGGTGGATCGAAATATTATATTACATCGCTGAATTAGTCATACGACGTGCCTTCCAAGAAAGTACGGTGCGTTTCATACGAAGATAAATGTGTCGAGAAAATTGCAATTACCATCAGAATAATTGAATGGACACAAATTTTCCTACGGCCAGTAGTTATTATTTCTTTTCTAGACTTTAATTGATTCATGGAAATAGAAACCCGTGAAACGAACCTGCCCGATGCAAAATCGAAAATATATTCAATCAGTCGTCGCGCTCAAGAAAGAAGAACCGAGTGGTCCATTCCGACGTAAACGTTATCGTAAATTCATCAGGCATCGAACAGTAACTAGAAAAAAAAGACGACGAAAGCTAGACCGGTCTGCACCCTCCGGTCTCACAATCAATCTCCACCCCATCCCCCGCCCCCTTTAGTGCAGGCCGAATGCTCGAGAAGTTCGCGAGTGGACAATGAATACTTCTTTCGTCGGGTGGCACAAGAGGGTTGGTTGAAAAAAGAGGAGTGAAAGAGAAAAGGAGTGTACAAAGAGGCGACGGAGGAGTTCTCGTTGAAAATAAAAGAAACTCGAACCGCGCTGGCCGAGTCTCGGCACCGGCATTATTTACCCCCGTCTCGTTGACAAACCCTTCCGTCGAATCGACGCAACTTTTTTCAACCCGAATCAAACGAATCGGTATTTGAGGGGAAAAAACGACGAAGGGTATACGAGGCGAGAAGAATGATTTAACACATAAAAAAAGTTTTTCCCCGATCAAACGAATTTTATAGCATCGAGATCGTCGAGGTGCGTTCACAATCGGAACACGGTGTCGCGTTAACTATTACCGTCTCGTATAATCGACGTTCTTTGTCTCCCACTTTCTCTGCCACCTTGGCGGAGGTGAAATTCGAAACTAAATTGAGATTCCGCCCGATTCGTGTCTCACTTGGAACACTTTCACCCTCCACCCATCCCCTCTGTACTATGTACGAAGCGAATAGATTCTCATGCGCATCTTCGGGAGCGTGCACAGGGGATAATGAGCACGAGGAAATTCATACGAGCATTGATTTCGCTTGGGGTGAGCGAAGCTGCGCGAGACGAACCGTGGAGCATTTTGTGTGAAACTGTTCTCTATGTTTGGACACTGCGAGGGGTAAGTTGAAGAAGTAAGGGTAATTCCACATCAAGAGACGTTGATTTACCTTTCAGTGGTACTGTTACCTGTATGATATTTTGCTTCTATTACAATTTATTGCAATTTCGATGGAAAATTGTCGACATTTGGATCGCTGTAACTTTGTGACGAAAATTTCGTACGTCAATTTTTCTACGGTCGTTGCACGGGGGAAATTTCATGCATCAAATTCACGTTGATTTCGGTCGTGAAAAAAATTTCTCAAAGTCTGTGCAGACGTAAAATTTGCAAAGTTGCTGAAGGAAAAGTACCATCACTTTTCCAACTGGTACAGCATGTAAAAAAGTCTTGGAAAAAAATGAACTCCGGGCTGTCAAAGTAGAGAGTTTACGCTTTAAAATCAACCGAGCTGGATTGCTGTACCACTTTTTTTCACGAAATTACAGCAGTTCGTATATCAACAATTTTTATACGAATAAAATATGCAGGTGTGTAAATAAAGCTACGAATATTATTTTTAATTTTTATAATGCCTTATTAATCTTAACGAAATTCCGAACATTATATTTTTTTAATTCGAGTCAAGTTACGTTGTTCGTCAATTTTCGAATTCCACAAAGAACCGAAAATTGTTAAGACAAATTTTAATTGTTTCGCCTGCTGCAACTGTCATGAACTGTACGAATCATTCCACGTTGTTTTCATCCACGAGATATCAGAGAAAGTATTATAAGTCGTAAACGAGCCCTTATGACAGGACCGAAGATCGAGAGAGTATGAAGTTTTTCCCTTCCCGTGATAGACAGAGCTAATTAACGATACTTTCGAGCACCTCGTCCTTTCTTCTTCTCCCGAGTAAGAGGAGCGAGACTTGTACCGCGATTTTAATGAGATTTACCTCGCCCGGCACAGCTACGAAGCTAAAATCTTTAACCTGCTTCTGTGGTAGTCGCGAAAGGCCAACGCTGATTCTTTGAACACGGGAATTTTTGTTCCGTTCGTTTCCACGAAACTTGCACAATCTTTCAGGAGGAAGAAAACAAAAAAAAATTATGACGCCTTCGAACGGCAACTTCGTCAGACAGATATAACGATTTAAGTACTCCAAGCCGTTGGTACTTCTGTTTATCGATGGTTTGCTAAGGATTCGAGAAAAAATTTAATGGAGGCAAATATCTGACAGGCCGATGTAGAAGAGGAGAATTTATTGATGTTAATTAACCATTAAATAAATTTCCTTTTATACTGCTTCGGTGACAGTTTCTCAAGTGACGAACTACGGTCAGCACATGTGATCAGAGTAATTGCAATTTGATTCACGTATTCTGGTAAATGTAAAATGTCCATGCTTTTACCAAATCGTTAATCTGATCCAAACAGGGAAATTCTTGTGAAATTTCGAAAAACCTTGAATAAAAATAGCAACTAAGGTAACAATATTTCAAACTTGAACCTCACAAGGAATTAAGCAGAGAACAAATTATAATAATTATAAACAAATGGAAAGGCAACGAATGCACTTTCGTTAACGAAATCCCCCCCCCTAGCGGTAAAACGGATTACAGCCGAAGCACGCAAAACTCAATTAGCATTTCAGCTCAAAGGACATCGTTCCCTCTACAGAAAATTCTGCTCATTTTCCATCGGCCAGAAGGGAATAGAAGTGGACATATTAATATAATCAAAAGGATGGAGAATCGTGAAAATGTGTTTTCCCATGAACCCGAGAATTTACATAAGATTATGTACACAACTCGTTCCGAAAGAAATTGTAAGGTGTCTCTTTCTGATTAATTATAATTAATAATTTCTTCTCCTGGGACGAAAATCTTCTAACAAGAATTCATTATTTCCCCCTTTTCGATTAATCCATCACACACTCTACAACACTATCGTCGTCGCGTACAAATTATACAGAGCTAACGTTCCCCATTAAATCTTAGAATAGCTTGAATACTCTTTTCGTATTATATCATTGCATCATGGAAATTTCTCGCGTAATTGCAAAACACGACTGCAATAACGAATCCCTCGCCACGGAATACTACTCGTATTATAAATAACAACGATTTCTATCAACATACTCGCGATTCAAAGTGTTTCCAAGTGAAAAAACTGTTCGAGATACGGAACAACAGTTATTTAGCCGCAGCCTCCTCTCCATCGCCGATGGTTATTTAGAAAATCGAACGACGGATATTGGCGACGTGACACACCAGATACCTTTCTTCGATCGACGTGAAACGTTATTAATGTCGCGTTGCATTCGATGCCACATGGAAAGCATTCGCGAACACTGCCTGGAAATGGAGAACTCTCGTCTGCGAGTACAATCCCGTTCGTCCGTCGATATTAAAAGAAGAGAAAGAAAAAAGACACATACCTCCTCGAAATTATTGGAATGCAACCAGGATGGATACACGGACGCGTATGGTTGTGAGCAAAAACGTTATCAAAGAAGTGGAATTGTCAGTACTCGGGAATTAAAGAATATTCATTTGGGTGCGTCGTTTTAAATATATCGAGCTTTGCGAACGATAGAGGGATCGTACTCGCGAAGATTGTATTCAATTTCTGTTATTGGAATTGTATGGAAAAATGATTCGCTTTGTTGAGGCTCGATTTTTCCCGGTCCGTTTAATTACGAGGTCATAATTACGAGCGGCGGGGAAAATTATTTTCTTTGTAATAAACATCAATCAACGCGACGTACCGGCTGGTTGCTTCGTGAAGTTTATTAAAATATATACGGGGTGCTTGGTGCGAGATTAAACAGAATTTAGTATGGTAAAAGTTGGTTTTAGTTAGCCTACCGATATTCTTTGATTGACAATATTCCGAAATTGTTGGATGCTAAAGCATCTACACGAATCTCCAAATATTAAAATTTCTGAATTTACAATCCATTGAATATTTATTCATATTTATTTACCAGTTCTCCGTTACTTCATTTTTGTTCCCTTCTTTTCTTGATTTTCTTAAACATACAAATACTTTGCGACATGCAGAGATCAAAGTTTCCTTTTCTCTTGTGAACCACCCTCATTCCTTACACACTTTACCCTGCATCATTGGAGATTCTAGAATAAATTACTTAAGCGTTCCACTTCTAGCGACACACCCTATGTATATATAGTTTATAGCATCGAGTTCCGATAAAAACCCCGGAATTAAAGGCACGCGTTTTTCCTCGTTTGCTTGTAATAAAAAGCATACCCGCGGTGATATTTCCCTTGCGCCCCTATTTTTCCAGTTCCTTCCTTTTTTTTTGTTACTCTCGTTTCCCTTTAATTAGAAGGAACGATCGAAAAAGCATGGACAGCATGAATGCTTCCTTGGGAATATTTGTTGCTTGCTATTTTAAAGCCTGACGTTTCCCCTCGATGTCGCAAAATTGCTGGAAAGACGGTGATTCGAGTTGACGTCTTAATAACGCAATCTTCTAGTCGCGTCGCGTCGCTTCAAAATAAGCGGCGTAAAATCGTTCCCGTCAACGCGAGTGGCAACCATTAAAATGTCTCCGCCGAAAGAACAGAGAGAATTAACGTAAGCAAAACACCGGCGGCAAAATATAAAAATCGAGTCACGTCCCCAAGCTTTTGTTATATCGTTTGTGTGCCCATCTAGTTACAAAAAGAATTAACACTCTGTTACCACAATAAGCCATAAGAAAATGTTCGACGAGCGTGTACGGTGGAACAATAGAAAGTAAATAATTACTACCTTAGAAGTTATTTTATACTTCGATGGAAATGACGTACGTCAATCTATAATAAATACAGTTCTTGGATTTTTCAAGCGACAGATTCTCAAGTGACGAACTACGGTCGCCACGTTCACCACGCATTATATTGTTTCGAGATTGTTTTAAAGCAAATGTTATATGGCACCAATGGAATTACAGGTCGCAATGATTAATTTTTTATTATTTAGAATTTTCATCGAGATATAAAGATCACCTTGAACCCCTTCAATGGAATGCACAATTTACTGTCGATTTCGTCCTGCACTCGGACATAGGATTACAAGCTGGGTAAATAAACGAATGAATGAATCAACGAAAATTTCGTAACACACGAGGGGAACGATCGTCAGTGTTCCATTTCCATTTCCGAATGGGCGTACGCTTCTTAAATATGACAAAACATGCGCCGTGCTTTGCCGCAGGTGACAAAGGCCCCGAATGGTGTGGGCGATGCCAGCAATGATTCGTAACTAAATGCAAATGCGTGTGGGCACTGCAGTAAATGCAAATCCAAAGAGACGTAGTCGACGTCGTCTCGACTTTAAGCTGAGCTAATGCATTCAAGTGCAACGAAAGCAACGCGGTTCGTCGACCCTCGGGCTTGGTAAGCTGCAACCTTCGTGCAAAGTCCCGGCCACGTCACTCTATTTAATTACCGCCGCTTCCGAGTGCCTCTGATAATACGTTTAAGAGGCGTATTTTCTCTCGTAAAACTTTGCCAAAGATCACGGGGACGCTGTTGCGATACGTCGATGGAGAATTTACGCATCCGATCGCACGCTCACCCCTTCCAAAAATGTTTGCACGCGGCCGTTGACGTCGGGGGATGTTTTCGATAGAAAAGTAGAAAACTAACGGAACAATTTTCCCTGTCGATGGGGGGCGAAGAATTTCGGTTTTTTTCGCCTTTCCACACTCAACGTTCTCAACGAGGGCGAAACAAAAAATAGACGACGAAGTGATAAATTGTCGCGTCAATGGAATACTGACGGTTATTAGCGAATTTAGTGCAAGCTCGATCCCCGCCGCAATTCCCGTGTTTAACGTGGACCGACACATTATTCGAGCGTAGGTAATTTGTCGACGTTTACACGCATGCAAATATACAGGGACACATACATACATACATACATAGCAAGCCGACGCTGCATTTATCTGAAGTTCGATTATCTGACAGCGTTCCTGCAATAACTAACCTGGCCTGGATGGAATTTCCACTAATCGACCGTGACGGTAATGGAAATAAATGAATCCCTTCCTAACATTGCAACCTTTATTAGTTACGCGACGCGACGCTTTCTAGTCAATAGGCAAAACTCGTACACGTTTATTCACTTATTTGTTTAGTCCATAGACAAGTGCAATATTAAGGAAGACTATTTTTTTGTACCATTTGTCCTTTCGCTGGTAGGTATAAACGTATTAAATATAACTTCTTGACTGATCGTGTTGATATTGATTACAAGTTGGGTGTGCAATCGATGCATTTCTTAATCGAAGGTGTTAAAAGAAAATTGGCAATAAATCCTCCTAACCGAATCCGTCAGAAAACGTGCAATCGCTGTCGTTTATCCTTGCAAACTGTTACGACAATGGATGTCGATTGGTCGCTTCTAGTCGACAATAGAAATTATTATTATCGGCACACCTAATTCGCGCTATCACCATATCCGGTAGGCGTCACGCGTTTATTTCCATAACGCGTCGCGACGCCGGCAATCGACGTCGTTGCGTTGGCCGTGCGTTCTATCCGCCGCACCGTGGCCTCTCCACGGCGCATTTGCATACGCCGCGATACTCGAATGCATTAACCCCGTGAGCTTAACGTCGAAGGGCCACCGACGTCTCCGAACTGCTCTCTATTTGCATTTCCCGATGCCCGTGGCGGCGTCGCGTCGGCAGAACGAGCCAACATAATGAGCATTCCGTGTTTCTTCCGCGATGAAATTTGTTTCCCTGTGCAACCGCGCCATTGGGCAATTTTTCGAACGAACCGAAACGGGTGGACGGAGCTTTGTCCAATCTATGCAATCGAGAATCTGTCGGGTAATTTTTCGAAAGTTTGAAATATAGAATAAATGTAGGAATGGGAAACGTTCCGTTTCACAGGCGTAGCCCAACATAAGTGCATTTCCATGGAAAGTTGAACGACGAAGATGCAATAAACTGTGTGTCAAAAATCGTTTCCAAAATTTATTTCTCCAAAATCGACACACAAACGCCACCTAACACAAAATTCTATTCACCCCTGAAACAGGCCGACCTCCTGAGCTTGAACAAATCTCAGGAAACAATGCGACGACGTAAATCTATTTACCCTGAACGTGAAATGCAAAACCGGACTCCACAAAATTCGTAACACGATGCAACCAGTTCCATTCTACGTTTAATGCTCGAGCATTTTAATAACTCTGAATGGAAAACAATTTTCACCGCTGTCGTAGCGGCGAAATGAAAGGTTCGCGGTGCTACGAAGAGTGAGTGGGAGTCACAAGTAACATTGACGATCCGCGTATTAAAGGTGGAAATAGGGAACGGTAAAACGGGTCCCTCGTGATACCGTTGCAATGTCGCAGAGTGCCATTGTGCAACGTTCCCGTTCCCGAATGTAATATAAATACCACAAAGCGGTACCTATTAATATTTCCTGCCGTTTCCTTGCTAATGAGAATATTGTGAACGGTACAGGAAGCAACAAGCCAGAAGGACAACGACTAAAATACCATTTTCGTAAAATTTCGTAAAATTGGAATGTTCGAATTGACGCGAACGCGTGTAAATCGCCGAACAAAAATTCAAGGCAATTTTTCAACCCTTGGACGCTTCATGACTCTGAAGCATTGCCGGGTGGAAGATCCCCCTCGAGACGGAGAGCGTTAGAAGGAACAAAGTAGATTGCCGCAGTTACATTTGCAGCTAAGGTAACACTTGTGTTCATCACTAAGTTTGCTTCATTCGAAGCGAAAAGGTTCAAGGTGTTATCTACGTTTCTTTTTAACCGAGATCCAAGCCGAACTCTGAACTACCCCGAAAATCACAAATGACCTCGCGCGGGGAAAAACTGTCTGGTTATCCGGACTCCGGCAAATCTCGAGGGACTCCGCGGGAATCCCCGAATTAAGCGGTTCACTGTGACGAATGCGTTCGAGATTATTTCGTAGGTAGAGAGGCTCACGGAGGAAAAACGTAGCGCCACCGAAAGACATTGATCCAGTACGGTGGAACGGTGGAAGCAACTCGTAGATCGAGAACGTAATTTGCAATCAGATGTCGAAGTCACCCCTCGGCTCCAGGGGCTGATGGCGCAAACAAGGAAACCCTATTGGCTGGAAGCCAGTGACGAATCTCGCGGTCTTCCTAAAGGGGTGGCTTTTTGTCACCGTTGTCAGCCCGTGAAACAGACAGGAGATTGTCTGTGGCGGATACTTGACCCTTTCGCTACGAAGGGCGTATATATACGTCGTGAAATATTCGACAAGCGTTAGGATAGAAATTGATGCAAACGTTCGGCACAACGGTACATTATTTCGTTTATGTAACTGTTTATGTAAATTAAACCTTGGGTAATTGAGCAGAGTATCTAAGTGTTAATACACATTATGTTACAGCCCCTCGATATTAATGAAATCCGTACTATTTTGTATATCGAGAACACCCCCATTTTTGTATGCCACCATAGATAACAAGATACGGATAGAATAATTCCACGAAATTGCCATCATGTTCAACAGCGCTGCCTCGAAAGGATAAATGTAAAGTTTCAGATGCACAGTCCGATCTGAGCCGCAAAAATGGCCGCAATATTTTTGCGGCAAGAAATATTTCACGCAAAGTTTCCTAGACGCGTTCCTGTATATCGCCTCCTTAAGCCGCCCAGGCGTATGCAACCCTTCAACATTCGTGCAACTAGAATTCTCTTATTCCTCACCCACCTACTTTATCTTTCTCGCTTTTTCCACTGGAAGATCGCCGAAGGATAAATCACGGCGGTGCTCGCGATTTGCGGCCTCGCCTTTTCCCAAATGACTCTGGTAAATGCTGGGTTTTTTTTCCCGGGGAATCCGGGTAATTCGGGAATCTCGTTCCGAGGCGAGGCCACCGCTCGCTTTTCTTCGGTTTTACACGGCCACCACGGTTGCATTGCCCCTCGAGCCCGACCCCATCGATCGATAACGAGCTAGAGAATTTTCCCGTGTCGTTCGCATACATTTTTAGCCGGCTCTCCTCCTTCCGGAGAGGATTTGAACCGTAACTGGAGATTGCGAGTGGTTTCCCTTTATTTTTTTGCCGGGAAAGAAAAGGAACTGCTGTTCCATTTTTCTTCCTCTTTTTTTGTTTTAAGTAGCTTGTAGCTGGATTGTATTCAGTCAGGGAACATCGTTGCAATCGTGTATTATCGTTTCAAAGGCAACGTTAACGTTTTAGTCGGAGAAGTTAACGACGTGCAGGTATCCATTGCTTCGGTTTGTTTCAATAATTTCGTTTACGATAATAGTAGTATTAATATATACTGTAGATACATCATTCTGTAGACTACTTTAGATGCACGAATTTTTCAGTAATTTTTCAGTTCATTAAATGAGACGCTGCATGATTAACTGTACCGCAAACCGAATTTAGTTAATTGTAATTTCTATTACAATACAGGTATATTTTTATACCGGAGCATTGAAGTACGGAACAATAATAAACCCGCAATAATTCTACCAGAAAAAGAGTAAGATAAAGTACGAATGACAAGACCTCGAAGCTAAATTCTCTCCCAGGGAAAATGCTGCCGGAATAAGTCCCAGGGAAGCATCGAAGAAGAAACGCGGACAAAACGGTGTACATAGCACACGTCGCGATAAAATACAGACACAGGGCTGAGGCGGCCCGTTCACACGGTTAATTACAAGGGAAAAACGACGTCGGTGGGTGGCAGCGTACAGAGATTCAACAAAAACTGCAACTTCCGCAGGATCTCGGCTGTAATCGAGTGGCAGAAAATTAGGGAGTTCGTTTCTTTGGCCGCGTTTGCTCCCGCTCTACCGAAAGGGCCCATTTTCTCGGTGGAAAGGGCTCGTTCTATATTTCTTCTTTTTTTTTTCTTTTTTTTTAGAGCACTTTCAAGGCGGTCGTCCCGTTTCGTTCTCCGAACGAGGCCACCCAGCGAATTTTTTGTCTCTTCTTCTTCTTCCGCCTTCCTTTTTTTCGTTTTTTTTTTTCGACCGGTTCCCGTAATTCAGCCTGCATCTCCGTAACGAGGAAAACCGCAAGGCTCGTGTTTCTCTGCGATTTTACACGCCCAAGCACGCATGTATAAACTCCTTTCACGCTGTGTTTCAGCCAGCGCCGTTTCAAACTTAAACGTATGCATGCACACTTTTATTTATCACGGCAACCGTGGCGTACGTGTTCCTCGAGGAACGTACCGCGCGCAAAACGAGCGTCCCTTAATTTACGCGCTGTCTGACTGGCACCACGCTTTGGCCACGAGCACGCCGTCGAGGTCTCGCCGAATGTTTCGTCGCTCTTGGATCGCGTTATCAAAGCCCCTTTGGCGTACGCGCGACGCGGGTGCCTTTGAATGTTTCGATGGGGGGGGACACAATTTGTCGCGGAATTTACGTTATTTCTGAAAAACGGGGACGAAATTTATGCAAAAGACGCTCGGCTTTCGTGGAGGGGCGCATTGAAATCGTAACGCGTCGCCATTAATCACCGGCTGTTTTGCGGGGCTGACTTAACGCGCTATCTGAGAGTCTAAAATGACGGGGGCGTTATGACGGGGAGAATTTTCTGCGAACCAGTGGCGGAACGGGGATAACTGCGGCGGTTAACTGCGTGGCGTGGAAAGGGGGAAAAGGGCTCGGGGTTATTGAAGGAAAAAGTTTACACGACGGTGAAATATTGTTTCCGTTTGGAAAGTGAGAAGAAGAACGCCGGTGTGGGGTGAAATTTGTTTTTTAAACTTTTCTTGTTTCGAAAATATTATTACGGGTACATTTTTTAAGGAGGAGTCTTCGATTAGCGAATAAGAGATGCGAACGAAAGACTTTCCATTTAAGCATTCGAAATTTCCAATAGTCGAATCCGACAAATAATTCATTCTGAAATAACGTGTCTGATAGCGAACGAAATGTATAGTTTGCAATCTTCCAATCTGAACCTACCCTCTTCGCAATCTTGATTGCAATTACGATCTGCGACAGTTCCATTAATATTTATCAGAGCTTTGTCGATATCGTCGCCGTTCGTCCCGCGGGACACAAAAATTCCGTTCCCATCGGTCCAGCCGTAATCGTAATCGAACCGCCAGTAAATAAATAAACCACGCCGGATCCGGCGAAAAGTTCTGGCACTCTTAAGATTCGCGAGACGCCGTGTCACTTGTCACTTATCTCGCGTCTAGCGCACCCACTTCCGCCGGAAACGGATGACTTTTGGGATTCATAAGCAGAGTACTTCCAGCGCTGTAACTTCGCGCCAACACTTTGTACACACGGCGCATAAACTTGGCTTGAATTACAAATGGCGAACTCCACCGGAACGTATTTCCGCGAATGTACACCAGGCAGCTCGGAAGTTATACCCGGCTTTTACGATTCATATTTCTGTAATTCAATGGGTTCCACGGAATTTAAACGGCATCGTTCGACGTAGTTCCTCTACAATTACCTGAAGTGAAATGAACCCGCGAACTGTTCTGCTAAATTTATCTCACAAGATAGCCGTCGCTGATTCACAGTCGACTCGTCCATACAAGGATAACGTGCGAACTTCATTAATGAACGCAATGTATTATTCGTTCAATTATTAGTTAAGTACAACAAATCGCGTGTCAAACTTATTTCCACCGATCTGATATCAAATTTGCGCACATTACGTGTAATAATGCAGTCTGGTACGATTGATCATTTATTCCTCTGATATTTATAATATTTGCCGTGCAATGCGTTTTCGCGATTCGATCGTCCATTTATCTGTTCAAATAATAGACTATTCTCTCATAGGATAATTATCCATTCAAATCAAGCATAGAGAAATTGCGTCGAAAGAACGTTGTATTCGCACAACAATATTACAAGTCGAACGAAAAATTGTAACGCGGATCCACCGGCGGAAAAACCCTCGCGCAAATCGGCCCCCCCCCCTTAAACTTTAACCGCCAACGTGTCAGATGCTTCACGGCCCACCATAAAGTATCCCCATATCATTACGCGATCACGCGACGCCTCTCAATCACAGTAACGCCACCGTCCAAATCTCCGTTCGTGGCAACTTTCCTGTCGATCCCCAGAGGAACAAAACTTCCCCCGCCCTTTTTTCACCCGTGCACGCTCTAAGTCGCATTTTTATTCGTCCCCCCGGCGTATCCGGTCGAGCTGACAGCCGCTATATATTTCCACGGTGAAGTTTTAATATCCTGCGGCGAAGGAGACTAGACGTCTGGGGGTGGATCTCGCGACAGGATCACGCGGCGGGATCTCGAGTGCAACTTTAAAACGGCCTCGGCCAGAATTTCTCGAATCCCACGGCGATGCCGGTCGATCGAGAGACGAGATGCTCCCGGAGACGTGTGCATGGAATCCCCCAAGGTTTTACGCCAGTTCCGCGTGTACTTCGTGGACAGAGGCCTCGTCGCTTTCGTGCCTGATTTCCTCGGTGAATTTGCTTTTTCTATTAACGGTGCGTCACGGGCGAAAGGGATCCGTGAAATTCGGCCAGGATGCAAATGGGTAGGTATATTTCTGGGATCGATCAATCCATCGGGGGGCTACGAGTCAGCGATCAAAGGGGAGATTACGGTTGCTTAATTTGGGGATGATCCCTCCCTCGTGTCGGGTATGATAATGGAGTGGGACTTGGTGGTTCGATTGGAGTTTAGGTGAATTTTATGGGGTGTGTTCTTGATGATTATTATTATTTTTTTTTTATTACGTTGCTTCTTCATAGCGCGGCGGTCCTTAAACCTTTCCGAATCGAACACTTTCGTTTTGTAAGCAACATCACTCGGGTCGTGAAACGAACAAATGTAATTCTCGTACAAAATTATAGACCACAAATTATTACAACAGCATAGAAGAAGATATTGGTTTGAAAAAATATATCTTGCATATAGGAATGTGAAAATGTTGCTTCCAAGTGATAAAAAAAACGTAGCCCTTTTAATTCGCAATTATAGTTTCGTTTTGAAGAATCAACCAGTGATTATAAATGTTGGTTTCGGTCGGCTATATCATCGAAAGGAGTGGCATTCAAAGAGTTGCAACGGAATTATGTACACCGGGGCGGAATTTTCAAAATGAATAACGGTTTCGTAAAACAGAAACGAGTTATTACGTAATAGGACACAAATTTTCCATGATTCAATCCCTCACAAAGGAATCCAATTTAAAACGTACATCCGGCGTGCCGTTCGTCTAAAGCGTATTCAATTTCGCTAACAGTTGTAGTAATTTGGAAAATAAAATGCATTCCCCCCTGGGCGTTAATTCAAACGCATAACCCGACAGCCGTATTTCACGTTAACAAAAAATTATTGTACTGGCTCAGATACAAATACTGTGTAACACGGGGGGGGGGGGGCAGGTACATTTCCCAGTATTCATGGAGGAAACGATACTTTAAAAATGTTATCGTGGCTTGCAGAGGGATATAATAAATCAGAATTTCAACGAAACGAAACGAATTTCGTTTAACACAAGTGAAACAAGAACGAGCCGAATAAATCAGGAAATGGAATGCTTTGATATTTGTAAGTACCTGCCTCCCATGATTTCAGTAGAAACTTTACGAAATCGGAAGGCTCAATGTTCCTAGAAGCGCGAACGACGTAATGTTGCTTTCCAATGCAGGGTGCCAAGCAAATCCACAAGCATGCAAATGAAACAATTTCGCGAAACTGCGCTTCGATTGAAAAAAAAAACAAAAAAAACAAAATGAAAGAGTCGAGGAACTCATTTCGCTCGCGATAATTTGCAGCCCTTAATGGATTCCAGATTGCTCGCAAGCTTTGTATCCTTTCGCCGAAACCTTTCCCCGTACACGTTATAAACAGCGAGCAGCGAAGCAATCGCGCCCTCCAAACGTAAATTTAAAATTTAAATATCCTCCCCCTTTCGTTATATCTCGTTTGATGGATCGTACATTTACGGAGTGTGTATCGATGAACGGTTGCGATAACAAATTTCTCAGTGCCCAATAAATAACTTCATCCTTCTGGCACAATAAAAGAATTTATTATATGGATTTTCCAAGCATCCCTCCACGATTCGATAAGCTGAAAATTGCTACTGCCCACGGAGACTTTACGGAGGATACATTGGCCTTTATTGATCAGATCTCAGCCTCGAAGGCTGTAACACGTACATATATACAACGACAGGTTTGAACTGGTGCGTCGGTGTATTTGAAGGTATATATATATATATATATATGGAAGCATCCCCCATCGGCGAGAATTTCGGATAAATGCATTATCGTAAATACCCCTTGGCGCGGTGGCCGATGCCGCGAATTGATACACATAAATTTCAAATGCAAAGTGGCGAAAAAAGGTGGAAAAGGATTTAGCCGACGTGACCATGGAATATCTAATGTATTGCGCTGTCTGCGAATGATATTTAGGCACGAGGGTTGGCCTGGCGCGAGACGTTGGAGAAATATATTGGGACGCAATGTAGAATTATCGAGTTCCTTTGGAATTTATCATCAGACATGTAAATGGATTCTAGTATCGTGAACCGAGACGCTAAATTAACGTTGGGCGTACGAATAATTAATTGCAAGTCATACTTTTCATTTATAATAATATTCAGATGTGTATAATGCATCGACTTATTCGAATACGATGGTAAAAATTTAAAGAAATTTCAGTCTCCCATTTATTTCCCATCAAATGAATTATTTCACGTAAAATTGGTCTAACGCGAAGGGCGTTAAAATTATTCAAAATGTTATTATCAAAGCACGAGTCTTCTTATCAGTTGCACGCACGTGTGTATGCACCATTACAGACACTGTCCAATTCCAAGCACGATAAACCGTGGTGAAAATGGAAAAGAAAAATCACGAACAACCCCTTGTAATCTTCTCCAAACAAATATATTTAAAAATAGCACCCCTTGCGAGAACATTGCAGAATAGCCTGACCGGAACACCCTTGATGGTCCCTCTTTTCAGCCACTTCCGATACGCCTGTGCACTTTACTGCGGCACAATGCGTTTCAAAATTCCTTGCAGGACCAGCAATTTCCATGGAAATTATTATTACGCGCCGGTGTTCCACGCTGTGGAAATTTGCATAGCTTCACTGTATCGTGGTCTCGCGAATAAAAAGGTCTCCGCGCGTTTTCAGTTTAATCGGGTTTCCGTGTCTACCGTTGAAATATTTATCGGTCTTTCGAGATCGACTGGAATATATTCTCGCGATCTTTCACTTCCCGATTTCTTCGAATGCTGTGGAACGTTCCGTTCATAAGTTCCGTTTGATATAGGTGTGGCTTTTAAGACGTAATTATAGGAAATTAAAGAAGAGATTGTGGTGGTCCGGATACAGAAAAGCACATAGGTGGTTTCTATTAAAAATTTAATACATCCGTTGAATGCTTTAAGTTGCTAATACATCGTTTACAATAGTAACAGTATTATTATCCATTGTCATATTGATATACATTGGTAGTTCTGGCGTAACGCTATCCGAGCTTGGCTTATTAGAGAAAAAGTCTATTAATTCATTAACAATTCCATGAAAACGTTAAGATACAACTGTTTTCAGTATATATACAATTCAGTTTTTTGCTTGTTTATACTGGATTATTTAATGGATATCATAGTAACCCCTGCATATTGTGGATCCAATTTATAATATATATATTATAGTTGTAACGTGATATCGAAAGAAACATACGTTCAATAAATTAAATACTTTGCATCTTCGCGCGATTCATGATAACATGGAACATGGTTACTGGTTTATGCGAATCAAATACAGAGGAGTATTGAAACTGCGAGGAATAATAAAATTATAAAAATTCTGTGAAAGAAACTTCAATGATAAAAAATTGTTGCTCAATACTGCAAACCACTAGCTTTACGTTCTATGGACATCGACATTCGTATGGATCGCGATCGTTTGTGAAAATAGCTATAAAGTTAACTGTTAACGTTCGGAAGCATACTAAGCGTAGCAAACCGACTAGTTTCCACTTCTGTATCAATTAACATTCGTGTAACTTGTTAAAAATGTCTTTCATCTGCCACTAATCGTATCTTTTCTCCCTTCGTTTAATTCGTCCTCAACTGATAGTCCCCGTTTTGCGTAATATACCTCACCCATGGTAGCGCCTGGTATCCACTTTTTTCGATAATTTTCAAATAACGAACTTGTATGCCCGAAGTTGTGAAATAAGGAATTTCGAATTTAACTTGAATCGGCGGCTTTCCCTCGACATCCTCCCCGACAACAGATGGCAGACCGAAGTGTGCCCTCATCAAGTATTCCTTTCCTCCGGGGAATGATTTAATGAACCAAGTTATTGCACTCTGCTCCGGTGAATATTTTACACTGCCAATAGTCGTTTTAAATTTGGGAGAGTCAGCGTCGTTGGGCACTGGAATCACTATCTCCACATTGTTGGCCGTGGAACGCCTCTTAAACTGCGATCTTGCTTTTATCATGTACTCCACTCTACTGTGAGCGTGCCGCTCGATTACAGACTCGATCCATATCAATGGTTTCACATGAGTGTTCAGTCTGTACGACATCAGTTCGAACTCTCCGTCGGGAGGAATGAATGAAATTGTTCTATCGTTTTCGAATCTAGACAATCTGACACACTGGTGGAACTTTACGTCTTCCAGTTCCACAGATTTAGACTTTCCGCGTCCCGTGGATTCGAATAGCACTTTGTCGTTAAGGCCCAGTCTCAATTCTGGCATTCCGGACAGATAGACTCTCATCTTTATGGCACCGACAATTTCAGAACTCAGTACGTTTCCGTTGGCATTCGCCAGAAGATTAACAGACTCTATTACATCGAGGAAAACTTCGTTCTTACGATACTTGATACCCTCTGACCTCCAGGACACGGCATTGGTCACAGCCATAGGAATGCGCGGCTGAATTTCTAGTTTGTGTCCCTCCTGGGTAATATACTCTTGCAGAATCTTGCTGTCCGTGGTTTGGGGATACCCAAAATCTATCAATTCGTCCAACAGTTCGTAAATGACGACAAAATTGTCGCGTATGCTCTCCTCCTCCAATTCCTTGAAATATTCCTGCATCACTTGAACAAGTTTATGCAGAAACACGAATACTAGCGAAATATTGGCATTCTTTCTTGTAGTCGACACAATGTAAAGATTATTGTACTTTATGTACGCATATGTACATTCTGATGTTTGTATGATCGGAGTGAGGTTGCCCTCCTCCTCGCACTCCATTACGAGGGGCATGAATTTCTCTATGACACCTGTTTCGATATCCCCACGATAATTTCGTGAGATCAAAACTTTGCCCTTCACGTCTAAAATATATATCGCAGATGTCGACATCTTGAGAATCTGTTTAACTGCAACGAAGAAAACCCTCTCGTTATCCTAACAAATCGATCGTCAGCACAGGCTAGGACTTTGACAAGAGGAAAACGTTTAAAACCCACGAATCGGAGCGGCACAATGTAGGTTATGTTATCAAAGAGGAAACTGCATATAAGAAGGCAGAGAATCAGATGAACAATTAAAAACACACCTGAACAGACTGTGTATAATAGGAATATACGTGGAAACGTAAAAGGAACATGAGGAAACGAGTTCACAGAGAATACAACATGACACTCGAGGATACGTCAAGGAGACATAGTAAGTAGAAATTTTTAAAGTGAAATCGATCAAATAGTGGAGTACTCACGTGTCCTTCCAATTCCTTGAGGAATGTTAGTCCTTCGATTATTTACATCGAGCAAAATTTCACTTGGAGACGTAAGAAAAGAAGAGATTTTATTGACAAAAAGTCATCCCCTCCCAGCTGCCTGATTGCCACTGTGGACCTCCCTGAAGTTTGCCCGGGACCGAGCGCACTCGAAGCGCATGCGTTGCTAACTTCGCTTCGGATATCGACCGCTTCTATCTCTCTCTTCCGCGTCATTCAAACACTTTATAGGCGGCAATATTTAGCGGCAGGTATTCTTTTTTACCTTTTAATTTTTAGTACGCCCTACTGCCTCGACTTTATTGCCGCAATAAAAAGCAAAAACAGATAATTTCATAGTCAAATCTCGGATGAGAAACAGCGCAGCGACGCTGTTGATTCAGCGGAGCGTATAATAAAAATACACGGTGCCCTGATTCGAATTACTAATTATTTCGCTTTAATTTTCACGTTATCACATTGTTGTATAAAAAGGGGATTGTAATTTTACTTATAAAAGTATACTATGTGTTGTAATTACGATTAGTGTAAATTTATTTGAGCGTCTTATCTTATTATCGGCTAAAGCCTTATCTTTGAGCGGCAGTAAAACATTCAAATAATAATAATAATAATAATAATAATATATTTAGAAAGTAGATTAGAAATTAAAGTGAATACTGGCGTGTTTTTAGGGAAATAAAACCTTTACATTTGTAAAATTTCTTTCCCCAATTTTATTGCATTTTCTAAACTAAATGAATTTCTAAAGTAGAAATAAAAGCAAACTTATCAGTATTACGTGTCGTTTAAAAAAGTAGTAAAATCTATCAAGGTTTACGAATTCCAACGTTAAGGCGGAACACAATAGCCAGGGGTGTTAGGTAATAGAATTGTAGTGTGCCGAAGTAGGCAATTGTTCGGCACAAAAGCGCATCGTTGGCTGTTCGCAGTGCAGTGCACCCGCTATATAATGTATAAAGGAACCGGGAAGGAGTGATCGAACCTCGTTTGAATGCACGGGCTTTGAAAAAACAGCAGGTAGAAGACGCCTCTATAACCACAGATTGCTATCAAACCCCCCCTCGCGTTCTTGCTGGAAACTCTGCATCGATGATCGGACCCTTTCAGTTTTAATTAAAACGTAATTTACGATGTCGTTCTTTCGGCGAGGTACAAAATTGTGATTTTCACGAGCTTGCGAGGGGAGAATAAAATTCGCGGGCCGATCTTTCCTTTCGTCAACTTATTAAAATTGGTTGCACAGGAAATTGCGCGGAGGAAAAAAAATTGATGCCCCTCGTAAGGACGGTAGAGTTCTAAAAGGGGAAAAAATGGTACGGGAAAGGAGGAACGTTAACTAAGCATAAATCTGTTGATATTAAAAAAAAAAAATCCCTCCCTGCAAGTTTCACGATAACGCAATTGCGATGACGTAGCGGGGAGTGTTTTCATACGATAACCGATCCTTTGCTCCGCTTTATTTGAAAAAAATAGAGAAAGAGAGAGAGAGAGAGGGACGTGAGAGAAAGGGAATGCACCGGAAACGTGTGCAGCATCGGAAACTGCTGACCGAGGCTCATCAACCAAATCAGAGATTTCGAACAGGAACAGAGCCAGGCCAATCGAAAAACGTGCGAACGTATTTGCGCAATAGACAGACAAATATCCTCTCCTCCTTCTCCACTAATCGTTAACTTCGAGATCGTTTTTCTCGTCGACCCTCGACGTCTAAATCCGGTGCTAGCCTGGTTACGAGGGAGGAATATTTACCCGGGCACGATCGACTCGTTTCGAATCGCGGCGCTGTTTGCGCGAAATTCCGTGAGAAATTCCATGGTAATTGAATGAGGCCGGCCCGATTATAAAGTCAAATCATCGATGGAAAGGGGTGGCGAGCGGTCCCCCCTGACGCAGGGAAATGCATTTTCTTTCCCGTTTCTTACCCCCTCGCCCTATTTTCTCTTTATTCCACTGGAAACCTCTCCTGTCCCCTCCCTGGAACGATTTTCTTTCGCTCTGGGAATGGGTACTTGCTTGAAGCGTAAGGCGTCTTGCGTAAGTGCTTCGACGCTTTGATTAAATGGCGTATGTATTTGTCTTCAGATTAGTTACGAAATTGTAATTGCTTTTGTCTTTTTAAACTTCGTTTGGTCTCGAATGTTTATAATTGCTTGACGCATCGACTTACAATTAAGAAATGTTCTTCGTCTATCGCGACGAATAATTTGCTTCAAGAAACACCTTATCCGTCACAAAAATCCATAGCCAAATCCGTCGGTTTTATTCATTCCAATCCCAAAACGTGTTAGCTACACTCGTACAATAAAACACTCGAACAAATCGAACAGTTCCATGGAATACACGAATCTCGCTATCAAAGGGCACAGGTTTTTTTTTTCTTTCTCAATCAAACAATTCTTCGCTGCAGCGAAGAATTCCCGCTGCAACTGAAATTAATCGCAGGTATCAAACACGTACCTCGCACAGACACGAATCCAACCCACACGCCTGTACCGCCGCTATTCCCTGCCAGCCGCGTTCCATCACTCTTTCCACCAAGGCGGCTACGAATTTTCCCGCAGAAACTACAATCTTCCCGCTCCCGTTCGTCTTTCTTCCGTTGTTTCCCCAGGCACCGGGCCGCTTTGTCGCTGTTTCTTTCGTCTTTATTCCCCGGCGTGTGCACGGCCGCAGAGCAATCCTGCTGGTTCCCGGTCTGTCGATTCCCGCGGATGAAACGTCAATCCCAAGATAAAGTGGCGGAATACGATGGGGGTGGTCGGTATTACGCGCTCGAAACACCGCCCCCTCGGGGAAGCGGAGGATTGAAAGTTAGAGCCACCCGGGGAATCCGACGCGACCGATAATTGAGACTCGAAATTAAATTAGCAGGACTTCGATTCCACGACCGTGCGCGCGACCCTCGGTGCGACTTAGCCGGAAATACGTCGTCTCTTGTTTCGATCGCGCCGTTAAGGGGGCCGTTTTCCATTTCTGACGGTCCGTCGAAACGCGCCGCGCCGGTCGGGCGTGGAATTGAATTGAACGGCCCCCGATGATGGAAATGTTCTATTAAGATCGTTTATTAGCTCGTCGAATAGTTGAATAATGGGTAACGTGTTGGTTATTGGAATGTGTTCGTAGATGAACATTAAGGGAACCCGTTCATTTGTCACAGTGATTCACTCCGGACAATTGAAACGAAGAGAAAATTGATATACATTCGCAGTAACATGAAATGGCAGTACTAATTAATTCAGTCGAAGCAATTTTTCTGCGTAAAAATTGACTTTGACGTGGCGGAAACCGCATTGTAGCCGTAATAAAACGCACTTACGTGTTTCCAGAATGAATGTCTTTAAACCCCGAAACATCGTCAAAGCTTTGAAGCCGTGCGCTTTTTATACACGGCTCTTCCGCGTATTTTTCAAGAAAATGAGTATCATTAACCTGATCCCACTGTGAAAGAGATTGTTTCCTCGCGCATCAAAGGGATTTTTCTATTCTTTACGTAGACGGAGACACGGGGCCGTCACTGCAGTGAAAAATCCATTACGATTGTGTAACGGTCCCTTTGTCCTGCAACGTATCAGATTTGCGAACATTTACATGCGTTAAGCTCCAATCGTTTGCCGTTTGAATGAGAAATGGTTGAGGTAGTGATTAATTATGAATTCTGCGAGCGGATAGCACGCTCGAGGGGTGCGTTTAAATAACGCGCAGGAGAAACGCGATATTTTTTTTTGTATCGCGACAAGCCCACTAGAAACATTATAGAATTCGCGCTGAGTTAAATTAACGATAAAGGTGACAAATCGTTTCGTTAACCGCATGAATAACGGTTCCGAATCGTGTTCTGGGGGTTTCAGTCATTTTTTCTTTTACGTACGAATTTCCATTGGGCACGCTACTATTACAAAATCGCAGCCGGAGAAGTTTCATGTAACTTTACGGCCAATATAAAATGTTTCTTGAATTATCGAAAAATATATTTGGGAAAGTTTCGCAGAAATTTTTCGTTTTTTCGAAATAATTGTATCGAGCACACCCGATGGATTGGAATTGCGGTTCAATTAAAATTCGCTGCCCGTTGAACTGCAATCGACGAAGACAATTATCCAATGTCCACTGCGCAACTGAACCTTCAATTTTCATTTATTGTTACGCAACTGAAAAATTAGGTAAGGGAATACAAGTTCATAATTTGAAGAAAAACGATTTTTGCACGTATTTAAACAATTTTACGACGAAAGGAAAATAAATAACATTAATTCCAATAAAATGGAGCTTAATAAAAAAAAGAAATCAAGCTATCATGTAAAAGTGTTGAAACAAATCACCATGTGATCTCAAGTCCATCGAAAAATTTCGTTCACCAAACCAACAGAGTTAAACCATTCGTCCAATCACAATTTTACTATTTCGCCCAGGGTTCATCCAATCTCTTAGCCACGTATCTCTCCAGATTGTTCACCTCGAAGATTTATCTCGCCAATACGAAAGGTTGCATACCTTGCCTACACATACCCTCTCCCGAAACACTATTAAGCCCAGTTCTTTTAGCCTGGAGCGCAGAATATCCCAGAATGATTACCAGAAATCGCGTTGCGAACCAGAGCACGCGTTACCCTCAGTCCGAAATTGTCGAAAGAAGGAGGCTAGAAAGAAAAACAGAAACTAGAACGATAGAAAGAGGTGTATCGGTTGGTTCAGCCGTAGAAGGGTAGGTTGGGTGGTTCGAAAGGGTACGTGGCGAGCACTGATTGCTCTGAGAAAACTTTCCTCTCCTTGGGCAATCCCTCTGATCAACGTTCTCACCCCTGTTCATCCCTGACTAGTGTTATCTACGTTCTTATTTGCTTTATTACAGCGTCTCTGTGGATCGAGCAACGTTGACTCGGTCAACGTATTCTCAATCGAGAAAGATCACAAATCATGTACATATACAGTGTTTTAGGTGGATTATTTAGGAAGATTGTTCTCTAATGACATTTACGAGAATACATCCCGAAATATCTATTTTGATCTTAATCAATTTTATAATAGACGAAGGATATTTTGAAGTATTATCATTTCCTTCGAAATATAACACAACTGTACTATAAAAAATATGAAAACATATATTGTATATATACATATATCGACGTCCATTAACTTCCGCATAAATTATTTTCCCTCGACATTTCAAAGGAAATATACCCTCGCTGCTCGTGTTGCGCCCTTAATAATTTCCACCACAGACTGTTTGCACAGAATAACTTAATTAATTAACTAAACTCTGCGCACATGCACACGCGCGCAGCGCTTCGTCTCGCTCGCGAAATAACCTAATTACCTCTCGCTCTCCAGAAAAACAAACTAACTCCGACCTTTTTCCCTTTAATTTCAGATCGCCAGGTTCCACCGATTCAGGAAGAGCCACGTCGGTTCCAGCAAAAACTAACCAGCCCTAAGAAACCGCCGCACACTCGTGGAAGCAGGCCCGGTTTATTCAGTCTGGCACCGTGTTCCCCCGCCCTCCGTTCGGGGGATGTTTTGAGCGCAATTTCACTCGCACAGGCGAAACAGCGGGCCGGAAAAGGAGGCCAGAGACACGGGAAAAGCAACCTCTTTTGCAACCTGCAACCTCTCCTAGACGTTTCGCGTAACGAAGCTGCGAAGCGATTCGTCGGTACATCGCGGCGTATGAAAGTATACGCTGATTGAAAATACCTATCGAGCACGACGTTACTTCCGGCGACAGCCGAATGTACGCCAACGTGCGATACTAGCGTGTTACGAAGCGCACGATAAAACTCGCGCGGCAGGTGTTTTCGATTCCGGAAAGGGGAGAATATTTTCTTTCGCCGACTCGGAAGATTGTTTTGCATATTTATCAATGACGTATACCCGACACCTGTTTGTGGTATCGCCGTTAAATATCTCCTAGCGAGGCTCGTCTCGAATGGCCGGCAAACATAGATCGATTACCGTGACTCTCGTGAAAGTATTATCCGGAAAGTTGAATACCTGAGACCGGCGCGAGCTTCGAAACGAATTCCAAACTTCCGGAGGAACGTTTTGGTGCCCTTCGCTCTAGGACAACCCGCGGGGGTGCAGTTTCGGCGTGTTCCCGGCAGACCTTCGAGGCCGTGGCTAAAGTCGCGTCCCACGGTTATGCTGCTGGCGTCGCTTCGAGTGGCCGCCAGCAAATGCTGTCATGCTCTTGCCATGCCAGCCGGCGGCCAAGAAGAGGCCGCTGGCCACGAGGTCCTTGAGCAGATCGAGCAGCTGCCTCCTCGTGTTGATCGCCTTCCTCGTGTTGCTCGGCTGCGAGGGATCGCTAGCTGCCACGCAGATCCGCTACGCTTCGCGAATCGTCGAGACCAAGAGCGGACAGGTTCGTGGAATTCTTCAGGTACGTAGCTTCTGTTTCGTCGATTCGTCTAGCCGCTTATCGTTAGTCTCGGAGGAATTGAATTTCGGGACTGTATAGTACAATTGGGTACGCGTGTGAACGGAATGGAATATTAATATTTGCGACGGGATGAAAGGATAAATTTAATAACTGCAACGATTTCTTTCGGGAGTAATTACGAAATTCGAGAGGGGTCAGCTGTGAAGTTGACGTAGCTTCATTTTGCCTGCTGAGACATGGGGGGAGAGGAGTGAACATTGAGAAATATTTAAAGTTCAGAGTGTTTGAAAATTCGCTTGCGCTTATGTTTTTGTGCAACGAAAGGACGCTTTAATTCTGTGGATTTTAATTTTTTCGAGACCATGTTTGCCAGTCAAATGAAGATGTATATGCGAGAGTGCTCACCGCCGAGAGCTGACCTGGTAGTAAAATGGTCAAAAGATAAAGGCAGCGGGTAGTTCGGGGGGAAGAATTCTTTCCGCAACTTTCAAGTTTTCAAAGTGAACCCGTGTTTTCGGCCAACCTTGTCGCGGCTAAGATAAACGTGTTACACCATGGCCTGGAATTTTATCGCTATGGCTAAAAGAAGGATAACAAATTTAATCTTGCTTTAAGCTCAGGTAAAAGAATATCTTGGACGTATATCTTAATCCCCAAAATATTCATTTTTCTCATAAGAGCTCCCTGTTCTTTTTTTTATGAAGAATAGCGAAAGTACCTCCTGTCCGCATTACCACATTAAATCCCCGATTTTATTAAGAATTAAGTTAAATCTGCTTCGTAGCGAAAATTCAACGTCGGCCCTTCGATATACAAGGGAAATTGAACGTGTCCAAATCCGAAAACTCCACTTCGAACGGATAAATAATCCACGGGTACGATTAGTGTGGCGTTAAGTTAAGTTCGAAAATCCTTTCGCGGTATTCGTGGAATATTCGAGCGAGTATATCGATTCCTGGCGTTTTAGCAGCTACCTCAAGCACACTGGCCCGAAGGTAGGGGAAACTATCGAACGAAAATGGTTGCAGGTTTCGAGAGGGAATTTGGATATCGGATGCATTCGAAATACGAAACTGTGAACGCGAGGGAAGTTTGCACGAAAAATTCCAAGAAAATCTCTCGCGCTTGAGCAATACAATTGTCATTTTATTCGATGTCTCTCCTGGAGGAATTTTTGTCCGCTCTATGGATTAAGATAAGAAGGGGATTAGACAGTCTGTAAATTGGAATAGAACATTGGTCCGCAAGCCTGCATTGTGGAATTGTTGAAAGTGTAACTTTATAATGCTTGTTCTAGAATCATGAATGTTCTGGTATTCGTCTTCGATTTTGCAACGCTTTAAATTGATAGCTGTTCTATATTTTAACGTCGATATTAACGAACGTTAAATCGACACCGCTACTAATAAATAAACTCGAGAATGCCAATATCGTAGCGCTATCTAAGAATAGTGAAAATACTACGAACGAGGCAGAGATCGGATAAACATTTTATTCCGTTCACCGAATGGCATCCGCGTAGATAAAAAAGGTTTACTCGAGCCATTAAATGGTAAACGAAAATCGTAAACATTTATCTGCGAGATAGCTAAATATTAATTACAGTAATCGTGGTTTTTATCAAATACCTGAATCGTAGTGACACACGAATCATTTACAACACTTTTCTACTAACAAGTATTAAAGTTGAATTTCTTCGAATATTATTACTTTCGTCGCATGACAATTACTCATACGATTTTATTTAATTTAATAATTCTCTTGTCCCCTTACTTCAACGACACTACATGATATCAGCGCGAACAAATTATACTGCACCGATGTCTAACGACTTTTTTTTACAGACATCGATACCGACGCGTCGTCGATTCAGAACCGAAATATCGCAGTCGAATTTCCGCGATGTCAATCAGCCGGCAAAAACGAAACCGATCCGACGTTTACTGCGACAATCGCCAAATCGTGTCGGCCGATAGACGTGAATTGCCTTTAATAGATATTCATATCGACAGGGGCAAAGGATCGATGGGCGTCGAATGATTTCACAGGCAATCGGGTATTGTGACGGAAGCGGACAAGCCAATTTCATTGGCACGAAAGTATTCATCAGTTATAGAGAAACTTTTATTCGATCTCTTATCCGGACCTCTGTTTCGCGAATATAATCCGCGCTCCCTGTATCGTCATTTTAAATCTTGCCTTCCAATCGACGTGACGCGCAGAATTCGACACACGACTACAAATGACGCGTTTGTTTCAATTTCAATGGAATGGCACAAACGGCACAATACCGGGATGAAATTATTAAGAAAACGCGAATCAATGTATGAAATGTGAAATAAGAAATACACAAAGGCGAAGTAAGTTTGCGACTTAAAAGTTACATCGGTTGCACAGTATCGTCCTTGTCCTCTTCACGAATCCACAGATCTAGCGCGCAGAGTCAGAGATCATTTACGAATCGTACGATCGGCATTGCGAGACGATTGACACCGCGACGCGACGCTTCCCTCTTGCACCGCTCAATCGCGCGAAATGGAGCGAGGCAGACGTACGAGAGACGAGCGAGTTGCGACGCGTAATGTAAAGGCCAGCAGGCGGTGCCGAGCGAAAAACTTTTCTCGTTATCCATCCATCCAGAGGGACTGGCCAGGCTAAAAACGCCCGGTAAATTACCGTCCCGCAGTTCAACCGGAACGACTTCCGTTCTGCGCGAAATCACGCAAGATTTGACACTGTCGTCGTTCGGGTTCTTTGCCCGTGCTCTGGACGGTTATCCTTTCTTTTTTTTCTTTTTTTTTTTGCAGTTTTCTGAGACGAAATATTAAGGTATGGAAATGGGCATTTCTTCGGGCAGCGTGATTCTGATTCTCGTAGAAATCGCTCGCTGTTTACGCCAGGATGAAACAAATGTGAACATAGAATCGATTTTGCGTACTATAATTGTAGGCGAGCAACGCGTTCTCGGTTCTAACGATTTTCCGTTGAGACTATGGAGGCTAAACAGGTGGATAGGTAGTGTTTCATTCTTAATCAGACGGCCCGGTTTAAATATACTCCCCCATTTTGGCCCGATCTATTTAGAGACCGGTGAATTTTTTTGCGAACAGAAGGGTTGTATTTAGCCGGTAGAATTGTTCGAATTCCGGTCCGCGGGGAAGAAACTTTTGCCATGCGCCGCGGCGTTAATGAGAATTACGATCACGTCTGTACGGTGAATGATTTCGAAGCGAAATTGCCACCCGCCAAAAGGGTGTTATAACGATTCAGCGATTACGCAGTCGTCTCACGTATGCCTTGGATTGCGTCTCCCCTTTTTGACGGTGCTCGAGCGAACGGAAGGTGTAATAAATGTATGTTGTCGGGATCCTGATTCGACTGTGCTGCGGAGATGATGAAGGTGCGCAGAGACACCTCTCGAAACGAGAACTCCGGCTTCTCGGGGCAACGGGTCCTTTGTATTCTTGGATGGAATATTTTCGATATCTACGATTAGAATTTTTCAATACTTTGTATAGTTGACATCAATTTCAAACAATCTTTCAATTTCTACTAATCTCAATATATCTAAACTTCTTTGCAAATAAGAAATATTCTCCAATATGGAAGTCACAAAATCGTCGAAACAAAAATTACTAAATCACCTTCCTTATTATCCAACTTTGACAACCACTATGCATCATCCATCGCAATATATTATTTTATCGTTATTTCCCTCGCGCGGCAAAAGTCGATGTTTTCTTTCCTCGACAACATTTCTCATAACGCTGTGTACAGCATATACTTTTCATGCGGGCGATCGTATTACCCTAATCATGCAGTAATTACAGAGCAACATTAGTCCGTCGTGTCGGTCAAATGACCAAGTATGTGCAGTAATGTGCACGCTCTTCGTGTGGCAATCTCGCAATAATAATGGCCGGTTGGTAATACCGGCATAATTACGGAACGATGGCATTACGTTGGCCGTTGAAACGATGGATATTGTACATACATACGGCCCGGCAGGTTGGTCGGAACCCTCCAACAATGGCGTCTAATAAAATGTTTAACAGTTTACATGCCAATTGTTGGCGACACGCGGCCAGTAGCGACAGCTGACGCGTTAGGTGAATTTTACGATTAATAAACGGACAGACGGGTGTGAAAATATCTCGACGAATTTTTTATCGCGCTGTTTAAAACCTGCCACATCTTGTTCCTTTTTTTCTTCCCCCTTCGCGTTTATTTCGCGTACAGCTATGTACATTACGAGGGAATTGAAAACGGAGATTATTTTCTGGCCCATTTGATAATTCAAAAGCGCGAGGATGATGGAAAAAGGTGGGTGAAAGGGTTGAGAAGTGTTTAGAATGTCGATCTTCCTTAATTCAATGGAGAATTAAATTCACGTGAATTCGTTTTACAATAAAATTACCGGCATACTTTCAGAAGCAATGTAATTTCATGGCTACGGCCTTGCGCACGATCTTTCTTTATTTCAAGAGAAGCATTAGCGGAAAATTGCCCCAGCAAAAGTGCAGCTTCTCCATAAACTAAGAGGCACCGTCTCGGATTTTCTGGTCGATCTATTTATCGCCGTGGCCCAGATCCGCTCTTTAATTCTTAAGCACGACCGGTCGGGCATTCGTGCGTCAACGAATGCATTATGCAGCTTCGAGCTGCAGTAGATTCGCGGTATTTCTTGGGCTTCGAGGTTAATACGAGTTTTTAAGCGTACATTTTTCATCGAATTTGCTTGCATCCACCTCCACGGGAAGGAAAATGAAATGTACTTCTTGTTGCGAATCACGCGCGATTCGACATCGACGGGGAAATATATTTTCAAAAATTATTTTTAACACCGGCAGAAGAAATTTGTGTTAATTTGACTGAAAACCGGGACTAGAATATTTTTTTTTTTTTTCTTTGGAATTCAAATTGCAAATTTTTTTATTTTATCGACGATCTTCATGAAAGTTCGTATAAATAACAGTTTTAGAAATTTAGATGACAGTTGAAAAGCGTAGAGAGTTGTGGTTTTTATGCTGATTCCGGAGTTCGGCTGACAAGTGGCTGACTTATATCACTGAAAACCTATTACAAGTACTTCAATTTTATGTCTCACTGTAAACGTACACACAATAAATTTAAATAATTCGGAAATATGGACGCAGAACGGAAATATTTTATTAAATATCTTCTGTGATAAAGGAATAATACGAGCGCCGCCAGTAGTGCAGGTCAACCATTTGTCAGTCTTCTTGTATAAAACCTTCAGTGATACAATTACTCTTTTGAAAATTGATTCGTCGGGCATCTTCAAACACGCTCCGGTGTTCACTTCTCCTCAATTATCTTGCCTCGCAAGTGGCACAGCGGTCCAATTTCCAACTCTCGGAGGGAAAACAACGTTCAATCGCGCGATCACACACGGCCGTTCACTTCGTTACAAACGTTAAAAATCAACGGGCGCGCACGAAAATGAAGAAAAACGAAAAGAGGGAGAGCAACGAAAAAGTATGGGGGGTGAAACGAAAAAGCAGGAAAGCATGGTGAAAGTAGAGAAAGGGGGGTGGAAGATAATTGCGAGTTGCGGCGGTCGAGGGCCAACGGAAATCAATCGGTCGACGACGAGGGAAATCAACGGCCACGCGGGAATAAATAACGCGTCGACAACGTTGCCTCGTAGGCATTTCCACGAGGGCGCTAACACTGACCGCCGACGTCGCGTCGTCAGGCGAAAGTCGTTTTCAACGGTCGCGGGAACACGAGAATCAACGAGATCGAGGCAGAATCGATCGAGTCGAATCGAGTCGCCGACGGGGGTGATTTTTCTTTTAAATATTTCCTCGACCACCGACTTTTTTCCCCGAAATCACGCGACCGTTTCCGCTGCGAATAGTTTGTTTTTTTTCTCTCTCCTTTTTCCTTTTTTCGTTCGAACAACAATATCGTCGCACGAACTTAATGGAAGGCACGGGTTTTGATTTTTTCTTTTCTTTTAATTAATACGAAATTCCGGTATTTTCGAACGATGGTTCGCGGTGGCACGTTTTCCACATCGAATGCCTGCGGTTTTTCTGAAAATGATTGAAAAACAATATTTTTATGTCCGTATGAAGTGATACATCGATGTGTCCGTTCTGTTTGCTTTGATTTGTAGTTGACTGCAAATATATAAGAACACTTTGTATACACAAATTTCAATCCAATCGAAATGAATACCCTTTCAATTTCGACGAGGAACAGATATCGTAATGTTTAAGAAATTCTTGATTATTTCCCGTGGAAGCATCACGACACTCTCCATTAATAGGAATCCGCGACTTTCTATTCGATACATGCCCCACGATAGTTCTCAGTGGCGGCGAGAGCAAGGGGAAAAGAAGTAGATGCCTTCTCGTCTGGCAAACGGAGTTGCAATTAACGTCGACGCGCACCAAACGAGATTTATTAGCTCTTCTGGTATAATTGCTTCCAAGAAAGCCGACGAATGGCAATGTCTTCTGCCTCCAACTCACTCTTTTTCTTCGTCTTTTTTTTTTTCCTGTGCAATTACGCCCGACGAAAGCAATTATCGAGTTTCGTTAGAGCCGACGCACAAACGGCTCGCGAGTTTGTGCTGCTCTTCGACACGATTGATTGGCAATAAAAATAGATTTCTATAATATATATGAGTATTTTTATTTTCCCCGGAAATAAACCTTATTAAATTAATAGAAACCAAAGGAAGAATGCTCCAATGAAACTTTAGCCGGACTTTAACGCGTCACAAAATGTTTCTGTTCTTAAAACGTGTCCCAATAATTGGCGGTTTGATTTTCTGTCGCAGGACTTGAACAGCAGACACTTGGATCCCGTAGAAGTGTTTCGTGGCATCCCGTACGCAGCACCTCCTGTAGGAGACTTACGTTTTCGACCACCGATCTCGCCGATCCCTTGGGACGGTATCAAACTAGCAGATTCCTTCGGCGCAGTTTGCCCGCAGCACTTTCCGGACATCAGCAATGACACAGCCGCTTTGCTGCAAATGTCTCTGGGCAGATACCAACAGCTGAAGCACCTGTACATGTTCCTGATCAATCAGAACGAGGACTGCCTGTTTCTGAACTTGTACATACCCGGCAGTGGTAAGCAGAATAGAATTCTATTTTCCTTTTTTTACTATAATATTTCATACTTGCCCACTTTTTTCTTCGGTCAAATAATTTGCAACATTCCTCGAAGGTATTTTTTGATAGTAGTCATGAAATGAGACTATAAGACTATAAGAGACTATAAGAAAATAATAATTTAGTACTCGATCGATTTTCTTATTCATTCTGCACACTGTGACATGTAATTTGTTTCCTTATTAAATATCTTTTATTTTATTTGCTATATACATTCAATTATTTACCTGCTTGACAAAAGCTACGATACACTTTTTAGATAAAATTTAAAAAATCATAGAAATGTCTTGAGGCATAATGGAAAACGAAAAATGCCTGGATAAGCATACTTCGTTAAACTTCCATTCGTGTATTATATTCTTCTTCTGATTTCTTATTTTTGCTCGACGAACATACGAAAGTTGTTAAAATTTCGCAGCACATTACAATCTGGTAATGCAACGTTAACGAATGTAAAAAGAACAAACGAACGATGGAAAACGTATGCCGTGTATGAAGCATCTAATTAAACACACGAAACCGGCCTTTATATTTGAAAATGGACGAAGATTCCCGCTGTAATGCTCGTAATTAATTGTCCCACGTTAATAACGTACGGCCAGGAAATTTTCAGCCCACCACCTATCGTCTGTTTACGGAACAGCGGTGGGGTATTACGAAACAAGTTACTTCGTGAAGTAATTAGTCCCGGAGTAATTAGTTCCTTTATGCCAGGTATTATCGCGAAAGTAAGAGCGAGCCTCGTATATCATTCGATGAACGCTGTAGTCGAATGTACGAGGCGGGGTCGTTGTTAAAAAATTCAACGCAACATCGCCGTGTTCCTGTAAGCTATTTTCAAGTATCCTCGAATGTAAACTATCCCGCTTCGCGTATTACACTATCGCACGACGAAGAGATACGTGGAAAAAGGGGTCAGAGAAAGATTAGAGAAATTCAGCGATAAATAAAGTAAAAAGTTCACACAGATATTCGTTGCCCGGTCTGTATCGTTTCCCGATGCACGGCCAGGCGGAAAGGTACACGTTTTGTTACATTTTGCAATAACGCGATCCAATAACGCGTAAAGCGAACGCGGAAACGTCACGTCGAACGGAAGAAATGTACAAATGGCAGTGAAATAAAAATTAGAGACAGGGTGAAATTGGTAATATGTGGAAATATTGGAAAATGAAACTCGAACCTAACAATGCTTGCGATGCTTTTCTATTACTGCAAAGTATTACCCGGACAGGCATCAATAGTCCACAAATTCGTAATTCGAGAAAATCTCGATTAAACTTTTCGCTAACGAAACGTCAAATTTTTCGGAGTTCGTTCGTCTAAAGGACAATTTGATTTAAAAAAAAAAAAATAAAAAAAAAAGGAAGAAGAACCAGCGAGGGAAGTTCGTATTATTGTTCGTCGCTTTCGATCAACTCAGCCGCTGGCAATTAAAACGGCCGAGCGGATTGTAACACGATAGAGAAATTGAATTTTCGGCGAAACCAATAAAAGCATCGTCGCCCGCTAATCGCTTCGCGTCCGTTTCCGCTGCAGCCATCCGGTTAAAGAGCGATTTTGGCCGCGATTGGAGCACGATTAACGACACCTGGACCGTGTGATATTACACTGACAGGTAAAGCAGGCGAACACGGCCGATTTATCGTGCGGGTAATCCGACTACGATCAATCTGTTTACCTGTTGCGATTTTCATAATGATATTCGTAAAAAGACGAAGAATGGCCTGTTTCCTAATATTTCGCGGGGCTCGGGGTGAAATTCTAGCGATGCAATGATTACAGTAAATGAATTCGACATGCATGTAGAAATTGTAATTCAGGTAGAAGTATTAATTATGGTTCATAAGGGCATATGGTTCATTTTTGAAACTGTTCAGGATCTCGAGGACTGGAAGCACCATACGCGGTAATGGTGTACGTTCACGGTGAAAGTTTCGAATGGGGAACAGGAAACGTCTACGATGGCTCTGTTTTAGCAAGTGCTGGCCAGGTCATTGTCATCACCCTCAACTATCGCCTTGGAATCTTAGGTACGTACAATTACCTTGGAAAATAGCAAATAATAATTCTCGATCCCAATTTTCAATGAATCACCCTCGTCAAAATAATTCACCTTCTTCCTTTCATATCTTATTCCCTTTTAACTAAAGAAACCCCAGAAATTCGTGTAACACAATTTTCCCTGCGCGTCACGGCAACAAGAACAGGCAACGTGCAACAGAAAAGAGCAAAACAGACGGCACCGCCGGATAACGTTAACAGAATAAGAAAACGCGAGCAAAGTATGAATAAATAATTCCCCCAAGCGGTATAAATCCTTATTCGGCCCAAAAGCTTGCCCCGTTATTCATTCGCCGCGTTAAATTCTGTCCAAACGTTGGGAACACGCGTAACACCAGAAGCCCAGCGACACTGTCGCATTATTTTACATTATAATTGCACGCGTCCAAACGAACGCATAAATCCGTCCAATGGAGGATTAATATTTTACGGTTCCCTTTAGCGTGTTCCAATTACAATAGATATTCGTTTGAACGTGGAAACGAATCCGTGGTTCTCGCTTCTCCGTAATCGAGAACCCGTGCACAAAAGTGTCCGATGCACGCTTATTGAAGCTTGAAAATATTCCCCGCCGATGGAAGGCAGATTTCACCCGCGCGACGAGCGTATCTTAAATTCAAGGATTAAATTGTTACGATTATATAATAAATTCAGAACGCAAGATACTTTTCGTTCAAAATTTGGCCATCATTCAACATTTGCCGGTACACGCGCATATAGTGAATTCTTGTGTCGCACAAATTATACGTAACAAATTGTACAAACCGAATCGAGGTAAAATTGGGAAGGAATTAAAGATGAGACTGAAAGAAGGAAGGAAAGGGAATTACGATTGAATAGGAAGGTGGTTCGAGTATTACGTTTGGCAGATTTCTTCGGGTAAAGGAAGGGTGAAGCAGATTGGAATAGTAAGAAGTGGCTGGCTGTGTTCCAGGTTTCCTCCGGACCAGACCGTATCCAGATAGAACTCCAGGATCTGGAGGGAATCTAGCCTTGAAGGATATCGTCATGGGTCTGCGTTGGGTGCGTGAAAATATCGCTGCCTTTGGTGGCGATCCGACCAAAATAACACTGATGGGCCACGATACCGGGGCTGCCCTTGTGAACCTTCTCCTCCTGGCACCTTACGGCAAAGGTAATTACGTCCGATTTTATTTCATGGAACAGTGGCGGCAAGCGGTCTAAAAGAAAATTTAGAGCGACGAAATTCTACGATATGAATACGAACATATTGTTTCGAATTGCGAGGGTTAAATTAAATTCGAGAAATATTCGGCTACGGGAACATGTACGTTGGTTTAAGTAGCGAAATAAAAGGATCGTTTGAATAAGAAACTGAAGCTCGATCAAACGTACCAAATCGAGACACGCATTAAATGTTCCTCGATAAAACCCGCTTATTACCCTGCATCTGCATCATCATCATCTGCATCATGCATCATCAATTATAAATTGCCGGGGTTCGAAAAGCTATCCGCAATGACGAAGGACCGTACAGTGGCTAGCGAAACCGACGAAAATCGATTTAGGATAGAGCAGAAATATCACTGACGGCTGCGATTAGAGGGATCCCGACCGCGCGACACTCGATAGATTAATCGGCGAGAGATTAGTCCAGCGAAATCGGTCAGCCGACAATCGAGAGAGAATGGAACTTCTCGCGAGAGCAGGCAAAAAAAATAGAAGAGAAAAGAGGGGGGAGAAAATCGTGCGTATTGATCCCCACACATGGATGGTGAAAAATAACGTGGCTCTATTTTATTCTTCGAGCGCTGAAGATGTATTTTTTTTATATATATATATATTTTTTTTATTCATCCTTGAACCATCACTATGCCAGATTAAACATTATTTCGTTTAACTTTTCCATTTCTTTGATTGGTGGATTTATTTATACATAGTGGTGTATTTATTTGTAATTTATTTCGGACCACAATTTCAATCGTGTGCATCTCATTTTCAGCAACACTCTATTCTTTCTCTCGTACTATTAATGTCTAATTCTGTTACGCAAGATGTTTGATATAACTTCGAATGGCTAAAGCAACAGATATAACTGTGCTTGTGCAAGCTTATTAAATTCATTCTAACGAGCCCGGCACAAGGGGAATTTCTGCCGGACTGAAAATGGATAATGCTTGTAAGAAAAATACGGGCGCAGCGGGGCTCGAGAGCAGCGTATATATTCGCGGCGTGTAATATTATTTCGAGGGCCGGTGCCACGCGTAGATCCATTTAATTATACTTCGAAGCAGTGCCAATGTTGAGCGTAAAGTAAAGGAGAGATGACAATCAAGGAATAATTAGAACGAGCTCGACGTTTGCTCCAGTTGTACGTCACCCCTCGAGGTATCTTTCTATCTCACTAATATTAAAACAAAACGGTGAAGTATCAATTTTATTCGTCATTTCTGCTCACCTTCAATATCAAAGTGTACCTGTCTCTACCAAAATCGAAATAACGATAAAACGATATTGAAATTGATCGAGAAAACACCCTTCCGTTGAACCTCAAGCCTAAATGGGACAATTAATTAATTAAACGCCCATTAAAATATTTACAATGTCGAACACACGACGATCCATTTTATTTCGAGCAAATAATGCACCTTGGCAAATCGTAGAAATTGAATGCTGCAAACATGTCTAGCTGCCCAACACGCACTTTCTTTCAAATCGATATCTCACTTCGATTCCCCAGTCGACAGTTCGCGGATAATTCGTTTCTTTTACTCGAACGGAACGGCTTCAATCGTGCACACTGCATCTTGGTGAACTCGATCCTCCAGCGAGATCAAGAGAACCTGAATATTTTCAAAAAAACCAACAGGCAATAAATCGTGCCTCTCGCAACCACCCTGCAGCGAGTAATTTCCTCCGACTTCCTGCAAATTCGTCGACCGCGAATCGTTCAAGACCTCCGAGGCGAACCGGCAGCCAGAAAACAAATAAATAAATAAGCCCGCGCCGTCCTGTTTCTAAAACGCCGCGTAAGTCGAATTCGCTCTGGCAAAATTTCCACGACACATCGAAAGAGCCCCTTTTAGGTTCCATGCGCTCGCTAACCGGAAGTGGCTCGTTGCTACCGTGTCGTCGCTAAGAAAAAAAGAAAAAGGCCAGAAGGATGTGGAAGTAGACGATGTTTCAGCCTCGGGAACGGAGGAGAAAAGCTGTTCCCCGCGTTTCCTGCGGTTTCAGCGAACGGAGACAGCACGAGTTGCGCGAAACGCGAAGATGTAAACTGTTTGGTAGCGCTTCCGGTGCAAACGGAAGCGGCCTGAAGATGGCCAGACAGCGACTCGAATCTTGTTCAGACAGCGGCGAGTATTCTGGCCAACCCTTGTCTGTGCTACTGTCCGTTTGTTTTATTCATTTCTGGTCCACGTCTGTTTCTCGTGACGCAAGGGCACCAACTGTTTCGCGCCGTCTGGAACGGAAACGTTGCCGGCTTCGTTTAGGCGAATACAATGGACGTTGTTACCTATGGTTCAGGTTTTGAACATATCCTAGATATTCTAATCAACGTTGCGAAGGAAATTCTTGGGCAAATTATGTTGGCATCGAGGCGATAAGTGGCAAATAAAATATTAACGACAGTTAATAATAGAACCATCAATTCAAAAAATGTTTTCGTTTACGAAACCACGATAATTAAACAACAATCTTCGATCTCAGCGTGTCGGTTAAAAATGCAAAATTATATCACACAAGAGAATCGACGCTCGCAAAAGGATTCTGTTCGTAAACGACAGCACTACAATTACTATCCATCGTAGGACAATTTCGGAATCCCCGAATCGCCCTGAAAAGTCCCTCGAAAATCCGACCGCATCGCACGTTCGTGCCTCGGGTTTAAAACGTGTGCACCCAAACTTTCCAAAATGTTCGCCGCTATACCGGGCAAGAAAAGCGGTTCAAATGACGATCCGTACGAGGCCTCGAGCTCGTAAAACTTTCACAGGTTCCCCGGCGATTTGCATGCAGGATGCGACGTTTAATCGCGTCGACGGCCTCGAAAACGATAAGAAGCGAAGCTGCTCCGAAACGGGTTGAGCGGAGAGAGCAAAGACGACGGAAATTCGCCGTCAGGCGACGCTTTAATATTCGGAATAACCGCGATAAATTAGATCTAACCGATACCTCGCCTCTATCCTGCTCAAAACTTTGATTTACCTTCGATCTTATCCGTGAAATTGCCAGATTCTTCGCGTCCCACGGTAATTGGACTGAGATGCTTTCATTATGAAACGGACCCGATACTTTTTCGACTGGATCGAAGAGTCGATGTAATCATCTGTGGTTCGTTCGGACAAGAAATAAACAGTAAAGTTAGTTGATTGGCATTTGTTCGTGATTCTTGTAATTAACGCAGAGGAGATTGTTTTATATAAATATTTTCTACCACTAATAAACGCGATACTAAAATTTCTTTTATACTTGTAAACTATATTATTGAGTAATATCGGAAAAATATCAAAAACTTTTCGCTAGCGAATGACAGGATGCCGAAATAATTGAACAAATAAAACGTTGCTGCCGACGTAGAATTTTTGTGGAAAAGAATCTAATTATAAATTAATTTTCACCGCGATAGAAATGCTCGATAGAAATTAACTCCGTGTGCTTGTAGTCGACCTAAATGTATCTGTCGCCTGAGTCCACAGGAAAGGAAAAGATATCAGAGAATTTCCGCGCGAAAGTTTGCATGAGCAAGGCCGGCGTCAGTTCCCCAGTCTTTCCATTTCTTTCAAAGTCACCAATCCGGCCGCCCTTTCACCGAGAATGTCCGCCCACACTCTCGCCAACAAAGTCATACAACTCGAAGAAAAAGTTCCTTATTACCGTCACACGCCACGGTTTCTTGTTTACCTTTAATCTCTGCCAGGCTTGCTAACGAAAAGTATACAATTCCGGCATTCTCTGTTCTCTTTCCCTTTCTTGTACACTTTTCGCTCGTCCCGCCTCACGTTTAAACGAATCCTCCACGTGACGACCCGCCGTGCAACCCTTCCTCTTTTATCCTTCAATCGACGGTCATTTGTACGAAGAACAGGAACCCTTGTGGGACCGAAAGTTCCGCGAGAATGTTCGGGAACGATTTCTCGTGTGCGATGGATATTTTTTCAAGAGCGATCGAGAAATATTTGTGGACCAAGTCGTCGCGCGATTGAGAATCTTAATATTTTAAAAGATTGATATTTTGTCGCCATGTCAAGGTTCTCAAGATTAATGACAAAACGTATTCATACATTGACCCACAATACTACCGAGAACCCAAGCAAATATTTAGCATTAAATGATGGGAATAAATTAATATCGCTTGAGCTATGAGAACTGAGTGACGAAAATTGTGTCATATATACTACATAGTGGCTATGCTCTTTTTTTTAAGCAACAGGGACGAACTATTGTCGACTACTCTGTTTCTCAATTATTGTCGACAAAAAACGAGTGGTATTTTTAATAGAAACCAAAGGCCTACTTTATGCAAAACAATCTCTGCATCATCGAGGAGAACGAATTCATTAAAACACAGCGGGGATCGATAAAAATGAGCTGGATGCACTTCATTGAAGTTCCAGCACTTTAGAATTAACGTTCGACCCATTGTAATTCATGAACCACCCTCGGGCTAAACGGGACAGTTGTAAAGTAAGAAGTTCCGATATTTAGGGGTGGAGCGTGATTGAAATAATCGCTCTGGTTCTATGTCTCTGACTCGCGTGTTAGAGAAAACGAGGGAATATTGAACGTTCGATATTTGAGAGGAATTTTGGTGCAGCTACGCGTTACCATTCAAAATGAATGGTAAAATGAAAAATTAATCAACGCTTAAGGTTGTTATTGCTGGTGGAATTGATTTTGTTCGTTTTTATTAACATCAACATCGTTGCTAACTGTTGCAACGTCAACGACGATTCATAACCAATTGTGAAAGAGAAACGAAAAAAAATGAAACGAAGAGAAGTACGAATATCGTAAGATCGATACAAAATACGGTCGCTCGTATCGAGACGGAAAAGTTTCCAAGCAACGACGCGAGAGAAACGGCACGTCGATGCAGGAAAATATCGCGTTAAGATCCGCGTTCGTTCCGCGCGAATATCGTTTGCTCGAGAATTATAGCGATAGTTGCGCGGGTTTAGATACGGGGTCCAGCAGGAGATTGTAAAAGGCAAATATTTGCGTTCGACGAGGCGGCGGGATATTTACATTGGACACGTATTGCGCCGTATTTCCCTTCGGTATCGCGCCGGGATTAATCCGAATACGCTCTCGCAGCAACATTTCCGCGTGAAGTCACCGATGCTTTAAGGGACGTTTATTCGGATATTCCTCCGGCTTACGATCTTTACGAGCAGGCTTCGCGAAGTCGCCTGAAACACAACGAAACGGTGACAGGCATGAAGGTTCCATGCGAGCTGAGCTTTCCACGCTTTTCTGTTCCCTTCCACGCACCCCACCCCCCCAGGCCCCCTTCGCTTCGTCTTTTTTTTTTTCACGCTGCTTTTATCGTTCTCTAGTTCTTTACGAAGTACTTTTTCCTGTTTGATTGTACGGCCCGAGAATGTATCATGAGCCGGATGGTTTTGTTTCTCTTTCAAAAGGTGGCACGTCTAGCGCCGCCTCGGGTATCGAGGTATTATTTTTCGGATAAAAATATCGCTGCTTCTTCTTCTTTTTTCATATTTAATTAAACTCAATTATCTTTGGGGGTGAATGGATCGGGGTGATTGTAAGATATATTTGTATCCCGCGTGCAATTTAATTCGTCGGCTATATTGGAAACGTTACTTGAAAGAAAAGCAAAGAAAAATATCTTTGAAAGACGATAGTTACAATTATCGTAGAGTGGGGATCTGACGGGAAGCAATATTCGTCAACGTGAGGCGAGCCATTCGAAGGAAAATATTCCTCTCGTAAAGGACGCGATAAATTGACGTACCATTCACCGTAGGTAGATTATGGCTTTACCTGTGTTCCAGATCGCCATAATTCGCCGGGGGCTGACGTTTCAGTCTCCTTGAATATCTTTTATTATCGCGTAAATCTCTTTGAGCTATCGCGGATAACGACTTTCCCGTGTTGATGTTGTAATAACTTCGATATATACCGGCCCTCCTCCCCTTCACTTGGACTTTAATGCGTTCTTTCCTCAGAATAGTAGAACCAGCACGGCACTTAAGACGATCGACGGGGATGAATGCTGGGGCTATTTTCCTTTAATTTCGTCGTAATAAGCTTGCAAAGTGTCTTACCTTTAATGCAACTAGAGTCTAGACTCGGGCGTTATTTCAATGAAATTTTACTCAAATAATTATCAACAGCGCCACTAATATTATTCAATCTTTTATTCTGAAACATAGCAAGTTTGTAGCCAAAACAGAGTTAAAGTTCCGAGAAGTACATAAGATAGAAGAAGCAAACATTTCTCGAGCAGCTGAGCACAAGCGAAGCTGTTTCTGTAATTTAGTTACCATTTAAGTAGTAACGGTCGATTTTGATCAGACGCCACGCGCAGTACCTACAGTTGAAATGTAATCATTTCTTAATTGTATTTCAAACCTAACCCAAAACCGTTTATAATAATTAGATTTTCCGTCTTAAATAACGTTTCTGCTAGTTTTGACGTCCGAAAAATTAATTCTTTAAATAATTTCGCTACGAATATTTATCCATTCTTTTTATAAAACTAGAATATTTCAACCATTCGCATTATATCTACATTGTGTGATCAAAATTTGTTAAATCCGGCAAGTGTCCCATCAGTTTTAACGACGGTTCTGTGTAACGTATAAATGGAAGCGTTCAAATATACCTAATACCTTATTCTTCTCTTCATTTCGTTGCGCATTTCGAAAACCATACTGCATTTGTTAAACGACACTGTTCCCAGGTCTGTTTCATCGGGTGGTGTTATCAAGTGGGTCAGTGTTAAGCCCGTGGGCGTCTGTTCACGATCCGAACGACCTACGGTTGAAAGTTGCAGAGCAAATAGGATGTACCATGGAGAACGACGAAGATATTGCCGACTGTTTACGCGGCGTTCCTCTCCGCGAGCTCATGGCCGTTGAACTTCCGGAAATCCGGTAAGACAGTAACTCTTTACGATCTTGATTCGAGGCTGACCTAACATCCATGAATGGCCCGTCGTAAATTTGACGTAAAAGTTCCACGTGGATTACGAGCACAGGCCGAAGGAGCCGAAGTTACAGATATTATTGCCCCCTTCGTAAAGGAGTCGAATAAAAATCGCTTGAGCTCGAATAAAATGAATCTTGAAAATCTGATCGGATATTTATGGGGCAGTTCTGTATCAAAAACGGCACTAAATTCATCCATACGCGCTTCATCGGCGCTCGTTTAAAGGGAAGCACACCGTGCGCGTTAATTTTCCACCGATCGATTCATTAAGATAATCATTCATTAATACAGAATTCATTATTTCAAACAATTGCCAATTTTTTTTAAATAATCCATAAGACCGAACAATAATTTCATTCGCAATTGCAACCGTGACAAAACTCAACGGTACCAAACATTATCCAAGCGGCAATAAAAACGGGAGAATCTCGATTCGCCCCGGGAGAGGGAAAAAAATCTCCATTGCAGTCCATCCGAAATCCAATTGCATCGATTATCGTAACCCTCGAACCATGACCACGGGCGTACGCTCCGACCCTCAAAGCTAATCGTTCGCCACGGTTAATTCACGATCCAAGGGTCGCTATTGCCGGTTTCCGTTTTACTACTGGCGGCCTTATTGATCAGAGTTCACGCCGGTACACCGCGTCGATTTATTGTTGCGCGATCATTGACCCGCGAACTCGTATCGTATTGTTGTTGCACAGTTTCGTTCCGCGGATCGGGCCCGGCCTGCCAGTGGACCAAAATAATCCGGATCCCGGATTGGACATGGAGAGGGCCAGCGACACTTTCATCAAGGTGCCGGTGATCCTCGGTGTCTCGACCACCGAGTCGAATCTCGATTTTAACGCGAACGACATCCAATACGGTTTCGAGGAGGATCACAGAAACCGTGTGCTAAGAACGTTCATAAGGAACGCGTACGTCTACCATTTGAACGAGATATTCTCCGCGGTGAGGAACGAGTACACAGACTGGGACAAGGCTGTTCTTCATCCTATTATTATCAGGGACTCGACGATGGAGGCATTGAGCGACGGTCACACCGTGGCACCTTTGATGAGGATTGCGTTTTATCACGCTAGAAGGGGAGCCAAAACGTACTTCTATCATTTCAGCCATCAGACAAAGGACAGCGGATACAAGCAGGTCAGTGGCGGCTTGTACATTTCGTGGCGTGCTATTCTTCTTTTGGGATCGTGCCGCTATTGTTGCTTTTCTAATATTATTTTTTCACGTGGTCGCAAAGAATATCGTGCGTCCGATATTACCAGGGACCTACACGTGGAGAACAGATTGTATTTCTGTAGTGATAGGCGGTATTGATATCTTGTTGAGAAAATTCAATTATAATTTGCAAATTAATTATTTTTCTTTAATTATAAAATTCGAGACAGTGATTCTTTGCAAGCTTGTTCTTCTCAATCTTCTTTTACTCACAAGTAATCATTGCTGCAACGTATCCTAACGCGGTACGCTTGAATAATTTCAACAAACGCAGCTGTTGCAAAGGGGACCCGAGGAACAAAGATGCAAACGTTCGTGTCGCTCGATTCAATATCCTATTCTTACGAATCGCGCACATAGCTTGTCACAACTTGCGTGGACGAGCAAACGTCAGGAGTAATTTCGCCCGGCAGCGTGTTCTTTAACGGTGAAATGGTCGCGTAAAGTGTCGACGGTAAACACGGCCCTTTTGAACCTATTCCCGTGGTAAACTTATTTCTCGCGAAGCCTTTTTATTTCGTCGGCGCCGTTTACCCGCGACTTCTTTGATTCTTCGTGGAATTTCTTAAGTACACACCGACGCTGCTGTCCCCTCCCGCCGCCACCGCCACCATTCTGAACACGACGAAACGCAACGTGCTCTCGCCACTTTTCCATACGCCACTCGTCCCGGCTGAAAGCGAAAAGTGGAACGCAAAAGAGAGAGGCGGGACAGGGTGAGGTAGAGGGAAGCTGCTTAACTCGAAGTTAATTTCGCATCAAATTATACGCGCGGTGAACTAGCCACCTGAAAGTGTCCTCGTTATATTTGGAGATAGAATAGTTTGAAGAAGCGTGGAACAGTTGAACAGTTACCCACCTGCCTGCCTACCTACCTACGTTTCCTGTTCCATTCCGAGGAGGTCGACCGAGCACGCCAAGTAGTATAGGCCGCGCGCGTGGTCAGACAAGTAAAACAAGTGTTATCTCCAAGTAATATTCGCGAGCACCAGTGGACATGCGATCGGTGTTTATCAAATATCAAATAACGAGCTCGCGTCATTTTCATCCTATCGATATGTTTTGTTTTTTTTTACAAATGTAATTGATCTTTCGGAATGTCCCTTTAATCGCATAGTCCGTACGCCTGTACTAACTGTAAGCCACCCAAGAGAGGAAGATTAATATATTTCACCTGGCACGATATCTCTTCTTTGTTTCTTTTCGCAAGTACAATAATATAACGAAAATTGAATGAATGATTTGGATAATAGAGGACGCACTGTAATTTGAGAAAGACCTAAGGGGCGATGGTTCTATCAAATAGTCCCTTGTAAAATCCACTTGATATCACGAACTTTCGAGATTCCAAAGACGGTAGCAAGTTCTACGATAACCATACGCTTAATTTACGCCGACGGTGACTTCCAGGATAACGCGAACCCCCTCCCATCAGACACTCCGGGCGGTTGATTAACTCGGCAGCTTCATCGTGAAATCATGGCCAGTGGATAATTGAGACGCAAACGCTCCCCTACTTAATAAACGCACCAATATCAAGCAGGCGAAGTTGCCGAAAAATAATGGAAAACCGCGAAGGGGAAAATGTTCGCCTGAAGATAATATTGCACTTTACAGTATCACGTCATAATCTACAGATCGTGACAAACAGATATTCCGTAAAATGTTTCCGTTGACAAAAGAAAATGATACTTATTCGCAATAACGAAAATATATTTGCCGAGGAGTTAAACAACGAACTTGTAGAAATGATTAAAGTACACACGCATAGGTATTAATAAATATTAACAAATTCGGTGGTTTTAATTTAACGAAGTGAAACACTTGTCACGTGCTATGATACTCGATTTATTTATCCGCTTTCAAATCGACTATTCTATTAATAGTGGACAAGCTTTTGTGCATTTGTGGTAAGCTAAAATGTCAATAGTGTCCGTAGTTTAAGGGAGAAAGGGAGAACACCTTAGAGTTAACAAGTTTTACCCGTGGACCAGGGTTAATAGCGATTTAATGCGTTTGCTTGCTACAGTATGGTCAGCTGTGTACGCACAAAGTGAAATTTAATTAAACGAGGGTTAGGGGGACGCACGCGAAAGGTAACCCCCTTTAATAAGATCCGGTGTCGCGGTTTCACATTTGGTGCACGGTGATATTACGATAATCAACACATCGACCACGTATTCGGAAGCGAAAAAAGCGATGGGCTGAGAAGAAACTTGAATGAAAGGATGGATGTAAAAAGGGGGGAAGGACGAAGCACAATGAACCAGAAAGATAAAAGACTTACGTGGAAAAGTGCAGCACAGAAGGAAAGAATAATAAAGTCCCATGAATGCCGAGAATAAAAATTAATGTTCAGATCGATAGTCCGCGAAAGTTTGCTTTTTTCCCTAAAGCTGAACATCTGAAGTCTCCCTTTAGTAACATTCATGTAAGTCGTACTCAAAATACGAAAGGCGGGTCAATTTATAGCATGATGAAAAATAGATGCCTCACAACTGTCTTCTCTTAACTCAAATTTGAATTGGATTCATTAATTTCTTAATGCATTATACATACGTAGACACAAAAAATTGTTTAAAAAAAAGAAGTGGTTGAAAGCCAACACATATAAATCCAGGCCAGTAGAAATATTCTAGAGAAGAACGTAAAAAATATGGACACTCTAAAACTAGCTTCCAAATACATGTTTTTCTCTTCGAAAAAAGAGAACGCAATATGGTTTGTCGAACAACTGCAGTACGTTCAACGGAACAAAAAAATAAGCGATTCATTTAGTGAATTTAAAGCAGTGCGCCGAAAACCTTACTTCGCTTTATTTCTACTTTGTTTTATTTTATCTTGCAGGCAAGAGGAGTTTCTCAACTTCTCCCACCGCTTGCTCTCCCCTATGTACTCTCGTTAATTATACTGCAATAGAAGTTGCACGTTTTCACTCGCTCGGTCGCTAATTCTAGTCAAACTTTTCCAACACACCGGAATATTCATCTCACATTTATTTCGCGCACAATCCGAACCATTTTATTACAATATTTCTATGCTGAAATAAGATTTCTAATAAGAAATAACATCGTATCGTCGAAACGCTTCTCGTATTCAATCTTTAGTACGCCTGAAAAAAGTCTCGAAACAAAACGTATGTAAGTTATCATGAAAAAGAAGTTAATTTTATTCCAGCGTCTGGGCAGCATCCGCGGCGAAGATCTACCTTACATCTTCGGGCTGCCATTGGTCGCTGGTGGAACATTCTTCCCGCGAAACTATTCGCGCCAGGATCAAGGAGTTGCCGAGGCAGTTATCACGTTTTTCACGAATTTCGCGAAGACCGGAAACCCGAACGAGCCGCACAAAATCGAATCGGTGGATTACGGCACGCCGAAGGAGAAAACGCGATACCGCGGTCTCACCTGGGAACAATACGAGACTGGCACTCAACAGTATCTGACAATTGGTCAGTTCATTCGCTTATTAATTTCGTTCCACCCTTCTCCGGCGTTTCACTCGACAGAAACATTTCACTAATCAACAAATCGATCGTTATCGTTCGCCGTTTCGTTGTTTCAGCAATGAAGCCAAAAATGAAGAGCCACTACCGCGGCCATAAAATGGCGGTTTGGCTGAATCTGATACCGCAACTCCATCGACCTGGGGACGACGATGTTTCTATGCGCCATCATCACTTCCGGGAAAGGGGCGACCACTTTTATGCGGGTAAAATGAAGAGCAACATTATTTTTCCCAGTCGTTTCACGCCCTCCCCAATACAGAACATAGTCACGGCAGTACAAACAATCGTACTTGACTGTTACTTTAATTACTATAATACTCCACTAATGATAACGCACTGTAATAAAACCTTCGCCGCACGTCCACTCTAATCCAGCATATTCTCGATCGCTCCAGGACCGGTTCGAGACGAATGGTACACGCCGTTGCCCCTGGTAGGCACGACAAGAACCAGCGCCTCCTCGACAACAGCATGCAGCACGTCAACCGGCGAGGACGTCGTCAACGAGGACATCAGCCCGATCCTCGACGACTCGGAGGACGACGCCGAATTGTTACAGAAACTGGCCACTCGTCACTACTACAGCACCACCACAGCTCTGGCGATCACCGTAGGGGTCGGTTGCATCCTCCTCGTCCTCAACATGCTGATATTCGCCGGCATTTATTACCAAAGGGATCGGGACAAGAAACGGGCGGCAATGGACTGCACGCCGAACGGCCAGGAATCCCTCCCGATGACCACCAGGTCGTCCATGAAGAATCCGGACAGCCCAAGGACGACCCAGGAGCCGCCACCGTCTTACACGACCCTCGCGAGAAGTCCCTCCATTCAGGAACACCAACAGATATCGCAGAATCAAACGACGGACGTCGACGACCAAACGAACGACGAGCAGAATACCGGGACCGGCAACGTCATCCACAAGGACCCCGTGCCACCGAAACCGCCGACGAGGACGACCAGCTCCCTGAGCACCACCGGCGGCACGAACACTATCAAGAAACGGGTGCAAATACAGGAGATCTCGGTATAGCATTAGGGGTTGCCCCCGGAGGGCAACGCGAGAGCCAAGAAGGTGACGTTCGTGGATCTCGAGGTGACAGCCGAGTCGAAATTTTGAGAATATCGTCGACCCTGCGCGAAAACGAACGTTTCCACTGTCGCGATCTGTTCGTTTGGGGATTGAGATGGACTCGCTGGGAATAGGGCAACGTTCGGGATCGTTGGTGAAAACGAGGACCGACGCTGCGCGGTCCGTCAATGTCCGGCTGTCTTCCGAGCGAACTGCACGAGAGTGACTTCCTGAATTGTCTGTCTGAGTATTCCACGCTGGTGTGCGAAACAGCGACAACTGCCATGAACATTGTCGTCGATAACGACGACGACGCTCTCTTTTCGTGGGGATTCAAGAGACCGCGAGTGTTCCTGAACTGTGTGCTAGAAAATCGATGGCGGTCTTGTGGTGCAGTTTATTTCACGGGATCATTGGTGACTCGTTGCGTGCTGCGACAGGACGAACCTTCGGTGCGCGGTTTCTTTCTGCAAAACGACTCGGCGACCGCGACGAGCGTGTTTGTTAATTAAACGAGGGACGTTCTAGCGGGGCTTCGTTGTCGATACGATCCCTCCGTGAAATATATTGTTGGACTGGTTCAATCGTTTCATTCGAGGGAATAGGTCTCACAGCGGTGCGACGACAAATTCGAAATGAACGCGTGTCGAAAATGTCAGCGATCGGCAATGTATTTCGGGGAGGATAAGTTTGACACGGGAATTCGTGATCGAGTCGCCGTTGATTGTCCCGCGATCAGTGTTCTATCGAAAGTGTTCTTCTCATATAGCTGGCAAACCGTGTTGGTGTATCAGTGGCCACCTGATTAGGGTAACTTCCGGTAAAGGCGACCGCCGAGCTCACGAAAAGATTCCTACTAACAAAGTCGTATCGCATCTGTTCTATTCCAGCTGTCTGAAGGTCGTGCAACGAACTCGCACAGATAATCAATTAGATAATGTGTATGTAACACGATTCGTAGAGAAACGTATCGACGCGACGATCGTGAGAGTGATTTCTGAAATATAAAATGACGATGATTCTACTTCGTAGTCTGCTGTGAACGTGATGACCGGCGTGATGCGTAATACTTTCAATTGGGAACCAACGTTCCTGGGCCTTCCGTAATTTTATTTTCAGTTTAAAATTGAGAAATATCATCTTTCCATTGATATTAATAATTATTTTATTTATCGTTATATTAATCCTTTGTTTTATAGGAAATTCTAGAAACCGAGTTTTTCGTACATTACTGGTAAACTGTGTATTAATTGAAATTTCTCCAAACAAGTATTATTTTATTTATTATATTTTCTTTTATCCTTTTCTTATGTTTAAATTTCTTGAAGATTATTATTAATCAACCCAGCTGCCATCCCTATCCAAAACTAAATTTTACTACAATTTATTCTTCTCCGTTGACTATCCTCATTGAAAATATATAAATTCAAATGAAACTTGAGGAATTTTCAGTTGTCCCGACCTCATCTCGATGTCATCGTTTACTAATTGAAAGAAAGAGAAACGAATGAAAATTCCGTGAACACGTATATTTACGCACTCGATATTGAACTGACCAGCTCTCATATTCATATGAAAAATTAACGCGAACGCTGTGCTACATGTTCGATGTTCAGTGGAACAGGTTCGAGGCTCGATGATTAAACTTGAACGGAGCTCAACGCACGGCACTTCGAAAGCGAGATGCATCGAAAATTCTCTGGTCTCGACATGTGCTCAAAATGTAATCATAATGTGGAACAGGATTTTCTTTCAATTAAATGAATACCTAGATCACCTCTTCGACCAAGTAAAATCTAAATACGAGATTACGACCGCGCTTATACAAATATCACTCGTCTTTGTAGAATTTTTCAAGGCTGATTCTAACGATCTTACGTATTAAACAATGAAAAGGAGGGGAATATAATTAATGAAATTGGATTCACGAAGCTCAATTTAAAGAATTGATTGGCTCTTTCATTCTGATCAAAGTTACTCACTTACAAATCGCATAAATTCAGATTGCTTATTATCAGGACTTATTAAACGTACAATAAAATGAGCCCTTCACATACCAAAGCGATTCCTCCAGTTTTCGAATGTTTCCTCATTTGACTGTCAAATGTAATTGATTGGTGCTAAATATTGTATATTTAAGACAAGTTCCCATGAAAATTACATTCAGCCCTACTAAATGGCAAAATGTTGTATTAAATAAAGAAATTCTATTCGTAACATTAAAAGCTACATCATGTATAACAATACATTCTACAATACACGTTCAAATATGCATATATTTTATAACAAATGTTAAAACACACTGTACATGAGCTTATAAATTTTCTCTACCGTTTCTTTGGTGGAGTGAATCATTTTGGCAAATTTAGGGCTCATAATTACAATCGATCTGCTGAAAGGAGCGAATATTTCAGCGAAGGAAAAAACGCGGAGAATTTAAGATAAAAAGACACTTCGACTGCCAATGTAAAAATATTAAAAATAAAAGGGCAATGCCTATTTAATATAGTCGAGTTTACTTAATCGATTGTACGCATCTTCCGAGGCACGTGAAATAATGAAAGCGTTATCGGTACGGTTAAGGATATAAAGATGTACTTTAGGTAGCCATCATAACTATGCACGGTGTCGCGTAAACTGTACTATCGATTTCGGTATTTTCAATACACCGTTACAGGAATGAAAAAAAAAAAAAATGGATAGAAACGAGAAAACACACTGGTATTATTGATTGCGAATGTTTCGAATCGCCAGCACATCGTGACTGCCCGTAATTAATTGTGTGAACGGGATTATCGAGCACGTAACAGTGAAATTTATGTAGCAATTTAGTCGAACAACCTTTGTAAATTTCACTGCAAAACAATAAAACGCTGATTTCTAAAATACATTTCCATTAACCAAATTTCTCTACGAATCCTTTTTGTTCCCCAATGTCCGACTATTTCCTTAACTTCACACGTGGCCACCGACGAGGTACAAGAACAGACCAGATAATTGAATTTGTTTCAGGATATATAAGCAAATACATTTATTTGGACTTCTAGCCAAGTTAGAATAATGAACCAGGCCATAAATTAAGGGTAGCAGCCGAAGGTACCGACCCCAATACATAAATAATTTAAACATTTGTTTGAAAATTCCACCGAACCTATACACTAAGGCCGATCTACAAATGAAGCAGATTGTTCCTTGCACCGAGAGCTTCAATTTGAGAGGACATTGATAAAAATCGGCCCAGTAGAACACGAGATAAATAAATTTGTTAATATAATTAATAAACAAATGCTATTATATAGACCTGCAGGCAAGCTACATCAATAACCAGAAGACATAAATTAAAACCCGAGATATAAGCTACCATCCGCAATAGGAGGTAACATTATTCCATGTCCAGTTAATTTGTTATAAACAATTAAACATTTAAAATTGTTATTACGGCCAACTGCAGATAGTTACAGCAACGGAGTATTTTTTATCGTGTAGCTTATTCGTTTCCCTTTCATTCGACACAAAATTTATTAAAAAACAACCATCATGAGCCGAAATAATAATTTTTCAAAATTTTGTCCCTAACGATTTGTCGAAAACGGTACAAGTGGCGCCATCTCGCGTTTGCGGCCTTTTTCGCAGTTTTCCACACCGCCAAAACCGAATTCCCGGATTACATCGTTAATTTAAACAATTCCATTTTTCTCGGCTCCTAGTGCGTATTTTTTAACCGGACTTGTCTTAAATTAAAGATGCGGACCATAGCTATCTCCTCCGACAGTGGCAACAATATGGCATTTGCGGTTTAAAAGTTATTAACAATTGAAAAAACGGCAAAAATGCACTACGGGTCACTGCAATTATCTCGCCTTCTGGAGGCACCATATTAATGAACGACTGCTCAAAATGAAGGTAAACGATGCCGCTATACGACAATAAACGATGCGCAAATGCTGCAGGCGCTGTTTATTTGTTATGAACAATTTAACAATTCGTTTGGGAATTGCACCGAAGCTATACACGACGACCGATATAATGGTGAATCAGATTGTTCCTTGAACCTAGAGCTCCAATTTAAGAGATCGTTGATTAAAATCGGCCCAGCAGAAGCCGAGATAATTGAATTTGTTTAACGAAATTATAAACAAATGCTATTAGTTCGGCTTGCAGGCGAATGACATCAATATGCAGAGGACATGAATCAAAGATAAGAGCATCAGCTACCATCTACAACAGGTGCGAACAATATTCCATGTGCAGTTAATTTGTTATAAACAATTAAACATTTAAAATTGTTATTACGGCCAACTACGTACAATTACAGCAACGGGGTATGTTTTACCCCGTAGCTTATTCGTTTCCCTTTCTTTTGAGATGTCGTTGATTGAAATCGGCCCAGTAGAAGCCGAGATAGTTGAGTTTGTTTAACGAAATTATAAACAAATGCGAATGCTGCCACTTCCAGGCTTGGTACATCAATGAGCAGAGGAAACAAATTAAAGCTAGGAGCATCAGCTACCTTCTCCAATAGGTGCGAACATTATTCCATGTGCAGTTAATTTGTTATAAACAATTAAACAATTAAAATTGTTATTACGGCCAACTGCAGATAGTTACAGCAACAGGGTATTTTTTATCGTGTAGCTTAGTCGTTTCCCTTTCATTTGACACCAAATTTATTAAAAAATAATCATCAGGAGCCGAGATACTAATTTTTAAAAATTTTGTCGGTAACGATATGCCGATAACGGTACAAGTGGCGCCATCTCGCGTTTGCGGCCTTTTTCGCAGTTTTCCACACCGCCAAAACCGAATTCCTGGATTACATCGTTAATTTAAACAATTGCATATTTCTCGGCTTCTAGTGCGTATTTTTTAACCGGACTTGTCTTAAATTAAAGATGCGGACCATAGCTAACTCCTCAAACAGTTGCAACAATATGGCATTTGTTGTTTAAAAGTTATTAACAATTGAAAAATCGGCAAAAATGTACTCCGGGTCACTGCAATTATCTCGGCTTCTGGAGGCGCTACATTAATCATCGAGTGCTCAAAATGAAGGTAAAGGATGCCGCTACACGTCAATAAACGATTGACAAATGTTACATGTTCTGCTTATTCTGTATAAACAATTTAACAATTTGTTTGAGAATTGCAACAAAGCTATACACGCGGGCCGACCTAATGGTGAATCAGATTGATCCTTGAACCGAGAGCTTCAATTCGAGAGGTTGTCGATTAAAATCGGCCCAGCAGAAGCCGAGATAATTGAATTTGTTTAACGAAATAATAAACAAATGCTATTATTTCGGCTTGTGAACGAGTGACATCAATGAACATTGGACATAAATTAAAGCTAGGAGCATCAGCTACCATCTCCAATAGGTGGGAACATTATTCCATGTGCAGTTCATTAGTTTTAAACAATTAAACAATTAAAATTGTTATTACGGCCAAGTGCAGACAGTTACAACAACGGGGTATTTTTTATCAGGTAGCTTATTCGTTTCCCTTTTCATTGAGACATCGTTGAGTAAAATCGGCCGTGCAGAAGCCAAGATAATTGAATTTGTTTAACGAAATTATAAACAAATGCTATTATTTCGGCTTGTAGGCGAATGACATCAATATGCAGAGGACATGAATTAAAGATAAGAGCATCAGCTAGCATCTACAACAGGTGCGAACAATATTCCATGTGCAGTTAATTTGTTATAAACAATTAAACATTTAAAATTGTTATTACGGCCAACTACGTACAATTACAGCAACGGGGTATGTTTTACCCCGTAGCTTATTCGTTTCCCTTTCTTTTGAGATGTCGTTGATTGAAATCGGCCCAGTAGAAGCCGAGATAGTTGAGTTTGTTTAACGAAATTATAAACAAATGCGAATGCTGCCACTTCCAGGCTTGGTACATCAATGAGCAGAGGAAACAAATTAAAGCTAGGAGCATCAGCTACCTTCTCCAATAGGTGCGAACATTATTCCATGTGCAGTTAATTTGTTATAAACAATTAAACAATTAAAATTGTTATTACGGCCAACTGCAGATAGTTACAGCAACAGGGTATTTTTTATCGTGTAGCTTAGTCGTTTCCCTTTCATTTGACACCAAATTTATTAAAAAATAATCATCAGGAGCCGAGATACTAATTTTTAAAAATTTTGTCGGTAACGATATGCCGATAACGGTACAAGTGGCGCCATCTCGCGTTTGCGGCCTTTTTCGCAGTTTTCCACACCGCCAAAACCGAATTCCTGGATTACATCGTTAATTTAAACAATTGCATATTTCTCGGCTTCTAGTGCGTATTTTTTAACCGGACTTGTCTTAAATTAAAGATGCGGACCATAGCTAACTCCTCCAACAGTTGCAACCATATGGCATTTGTTGTTTAAAAGTTATTAACAATTGAAAAATCGGCAAAAATGCACTCCGTGTCACTGCAATTATCTCGGCTTCTGGAGGCGCTACATTAATCATCGAGTGCTCAAAATGAAGGTAAAGGATGCCGCTACACGTCAATAAACGATTGACAAATGTTACATGTTCTGCTTATTCTGTATAAACAATTTAACAATTTGTTTGAGAATTGCAACAAAGCTATACACGCGGGCCGACCTAATGGTGAATCAGATTGATCCTTGAACCGAGAGCTTCAATTCGAGAGGTTGTCGATTAAAATCGGCCCAGCAGAAGCCGAGATAATTGAATTTGTTTAACGAAATAATAAACAAATGCTATTATTTCGGCTTGTGAACGAGTGACATCAATGAACATTGGACATAAATTAAAGCTAGGAGCATCAGCTACCATCTCCAATAGGTGGGAACATTATTCCATGTGCAGTTCATTAGTTTTAAACAATTAAACAATTAAAATTGTTATTACGGCCAAGTGCAGACAGTTACAACAACGGGGTATTTTTTATCAGGTAGCTTATTCGTTTCCCTTTTCATTGAGACATCGTTGAGTAAAATCGGCCGTGCAGAAGCCAAGATAATTGAATTTGTTTAACGAAATTATAAACAAATGCTATTATTTCGGCTTGTAGGCGAATGACATCAATATGCAGAGGACATGAATTAAAGATAAGAGCATCAGCTAGCATCTACAACAGGTGCGAACAATATTCCATGTGCAGTTAATTTGTTATAAACAATTAAACATTTAAAATTGTTATTACGGCCAACTACGTACAATTACAGCAACGGGGTATGTTTTACCCCGTAGCTTATTCGTTTCCCTTTCTTTTGAGATGTCGTTGATTGAAATCGGCCCAGTAGAAGCCGAGATAGTTGAGTTTGTTTAACGAAATTATAAACAAATGCGAATGCTGCCACTTCCAGGCTTGGTACATCAATGAGCAGAGGAAACAAATTAAAGCTAGGAGCATCAGCTACCTTCTCCAATAGGTGCGAACATTATTCCATGTGCAGTTAATTTGTTATAAACAATTAAACAATTAAAATTGTTATTACGGCCAACTGCAGATAGTTACAGCAACAGGGTATTTTTTATCGTGTAGCTTAGTCGTTTCCCTTTCATTTGACACCAAATTTATTAAAAAATAATCATCAGGAGCCGAGATACTAATTTTTAAAAATTTTGTCGGTAACGATATGCCGATAACGGTACAAGTGGCGCCATCTCGCGTTTGCGGCCTTTTTCGCAGTTTTCCACACCGCCAAAACCGAATTCCTGGATTACATCGTTAATTTAAACAATTGCATATTTCTCGGCTTCTAGTGCGTGTTTTTGAGCCGGACTTGTCTTAAATTAAAGCTGCGGACCATAGCTATCTCCTCCAACAGTGGCAACAATATGGCATTTGCGGTTTAAAAGTTATTAACAATTGAAAAAACGGCAAAAATGCACTTCGGGTCACTGCAATTATCTAGGCTTCTGCTATGCCGATTTTAATCAACGCCGTCTCAAAAGATAGGTGAACGTAGAAGCTACACGATAAAAAATACCCCGTTGTGGTAACTATATGCAGTGGCTTGTAATAACACTTTTAATTGTTTAATTCTTTATAACAAATGAAATGCACATGCAATAATGTTCGCACCTATTGGAGATGGTAGCTGATGCTCCTAGCTTTAATTTATTTCCTCTGCTCATTGATGTCCCTAGCCAGGAAGAGGCAGCATTCGCAATTGTTTATAATTTCGTTAAACAAATTCAATTATCTCGTCTTCTGCTGGGCCGATTTTAATCGACAACCTCTCGAATTGAAGCTCTCGGTTCAAGGATCAATCTGATTCACCATTAGGTCGGCCCGCGTTTATAGCTTTGTTGCAATTCTCAAACAAATTGTTAAATTGTTTATACAGAATAAGCAGAACATGTAACATTTGTCAATCGTTTATTGACGTGTAGCGGCATCCTTTACCTTCATTTTGAGCACTCGATGATTAATGTAGCGCCTCCAGAAGCCGAGATAATTGCAGTGACACGGAGTGCATTTTTGCCGATTTTTCAATTGTTAATAACTTTTAAACAACAAATGCCATATGGTTGCAACTGTTGGAGGAGTTAGCTATGGTCCGCAGCTTTAATTTAAGACAAGTCCAGTTAAAAAATACGCACTAGAAGCCGAGAAAAATGGAATTGTTTAAATTAACGATGTAATCCAGGAATTCGGTTTTGGCGGTGTGGAAAACTGCGAAAAAGGCCGCAAACGCGAGATGGCGCCACTTGTACCGTTATCGGCATATCGTTACCGACAAAATTTTTAAAAATTAGTATCTCGGCTCCTGATGATTATTTTTTAATAAATTTGGCGTCAAATGAAAGGGAAACGACTAAGCTACACGATAAAAAATACCCCGTTGCTGTAACTATCTGCAGTTGGCCGTAATAACAATTTTAAATGTTTAATTGTTTATAACAAATTAACTGCACTTGGAATAATGTTCGCACCTATTGGAGATGGTAGCTGATGCTCCGAGCTTTAATTTATTTCCTCTGCTCATTGATGTACCTAGCCTGGAAGTGGCAGCATTCGCATTTGTTTATAATTTCGTGAAACAAACTCAACTATCTCGGCTTCTGCTTGGCCGATTTCAATCAACGACATCTCAAAAGAAAGGGAAGCGAATAAGCTACGGGGTAAAACATACTCCGTTGCTGTAATTGTACGTAGTTGGCCGTAATAACAATTTTAAATGTTTAATTGTTTATAACAAATTAACTGCAGATGGAATAATGTTCGCACCTGTTGTAGATGGTAGCTAATGCTCTTATCTTTAATTCATGTCCTCTGCATATTGATGTCATTCGCCTACAAGCCGAAATAATAGCATTTGTTTATTATTTCGTTAAACAAATTCAATTATCTCGGCTTCTGCTGGGCCGATTTTAATCAACGATCTCTTAAATTGGAGCTCTAGGTTCAAGGAACAATCTGATTCACCATTATATCGGTCCTCGTGTATAGCTTCGGTGCAATTCCCAAACGAATTGTTAAATTGTTCATAACAAATAAACAGCGCCTGCAGCATTTGCGCATCGTTTATTGTCGTGTAGCGGCATCGTTTACCTTCATTTTGAGCAGTCGTTCATTAATCTGGTGCCTCCAGAAGGCGAGATAATTGCAGTGACCCGTAGTGCATTTTTGCCGTTTTTTCAATTGTTAATAACTTTTAAACCGCAAATGCCATATTGTTGCCACTGTCGGAGGAGATAGCTGTGTTGCATAGCTTTAATTTAAAACAAGTCCGGTTTAAAAATACCAAATAGAAGCCGAGAAAAACGCAATTGTTTAAATTAACGATGTAATCCAGGAATTCGGTTTTGGCGGTGCGGAAAACTGCGAAAAAGGCCGCAAACGCGAGATGGCGCCACTTGTACCGTTATCGACATATCGTTACCGACAAAATTTTTAAAAATTATTATCTCGGCTTCTGCTGGGCCGATTTTAATCAACGACATCTCAAAAGAAAGGGAAACGAATAAGCTACGGGATAAAAAATACCCGGTTTCTGTAACTGTATGCTGTTAGCCGTAATAACAATTTCAAATGGTTAATTGTTTATAACAAATTAACTGCACATGGAATAAGGTTCGCACCTATTGGAAATGGTAGCTGATGCTCTTTTCTTTAATTCATGTCCTCTGCATATTGATGTCATTCGCCTACAAGCTGAAATAATAGCATTTGTTTATTATTTCGTTAAACAAATTCAATTATCTCGGCTTCTGCTTGGCCGATTTCAATCGACAACCTCTCGAATTGAAGCTCTCGGTTCAAGGATCAATCTGATTCACAATTAGGTCGGCCGGCGTGTATAGCTTCGTTGCAATTCCCAAACAAATTGTTAAATTGTTTATACAGAATAAGCAGAGCATGGAACATTTGTCAACCGCTTATTGACGTGTAGCAGCATCCTCTACCTTCATTTTGAATACTCGATCATTAATGTAGCGCCTCCAGAAGCCGAGATAATTGCAGTGACCCGGAGTGCATTTTTGCCGATTTTTCAATTGTTAATAACTTTTAAACAACAAATGCCATATTGTTACAACTGTTGGAGGAGATAGCTATGGTCCGCATCTTTAATTTAAGACAAGTCCGGTTAAAAAATACGCACTAGGAGCCGAGAAATATGCAATTGTTTAAATTAACGAAGTAATCCAGGAATTCGGTTTTGGCGGTGTGGAAAACTGCGAAAAAGGCCGCAAACGCGAGATGGCGCCACTTGTACCGTTTTCGACATATCGTTAGGGACAAAATTTTGAAAAATTATTATTTCGGCTCCTGATGGTTGTTTTTTAATAAATTTGGTATCGAATGAAAGGGAAACGAATAAGCTACACGATAAAAAATACTCCGTTGCTATAACTATCTGCAGTTGGCCGTAATAACAATTTTAAATGTTTAATTGTTTATAACAAATTAACTGCATATGGAATAATGTTCGCACCTATTGGAGATGGTAGCTGATGCTCCTAGCTTTAATTTATGTCTGGTGATCATTGATGTACCTAGCCAGGAAGTGGCAGCAATCGAATTTGTTTATAATTTCGTTAAACAAATTTAATTACCTCAGCTTCTGCAGGGCCGATTTTAATCAACGACGTCTCAAAAGAAAGAGAAACGAATAAACTACTAATCTGTAGTAGTCTCGATGCTGTAACTTCATTTACTTGCCCATAATAATTGTTTAAAGCAGTCCTTTGACAATAAAACTTTAAAAGTTCAAAAAGGGGAGTTAACTGATTTAACTAATGTGCGGCTCATATGCAGTTTGTGACGTGGGTATAAGAAATAATGAACAATTTACAAATATAAACAGTGTTGTATTGTTTATCTTTTAAATAATACACACTGCTAAAGCGTAACAAAAAAATATGCGCTCAAAGTAGGTGACTACTTTAAAATACGTAGCAGTGTAACGTCTATCATTCGTATATTATACATTAGGTGTCCGTGTAATAAAAATATGATTAATAAACACGTGTAGCGGAATAAGTAATAGAACAGTTTGGTTTGTCGAAGTTAAATTACAGTTACATTTAATTAGTCAACGGCTTGTTTTTTAGAAGGGGCCGAATCGTTACTATCACTGTTACGTCGCTTCCTTTGACCTCGTTGATTAATGCGACCTGCAAAATAATTATTGCAAATTTAATACACGCGTTGACTAACAGCGTATACATTTCAAAGATTTTAATATATTCAGTATACTGTGATAGATTAACTCAACGAGATCCAAAAATTTGATCTCTCGGTATTAGCATGGCAAGGCATCATTAAGTAATTATTCAAGATGTATAAAAGGGAACAAATTTTAATTATTGACGATATACTGACCTTTCTTGCCTTTTCTCCCTTTATTATACTTTTGCCTAGTATTTGCCATATCTTCTTTCGCCTTCGCGAGATATTTCTCTTCTTCTTCGCCCTCAAGAATACGGCAAACAACTTCTTTTTCCCGAATTAATACCTTCAACATTATTAATTTGTGAGATTAAAAACGATATAAAACTTGACAAAAAGTAAAGTTAAATACTCACCTTCCCATCTTTCATTTTATCAAATACAGTTTTCGCTGCATTTTCCCCTTGCAGACGAACCCATCCCTCTTCATCGCCTATTTTGAAGTCAACGAATGCAACGCTAGCGTCTAGTTCACCTAGACGTTCTTTAATGTCCTCCCTTGTACATTCATCAGGTACATCAGAAAAGTGAATTACACAGCCTTTAGGCAATGAAGAGTTCTTCTCTGTTTCTTCTTCGTCGCCACTCTCATCGTCCTCCTTTCCTTTCGTCTATAGAAATTAAAAATTCTTATAATTTGCAAAAATAATATACACATATTGTTAAATCTAGAGAATAGCTTCTTTATTATACGAACAGATTCAGTTTTCTTTGCTTTCATGTCGGATCTCTTTTGCCTTCGATCCTCTTTCTCCTTTGCCTTCTCCAAACTGTATTCGGCTCTAAAATAACAGAATACTAAATCGAACCATCTCAATGAAACCTATTAAGAACAGACTAACAAAACTGTTGGCGACTTACGACCACTTCCGAATTAATTCTGTGTCCTCATATTTTACAGACTCTCTAGCCATAAAAGCTTTCGCATCCTCCAGATTTTTAAACTGTACAAAAACGGATCCTTTGAACTGGAACTTTTTCTCTTTATCCTGGTACTTCCTCATCTGTCAAACAAGAAAGTGGTCTGAAAATCTGAACATATTTTCACCAAGCTTTCTCTGGCCTTAATTAAAATACGCTACTATCACGAGCTACTAGTCGAACCCCTATAACTCTAAGATCTCTACGAGACTAGAATTTTGTTCTTTCCCATTCACTCAGCTGTAAAAGCCTTCGCAATTTTCGAAATACATAGAACTCCTATAACTTGAATTATTTATATACCCCTTGCATACTTTCGAGCTTCGTATTACCAAGATTCGACTGTATTACCATTAGACAGAAATTGAACACTTACAATGATATTCTCGAATGGTTCGAAAGAATTGAAATATGTTTTCAATTTCTCAATATTCATATCTTGTAAAGGAAATCCCTTTACGTACGCTGTCCGCGCTTCCTGAGCCTTCCTGTATTCCTCATTGTATTCCGGCAATGGATGATTCGTTGAGCGACGAATTTTCTTCTTGTCTTCGGACACCTCTATCAGTTCGCCTTTCTCCAAGGCTTTTAATATAACGCCAACATCTTTAGTCATAGAGGCCAACATCTTGAAATTCAACATGACCGACATAGGAACCCATCCATCGTCCAATTTTGTTTGTTCAATGAGAAACTTGTCTCTCTGCATGTTCACATCTCCGAAATAAAACTGAAATTAAAATGGAAAATCTCACTTTATACCTCGCTACAATACAATCGTATCGGGTTAACTTCATAATTCGTATTTTTACGAAATACGACCTGTACGATCTTCACTGTGGTAACTGTACATATATGCGTGTGCATGTGCGCGTTACTGTCTCACAAAGTGGCCATCTTATATTGTTCAAATGATCAATCTATTTAGTAAAACAATTACCTCAATCTGATTTTTGATTTTCTCGAGAAGCTCACTGGATGGTTCGTCGGATGTTTGTTTGGCGGTATTTTCCTCAACCTTAGAAACCGGCTTCTCATTTTTAACCTCGTCTACCTTGGCAGCGGCATCATTAGTTACAGTTTCAACTTTAGTCTCTCCTTTACCGTTTTCCATTTTTGTTCCTTATTACTGGGTAAACGGGTTGCAATATAATTCGACACCCCTTTCGAGACTTCTTACAGCGCAAATATATCCAAGTTCGCTACGACGATTGCGCTCAAAACAGCATGACGCACACGTGTCCTGCTTTCACGGAAACCGGAAGTCAATTTTTAGTATAAATGGAAACGATCGTCACAAACCCCTCACACAATTTGAAAACACTGCGTGCATGGAAATGAGGAATTGAATATAATTTATTAATACGATTACAATGTGAAATAATTTCTTCTTCATGTAACATTAATCCTTGATTAAAATAATACCAAATCTTTTTTATAGCGACGGTATACAAAATATGATACATCGACGAAATTACGATAAAGTCAAAAACTTACGCTACAAATTGTACTCAATATTAGTTAATTTATAAATTAAAATATGAGCGAAGAATGAGGAATAATTGTATTCAAATATATAATAAAGTTAGACCGGAATTAGTTATAGATAACTAAAAGGAAGAATTTTAAGCGAACGCCATCTTTGTACCATGTAATTTAGAATTCAGAACTTACCTTTATTTCGTATTTGAAGTTTATAAAATACTTCTTAATGCGCACAAGTTTATTTTTAAGTTAGTTTGATAATGTATCTGGCAATGAGTATTTAATTGTCAACAATAATAGAAGGAAATAGAATAAAATTGGATGAAACAATTTGCTTTATCTAGGGTAGCCTTATACATAGATCGAAAATTATATATCTTATTTAATTTCCAACCCATATTTCTACATTTTATTTTGTCAAATTAAATGATAGACACATTATTTTGTTTATTGTTCAATTTGTAACTCCCCATTATTATGATATTGTTCACGGGATGTACTAAAGAACAAAAGTAGATCTATTATTTTAGAATAAAAAAATATGCAAATAGAAACTCATTTATAAGTACATCTGCTGTCAGTTATAGTCAAACAATTGTTAAAATAATTAGTTCCATGGCTTTTGTTTTTAATATTCTTATATAGTAATTTTAGCTGCTTATATTGGTAGGAATGCAGATATCAGACGCCGCTTTGCGGCTGCATTTTTAGTACTGCGCTCCCTTCCGGTCAGCTTGTTTGGGGTGCCTGAGTCTTCTTTAGTTTAGCTGTAATTCAATCTTTCTCCATCTTCCATCATGAAGATCTACAAGGATATTTTCACCGGTACGTAAAATCGCAAGGACTTTTATTAACTTTTCTTATTAATATTTTTTAAATTTTATCTCATACTTCGAAATAAAACGTTATGCTTAGGCGGAGAAAGTTTTTCCAGTGACGTTTTCCATCACGAGGACCGTTGTTCCCCTAATAACTATTACAATTTCTCCGAATGCTATTACTTTAATAGTCCAACATTTACGAAGGCGAAGAAATAGAAACATTTATATCGATTTGTATATTGCAAAAGGGCAGCTTGATTTGAATATTTAATATTGTAGTTTATAACCTCTCCATATGTTCGAAATGAATCATTTTAATTATGCAATGACTGTGAGATTCCGTTTTATAAAAATTAAAGAGGAGAATATTCGTTAAAAGCGTGATGCTAGTTTTAAATTCAAAGATGTCCTTAGAATGTAATAGGAAATATTCTTGACTGAAATGTCGATGTGGTAACTGTACAGTAGTTGACGATGCTAACTATAAATGCAACGTACCTACGAATTATATTAGAATAAAAATAAACAATAGTCTTAGCATTCTTAGACACGATTTAAAAAATTAAATTCTGCAGAAAAGTATCGAATCCGGATTTCAGTTTATTTTGCAACGATTCGTACCGTAATACATGTACATATAACGAATTCTAACATAATACTTTTATTACAGGTGATGAGATGTTCTCAGACACCTACAAAATAAAGCTGATCGATGACGTTCTGTACGAAGTATACGGCAAGGTATTTATTTAAATCAGTTGAAAATTATACAAAATCATTTAAACTCGCATTACTATCATTTTCGATTTATTTAATATTTTACCTTATTTTCCGATTAGGTGGTTACACGTAAAGTTGGCGATATTGAAATAGCTGGATTCAATCCATCTGCCGAAGAAGCAGACGAAGGAACAGACGAAGCAGTGGAATCTGGAGTTGACGTAGTTCTGAATCACCAGCTTAAAGAAACATATGCATTTTCGGACAAAAAATCTTACACCTTGTACTTGAAGGATTACATGAAAAAGTGATTGTCATAAATAAGCTCTAGTATATTTTATAATCCATTGCTGAACAATATTACTATGAATAGAATCTTCTTCACAGGCTGGTAGCAAAATTAGAAGAGCAATCGCCCGATCAAGTGGACGTATTTAAAACAAACACGAACAAAGTAATGAAAGACATACTGAGCCGTTTTAAGGAGCTGCAATTTTTCACTGGTGAATCAATGGACATCGATGGCCTTGTTGGATTAATGGAATACCGTGAAATCGATGGTAACTCTGTGCCTGTACTCATGTTCTTCAAGCATGGTCTTGAAGAAGAGAAGTTCTAAATAATTTTAGGCATTCAACGAATTGTGGGAAAAATATTGTGAGTTTTATATTTAATATTCGTATTTTATCGATACAGAAAATGTTTCTATGTATCTGTAACTGTATTAATAATATTCACAGTCGAAAATCAAATACATATATGTTCTAATGCACATGTTAATTCGTGCCTCATACTTCAGTTTCTTGTATTAGGCATTGCACGAACATGTAATATAAACAAGAAAAATGGTGATCAGATTCTCGCTGCGGTTAATCTGTTGACGTAGCGCCTATTTTAGCCGAACATACTAACGAAAAAGAAACATTGTCGTTTAAACAATTCGAAATTAATGGGAAAAAGTAAACATTCTGTATATGCTTCTTTTCAGATAAACTCGAATCAAGACTGTACTCACGCTGGAAAAGCTGTGAAAATTTAGTTAAAGGAAAACACGATTCTACTTCCAATCTTAATTTCACGATGCAGTTAACTTTATTCGTTCGAACAACAATTGATGCCAGTCTCAAAGAAGTTAATGTAATTGTACATATATAGCGTAACTAAAGGGAAGATTAACACGATACAGGATAATCCCTTTGTTGTAATCTACTGTGTCTGATTTAACTATGGCGTTTGTAATATTGTTTTCTACTTAGTTTTTTTTTTATTCGGCACTTATCGGTCCATTTAATTTATCGTTCGAATTTGGAAGATGGGGAAAGAAGTTTGCAGCGACGAAAATATCAAAATATATATATATATATCTTAATTACTGTTAACATCAAGAAAGACCATGGATAACAAGTACATCTGGAGCATACTCTGTATAATATCCAAACACGAATAAAACGGTGTTTTCATAAGTACTGCTTACGACCAGTCGTCTTCATTTATCTTACCAACTGAATACCAATATCCGTGAATGGGCGTGGAATAAATCGAGACTGGTGCTGGTTTTCGCTTCATAAAAATATTATATTTAGATAAGTCAGAATAGTCGATTCATCTCTTGGCGCAATACCGTTTACATTAGATTTCTTTTCATCAGGGATAGTTATTAACCATACTGTTTTAGAAGTACATTCATAATATGTCTTGTTCCGCGTCTCTTTCACTTAACAACCTCGTTTTCTTCATTCACATTCTCCCTTGCATTCTTTCTTTCCTACGTTTTATGTATGCAATTTATATACCCAACGTCAACATCATCGTCGTCAATTACGCATCCTTTCGTGAATATATTACTCTTACACGTTATAAAACAGTTACCGATCCAATGTGATATCCTTCACATTCTTAATACGTTTTTACGTGCCATTACCTGGAAAAAGTGTTATATTTATCTATACATACAAAAGCGTATTTGAATAATGTGGCAATAACTTACGTATGCAATATATACGTATGTACACAAAATGCATACATATACATGTACAAACACGTACGTTTGTTAAATAAAATTTTCAAACGGATAGCGAACAAACGGTCGCTTTGGTAAATTCGAAACCATAGTTACAGCTTGGAAAGCAGTAAATTGAACCGCAACATATACACATTATGCATAAATGCTTCATGTGTGTTTAGTATACGCAGAAATAGACATTGCTTTAATTATCGAGCACAACCATTATTGTTATTAATTAATTACTAAGTAGTAAGATGAATCTGTTCAATTTTCTACAAACGTAATCGGTAATCGCGTGAAATAAAATTTAACGTGCCAGATTCAGGAAAGAAATTAATATCCGCAAATATCCTTCAAGCAGTTAATACAATAATTTTCGTTTCCTCAAAAATTGATTATTACATTAGAGAGCTATCCATGCGATTACTTTCGAATATTAATAACGAGGTTTTTTGTTGATATATATTCTGCAAAATTGCAAGTCTTGCGCAACGGTGATCCATTGATTTACAACAAACTTATACAAAAATCCGCCGAATAAAATGGTACAACAATTTCATGAGAATTTTTCGTGAAGGAAGAAAGATGAAATACGAAATACCCGATCATGCTAATATACCAAAGAATAGTTTGTAAATCGTAATGGCAGTCGTGTGAGTTAATTTGTTATATAATATATATATATAGCATTCATTGATACATGAAGATTTATGACATTTATACACACAGAAAGGTATATATATATATATATATTTTTTTTTTAGTACTCTGGCTTTCTAGCTTATTTCGTTAAAGGTACAGTATTTTAGTAGGACACCTGCTACTGTTTAAGTGGGATATACCTTACAACGTTCAGTAAGGTAAAAAGATTATTTTTATTCGTTATTACTATTAATATTAAACTTATTTGTACTGATCTATTTAGAATGGATGCGTGTGGAACCTTTTCGGTACTATGCCTTATAATTCTGACTCGATACCGTTTGTCAAATTTCAAACGATGAGAATAATAGTTATAATATTCGTTTTCACTTTGTCAAATGATAAAGATGTTAAAAAGAACGAAGTGTTAAATAAATAATTACATCTAAAATAGAACAGAAACATAATAATTAACATTTTCATTTAGTACAGAAGATTTACAACGCACCGCATTCTCGTTCGTTCTAGGACATTGTTTGCTAAGTAAAACATCACTACATACAATTTGAGCATCGTACCATTTCTATGATAATTCAAAGAAGTATGGCAAAAGCATTAAGTTTACATTGATTACAATCGTGTACACAATCCTCATTCTTCTTTGTATATATCGCCTCATTGCTGAAGCATACCGTTGTTCGATAAACTATTCCAATTTATTTTCCCGCTTTCTTTCATTCTCTCTTTCTTTCTCCTGTAATACATTCCAATATCTATTTCCTTGAATTTCTTACCTTAAACATATCTGTCTGATTCGTAGAATATTTCATTAATTCTGCCCTTATCTTTGTTACTCTACTGACCGCTACTGAGGTTCTCAAATTTATTATTTCGCGAAATAGTTCTGTTTATAATATTCATATATTATGTATGCATGTACGATAGATATTCACATTTTAACATTTATATATTTATATGAAACTTCATTCACAGGTAGCTTCATTCACGCCCGCCAATCATAATGGTCTTTCACTGTTTATCTCGTTTTACTATTATTATTAATATTAATATCAATATTATTATTATTATTAGCATTATATTATTACACGTACTGAGGAATTAGATGAGGTGATCGCGAAACGCGTTTCATTCAGAGGTAATTTTGGTCGAGAGAAGTATATTTCTTCAGTGTGGTTGTAAAAGAAAGAAGAACATCGTTTGAAAGGTATATTTAAAAAAGAAAATAAAAACAATAGCGGAAACTGCAGAAAATGTGTTTGACGATTTTTCTATTGTCTTATACAACAAAATATGACGAATTATACTTGATTTGAATTCATTTGTGAAATTATTTAGAACGATTCGAGATTTAATCGAAATTATTATCATTTAAAACGTTTATTCTGCGCTTATAGTGTCGTCGCTTGAGAGTACTATGGAAAATAATATATATGTATATACATTATATGTACCAGGCACCTGAAATGAATAGCAACTCCAGTAATGTTACGAAACAAAAAAAAAATCGGGAATTTAATAATGTGTTCTTTTTCTCATGGTATGCATAACATTAAAAACTCTCATCAAATAGATAACAATAACCAACAACTAACAATCGTAAGCATTCACGCAAAAATAGAAATATGCTTAATAATATTTTAATATTATCATAATTTATATTATCGAAGTAAGTATGATCATTCCTTACGATTTCTAGGGTACTATAGTTAATTTATTGTAGATGACTAAAACTGAAGGACACTGAGAAGATCAACTTTTTCCAATTATTTGCATTTTATTCCTTTTTTTTTCCTATTTCTTCCTTTTTGGCAATCATTAAAACCTACAATACGAGATACGATCTAAAGAAAATAATCCTTTCGAAATTCCTTAGAAAAGGAATATAAATAAAATTCTGTTTTTTTATAGTTTTCGAATAATGCACCAAGACGACTTGAAAGATATATGTATGTATATATATTTTTTTGTTTGTTTAACTTACCATTAAAATTACGAAGATTATAAAATATAAAAATTTCGAATTTTCGCATTGCCCCGAAATCAGATCAACAATTATTCCGATAAAAATATCATAATCACAATTGAAAGTTGCACTACAATCTAAATAAAAATGCAACAGCTTCTTTCGAAACATAAAATGTAAAATGTCGAATAAATATATATATATATACACATATATTTATCCCTTTTAAAAAATACTATTACTTCCTTACATCCTTCAGCTGAAATCATAGAAGAGAGTTGTGTAAGTTGCTAACAACGACGGTAAAGTTCTTATCTTAGTTCTGTCCTTGATCAGTTAATTCTTAGACCTCTAGGTTTAAACAATAAACGTACATTGCAAACGTCGTATGCATCTCTTTGAAATAGTTTGTTTTAAAACGGTTCTCACATCTCGCAGCGCGTTGAAATTCAGGGGCAAAATGAAATTTGCGTTCTCTGTAGCGAGAAATTGCAATCGAATCGAAAGAAGAACAAGAAAAAAGAAGGCAAACTATTGGTACCGATAAAATATATAAAAATTTCATCGTGCGATTCGCCGTGTACCAAAAGTATAAAATCGCATCGAATAAAAACCAGACAAATTATCCGCCTATTTACAATCATTTCAACAGTGCCCGTGTATCAGCGACACCCCGAACAGTGGAACATCATTTATCGTCTCATTTATTCTCCGTTCACAAAGCACAGTTATGTGTTACGGTTTCAGTATTCTTTCAATTATATTACAGACACAAGCTGTATATAATATATACGTATAAAAAAAAAAAAGAACTATTATAATAAATTTAATTAATAATGAATTAGTAAGATTTATCTCTTTTCATCTATACTCTAAAATACAAAACAATAAATTATCGTATATAGTGCACACGTGTAAAACGCTTTCGTTTTATGCAAGTATATATATATACATATATATATACTATATATATATATTTATATACTATAATAATAATAATAGTAATAATAATGTATCTAGACTGCGATCGTGGCTCTTTCAAGTGACGATCCGAATCGAGGCAGCGTTGGAATGTAAAAATACCCGACGAATTATCATGCGATTGTGGATCGCACCCAAGTCAAGTACCGCGTGTTCATTGTAGAGACAGGTGGTAAGTTAGAGGGAGAGCGGGGGAGGCAGGATCGTCAGAGAATCATATACATATCTGTACAACTATACAATATTTTGAAAGACTCGTGAAGCAGAGTAACTGACTCGTCGACGGATGGGACAAGGATACGGGGGTGCAAATGTAACCCCCCCCCAAAAAAAGAAACACAAGACAAAACATCATCTTAGGAACTTCCACATGGATGAGGGGATGAGAACAGGTACGGTTCGACTTGAACGCAATCGGGGCAATATCCGGTAGGAAATCGTCACACGTATACGTAATACGACTGCACGCGCGTGTCCGTAGGCTGAAACGGGCAGAGAGATCATTGCGAAACGTCGAACAGCGACAGCTGACAAAAATTTCTTCGTTTACTCGAGCGACACGTGTATATGGTTTCTTGCTTCTTTTTTGTTTCTTTTTCTGTCAAGAAGAATCAACTGCGAACGATCGTTTTCCTCGTCCCCGCTGAACTGGGGCTCGGTGTGCATCGTTGTGACTTCCGACATGCCCTCGATACGAATCGAAAGAAAGGGGACCGCGGGTTCATTGAACGTCGGGCACAATTGCGCTAACGAACAGACATAAATAAAACGGCGAAGAAGAGAAACGTAAGTATGCGAATTCATAATCTCGTTCGACGCGCGAGGCTATGTATCATTATTTTTTTTTCCATTTTTCTTTTTCTATTTTGCTTCCCTATTCGTTACCTTCTTCCCCTGCCTTATCGCGGGAGGGTGGGTGGTTGTGGGTGGTGGCGTATTTGTGTATGCCGAAGTTACCGACGAGGAATTCCCGTTCTCTTACGCACGCGTTCTTCAATGCTGTTTCGCTTGCTTCTCGATATATTACATATCTATGTGTACACAATATTTGCTGTTATCTCTCTCTCTCGTTACTTTATAAATCGGTGTGCCCCAGAACGCGGCACACCTTCTGCTCCTAAGGGTCTGACCGCGACTCGAGCATCTCGACGAGGAAATCGTCGATGGGCACGTCGCCGATCATTTTGAAAAAGAACAGGTACTCCAGGCACTTCAGTCCGATCGATCGGATCGCCGGCAGGCGTAATAACAGTTTCGCGAATCTCCCGGCATCGTCGGGCCAGGCGACGCGACAGTAACCCTCCAGGGCTGCGTAGATCTTCTCGCGAAGCAGTGTGACTTCCTGGATGGACTTCAGCCCTCGAACCTCCGGGTTGAAGAGTATGATGGATCTGCTCGCAATCACCGACTCCGTGAATAATGGCAGACAGCCGGGGAGGGGGATGGTGTTAATTGAGGGAAGAACGAGCGGATAGCGGAAGTGCTGGATACATTACGCAGGTATCGACAAATGGACGGTAAATGAAAATACGAGTTGCGAGCAGGAATGTAATTTACGATTCGAATGAAAGCGAAATGATAGATAGCAGTTTGGTCCCCTCTTGAGTGTTTCATTTTGTCAAACGAAGAAAAGGGTACAGTTAATACGTATAGTCATACGAACAATTATTTCTGCTGCTTATTTGAATTCCCACATAACGAATAGCTTTCTGCACGAATAATCGCTTAAATGAAGAGTCGTTTAACGATGCCCGTCGCTGGACACCAGTAACTTATTTAATATGCATGCGGACGGGTGGGTTTTGTGGTTTGGGATCTAGAGCTGCGCCAAGGATTCTGCAAGATTCGCAGACGGACAAATTTCGTGCGAGTTAGAGTGCAACGTGGTCAATGATAATCGCGAATGGTCAAAGTTGATCGAAGCTGATCAAGGATGGTCAATAATGACGAAGTGAAAAGAAGGTCAATGGGAAAAGCTTCGTGCAATATCGATCTACGAGATAACTAATTTCTTACTGACCTCAGACAGCCAAGTTCGGTCCTGTCCATCTTCATCTCACGCATTTTCGACACAAGCTCGGAAAGGACTCGGTCGAATATCGTGCCCACGCCAGCCTGTTGCGCCGAGTTCCTGTGCACGGTGATCCCCGTTGCCAGCACGATACCGTCCTTCACGTCGATGGAACGATGGGAAAAGGAGGCTATCAGCAGCTCGTTCCAACCGGCCCTGAGCAGAAGTACCTGATCCTCCAGTGGCAACGACGTAAAATGCGGGATGTGTTTCGCCCATGCTACCAGCTGGAACAGCTGTTTGTTCGTGGCGTTGCAAATGTGCGACACTGCATTCTGTGCATTGCAAGAGATGCCGAATTAATCGAAGGAGCGTTTCGCGGAACAGCTGATCGCACGATCCAACGAGAATCAGATCACGACGCCGCCCTTTGCCGTGAATTAAGGGGGAAAAGGGTGAGCTCGTTCAATTCGCCGAGAAAGAGATTTGTCTATCGAACGGACAGTGCAGTTGCGATTGACGAAATTGAATTTATCTCGGTGAGAATTTTTTATCATCGAGTTTGTTGCCGGAACGAAACTCCGATATAAGCTTCTCCTCCGTTTTCGGAAAGTTGCAAGAATATGCTGGGGTAATGTTGCATTACTTAACTGGAAATATATTTTGGTGTGTCAATTGATACAGAGCGCGACTATTGATTATCATTATCGATGATAATTCGATCACTTCGGCCGGTTCGTTTGTCAAAGTTACATAGGACTTTAACCGCATTTTAATTCTTCGTTATGCGACCAAACGATCGTATATCAGACGGCCACTAAAGGACATCTCAAACGAGTTTAATTCAATCACTGGTCCGGGACCAATGATAAATAAATTGATTTCGTCCCCAGACACAGCTGTCCGTTGTCTGTCTACCAGCGATCATGGCAAACTGACAAACTCTTTGTCCGGAACAATTATTGTTCATAACATACCGCGGGGCACGAAACAATATATCGAGGAGCTTCATTTAATTGCTTCAATCAGCGATGAAAAAAAAAAAATCGAGCGAGTCGCGTATACGTACAGGGTATTGGAAATAAAGCAGCTTCTCTCAACCCCTGCACTGAATTTGTACATGTGTCGCGGATAAGAAATTTCAGATCAAAATGATCCAATCTTAATGCATTATCATAATCATAATATTCGTAAGCCCGCACAACAGTTCCAAGATAATGAACATTTTCGTCAAATTCTCGTCCCGAACAGAACCAAATCTCCGTGCAAGGGTTAAAGCGAACAATCGACGGCGTGAACTGTGCCGATTGTACCATCCCGTTCGCCTCTTTGTCACTCTCATTTCAATATTTACCTCGTAATTCCCCTGCTGCTCCATCTTGCACTCGACACGCTTCTCCGCTTCCAGGATGCGCTCGATCGGCATGTCCGAGTGCAAACTGCTAGTACTCTCCACTTCGCTCTGATCCCTTTCCTTGGTACGTTGGCGTTCTTCTTGTACTGCCTCCCTCTTCATGCCCATCGCCAGGCATTTCTGATATCTGCAATACTGACATCGATTTCTCTGCCGTTTGTCGATGATACAGGATTTCTCCTCTCGACACGCGTACGACAGGTCCTTGCGCACGGTCCTCTTGAAAAATCCTTTGCACCCTTCGCAGCTGGAATGAAGAGAAAAAATAAAAATAAAGTAAAATATATTTAGTGACTAACTGATTTGTCCTGGATGACGAAAGCTTCGTAGCATTCATTATTATTATTATTATTATCATTAATTAATTAATTAAGGGGAATTACGTAGATCACAGTACTAATATTTTTAACAATTCGGAATCTACTAAATCTAAATTCTAGACGCCGCAGATTATGCTTCTTTGTCCTCCATATCCAATGAAACAAATTATAAAATTAGCAATAATTCGACGGATACACAGTCGAAATAGTCGTAATAGAATATCGGGGAATGAGCAAAGAATAAAAAAAGAAATAAAAAGTATCCCCGGACGAACCTTCGTTACTGCAAAAAGGGGGAAATACCGGGAAATACTTCTGGAATAAAATTTCCACACGATCAGGAACGATTCATGGTTGCGAACGTGCGAACAGTGAATCACGGAAGACCCAGACGACACCAACTCGTATTTCGTGAAGGCGTTGGGATTAGTTGGCACGCTTTATACGCCTCTTTCGCCTGGCTCCACTCGACTAATCCCAAGAATTCCTTGAATAAAGCACCACGGGGTTTACGATTTTCTCTCGCGTAATCCACCGTCTACGGAGGGACCCACTGTCGCCACGAGACAATCGAAAGTTGCAGCGCTCTCGTAAAACTCAACCAGGAGAGACTAATGGAATTGTGTGTTTGGACTTTGTAGCGATACAGTGTGATCATTATGATCCAATAATTTCCTTCGTGTCTTAATAAGGCGATTCGTTTTTTGGACGACGAAGAATTGATGATTCCGAACGACGCGACAAGAAAACTTCGGGGACAACTATCGTCCGCGGGATCAATTTACGAACGAATTAAAACATATTGCAGCTGGATACGACGATTATGAGGAATGCAGTCGAGAGCAGTTAAATCTCCCAAGATCGCAAACAAGCTTTCCACTTTCAATCGTCGTTAAGCCCTCGATGATGGACCATCGTTTCGGGGGCTCGTTTTTAAAATTGGAATCTCTCCAGAAATTCGAGCGACATTCCGCCAGGAATTTATTTTCGTTGCAGCAACGCACAACTTCGTATTGCAAATGTGTTTTCGAGGCAGCTTAGCCTACCTTTCTCTTGTTTTCGTGCGTGATGGCGACAAGTGGAATCCTTTTATAGCCACTTTGTCCCGAGGGACGCATTGGTTTTATTCAAATCGTGGGATTTTGACAATCAATGAAATATATTAATATAATCGAAAAGGTCAGACGCGGATATCGTGAAACGTAAACGCTGTTGAAAATATTTCGGTTTATTCGAAAACGAAAGTTGTAATAATCTTTTTGGGAGGAAATTATGCTCTTAAGAAATTGTAAAATTAATTGAAATATTCTCCTGGCTACAGTTAATGTTGTTAATTAAATAGCTACAACAAACGGACAAGGTGATTGAAGTATCGCGGTAAAGATGACAGACACAAAACCGGAATAAGTAACTAAATTTAACCATTTAATGTAATAAATTAGAAATTCGTCATATCTATGCACTATTATTAACCTCATTACAAACGACCTGAATTCGAAGTGGATGCCTCCACCTCGTTAACTCGAAACAGACGCAGAAGTCAAGTCGATGACAATCAATATCCACGTCACAGTTCCCCGAATATCTTCAGAAATCGAATAAAAATTCCTCCGCATCTAGTGTCATCAAATAACCAAAAAAATTTATTTTCCTTTCGAGCATCGCAAAATCTATTTAAAAACGAAATTTCCTCGATTGACAATCTTTCCGACGAAAGGCGCTTCGATTTTTATTCAATTCCTGTCGCTCGACCGTATACAAAATTCTCAAGCAACGTTATTTCCTCGGCGACGCGCAATCAATTCAATGTTTCATTTCTGTTCCTATTTCACGCTTTCCCTGCGATCGCAAGCAATTTAAACTATCAACACATCGTGGCCCGACATGCGATGAAACCGATGGACCACCCGTGCAAGTTGTTTGATCTCGCTGAAGTTTACAGAAAAGACAAATACGACTGGCGGCGCGGTGAAGCTCGTTCCTCGAGCCCGAAGCTTTAGTATCGGAAACGCGAAAATGCCTCCGGTGTTCCGCCTACGAAATAACATCGATAATGAACGGCGCCACGCGGCTTCGTTTGATCTAATCGCGCGCAACACATTTTTCTCTGTCCAGCAAATTGTGGGCCTTTGTCGGGGCGGGTAATTTTGTTCAAGTTCAATTTAAATCGTGTTACGACAATGAATAGCAATGGCCTTTTGACATGCTTTCGAGACGCATAAATAGGCTAATAAATATCTTTGAATTCATTTCGAAGGTTTTAATTGTTTCTTATCGGGCCTTATTAAGGGGGTAATTAATTGTTCCCCGTTTTATCCTCTGGTACAGGATTTTGAAGTTTTGTTTGTCTTTTGATAGCGTGCATTTGGGGGGCAGTCAATTCGATTGGTTCTAATCGATAAACAGAGCAACATCTTTTTAACGTTTAAGGGGAGCTTCTTTTGATTGAATTTCTCTCGAGCTGCGAATTTCGTTCCGAAACTTTGCACGAATTGTTTCGAAGTGGGCCAAAGAAGAGGGTTACTCGGTAATAATGAAAATGAAATTGGCTACAATGGCGGGACAAGAGAAATTGTTCTACTTGCACAGAAACGGTCGAAACGACCGAAGTGTTGAGAACATCCACTAATAACTGTCGGGTATAATATCTCGTTGAATTATACGGCACGGGTGCCATTAGATCAGCCTAATTACCTCGCTCGTTATTGATCTACTTTTAGATCCAGTCTTGGATGACTTATACCGCGAAGAGGGAAACGGAATAATTGGATGTACCGAACCGAAGAAAGGAAAAAAAGAGGAAATTACCTATTCGATTTTTTTAACCAGCTGATTAACCACAATTTCAGAATGAATCAAGTTCGCTGAACAACGAGAACATCCTAAATATAATATTTCAATTGTGACACACGATGAATGCAGCGAAAGAAAATTCGACAATCAATCCATGTAACGGGAAGAAAAGTAAAGGGAGAATGGGTTCGTACATGGCTCGATCAAATCCAACGAAGAGGCAACGACTTTCTAATGCCACTGACGGAAGGGAGACAGTTGATTGTTGGCGATGCAACTGACACACAGGCCCTGATAATGGCCGTGATTCCTTAATTAGCTGTCACTGGAGCAAAGTGGCTGCACGAGCAACTGAAGACGATCCTTCCCTTCCCTTTCTTCTTTGCCCCGTAGGAACTACGGCTGGCTAGTCGTCCTAACCTCATGAGCAAGTCCAAGGTTGCCCGTGGCTCTGATGCAACGTGCACGAGGCATCATCATCATCATCGGTCGCTGTTACACACGCTCGTTGAACGAGGTTGGTAATGAATAGAGACGGATAGAGAACGCAGTTCAGGCATTGTCGTGCGCTCTATTCATGTCCGGGGTCCGGAGTGAACTGTATATTGTGCAGCTGATGAAGAGTGAAGTTCTATATAGCATTGAGAATGACCGTGGGCTGGGTTTAACTCGGGAGAAATTTTGGAAACGATATTACAGAATGAGAGTGAAGGGGACATTTTCGTAAACGCCAGAGAGCACTCGGCTTCGATCTAAGAATTAATATCTTCTGTCGAAAACAGAGAGTTTCGCGTGGTTAAGGAAAATTGGAAAGAAAATAGAGACTCTCGCATGAACTATGCTATACTTTTGCAAAAATAGAGAATTGTGGGCACGCGGGTTCACCTGCGTCCCGTGACGCATCGAAACATTGGGAAAAAGTTCTTCCACGTTCTACAAATATAATAGACGAAACTAATCGGCAGTAGACGATCAGCTTAGTGCAATCGGCGGAAGATTAACATTCAAAATCCTTTTATCGCCCGTCTAAAAGGCAGCAAGTGATAATCTCGAGTTTTTCGAGCAGCTCACGTGCAACGCATCGTATTTAATCGGTCGATGACGTCCATTACGTGGAAACATTAGCGTTAATCGATTAAGGCTCAGATATGGCAACGGGTACCCGGGGCAAAGTCTTGCGGAGATGATTGATGACACACGATAACCATCGCTGTACCGTTTCTTCCGATTCCAGAAACGATGCATTCGTTGTAAAATAATTACTATGGCAATAATCGCGAGGATAATTGAAGATTTTGTTTCTCGTAGAAATAGATTGAGCATGCTTGCTACAGGTGCTCGATAATATTCTCGCCCTCCGAAGACACCTTCAGCCGAATGTTCAATCGCGTTTTCCGAGCTACAAACTCATCCAATTAAAACTTCCATCGACTTCCTAATTTCGTGCGAATTCTGCACAGTTTGACGACGAGCGACGAGAACGAATAACGAAGAGTGTCCGGGGACTTCTCGAGGGTGCATTTCACGAGCCGTTTATTCGATGTCTTACGCCTGAACGAGGCTGTTTCTGTAATCGTGCGTGCGGCACCATTGTAATTAATAGATAAACGGATAGATCTCGAGGGAAGAAAAATTACAATATTCGAGAGTGCACAGAAACAAACGTTGGAAAATATTATTTTATTCTTCTTTCGTCAAGGAAACGAGCTATCGAGTGCATCGCGCCTGATTAAAAAACACGCTTACGAATTATTATTTACAGTCTGGATTCCGTTCTTTTTTATTTTTATTTGAGCAAGTTTCCCCAGACCAAGACCACTACTTGAAGATAAAATAAAATTACCCAGTCAAGCGTGTCCCATTTTGTCATACATATTCCTGGCGATTGAAAAGCGTATCAACGATTTCAATTTATCCACGTATCCGAGGGATTTCGTAATTTCGCAAATCACACCTCGTTCGTGCATTACTTTTCATCGATACTGAAGACCATAGAGAAATCTTTCTCCAAGCAATATACTATTCGTTCGAGCCACACTTTCTCGCTGGTGCATATTCAAGAAACTCAACGTCGCGCACACCTGGTGCATACACCTTGCGATCGGTACACGCTCCCTTTGTAAACGTAGCAACGTATTATCGCAATTAAATAAACGATCGCAGCTGCAAGTTCTATGCGAAAAGAGAAGACGATCCACGCTTGCGATAACGAAACATGGGGCAGAAGAATTTATTCCTCCGGCCTCTGTTGTTTTCTTTCTTCGTGCGAGCTTAATAATAGACCGACGCGTATTACTTAGCGTTCATCGACAATTTTATTGTTCATCCAGAGAAGTTCGACGTACCGACAAACGATTATGTAATCGTTACATTCACGATCGTACTCGCGTTTCGTATGCACGTGACGTTCTTGGTATTAGTCAACATTTATGCACAGGCTTATGTCAAAGTTCAAGTTTCGACTCGCTTCCAACGGCGAAAGAATTGAAATATAGATATAATATATATGCAAGATGGAGGCGATACGTTAACGAATTGCAGCATTAGAAAATGGGGATGTTAGGAAAATATTGAATTGGACAAGTGAGGGGGCAGGGGTGTACGGTATTGGAGAAGCGTTTTGGGAGAAAAATTAAATTAAAAAAATAGGAAGTAAGAGAAATGTGATATTAGAGAACCGAGATATTAGAAAGGTAATTATTTCCTAAAGTACAGAACAATTATGTAAATGTTTCATTTAGAACCAACGAGGACTCATATATACAAACTTCGAATATATTTCAAGCCTGTACTACTCCAAAAGCTGATACGACGCACCACTTACTTTTCAATATCGAACCAGAGATTAAAAGCTCCATCATCAAGGTCACTTCTAGCACAATTCTCTACAGAATTCTATTTTCTTCGTCCCAAGATTACCACAATCTCTCTGGTTCTGGTTTGTTCGACTCGAGATACGAAATGGAAGGAACGTTAGGTCAAAGGTGGTGATAACTTAAAAAATAAACGTTTATCGTTGCACCCAAGTCGATGTTATCGTAACAGTCACATTATAGGTGAAACGAGGAGACGTTTATTAATACGTTCTGAAGACGCAGTCTGCTCTTCAGGGGTCGGGATTATCGAATGTATCCGACGATCTTGAACTGGTCATTCCGACGATGGAAAAATCGTTGGATTTTCTCCGAATGGAAAAGATACGAAAATAAAAATAAGGAAGCACTTCGGCGATTCGTTTTGCACAGAATATTTCCCAGATAATCTATCAAACCCTCGAATGCCAGTATTGAAAAACTGTACAGAAATGAAACAACAGATAATTCGAGGCACCTCGACTAACAATTGTAACAAATAAACCGGGACTCGTACGATATATGCTTAGAAAAAGTACAGACAGCAACACGATGTTCTAACAAATAAAAACTCCAAAATTAATACTACTACTAATAATAATGAATTAAAATAAATAATGATAATAATAATGATAATAATTAATAGTAGTAACGAATGACCAGGAGAAACGAGCAAATTTTTAACCTCAAGCTCGTTAACGGGGAAAGAGTACAAAATTGTGTTTAATTAATATTGACTCACCTATAGACGCCGTAATGTTTGCCACTGGCACGGTCACCGCAGATCGAGCAGAGGTGTTTGCTTCCGGAAAGAGGGTGGTTCGGTGGATACGGGGCGACAGCTTTGTTCTGGCCACTCGGCGACGTACTCAGGAGGTTGCTGTGACAACCAGCGGTGAAGGATCTTACATGCAAAGAAGAGAATAACCAAAACTCGACCTACGTCACTACTGCCCCTCGGTTCAAGCAAAATACCACAATGTTTCAGTAATACGTTCATCCACGAATTTTACCACGGTATACCATTGTACCACGATGTCCATAAAAATCAATTTTTAACACGTAGGTATTCTTTGATTTTTAATTACAGTGCATATTTTATGCAGTATTTTACGAACGAAAAAAAGGATAGTATTGTTTTTAAACAGCAAATCGACACTTGATGCCGGTCAAGTCAAGAAAAATAATTATGAAACGAAGAGAAGGGGATAGGTATTTTGCCCGATAATTCCGTGAGCGTTACTACACTTATAGTACATCCCCCATTTACGTCGCCTATCAGGAAGATACTATTTCTCTTTCTTTTTTCATTTTGACGAACTACACTTCAATCGTGTATCAAGTATACACATTCTGTTTCATCGATATAATTTCTTGTCAATCGTTCAATATAGAAAACGTGACCTTAGTGAGTACGTTAACTCACCCTGGACTATTGGGACCAGAGGGGCTGAAGTTTCCAGGATTGATGAGGCTCGCTGTGTCAGGCTTCATGTCCAGTGGACTCTGTGGGCCCACAGAGGACATGGACATATTACTGTTGTCCAGGCTCAGCCCTGAAACAACAACATTATTTTCATTATTATACGTATATGCATTTTGTATAACACTTTAGGGAGTAACAATCCTGGTGTATGGATTATTTATTACGCGGATAAACAATAATTACTCAGGTTTCAACACTCGCGAAAAACATTGCAATTAAATCAACATTAAATAATATTGCTTTCTAACGCCTCATAGAATTGCACTTTCACCCCATTAATATTTACGACGCGTCGGTTTCTTTTACTTTCAATCTTGGTCGACCGAGATTCACGTCGCACGAACGACGACGACGCAACTTAATTAACGTTGTGAGCTTGCAAAAAGTCATCAATTAACATATGCAAGTACTTCGTGCATGACATTTCATTGGGAAACATCGGAGAATATTTTTTGTCACACAAATTTGCACACCTCCGATTCATAGTAATAATAATAAGAACAGAGAACGTTTTGTACAATTTATCAACAAAATTATTAATCGATTTTGGAGAGCAAAAATGACTGACCACAATTTTTCAGAAAACCAGAAGGTCCATGTTTAATTACAAAAATTAACTCCCACAACCTTATCGATAATTGATTAACAAAATGCAAACCATCCAATATATCGGAGAATAATTGTCTAACAAACACATCGCCGTCCATAACTTTTATTTCAACCAAAAATCTCTCCTCGAATCTCAGATACACCAGACTCTAAGAAAGCTTCAGTTTATTACACCAAAGTGCACTTTTAGCTTTTCCCCAGTGGTTCAGCCTTCGCTAATCTTGCAACAGGTAATTTTCACGGGAGTTCTCTTACGTCACGATCGAGCACACGTTGCCCTTGACACACTAACCTGAACAGGCTCGGGGATACCAAAAATCTTCCCGCGAATTGAACATCTTTCTCCCCAACCTCCTATCAAATACCTATCGCGACGAACCTTTGATTAAAAAAAAAAAAAAAAAAGAGTGGAATACCACACTCTCGAACATTTCCCACTTCCGTTAACCAATTAAAGTACAACCACGAGTCCAGTCGTTGCAAATGAAAAACGTTCGTTTACAAGAGGCAATTCGTGTTTTGTTTTTTTTCCTTTTTAAATGCAGACAGGAAAATAGCTTTCGTTTAGACGTCTGTCGACGACCTTCGTTCACGTTTGCACGCTCGACGATTGCATAATTAAAGCAGCGGCGCAATGACGATTTATTAAACGTCGACGCCGAGAGACGCGCAATCGACGACCCTAACACTCGAAATAGACGTCGCGCGAGTGTTACGACCTCGGATTAATTATATTTTTCGCGGAAACGCGTGGCTGATAGACGTGGCACGCCCGACATCGGGCAACGAAGCGTTACTTGATCAATTAACAATTCGAAATCGCACACTGGAGTTTTCCGCGAACGTCTGATCGTGGGATATCTTTGCTATCCCGTGCAATTTTGTATTCGAGACAAAGTGGAGCACGCGCGATTACTGTGAACACGTCCGGTCGGTTCCTAGAAGAGAATAAACTTATGAATTTCCATTTCGTTGTCGATGTCAGAAGAGAATGGAAACCTCTACTGTGATCAGATTTTTAACACTCTGGATCTCCTTCGCCACTGAAAAAAATCATTATTTCGAAAGTAATTATAAATCTGCGTCCACCATTCCAAGGAATAAAGAAGACCTAAGGAATTGTCAGAGTCAATCCTTCATCGGTGAACGAAAGGGTGAAATAAATTTTCATCGACCAACTGGATATTTCACGGTGACAAATATAAATGAAATTGATGAAATTGACAATGCAGTTCAATCACACCCGGATCAAATCCGAACGGCACGATTCACCTGAAAATTTAAATAATCGAAGGAAGTTCTCACGGGGCTAAGTTAGCAGAAGGTCAGGGGTCTATAGCCTCACCTATGATGACCGTTGTCAATGGATCGAAACCGCAAGCAAAGGGCGACACGAATCGAGTTGTGAACGTGGCTTTAACCGTATCAAAGAGGGCGGGAGACGAGGACACGAGAGTGGCTGCAAGGCCAAGTCCGGTGACTGTATATTATACCGCCAGTGTCAGGCACCTTGACCAGGCGCAAACAAGCTGGTGCAACGCTCGAAACCGTGTGCACACAGTTCCAGAACGATCGTGAACACTTGCTGAAATACTATTTGAGCATTCTATACCGGGTAACATTCATTTTATCGTCCGGCGAAATTTATATAGAAGGTCATCGACCTTATGTTGAGTCTGTAAGGGGTACTACTCTGTTGCAAGTAGAATATGCCTTCCTGGTCAGACACGCCCAGAGACCATATCATACATATGTGTACTAGTTCATTCTGTGACTGCGGTTTTACAATAAGATTATTATTATGAAATAAATCATAGTACTTACTTTAACCGTCAAATATTATTGTTATTGAAATAAGTAATATTTTTTTATCGCGGTTTTATAATATTATACTGCAAAGGGGAAAGAGGAATGATAATTTCTCGGTATGCTAATGGGAATTGTTATTTCCATTTTATTGGAATATTTTTGGAAATACTTTTATTGCAAGGAAAGTCGTGTCAGAGGACGGACGGCGATTTTCTTGCTTCTCATTCTGCTCATTGTTTTGTCCGGGCTGAATTGAGCATCACGGAGAACCAGTTGGGCATTTGCATGACGCTTGATTAAAGCATGTACAATTGAAATACGCAAAGTGACTCTTCGTAACCGACCCGTTGAAAGTAAAGGAATAAATTATACAGAGGCGCCAAGCGAGAGGTAGGAAGTAGGCGGTAGGGGTAAAAGAAAAGGAAAACGTATTGACCTACGACAACAATGACTCAAGTGCGTTGACTTTTAAATATTTCAGGCGCAATTCACTTTTCAACGCTGCGTTTGCGGACCAATGTTTCCGCACTTATTTCGACAAAACACCTGAATGCGTACCTTAAGGTGTCAATAAAAACGCCAGTTCCTTTTGAAACGATCAATTCGTCCAATTCAGAAACGAAACAAGACTGATTCAATTGATGCAATATTAACGGACGCTTAGTAATTTGTGCTTCTGCCCGTCTCAAATCTGTCTAATTGACGAGCCGAACGCAAACCCGCTGTTAAAACGCGAGCTAACCGTGCAAATCGAACGCGAGCAAGTATTCCGATCCTCAAGGGCAGCAGAAGCCGAAGCGAAATTGGGAATGGTCATGTCTCTTGTGGTCGTCGAGTATCGATCGTGTTTCTCGTCCTCGTTCACAGTGCCCTCGGGGGTTTCGCTCGTTCCACACGATCATCCGGAGGATCGTATCCAGGGGATGCGTTACTGCGTCTCGTTTTACGAACGGCTAACGCATACGGAGCATGAAAGGGGATAAAAGCGTTGTTACGACGACGACAGGCTTACATTCGTAGGTTCGCGCGATTCTCCAACGCGAACGACAATTTTCGGTGGCTCGTGGTATCCTTTATACGGTGCAGAATTCGTGGCGCGCGAAATAAAAATACTTTGATTACGAACGTTATTTTGTTACTGCTCGATAGAGAGTTTCCGATTGGAAGTTCGATGCTCCGGGATTGAACTTTCGAATAATTTATGGATCGTAAAATTGGGGGATGGTTGCGAGGGAGGCATTCTGCTGGGAGGATGGTACAGTGAAAAGAACAATTTTGCACGAGGTTGAAGGGAATCATGAAACGCCAATTAAGTTAATCGGACAATTCTTTAATGAAAGGAGTGCAAATTTAGAAATTTCCATTTGTTGAATCATATTCAACGATATGCGATTTGACAATAATCCACGTTGTTGAAAGACAATATTTCGCGCGCACATAAAATTAGCGACATTCAAATTACCTGCGCTGAATTGAAAACAACGATTCTAGGAACGCGCATGAAAACGAAACGGCATATAAGATTGGAGTCGTCGAGAATCTGCTTTCACAATCGTTGTTGCGAGCATGATGCGATGAGGAATCAGGAAATGCAAAACAATTCATGTATCATCCACAGAGCCTGGTTCTGTGGAATCGAATCCTGTTACACGCCCACGGAACAATAATTATTATGAACGTTTCAACGTGATTGCGATATTGTGAAACTATCCTCGGATCATGAAGGAAGATGAATATTTATATTCCAAGAAGCGTCGGAAGCCTTGAAAACGGCAATAAACAGTTTCATTGCACCGTTTCGTTGCATTCCACGTTCCAGCGTGATGGAAACGCGAAGAAAAGCCAGTCACGATTAACTATAACGCAGTATAGTAGCCTACAATTATGTAGAGTTGTTTCACGTTTCGATTTCATGAAAACTAACGATGACACCTGGACTTATGACACGATCGATTGTATCACGTTATAAGTACACAGTTTATTTCAATCTTTTGAGACAAATGATTTTCTAACACTCCGTGTTATCTATTTTAAAATTCGCACCTATGATATCAGCGAAATGATTAATTGATTCTTCCTTACATTTACTAAGAGGCTTGGTATTTTTCATCTTTTCTAAGAGGAAATCAAATATTTTTTTACCGAGCGAACTTTTAGATACATCGACTGTTTAATGAAACTCTTTCGAATCTGTCGAGGGATAATAAATTAACGTTGCACCATTAAATCGAATTACTTAAAAGTAAGAAAATAAGTTCCGTGCTATTTCTGTCGAGTCCCGTGTCGAATTAACGAGGAATCAGCGTTTTCACAAAAAACTGCCATTAGCGGTCGTTCATTAAAGCCTGCAATTTTAACATTTCGATACGCCGTCTTTTTGAGTAATTAATTGGAAGCGTTATAGCAGCAACGAATGCCATTGAAGCTTGTCCATTGTAGGCATGCTCGGCCGAAAGAAACTAGTTACTCGAAGCAAGCAGTAAATTATGTATTTCCTTTAATCGTTCGAACCGATCTCAAAGTACATAATGCACCGTGCACAAGTGATAAGTGTATTATTGCAAAACGCGGACAAGGAAAATTCTGCGATATCTGAAATTAATTAGAACGAATCGGCATAGGCTCCTTCGAGTCCCCGTTCGGTAAATTACCGAGATACACCGATGCTATAAATACTCACGCACAACAAAAAAAAAAAAAAAAAAAAGCGTAGGGAAAAAAGAAGAATGTCACTTGGTACTTTCACGATAAAATGGTTTATGTAACAGGCGACTGCGTAGAAATAGTCTTGCCGAAGCGTTCATCGCGACGGACGGGGAGGAAAAAAATGTCTGCGTTTCGCGATACTTTGATAGCTTATCGAGGCGGCGAGTTCTCGATTCTGCTTCGTGCTGCACTTTGTTGCTATTTTCGGTGCACTGTGTCGTCTAAACGTGTCCGAGCGTAATCTAATGCTAAAGATAACGCCAACGCAACGGCCGCGTCGTGCACAGGGACAGACAAATTCGGACAAAGGCGAGGGACAAAAAGAAACGTGAGCACCTCGCAGGATTTCGTCCTGACTCGTGTCTGTAATCGTGTATTACGCAAAGGAAACGAAATAGTGGCACGTTGCAACGGCGAAAGATAATATCTTGGCGAACGGCAAAAAAATTTCCATACCTCGAAAACAAATAATTTACCCTCGTGATTGATCGCGGTTCATATCAATGGTGGATAAATGTATTCAGAGTTTAGAATTCTGAGTCACCGCGATTATGGAAATGAAAAATACTCGCGGTGGCGGTGCATTTTTCATCTCATAGAGGTGTCGATAAAATAAAGATCACGTAAAGATAATTTTGCGAGCAAGCGAACGCTATCTATAAAAGCAAGAAACTTCATTCTGGAGATCGGAGTGAATAATAAATAACGTCGAACGGTATTCTAATTACTGAAAGTGTCAGTGATAATTCGCACAAAATTGAACCGCACAATATTTTAAATAATCCTGCGGATCTCCGGTTCTCGTTTATTGAATATTAATTGTTCAATTTGAATTTCTTGCCGTTCAATATTAATTTTCGAACGGTCTAACCACGAGTCCCTTTAAAATAAGCGCCGAGCACGCGAGACAGCCTGAAACGAGTAATGCAAAAAGCAATTCTACCCGTGTTCGCTGGGTCGATGCTAACTTTAGAATCGTGCAAACGAACGTATAAGCGGCGAATTAAGCAAATAACTCGACACACGCGGTACACGTTAGATACATATATATATATATACGTATCATCTCTTTGTCAGCTTTTTCGCGTTCCTGTAACTCGTGATCGGCAACGTGCGTGCAGCATCATATACCGCTATCGTCTATTTTCTCGCGTCCACCGATGAGCAATTAAAAGTGAGCAGCCACGTGATTATTCTGATAACGGAAATTCCCAGAATATGTTACGCCGATGTAATATTGACATACTACCCCGTAAAACTAGTAACTGTCAATTATCAATTTAAAAGGCAGTGAAATAAATTTCAGGAAAGAACAGAATTAATGCATTATTAATTCTGGTGGATTTAAGTAGAATGAAATCTTAATTTCCCATATATCTCTTTCGTCCAACTGTTATTTATGTTCTAGTTTCAAGGCTGTAGATTATTATGTTTAACGGCTGAATCGGAATACATATGTGTGCATGCTTCTGAACGGATAAAAGTTGGTTGCACTTCACTTTCCACTGTGTCGAACAAAGAAACGCAAGACCTCGGCCGACGCAGACTGATTTTGGTAATCGTACGAGAACCAGCGCACCTCCGATTATCACGAAGTCATTGCATTTTATTTCGCGGCCTTGAACGATGGGTGCCCGATGATCGTGGAGAATCGCCGGCTCCGAATATGGAGGTGGACTTTAATCGCGTGACGAATCGTGTTGCGTGCCTCGACGCTCGTGAAAATGGTACTCTTTACATGGCACCGCTGTCCTTCGCAAATGCTACACAATAGTTAGTACAAAATCATACACCGGCGAGAAATCTACTAACGAAACGTTCGTTATTGAACGTTGTAAAAATGGTAGCGAGGTGCGAATATTTTATTCCAATATCCATCCAATGGATGTACAATAGCGATACTCGTTACCATTATCACTTATTGCACATTAAACCAATTTCTTTTTTTTTTAATCAGCGCCGCACTGTATCGCCAATTACACTCGCGGTTATTTAACCCTTCAGATATCTACCTACTGGCAATCCGCGATCCATCATCGTTATTACGTCGATCGCAATCAGAGCAGAGAGCATGGACTCGTCGTGGAACGATTTTTCAGTCATTATTCTATAGAGAGGTTCGGCCTTTTATGACGATGACGTCACCGTCTGACAATTTGAACGCTCTTCCGAAACTGAAAACCAGTTTCCCGCGGCTGCAGACCTCTTCTGCAAAGCGCCTTAGGCGCATTGAGGATGCTGTGCATCTTTCGCGCTGCCTACGAACGAGATCGTAAATTCGCTATAAATCCACCTCTTTGTTGGGTTCGGCTATGGTTGTCCCGTCGAATGCTGCCCGCAAACAACTGGTCTGGACCGCCGATGGATTGGGGTGAACGCGAGAAATGATGTCGTAGTTGTTAACGTGTACGAAATCTGCAAACGCCCGGCGCACTGTGGTCACATCGTACTCGCGTAGATCAATCATAACTTTGTCAACAACTTGGACGCGCGTAAAGTTTAACGTTCGAAGTACGAATTTAGCAGCCTCGTCGCCGACTATCCTCAATCTCGGTACCTATTAAAAATTTAAACCCGTGCAGCGATCTAGTTCATCCTTCGTCGAGGAACAAGCGTTTGAATCGTCCGCGGGAAACAAAAGATCAACCGAAGGATAATCGTCGCCGCCGAGTTGCATCGTCGACACGTGCCTCGCGACCACGACCCCCGTTCCGAAATTGAACGTCCTCGAGTTGCCCCGTTTCCGGTGAACACGAATTTCAACGAATTAACGATCCCGATGAGATGCCAATGGGGACGGGCACGCGGAAAGTCTGTCGATTTCGCCGAACGAGAGGAATCAGAGAAAGGAGGAAGAAACAGAGGAAGGAGAAGAAGAAGAAGGAGAAGAAGAAGAGAAAAAAATGTGTTTTCTCGACGTAGTAAGCACGCAAAGAGAGGGAGGAGAAAGAGAGTTTTTAACAGTTTCCTGCACGCAGCTGCGACCGGATGCCGCTCCCACACCAGGATAGCGTTATGACGTTGCACATGCAACCCACGCGAATCTACATGTGCACGATCGTACCGAAAATAGTGCCGCTGCCTGTGGCGTTAGTCCTTGAACCCGTGAAAAAACTCGTTGGATTAATGACTCGACCGGGGCTGATTTATTTCGCTGAAGAGGACCAGCGTGAACGCTGAACTCATCGCGACAGACCCGCGAATTTTCCGTTATTTATTGCCTGCGAGCCTGGCTATTTATGCGATCGATTAGGGGCTGGTCGCGAACTGGGGAGCAGTTCGTTTTCCCGTGAGCGATCGAAGCGAAAATTGTGGCCGGCAGGTTGTTCGGTGTGGATTTCGAATGCAGTGCGAGTGCCTCGAGCACGGTGGCGAGACGAACAAACCAGAAATAGAATGGAAATAAAATGGGGGATAAGTCGAGAGTTCAATTATTTCATGAATAGATTTATTAGGGCAGTTAAATATTGCGAAATCAAATAGAGAGAAATTGTACGAACTTGAGCGATATTTGTGTGATTAGATTGATAACTTTTTTGCTTTTCTCAAGGAATGAAAGCAATTTATTGCGAAGATATAAATCAGCCCTAGCTGCACGGCGATTAATCTTGGCGCAAGTTTATTTTTCATACGGGAATGGTGAATAGAGCGCTCGAAATATTCTTTACCTGAACAAACGAAGCAAAGAGGAGCACAGAAATTCCATTGTACAGCGTACAAGAAACGCGTTCAGTCGGCTTGAAACGTTCAAACACGCCTGGTGCGAACAAGAGGCGATAAGCTCGCGATTTCTTCCTATCTACCCAAGGTCGCCACTGACTCCGATACGTAACTTGCTCAAAGGGTTAGACCCACCTTCGTGCCCTTTCTCAACCGAGTAATTGCAATTTTAAAGAGGAACAATATTTTATAAATAGTATTTTATTCGTGCAAAAGAAAAGAAATCAACCCTTAACACAATAACTATCGACGAATTTTACTATGTTACAGGTATACGTTGGCAAAACCATGAAAATAAAAAGGGTCGTATGGGAATGAAATAGAGATACACAACTGCAGTTCTGTATTGTTAAAACTCGTTGCAAAATTCCTGCCAAGATGTCAACGCCTTCTTTCGACCACTGTATCCACTTGCATTTCTGTACCGTTTGTTCCATCGTTCTCGAATGAAATTCCAAGGCAAGGGGGCCAAACGAACAAGCGTTCCCGTTTTCTTTTATGCGTGTAAAAGCTGTAAACGCCGTCCCGTCGAACGTTTTCCATCGAACTTCGATATCGCGCGCGTGTCCGCGCCGTGTTTGGCCAGCAATGAAAGTCAAAGAGCGTTGCATCTGGAGCGATTCTGAATACGGATCGAGGTAGACCCGAGGAAAAACGCGGACACCGCATGGCTCATGCATAAGCGTTTCTTACTTGAAACGGTGTCGATACCGAACGAATAAAGGACGCGATATCTCGGTCGAAACGACGAATAATTCATCTAGTTGAGGTCTTCTTAAATCGTATTAGCTGGGGCATATGTCGTCGGGGCATGAACCTTTCCTCGACAATAATTGTTACGCGATAATTCTCCTATCATTTTGGTCAAGCGTAAGTCAAATGATTGTGTTTCCGATTATATTCGATATTTGTTCGATAATGTTGAACTGTTAACGTTACTTTTTCTACGATCACCTCTGGACATCGTATCGAGCCTCCGCTTCCATAGCGCTATTTAGGAATGCAGCAAACAAATAATTGTAATTACCCCTCAACCGTGGCTGGGCCTAAGCTTCATTGCGCCGTCAAGGCTGCTCGTCTGTGTTCAACTTAAACGGAGAGACACGAGGAAGAAGGAGATCGGTGTGAAATCTGTGAAACAGATATCCGATTCGTGGATAGCAATGAAAGAAGAAAAATATGAAGAGGAGCAAGATCTAGCACCACTTGGATTTTGATAATAAACATTCGAAAAGAAAGTACGATTTATTTATAGAATATATGAAAAATTCACGATTCCGCAAACAGTATCCCTTTTCATTTTCCTTGTAAAAAATGCAATACCTCGTCTCTCTGAGAATATTACAGAATCGCGGAGAATCGAATAAAAGATCAGCGATATAACCATGAAACGAAGATGCGAAGCAAAAATAAATAAAAAATAAGGAATTGTAAATCGCGGAGAAGCATGCCCCCCCGTAGAATTTAGAAAAGTGCAATCGCATTCGACCCACGATCGCACAGTGCACCTGCAGCGAATCACCGTCGCACGCCCACCAGTCTCTGAAATCCGTGCACCTAGGCTGAAATCTCGACCCCGTGACCTTCTCCCGGTGACCCAGGTACCAAGTTGCCCTGCACGTGGCACACGATGCTATATAAAGTATGGCTGCATATAGATCGGTCGGCTGTGCACTCGCAGGAGCGTACTGAAAGACCTACGACCCCCACGCAACCAGCTTCATCGATTTCGGTAACCTCGACCGTGTGTCTCCGCCCTTATTTCGCGCCATAAATCAAACCGATTTTGCCCGTTTCAACATTCTAGTCGTATACGAAATTTGTACGAGAGTGGAACATGTAATACGTGTTGTTTTTTTAGGTACGACCCAACGAGCGTGAAATAACGTAACAATAAAATCGTTACATTTATGTTACCTTGATGTTTTATTACAGTGATTCGAGTGTTGCAAATAGGTATGGTTGTTTTAGAAATATTTATAATTATTCGGATAGTAATTCTTTACTACTAAAGCTCTCGATCTGTGTGATGAATATCGCCTCTCTAATTAGACAAATATCGTGATATATTGTTTCACCACTTTTTAATGGTGTCGAGGGGCGGATTGTATACAAATGTTAACATTATCGCGAACATCGTAACTCGGATTATTTTCCTCTTTTAGCAACATCAAAGATATTATATAAATCATACAATATCGAAGAAGGAGATGCCATACATTATTCATATTGTATATGTCAGGTCAAGAGCTACGAGAGGCTATAAACGATGTAGCCCGTAATTTCACACGCGGCCAAGAACAAAAAACAAATGAGAGGGGAATGGTTTCTCGTTCTCGTGTAATTCATCGTATCAGCCAAGCTGCTATCTAGAGAAGGAATCGAGCTCCCGCGTGTATATATCAACGGATAAGAGTATGTCGAGCTTGAATTGGCCTTGTACGCGAATACCATGGCGAAGGTCAGGGGTTCACGATTCCAAGCAGGTGAGCCTAGCATACACTTATGCGCTCGTGGAACCGCGTGTACACGCCTCGTTGTCACAGGTGCAACGAGGTGTGTCGCTCTTGCACGCTTCCAGTTACTTACACCCTACACCGTGCTGCTCGCGATAAAGAAATATATTTGCAACCTGGTGTATATATGTACACTGGTAACGCGTGGACCATTCGAAACGAAACGCGCACACGTGTCGAATTGGATGCAATGAGAACGGGACAGCATGTACCGGGCATAGATGAATGCCTGATAAATTTGTACGAAGAAAATTGTCACAGAAATGTAGCAATTTGGGCCGATAAATATTCCGGTGCAATGTCATCAAGTTCGCGTGGACGGAATTAAAAAGAAGAAAAAGTATTGCGTCAACGTCGACAGAAACTTCGTTTCGCTCTGACAAACATTTCATCGGAACGGAGCACAATATCATCTAGCCCGGCGATTTCGCAATGCAAGTTAATTTCACGTGAATGTCGTTCGACGTATATCGGGGGAAAAAATAGTTGCTCCGTTGCCACTTTGGGACAAGAGCGGAAAAACCTATCACGTTATTGGTCGTTGGATAAAAAAGACAAATTGAAAATCGCGCGGCCTAGTCAATCGAGGTGGAATACATTTGAACTCTAATGTCGATTCGCGGGGGAATCAAACTGTGAACTGGAACGAAGGTTGGTTTCAAGGCTGTTTCCCTACCGTGAACAGAATCGGAGACAGGATTTCGTTCCTTCCTCGTCAGTTCGCCGGAACACGCTAACAAACTTAGCCAACGAACGTCAACGAGCTTACGTAACCACGATGGACATAGCTTGTTCGAAGGTAAGAAGGTCGTTAATCACGAGACTGCGATTCACGCTGACCTTTCGCTGTCGGAACAGTTAAGAGCACGGATTTCAATTGTTCCCGAGGCGTGGATCATTGTACCCTCGAGCCTCCACGGATTCCGCCTTCTGGGAATGGAAAGGAACCTCCGAGTTAAACGGATCTCCATTACAAATGATCTTACCGTATGTACGTAGCTGCGAGTAACAACGAGTAAGACTGATTGTTGGAGCAAAGAAGCTATTCATCTCCTTTTTGATACCTTTCAATAAAAAATGTCTTGAACGCGAATTCAGGTGTTTCACGCGGTTTCGTAGAAATGAAAAGAAACGCGGCAGTGTATATTCGCGGAACAGAATGTGAAAATGCAGAATGAAGAACTGAAACGTGGCAATAACGTTTCCCGCGAAGATAAAAATCTCGTGCATAATAATGTGTTACGTATCGTTTTAAACAGAAAAAACGAAACACACTACTGGAACTACCAGTCATCGAGAAGCCAAGCCCAGTTCGTTTCGTCCTTCCATTACAGTCACCTGTAATCGTTCGATCGTACCAGGAGAACCTTTTCCCCGATCGCCACAGAATTTACAGTTCGAAGTCCGTGGCGGAGATTGTCGCCAGGGTTTCGTCGACGACTCGAAGGGCTCGCCTCGAGGATTTCGTCGTTCGATAAGGACACCGGCAACCGGATGTCTGGCAAATACGTAGATGAATCGCACGGGGATAAGTGAAGAAAAACGGGCCGACCGACGTTTCGACTTACGTCGAACGAGGTAAAAATAGCTGAGGATTACGGGTGAAAGAGACGATTATGAGAGAACAGAATAAATCTCTTCGGATGGACAAGGAGCAAGATTCGTATCGGCTGGTGATTTCCTGTGCGTGGTTCAGAAAGAAATGGACGAAGTGGCATTTTTATTGGACCAAGAATTATCCCATGGAAAAGGAAAGGATTTTCCTACAAGATTGTTAGATTTAGATAATTGCCGATAATAGCGCGGTCACAAGTTGCCAGCAAGTAGATTTTATTTTGCATCTTTAATAGAAAAAGCTGAAAAACAATGTAACTCTAACTTCCGGAAATAAAATAACCCACTTCGGTCGACCTGACCCGAAATCGAGACAGGAACATTCTTTCCTTATTTTCAATGCGCGATTGAGACTTATTCTGTTCGAGGGAACAAATAAATCATTTCGAAAATAAATTCCATTTTTTATTTTATGCTCGTATTTCTATGTCTATGGGAAAAAAAATATTTCTGCTATCTTTCCAATTGATAATTTAAATCACGGCACTCGTATGCTCAAAAATATTATCCAACGAACAAAGCTAAATGGACAACAAATTTAGTCACCATTCCGAGCTTTAAAGAACGAAGAACATCATGATCGAATGATCTGACTGGTACATCATCCTTCCTGTCTCCGGCGAGTATGCACGCGATACGGTTGCAACAGATGCACCATGAGAATAGCAATGGAAGCGTGCATCCCGTATGCCCGACTCGTGGCATCTCGTACGGGAATTTTCTGCACGTGTCACGGTGCAAAACGTGATCTTGCTCACGGCACGCCCTGCAACCGGCCGTCATAAACAAACGTGTACCATGTGCGCACATGAACTGCCGGAGCACGTGCTTGGATCCGAGATTTGACTCGCACTTTCCATCGTATACCGTGGTCAATTGTTGTTTCGAGTTGCTCCAAATGAAATTCACTTCAACTCTGAGTCCCCCAGTAACAATTCGTCTAAATTCCTGAAAACTTCTGTCTTCTTAGAAAAAAAAAAAGAAAGAAAATAAATGTGACCTATCATTTCAGAACTTATGAAACGGACCGTCCATTAAAGAAGAAGGCTCGACCGAAGAAATACTGATGGAAGAGTGGTTTCTGAGGTTCGCGGGAACAATAAAACAATGGGAATACCGCGAGAGACATTCACGGTGAAACCTGCTGGCGACACGAGACCTACACGTTCGATATGATGCGGATACGTGCTCGAAACGCTTATTAGCGCCGCGATCGTTCCGCTACGATTGCGTATGCCGATGCGTCCACGTAATAGATACATCTAATCGGTCACTAGCCACGTCGCAATGCTTGGCAACGTGACTACAATGAACGATCGCTTCCTGCAACGATGCCTTCTTCGCCAATACCATCGCACCCTACCGAGTACTTCGACGAGATCTTCTATGACAGGTGGATAAGAAGAAGGAAGCTCCTCGGGTTCGCACGCAGTATCAGCGAATGCTAATTCGCACACCTATTTTCCACTTGCGTGCTGTTGCACACCTGGTTGTACAAGCAATAGTTTGGACACTTGGATGAGGAATTAATTCCTGTCGAAAGTTGGACAAAATTATAATTCCAGATAATTTTCTGTCTTCATAGATTGGTAAAAAAAAAAAAGACAGTGCACACCTTCGCTCTTCGTTCCAATTGAAACTTCTTCCGGATCAACAACTATTATCGCGAGAAAAGTTACAAGAATTGAAATTTCCACGACGTTCGACGACAAGGAATAATTGTTGCAAACAGCCGCACGATCGTATGCATGAATCGATAATGCATGAACCGCGTGATTCACCGAGAATAGACTCATTAGACACGTCGGTACACATGTGTACCACTTCGTTTATCTGATGTTATTTTCGTCGCGCACGTCGCCGGGCGTAATATTGAATTCAAATTGAACGAACGAGCAGAGGAAATCAACGTGATATACATACGCTGCGCGCTCAGATCGCCAGTGTGGATAACGCGGCTCTCAGGCACCGCGGCGATTTCGAAACGCTGAATTTTCATTCGGAACGGCCGAGATCACGATCGTTCGAAACGCCTGAGCGAGCTTTAGTGATCTCATTGACGATGATTAATACCGAAGCAACGATAAAATGAGCCACCGTGTTGTCGCTTAGCTCGTTAATCGATTCTATCGCCGCCGCACGCTCATCGGGTGTTCTGCGTGCTTTTAAATTTGCGTCGCTCGAACGCGTGGCAAAAAATCGAACGTCCGGAACGATTGAATTTCACGATTGTTCTCATTATACGGTCCATTATGCGCCGGGACGAGCCGTCTGGAAAACAAATAGTCGAAAGCTGGAAAAATAGTGCACGATGTAACGTCTGCTGCAAACGGCTACATGGCCCCCCGGGTCTTCCGTCACATATTACAGAAGCGTTTCGCAAACAAATTTTCGAAGCGTGACCCAATACGTTTGCTCGCGACGCTGCGGCGACCGAGATGTTAATAACATAAAATTTGTACACACTGCGCGCTCTCCGCGTCAAGCGAATCCATAAAATAAGCGCAACAAGAAGAACAAGCGCATCAATAGAGATGTCGTTACCCCGTTGCCCGTGATATCCGTCGTTCGTAATAACGCGACTGGTCAAACGAGACCCGAGGATTGGCCGGGGGTTAAAACGTGCACCGAGCCCCCGTTCAATTACTTCGATCATTAATTAAACCACCGTGGCAGGGATTGCGCAATGGCGAACTACGCCCACGCAGCCACGGCAAAGTACGCTCGCAATATCGCGAATCAAATCCGACGAGGGTGTTGGTGTTCGTGCACGTGTGCAGTCGCGACAGAGGTTGCACTTCATGGCTGGTTCGCATCGGTGCCAAGGTTGCGTTCGCGCTGGTGCGTGGATTAATCGAACCAGCACGAGCAGCGCCGAGGCGTTCCGGTGCTCTTATCACTTGCTGTTGCGAGCGTGTGTCGCGCACCTACGATAGAGTAGTGCGACGGGCACCACTTTGCACGCCGCTGGCTGGTCCGAGGGTCTAGGCTAAGCAAATAGAGCCGCGGAAATTACGACGAGGAGGTGAAGTTCAATTTCTATGAGCGGCGTTTCGCTGAATGGTCTACGGGTGTCGAGGGTCTGGTGGTATTTCTGGCACAACCGTGCGCAGATTTTTGTTGCTGCACTTCGAGGGTGGTGCTTTCTTGTTTTAGGGGGAACGAATGGGGGAATACGTGTCCAAAGAATGACGATTTGGAGCAGCATGTATCACGTAACGTTTTCCGAGTCGCGACCCGCCTTCTATGATAGTCAAATAACTTTGTAATCGGCAGTAAGTCATTTATAGAATATGGTAATGTAACCGTGGTGAGATAAATATGAAGCCGGTGATCTGGAGCAGTTTTGTAATATATCAAGACGGGGACATAATGAATTTTGTATTCTGTCAATGCGGAGAAATGGGTACCAGGTTACCTGAAACAAGGGTTTGTTCACTTACGCGTACGTTTGAGAGAAAATAATTTTTACTTATGATTTCTTCCAGAGGTTCTTTTTTTGTAAGAGTCGCTTTTATAAGAAGGATGAGTTAACCATGTGACGCGTGTGATTATTTAACGGTTCACGGGGGACGGGGGAGTACGATTTAGTATAACAGCAAGGCAATTGATTAAATAAGTATTGATTGTCGTAACAGGCATTCGACAAGCGGCGCGCTATGAAATATCGTTGCCATAAATTGCAATTTAACGGAACAAACTTGATAAAACTGTATTCGTATAGATACAAGGCGGCAGGATTGCCTACACCAAGTAGTCCCTCCCCTAAAACTCTGCAAACCTAGCGTTCAGACGCTAAATTAACACGTAACAACTTAAACTTGTTCACGTGCGCAAATCAATTAATAATGTGGGATTGGAAGTTTTAGGAGAAATTAAGCCGGTGCAAGTGTAGTGTGATTGGTAACAGGATTATTATATATTTATTATAAACGATACTACGCTATACTACACTATGTTATTCTACTCTATCTACTCTGTATCCACACTGTTCTCTCTACACTGCTCCTCGATCTACACTCCTCCGCTATTCAAGCCACTCTCCTCCTCCACGATCTACACTACTCCGCTGTTCGATCAACTCTGTCTATTCCCATTCATACATCCACTCGTCTTCAGTCATTCCCGTCTTTCTCTCTCTCTCATTCATATCCCTAAAACATAGAAAACAGGGGACACGGGTCTGCAGGCCATCGTTGCACGCCTGCAGACCAGCTGTGTCCCAGGTAGCCCGGTCACAGACGACCCATGCCCGGACGTTGGGCGCTTCGCACTCCTACACTCGGCCCCCCTGCAAGGATATCTGACCTCAGATATCGCATGCGTTCCTTGTACATTTTTTTTAAGCCTACCTCGTCTTCTCTTCGCAGGTATGCGATCAAGAGACTTTTGCCTTGACTTTGGCATCGCAAAACGCACGCCACCATCTATTCCTGGGTTTTCCCACTGCGCTTCCCTTAGCGTACCGCACGTGCTTCTTTCGCCTTCGCCTACCGACATGTATGGCGAACGGGGGTTGCGACTCCAGGCGTCCACGTGCATAACGTTTTTACCTGGACGGTGTCGAACGGTACATTGCAATTTCCCCAATTTACGGCTCGCGTAACGCTCTTCCGCTGACGTTTTCCCGCTCGCAAAACTATCATCCTTGCTTGCTCGCTCGATCATACCTTCTCGCAAAGACTGTGGTACAGCTAATTCAATTTTATTGTCTCCGCTCTTAAACAAAAGACTCTCACCTACATTATTTTCTCTAATCAGTTCAACTTTTGCTGAACGATCAGGCATACATTTTTCCAGACGCGCGGTAGGGATCAAAACGCTTTGCTTCTCTCTTACTGTTGTCGGTTCAAAGGACTTTATAATTTCTTTATTTTGAGCTACTACTTTTGGCTCCAATGATTGCGCGTTTCGACTCTGAGCTACGTTAGCTACATCAACGGTATAGGAAATCTTAGGTTCAGGTATAACTGCAATTCTTTCGTTACCGAGTTGAGACGTTACCTGCGATTTTGAAAAATTTGGGAGCGGTCGCTCTACCACCTCGCGCTTACATACCGAAGGTCGAACCGTGACGTCCTTTACGACATGACCTGAGTGGCCTACGAAAAACTCGCGCTCGCAAACGAAGTCCCCCTCGATATCCTCCTCATGCGGTATCCGCCGCACAGCTAAGCTCTCGTTGGCTGCTGGTTTCTCCTCTGCTGGACAGTTCGCCGCGACGTGCCCGAATGCTCTGCATTTGAAGCATTTTGTTCCTCTACTCCTCAGCGGACAATCATAGAAAAGGTGGTCCTGACCATCGCAGCTGTAGCACCTTCCGGGCGCTGTATTCCGCATGTCCCGTCGCTGGTATCCGTCGTCCCGCCATCGAGGTGCGTTGTCCCATTGCTGTGGTTCGTCCCCTCGCCGGGCCCCGCATGGTGCTCGCCAGGTCGCCCTGTCTCCGCGATGCACTCCACTGTCGAACTGCTGTACTCCACCGTTTCCTCGCCATGATTGTTCGCGCACATTTGTTCTAACTCTTGTTCCCTCGTATCCACTGGACAGGGTTACTCCCTCGAACGCCTCCACGAGCGATGCCTGCGTCTTAAATCTCTGCAACCTCGCATGATTCTTCAGCGAATCATCTGGTATCCCGTCGATCATATAGTCTATCACGTCTTCTTCGTCGATGCGGATGCGATTTGCCAATATAATCTTACTGTGGGCGTATTCGGCGAACGTCTCCTCCCTTTTCCAAATTCGGCCCTCGAATTCCCTGCGAGCCGCTATTCGATTCCGCCTGTTGCCGAAGATCCCTTTCAACTCTTTCACCAGTGCGTCCACTTGCATCGACACATGCTCTGGCTTCGAATGAAACCATTCGAGAGCCTGATTCCTCAGCCGCGAGACTGCCAATGCCTTCGCTGTGTCGTCGTCCAGCCTGAAAGTTAGGCGCACTGCCTCCAATTGCGCCACCCAAACGTCGAAGGTTTCGCCTTTTCCGTCGAAATAATTCAGCATCGACTTCACTGATTCGTCGATCCTCACCGGCGCTTGCTGACTCCAATACACCGGTCCCCCGATACTCGTCCTCTGCATATTACGCCACAATTCTGCCTCGCGTCTCAACACCTGCATCTCACGCTCCATGAGCTCTTTTTCGCGCCTCGAAAAGCTTGCGTCCCCGCCGTTCGTTGCCTCGCCAGTTGATAGCTGTGGCGTCCTCGGCGAGCTTGCGCTGGGCAGCGTGATAACGCCCGAATCCTCATTCGCGGTCCCTTCAGCAGCGTCGTTCGTCTCCTCGCGTATCCATGCACCCGATGGGTCACTCATCATGAGTCTGTTGATGAGCTCTTGCTTCGCGCCGATCGGACTCAAGCCTTTCGCTTTTAAAATTTCCTTCAATTGCGCCACCGTGAACTCACTCGGGCTCTTGCTCATTTTTATTGGACGTTCCGCACAGTTTACACAATCTTCACAGTCTACACAGTCCACACAGTCTACACAGTCTACACTACACGGCTTAGTTTCGTTGCTCACTCAATCCCGGACGAGCCCCCAAAAAGATTGTGGGATTGGAAGTTTTAGGAGAAATTAAGCCGGTGCAAGTGTAGTGTGATTGGTAACAGGATTATTATATATTTATTATAAACGATACTACGCTATACTACACTATGTTATTCTACTCTATCTACTCTGTATCCACACTGTTCTCTCTACACTGCTCCTCGATCTACACTCCTCCGCTATTCAAGCCACTCTCCTCCTCCACGATCTACACTACTCCGCTGTTCGATCAACTCTGTCTATTCCCATTCATACATCCACTCGTCTTCAGTCATTCCCGTCTTTCTCTCTCTCTCATTCATATCCCTAAAACATAGAAAACAGGGGACACGGGTCTGCAGGCCATCGTTGCACGCCTGCAGACCAGCTGTGTCCCAGGTAGCCCGGTCACAGACGACCCATGCCCGGACGTTGGGCGCTTCGCACTCCTACAATAATAAGAAGAACATCCGACACCAGTGATACCAATCTTTTCACGCAAATGCATATCAAATCGAAAAGCCATTGCCGTGCAGTTCTATGTCCCCCGCAATCATCGTTTTTCCAGCACGAATCCACCGATGCAACACCGCGATCCATAGACGGGAAACGAAAGGAGAAGAAACAAACAGGAAAAGAAATAGCTGAGAAAATGGGAGGAAAACGTGGATACCTGTAAAGCTTGAAATGCGTCATTCGGCGTGCTGCTCGGCAATAGGGGCACGCGATAAGGCTCGAAAAGCCTCATAAATTGCGACAGGGGCGTAGATAACGAGGAGGCGCATTGGCGTGACCTTCTCGCGGCGAGCGTTTGCAGGCCGCTTTAAAGCCTCTTTTAAAGCCGCGACTGATAACGACCTGTTCGCGAGACTACCGTGAACGACGCGTACATACGTTTTCACTCGCGAATTGCAACGCGCCATTCAAGTTTCAATAGCCGGCCTTCACCCTATGCGTTCGACGCCAGAGACTCGCGAGCGTTTAAACGCTTCGAGGAGCGAGTAGTATATGCCGGGATCGGTATGAGTCACTTTGCTTCGAGATACGGACGCGATGCTTCGGTTATCCAGTGATAAAACTAGCGAGTAGACCAGCGATCTTTAACTGCTGAGCCGTGTGAGAGGTCCGCGGGTGTGTCCATGATATGGATGATTTTTTAATGCCAGTTAAAACAGCGACCCGTGGACTAGACGACTGGGTAGAATAGCGGGGAGAAGGATTGATTTTGTTGTCAATTTGGAGCAACAGCGGAACGAATATTAGTTTTTGTTCGATATCGGTGAAAATTATTTTGTCGGATCGATGGAAAACGAATATAAAGTAATTTGTAGAATCTTAATAATTTACATACGCCTAACCCTGTCCACCGATATAACCTTTTCTGTGTGCACATGTATGTATGTATATCTGTAACGCAACAATTAATATGCTTTGCGTCTCACTCTTCAAACAGTTGGTCTTGAATGAATCTCGATCTCCTGATCGCTCCCTCGATCGACCTAATTTTCGGCTCCAATGCCCGAAACGCATGTAACGTAATACTTTCCCCATTTTACGATCCGTTTCTGCCGCGAATGCCACCGTGTTGTGTATTTCAAACACAGGATTCTTGAATGGACATTGCCTGAATGAGACACGACACCCTAATTCCCTCCCTTGGACGTATCGAATTTCCGCTCCTATACTCGAAACCCGTGTATTTTAAACGCTTCGACGATTTTACGATCTCGATGTGCCATTCATATTTCCTACACTGGTACAGACATCGAAATTTTCAGGCGCGAGACATCTGATTCGGGATTGCGTTTCGTGTGTATCGCATGGCATTCATAATACGATGCTTACTGCATAGCGGGCGTGTATAGGGCTATCCAAACGGAGTGTCACGTCGTCAAATTGAAATAAAAGAGAGGGTGAAAGGTATTGAAAGAATACCACAGTTCCTTAAAAACGAAAAACAAAAATTAACATTCATATCTCCAAGAAAAGTGAAGATGAAAAATCCGATTAATAAACGATTATTAATTTAGATTTCGGTGACCACAGCTACACGGGACACCCTGTATTGCAGGTAATTTCAAAGTAGAGTTCTGATTCAGAGAAAACTAATACAATTCTCGTTGGTGCACGATACAATAATGCTGAAGTAAATGAGACACGGTTTAAGTAGATTGGTCCGGTGCCTAGTCAGACAGCGCAGTAACGCCTATTGAAACACTGCGTCAAGTGAAGCAATTACTTTACTTGGATATCGTTTGCAATTGAGATGGCTGCTTGAATTCACTGACAAGCCGGATTACTGTAGAATTTATACTTAATATTTACATGTTTCCTGCGACCACGAAAATTTTTGCCAGTCGACATTTGCGTACTCTTATTTCACGGCAGCATCGGTGATCAAGAAATGAAATGATTGTAAGGAGGGATAACTTGGAGAGTAGATAAGAATGAACCTTGAGAACGGTGATAATTGATCGTCTACCAGCAGTATGCTAATTATCGTTCGCACGTTTCAACAGTCTCGTTTAGGTACCATTAGAGCATGAAACTCACGACGCGAGGTGACGTCGTTTTTAATCAGCCAGAACCCCCGTGAAACTTCTAATTGACGATGCACGCCAAAACGAACTTGTACACATAGGTTGAAACGTGTACAGGCGAATCAGTGGGCCGCTTTGTTCTGTTCCAATAGGAATCGAGGAAAATGATCGTAGAAGTTAATTAATTGCAATTCACCACTGCGATTAGTTCGCAGGGGACAGTGGTTGTCGCGAAGTGCAGGGTTTAAAATTAAATACAGAACAAAGAGAACTTTATGAGAGACAAATAGGCCTCACATAGGCGACCAATTAACAGTGCAACGTAATCTTGCGAGAAGTCTTAATGCAACTTGATGTTTTATTATCTTGGTCGTATAATTCTTGTGAAATCCGGCGTAAAACTAATGTCACGAGAATGCAATAAATGGTACACGTGTGACGACACAAAGAATCGGGTCCCTCTTTGACGACTGCAGCCTATGGGACGGAAATGGAAAGTGTCGAATTCCACGTGCACGTACACAGTGTACCATTTATAGAAAATTGCTCCCTGAATATTACTGGCCTCTATTTATTTGAATCGCATTTGTCTTGCTTAATTGCAAGCTCATTCGCAGCTACAATATAATAATACTCTGTTTATCATCTCCATTTTGGACTTTCTAAAAATCTGAACAAAGTTCTGAGGGACTTATCGAAGTCTCCAACATTAATATACAATCGTCTCTTCGAAGGAAAAATTTCACTTCAAATATACACGTGTCCAGTTTTCGACCGAAATATCGATAATGTCTGATAAATCGAGCACGTCGTATAAAACAATTCAAACGTCCAGTCGTCACGATTGAATTAGTATTTTGCTGTCAAGATATACATACAAGTATTCCCACGGGACCAATGCTGGGCCTGAGTCCCCTGGATGATGGCGGTCACCGACATCATCGGTTTCTCCTTCTTCATCATCTTGACCGTCTTCTTGATCTTCCCGCTTCCACTGGACACTTTTAATTCTTTTACCGTGGACACTTCGCCGAACCGAGATCCAAGTCTCAAGCGAAACTCGCGCGATAACCTGGTCGCGTCATCTCGAAAAACCAAAATCGTCTAGCCACCTGCTTCTTCCCTTAAATCGAGCTAACTTCCCCGTCTATTTTGGTATCGATTTGGTTTCGTTCACTGCGCTGCTCTTTGGTTGTTTCACGCTCAACCGGTCAACCCTCGATCGTTCTACTATTAGGAACAGGCATGGATCATACTGCTTAAATGGGAAATGTTTTCGCGTCGTTTCACAATTCGGTCATCAATGAAAAATTTCTTTCCCGATATATTTATTAACGAATGTGATGGTGCGCTTCTTAGAAAATTTTAGACATTCAAACGTCTGTGCGGAACTTGAGAAATTTTTTTCACGACTGGAATCATCTCGGATACGAGGATTGAAGTCTCCCCATTCCAAGGACGACGCAAAAATGAATGTCCGATTTTGTTTTTAGTCATAGATCTAAGTGGAGCTGCAATTTTTATCGTGGCCCGAATTGCGGAACGATTCGTCTCGCTGCGCTCTTTGCCAATAGTAATTCCTTATTCAAGAAGAAAGGACAAGAATACCAGGAACATGGTAGAGGAGGAATAATGTCGCAGAGAGATAAATAGAGCTGGCAAATCCAAACCAGATAGAGTTTCTGTCGGAACAGCGCAACGCTCTGCATACAACTTCCAAGTGGAGTAACGCGAACGGAAGTTTGACTTGGCAAAAACGAACGTTTCTAACAACCATCGTGCTCCGCTCAGAATTGAACTACGGTAACCAAAAATTGGATACAGTAAGCCTGAACGTGTCTCGTTGCGCTCGTTTTGAAACGCGTGAATGCACGAACCGAGAATAAACCAGCGAAATTCACGGAGAACGAGGGTAAAAGCGAACGAAAATGAAAGTGGGAAAGCGACACCGGTGAGATCAAAAGACTTCGGCAGCCGACCGTTCCGGCCGACGATATTTCACGTTCCTTACAAGTTCGAGAGACTGGCACGGGAAACCAACAGCCGTGTCTGAATCTACTGAAAATCTATACCGTGTCCTAGGACGGGCACAAGCTACGCAATGATCAATAACATCCGAGGACCTGGCAAGCTGCTCCAATTTTTCGCAATTTTCTATTTTCCATAAAAATACGAAAATTTCCGCAGAAATCAGAAATTCATGACCAAAAAAAAAAAAACAATTTACGAAACGAGGTTTCGCGTTCCTACAGATTCCTTGCAGGTGTACACGACTTAATTACAGCGGCGGAGAAATCATACGAAGTTCATGTCCAGTTGCCCGAGTTTCGCACCTTCGATCGGATCTCCTCGAAAAATCGAAAAAACGCGACCCAACAGACTCCAGATGTGCATCAATGCGTATCGCACTTCGACCGACGCAAATTGTACGGGCCACATACGAGAATCGGACACGTTCTTGCCTGGCCCGGCAGTTACGCGACGCGCCGTATTACGAAGATCGTCATACAAGGTGCAGTACTCTTCCTAGAGGCCTCGACGCCGGTGCACAGACACCGGGGTAACTGGAATTCCATTCCTGCAGTCGTTGTTACGAGCATCGACCTTGACCAACAGCATGCAGCCAGCAAAATGTGATTGCCTCGGCTATGCAGCGCCGGCGACAATCGCCGCACACGGAGAAACAATGCTTACGTAACGTGCACTGGCAATTATGCGAAATGCAACGTATGTCCACGTGCGTGCAGAGGTGCATCTTCTATTCTCTTGGCGTGCGTTACATCCGCCTGGCGACTTGGTACGCGTAACGTTGGGCGATTATACTCGCGACACGGGGCCTGTCTATTGTTACGCAAACCTTTCCAAATCGTATGAAGGAAACGAAGGATCGCGGAAGAAATACATACGGGCAAGGGGGCCAACGAAGATGAAGGGGTGTATGTATCTTGATTTTGTTTTGTTTTGTCTTTTTGTTAGTTTTGTTCGGTCGATTTTTATTATGGTGATCGATCACGAACGAGGGTGGAAGAGGAGAACGAGAGGACGCATTTCTAATGGTAATCGCCGGAGTTGAGGTTGAAGTTCAAGGTTACCGACGAAGAGGCTACGTCAGACCCTGTCTACCGAGAAAGACGAATCGATATACACTGGGTGCTCCCCGAGTAAGGAAGTGCACCGTCTGAAGGCTGTGGAAAAAACGGGGTTTGATTCGCGCGAGAAAGATTGCTGCAGTATTCGGGTCAGTTACGCTTGATCCGTCGCGATGGGAATAGTTTGGAAGTGTATGTTTAAAGGATGATAGTATTAGAACCGTTGCGGTTAAAAGAAACACTGACTGCTCTTAAAACCCTGCTTGTTTGGCGATAATTTAATACGGCATTAATTGAAATGGGCGTGGCGAAAACCGGGAAGATATTGAGCGTCCTTTTCATAGAAAACGAATGGAAGAAAAGAAGACTGAGGATACACGAGCGTTTCGGAGCGATCCGACATTGCCTCAGAGGATTCTTTAAAGTGGCGCCGACAACTGGAGTACAATATCGTCCATTTATCTTCGAAAACAACGCACGGAGAACAAAGGAGACCTCGACAGGCATGATTTATTTATTCCAGAGCTACTGAACACGGTATGTTATTGTCATTTGCAGCGCGAAAGTTAATCGATAACGCACGCTCCACCCGTTATTCATCTCTCACGTGTTGGACGTGCAAGCGTATTTCTCCTGTGCCACGACCGCTGCGCAGACAAAATTAATTTAACAATCCGTACAGCTGTTCACCTACGAAACATTTCCATTCACGAGTAAATTTGTTCATCACTTTCCCAGCAATGCTCCAAATCGAATTATACCGAGAAATCTGTTTAACTTGCCCGCCCTACCTGCGACTTGCGCGGCCAAGCAATTACAAAATGGGATACCCGCGACCGTGCAGAACATAGGGAAATTAATTTTAATAACTTTGCCCCGCCAGCGAACTCGAAGAAAACAAGATCGATACCGTGTATCGAGCCGCGAGCTAAGCTGCACGAGCAGAAAGGGCGGCCACAAACTTGTTTACGACGCAAGGAGGCGACGAAACAGGGAACTTGGTGTATGCAGCGTATTTGAAAGCTAACAAAAAGTTAATCGCTGCAATGGTGCCGCCGCCATCAGAGGTCAGACGGGACCTTTAATACTGCGTAGAAGATTCAAGAGCGAGAGAAGGGTGGGCTAAACTGCGCACTTTCGCAGTTAGGGGACGATGATTCACGAACGCATCAGCCAATGCACTCGTGCACAAGTATGCAAACATAATAAATCTATTAAATTATATATACCTTTCATAATCTTCCAATCAGACATGAAATTGATAACCGAAATGACTAATCGGCCACCACGATATTGTGCTTCGACGATGAATATAATTATAAATGTGAACAATAATTTGTAACATAAATTGTCGCTATACACCAATGTGCACTTTTCGTTGTTTCCTTTGTTTTTATCGCGTTCGCGCAGTTGCAAGCAAATTACTAAATGAACGAGTGTAAAACGAAATGATGCGGCAAGAAGAGTGATAATGTCTAAGCGCAACTGACGATTCTATAGAGAAGCTTGATTTCCAATGGCACATCCTAAGGGAGGAAGAAAAATTCCGCGTGCTAGTCCATCCGTTCTCCGAAAATATGCGTGGCGGTGTGTTTTTCGACGGCCCGAAGTGGAAACGTTACAGAATATGAGACGGTTTAACAAACGACCCGTATATATGTATGCAGCGGGTGGTGCGCGGTGAATAACGCGGGCTGTCGTAAATTTTACATGCTTCGCTCGAAATGGTCGCGAGATTCGTCGAATTTCGTGCGATCGAGGACAAAGATCGTTCGTTTCTCGCTTGGCACGTGCAACTACGACCGGGCATAATGCTCGTAACACGCTTCCGCAGCGAAGTCGCCGCGGTACAAGTCACGTTTGATTACGACACGCCGTGATAATATACATTGCACGATCGATAAATGTTTGTGGCATAAGGCTGACGGATTATGCCGCTGCCGTCGCGGTCTTTGGCATCGAGATGAAAAATGCGAAACGTTCGTCGCGTCGTTGGGGATGCGACAGGGGATCCGTTTCTCTGTCGGGATTGCCAAAGGACCCCGGCATCCAGATCGAATTCGTCGTCGATGATTTGAAATCGATTGTATGAAAAATGGTTATGTTCCGAAAGAGGACGACCCGCGTGTACGACGCTGTCTATTTCAGATGCATCTCTCGTTACAGTATCTTCGAACAAATTGCACGCGAAGAAGAAACACACATACACGACATTCCCGTTCCTACGTGGCCAATCCGTCACACGGTCGTGTTGCATTGTTACGCAAACGTGGCGAATGCAGCGGACTGTAAGAAGACACGTTCTACTGTAGAGGGACACGGTGCATTTTTTCTTTTTTTTTTCTTTTTTTTTTCCGTGCACCATTTATGTAACGCAGGATCAATGACGCTTGTCTAGGTATGCATTACGACAAACACGATTGCATGGAATACCCCGGTGAACTTCGTATTCGATGTCGAACAGCCTTGGAATTGTAACACTTAAAAATTCCGCGCGTAACCAGACAAATATAAACAAACACGCGAACATCCCGTTCTGCCATTGAACTTCACTGTGTTGCACAAATTTGCGAACATATTAATGCATAGCCAAACTTCTGTCTGATTGCAAGGAAAAAGAAAAACAAGGAGAAAAACAAAAGAGCAGACACCACGACGGTTCCTCCGACGTTCAGAATGCCAAGAGGCAACCCTTTCCCCGCAGAGTGCGTGTACGGAATATACCATTGAAATTCGTTTCGTCACTGCTGCACACGCTGATCGAACGCGGCGGCGAGAGTTCGCGAAAATTCGCGACGATACACCCAACAACCTCGCACTCTACTAAAAAGAAAAAAGCCCAAGCACAATCGTTCCACTATTCGTTACCAGCAACCTACAAAACGTTCTCGAGAACCATACATCCGCACACGTGTCCAGCACGCTCCGTACGAAGAAACCAACTATCTCGGATTCAACTCATTTCCAGGTAAACGCACGCGACGGTGACACGTTCCTCTCCCCGGCACACGTGCCGCGAACGAAGAAAACACGCTGCCACATTTATGCGCTGGCAATCGACAGGGCCATAGAAAACCGCGAACGGAAGCGTGTCCCGCGAGATAGGACCGGCAAAGAGCGCAGCGTGAAACGGAAGGCGGAAAGTAAGCGCGCGTAGAAACGGAGTAAAGGGTACAAGTAAACGAGTGATGGCTCACGCGCGTAACCCGACTCACCGACTGACTGACTCAATGACTGACTGACTGACTGACTGACTCGGAGATGCACGGCGCTAAAAGCAACTGAGTACCAGCCGGCCGGTCTGGCTCGTTGCATGTGACCGTGCAGCCGGTGGAGTAGCAGAGGTGGGGGCAGGGAGGACGGAGCTAAAGTGCAGAAGGTGGGAGAGGTAAGAGGGGTACGTCGGTGGATCGTGAGGCGGTGAAGGACGAAGAGGAGGCGACGGAGGACGAAAAGGTGGCGGCGGTTTAGGTGGAACAGTGCAGTGGGGAGGGGAGAGAATGATCGAGGAGGAAGGAGCGCTAGCGAGTCCCGCCTGACAAGCTACGTTCCATCTCTACTTGCACTTCTCTTCGCAGCAAAATGTCGCGCGGAGATCTCGACTGACCGCCTCTCGATCATCGATATCGGCATGCATCTCGCGTCGTTTACATAATTCGCAATGGGTGTCGCTGAAAGTGTGCTTAACTTCTCTTTTTTCTCTCTCTCTCTCTCTCCCTCTGTCCCCCGCGATGTTGTATACGTGTGTACGTATTTTACCGATTAGCCGGTTATCAACGATTGCGTAGAGGAATGTGGGTCAGTGGATGCGATAATTGGCGAGGTCGAGAGCGATCCTCGAACTTTCTTACCCCGATTCATCGGCCGATCGGGGAAACGCGAGCATCGCGTCGCGACACGCGGGGTGTTGCATCGTTACCTGTAAAGGTGTGCGATACAGGGCGATAGAAATGTAACCTTACCTCTCGAGGTCTTGCGAGCGGGTTTAGCGCGATGCGACTGGAGGCGGGAGAAGGGAGAGACGTTGGAGCGAGGGAGAGATGAACGACGGACGAGAATGAGAGCAGAGGAGAGATGAAAAGAGACGGACGCGCAGAGATAGAGCTTGCGCCGCGCCGTCACTGTCGAGCTTAGGAGTCAAGTTCTAGTACACGGCCGAAACGGGAGAATCGACCTCCCCTCTTGGATCCCCACCACGCTAGCTGGCTAGTGTGGCTCGTCCAATGGCGCGAGCATGGCGGGGGAAATCGTGTAAAGCTCCGATGGAGGGGAAGAGGACGGGTTGCAATGTCGAGCGTGCGCGACGGCCGAACGCTCGCATGGGGATTCTTCTACCAGGTGACCGAAATATACACCTTCGCCACACCGCGGTGCATGTAACCCGCGAATCTGATAAGGGAATAAGCCGCGGCTAGGAGCCTCTAACGAAGATTTACGTTAACCTCGTGTAACGAGCGACGACCAGAAGCTCAATCAGATACCAGCGTTTTCGTAAAGACGCGGTGCTTTAAGCGTGAACCCTTGGCGGGAGGAGTCGCGTGGGTTTTATTGTACGCGGGGTACGAGGGGTACGAAATGCCGTGGAATCCGCGTGGAAACGATTATAATTAACGATCGGTGGCATTCTGCGTCGAGCGTAGCGCGGATCTGTCGGCAAGCGTGTATAAATTAACGAAGAGACCAGATCGCTGACAGAGATTGGAGAAGGGTTGCGAACGATCGTATCCCGTTTGTGTATCGCGAGTCGATAACGCCTGTTCGCCGCAGGCCAGTAGTGGCGTGGTACGTTCGCACGAATGCGCAGGTAGTTATGCGAGCTGAGGTGCGAGCAAACCAATGCTAATTCCACGTAAAACATTTCCACTCCGAGAGCGAATGGTTCGCCTTTGAACGTTTCGGGAGGGGGTTGAAAAGTTACTTCCATGGATTCGAGTTGCGGACACAATCGGAGTCAAATGTAGACAAAAACGAAGATAAAGTATAGTCGAACCTGGAAAAACTATCAGTCCACGCCGTTTTTTTAACCACGTGTCACTTGTCGAATATTTTTAAAACATTATCGTAACATCTTCGGAAATAACCGACAACACGGATATATTCAACCCAGTGGCGTTCACTTGTTTCTATTTGACGGCTCCATCTGTTTTTTAACCTAAACCACGTTGCTTTTACAGAAATACAAAAAGATGATCCACGCAGCGGCCTTTCGTGGAACGGAGGACGCTCAGCAGAGCTCTGGCGCACCTGTTCCAATACCTTCCCGATCTCCATATGCACCGCAACATCATACTAGACACACCCCGTTCTCCGTTGTCCACGCTCGGAGCAGCACGATTTTTCAGGAAGTTCCTCGATGCATTCTTTTCTTTTTTTTCACTTCGGCGGTCACCGTTTTTGGCACACATGCCGGGCCAACCGACACCCTATAGTACGAGCACGGTAGTCACCTGTGCACACACATGCGTCCACAAAATATACGTATATACAAGGTGGAGCATCGTGTATACCAGCAGCGTCTCGTGTCTGCTGCGTTCCTCTTGCTGCAAAACTCGCGCGTGCTTCATATGTCTCTCTGTGTTAGAGTGCGCCATAGCCGATTGTGTGCAAGTGGTCGTCAAGGTTAGCCACCTACTCGCTATCGCGAGCTCGTGCACTCACCACGGATGCATTTGAGTCGTCTCTCGCCAGCTTTAAACTTTATTACGTGCTCACCCGCGCCGCAGCGAATCGAGGAAACGAATCTCCAACCGCGATGGTTCAGCGTTTATGACGTTCTACGCCTCCGAGCAAGCATTATGGCACGGTTTCGTTCGTTTCTTGCATGCATTATGCGCCTGTGTATGTGATATTGTTCGCGACGATAGTTCACGAGCTGCATTTATTTAGAGACACGACGGTCCGAGAGAATGAGCGATCGTTGTCCGATTTTGGACGCGAACTGTCGGTTCTCGTCGCCACTTGGACCGGGCACATTTTCAATTGAACAACGAGGGCTTACCTCTGGGAGTAGCAGTATTGCTTTGGCAGAGGTGGGGAACGGTGCAGCACGGTATCCTTGCTCGTTTTTGCGAACAGGTGAGCAGGACGAGAAAAGGTTAACAGGACTCGACGATATTCCGTTTACATTCTTCGCCCGGAACTGGTTTCTCCCTCGTTCGCCTGGCAGAGATGCTGCCGCGGTCCCTTATACATTTGGACCGTATAAAAGTAGCCGAACGTGTGAGAAAATCGATGACACTAATGCTCGGGGAATTTCGTTGCGAGCGTGCACGACAGCCGCGAGAGGAACGGAAAAGAGCTTGGCTCACTTTTCAGGAGTATAAGTCGCGCCATTGCCGCCATTGTTGCTTCTACAGTAGCAATTGCTTCTAATAGCAACAGTAGTATGCCGCACGCTCCCCCGGCGCGAAGTGAATACAGTTTTATCGAGCCGGCAGGAAAATTTCGCATCAAACGTCGCGACGTAGACGCGCAGAACCGATTCGATTGAGATACGACGGAAGCGTAGTTTGAATACGAAGGAAGTTGAGGCGAGTGTGGTAGAGGAGAAGGAAGAAAAAAAAGTGTCGGACCGATGCAGGCCAGAAGAAAGCGACGCGGCGGTGCAGCTGTTTCGCCGCTGGTCCGGTTGCACAATGCAAAATTCGGGTTCTAATTCTAAAGCGAGCACCAATCAACCCCGCCATTGTTCACCCATGAAAGCTCGCGATTTTTCGGGGTTAATCGGGTACCTTGAAACCCAATAAGCGTCGCGGCGACGCCGTTGGACGTCGTTCGATCGTTGAAAGAGAAGAATCTCCACGGCGAAGACTGACGAAAACGTCGGCCGAAAAATTCATCCTCTCCGCTCGAACACGCTTGGGATACGCTTCTATCGGATCGGTTCGCAGAGTGTCTCGTTAATTGACCGTTGTATATTCGATCTGCGTCGCTGGAGCGAATGAATTTGCGTCTACCGACAGTCAGAACGGAAAATCTTTCTTCTTTTCTTATTTTTGCCTTTTGATCTGATGACCAAAGAATTGGATAATAATCGATCTGCGATAGCTGTCGTACAATGTTGCTAATAACAAAACCTCTTGGAGAAACTGCTGTCACCCCTTCGAGCCCGATCAGACACCACGAATCACGAGCCATCAAGCAAGAAATGCATCCAAGTGGCCAACAGATCTCCTCTGGGTGTATCTGTTCAGTTACACGCCGAGGCGACAGCACTTACGTCCTGCTATAAATAATGCTCGTTCACGAGGAACGAGAGGAAGGATGATCAATCAGGTGTGGGTGGAAGGGACAAGCTGAAACGTGGCTGCAGAGAAAGAGATAGAACAGTCAAGGACAACGTACGTGACCACTGCATTGCGACGAAAGAATCAAGCAAGCTCCAAAAATTCGGTTTCCCTTTCGTTAGTGAACGAGTGAAAAAGTCAACTGTCTGTACACCTGGGTGAACGTATGAATAGTTCGTTCGACCGGTGTGCTCCGGAGACCCGTCCAAAACTTGCATATTCGTGAACAACGACGAGCTAACTTCTTGGAACAGTCTAGCCATGAGACAGAGGGCCACGAACGACGGATGCTTATCAAAGCGAACGAGGAAGCGTCAATAAATGTGTTCTCCAGTCAATTTCTGTCGAGTTACGTACGATTTAGCGCGTTGCTCGATTGACAGAGTTTCTTCTCCGATTCATCTTGCAACAGTTGCAGTTTTTCGGTTGCTCGCGAATCGACGCGGTCCAATACGAAATTCAGTGGACAAGTAGCTGGAACGATCTAATTTTCTCGAATTATTATTACTCGACTACCGTCGATTCAATTGTATTTCTGAGTTTGTTAATGTAACTAAAATTGACCACGGTAGTATTGTTTTTATTCAATTTTACGAACACCTACGCCTATATTACACCTGTCCACTTAATTTTGCCGCCGACTGTATTCTGTGTTCTGCTGTAGGGCATTATTTGTGTCGTAAATTTGATAAGATGTTAAATCTTATCATACACGTAGACTGTTGGAAGAGTACAGTTGACGCGAATATGGTAGCGGAGAAAAAAGGAATAGTTCAAAGAGTCCTTTCTTTTTATGTCCTTCTTTTTTTAGTTTACACGTATATCCCCTCGCACGCTCCCTTTGGTCCATGAAACAAACCTTGACCAAGTTAAGGATAAACGCATTAAGGTTCCACTCTCTCGTAAGCCAATCAACCGAAGAAAGTGCTTAACGGAAAGCAAATTATTGTTTGTTCCTACGTTCAGCGAGTGTGACGATAGGGGTATAAAAATATAGAGCCGAGCCTTTCGTGCTCGTATTACATTATGAGACGCGTGCTTAGCAAAATAGATCACGGATTGTAAAAAATAATTATTCTCCTGGAAATTATGAAACAGTAAATGAATAATTACTTACGTAACCCTGCTCGAAGGAAACACAGATTACTCTATTGGAAAAGGAACGTCGAGCAACTCACCTGTAAAAACGAAAAAGAACAAAATTCAACACATTATTGTGTGTATTATATTATTCACAATAAAAGCAGCTAAATAGCAACGAAGAAATTACGTCTCGTTTAATCGCGTACATTATAAGGGTTGAAACACTGCGCAATGCACGTTCGATCGTCGCACGCGAGACTCTGTCGCCGTCAAAATTTTTAGAACGACATCAAGAAGTCGCAATTTTCCACGGCACTGTAATTACAATGACGAATTGTTCCTTGCCTCTTGATAATAGACGACCGCCCTAACGAACCCAGTCCCCTGAATACGTAATACGTTCTCCAAACGGAACGAAGTTAGAAGAATAGAACTTACAATTAGTCTCGTGTCCGAACTATTCACCTGGTCGTATATATGTGTACCTACGTACAAATATATACACGCTGTTCAAATGGGAAATTACATCTTTCAATGCGCCAATATTATTACGCTTCCCTTCAAACTTCGTCTATAGAAAAAAAAGAAGGGATAGAAAAAAAATAAACCAGCATCCTCGGATGGAAAATAATTAGTACATTCAATTACGTGAAAACGTATCTGTCTTTGAATTTGAAATGGTTAATTCGAAGTTTGTTCTCACAGACAATCGCCCATAATTATTTCCAACGATCTAGGGACTGCTTCTACGTAAATTGTAATAGGTTCCCTAACTTGTTACGTCCGAAGCAACTCGTGGGACCAGTTGTTACTCACTGAATCGACGAAAGTGCGAACTTTGCAATGGCGTTTGCGAAAGCACCGCCTGTGTGATTTCCTGTTACAAGGCCCTCGGAAGCGCGTTTTACGTGACGAGCTTCCATTTGCCGGATCTCGCGGGAATGTCAAGGTTCCCGATGCAATTTCACGCTGAAACGCGATTCGTGCCGAGGTGGAGCTTTCCCCCGTGGAAATCGTGGAAAACTTGGCGAGACCATCGGCTATCGAACGACCCGGACAATTGGGTCAAGTGCGGATTTTCCGAAGAGACGCCCGTCGCGAAGAAAGGAAAAGGAACTACGGTTACGATTTATTTCATTTCTTTGAGTTAAGGCGAATCGAAGAGTTTTCAATCTTCCGGATACATTCGATGGAAATTTTTGGAAAACGTAGAATTGAATGCGATTATTGAACTAGCGCGAGTTTCGAATTTTTCACGGAGAGAAATATTGAGACTTTTTAGGAATACATTGGAAACGGTCGTATAATTTTCAGAGGGTTAAGAAGGAATAGGGGATTGAGAATAAATAATAATAATTAACATTTGTGAATTATTACGGCACGCAGTCGATATTTAAAACAAAACAAAAAAAAAAAACAGATAAATATTGGCAATATATGTTTCGCCGTGGAAAACGCATAAAATAGAACAATAAGCTGCGCGTGGCACTGGAAACAGAACGACAATAATAAAAGCATTCGCTGCTAAAAGCGAATATGGGTCAGCCAAATGAGCCAGGATTATGAAGGATGCTCTGTACACGGCACGTCTAAACGAACGATTTCCCACCCCATGCGAGCGTAATTTTTCGGTGGCTAGGATTTTCGCAAGACTTATTGTAATAACATTCTGTGTCAGTCAACTGAAAAGTCAGAAAAAGACAATTTTCTAATTGTACATCGGATGGATATTGCACCATGATTCTTGATAATAAGACCTGGCAATGAGCGGACTGTAAGTGTTATTCAAATGAAGAACGAAGGATCTTTGGGGAAAAAACTTGCAGAGATACCTGGAACTCGTTAATCAAAGAAATCTTCGAAGGTAAATGCAATTTGCTCTCACTCACGCGTCACTGTCCGTTACCCGGCATATTTCATGAGTTGCGTGGGTGGTTAATTAAAAGTCGTCAACGTCAAGATTCCGCGAAATAATTGATGAATTTATATTACTTATAAACAAAAATTTAGATTACAACGATTATGCTGATCCTCAAACTGAATTGTTTAATGCTCGAATTGTCTCGCGATCTTTTACAAAATGTCACCGAAATATTTCTGAAAACTTCTGATCGATGTTACCATCGACAAAAACAATACAGTACCAAGCCAACAATAAAAATTACAAAATAAGAGAAAACACCCTTAAAGTAACCACTTTCATGGCAAACACATTAACAAATATCGTACCAAACTCGTGCCCGGTAATAAAAACAAACAATTATTCAATTCCAATCCTCCACATTCAAGGTGTTTAACGAAATCCACCATCAACGAAACAACGCACGACTCACCCGCGAAATAATCCGCGAAATATCCGGTGAAACCTGTTGGCCGGCATACGGAATCGCGTAATATAGGTCGGGCGTGGATTACATCGGGCGCAAGTGCGACAGGAATAGAAAGAAAGAGGAGAAAAAAAAAACGAGAGTCATTACGAATCCAATGGGACACGTGGGTGTCCCGTATTCCGAATGGGGATAAAACGTTCACGTAGATAATACGATACTCGGCGCACCTGTGTCTGGAATTGAGACAGACCGGGAAGATAGGCGAGGCTGGTCAGAGTACGCAAAAGGAGGAGGCAAGTAGGTCAGTAGGTGAGTCGTGCTAAACAGTGTACAGGAGTGTCCCGACATTGACCTATATGTCTACTTTGCGTGTGCACTTGCCTTCCCCTACCGTGATCCCTCTTTTCACGCTCTCATCTCGCTCTCCCTTTCGCCGGGCTCTCTCTTTTCGCACAGCACAATCCCCTCCAGCGATGCACTTTCCAACCAATTGCATATAGGGTCTGGCTTGCACTTGGTTGGAGTGCACTTTCCCCACCATCGCGACGCCACCCCGGCGCCGGACCGTCCTTTGCCACCCTGGAAGCAGACGCGATCGATGGACCGACGAGAACGACCACCGGAACGAGTTTCGCGATTTCTGCTGAATTATCCAACTTGGATGGGGGATAAGGCGGCATTTTAGGTGGCTGGTGATTTCGACGGATCGATGATGAATTGGGGGATGTTTCTGGTGAAATGTAAGGGAGAACCAGACGCTTTGTACTATGTATATGTTATTTTTAGAGATATGGCAGAAGTTTATTCGCGATAGTTGGATAGAAAAGAACGGTTCGGCTATACGTGCCTGTAACAAATTTCATATTGAAACGATCCGACCAGGGACACTGTTGTACCTACTATTCTCTGCCGCTGCAATCGATTTCCAGCTACACCACTGAATTGCGAATCGTTTTGAATTGCGAATCGTTTTTAATTGGAATAGTGCATAGTGCGCGGTGTAGCATCCCCGATTCCTCGTAATCGATTAGATGCTGCTACAATTTTAATTATTGGAAGAATGAACATTATCCTTGTACGTTAAGGACAACGCAGAAGACGAACGAAGATTTTCATTTAAACATGACGGCGATAATTGGCGATACAAAATTATAGTATTCCACGAAACAGAGAAGAGGTATTAACAGGTAACGCAACTTCGTTCAGTTACCTTCGTTTTCCTGGAACGACGATATTTCTCCCCTTGCCAGTCTTATCCGAAAAGTTCGTCTTATCCACAAAAATCGTAACGACCGCCTCGTCGAGGACAAATATCTTGATAAATCGTTTCGCAACGTACACGCATGCCTGAATGCGTGCTCGTAGCCTTGCGGAAATATAAATAGCGATCGCGATAGAAAAGGAGGGAAACTTGACCGAGTCAGTCACACTCCACGTGTTTTTCTCACGCCCGTGCTTGTCGAGCTTTAGCATTATACACCAAGAAGACGACGAAGACCCTGGTCTAGCCGGTGTGTTACGTAAAGTCCCGCACCCGCTGTGGGAATCCGTTCCCGCTTGTTTTATCGCGAAAACGACCGCCACTTTCGATTGTGTACGTACACCTACCCACTTCGCAATCGCAAATAAATAATCGGAGTTTTCCTCCGGTGAACAGAGGAAAACGCTTTGTCGTCCGTTCTGGTAGAATTAATCCGCTTTCTGCGAATGTTTTCAGAGGGGCTCGAATGTTGATTCTAGTTGATGTTAAGAACGGAAAAGCGGTAGAGAATGGTGATTGTGTTGCGGATGAAGAGGGAAGAAAATTAATCGTTTTATTTTTCCAGGGGGATAAGAAGAGACAAGTTAATTTAATTCTTGAAATTTTGGACGATTTGGAGCGCCCTCAATATTGTTTTACCGATGATCGTGAAATTGTTTTCGTTATTTCTCCGTTTAGAAGTTTTGGGGGACCAATGGTACACTTTGGGACGAGGCAAATTGGCTTCGAATAATGGAAATTACCTAACTCTCTTGAAATATTTATGAACATTTAATAAATATAAATCCACGAGACGACCGACAATTATTTCTATCTCATTTCGATGTTATTTCAGAAAAGAAACTTCCTCGCTTAATGGATGCAATGTTTCAAACGAATGATTCTCTCTGATTCAATTATTCTGGAGTTACCAGCGACTGGAAGGAGACCTTGTAGTTGCTTTGTCGTCGACGAACGAAAATGAACGAAAACGAAAGAATAGACGCAAGAATCGAAGAAAGACAGAAGAAAGGCGGGCAGATAAAAAAATTTCCATCGAAAACAATTGCGTAGCCGAGCGATGCCTTATCGTTAAAGTAGTATAATACAAGTTTTATCGTGCCCCGAGCATACTTAAAATTTTTTCTTCTTCCCGTTTTTCACACTGCCACACGCAGCCAGGCGTTGCGCTGGTCATGCACACAAATCGAGTCGAGTCGGGGACAAAAATTCGTCGTGGAATTTCGACACCGCCAATTTTTAATTTTTCTCTCTCAGAAGATTCAATCGAAACATAGCTGTCTATTCATATCCACACAGGTCTATTGAAACCGGGAAAGATTTAAAGAATTTCTTGAAAGAAAATATGCGAAAATTACGTTATCAAGAATTGAATATTTATTTACTAAATTTCACTTGGTGCATTTAAAGTGATCTCTACTAACTCTGCTACGATATTCTTAACGAATTCTTGCAAGTTCTTAAGCTATAAAATTTGAAAGACACAAAAGAATAGAATGCCTCATTATATTCGAGCAACAGAAAATTTGCATAGTATGTACACGAAATATTTCATAATAACCTCATTCTGTCGATAATATTTCTCGAATTCGTACGCTTTTCTCAGAGCATTAATCAAAAATCAAATTTAGCAGTTTCCACACGCGAAATGAATCCACGCATTCGGAAGTTATAAATTGCACGTCGACGACCACGCTTCTCGCAGAAGAAGAAGAAGTCTCCAAGAAATGTCGCGGTGGTCATTAGTTCCGGTGACTTTAATGGCCACACAGGTTATATTCCCGCGAGAAACGAGAGCAAGAAACGATGAAATTTATCGCAAATGCGATACCAGTCGACCGTGCAACCCGATAAAATTACAACGATGATGTAACACCCAGGGAAAAAAAAAAAACAAGAAAAAGTGGAACCGCCGGGCTTCATTGAGATCTGTAAATTTTTTTGCGCAAGGACACTTTGAAGGCTGCACTTTTTTCGCAAAATTAATTTACTTGAAAACGTATCTCCCCCTTCGACCGCGATATTTAATTGACTTTGAAAAACCTCATAGCACAAAATTATTACAATTCACAATATATTTGTGCAGTATTTCTTGACCGTACAATTTCTGTTCACCGATTCAGAAGCAAGTTTTTCCCAACAATTCTATATTTTCGGGCATAACAGTGTCCAACAGCGTTTCCTCCCACAATCACTACGGTACTGAACGTTTAATGAAACGTGCCGTTCTCAAATAAAATCACCGAGAAGGACCGGAATTACCTAGAGCGATTATAAAAATTCGTATCGAAGGTCGATGCCTTTCTCGAACGAAGACCAAAAAAAAAAAAAACAATTCCAACCTCGTCGAACAATTTCGATCCTGAAAATAAGTGTACGAGAAGATTCCCTTGGTACTGTACCATGCCAAGGGCAACAATTTCACCTTCACTTTCAAGTATCATTGACTCGGGAGAAGGCATTAATGCAACCAGTTCTCGAGCACGATCGGGACACGATTATCTCGATCGCTGTAACACCCCCATTAATTCGTTGTTGCTGAACACACGTTGCTGAAGTTAAGACGCGCGTGATTTCCACGGTTTCACGGAAACTCTGGGTCTGGACGCAAACCAACGATACCGCATGACCTATCTTAATCGCTACCAGCATGCAGAGCAACCGACTTAATGGCAAACGAGGCTCTATATAAACCGATTATCGATGCGTGTTTACGCGAATGAAAGCGCTGCTATATCACAGAGTTTGAGAAAAATAGATCAAGCGAAATTGGTATTATTTGGTCGTGTAATTTTCCGCGATTATCCGGAGCTAATTGGTTTTAACGAGCGGCCGGTAATTGTTCATGTTTCCGTTTAAGCATCGATAAAAACCATGTGGCGATGTTTATTGGTCTGCCGATTGGTAACGCGGTTTTTCCTCTATCATTTATGCTAATACGCTTATTAACGACGCGATAACAGAGTGCACGCATAAATTCGATTTGATACATGGAAGTTTTCAGCTGGGAATTTTTGTTTAGATAGGGAGAAAAAAAAAAGAGTTTACACGTGGCGTGTAGTTAAGGGATAATTGAAATAACTTCTGACAGGATATTCGACGGAAGAAACTCTCGAACGATTTCTATCATTGAAGAAAATACTCTTAACGAAAGAACCTTTCGAATAATGCACACTGAAGTGTCAACTTAACAGTGGGTTATCGTAGTTCATTTTTTGGGGTGGCGAAAAATAAACGCGGTTTTTCAATTGCGAGTAATTGTTCGGGGGGGTGAACTGTGTGCATGTGTGTGCACACAGTGAATGTCGCCAAATCGGAAACAAGCATTTTTTGACCCCCCCGAGATGAACATTCGAATGGCGACGCAACGCGATAATTGCACACGCGGCTTACATAATCGCACTCTGCCGTTGCGAAACCTTGGATGCATCGCGATCAATAAACTCTTCGCAGTCAGCTGTCTATTTATATTTCCCGCGAACGCGGCTCTTGCATATTTATCGAAAATGTGTCGAAGGATGATCCACGCGAAACGAAAGATCGCAATGCACACGGTGGATCGATGTGTGTCGCGTGCATCTGAACGGGCCTCGGGTCGGCCGGGAAAGGAATTTATTAAAATGCCAGAGACTTTTGCGGACATGCCTTTTTTCTTTCTCTCTCGGAGACGTCCTATCGTTGTTTGTGCCTCGACTTTTCGCGGAATAATCTTATCGTCTGTATCGGAGAGCAAACAAGCCGGGTCAAAAATCTTGTGCTTCTTTTTTTAATACATATGTATATGCATCGGATCGGTATTGGTTGTAGGCGTTCGATATTAATGAATGTATATCACCACCGAATTGGAGTATGGGGGAAAAAATAGTAACCGACGGGTGCAGCGATGCACGTCGTTCGTTCAGTGTAACATTTCTGTCTTTCGTTGTATCAAATTGTTCAATTTCGTGAACTTTATCCCTGAGAAAACTGTCGTATTATTTGTGAGTGCATAATTGTAATTTAAATATTTCTCAGATTGTGTTCATTATCGGAGACTCGTTGAGGCCAGGCAAAGATGATCGCGTTAGATTTTTTTCTCGGATGAATGAATTTTTTCAACAATTAATATCGTTGACCGTGCCCGTTGCATTTGATACCGAACTAACACCGGCTAAGGACGAATCCGTTCTCCATTGTCATGCCAATTAACGAGATAGAATTTCAACGCGTGGGCGTAGGACATGCACGTTCACCATTTGCAAGATAACACGGTCTCGCATGTCGTATCGGATCAGAACGTCCTGCAGTTGGAAGTCTCTTGAAACGTTCAATTTCAGAGTTTACTTTTATGGACAGGTTATCCCCTCTACTGAATGCAATGAATATCGTATACGATAGACAGGCAATAATCTGTTAGTTGATTGGAGAGGAAAGGACGAAATAAAATATGAAAGTCAACTACTCCAAAAAAAAATGTTTAATTGTGTCGGCGACAGAAGACCCTTGTATTAATAGAGAAATGAAGTCGTATAATAAACGACGTAAGAATGGGATGGCTGGCAGTGAAAAATGAATTGTTAATTCGTTCGAATTAACACGCTGAATCTCTTGATGGGGCAATATGCTGAAAATTATATTATTCAGACACACCCCGCATACTGTCACGCATACTAGTTAGAGCAAAAGGAAACTACACCAGCAGATGTTAGAACAGCTTGCTAATTGACTCATCCGACGAAGTTCAAATAATAAGAGTTAGCCAGACGATAGAGAAAATATAGCGCAATGAAACAAGGACGTCGACGGATAAACAAACTAATTAATTGAAGTAGAATTTTTCGAATTCCACGCGAGATATCGTGGATGTACACCCTCCATTGTAAATATTTAATGCACAATTCTTTCAACTGATTACAAGATTATTATCAATAATCTCGTATTACAATCGACGAGCCGCAGCTTATCAATAATTATAAGCCGTGGCAAATGGTTGGCTCAACCTTAAACAGTTATTATTCAATAATAATGGTTAAATGCTTCGTACGCATAACAGTTAACATTCGCCATTAAATGTCCAATCGTTTATTAATTAAAGACCTTCTAATTACGGCACATTATCGTTCCCGTGGAAACAATATCTATCCTTACGAGCTCGTCATAACTAATTACTATTTGCATACAGTATTGCAACCTCTGGATGCTCGATCAAACAATTATTCATTTAAAGACATCTGTAGAAGAAATAATGCAATCTTGTAAACGATAAAACTAAGGTGAGATATGGTACTACAGGAAGTATCGATTTCTCAGAAATCTTTGTATAATTGCAACAAAAGCTAGTTTCACTTTTGCTACCACCTCTGCAAATGAAACAAAATGAAACAAAATAATTGCGCAGAAGCCACGGCTTGATTCGCAATGTACCCGTGTAATTCACTCGTGCATCGAAGGGATTCGTGCAATCCCGTTCCACAGGGTTGCGAAATCATACGATGCCTGCTGGACGAGCATAATCTCGCCCAAGGTCATCGATTATCCATCTTCCTAGTCCGCGTGGAACATGATAAATCAATATTCACTAATTACCACGAACGATAGCCCAATGAAACGCAACGACACACGGATTCGCTTCTCTGGTCGTTAGTAATACGATTACATAACACAGCTTATTTTTAGCTACCTAGTTAATAATTCATGATGCCTCAATTATGCCCGGAATTACCGAAATAGCTGGGATATTCGCGGATAAAAATTCGTCCACGTCACTCGTACAGATTTTAATCGCCGAGGAATGTTTCCTTTCCTACTTTGTGGACGCTTGAGTTTCCTAAAGACGAAATTTTCCGCTGTTTTCCTTCAAAACTGAAGTTATTAAAAATATGAGAGAGAGGTCTAATGATTGTTAGCTACACACCAGAAAGTATAAAAATTATTAGCTGCATAAAACGAAATTTGACTTGAGAGTAGGGCAAGAAGAAGTTGGAGCTATATAGATACCGCTAAAACTGGCCCTTCAAAGGTTACATAACTTCTTTTAAACCGTGACCCTGCATCATCCCAAGGACACTATCTGCTGTATAAGTTCGGGAGAGCGGTTTTGCGTTTGCTTTTCCACACAGATACGTATGATTCGAACGCAAGATAAAAATTGTTACAAATTCAGTAATTACTATTATTATTCATTTATTCTATAATGCAAAGGGTATTCAAGTGTTAAAATAGACTTATAACAAAAATAAAAAGGGGTCTATGATGTATTTTAAAATTGGTCGACACTGTTTTATAAAATATTCAGCCCTTCATGCTTGCCAACAGTACGCTGGTATTAGTCATGCAAATCGATGTAGAATATTGAGAAGAGGAATAATAGAAAATGCATAAATATGCGGGGACCAGCGCAATAAAGCAACAGTACAGTGGAGCAAAGAATAGAAAAGAATGCTCGTTACAGGGATGGAGAGGGAGCTGAACAGGCCGGAAGAATAAAAAGGAGAAAAGAGAAAGAAGGACAACAGAACACAGATTGGCAAGCGAAAGGGGAAAAGGCGGTGTTACTGGTAACAAGAGAGAGAAAATAGAAAGAAACGATCGACGAAACAAAAAACGACAAGGACAGAGGGAGGGAGAGAAAGAGTGCAGTCGTGAAGTTCGTCCTTGGACTTATATAACAAGGAAGAGTCCGACAGAGAACGAGAAGGATCTCTCAGAGAAAGAATGAAATGCGAAGGGTGAGAAAAGAATAAATTAAAGATAAAGTAAGAAACTAAGCACGTGGTTTTCTTCACCAGTGATATAGGTAAATGGCTCCAGAAATTTCAACGAAGTACTTTATTAAATATATTAATGCCTAAAAATACTATAAACGAATCCTATCAGTAGTTTACAAAATATATTTGTATCTCACACAATATAGTACAAGTCAATGTTGTATAAATTTTCTAAGCTTAGTCAACACACAAATATAAGTTTAATCAAGGGATGAAACAAACGCTAATCTATTCTTTCGACGAATACTTTTGATAGATTACTGTGTGGTAACATTGCGACGTCAAATTGTTTAATTAAAATAATGAATTAAAAGCGAACTACTATACACCCCCTACTCTATTACTCCAATGTGCATGTCTCTTGGTGTGTACTTGAAACCGGCCGTCTAATTAAATTATTATTCCTTTCTATTTTCATTGGAGGAAATCAGCCTTATCAATTTGGTATAAATGTTACTAATACAGTTTGTAATATTTATTAGCTGGTAGCATATCTAATGGACAATATCTGTACACGCTCAACTTACTCCGTTTTCTGCGACTGCGCCGTGAAACGTGAGGGTTGAATGGCAAGAAACACGAAGAGGGTTAATTCGCACTAGCTTGAGGTAGGACGTGCACAAACGGTCGACAGGTGTCGCCACATTGCAACACATGCTGGACTCGGTCAAGCGATAATAATTCTCACGTGTCTCTCTGTTAAGCGGTATCGTGGCTTCAATTCACTGTACGCGACAGATTATGTAGGTTAGAGACACACCGTTATATTATTGCGTAACAGATAACGTATCCATCGCAATGAAACGATATTCCCCGCTGTCTAATGGACAAACGTCAAAGAGATACACAAAATCTAGCCATCATTTATTGCACGAAGCCAGTCACACTTCTGACACGAACAAAGAGACAAACTACACCTGTTTACTTAATCCTAAAGGAAATGTACGTTTACCAACGAGTTCTCTGTATATATTTGGTGTACGTACGAGGCACGCATCAAAGATTGAGCCAAGAGAGAAGGGTACAGTCAAGATCAAAAGTGAGATGCGTGACATAGATTTGACCGAGACAGTAATTTTCACTGAAATATTGTACTAATGAGAAACGAGACATTCTTAGAGACTTCGAGATAAATAGGAGATAGCTTCGAAAAGATATTCTCTGTTAATATCGCGGTCAAATGCCGCGAACGCGGTCACTGAACTAGTTCCGTTTCGACCCTGACACTGCCATTGCCCCCAGGTCGCGATTTGTGTCAGAGACCCAATATTGCCGTGATTTTATTTGTATTCACATATTACTCACCCCTTTCGCTAGACTCCATCCCGAAAATGCCTCTGACACCGTTCTGGATGTACTGTACACGACACAGGTATTCAGCAAGTACACGTGGAATATTTCTTGTTGGATTTCAGGTCGCTGGCTCAAAATTCACTACGGTATAAACATGGCCGGTCGCTCTCTTGTCACAATTACTGTGAGGTCGTTGAACCTTTCCGAAATCGGAATACAACTGCACCGAACACCGGAACTATCTATTCTTTTTTTTCGATGCACACGAAAAATAGTTAAGTACCGTGGCTTGGCGTGTGCCGCCTAAATATAGATCCTGAATTCGGCGATTGTTTTGACTAACAATGTAGTACGCAACCTACTCAGAGGTGGCGCTACGAATTGGACGTCGGATCCCATTGCGACATACGCAAAGGGAAAGGTGAATTTCATTATTACAACCCTGTGGGAAAGACATAACTGCATCATACGTGTAGCATAAATGTAAATGAAATTTAATCGATTATTCATATGGATTCAATAAAAAATATAACCTTAGAAATCTATGTAAACTGTGCGTACAAAATTTGTAAAGTATCTACAAGCGAATAATTTATGATTTGAAATCTCAATTTTCCATGTTTCGCAATTTAAGTATACTTGTTTCATTCTATCTAAATGATTGTTACTTATACATGGGATAATTTAATGTGAAGAAATAATCAATTTTAATACATTAATGTTACATATTCATTACATTGGTTAGGCTACTCTATCGCAGCTTTAAATTGAAAAAAAAATTTCATTTGATATTACGCGAACATCCTATATCCATTGTGTTATTTATAAGTAAATAAAGGTACATTAGTTGTACATAAATATACGAACCATGTATGTGATGAAGTTTTCATTCATAATTCATTTATCCTATTGCAAACAACTGGAGAATTTAAATAGTAAACTCGGAAAATCCTCCCCTTCTTCGCGCGTTTCTACTACCACTTTTGGCTGAATACTTATTAAATATAGTGGAAACTCGTACTGATGGGAGTGCGCCAATCCATCAGAAATGCGTCGCTTTCATGAAAACACGGCAATATAGTGTTAAAAGATGTGCTTAATGTTTCATTAAGCCGCTTGTCAGTGTGTATCGAGGATCGAGCAATTTCGTTTAAATGCATCTATATGTTATACATGCACGTATGCATTAATGGCAGGGAATGATATAAAGCAAAATTTACGAAAATTAGATTTTCCTTACTGCGCTAGGGAAGCATTATGCAGGATCGGTAAGACATTGATCGAAATTAGGTTAACTACACTGAACAACATAATAATATATTTCACTACGCAACAATAATTTGTTGTTACCAATTAGAGATACTATGCGGCAGACCAGGAAAACAAATGGACTTGCAGCTAGATCTAATATCAGAATTTGTATTCGGCGAAATAGAACGACGAAAGAAACGCAACATGACGATAGCTATACAAGAGTTGCAATTAATCGAAGTCCTAAGCGATTTCTTTCAAAGTCCCGGAGGTAGTGCCGCCGTTCGAAACGCAGTATTTTTATCCCTTTTCCCCGCAGATAGTCCAAGATATAAAATCTTAGGCAATTCAGTATCGTTGGCCATTGCTACGCAAAACAAGGCAGTGTTGAACGCAACCGGAATATGGATGCAACAGTTAGGCTCTACTTCGACACAGAGTGTAGGACTAGCAAGGCACGTACTTAATGACTATTTTGTCCTTACTCCAAAATCTATTGACAAGTTGAAGCAGCTTCCTGTTCTTGCACCACATTTCACTGCCAACTTACTAACGGCGATAGGTGAGGTATACGAAGACAAAGATCCGCCTACAGATTTGCTCAGATTAGTAGGCGAGTGGATAGATGAAAACCCGAGTCTCCTGTTGACTCCTTTGATGGATAATCCTGCTTTACCAAGCGGTGGGATACCAATGACACCGATAACCCCAATAGCAGGTTTATTCAGGTGCGAATGGAAAAAGATTTTTCGCAAATTTGAGAGTGTGATATATCAGTTTAATTATTATTCGTTTAGGTGGTGCATTTTGTCTCCTATCCGTGCACACATCGCGGAAAACATGGAACATACTGAGGAACAAAAGAAGCTGTATTCTAAAATTCAACAGTTGCTTATGGACGCTGTACTGCGATTGAAAAACGGTGGAAATAACAAACATGCTATATCGGCACAACATTTCGCAGCTACCATTCGAACTTTGACTGCTATCTTACAATCTCACACGAATGTTCATTCGACGTCGCGTGATTTGGCTATGGAACGACTTGCACAAGCTGTTAGCGCAGCTATGTCGGCAAACTGCATTTATGGAAATAAACGTAGCTATCATAATTTTTCGAGTATTTATCGTTGCCTTGTTGTATACGAGAAATCGACTATTGAATTGTGTGTTTCTTTTTACAGAGGAATTACTGGCGCTGTTGCAACCTCTATCGTATCAACACTTTCTAATTGAATGGACATTACAAACCTATGCATCCAAAGCTGCTTAATTACATTGTACTAAATTTCTCACCTTTGGATCTGTATATAAACTCAAGTACAACAATATACATGACTGAATCATAGTTATAAATGTGAACAGAATTTTTGTGATATAATAAATATCTATTTCATGTTAACATAACGAACTTTATGCGTATACTTTTACTGCTATCATTCCCATGCTACTTTGATATTGTGCCAGAAATTTATGGCTCCCATTATTAAATTGATTTCGTTATTCATTACAGTAATCGAGTAAGACAAAATATCTGCATTTGTTATTACTATTCGTATACATACATATTACAGGATCGCCCGGGAACTCCTGACCAGCTTTTGATGGGAGATTGCTGGAGTAACTCTGAACAACTTTTTCCTTTACCGACATGTTGGTTGAAACTTCGTATTTGAATTCTTCACGAATAACACTGGCCAATCAGCGGCCAAGCACGCGTTTGACATCCACTTGGTTGTGCGGGCGATCTACGGGCGCTCTGATTGGTCAGTGTTTTTCGTTAATAATTCAAACACGAAGTTTCAACCAACATTTTGGTAAAAGAAAAAGTTGTTCAGTCATCCCACAACCCCCCATAAAAAGCTGGTCCAAAAATTCCCGGGCGACCCTGTATATTGCTATTTGATTAATATCCATACTGTAATGTAAAACACCTGCAATAAAAAATATTCAGTTCGACATGATATTCGAAAGACATCGGTCCTGAACAAAGAACCCCACCCCCACCACCCACCCAGTTTCCAGCCAATTAGCGCAATCCTTTCAAAAAGCTCACTCTTTCGCCCAAGGGATCTCGTAGTGAGTAGACGTGTTCAGAGCGTCCGTCAAATAAAGGTATGTGACATAGACTAATATATTCTTGAAGGCAAGAAATTGTATACATTGTGTTCATTTCCCTGTCCTCCAAGTTTTCTGTAGTTTCTTTATTAATACTAATGAATATTTTGTAAGAAATTGAGAAAATATTGTGGAGTGAACGGTATCACACCGCGTGGCGTGCATTTTCAAATCGACTCGAGTATGCATATACGTATCGGCTTTTACGTATGCGTATACGTATTTCAGCACTGAATTTCATTAACGCGCAATATATTCTGCAGTTTCTAGCAATATTATTATAATATTGGTGATTCTTAATACATTTATCTCCAATTTCAGTTGGATTCTGTTAAATGGCGGCTCTTTCGCTTGCTTCGATTCTGAATTGGCGGAAACGCGCCACTTTCGAACGGGAATGCGCAGGAGCAGAGTGACACGGCGCCATATTGTCAAATCATCTTCTCGCTGACAGGTAAGTGTTCTTCAAATTTCTGGTTGAAATAAGTAGAATATTAGCAATATAATTCATACCACGTATAAAACTTCTATGATATACAGACGCGTTGAAGATAAGTAGTAACATAATACGAGCAATTATTCGCGACTATTTCTTTATTGTTTCTTCCTGCGGTCAGGAAGCTTGTTTTTTCTCGAAAATCTCGTTAATTTATCGCATGACAATTCTTATCAAGAAATGTATACGCTGAAATATTTATAGGAAACACAACCAATCGTTGACATAAATGGTCATTGTCTTCAATCGGGTGTCTAACATAGCCAAATCGTAACGGACGATGGCGAGGGTTCTCATTCTGGTACGTGACGCCGTGCTGACAAAACATGAGAATACATCTCAGTGAGGTGCGTATCGTTACCTACTTGTACCGCGGTGTTCATAATAGCTATACCACAATTATTTGCACTCTATTACCGCTGCTGCTGCTTATTTAATACGATTCTAATAACCACTTCGCATAATATTACTGGATTAGATTAAAGAATATTCGAGATCTGTTGCTTCATTATTTAATCATTTGTTAGCATTGTGTGCCTATACATTTGCAAATCGAATATTCATATTTGCTACAGAATTCGAGTTTAATTATTGTTTTAGTATATGACAATTATCATTACTTTCGTGCACTTGTTTTATTTCTTTGTTCCTCTTTGTTGCAGGAGAATAAAGAGAGTTGATTAAACGGATCAGAGTAAGCTCATACTTGATACCTACACTGACACGTAATAGTTAATTCCAACCAAGGAGTATATATGTAAGTATTTTAATTATATTTCCATATTGGTTTTATATGATCTGAGACTGATACTAACAGTTAAAATACTTCCAAAAACAATTCGATTTGCTATATCAATTACAAGTGAGTTATTGCAATTTGAAATGGTTTGTTAATTGTGGTAACTAGACTCCAGATGTGTATGCAAATGCATATTTTTATAAAAAAGGATAGACCAACAGGATTTTTGATTTTACACTTTTTGCACCATGCATATGTTTTTATGTTGTTTATTTGAGAACATATGCATTAAGTTATTGCATGTTATTTTCCATGTACATATATGTCTTTCTTGTGGTATATTTTTAATGCATATTTCCATATTTTTAATACATATTTCCATACTTTTAATGCATATTTCCATATTTTTATTGAATATTTCCATACTTTTAATGCATATTTCCATATTTTTAATGTTTATTTCCATATTTTTAATGAATATTTACATATTGTTCGTCCCTATTTGCATATTTTTCGTGTATACTTATTGTGCATAAATATGAATCACAACAAACACTCAATAGGATGAACGTGTTTACTTCCAGAAAATTTCGTGACCGCGCGCAATGCGGTCCTTAGAGTCAGTGTTTACATACTCCGCAGTTTTCTAGCATTTCCAGAGCAAGTGACTCTGCTTAAATTTTCGTTTACACTTCAGATACACGCGATTGTAGAGTCAGTGCATCACTGAAGGGGATATCTATACGGCACTAATAAAGTGAGAACTGTAAGTATCTTTTAAACAATTCTCAGTTTTATATGAAGAACTAAATTCAGTAGTTTTTACAGCAGATTTTAATGTCTTTGCGTTGTTGTTTAGTTACAGTTTACACACTTCTTGACGGTGGTGTTCAATTGAGCTGCCTCGGCGATGCTCCCTATGTCCTCCACGACTACTTCCTTTGTCTCTGCAATCAACGAAGTAGTGAGTCGCATGTGTTTTGATTCCTCCAGTCCCCAATCATGCCGTAGGACGATTGGTCCGAACCGGCACGGGTGACTGGTTGTATTTTTTAGTAGTTTTGCGAGTATAGTGACCGTCATTATTTTCTTGTGTATTATTTCTTATACCAGGTTAGATCTGCCTTCTTGTACTCCGCGTTTTCTAATATAACAAAATTAAGAACCATACAAATATTTCTTATTCAAGTAAATATTTGACCAAATAAGCACTGTCCGTGTAGGTTCCTCTATTTGGCTAAAAATATATGATGACATTAACAAATACATCGAACAAATGTATATACATTGAAGATATTGTACATTAAATTTATAATTGCATTTAACATAAATTCACTGTTTTCACTGTTAAGCAGTGCAGAAGTCGGATACCCTCCGACTTCGTTGCTGCAAGTGTTTCGTGATTATAGTAATCATGCATTAAAACAAATAAATATAACGATACGTATATTAAAATCAGCACTGAATGTGCATAGCCAGTGATAGCACTTAATATTAATTTTCATGTGCTATAGTCGAGTCCTTTTCCTATGAAATTCATTACACATTATGTACAAGAAGGCGCTTTATATACGGGCAGATTTTAAAATCGAAGTAGCTATCTTGAACAATTTACTTCGATTAAGGAATCACCCGAGGCTTATTTAATAGCTTGTCAATGTTTAAAGTAAATATTTAATTGCATTTATTTCTTAACTTCATTACTTATTCTAGTAAATTCAGTTTCAATTAGAGTCATTTTCCTTAATAATTAAATTATTTATCAGTAATTTTCTAGTTTTTATTGATGTTTCCTAAATTGCAAAGTCGAGTCGTTTCAAAGAGATTGAAAATGAAAATATACTATTAGCTATTGCAATTTTACGCGTACTAATCATCTTTTTAGATCAGGATTTTCAGGTTTAACCCCTTCCGTGTTCATTGTCAGGAACTCACTCACGTGCCCAGGTGCTACTTGGGTGAGTGAAAGGCAATGGGCACGATGATCATATAGTTTTTAAATTTATAACATTGTGTGGCGACTGACATTTGCTAGTGTACCGTGCACGACGTATTTTCCACATTGTGTGTGTATGTGGTTAGGCCGTGGAATTGCGTCGGCTCGGGAATTTGATAATATACATTAAATACCATAACGAATTATAAAAATATGGCAAACAGACCAAGTATATTTAGTTGAAAGAAAATGTACCATATATTTTAATAATCAATATTTTATACGAAAGTAATGCTCAAGCATATACGTTTCCGCACATTTACGCAATGGTCGCTAGCCTTTGTCAGCCGATTTCAGGAATTGGTACGTACCCTTAGAGTGTGAATGATTGTATGCCAAGCTCGGGTGTCGGAGGCGTCCCGGGACGTCTCTCTAGTGTAGGCCCTTGCACCCGGGTGTTTGAGTGAGAAACGTGGAATGAGGTGTGTTTGTGTGAATGCTTTGCCACTTTTTAAATACAGGTCTAGGTAGGATAGGTAGTATACCTTCTGGTGTGCCTGATAGATATAAGTAGGTAGGGCCGGGCAGGTTGACACAGTCTCTGATCGGGTAGGCAATGTTTCGCGTGTTCAACCTGTTTCAGGAAATCTGATTTGAAAAGTCGACGGTGAAGCTGTGGCGCGAACGAAAATGCGTTCGCCTCTGGTTTCGCCTATCGATTTTTCGAATCCCTCGCGGTCGTGGTCGCGATGTAGGCCCCGAAACGAAACGTGTTACATTATGCTCGAGGCTGCACGTGTGAACGAAGAACGATTACAATTTTAATCGTAACCTTTGCGATTTTCCGCAATGGCAATTTTTACGATTGTATTTGATCGTGATTCGTCCACGTGTGTTCCGTTTAGCTACGCGGTTTAGAGTTTTATTTTATTTTATTTTTTGTTTGCGAATAGAGTCTCGAGCCTAGGCTAAGTTTCAGCGGGCATTGCGCCCGAAGAAAAGAAGAAGCTAAATGCCGAAGAGGCCCGACAAACTGTCGCTCAAGAGGGCAACTACCAATGGCTCTGCATCCTTTGGATGGAGAGCCATTTTTTGTTATTATTTTGTCACTATGCTCGCTTTTGTATACTGTAGTTCTAGTTTATTCTTTGGCCAGCAGCATTGCCTGGCCCACCGTCATCGTATTGGGCAAATCGCGATTGCAATTAGAGTTGCGGATAAACCGAGATCGCGGTATTTTTTTAGAGATGCTATTAAATGTATCGCTGTTTGAATTAGAGTTGCGAATTAATACAGATTACGGTTTGAATTAGAGTTGTTTTTATATTAAGTTATACTTGCGATATGTACTTGTATTTAGCGTTGCGATAATAATTTTTGTGTTCCTTTTCTACACAAGTTTTAATTAACGTTTACAGTACGGCGTTATTTTTCCATCGTGAATATTTTTCTTAGAGTCTATATTGTGTTGCGATGATAAACGATTGCGATTTTGAAGTAGTGTTGCGATGATAAATGAACGCGATTTTGAAGTAGCGTTGCGACCACAATGAAATGCCCAAATTGGTTCCTGAATTACCAAAGGTAGCTATAAGGCTACGGCTACAGTGGATGCGTATTCGGACGACTATGTAGTTTGCATTTCTATGATGCACGCCGTATAAAATGGATTTGACTGATTATTATTATTTTTGAGAAATGTTTTATTAACAACCTTGTTAACAAATGAAAGATTAAAACGGGGAAATTAAATTTTTGCGTTTACGGTGTATAAATATTTTAATACAGCTAAGCGTAATTTGATTGGCGTGATGATCGCATTTTGCTAAATGGACATGTTTAAAAACTGAATTGCAAGTATGATTCTGACACGCCATTAACTTCTTTAATTCTCGTGGTCGAAGTAGGCTAATTGAGCCGCTTCGAGTTTGCCAAATCGAAACGGTTGTTGTCATGCAATGATTGCAATTTTTTCTGAAAGTACCTATTGGAATCTATGTAAACAGATATTGCATTTATTCAACTTGATGTTGCACCCCACTATAATCGTTGAAAAGTGTTTTCAGTTGTATACTACAATTCCCATACACTATTATATTCTGCAATGTATTTTGCAGTAAGTTCATTTCTTCCCTAGCCCATTATGATAGCTCCGTAACTTATGTACTGAATTTACAAGGTGAGGTTCCTACTATTTTACTCCTTCTGGGTAATGAGTTTTCGTCGGTTGGCAAATACTACCCTACTGAAGTTCATTATATTGGGTGCCTATAATTATTTGTTTAAATTACATTATTTACTTAGTATACGGTTTGCATTAAATTAGTTTGCACTAAAAATTAGAGCCATGCATTAATTTCTGTACGATGAAAAAATTTGCGAATAGGATCTGCTGCTTAACGAGTATAGTGCTTGCTTCTTAAAACGACATATACATTCTGTGCTTAGGTTCGCTTCATACTAACGTGACAAGTTTTTTATTTATACATGGACTGCTAATTATTATATACGATTTGCAACAGTCAATCCTATTGTAATTGCGCAAAGCTTTTGAAGCATTACGCTCGCATGTGAAGAAAGGTTTGCGCAAAGGAAACTGACGATTGCACATGGTAATGATAATAATGGCAAGTTCGGATATTTGCGTGCGAATTAAAAAGAAATTGACATGCTAAAACGGGTACTTGAACAGAATACACATGTATAGCGCGCTGTAAAACAAGCACTATGCTCATGCTTCTGCATGTTACAAGCTTTTTCTGCATGTTTCAATCTTTCTCTGCATGTTTCAATCTTTTCCTGCAGTCCCCTATTGGCAACTATTTTATAATATGGAAATTAATGAACCGTTCATTAGTACGACGGAAGTTTAGATCTGCAACTTATTTTATTAAAAAATATCATGCAAATTACCAATAATCATAGACACCTAAAACGTATGTCAGTAAATTTAGTACCACAGTATTTGCCACTGCAAAAACTCATTACCCGGAGGGAGAAATTAGTAGGAATCTCTTCTTCCTAGTGGTTTAATTTCATCACGTGATAGAGTCAAACTCTGTTTTTAAGTCGCTCAATCCTTCGTTTTCATATTCTTACGACGTTTTATTATTATTTTGTGATAGAGCCGATTGCCCTACTTTTTGAAACGTTGTCCCTTTAAAAGAAAACCCCGATGTTTTCAGTCACCAGCAAATTTTGTTGCTAATGTTTCTTATAGTACATCACTTATTGTTAGTCCATTAGACAGTGCCGGCTATTGGTACAAGGGAAACATATTTATATTGGTTGCCTATGACTATAAATTTGAATTAAATTATTTATACAATCGAACTTGTACATTAAATTAATTTGCATTAAAAATTAGAGATTGCATTAATTCTCGTACGATACAAAAATTTGCGAATAGGAACTGTTGTTTAACGAGTAAAGATTTTGCTTCTTAAAGCGGGCTATACATTTTGTGCCCAGGTTCGCATCATATCAGCCATAGCATGCCAATTTTTGTATTTATACGAGGACTTCCTAGTATTATATACAATATACCTCATGCAATTGTCAACCCTATTGTAATTGCGCAGAGTTTTTTTCGATAAATTACGCTCGCACGCGAAGAAAGGTTTGCGCAAGGAAAATTGACGATTGGACGCGGTAATGATAATAATTGCAAATTCTTGTATTTTGGTGTGAATGAAAAAAAATTGACATGCTATAAAGCATACTTGACCACAACACATATGTACAGTCCGATTGCAAACAAGCACTATGCTCATGATAATCTTTGTTTGCTGTGCCCCACTGGCAAGTATTTTCCACTATGGAAATTAATAAATCGTTCATCAGCACGACGAGAGTTTAGAACTATAAATTATTTTATTACAAAATATATAAGTTAGTTAACAATCATAGGCATCCAAAATCTATATCAGTAAATTTAGTGGGGCTTTCTGCAAACTAAAATAAAGGGAATTAGCAGGGACCTTTTTTGGTGACTGCTTGTATGTAATCATATGATAGAGTCAAACACAATGTTTAAGTAATATCAATTTCTCTCCCCTTCTCTTTTCTTCATCTACTCTTGGAAATGTTGTCGTTTTAAAAGCAACTCTCCCCAGCACATTTCGTTATTAATGGCTCTTATTAAGCTTCACGTATTCCATTAGACAATGCCGGCTGTTGATACGGCGAGAACGTATATTTTCCATCGAAAAAATGCGATTAAAATTGCATGTACAACGATCGAATGCTATTTCACAGCTGTTATCTGTTTTTCCTTCAGAAAGCCAAACTATCTTATAAAGTGTATTTATGCACGGTATAAAGTTCCCCGGAGGATTTCATCCAACGTGTCGAGGCGAAACGTTTACTTGCATTAAAATATTTATACACCGTAAACGGAAGAATTTAATTTCCCCGCTCTCTTTCATTTTTTAACAAGATTGTTAATAAACTATTGTCGCAAAAATAATAATAATTAGCCAATTCCCCGTCCATTTTATACGGCGTGCATCATAGAGATGCGAACTACATAGTCGTCAGAATATGCAGCCTCTGAAACCGTAGCCTAAGGTAACTGCAGCTTCGATGGTAGTCCTGGATGCGATTACCATGTCTTCTCCGTTATTAGTGTTGCGAAATAAAAATGATGGGTGCAGTCAATAACTATTTTTTCTTTTCATATTTTTTGTAATATACGAAATACTATATTACACATAAGCTAATGTGTATTGTGTATGTATTTAACACTTCCTTCCAATGTTATTTTGCACAACGTTTGCATATCAAGCGTGCTGCAAATATACATCAGAAGGAAGTAGCGTTCAATTTGTAAATAATAATTTTTGGATAGGGCCGCGGGGGTCTCCGTTCGCAGCAACCTCCCCGTGGTGAGACCTGGGCAATCGATATTATTTATCATACATTTACCAATTCTATTACTTATTCTGTTGTGATAGAATTGTTAATTATATGTTAAAATTGTCGAGCAAATTGGCTGCGATTTTTTAAATTTCTCCTATGCGTAACATTACAATTTCGTTTGATCCACTTCACAAAAATGTAATTTGGGGTCGAAAAAGTATATTGGTTGATTTTTCCATTCGTATATCTCGTCTGTAGATAAAGTCAATTACTATAACTGTGAAAGGATAGTATTGATTGCACACATACTTACGAATTTTCTCTCTAGGGTGCGTTGCAGGCGACCAATAAAGTGGGGCAGAATTGTACGGATCGCATCTACGTATATACCAGGTTTCATAGATCCATTTGCAATAGAGTAGTTGTTTCGAAACACGTTCGGTTTCGTGTTATATTTCCTGTTGTGTTAAATTCATACATGAGTTTGCGTTCAGTGAGAAGGAGCGCAAAGATTTATACTTTGGCGTGTTGCAAGGACAAAAAGGCTACAGTCTGTGTGCGGCAAGTAGACAGAACTGTAAAATAATCAAGTACATACATATACGGATCTGTTTGTCAAGTCAGGTACATACATTCCATAACAATATTAACCATTGAAAGAATGTGTCGGTATTCATAGTGCGGTCTGATGAGAAGTAAGAGTAATCGAAAACAGAAAAACCGGGGATTGCAGGAGAAATCTGTACGCACATGATGAGAAAGTGAAGGCGCAACAAGCACTGCTACGATAACAGTATTTTAATTGCACGCTAAGAATGCTAAGTGACGCTTTCCCGCTATTTCTTACTAATATACAGAGCGGCATGAAATACGTATCGCGATAAATTGTATTGTTACTTTTCGTCGATAAAAGTATTCGTACGCATGGAAGCAAGATAAATATTAAATACTAACTTATGAAAGTACTTCTCCTACAATATACCGTTAAGAGTTGACCATATTTCGGCGTTTGGAATTGGTTACGGTTAGCGGTTAGGCCCTTAAAATATCGTCCCTTCGTGAAAACAGGTATCCTTTGTGTTTATTATATTCCGTTCGTTTCTTCGAACAATTGTACTCCATTTCATGCATCTCTCTTTCGTTTATCACATTTTACATATCCTCAACGCCCGATTATAAAGTTTCGACCGCGATAAAGTACTGCACAATCAAATCCACCGCCCACATGCGTAAGTCCACGTACGAACACAATGCTCATTGAAGCACGGCCACGCAGATTCGTTTTCTAGTGCATTGCTCATTAGATAGAAAGCTTGCCTGTCATTCGCTATTTTCAGGCGGGATGACTTCACGCGTTAGTACATATTAAATAATTCTTGTAGTATGCCATCAGTGGGTATATACATATGACATAATTCGTTGAGTAGCTTCAATTCAGCATCAAATGCAACGCTTTAAAGTGTGTATCCACTGGTTGCGTACCCGCGTGTCATAACATACGAAATCATTGCACTGTGCCGGTGTCCAAAGCGTACAGAACGCGCTCCACCCAAAGTGGCTCATCCGAATATTATATGCATATGTGCGCGCATTCGTTTAATGCGACGAAAAAATCAACAAGAGACGAATCTATTCCGTTGTGTATCTTCGTGTCGAGTTTTAACACGTAACGCAGATACGATTCGAGGATACGCGGCGTATCACATTTTTATACGCAACAATGCAATGCTTGCCCCTCTTATATTCATACGCAATGGTGATACGAGGGTACGCACCTTTGAAATTCCACATTTTTTACGACGCAACGGGCCTACGCCTTTTGCACGATAGTTCGCAATCAATTCGGCGGGCTATTTCGTCCGTTTCGATCACACTATTCCATTGATTCATTTTATTTAATTAGCAAATGCATGCATCTTCAATTATTCATCCTTCTTCATCGATGAGGAAGTCGTGTGTATGCATATCTATGTAACGCGAGATCGTTACAAGGTTCTCCATAAACGAGATATATAACAGGTAGAGTTTTAATTATCGAGTTCTGCTTATTCTAGAATTACATCGCGTGCAAGTAATGGTGGTCAACACGATGTAAAAAAAAAAATCTAACTTTAGTGGCGATACCTTCATGGATCGACTGATGTATGTTCATAGTGTACAATTAATGAATTATAAAGTTGAATACAATTTTTTGCTGACGTAATATCGAAATCGAAATTGATCCGCGGACGTTTCTGATAAGTTAACAACAGAACTGTGTTTAATCGCGTCGCGCTGGTGCCAAATAAATTATCGACGCGAATAAAATTCTTTATTCGCTTTAAAGAGTTCGCTTTAAATTACCTGTACATACTTTCCTAATTTTTCGTATGAATTTTTTTTAGTACAATTAAGAAACAATGGATCAAGGATTTCCGGCACAGCATACTACCACAACGGTAACAACAACTACTACCACAACGCAACCAAATATTCGATTTGATTCGTCTTATACGAGAACAGTACCTGGACTTCTGAAAATCGCTCAGGTGGTAAGTCAATCGCGATTGTTTTCGATCGATATCACCTTTGTTTTATGCCAATGTCCGTTTGATGGAGCACACCTGTAATTACATGTATGTATACATATAAGTCGGATAGATATATGAACGTTCTTTTATCTGCCTCTCAAAAATTTTATCGCGATTAAAAATGTGAAAAAGATATTGTGGTAAGAACGGAAATACGGAAATCAGTGTTTGTGTTTTTACGTAAATTAATTAGGAATAAAGAATGTCAGTGACCTCCGGTGTTTTGTAAAGAAAACAGGGCCCCACTAGGTATTTTAACATTGTATTTCTTTTATTTTTTAAGTGGAGCAGTTATTAATTTCGATTTCTTTTTTCAGGTCCTGAATCTCTTGGGATTCATATGCATAACGGTATCGAGTCAAAGTAATTCTAGCCGAGGAGGATGGTTCAATACCGTGGCCATGGCTGGCTTTTGGTTTACAGGAATATTACTGGTTTTTTATCTCTTTCATATCGTCGAGAAGTTTTCGAAAATTCCATGGTTGAAAATTGTGAGTTTGATAAAAGAAACTGTTTGTACGCATGTTTTATTCCCTTAGCCTCTATCGTTTTATATCACGGTGTTAATAATACTCGTGGAAAAAGAAAATCGTTAAAATGTCAACGTGATGATCGCTTTTACACGAAGGTGAAATATCGATCTAAGTTGGAGTAACTAGAACATTCTATTCCATGGCATGCTTTCATACGACGTCGGCAATTCCTATTAATCACGTTAATATTATGATTGCCCCTGTTCGTGCTTCTTGATATTTTCCCTAATCATTTCTTTAAATCAGCTTATCGTGTCAGGTTCCAGAACTAACGTGACGTTGTATTTTTGTCCATAGGAATTTATATTTTGCGTAATTTGGACGGCTTTCTATTTATTGGCTGCGTCGCTCGCAGCCGATTATGCTAAATACGTAGAAGCGTTTGGTGCTGCAGCAGTAAGTTGTTTACATTCCTAGTTATATACTATTAGAATAGATTTTTCATTAATTAGAATATGGTAGGACTTCGATTTGTAAGCTTGCGCATATACATTGTCTAAAATCGATTTACTATTCAAGGTCGTCCAACAAGGTCGTCCAACAAGGAAAAAATTCTTCCTACCGTATACCATTTGTTCTTTTTCCTTGACAAATTTATTCGTTGAAATTAATGAGAAGTAGATTCAGGATCGAATGAAAATACTTATGAAGATATTGCGATACGTATAAAAATACTTGGAAAATGTTTCTTTGCAGTTTTTCGGATTTTGCGCTATGGTAGCTTATGGTTATGATGCCTGGTTGAAATTCCATGCATCGAGAAGCGGAGCCTTGGCACAGGGACATCAAACGCAGAAGGAAATCTCTACAGTGACGAGCCCCGCGTATTAATTTCGTCGCCTAAAATTGTTCAATAGAACTACGCGAACGGAGCATTTTCACGATATATCGTTGCCTTTCTATGAAGAATTTGACACGGCAAATCTAATTCGTGCTTTTCACACGTTCCTCGTTCTAACGCTTGAACGTCGATAGTTAACAACAATAGGGAACAGTGGATTCGTTTATTGCATTGGTTTGACTATTTTCTTTTTCTTTTTATTATTTATAGTACATACGTACGTGTACACGTGCATGCATAGTATGTATTTTCCCCGCGGTACAATCTTCAAGGGTATCATATCTTTGTACTATAAGAGATCGACGTACATATTATACAATATAACGCGTATTTTTTAATCTCTATATATAATAATTCCAATTGTACATTATGTCGTGAATTTTTTTATGTCTGTTAACATTTGACATAATATTTTCGAACAGATAGTATATACATATACATACATATGTTTGTATACATGTACAAGAAATATATGTTTAATCAGTATTGTGTTCATGCTATATACGAATCGATGATATATTTATACTCATTTTGTATTTAATTTCGTACGATGACAATTTCATCGCATTCCTGATTAGGACGACAGATGGGCGGAAGGGTTATCTTAATTTATTTCCGATTAATCGTAGAGTGATAATGACGGAACGTGTTTATACAAGCAAACCAAATTATATCCACCATTTTTACTTGAGTTTCGCCGTTGTTAGCGTATTGTATGTAGAATTGTTAGGAGTTCTTAGGGATAAGAAAATTGTATATTATAATTTATTGATTTTTTTTTATCACGATATTACGTAGCGTATTATGTGTATTTTTGTTATCTTTATTCGAAGAAACTCGTACAGGTACCTACACTTATATGTACACAATATACATACATACTAAATAATTCTAATTACAAATTTCGAACAATACAGAAAACGCAACGACGGTAGTCACAATGAGACATGTATTACTAGATCGATACTTAATAACAAAATAAATCATTCAACGTTGTTTCCTCCACTTTAGCCATTCTTTTCTCCGACATATTCTATTCGCGATAAATGATGTTACCATACCTCCAGCTAATAAATTATAAACATGTTACTATTAATAATTTTATATTAACACAATGTTTCGTGTCGCATATACTTTTTAATAAGTAAACCATCTGGTTTCATCTTCGACGTTATAGAAATACTATTTCCAAAAACAAAAAAACAATGTTAAAGTAACGAGAAAAATGTCTCGCAAATGTTTTCTTCTGCATTTTCGTTTGTTTGTATAACTAACAACTCTATTGCACGAATCGAAGAAACGGAAAGGAAGTACGTTAATGATTTGTCCTAATTCTTGTGAACGAGGCGAGGCCTACGACCCTGTTTTTTCCCCATAGTGGAAAGATCTATGGTCTTACCATCGGGGAGCACTATTTTATTTTCTTGATAGTCAACAAATCCGTTCTCTTCGTCTTCTTCACGTTGTTCCTCGTCACATCTGATCCCAGTTTCATACGTGTACTCTCGACGAATGCCATCAGGATCGATATAACCATATTTACCCCTGGTTACACAATCGACACCGATTATTTCCTCTTTGTACGAACCGTCGTCATTTTCGAAGCCCCAGGTGATCGATCCGTCCGGATTGTCGTTGCGATACCTTCTGATGATCTGTTGTAACAGACGAAATGATCTTCGAGTTAATAATAATGTATACTATTTCGTGTATACTTGTATTCGATTCATACACCATTTAGATCAGTTTCACTCTCTCCTAATATTATATAACTGCAACAAGTATTCACGTTCCATTTTATTTCGTTCGGCTACTAAAGATAAGTATTCGAGATATAGTCGTTAGGGTACTGATACGTTCCCCAATTATATCATATTATTTAACCGCATAGATAAAGGTGAAAGTTTAACATTATTGCAACAGTTTTCTTTAAATACAAAGATCCCGTTCTCCGAAAATGATGAACAGTCAAGTGTAGCTAAACATTGCGAACTTGAAACAGGTTTAATTGCTCGATGAATTATACTTCCCAAGCTTCAATAATATTCCGAATTTTCGCGTTCAGGAAATTCATTGAAATTTCCCCAATGTATCGTACCTCAGGCAGTGCTACCTACAAGCTACCCTTATGTATAATTTTCGTTGGAACTCACCTGTGCGACTGGTTTCCTTCCACGTGTATCGTAGGACTGTGATGGTTTTACTGGTTTTGGAGGTGGTTTCACCTGTTGCTTAAAAGGTTCCTCCACCGGTTTTCTTGGTTTACTTTGTTTTGGCGCCGGTCGATACTGTACAGGCGCCGGTGACGGCGTCGTTGGTACACCATATCCTCTACCTGTTGGTATTCCAGACCCAGGAACCGGACGATATTGTACCGGTGGTTGCACTGTTGCGCCTACATTAGGGAAAGTTCTCGATATCGCGCCTGCATTTCCGAGATTCGCAATGGTGCGTGGAATATTTTCCTCGCTTTCTTCCTGGCTCTCCGTCAGTTCGTCGCTTAAATCAGCGTCCTCGCCTCGACTGTCGGGTTCTCGTGCTGGTTCACGGGCACGCACTTCCTCATCCGGTTCTTCGTTCACTGGTTTAATTTGCGGAGAAAGTAGCGACGGTCCTGTGGGTAGATTCGGTCGTAACGGTTTGAACGAACCTGGCCCTGTCCCTATCGAATCGTCCGCCCCTTTGGGTCTAATTCAAATAAATATAATATACTATTAATATTTACATTGCACGCTAACTCTTTTTCTTATATATCTAGTAATAAGATATATATATCTAGCAGATTTTTTTAAGTTCGTTGGTAGGGATGAATTAAATTTGATAGAATTTGCAATAGGTAAGAATTCGTTCTGATGAGATCGAAAGTTTTAATCAAAAGTGTAAACGTGAGCTACTTACTTGAACGTAATTGGACGGCGAAGTCGTTGATTCGCGAGTCCGGCTTGCGTTGGAATCGCCGGTCTGGCAGATGGCAGTCTCTGAAAACGAGCTGATCTTAGGGGTGTAGGTAATCCTCTCGGTGGTAAACCGTCATCGTGATTGAATTGGGCCGAAACCAGCGCAGTGACGCAGGCCAACAACTGTAATAAATATTTCTTTAGTTAATTCCTGCGCAAAATCGGACCAACGGAGCAAATGAGTATAAGTCAGACGAAGTTCCAAAGGGGGAAAAATTGAATATCAAAATGATACCGAAAGAAAGAGAAACGGGATCAGTTGACAGCCATTGAAAAATTCCATATCATTAAATATGTGAAAGAAGTGTTTCTTTTCTAACGGATTACCAGTTCTCATAATTTATGTATGTAGACCAGTCGTGCTAACAACAAGTTGATCATTACGAACATTACGTTCTACACGCGGTCGTCCTTCCACATATTTTCTTCATCATCCGTACCCGGGTTCTCTCTCTTTCATTGTCATCGCGTTGGTCGTCACTTAAATGTCAAATAACAACAAGTTACGTGTGCATCGTACGAAACGCGTCGCGGAATACGCGCCGTGATCACTTTTAATCCGCACGGCTTTCTCTTCTCTCCGGCGTCGTGCGTCGTAATTTTTCGTGCGACCGGTACACGACTAATTATTAACCGTGTACGGGGCGCAGCAATGCCCTTAGAAACGCGTAAACTAGAATGCCGGACCGGTTGGAAACCAGTCTGTCGACGGAAACCTGTTGCATCGAACGAATGCAAATGGAGAAACAAGAACAATCGAATTACGATCGTGCGAGTAAATGGACGCGGGATTCGATGGACCGTCTGGCCGATCGCAACCCCTTCTAACGTGCCTCGAGGAGTTTATGTACCATATGTATATTGTACATTGCCAGCGGGTCTCTCTGTTCGCCGCGTCGTATAGTTTTCGTTATGCAAGAATATGAAATACCGGTCTTGGTAACGTAATCCCCCATTTTTCCCTTTCCCATTATTTATTTTTGTCTTCGCGTTAGAGTAACGCTCGGATTATCTAACAGAAAGCGAATAGTTCAGATAGGAAGATTGATAAGGGTAAGTGAGAGTAAGTGAATTAGATCAATCGGAAGGTGGCTCGTTTGTGGGTGTTTATTTTACGGGCTGATGTAATAACCGAGAATTTTATTGCTAGATTGTTGCTACGGTTGGATCGGCGAGTTTAATGATCGGAGGAAGTGAGAGTCAGGTTGTGCCGGAGAACTTGTCTTGGGTTTCTAATGAAACTGTAGCTTGTATATTGCAGCTGGCCAAGATTCTGTAACTTGGGCAACAGGGATTAGCGTTGCATCGTGGAATATTTTGTGTTGTTCTTTTTTAATTCAATTCGGTGACGACAAGCGAACGTGACCCGGATCGCTATGGGTCTGTTAAATAATTTCCATCGCATTTCCGCGGTCCAGAAAATTATTCAGGCAATTATGAACATTACGAAAATATGTCTCGTCACGAAGTGTCAGGCTTTCTCCAAATACTTTGAACATCGAAACACTCGCAAGGTAGTTTAATGTTCAATAATACTAAATTTGAAAAATATTTCGTGACATCCTTACAAAAACTGTTCAAGGTAGTATCGTCCTCCAAGAACGATAAAATGTCTGGAAATTGGAAAATTCCCTCAGAAACACGGAAAGCTCAACGAAGTTGCTTCAGGAAAGGAAGGAACACGTTGTAGCAATCACGTTGGCGAAGTGGAGCCAGTATTGGCTGGATCGCCATATCCTCCTCTACAGTTCCTCTAGTCCTCAGGAATGCACCGGTCTTGCCAGGGAGAAGGAATGAGGGACGGACAGAGAAAGGGAAGGAATGAAACAGATAAGTTAGAGACAGGCGGAATCGAGTGAACATTTTTTACCGAATTGCACTTCGTTCCAACTGGTGGCACGCACTTACAGATACCTATGTATAGGTGATTTACAATGAAAAATCGAATCGATTTTCTTGCCGGTGCACTTTCGCTCGGTTTACTTATTCCGCGAGCGGCCTGTTAATTTTCGTCCTTCTTGGTCGTACATCGTTAAGAAATGCGGTTCAAGATCTTGCTACATTTCTCTCCCTCCAAATCACGGTTTTTTTTTTTTCGTTCTTCTTTCGCCGAGCCAGCCGGACACGTTCATTCACTCCCCCGTCGATACTTTCACTTTCTTTCTCTGGCCGATCTCCTCTCTTTCTACGTTTGTTGTTTTCAATTTCACAATGGGCGTCACGTTTTGGAAAGGTGCTTATGATAATTTCGAACGGTCTGATTGTGATCAACGCGACGTGAGTTGTATGAAAATGTTTGGAAATTCGTGTCAGAAAGACGCTGTACGCTTGGGAGGGCTGAGTTTTCTTTTATCGTACACGCGTATTGTAATAAACTGGAATAAATTTATTCGTACAGGAAAATTCATCGAACGTGGAATAATTTGATCTTTTATTTATTTCATGGAGCTGCGGTTTTTTCCACGTCGCTAGCAAGTGCCAATTCGTTTTTTTTCAAATCTCATTCACTTTGAATGATTGTAAACGAGCATTGGAACACAACGTTGGTGTGGTTCAGAGATACATACAGTTCCGAGTTTCTTGCGTAATAATATGGTGATTACAAAGTGACCGGTCGAAACAGAAAGCTTTGCGACAGAAAACGCAGCAACGTGGACAGTTCAACGGGGCTGATCGAAAGGAATGTCAAGTATAAAGGAAACTCTATATGTAAGTCGATACAGTTTTTATATATTGTCTAAAAACCCGTCTGTCAACTCGGATTCTCCGGCTCTGCGCTATATCTTTCCTCTTCCCTTTGTTCTTCTCGTACGATTTTTATGTAAATATATTGTAATGAAATCGCTCAAAACATCAAATAAAGCCCCGTCTTTCCAGCAACTATAAATCCATTATCTTCGTAAAGAGTCTTTTCTTTTGATAACTAATTTTAGCATTAAAAATGCTATCGAGATTTCTAATTATATCTTTCCAACTTCTTTTTCGAACGATTAAACATTATTTCTCGCTTCTATTTGATAATTTATGCCCTGATTTTTCAGTGGTTTCTTATGCAATAATTTTGGTCCAGTACTTAAATTTGTTTACCTAATGTTATATTTTTTTAATGCCTCATATTTGAAGTCCTTCTGAATTCGATTACAAGAATATTGCAATGAGCATTCAACGAAGTGATTAAACGAATCTTTCCATTTGGATTCGCCTCAAACGATTTCATATTTCGCGCTTCACTAGCGTCGCTTCCTGATCCGCGAAGAACCAAACCGGATGTTACACGGCACTTCCTTTCGGACATCCTCTACGTTCGCATTCAAAACTTTGCGCCATTATCAATGAAATGACACGAATTAAGATCTGGAAAACGAAATTTTTCACCCCACCGAAATGACCACGTATTTCAAAATAATTAAATCTACTAAACGACGGACTAGTTTCTCTTGGCTCAAAATTAAAAGCAACAAGATAAAACGAGCATTAATTACGAAAATTTCTATTCGCCACAATTTCTCCTACAATTTCGTCGAAAGACGAATCAATTTCTCGTTTCCATCGGACTAAATGAAACGTGTATCCGCGATGGTTGATAGTTGCAGAAAAGGAGTTAGGGGTGGGCCCCGCAAAATGGCGGACGACGAAGGGAGAGTGAAGGGTCTCTCGCTGGAACTTTAATGGGTTCATAAAAAGGGAGGAGAGAAAAAAGAAGGTAAATTCGGCTACTCACGATCACTGCGATGTGCATGGCCGTGTCCTGTGTCCCCTGTCTCAATGGTGGTCACTCTGGGTGTGGTGCTGGAGCGTTTATGCCTCACACTACCGCGAATGACTCCCCGTCTCCGTGTTCTTATACCTATATCCCCGTTTAAATTCCTATGGTACGAGCAACACGCAGGCCAACTTTCCATCGGCCAGCAGGAATTGTGTTCGGCGCGAATACGAGAGCCCGAAACGATTTGGCACGCCACCGATGTACGCGGTTCTTTAAATCGCCCAACACGATAACACTATTTGTCGATTAATGATGGACGATCGACTTTTCCATCTGGAGACGAGGAAGAGCCTGTCGGATTTGATTGTACACTAATGGCACGAATTATTTTCTAATCTTGTTTATATACTTACTAATGGTACAGAAATTTTGTAATTTGCAATTGTTTCTTCGGGGATTGATCGAATTGCATATTATATTGTAAGACATGCCATGGAATACCGTCATTAGTGGAGCATGCTTGCAATTCAGGTCCCGAATGTACCAGAAGTTACTCTTGTCAGGAAATCGGGCAGCAGTGACAAACATGACTATTCGCCCAAGTAATTCCGTGTGTCCAGTGAGAGTAGTCCTAGTAGTGTTACGCTAGTTAAACTCGTATCAAACGTACTATTAAAAATAGACATTATGGACATCAGGAGTTACCTAAGTATTAACGTTCATCATATTATCTGTAATAGCGCGGTAGTGTATTTAAATAACGTTCAATTAATAGCATAACTTTCCCTGCTTTCTTTATAATAATCACTATAATTTATATTAAATTAATTCACAAATGCAAGGCAAACAACATATACATAATTAAAACTATTTTCACTTCCATTCAATATCTGTATCCTCCGTACGATATTATTATCTCAACGATTGTTATTACATTTCAGGTTCTCCGGAACGCGGAATGTTCGACAAATAAATATTTCATCTTCAGCAAAACGTTACAACGAAGATAAATATTCATACGATCCAAGTTCCTTGATTATTGATATTATTCGGACCATGCATACGATACATATACATAATAATTGACACCAATATGGAGGAAGAAAGTTTCGAGTTTAGATTTGGAGCGGTCCACAAACTGTATACCGCTCGCGCTTTCTTTCGTTAATGTCAGAAGACTCCGCCTCATGGTTACCCAGAAGAACTTCCACGGAGAGATAGTGCTGGAGGCTGGGATCCAAGGTCAGTGTCGGGGCTGAAGCCGACTGTGTTAATCCTCGTAATACCATGGCAATGTATATACAATACCCGTGACGTTATGTAGCCGGGTATAATTTACTGTATATTATATTATACATACTTTCACGTGTATGTGCGAGCGCTATGCAGGCTGCAACATCGGGACAAAAACGAGCGACCGGATTTTTCCGAAGAAAACCACTCAGAGATCGTTTTACTCAGGAGCGTAGCCTGCCTGGAGAACACTAAAATTGGAATTAACATTGGAATTTTTGTTTAAACCACAAATTGCTGCTTGAACTTCGTCTTTAGTTTCATTTCTTCATGTGAGTAATTAATTGGGTAATAATTAATCCTGTTATTACGATAATAATAATAATGCGATTAAATGTTGAAGGAAACCTGTTATTATTATTATTATTAATATTTTTAATAGTAGTAGTAGTAGTAATGTGATGTCAATATTTTATTCAAATTTTTCGTTACGCGAATAATTTTCATTTGTGTTTCATTCCGGTATACATGATATTCGCTGAAATTTGATAGCTGCAAAAATTGTGTAACTAAATATTATAAGCGTAGAAATTCCGTTACACAGTTTACATACTTAGCTAGGCACATTCTGCGAAGGAAATTTACCGACGCAAGAATAGAATTTTAAATATTCTTTCGCGACGTTTTACAAAATTTTGGGGTTGAAAGGAAATCGTTTCTTTCCCTCGATAAATGTTGCACGAAGAAAAATTCCAATAAATATACGGATCAAATTTTCCACCAAAAACACCGGTAACTCTATGCGTTAAAATTTTACAGAAAATTATATCGATGAAGACTATGGCATAAACGTAGACACGCGATGATCCGCCATTGCTCGTTTCTATGGACCGAGCGTGATCCAAAATGTCATTTCGATATCTTCCCAACGCCTATTGTTGAAGTAAGGATCCTTAAAACACTAAACTGTATGCACGCGCACTAAATGCAAATGTTACCAGAACATTCTCCAGCATCTGAAACCAGTTTTCTCTTCGTGTCTTCTTCGTACCCCATAATACGTGGCGTACTTTGTCTTCGTGCTTCTTTTCGCTGCAATTTTTCAAGGTCAGTCGATAAAATACACCTTCAATCTCCGTTTTCTTTTTACTTTCTTTTCCAATGCACCGACACTTGTCGTTAATTCCTTTATACATTCATTTTCAAGATGATTCGTGTCTCGATACGCGAAGTGCGCTTGAATATTTGCGCAGGCGAACGGATTATTCGCCTACAATTGTCCTCCTTACATCGGATTACAGATCTCATCTTGCATTCTTCTGTTAACCCGAATAGATTAACAGATAAGACACACTGTTCTAGCCTGACCGTAGAATTGAACGGAGTCAAGCATAATACTCGTCGTTTCAAGCAATCTCTAATACTCCGCATGATTTATTTCTATCTTTTGTTTATAAGACGCCGCTTTAGCACGGCAACGTGAAACAATAGAATTACAAGTATTTGGAAACACCGCAGAGCTTATGCAAAGTTATAGCGAAAGTCACGATACTTAGAAAGGTTCTAATTCAAAACCAATCGAAACATTCTACAAAGAACAATCTACAAATCAACCCATTTCGAACAGTGAAGGAAAAAGGAAGGAAGGAGGTGCATGAAATAATTCACAGAGACCCCGTCACGGGTTCCCGCCATCGATTTACCCCGTGAGGAATGTCCAGTCGCCATTCGGTCAGGAATGCCGCGAGTTCGAACCCTTGGAGTCGAATCAGGTACGTTGGTCAGCAGGTCTTGGCAGACAGAGTGAGAGAAATGGAAGATTGGGGCGAAAGAAACAGGTAGATGGGTTTGTAGGTAGGTGGGTAGGTAGGTAGGTAGGTAGGTAGGTGGGTAGGTGGGTAGGTAGGTAGGTAGGTAGGTGGTGCACCGGAGCAAACGCTTTCGCGGGAGGCCAACACAGTGGAGGCAAGCAGAGTCGAACCGGCAAGCCAGACGGATCATTTTGTGGAGGCTGAAACCCCCATGAAACCGGTTCTTCCTTTGCGCGCGCTTCTATCCTCTTCTTTATTCCCCCTTTTTTTTTACTTCTTTCCCCTGGCGACGTAGTCGCCGTGTAACCATCGGCTGGTACTACTGGCGAAGCATACTCGCGTGTTACACGAGTATGGCCGCGGACACGCACGAACCACGGAATATATGGGTAGACTCGAAGGACAAGTTACATTATTTCGTATATCGAAACGCTGGAAACAGTTCCACTCGCAATTTTCATTCAGATAAATGGTGAGAAATGGCACCGGCATCTTTGCAGCGAGAACGTTCCAAAGTGGATGGCTCGTGGGTCGGTTGTTTATTAATCCGTGGTTTATTGAGGAACACCGGATATTTTTATACTACTGGGTTGATTGTTAAAATTATTGAGTGGAATTGTATGTTTTATGGGGGGAATGATTCTTTTTGGTTCAATTATTGAACGTTTATATTTTATACCCCCTATGTTAGACGATTAATTGCTACACGTTTCTGCAGCAACTGATAGACGATCCAGGTAAATGGATGCAATCAGTAACCACAGATGGCGGCTCGATGACTTCGAAAAGTCTGTTCACCGTGGCATTACGATGCGTTTCGTTTCAAAGCGCATTGGTAGCACACTTTTTTTCCGCCTGCATAGTCGCGACATCGTCTGGCGTTTCGTTTCGCTTTATCTCGATTCACCTCGCTACGCTGTCTGTTTCGTCACCTGTCACTCCCTCGAATCGCATAAATAATGGCAACCCATGCGTACACAAGCGAATTGTAACGCATCGGCTTAGAATTCTTCGGCTTGTATCGCAAACCTGCATCTCGAACGTTGCATCTCATGCATTAGCCACTTTCCTATGAAGGAGGTTCTAAAAAAAATATCTTTCCAGTCAAGCTAAATAATTTATACAAACAGTACAGTCGTATCGTATTAGCTTTAAACATTGCTTCTCCTATTAACGCATCTAGCTTAATAATTCATCGAGACATAGCTTCAAAGTTTCTTTTGATGAATTCACCAGTTTCCACCCCGTGCATTAGCTCCATAGAATTAATACCTCCGATTCCTCAATAATTTCGGACATCGTTCCCCCCAATTTAATTACCCCAGAGGCGCGCATGCAAGCTACCTGACCGCGCATTCAAGTTCCAAAACCGAAACCACGTATCCTTAACTGCAATCGCGAAACTGCAAAGGAACAAGCGATCCAGCAGTATACTCGCTGGATATACTCGCCACCTTACCTTCCATCCAGATACTTTGAGATCGCGAAAAGCTTTTCTGTTACCACAGTAAAATCGTCATTACTGCGTTTATTATTTTCCCTTTTTCCTTTTTTTTTCTTGTTTAAACCGGACAAACGCGACGATGGCAGCGTCATCAAGCTTCTCCGTCGACCGGCCGATTGAACGCGGCCCGCGATCGTGCCGATTCCTCTGATTGGCCGAGAGAACCCGGCGTTACTCACGGCGCAAGAAGACTCTTTGTCTGTTTTTCGTCCAGCCGACTAGCCGGCAACCGGCGCAGCGGAGCACAAGTTATACGTGCAGTCGGAGGTCCTTCAGCCGTCGCGCCGGCTGCAATTATTACGCTCGCCTTCGAATTCGATCTCGGCTCATTCTCGTATATACGTCGGGGAATCTTCCACGGGATTCGCTTGCGGACATACGCGCCGGCTACGAAACGGGATCACATACCGTGTACCGACGAAGAACCGAACCGGGTGGTGTGCAATTTGAAAAATAGTTTTCGAAAAACGAACACCGAGGATATTACAGAGAAACGTCACCGATGGTTCGATTTAATCGAAGGTAAGCTAGCTATCTATGTACTCACGGTGGATCGTGCGATTTGTTGCAACACTTGCACTTAACTTGGTTGATAGAGTATTTCTTCTTCTTTTTTTCGCTCCGAGTGTCGCTTTCGTTTTGAAACACCGACTTATTGCCAATGTAGGTCTAGTTATTCTGTGATCGATGCATTATGTACTTTTTATTTGTTGCTACGATTACTGTTTGCTGGAAACGATGGGACCAGAAGGTTGCGCGTGAGAATGTCGAATGAAGTTTGGGGAACGGGTCTTTTTTCTTAATTTTGTATGGCTCCCGTTTCCCCCATCTTTATTACAAACGGGTGAGCGAAGGCGAAGAACGTGTAACTAGTTTTAGAGTTACCCGGTACATAGACGATTGTATTCGACCACGGATCCCAACTTCCTCCGGCGACCTTCATCGTTGTATCGTTAATCGTGTAAGATCGTTGGCCAAGGTTGCCTTATAGCCAGTAGGGGTAAATTTTTTTTGTAAAAGGTTTTATCTTTTTTATCAATTTCAAGAATTACAAAATTGTGATATAATGCTCACTTTAGAGAAAGACTGTTTATATTCGTTGCAAGATCTTTGTTTTGTCGAAGAATATGCCTTTCTTGAAGTACAAGAATGTATAAAAATTCTACAGAGGGAGGTAGCGAGTGAGACCCCAGACAGGCAAAGTTCCTTGAAGCGCTAGACGTACGTACGAACATTCATACGTACATGTACACGTATGCATGTGCTTCAGGCGCGGACACTGCTTCGGTCAAGGTCGTAGACTGCAAGTTAATGCTCTTTTTACACGTTCTCTTTCCTCGCCTGGACACGGTGTCCCGAAAAGGAGGCAATATCTGTCTGCCTGTGCGAAACAGTTTTAAACGATTATATCAGAATAAACCCATTGGCGATTTAAGTAATAAAATGGTTCTGTTTCTAAATATAACATTATTTTTATTTGGAACGATTAATATTTTCTTCAATATAGGCCACGGCTTCCCAGAATAAATTGTTCGTTCCGCGGTTAATGTGTAATATAATAGTATTTGATGGCACTTTTTCTCGTTGAAATATTTACTTAATTTCCAAGTAAAAATTTGAACGAAATACTGTGTCGAGGATTGGTAACTCCACCACCGTTGGCGGAAGCTAATAGTCAATGGGGTACGAGTTTCCTTCCCTCGTCGCGAATTGCAGCCATACAAAGATCATTTAAATTTTGCCACGGTCTAATGTTTCACCGGAAGCCAGTCGAGACCACCGTGTAAGTATCCCAGTAAGTATAACATTAAATCGTTAAACAAATGGCATACAAAGTATGATTTAAAAATGTATATCATCTTCAATTATATGACTGTAGCATATCGCTTAGCAGCGCAATCCGATTTTTTCTGGTACTACTTAAAAAATTCGATATCGTTGTTGGGATAGAAAAAGTATTTGAAATATCGATGCACTTCCTTTGTCTTTAGTCTTTAGAACGTAGCGTCACCTATGTATCGATGTATCAAGTGTGTAACTTGAACGGATGCAATGGTAAATACTTGAATTTCATAAACGAGTATTAAAATATCTTTGATCGTATGAAAATACATTGTATGGTAGTGATTTATTCGATTAACTATCGCATTTTATTGTTATATATTTGATTTTCTGGAAAATTCATCGCTGGTCCTTGGGAACGCGATCGAACGTGGCGCTGCAGGCAGTGTGGTATTTAGATCCATTTTGATTCCAGCGATCGGGCCTTCAGTAGCGGACAGTAGCGTTACAGGTTGCGGTGGTTCTGTTATCAGTAACTGTTTTGGTTTGTCGTTACATACGTCAGACATGAATAATGCTTTTGTATTGTTGGTTTTGTTCGTTACATTAGCAGATATTGCTTTCTGCACGCAAAGAACTGTAAGTATACTTCGTTGACGCAGCTATTCAATATAATATTAATCGGAATAATACGATTTTGTTAGTTCAGTTAGCTATCTGGATCAATGTCTATTCGAATGAAAAACAAAGGTCGCGGGTAATGTGATTCATTGTCTGATTATTCTATCTTGCGGGTATTGTTGATTTAAAAATTATAGTCGTATCTCTGGGCTGGTCGATGAATGACAATTCGATGGTAATTGGGTACAGAGCGTTACTTAATGAGGAACACGAGTTCCCATAACCCATTTATTAATTAACGTGAGAACCTTCATAATCGAGCGATTAGCAATGATATATATAATGTATAGGAAATTGATGAATAAGCTTAATTAAACATCGGCGGTTGCTCCTAATTTATAAAGCAAAAAATGATTAAGCTTCCCTTGTTATATATTTCGGGGGGGTATAACTAAAAACAAAAAAGTAATAATTATATTTTTTGGTGTTAATAATTTAATAATGTATACCAATACGATTTAACTGTATTTTACTGTACTGTTATCAATTATTGAGTTGTAAACAATACATTTACATTTTTTTATATAAAAGAATTTGCCTGGCACTAGTTACGATCATGGGTGAATCCTGGATGTGATGCAATATGTGAAGGCAAAAATTTAACAACAGTTTATCTAAGAGCCGATGGTCCGAACGATACTCTGCATTATCTGTGGGATTTCAATGGCAATCCGTCCGTGCTGTTAGCACTTACCTCCACCTCAGATTTTCTGAACATAAGTTGGGAGGAATTCCTCACGAATAAGGAGAACTCCATCAAATTCACAGAAGAACCTACCTACACTTTTGGGGTAGTTTTAAATAAGGTCAGTATAAAATTCCATGGAACAACACGTTCATATTCATTGAATTAAAGGTATTAACATTATTCTCATTCATTTTAGATCATAGAGTTCGATGATTTAAACGACACAGCATTAATTAATATTGCCAACACTTTAAATACAAATGTTTTACACCCGATGTTCTTTCAATGGGAACGGAAGACTTTAATTCGAAACAGTGAATTTATTTCTTTGAGCATGGCGGGCAACAATTATAACGACACTGCTATGAATATCAGCAGACACGGAAGTGTGAAACTTTCGGTAGGGTATCTTTTACTATTACTAAAAGCTAAACATAAGCTGTATTAAGTTTCGTATCCTTAACCTTCTTTGTTGTTTCGCTCTTCAGTTGAGAGGCTTTTGTTCTCTCGATCATTCAGACGTTATGCCACACATGTTGCACACCGAAAACTCCACGCAAATCGACATCATTCTCGACAATATGCAAACCAATCAAAGTTTTACGCACAGCAGATTTGCTATCGAGCTATTGGTAGTGGGCGAGGGGAATCCCGATATTCCCATGTTTGTGAATCCGAAGAAGAGTTTAGACGACGAACATACGCCTGGCATATTTGAGGTAATACCCGACTGTTGTGTTTCATATTTCCCTGCTTTTATTCTTCTACTAACGGACAACTTCTTGTTGCAGGTCGTCGAAGTCAGGACTCCGCCTTACAAAAGTATGAACAATTACGAGACCGAAGGAGCGTACTTGCAATGGAGACCGGTGTCTTACACGAATATAGCGCGAGATGTAACAAGTTCTACAGAAACAATACAATACCCACCAACGAAAGTATCGAATCACACAAGCGCAATTAGAAATTCTATGTTATACTGCTACTTTGGGCACAAAGTGAATGATATGCTGACACAAAGTATCATTATATCGTTAGGTACAAGAGGAGATGGTTTCTATACGAGGACCCAATATTCTACATGGTAACAATTTTCCTTTGACAAATATGCCGATTACGAGCAACCTTCACGTTCCGAATAAATCGTGACAATATCTGCTTTCAGGACATTTTTAATCGGCTATGGTACACCGCCGAACGAGCAATTCTCTAATTTGGTAATAATGATCATTTCTATCGGCCTCGGCCTTCCCCTACTTATTCTGATAGCAACCGGTTTATATATTTGTATTAACAAAATGTCGAAACGAAATAGCGAGATGTATTTAAGTCAATAATAATATTTATCGATACGTACAAAGTTGTCCAAGTGCGTGTTGTCTCATAGAGATCCAATCACGTTTAGCCGCAATCGTCCGCGTAACCAGCGTCAAACGTTTATAAAGAGATTTTGCCTATATTTATACATAGCACATATATATTTTTTACACGTATTTTCAAGTTTGGCACACGAAGCAGCCTGAATTATATATTATAGTGCAACGCATACGAACTATCCTGTACAAATTTATACCCAGGTAAATAATAAAACTGTACAAACGTACGAATGTGAATCCTAACATTATTTTTCTTTTTTTGTCGCGCGCAAATAACAATCAAGCGAATGGAGCAATATGTTGTTTGAACGCTGTACAAATGAATATTACAGAACGCCACCACAACAATGACAATGGCGACGGTAAGATCCCATCAGCAATCGTTGTGCCGAATGGTCTCCACGGTGCAACAATGAAACCCCACCGGACAAGTTCGTCGTAGAGACAAGTCTGGTGGCACCGAAAGACAGCGGGCGAATGTTTTCAGGTGAAGATAGTAAAGGTGGCGCGGCGTGGTACCGTCGTGTTTCTCGCTGTCACAGGGGGGTGGCGGGTAGAGGGTGCTGTCAGTGGAACAGTTCATTTTCATTGATCCGCTCGCGGCACGGAAGTGCGGGACAGGCGAATTTACCAATCCTAACCGTTATATCGACCTCTGGCCGTAATTATTTCTCCGCCAAGTGAACGAAATCGATCATCGGCATTACCCGTATTTTCGTCGCCGCTCGTCTCGTTCTCGCCCTGCAACGTCTCGCAACGACGAGAGACAGCATACGGATGGATCGGGTCGAAAAATCGCGAGACCTGTCCGACGGAGGGTTCCGCGCAGGTGAAACGTGTACACCGCAGCCGTGATTGGGCGAGCACGGGCTTGTAGTTGCGACAGTCTCGCGCGCAGGTTGGTCGAGAACGCGGCGGGTGGACAGACAGAAGAGGGTGGCTCGCTTGGGGGTTGCGAATGGTGCTGAGTAACGTGGTGGGGGACGCCTCGAAACTAGTTCTCGTGGGGTCCGCTGCGCGAGACTGGCGCGTGGCGGTGCAATAACGTCCGCGTCGAGTTTTGTCTAATCGCGACAGTCCTCGAGAGAAGCTTTTTCGGCTGGTAAAACGGGGAAGAAGAATAACAAAAGGGAAAGTAAAGGGAAGAAGGGAAGTGCGCGCCAAGGCTGGGGCAGTGGTGCTGTCAAGACTCGGGGCGGACTTTCGTGGTGATTCGATCGGGGAACTGGTGAGAGAACGGTGGTGTAATTGCCGCGGACGGAAGGTTTTCCATTGGATATCGTAGGAAACTGAAATAAAAAGAACGGGCGGACGGGTGAAGTACAATAAAAAGAGGGAGAACGTGGACAGACGGGGCGAAGCGTAGAGTTGAAACGGTACAGCGGAGGGATACGAGGAGTGTGCTTAGTGGCGATCAAGTGAGGGAGATAGAGTATATGAGATTTTAGGGGCGGGAGGGGGTGTATTTAGCGGGTGAAATAAGAGTGAGAAAGAAAGTGGGTAGGTTTTCGGTAGAGGTATTGCGAGTTTGGTGGAGAGGAATAGAGAAGGGGGTGAGAGTTTGCGAGAAAGAGAGAGACAGAGAGAGAGAGAGAGAGAGGGAGGGGTGGACGACAGAGATAGAGGGTAGTTAAAAAAAGAGCGAGAGAGAGAGAGAAGGGGCGCGCGCGCGCGCGCGCGTCTATGTGCCAGAAGGAACTGATAGACAAAGGAAGTGGAAAGGAAGGATCCAGTGGTTGGTCCTTCGGTTCGGAAAGTTAAGGGCACGAAGGAAAGGCAGTTTGGAACGTAGAGGAAAGACAGAAGGAAGGATCGTAGTCAGACGAAGCTACGTTACGGGGTTGATAGAGCGCGGGGTACGAGTGGTAAGAGAACGCGTCGGGTCTGTCCCCCAGGAAAGGGACCGTCGCGCGCAACGCGATCAATTTTCGTTGCGACGCGGGCGGCGAGACTGGAGGAAAGGAAGAAATGACGACTGCAGCGAGATACCGATAACCGGCCAGATAATGTTGTCGCAGAGCAAGTTTTACGCTCTCTTTATCCACTACACGTTTGTGTAGCGCGACACGGGGCGGGTCCTTGCCGCTGCGGTGAAGAACAGAGGTGTTGGAAGAGGTGGTGGAGGATCGTGGATAATAAAGGACAAGAAGAGTCGGAGGAGGAAGAAGAAGAGGAAGAAGCGGAAGAATAGAGAGAGAGTTGTCCGTGAGGGAGGGGTGAAAGGAAAAGAAAACGGGACACACGAACGAGACATGTATATGCCCTGCTTGGACAGAGTCGATCTCGTCTGTGCACGATCGAGAAATTAAATGGAAAGGAAACGGGGAAGCAGAGAGACGAGGATAACATAGAGAGGGAAAGAAATAGAGACACACGGGACACACGCGCGTGTACAAAGAACAAAGAAAAGATAGAAAGAGAGAAGTTTTCTTTTGGTCTTCGTACGGTGTGCACAGTTTACAAGTGTCGTTGTTGCTTGGTACTGTGCTATATCCTTGCCGAAGCTGAACAAGCAAGGCCCGCGGAGGTATCTCAGAACCCGCCCCTCCTCGACGTCGCAGTGCCTCTTCTCCATATCGCTACGTCGTGCTTTCTTTTCGTTCAAGCCGCGACTATCTCTACGCTACCGGAGAAACTCCCCGACCGTAAGTGGAATGAATAAATCAATCTTATTCTAATGCGGTAACCGTTTACATTCGGAAGGAACGATTTTATTTTGTCCCGGCCGCGTTAACACGGCCACGTCTATTGATCCCGTTCGTGTACGATAGTTAACCGAGGATTCACATCTATTCGTGCTAGTGGAACGAGCGAGGGCTTAGGGTAAACAGCGTGTATGGTATTTCGTTGATTTTACTACTTGACGACCGCGTGTGTTTCCCCGGAGGAGGCGCTAATGGCGCTACCGTGCAACTCGACCACGTAACGAATAATCGTTGTCGCAACATCCTCTCTGTACATCCATCATTTTTCCATGCCTGTCTAAACGTCGAATAATATTCCTGCAATTTTGCCACGTATTTCGATAGAAATGATACAACAGACCGCGACGGTTTACTCGCTCGCTTACGTTGAATCCCTCCTCTGCATGCTCCTGCTATTTCGCGCAATCAATTACCGTGACCAGTGTACAGTTTCGATTAGGCTGGACACGATAGCACGAATCGAATCGTATGGTGGCACACACATGCATGGACACGCATACGTATATATATATATTCATACATATAATGCACACAGGTGACATATATCTATGTATAGCGTGACGCGCGACTGCTGTTCCATTCTCGATATATCGATCGATGGCCGCCTCGGTCAGGGATCAGTCAGGGGTTCACTCTCGCGATGACGATAAGCGCTTGCTCTTCTTCTTTGCTCTCTCTTCTCGAGATTAGTCGCACGTGAAATAGCTCCGGCTGCCTTTGTGTGTACGTGTACGACGAAGGTCGTATTCACCGGTGTACATATGCACACACACACACCCACGTACCATACACAGCGGTACACCAGTCTTATACTCGGGTCGCCCTGTGTTCTTGTGTGTCTCGTGATGACCTTCCTCCGCGCGAAAATTGCCGGTCAATACGACGTGCACGATCCGCTTAAGAGTCGTGCGATGGTATCGATCACCGCCTCGTGCACGACCACCACACGCTCGCACGGGATTTGCCTTCGCGAGGAGAAAGAAACGCGTGAATCGCCGCCAGTCGGGATGCTTCGATCGCCGATCGGTTGACCTAGTGTAACTTCCGTTGGACAAACGGAACCGGTACTCAACGATCGCGGTGATCTGCCGTTTTGTTGCTACATCGATGAGAAATGTTGCATTTACCGTGCACCGTACGCGTCGATGGTAATTTCTTGCGAATTTGCAACCCCATTTGCGAGAAATATCGAGGGGGGGTGAAATTTGTCCGATTGTTTACTTTGGAACCATGCACCGGTAATAATTTGTCACCCATACTATTGGACACTGCTGTATCGTGAATGGGAGCATACGATATTAGTTGGAGGGATGTTTATTGGAGGTATATAGTTGTTCCCATTTTTTGACGAGATAAGTGGTACTTTAATGCACACAGAGAATATTCATTTAGCTAGGTCAATTGTCAATTGATTTAGTATAGCGCAAGGATATTAATAAGAGGGATTCGTGTATTTTTGTGCCGTTGCATGCAAAACGATATATATATATATATTTTCATTGTTTCAAATTTGAACTGCTTAGCTGAATAAATAGGGGATCGATACTATGGCGGTGTAATGTCAAAGGTCGTATCAAAGCTACATTGTCCGTGCTAAAAAGAAGCGTATTTTCCCGTCCATCCGTCGTGCGAGAAAAGCGTGACGTCACAGTCTTCGACTTAATCGTCCCCCGTTCTGGTGGAAATCATCTGGCCCCTCTTCGCCTCGCGATATTTCCTTCGATTCGTTAAAGCTAAACGTCCGAAAGCTCCTTTTTACTTGCTGGCAAATCAAACGCAACTGTTTCTCTATTTTGTCGTTCGACTATTTTTCATAATAGAAAATACAATTAATATAACCGTGTCGTTGATAAATATGTATTACTAGTTCAGAGTTCGTTGCTTTTTCGGGGATAGAAAAATCGCAAGCCCTCGACATTAGGATATTTCGAAGTAAAACTATCTCTTCTCTTCGGAAAAATCTCGAATTCTGTAATCCTCTGTAATCCCTATGTTGTGGCCTGCTGTGGAATGTCCAACGATAACGTTTCAACTTTCCATGGAACCACGATCGCAGAGTACGATCGACAGAAACGAACGATAACCCAAGACCAATAGAATCTCTCGGATCCTCATTTAACCGAGTTCATTATCCCGTCGGAGGCGCATTTGAAGGCCTCTCTATTTTGTCCGATCGAACCGTCGAGTTCGTCGGGATTGTAACTGGAGGGTTCGCGCAGGAGTGCTTTCACGTGTCCCACAAAGCGATCTTTGTCACAGTGACGTTTCGTGGCGGCGGGGTGTGTATTTGGTATAGCGATTTCGGAGATAGCTCCTTTCGGCGTAGATCCGTATCATTTTGATCTCGAACGCGCCATGATAAGCAAGAGAGGCGCCCACAAGATCGCGCGGGCGCATTAGAAGCGACGAGGGTAAAGGAAGGGAGGGTGATTTTGCAGGGCAAACGTTGGGCGAGTGAACGCAACAGGTGCGATATGCCTCGCGCGACAATCTCAGTAGAATGGGCATGCTTCTTCTGCCCTGCTGTGAAGTTTATGATACGAACATTGCAGCGCACGTATGGGATTTGCTAGCCACCATTATACCTACCCGCGTATTATTGCACCCGGAATTGGGATTAAGAACGACGGATGCGGGTCTTGTACAGTTTGATACAGACGAAAGCAGTGAGGTTGTGAGTAATTGATAGAGTTAGACATTTTATGTTTCGATGGAAAGCTGGTATGTATTTGGCGATGCAATTTTAATGTCCATTTGCGTTCCGATTTCTCGTTGCTTTCTAGATTTTCCTTTCTGTTTACTTGGCCGTGAATATGATTAGAGGAGTGATCATTGTTCTTGAAAACAGGTAACGATGCCCATAAAATGGTACCGTTTTCGAGACGTAACTAGTTAATATTTTTAACGCGCCGTGGAATATAATTGAACGGTATCCCCTCGATACCTAGTTCTCCTATTTCACACAAACGATCAAAACTTTGGCTTAAGTCCAGTAGCTGGACAATTATAATACCTATATCGAACACTATAACTCCTCATATACGTATCAGACACGCATGTACAATTAAATGTATATCACACCGTACACGTACATATGCATTACACTGGCACGTCGAGCGTTTAAAAGAAACGCCATTGTTATTTTCGTATCGCCTTTTCATTCCGATATATCGTCGTTTTACTGAATACTTCAACAGTTTACCTTCGTCAAGTTCTATAATAAGAAAAACGATAGGTTGATTCGCTTTTTCGGTCGTTCTAATATTAGACCAGCCGCAGGGGGGGCCGAGTGCGACCAGGAAGGGACCAACAGACTTCCTCTGCGTTGAAGATATTCAAGTATAGAGAAAATGATGCAGGGTTCAAGGTTCTATCGATTGATGTGAAAACAACACTTAATCGAGATCTCATCTCGATGTAGGCTGGGCTTCCAAGGCGAGTTACATAAATCGTAAGAGAAGTCAGGCGTAAGGCAGCCAGGCAGGCAGGCAGGCAGGCAAAGGGGCAATCGATCGATTGTCCTCGCAAGAACGCATGGCCCTGTTCTGCACTATACTTTAGCTTCAGATATACTTTGTCTTTTGTGGGTCGTGTCGGTGCAGCTGATGCCGCGAGAGCAACAATTTCTATTATGCATTCAATACTATTGTTAGCATCGCAATCATGGTCTACATTCTTCCGAGCTGGTTAATGTATTAAATTCACGCAGGGACGTTTCGTCTGACAGAAGGGAAATCTTCGGCAGTATAATTTTTATTAGGTACTTAATAGCAGCGATCATAGTAATGCGTTTTGCTGCGGGAAGCAGGCGATTTTGAGTTCGGTATCGTTAGGGAAATCTCGTCGAACCAATTTTTGTGATCGATAGGTGCGTTTCGAGATATTCCGCTTTGTCCCAATTGTTGTTTAACGTGAAAGCATTTGGCCGTTATACACACCGTTGATAATTATTTCCTCTGGCCCGTGATACGGCTATCCGAGCGATAACAATCTTTTTGGATGTCATGCTGAAACAGCAGGCGCACCCGATAGTTATAGCCGTTATGCCGTCCTTCATTGGCGGCGCAAAGTAACTTTCTACTACAGCGTCCGCACTTTCAACCCCTTGTACTACTTGCAACTAGTCCTCTCGTGCCCTCGTACAACGATGCCGCTTTCATGAATCTGTCCCATGTGAATGCAACTCTGCCCTATTGTTCTCAATGAAATATGTCTACATGTGATCAACTTATTCGAAACAATTCTCCGATATTATTTAACAAATTTATTCGAAGACCGTGAGATTGCTGTATACAATTACCGCACACGTTTACTTTTTACATTTCCAATTACACACGCCTCTGCGATATCCAGTGAACTCCAAACCCGAAATCCAACGAACCGTTCGAAATACGGCAATCTCCTCAAATAAAAAATTCGTATCACATTTCGAGGTGAAATTTTCATTTTCCAGTTTCGTCAATATTCAAATGAGCTACTCCCTTTCTTCAACCAGCTCGAATCCTCCCTTCAATCCATATCAATACGACCCATATACATATACGTACCACGACTTCCAGTTCTTACGATCGTTCGGACACCACGGACGACGAGTATCCGTATACGCGAAGAGGGGTGGGGGAGGATTAAGAAAAATCGAATAACAGTAGCGACAGAAAAACAGATCGTTCTCGTACCCAACGTCCGGTGTTTTTTTATCGTTTTCAATCCTTGGCATTGGTGGATGTGACTCGAGGGATCGTTGGATGGTGGTGGTAACGACGGTGCGGCGACGATAGCGTCAGCGCTCGTCGTCATGACAACGTTTTTCCGCAACGTACCCGGCCTGGTTTGTGACGTCACGCAACGTCGGCATCGGTGTCGGCGTCGGGTCGCTGCTGTGCCACACCACAACGTGGAGAAAGGGGTTTCCCGTTGTCGTTGCTTTCTGGTGGCGCTACTGTGCTTTCAACCCTCCATCAAGATGGCAACCGTGCAATTACAGGGAACACGGTGATCATCACCAATGCGCGATTTTCTCGTTTGTCTCACGCGCGAAACATATTTTCTACATTATCCGTCTCTATGTTGAACTTCCGAATCACGACAAGTTAGTCTTTCCTTCTTTTTTTTTTTTTAATTACTCCCTTCGATTGCGATTAACAGTTGTCTAGAAACAAAGGTGAGAATTCATTTCGAAACACAGACAGAGTTTATTACAGTGTGGCCTGTTTCGATTCGACGTGCACACTTGCCAGAATTGAAGTGGATCATGCTTTCGTTTGGGGAACACTATATGCATTGGGACTGTCTATTGATCGACGATTCGGGCTTTCGAAAAGGCCGTTTCAAGCTGTAATATTGGATTGTTCGTGGAATGATATTTGTATAGAGGGGCATGTAACACGAATTCGACAGATTTGTATTTTATGGGTGGATATCCCGAGATAAGATGGATAGTGTATCTCTCTTTATATGGTTAGGGTGTACCCGTGTTGAGATGTTTCACGGAATTTGTTGGCATTACTTTCATTGAATGTAACGCTCCACTGTTACTCGCACCGATATTTCCAATGGTATTCTTATAAAATTGCGATTCTGGAGCGTCCTTGCAAATTCATATCCTGCGCATACAAATAAAAAAAAGTACCGAGTGTTTAGTCTCTTTAACAGGGAGCTCTTGTAACGTCGAATGCTTTTGTTGATTCCTCGATGAAGGCTGATTTACCGTAGACATACCTGACCCCGTTTCTCTGCAGCCTGCGTGTTGGCAGAGTGCCGTTTTTATTGTAGTCATATATCCGCAGGATAAAAGCTGCAATAGACAATTAAATTGAGCTTCATCGCATTCCATATCGCCGAATTATGTATCTATTTCAATAATGTTTATTGCTCGTTTCAACGGTACATCCAGTACGACGCATCTCCACCAACATATTTTATACATTTTTAGGGTTGACTTCCGGACGGTCGACATTTATCTTCAATACCGGATTGACAATAATTATTAGTATAATAATTATTTACTTTAGCCTCAATATTCCTCAATATTTCTCAACGCACTGTATAAAGTCATCTTCACATATATTTCACAACAACATTCAACATCAATGCTCCAATGATTTCTGAATCGATAGAATTCATTGAATTATTAGTAATCCACTACGAAAATATCCTACAGAATTTCCACCAGTATCGTTATGCATTATGCATAAATAATTCGGCCGACAAAACATAATAAACACACTTCGCTTAAGTGTACCCCTAGATGAATAAAATTCGTCGGATCCCCAGTGCCGTAATTAGCGTAATCAAATTAGAGGCAATTCCCGTCCCCAGGGTATTCCTAGTTTGTGGCCGTCCTTAAAATAACTCGGGAACCTTCGTCCTTTCTCGGCTGGCCACTCGTGTCCGCCTGATCCTGCGTATACCCGTACCACTGGCAATCTTCCGTTCACTCTTACTTTTCCTGCTTTGCGTATGGGAGCGGGCGCGCGCGCGCGCGCGCGTCCACCCGTTGGCGCCGCGACGACGACACCGATGCATAAGCGCGTGACCGAGTTCCGGCGCAATATGATCGACCGCACGAAACTCGGTCAAAGACCACCGACACCCTCCTTCGAGCCACCCCTATATCGCATGCTCCGTGTAAATTTTTGTTGTCGTGAATATGCGTGAACACGCCGCGCTCTTTCACGAACGAACGAAACTAATGTAGACCCCTCGTTCGTCGAAAAGGTAGTTCGATTCCGAAACGACCGTGGTACGAATGATTGTCCGGCATATTCTATTTGTTTATTTTATTTTTTTTTTTTTTTACGAGAACGAGAAACATGTGGGAGACGACGGTTTGTTCATGGATTTGCTAAGATATTTCAGCAAGGATTAATTGCAGCGATTATTTCGCATTTTGTTGCAGATAAGTATCGATCGACTCGAAGATCAGACTATGTTATTTCGAATAACGGATTGATCGCACCCGTCGCTTCATTCACACGTGAGTATAACATCGATTATCATGCGGAAAGTTCGGGACCGGCTTTGCACAATTTATTGAGAAACGATTGGCAGGCTGGTGGGAAACTGGTTTGGAAAGAAAAGTTTAGCATTCATAATCTAACAATTGCTTTGTATATTTGAGGAATAAGTAGAGTAAGGTATCAAGTTTGTCTTATGTCTGACCGGCGACGGTACACTTCTACTTGCGGACGAGGAATTAAATTATTGACACCGAAACGTTCCATTCTTCCCAGTTTGTTTACTGACGAAGCACTATCCGAATTGATGAAATGCAATTCTAATATGAATATAAGTCTTCTGACATGTCTGGCCAGTCGCCGGGCTAATCTACTGGACCGCATAAATCATTTAACACTGGAGGCACTATTACTTCCGACACCGACAGTATAACTCTACTCGTAGCCTAAAATTATACACGTCGATACAAAAACTTCCAGTTCCTTGCAAGTCTGATTAGTGACGGTACAAATCTACTTGCGGTCCATCAATGAATCAACCTACACACCGCACTCCCACCGCCACGTCAAATAAAACCACACTCTCCACATCCACGCACCTCCCTTCGCACCCCATAAACTATTCCCATAAATCTATTTATTCTACACAAATACTGTACTCGCCCTCTTACGTCGCCATAAAAAATTCATATCCGAACGGCGTTTCGTGCGGACAATCCCTCAAAGGAACAAAAGGAAAGAAAAACATCACAAATTAACCTTCCCTTAACACATTAACGACGGGCAAAGTTTTGTGAAATGAGCTTTTCTGTGTACGACGGACAGCTCTTAATGATTCGATAGTACAACAGTCTACAGCACGGTATCGTAGTATATTGCGGTTTTATTACTCGGGGTTCAATCCTATTGCCATTGTATTAAAATAGACTTCAAACATTGCTAGCCCCGCAAAATCCGCAATAGCACCTGCAAACGAGATTTCTCCTTTCTCTCCATCGTAAACGAAAGTTTCCCGAGCAACGAGATTTTTCGTCTCCCGGGGATAATTGATATATTCGGCAACAAAAACACTGCATACACCCATCAGCGAAATCGCATCCAACCAACGATTTTCGTTACGATTTTCAGGTCGGACATGAAAAATCTTGGTTCACGTTGGACGGTCCCCGACATAGCACGCACTGCCGCAGCGCGTTCGTCATTTCTCGTCGCCATTTCGTCGGAACGAGATTCAGATAGCAGCAGCAGCAGCAGCAACAGCAACAGCATCATCATCAACGATAGCAACAGAAGGAGCAGTATTAGCGTTAAACCGAGACGAAGCAACGTTAGAAGTAGCGGTAGTGGACGAGTCAGTGACGATAGTATCACGGGCAAAGGCGTCACGGAGATCGACAAGTACAAGAAGAGGGAAACGAAGAGAATCGATCGATCGGCAGTCGACGTGCTGCACGAGCCGTATTTATCCGTCCGATCGTACGTAACGGCGTCGTCAAATCGGATCGACGGGACGACGCGTTCCGAATCGACGCCCAGGTACCGGCCTCTAGCCGGCAAGTCGCGCGGTTCTCAGCAACGGTCTCGTCCTCGTCAGCCGCAGCCGCAGCCGCAGCCACCGCAGCAGCCACTCTATTATCCCACCGCATCGTGGGACACGCGCACATTACACTTCAGGAACTGTTAGCACCGATCAAACGTGAGTATCCGCACGGGACTTGATAATGGAAGGAGGGCGTTAGGGAAAGTTCTTGGGTGGAGGTCGGGAGGGGAACGGGGTTGCTTGGAATTGGATTTGGGATACGACGATATAACTTGGGCGAAAGATCGTGATGTTCAAGGTTGATTCTCCCTCCAGGTCGAGTTGGGTCAGAGGATGGGCATCGTTTCGTTCGTTTTTTTTCTATTATTGATAGGTTCGCGATAAAGTGGTAACGACGCGATCATCGCGCGCAATTACGAGGACATTGAATTAGCTTGAAAGCTGACTGCTCGATATTATCATCGTTGCATACGTAATGTACTTTCTATTTCTACTTACGACGATTCTCAGGCGCTGGATATTAATCTGTACCTGTTTACGGATGGCCGTATGCGAAATTGAAACAGACCTCAGGTGTCGCGGGAAATTAATTCGCAGGTGTTCAGAGTGACAATAGTCGTGTAACAATTGCGACGGTGGAAGTAGTTTTTGAGAATAATTAAAATAATTTAGATATGCTTCTAGCAGTGAGATTAATTTGTAATGTCGTTCATTTGTAATATTAATAATGTAGAAATTGTATGGAACAATTTTCGATCAATTTTGCACGTATATAGTTGAAACGAACTATTGTTTCAGTTCAATGCGGATTTATAATTTTATACTTCCGATCAGATACTTGAATCACAAAGAGATTCAACTAGTGTCTGCGTTCCCTGTTCGTGTGATTTAAGCTTCATCTTTTCATTGTCCATAGCTTTTCAATAACACAATGTTTAATAATTAAGTTGGAGTTGATCCTACACCGGTGCTTCTCGTTCCGATGGAATAAAACTCGTATTGGCAACACTCCAATTTTCGAGTGCGCCAGACGAATCGGAATGTCGCGACAAAACCCAGGATAGGAAAGAATTAGAGCCATTCATTGAAATATATCGATTCCTCGATCTATCGAGCGGCACGTTTTTGTTTTTATAATAATCAAATATTTTAAACAAAATTATACCTTTTTTTATCTTCAAAGATTCGCCCAGCTGAAATAATTTGACGAAGCTTTCAATTTTATATTAAAATATAGTAAGACGTTTATGTAAAGTTTGTTAAAGATTTTTATTTCATAAATTTCAATTTTACGAAAAACGATGGAGAGTTGAGGATAATTAGGTTTCTTGTTATTCGAACTATGCAAGAGTTTAAACATGCTTTCTTCGAATCCATTATATTTCGGGCAATCTAACACGAAATTCAACGATATCGTAGAAACGTGAAGTTTATTACTAAGTGGTCTGAAAGGTAGACTCGAGAAAAGACGGTACGGAAGTGTGCCATACCATTATAGAAATAAGTTCAGCCTACAATTTCCTTGGACTGAAGCAAGCCTTTAACTGCACGAATATCGTATTCGCTTTAAGGAAATGTCTGCAAATGTTTCCCAGTATCGGAAAATATTTTCCACTTAATTCGTAATTTTGTTGCTGTTTATTATTCATCAGTGAAATTATGTCGAGGTTTCTCTGTTTCTTCTTTAGTCAGAAATAATTACGCCATTACATTGGACGAATGTTCAGTGGACAGTATAAATCGTACTTACGCATTGCAACAATGTTGGACGTAATACAAAAACACCTGCAATTTATCGGTCGAACATTCGCAAAATTAAAGCGTAACAACTATTCTGTACAGGAAGGTGGCTCAGCTGTGTGCAGCTTAGACAATGTCCGAAGATTCTGACTCTCTATCAGAGGAAGAAAGAAGTTTGTTCCGTCCGTTCACGCGGGAGTCCCGGGCAGCGATCGAGGCTCGCATCGCCGAAGAACATGCCAAGCAGAAGGAGCTCGAGAAGAAAAGAGCGGAAAAGGAGGTAAGAACGCGGCCGTGTTTCCCTTCAACCTACATCTAGAATCGCGAGCATCGATTCGAATGGACCGTTGCTAGCGAAAATCTAGAAATCATCTTTCTTTTTCTTATTATCATTCCAGTTTTCAGTTACGACACACATCTTTATCATTCACACTTTTAATGCAATTAATAATCGATTTTAATCGACGAACGATCTTCACGAGCATCGACAGCGTAAAGCTATTCGTGTCTGGTAAAAATCGAATCAATTACTTCGAGGAGATCGTGTCGAAAGTACGATTTACGCTCGTGCGACATCGTTTCCCGACAGCCTGGAATAATATTCGATAAAATTTTCAGATTCGTTGAAATTTCGTGTCTCGTGTTTCCTCGTCGATTGATCCACGATTCTCGATCAATTTAGAATCCACCGAATCTCCCACAAAACCATATGTCCCTTTCATACAATACGTGCGTGTTAGCCACGTATATGCGTTGTATATTGATAAGAATAGACGCGGCCATTGACACTGTAACATGAACGAAAATCCCTGGCTCATTGAGAAGCGATTAAAATAAATCGCAAGTTACTCGGTTGATTCGCGTTTCCAGTTAGACGAGTTCCAAGAAGACATCGACGATCGTTCCACGTAACGTGTTTATTAACACCGATACACAGGTTGTTCTACTTTGCATATCTCTATAGCGAGACCTCGAACAGTACAAGCATCGCTATTAAGTGCGTTACTAATGGTTCTTTTCACCAGTAATCACTTTTCTGCTTAAGAGCCGATTAATATTTTTCCATGAAAAGATCGAGGGAAATCTGGAATAAAAAGGAAATGAAAAGGTTCTAGAAATATATTGCACAATTGCATATAATTGTCATGTCAAAATATTTGTAAGAATGGAGCCATTCATAAATGGTGAAACAAAAAATTGATCGGCCTTGAGTGTGTAATTCAATTAAGGGGGCATTGCTCTGTGAACGTCACAAAATTTTGATGAATTTTTTTGTAGTTATGGTAATTCTAACATTATGACTTTCTTTGTAGTTTATTGACTTATTTTTTCGCCTTAAATAACAATTTTTTATATCATTTTAATTCATTGTTACTTACTTTGAAAATGCGTGCAAAATTATGCACTGAACAACTACCTTTGTGAAAATTCATACATAATTCTAGTCTTTCGTTTGGACGAGCTGTATAGAAGCAGGTGTAGGGTCACGACAAGCCCTGTACGGTCAGGTACTCGGTGCACTCATCACGAGGGCTGTACAAAAAGGGTCGGGCAAGTCACAATACTTGAAATTTCTATTGCGAAATTTAACGGTACATTCTCAAACATGTATACGTTTTCGAATAATGGAAGAAGAGACAAAATCGATTTTTTCAAGGTGTCACAGAGGAATGGCCCCTTAAATCACGGTGTTGTCCGTGACGCTCGATGGACGTTACAATTACTGTTGGTTCCTACTTCGTATTATTTTTCGTTTTTTGGTCGTATCTTTTTGTTCTACTTTTCTTTTGCGTAGCTGCAGTGCCGTTCTTTGCGAGATCTGTTTCTTCATGTTCACAATACCATATCTGTCTATCTATATTATATGATTATACGTCAAGCTGCGGTGTTTCCACCTGTCCTGTTGTAAACAACCAAGACTGTCCGCTACTACCCGTCGCGTTGATTGTTTGCTTGATTTACTGCTGAACGTAGTGTGAAAATACATGCCTATCCTATCGACGACTTTTGTCTACATCTGTCTATATATATTATATATACATATATATGCAACACGACTGTCGTCGAGTAATGTATTGTTTCTGTGTTACCAAAGATATGTTCGCGTACGAGCTCGATGTCTGCAGTGTCACTATCTGTGCCTGTTTCTATACGTACATAAATATAACCGTGTCGTAGTTTCTCTCTCTCCCTCTGTGTATTCTTCGAGGTATTGTAGCATTCCACCCTCTTAAACCATACACTTGTGTATGCACATAGCTATGAACGTAGGCGGTATAAATAGAGTGCAGGTGTTTCGCTAAGTTCATTGGCGAACAATCGTTACATGTACAAATAATGTCGATGCTTGCCGTTCTCTTCGATATTATCGTACCAGCGTGGACAGTGTGTTCAAACATTAATTCTTCAAGGATTCAAATAATTTAGTGATCAATGTTCGCAGAAGCGACACGTACTTGCAGAAATTTTACTGTTCCATTAGTTCGTTTTGTTTCTCTGAAATAATCTTTTTTCATTTTTTAAATATATAATTTTTCAATTGGACAAACATGTTAAACAAAGTAGGAATAGACAAGCGTAGGAGTGGTGTCCCTAGTTACTATGCGTATACGTCGGGTTTAGGCGCGTCTGACCACAGGCGGGCTGTTTCCACTTGCACTGTTCCACGCCTGCTCCGCGCCGCGCTCCAAGTAGTACAGGTCAATAATATCTAACCTTACGCATTGCATACAAAAGATACGCATCTTTCGTGAATGTTTTTAACCAAACCGAGTTCGAGATCTAGTAAACTAATCCGAACGGATCTTATTAATTAACAGGATCTCTTTTCGCTGTCTGTTCGGTATCTCCCCGTGGAGTTAGATTAGAGGGGGAAAGAGAGAGCCGAGATGGAATCAATTGATACGCTTCGTTCTCTATATCCCTCTTTCTCATCCATCTCGCCAAATCCAGCGATCCTCTCGCTTTAAACATTTTCCCTATCGTGTATATATAACCAGATATATGTGTATATATAACCGCGAATATAATTCCATATAATACGGACCAGCAACGTGTATATATATATATATACATATATGTCTATTTATTTCCCTATATAAATATGTATGTAATTTCTTATTCGTTACACCCACTATTTCTCTATTTGTCTCTCTTTAACTGTACCTATCCTTCATCTGTTTCTCGATCTTTTCTATCTTCTCGAATCTCGATCCCAATCCTTCACTACTACACAGTGAACTATTTATTTTGGTTTGTTCCCTTAGTAATCGTATATTAATAGAAATCTGTTTTGAACCTTAATTCCCTAAACCCTTTTACTCTATCTTTCTACACTCGTATTCTGTGTTTTTTCTCTGTGTAACGACTGTTTCTTCGTTTATCCAATTTCAGGGAGGTTTTGGACGGAAGAAAAAGAAAAAAGAAGTAAGACGTTACGTCACGCTAAGTAATAATCAAACCACACGAACACACATGCACATGAACACTAGTACATACTCTTTTTTTCTCTCTCTCTCTCTCTATCTCTCTTTATTCTCTCTGCCATCCAAATTTCTCTTACCTTCTTGATCATGATTACATTTACTGTACATAAGCACAGACACCAGCATTTTATCCACATTTATATACTACGTCATATATATATATACACACATAGACACACAATTAGACAACACACGTTTCCCATTTTGCAATTGAACGAAAAATGGTTTATATACGACAATGTCGCTCGTTTGATCGATGATATCGAAATTTTCACGAGCGCCACGGTTTACGTTGGATTCTTGTTCCTCAATCGTTTTTGTTCTTTTTTTAGAATATCGATACGTGATTTACTAACAATTACATGACGAAAACGACGACTCGTTGACTGAAGTCCCATTAGGATATATTTTCGTGCCGATTGTCTTATTTATGTACGTTTCTCGCTTTGTATTTTGTTGTCCTTTGGTAACGACACGATTTGACGCTCGAAAAGCGGCAGCTTTCTTTGGAAGTAGTGTCGATCATTGTCTGTTTCGTTTGTGTTGGCACGTGTGATTGTTGCTGTGATAGTGATCGATCGTATCCGAAAAATTGTTCTTTAAAAAACGATTTTTTTCCTCTCGCGTTTTTAGTCGTAGTTTACTTGAATCTCAACGATTTTGTACACGGGGGAAAATTTCAAACAATTTTCATCAATTTTCTATGCATCGAGGTGTGCAGTTGGCTGCAGTTGAAACAATTTTTCGAAACAGAAAGAATTACAATTTGTTCCCCTTGGCGAAAGTCTTCGATTACAATCTCTGAGTTTATACCTGTATCTGCCCGAAATGTTCTGCAAATTTTTGTAAAAGATGAAATTGCTCTCACCGCAACACGAACACATGTACACGCCTGTGTCTAGCCAAACTGTACAAACTTAAAAACGTGTTGTAATCGCTTGTTGCGTTGTTTTTCACGTAAATAAATCGTCATTGTGTTCACGCTACGGAATTCCATCGATCGATCGAATAGATGAAAAACCTACTTGTATCAAAGATACATCGTGGTCATAGAAAAACACATCTATACACTCCTATATATATATATATATACGTACACCTATCAACGCGCTTGCTGTATGCTGCTATTCTACACACTATTTTGCAAGTTACACTTGCAACGTCCAGCAGCAACAAAAACGTAACGAGCCTTGCCTGTGCTTCGATTCTGTGGCGATCTTTTTTTTTCCTTTTAATTTCACGTATCACCAAAGATATTCGAACTCACGTGAAAAGTATTCGTTACGTGGTGGCGTGAGAAAAATGAGATAAGTAATAAGAAAAGAAAGAAACAAACGACAATTTCGTTCACGGTGTCAGGTAAATATGTAAATTTCAGCGAAACGCTGATCGGATGGGATCGAATCGATCTATGATATTAGAGTAGATCAAAGCGATTCGTTCACGTTCGTACAGTGGCACGATTATGTACACACGCATTACGAACAGGCTTTCTGCTAACAAGAATTACGCATATTTATGCACGGTGCTTGACGGAACAAGTTTGACGAGTTGTGAAATTTAAGTGCCTGCAATTAAATTGCGTGCGAGAAATAAAAAGGAACGACAATGATGCTTTGCTGGTGGAATTAAACGAAAAAATTGTCCAGCATAGTCGGAATATTCTTGTTTAACTTAACGAAGTTCGTAAAATCGATGCAATTAGATTCTTTCTTATTTACTATTAAAAACGGTTATTGATTAAAGATTGATTCAATCGATGAGATGAATATTTCGTCTCGTATTTTTGAAAATAACCGTATTCGTTATAATAACACTGACACTAAAATCCTTTTTTAATAATAAATTTTTGAGAAAGTACTTCTACACATTGAACAAACAATCATCCCAGATAGTCAACGTTTACTCGTTCGCGTTGCTCTCGTAGTTCCGCCTTTTAAACGACAAATAATTCAAATAAATCGTGAAATGAAAATGGCATCGAAAAAAGTTTGGCCGTGGAAACGAGATTACAGGAACGAACGTGAACGTTGAAAGCTCGTAGGTCTTGTTTTTCGTCAAGTGCTGTACGTCTGGTTTAGAGCTCGCAGCCGCCTGGAAACGCTTCTATAGATCGTATGCCGTATCCGCAATGCTTGGAGCTGAGATTCTCTGTACATATCTTTTTTATTCATTAAATTGCGCGCCTTGGTAGCAGCAGCAGCAGCAGCAACAGCAGCAGCATCAGCATAAGCGTGCAAGCTACGCGAATCGCACATGATCGCAATGGCGTAGCCTTCTCTCTCCCGGGATCGTATTGATTTATATTCGGTACGTTGCAACACAGCCTTAAACGAAACGATACTCTTGTATCGAAGAGCATCGATCACGTGAAATTTCGCCCGTAAAACTTTTCCGCATTTCTTCGTTACGAAAACGAATATCTCTCCCCCCCCCCCCCCTCTCTCTGTGCGGTATGCAATATTCTATCGTATCGAGCGTCTTAGCGAATCGAAATTTTTTGGGGGAAAAATTTCGCATCTACGATCCATACAATCGGTCGTGAAATCGTGAATTTCTTTTCCATATGATAACAGTAATCGTTGCGAAGTAATTTGTCGAAACTTCACCCGAGAAGTTGATCGATTCTTCTTCCCCTCTTGCATAATTTTCATCATGTTATTCATATACTAGATCGATTCGAGCGAGAATTCATTAACAAATAGATCGTGGAAGCATTTACGGGAAGGTTGATTTTGTTCGTGAAGTTGAATTATGTTACGTAGAATAGTAGTTTGAATGAGTGGTATCTTTTTAGAACAGAGAATTCTCAGAGTTCACGGGGTATGAATCATTAATGGGCTTTCTCTAGGCTGATTGCCGCGTTTCCGTTCAACTTCTCGGGCAGTATAAAGAAAGAAAAAGAAAGGAAGATCGATGAGGAACGTGTGTCTTGCTGCGACGTGTATTCTGCTCTGGCCGTGAAGTTCAGCCTGAATATTCATCGACAGACACTTCCCGCTTGTGTAAATTAGATTTAGGTAGATCTTTATAATATTATATCTAACGACCTTAGTATATAGCTCGTTAATTAGGAGTAGGATGGTTCATGTATGTGCATCTATATAATAGTTTCAGGGGGCAATTGTTACTTAATAGAATCGTAACAACGCTTCTAGATAATCCAGATGGGGTGGGTCGTCGTTGCGCCTTAGGAACAAAAGAGAAGTAACAATAATCGAGAAAAAGTGCTGTCGTTAAGAAATCCAAAGAAACGGATATTAAAGGCAAAAGGTGATTTAAAGAGGGTGTTAATATTTTTCACGGCGGACATATTTTTTTTTCAATTCTCGTTCCCCATGGTGCCCATATTATTATCAGCACCAGGCGAACGTTTCACGCGACGATAGTTAACGAAACGAAAATGTAGAACGCCAAAAAGGCAGGTGGGCGTACCTCGAATTTCTAATAATCGCTCGGCAGAAAATTCGGTGAGAGGGAGCGGAAACGAGCAGATCACGTGGACCTTACTCAGGTTCGTATGTTCACGACCCGCTTTTAGCACCAATTTCGTACTGTACACACGTGTATATATATATATAAAACATGTATATATAGCGCCTTCTATACGACTAGTCGCCATAGCTGCTTTTCAGACTAGACGCGGAATAGATGCTCCCGATGCTTCCAAAGTAGGAAAAAAAAAAACCCGAGAGAAATGTGGGCCAACGTCGTACTATCGGTAAAGTACACGTACACACGTTGCAAAACGGAAGCCCTGCCATCTTTCTAATGCTCGTCGCGATTGCTCCTTGAATAATTTGTCGTACCGTGATTAAACTTCGAGAACTTTTTCAAAAATTGTCAAGAAATCGACAACGAGTATAGATCGGTTCCATCTTCGCGCAGTAGTGTCGAACGTAAATAACATCGGGGGAATTAATTGCAACGTGAAAATAGAAACCGATGAAACTTGAATTTCTCACGTGCTAAAACGATTCCAATGGCCATCGAGATTTTAGAATTGCGCCGCGTTTACAATTTCATTCGAATAGCGACGGCAATAAACGTGTTATCGCTGCGACTATCTAATTTACACTTGCGACGAGTTTTATCGCGATGACAGCGGTGCTTCCGGTCGACGGAAGAAAATGGGGGATAGTTCGGTCCAGAGACGCCTGCCACGAAGCTCGGGACGTTGTCTTGCGATGCACAATACGCCGTGAAACGAATGCGAGCGCGTAGTGCTGATCTAGAAGCGGGTTATGAATAACACCGGTGCACACATAGCGAACAAATGATTAAAAAAAAAAAGAAAAGAAAAAAACGAATATTTCCAAGTATTATCGGCACATAAGCGATCTTCAATCTTTCTATCATAATATATAAGGTTCCTCAATGATCTCACAGAGATCAGAGACGATGAATTTTGCACATTCTTCCGCGACATTGTTCCGCGAATTGTTTGGAAATATTTGTTTCACCTGTCACTCTCGATGATTAATTCGTTGTTAATATTTTTTTTTTTTACTTTTTTCTCATCTGATTCTCTATTGAAATTCTCCCGCGAACAACATGTATCTTTTTTCTTTTTTTTGTGTGTGTGTACATGTACATAATTTCTATAATGGCACGTCTAATAAAGATTACGATTGTAAGCGATTCGATGCAAGACTTGAAGTGAATTCTCAGCGGTGAACGGAGATGTTTAGAAGTATTTGGTTCGCAGGTTCGGTATGACGACGAGGACGAGGACGAGGGTCCTCAACCGGACGCGATGCTTGAGCAAGGAGCACCGATCCCGGTCCGGCTGCACAGCTCATTTCCACCCGAGTTGGCCTCCACACCTCTCGAGGATATCGATACCTTCTATCATAATCAAAGGGTATCAACATTTTATCACGAAAGTGGGAGAAAATTGGAAGAGAAATCACGAGTGTTCTTGTATACTTATATATCTTAATTTTTCTGTGCATCGACAGTGTGGTTGTAAATATTGTCATTCGCAATTTCTTCAAGTGTATTGAACAAAAAATTAACCATTAGTTTACTCTTATTACTTTTTACGGTCAATATACTAAGGACCTGCCTTCGTTTTAGAATTTTTTGAATTGAACTTTAGATTGGACATCAGATTTTCCCAGAAATTTTCGCCACGTTGAAAGTTGCAATATGGAATTTTGAGAATTGCCATTGTTTAAGGCTAATATGTAACCTGTTTCGTTTTTTTGTTTGTTTTGCCAGACCTTCGTCGTCATCAGCAAGGGAAAGGATATATTCAGGTTCTCATCGACAGATGCGATGTGGATCCTCGACCCGTTCAACCCAATACGACGCGTGGCCATTTACATATTGGTTCACCCACTGTTCTCCCTCTTCATTATCACTACAATATTGGTTAACTGCATACTCATGATCATGCCCACTACGCCCACCATCGAGTCTACGGAGTGAGTATCGTTCTACATATTCGCTCTCGATTTAGCGAAACAAAGGCGAGACTTCGATATACTCTTTGCCTACGTCCTTTATTTACTGTTCACTCTTTCTCATTTATTTTTCTCTTGTATACTAATATCACTGCGCGTACGGACATCGATCTTCATGAAAAGTTTCACCTTTGTACCGTGTCGCATAGGAAATAACGTATTCTACTTCAGGAAAATTGAATCGTTTTCTTGCATTCCTGGAAATCAAAGTCGATTTCTTTGGGGAAATTAAAATTACACTCTGCGCAGAAAATGAAGCTCGTTTCCTCGTAGTAAAAAAATAGACAATGTATTTGTGATTCAAGGTAGACAAATTTTCTTGTGAGAATAGATTGGAATATCTTTTTTACTTGGAGATAAAAATATTTGCCTTGCAAAAATGATCGTTGCGTTCTTTTTGTAGAAGTTAAATCGAAATCGATGTCACCGTAGAAATAAACGTTTTTCCTTGCGAGAGAAAATTTTTAATCATCTTTCTCAAGAGAATTAAGATGCACCTACATAGGCAATTATACGCGGATATTAAAATTCCTTTCGGCTACATAATAATTTTATGATTCGGCGCGCACGATCGATATTCGTACGCCGGATGAATGTTTTCCAAATGAAATGACAAATAATGTATGATTCTTGAATGGATGGAAGTGAATCAGTGAAAAAAAACTGACGCTGACCAAACGATTTTACTCCAACTCGTGTGTGGAACTGGGAAGATATCTACGATAATAATCAAACTACCTGGAAACAATTTCAGAAACGAATTATACATCCAGTATTAGTAACGGGATGCCAATTAAATGGCGCAATGTATCGTGAAATAATAACCTACTTTTCCGTCAATTTTTTCTTTCAACTCTCTCAGTCAATTATACATATTTACGCTTGCTCTGCAGTGACTGTGAAACAACGTAGCTTAGCGTGAATACGAGCCCAAGCTGGAGATGAATCGAGTCGATGTTAAATGTTTCCCAAAGAATTCGTTCGTTAACATTTATCTAATATAAGTCGCTCTTTTTATTTGCTAAACAAAGAATCATCGTCGAAGGCTTACGGCGAGTACACGTTGTACGAAGTATAGATATTTCCAAGCAATGCTCTACGTGTTATAGCCGTAAATATATGAGTAGACACTGTGATAAATTGTATAACCGTTGGTAAGTTTTGTTCTAGTCTCTCTAGAGGTAGCGTAGAAATATCAGCGAACTGCGCGAATAATGTCCGAGAAAATTGGGACAGTGAAATTGAACTTTCGAGGGTGTCCTTTTCGTACTCGACATTAGCTGACACGTCTAATGGCGATTCGTAATCGATTAGACACCGATACCTATCGGACATTATCGCCTAGTTCAGCGAAAGCGACCGCACTCACTGGCAATGATTGTACGATAATGTGAATTATTTCTTTGTGGCATGAATTTATTGAAATTATCGACTTTTCTTCAATTATCGTGTATATCGTAATGGATCGTACAAAATTATATTTCATTAAAACCGTGGAGTCGAGTATAATATATTTATTGTAATACGAGCAGAATTTTTTCGTATTTTTTGCCACGCGAGTGCGTCGCCAATGCGACTTGTCAGTGTGGTGTGTTAAAATACGCTAGGCCAAGTAGAGAGAAAGAGAGACTTATGCGATCGCGCGCGTTAAAAAAAAAAAGAAAGATGTTGCATTTTAAAAAGCTGAGTGGTGTGTTTGTTGTTTTCAGAGTGATATTTACGGGCATCTACACATTTGAGTCCGCCGTTAAGGTGATGGCGAGGGGTTTCATTCTGCAGCCTTTTACCTATCTTAGAGATGCATGGAATTGGCTCGACTTCGTAGTTATAGCTTTAGCGTGAGTAGTTAAAAACTTATTCTTTAACTAAAGGGAAGGAAAGAAAAGCAATGAGCAAAAACGAGACCGGGAGAAACGGTAACAGTGAAGTGGAAAGGATAATAATTGAAACAAAATGACCATAGGAACGGGGTAGAGTACAGCGTGTGACGAAAGAGGATGATAATTATATTCGATTAGAATGATTGACCAAATTTTTGCCCGCCAGAAGTAACATTTTGCGTGCACAGACACAAGGAGGAATAGGGAACATAAAAATATTCTCACAACTATTCCTTTCAGATTAATACCTATACGTACTATATACAGACGGGTTTGAATTAAAAGTAAGACGATAAGATTGAGCATAGACTATTCGCGTTGGATTAACGATTACACATCCAAACGAACCGAAGAAGAGAAAAGAATTAAATCGACATGTCGCGCGGTGGTAAGATCTGCTTGGTTTCGTGAAAGCGTGAATTTCTCTCTTCCAATCTGTTCGATCTGTCAGTGGAATTCTTTTCCCAAAATTGATCGAAGAAATTCATTGTTCTGGCGACGAAAATCCAATTCAATGCCCCACGATCGAATCATTTGACAACGATTATAATCAGAATCGATCGAATTCACGCTTTTCCGCGAAGAATCATTCACGAATCTACCTAAACTGCCTGTCGATATCTCCGTCCGACTCTTCCTAACAAAATCAATCGAATACGCAATGATTGATGTTAAATGAAGTTTGACTCGATATGTTGTACGTTCAGCCGTGATCGTCGATTGATAAAGTAAAACAGTCGTCGGCTCCGTCAGCCTTTAAGACACTTTGTTTCTCTTTTTCTTTTTTCTTTTTTTTTTTCTTTCTTCTACTGTTCCTTAGTTCCACGGGTAGATTCGTATGACGATGACGCAGACGACGATGTCGATGATCTTAGCCGTATCGCGCCGACAGGAGCGATTTTCAATGAATCACGTCGACCTCCCGTACTTACGACCAGAGTTGGCGCAGAGAAGCGTTTATCCACGTGAACGCTGATTAGTATACGAGAATTAGAATGTGTTCAGGTTATGGAACGTAGATCTATCTGTCTATCTGTCTGTCTATACACATACAATATAATTCGTTAGACACCCCCCCCCTCCGAGTAACGCTAAATTGAGAATTTTTGTAGCAAACGAATTTCTGCTCCCCCGAGACTTTCTTTTTAATGATCATACTGACACGATTGACACGCAACACGAACAGTATACACGGATATATTAACACGTATAGCAAAAACACAGATTATTAACAACTATATACACATAATAATAAATTAGGTAATATATAAATTAGTTTACTTAGATAGGGTTTAGAAATTCTTTATCATTATTATTATTAATTTTACTATTATTATTATTATTGTTATTATTATTATTATTATTACAACTAGTTACCTCAGACAGAGAGTATCTTCTTTCTTTCTTCATTATTACCATCGTAATTGTTGATTAGCATAGCGTATTATACACGTCGATTCTATTGAATCACTTATTACTAATTGTCGTAGATCTAGAATATTTTTATACGTACATGTATATATACATATTTGTTAGAAATATATGTATATATAGATGTATTATGTACTCTATTAAGTAATTGTTGATAGATGGTCAAATACGTGTACCTTATATTATATTCGAGTGTAATTCAGTATACGTTTTGCGACTCGGCATCACGAGAACTATTCACAATCATACCCATATTCACCGTACTATTAATTAGAGATTACTTCAATTATTATAAATTAATTAAAAGAAAAAAAAGAAAACAGAAGAACAAAATCCAATACTTAAAATGAGAAAGATCTAAAGGTCGATCGTAATATTAGAATTTAGATTCCCGTGATACCGTGGTATATTATCAAGTGACATCGAATGCATGCAGTAATAGCTATCTTATAATATATCTATAATTATTATAATTATAATTATTATTATTATTATTATAATTTCTATCATTATTATTATCATTATCATTATTATACAAGCCATTTTAAAGCAGACGTTTTTTGGTAGGCCATAGAAATAATCTGGTAGCGAGTAATCGTAATTGATTATTGCAATCTATTTTTTTTTTCTCTCTTAATTTCATTTCATTTTATTCCCCCACTATTCTTTCTCTATCCCTCCCCACCTTTCTATCTACCTATTTCTCCGTATTCTTTTACGTTTCTTTTTTTCTAAAACCGTTTTTTGTTTTTTTGTTTGTATCACTGTAATGTGTGTGATGTTCGGGTGTATTGCAGTTATGTGACGATGGGCATAGATCTAGGCAACCTTGCCGCTCTCAGGACATTTCGAGTCCTCCGAGCCTTGAAGACTGTCGCTATTGTACCAGGTATGCTTAGTGAAATAGATCAATTGGGTGTAGTCGCAGATTCTTAGAGAGTCATTATAGATGAAAACACATTTTTTATGTCGCGACTGTCGCTGTACACACACATTCTCTCGCATTATCACCGACAAAACGCCGCCCCCCCCCCTCTCTCTCTCTTCTCTAAATCTATCTGTCAAAACCGCTAAAAAATGTTTCTCGCTCCAATCTTCTTATCGTTAATCCCATTTCACTCGTTCTATTCTATCTGCGCCATTTTTTTCTATCTCTTTTTTTTTTTAAATCAAAACTCGTCAGCCTTTCATCTTTCACTCGACCATCGATCCGAAGATCATTCATCGAACTTGAATGTACCTGAATACAGATCGTCGAATCAGCTGTCTATCTGTCATGATCTTTCGACATCCGCATACTAATTCTTTTTCTCCTGCACAGCCGCCTGATCACATTCATCGACGTTCCCACCTTTTAATCGAAAGACACTTTCCCGATCCTTCCATCCGTTTCGCAAGTTCACCCAGCCCATCATCTGTCTTTCTCTCTTTCCACACGCTGCAACGAAAAGCGGTGTCTTGTCTTTCTTGTCAAAAAAAAAAAAGAGCATTATGTATATATATTTGTAATAAAAATAATCGTCCACGCCCACCGCCGAGCGTCGTCTTCGTTCAAGTCTGCAATTGTTTAGTAACAAAATCCACTGGTCCCCTTCTCTGTTTCGTTCGACAGGTCTGAAAACCATTGTCGGCGCTGTGATAGAATCCGTGAAGAACCTGCGCGATGTGATAATCCTGACGATGTTCTCTCTTTCCGTCTTTGCGTTGATGGGCCTCCAGATTTACATGGGGGTGCTCACGCAAAAGTGTATAAAGAACTTTCCCGAGGACGGCTCCTGGGGTAATCTCACCGCTGAGAACTGGGATCGATTCTGTAGTAACGAAAGTATGTGGAACACAATTATTACCGGGCAGACGTATCGTGGCTGAGAAATATTAGGGAATCGTCTAATCGTTTTATGTATTTGCTGCGTTATTGTAAATAATTTCCGCTGGAAATGTAAAAATACGTCTGAACAACCGTGAACCCTTTCAGACAACGGCTCCGAGTAACATCGTTTATTTTATCCCACTTAGCAAATTGGTACGTCGACGAGGCGAAAAACATGCCCTTGTGTGGGAATTCATCTGGAGCAGGGTAATTATTGAAATGTCGTTCATTATGCTCGCGTAACAAATATATCTGTGCACGATATTGTTTTAATCAGCAAATCATTCTTCGAATGTACAGGCAGTGCCTTCCTGGCTACACGTGTTTACAAGGATACGGTGGCAATCCGAATTATGGTTACACGAGTTTCGACACCTTCGGCTGGGCCTTACTCTCCGCTTTTCGTTTGATGACGCAAGATTATTGGGAGAATCTCTATCAACTGGTATTAAGATCGGCCGGGCCATGGCACATGTTGTTCTTCATCGTGATTATTTTTCTTGGCTCCTTTTATCTCGTCAACTTGATTCTCGCCATTGTTGCCATGTCGTACGACGAGCTGCAGAAGAAGGCTGAAGAGGAGGAAGCTGCCGAGGAGGAAGCCATAAGGGTACGTAGTTCTCTCTCTCTCGCAGACACTCCGAAACACGTGGTTGTACAATTATTTTTCCATTCCATGGAAGGAGATAAACTGTCCTGCCGCCGGATTTCGGTTTGCCTCGTTGTAAAGTAATTGGCAGAAAAGACTGTCTTATTAATTTCACGTAACACTAACGAAGTGGTCGATTTCCATTTCTATAAAGAATTACTTCGCAGGTATAGTTACAAATAAGTCACGGCCTTACGAATCATTCCCATCAGGATTAAAAAATTAAAAATAAATCTGATCTGGAATTTCCGTAATCGATCATACCGTTATAAAATTGACCGAAATTCGATTTCCACAAAAATACTCTTCGCCCCCTTCGCCGCCCTAACTCCCCAGCTGCAACGTCCAATGAATTTACCAATTATTCGTCCGTGTTTGAACGTCGACAGGAAGCCGAGGAGTTGGCCCTGATGAAGGAGAACAAGCACGCCGCACAAGCGGCAGCCCGCGAGGCCGCGGCTGCTGCGGCGGTGGCCGCCGCCGAGCAGATCGTCAAATCCCCGTCAGATTTCTCGTGTCACAGCTACGAGCTGTTCGTCGGCCAGGAGAAGGGCAACGACGACAACAACAAGGAGAGGATGAGCATACGTTCGATCGAGTCCGTCAGCGAGCAAAGGGTGAAACAGATCAACAATCACACCACCACCACGAAAGTGCGGAAAGTCAGCGCCGTGAGTGTCGAACTTGGCCGAATCTGTCTCTTAAAAACTCTTTTGTATACCATCGATTTGCCCTCCTTTGACGTAATGCAATTCTCTATTGCCTCCTGTTATCGAACTTGCCCCCCAGCCACCCCCCCTCATCCCCCACGAACCCCCCTACGCTCCCCCTTGACCTCGCTTCTACGAGAGCGATTCACGCGAGGCTGTTCGATCTCGACTCGACTCGTCGGTGAAACTTTTAAACCTGCACTTCGTTTTTTTTCTTTCCTCATTCACTTGCCGTCGGGCCACTCTTTGGTATGTTATCTCACGGCGTGCATTAACTGTCCGCGGGAGAAGGGGCGATCGCGTTGGCTTCGTTCTGTTGGGTGTTTTTGTTGTATCGGTGATCGAGGAACGATCGGTGCAGTAGAATATGCTCGCAAGTGGACAGACACGAAATTGTCCAGAATAGGCGAGAAGAAAATTTCTGTTTGGGACAGTATTTAATTTACGGCATCGTGAAACATACCACGGGTATATTTTATTACATTTCCGTACCACGGAAGGTATTCTTCGAGATAATACAAAAATTACGTATTTGTTACTTGCCCCATTTTTCACCCGGGTGTACGATGTACTGTTAACTTTTCGTTCGAATTATTATTTGGCTGCTAGAAAAGTGATCACGCGAATGGTTCTATTTCGTACAATGATTATCAATTAACAACCTGGTTGCGTCGTGGCTAGTTTACAAGGGTCGGGGATCGCGTTGCGTTCACACAGCTGGCGATGGTAAACCGAACGGTATAGACGAATTTATCCATCCGACGGTGGGTTGATTCGGCTGATAAGAAATTAGGGAAACGGTGCGTTGAAGCGTCGGGAATCGAGGAAAGGTGGGATGGATTTCTCATTAGGGAACTGTCTGTTAGGGTTCAGTTAACGTTGAAAGCGACGAGTCGAGCCCCTTCATTAGAAGATCTATCGCTCTGTAGCATGCTTGTCGTACGTATGTACCGTAATCGATTGTTCGTAACGATACATTTGTTCGTACTTGGTTTAGGACGCTTATCGGGCTCCTTGCTTTCGTTGCGTTCAATTTTCCTCGTTGATTTTGCCTTGGTTTTCGTATGACGTATGATCATATTCGACAGCGTGCATAGATACGTACGTTTTTGGTTCTCCATCGTCGATCCGACATACTTAAACGCGTGAAAAAAAATGACGAAAAGGATCGGATGCATCGTTGAAGTAACGCGAGTAGTCTTGGGGGGAAAAAGAGAACATCATTCTGCGCCGTCTGTGCATGGTAAAGCATGTGTGTAGTAGAGAAAGGAGATACGAATTTTCGGATTTACAATGGGACGTCGCGACTGATATTAATATCTGAAGTTAACGGAAAGAATAGAAAAAGGACACAAAGCGAGTCTATCAAGGAGGGGAACTTACGTTCCAAACCAAATATATTTTATATTTACAAAATCTCCAAGAATTTCGACAGCAAAAAATTCCGCAGCGAAATAAAAAAAACAAATAAACGATGCGGATCTTCGTGTCTCCCCATATCCATTTCTTACTACTGTAAGATTTTGTCGAACATCGTTTTACCCTGACATATCGCGAGGAACAATAGTTATCGTATCATTATATACACGCAACATTTTGCTCTACATATTTCTCTCTCTCTCTCTCTCCCTCCATCTATCTATCTTATTATTTCCTTTCTGTGTATGTACGCTTTTGCAAGTATTTATATAAACATATATATATATCCGTATCGAGTGCCTCCTTGGTGTACACATTAGACAACGTTACGAGCCGTTTGGTAGGAGGTATCTTTTCTTGTTTTTTTCTTAAGGTCTCTCGCGCCGCTAATGGCCAGTTTACTTATGCCTACCAGGAAAGCCTGCGGAAGGTATGTGTGTCACGAAGTGTCTGTCACCGTCGACCGTACGTACTAAATAGCTGTACAGGATCCATGATCCGAATCTCATATCGATACGCCATCGATTTTTCGAGGGTCCCATTACGTCGGTTATCTATGTATCGAGGCGTCAAATTAGATTTCATCGAGGGTACCATTAACGTAACAAAGAAAGGAAAAAAAATGGTTCCAACGAAACGTTGTAGTTGGCGTCAATTATAAATTAGTCATTAGCGCAATTTCAATCTGATGATAAAGGGAATGAATAAAAGTAGTGTAAAAATAGGCTTTCAAGGAGTTGGGAGCATGGGATGAATTTCGAACGTTCACCATCCCACGGTCTCTAGAATCATACGAATCAATTAGAACCATGCATAAAACCATCGCCAGGAAATGATCAGAGCGCGAGCTTAAAAATTCCATGAACCAATGATCAGTCTCACGTAGCCACCAAGAATTGACAATACCATCTCTCGTGTCACACACGACGAAACAGAGTCTCTCGAAACCGCAACCTGTTTCGCGGGGGCGTTCAACTGTGTCCCCGAACCTTAACGATTCTCCATAGGGTCGAGGAAAGTGGATTGCTCGACGAATTTCTGCGAGCATCCGTTCAAATAGCTCCCAACAAAATTTGCACAACTCCACCCACTTCGATAGAAGCATTGGAATAATGAAAAGAAGGGAAGAAACAACCCCGACCTCGTTGCGACACGCCCTTCTAAACGTTCTCCAAACGACCCCGAAGACGTTCCCCCGAAAAAAAAAAACGTTCACATAAACGTCCACCTCACTATCCGCTATTAAACGTCCACGTTTCCCTGAAAAGGCTCGAGAACGGTGAGAGAGAAAAGCGGTGGTCCGCTTTGTTGTAATTTCAGGCAAGCCTTAGCCTGCCCGGCTCGCCGTTCAATCTTCGCCGGAGCAGCCGCGGCAGCCATCAGTTCACGATCAGAAACGGTCGTAGCCGTTTCGTGGGTCCGCCGGGTGGTGACCGGAAGCCGTTGGTGTTGTCGACGTTCCTCGACGCCCAGGAACATCTGCCGTACGCGGACGACTCGAACGCTGTGACGCCGATGTCCGAGGAGAACGGGACGATCGTTGTGCCGGTGTATTACGCGAATCTTGGATCGAGACACTCGTCGTACACGTCGCACGCCTCGAGACTCTCGTACACGTCCCACGGTGATCTGATCGGCGGTATCGCGAACGCTGGGAAACCGATGACCAAGGAGAGTCAGCTGAGAATTAGATCCGTCAGGCCACCGTCTGCCAACGGACACTTCACGGATTCTAATCAGAAGTACCATTACGTGAGTACAGTGACTTGCCGAGGGTTGTGTCCGTGGGATGATTGTGGGTTGTTTTGTTGTAACAGAGTTTTTCGCGAGAATGGTACGGATATTGCTTTCGATCGTGTTTCGTGGAACTTTTGCTTACCGTTTGGTGAAAATCTTGATGCGAGGAAATGATGGGTTGATTCTTGATTTAGGAGGGCGATCTGGAGGATCCCATGGGCAAGGCGAAGCAACAAGACAATCCGTTGATAGAGACATCTCAACAACACGCTGTAGTCGACATGAATGGTAAATCTGTTTGATGAACATTCAACTAGTTGCTGTACAGTCTTGTTCACATACTTTACTCGCGATCCCATTTTTTATTTCATTCTTGTTCCCTCTTCTGTCGCTTCCTGCTAATTGTGACCAGTGAAAACAGCTGCAGAAACACTTTGCAGGGGCAGAAGCGTGACTCGAATGGTTTAAGAAACGAGGGAAAAAATAATTCAGCGCTGATAAAGCAAAGGGTTGTCGAATTAAACATTGAAAAGCTGCATCGGGCAATCAATGAAACACACTTTTCGTGTTTTCTTTTTCAGACGTGATGGTGCTCAACGATATCATAGAACAAGCAGCTGGACGACAAAGCAGAACACCGGAACAAGGAGGTAATGTCGAGAGTCCAACTCCTCCGCTCATATTACTACTTTTCTTCCAGTTTTCTATCACCCTCTATCACAGATGTGTATCTATTGTGTGATGAGCATCCTGTTCATTTTTGATGTACACCGTTGTTAAGAATTCTTGTACAGTTTTCTCCGATTGATATTCAGTGCTGAAGATTTTTGTCTGAGCGCCTTGTATATAGTAGATCGAATCCTCTCTACGTACATGTGTATATATCTGTTCTCTTTTTTTTTTCCTATTATTTAATTCCATTCTATAATTCTGTCCGACAACAAAAGAAGCTAAAAAAATCATACCGAAGTATCGAGCAATTGTTTTTCTATTTTATACATTATCGATTATATTAATGCAACATCAATTACGATGCATGGTACCATTCCTATTGGTCCCGATAAGTTCTATTTTATTACACTTACTATCGCAGAACGAGGAGAATAGATCGATATAAATATTTCGCTCTAAACAGTACGATTAAATGAATTGCACTAAATCGTTTCTCGAGTCGCAACAAGTGCATTGTATAATCAACGAATAATCAGAGCGAGTAAGCCCTCGTGCTCCACGATGGATAACGAACGAAAGGTTAAGGGAACGGTGTTGTAGTAATTGTGTTCTTTTGGGGAAACAGAGTTTGTTCCCTGGTGTATACGACACAGATTAATATCCTCGCTGCAGCCGCACGATCCTGGTTGCTTCGTGCCTGGATTACGCTTATGCCACAATTAATCACCGGCGTACACTGCAGCGAAAAACTTTAGCTTTATCATAGTATTCTCGTGACGGCACTCGCTTCGAGGGCACCGCCGCGTTCGCCTGCGTTGCACCATAAGGAAGTAGAATAAAATATCAAAAAATAGTATAATGAAGAGCTTTCATCGAGCAGTGATCTACTATCATGTTCGCCGTGCCGTCGACACTCGGTGCTCTAGAAAGTAATTAGGGCTTCCGAAGTCTCTTAGCGAGTAACACTGATTGCGAGCGATATCGTTGCACCTCGATTTTAGATTGCAATGGAGGCTAGCTTGGTAATATTTGGAAAAATCAGATTCGATATTTCTTAGTCACAGTTCTCTCGTTTCTTAATATTTTTCTTTCTTTTTTTCTGTAATACGTGGTTACTTTCATGTACAATTCGATCTTTGTCCTTACTGTATGAGTTTATGGTTCATATTTGTTGTGATCCTTGTTGTACCATCAATCGATTGGACGAGGTTCGCGTTAGGTAGCGTTGAAATGATTATTCTAACAGAGGACTCGGCAATGAATATTAATATTTCATTCATCTATAGGATCGATTCCAATTTATTTTTACAACTGGTCTTACGATTTTCGTGCGATCTTTGTACGTTACGCTGTCTAATTTAGTTTTCTTTTCATTGCACCATTCGCTGAAATGAATTAGTTTCATCATTCGTGTACCTCATTCCGTCGATTGAGAGTTAAATGCAATTCTGAATTCGTTCACGATCATTATTTACCCCCGTTCTTGTCCCATTTTCCTTCGCAAGCAACTCGTACTTCACCCCAGTTCATCCATTTTTCTTTCGAACATCCCTGCATCGCTTTCTAGCTGCACGAGTTTTTGTTGTTGCTCGCGGTAAGCACATTCGACGTAAAACGCTACGAGTGGTTCGTGCTTATTTTTTTGTTGTTGCTTGGATAGTAGTTTTCCGTAGTCCTTCAAAGGTTCTTCTTATTTTTTTCCTTCCCTTTTTCGTTTGCTATAAGTACATACACCTGCCTGTTCGTGTTCAATAATCTGTGGTCTGACAAATGCAAAAAGAATGATACCAAAAAAAACAAAAAAACCAAATCAATAAATAAACAAACAAATAAGAATGTAGCGTAAATACGTGCAAGCTTGAAAATGAACGAGAAAACCTCTTTCCCCAAAAAGAGTGGTGCCAGACAAAATTACTAACACGCGTTACAGTTTCGACATATTACTTTCCGACAGACGACGACGAAGAAGGCCCAACGATCAAGGATAGGCTGTTGGCCGCGGTGCTACGCGGCATCGACATCTTCTGCGTATGGGACTGCTGCTGGTTGTGGCTTGAATTTCAGAAATACGTGTCACTTTTGGTGTTCGATCCGTTCGTAGAATTGTTCATCACCCTTTGTATCGTCGTCAACACACTATTCATGGCGCTCGATCATCACGACATGGACAAGGATATGGAGAAGGTGCTCAAGACAGGAAACTACGTAAGTAGAGAAGCTTTTCCTTTTCTTTTGATATATGGTGATAAATAATCTTGCAAATGTTGAGAAAACGGCGTTATAACATTTGCAATATTGCAAAGCAGGGATACTTCAATGGCGCTTTTTAAAAATAATATCTAAAGTTTAATTTAAATGTTATATTTAATATGATGTAACTGGTATTGAATTATTGATACACAAATGATTAATCTTGCTTAATTTGTTCAAGTGTTCCTCTTCATCAAATTAATAAGAGTACTATTTCTTTTAATCCTACACGTGAATAATAATGAAAGATATATAATAATAACTAACAACTAACGAAACAGTTATTTATAAATATGTTTGCTTAAATTGTAGTTCTTCACCGCGACATTCGGTATCGAGGCAACGCTGAAACTGATAGCAATGAGTCCGAAGTATTACTTTCAAGAGGGGTGGAATATTTTCGACTTCATTATCGTCGCTCTTTCGCTTCTGGAGTTAGGCTTAGAAGGTGTGCAAGGTCTTTCCGTATTGCGATCATTCAGATTGGTAAGTAAAACATTTTTGGAATAAATACAATTTACTGTAATTCAGTTCTAAATACCTGCATTCAAATGCACACTAAAAGGATTGCATCGAATTCAAAATTCATCCCTATTTCTTTCTAACATAGAAAATTATTATATAATTCTTATTATTATGCGGACAATGAAGCTTAACTTTGCTTTACTTTGAAGCTTAACTTAATAATAATAATTATTATTATAGAATTGACGAACGAAACTGGAATCGCTTTCCCAATTAACATTGGAACAAAACTTGTATTGTAGTACAATAATGAATATTTCTGTTTCCAGCTAAGAGTGTTCAAATTAGCGAAATCGTGGCCTACGTTGAATCTGTTAATTTCCATCATGGGTAGAACAGTGGGTGCGCTGGGTAATCTAACGTTCGTGTTGTGCATTATTATCTTCATTTTCGCCGTGATGGGTATGCAACTGTTTGGCAAGAACTATACCGACAACGTCGATCGGTTTCCCGATGGCGATCTACCTAGATGGAATTTCACCGATTTCATGCATTCGTTCATGATCGTTTTTCGCGTACTATGTGGAGAATGGATCGAGTCTATGTGGGACTGTATGCTTGTGGGCGACGTTTCTTGCATACCATTCTTTCTGGCCACCGTTGTCATCGGTAATTTGGTTGTAAGTACACTTCCAGAGAAATCTCAGTGACAACTTATTATGTTATACATTTTTTAATCGTTTCAATTAACACCGGATGTCGTCTCTATTAAATTCCCATTCTTATTATATGCAATACGTGCTACAGTGTGATATATACAACATTAAAAATTTTTTTTTCTGTAATAATTCGTAATTAAGTTACAGGTTGCTCATTTTCAAAGAATCATACATATCAATCGATTTATTTCTATCACGTTCATCGTGCAATTTTACCCGATTCCAATCAAATGTTCCACTACGTTTGTTAAAAAGAAAATAAGAAAGGAAAATAATATAAATTCTATCTTCCTCATTAGTACTAATTCGTTTCTCGCCCATTGTTATTAAACTGAAAATAATAACTCGATTATTTCTCCGTCGATTCTCAATCGTTCTCACGAAACGAAAATAGGAACATTGTTATTCAATATCTTCAATTCAACATCAATATTTCCATTTTACCAAAGCCCAATTAGTTCGGCAACCTTTCACTTTATCCCCCCATGCACGAACAAATATAAAAAGAAAAAATCCAAATATCTGATGACCAATAAACAGGTGCTGAATCTCTTCTTGGCTCTGTTGCTGAGCAACTTCGGCTCGTCGAATCTATCGGCGCCGACTGCGGACAACGATACGAACAAGATCACGGAGGCAATCGATCGAATTTCGCGTTTCGTTAAATGGATCAAGCGAAATGTTCGTTATCTTGCTAAAATGATGCGAGCCAAACTCACCAATCAGATATCCGATCAGGCGCCAGGTGAGGGACCGTCCAACAGTTGGAAAGAAGGTTTATATCCAATCAGATCGCTTGCTGTGTGCGCTGTGTAGTTCGTGGCACTGTTTTTCAGTTTTGCTTTTCACTTTTTTCAAAAAATGAACATTTTCTATTTTATCCTTTTGTTCCTTGTTATTATTTCTGTTTTATTTCGTTCTCTTGTTTCACTGCCAGTCGACGATATATATATATATATATATTTTTTTGGTTGAGATTTTCGAGATTGTATTCGAAGATAATGATCATTAGATTTTGTTTCCTTATTTGTTATTAAAAGAAATGAAATTATAGGAGAGAACAGCGCGATATAGTTAGCAAGATTGATCTAGTACTTTTTCATTTATTGCTTTAAAAGAAACGATTCTTTTCCGTTTTGTTTTTTTTCTTTTCGATTTTGGTGCTTATTACTTTATGTATCCTTTCATGTACTTTGGTTTGCTCGATTCGAGTAATCAAAACGTTGACTGGTGTTTCTTTTTTTCTTTTAATTTCTTTTCTTCCGTTGGTTTTTATTCAATGCAGATCTTTTAATCGGTTCGCTACTGCTCTTCTACGTTTTGACGAACTAAATTTAAAGATGGTAGAAAGAGAGTAAAGGAAACAGAAAGGAAGGATAGATTAATTTTTTGCTTCGCTGATTAGCCTGGCAGTTATACGTTGCTTTGCCTATTATTTTCACGTTCGAGAAAGTAAACGTTTCGTGTATCGATTAAATGAGCATCGCCTCGATATTATTGGATAAAATCGAATGTAGATTTTGAAGTATCGCGCGATACATCTGGATCAATCAGATTTACGAATTGGAGAAATTCTGAATAATTAGAAAACAGTATGGGATGAGTAGTTAAGAATATGCGAAAAATAGAATTTCAAACCTTTGGATATTTTATCTAAATTTTGATTCTCCAAATGAGCTACACGAGATAGTTGTTGGACAGTAAAACAAAAATTTATGGAAAAAAAATTCGGTCCTGAAAATTCAACGCGCATAGAATAATTAAAGTGTCAACTTAATCGAAACCTAATTTCCACATGTACTGTTCAACAACTATCTTATTACGAATTCTTCTAATCGTAAGGACGACCTGTATACAATTTTATTAATGAAAGTCACAAATTCGAATTATACTATCGCTCACAAGTTTCTGTTACTTTTTACTGCAATACTGCAATATTTTCTTCTTCTTTTCAAACTTCTGCTTATTATCGATATTTTGCAACAAAACAAATTACACCTTCTTCGATTCTGGCCTGACGTTAAATAATAATTAAACTAGAACAGAATCCACCATGTATCGCGTAACAAAGACTAGCCACACCTGTCACCCGTCGTTAATTATCATAGTGTCCCAGTATAACATTGTAACAAGACTAGATGAAACATTGCATGAATGATGAACGGTCAATTTCAAAGGCCGAATGAAATTAAACATTCATTTGTGTTCTTTGATACCTTCCAAATCGACCTGGAGGAGCGACGATTTATCATTTTAGAGTGTCCGGTTACACGGGCGGGACTGCGTCAGTTATTTTGTTCTATACAGATATATTTTTGACAAGATACATTCTGGTCAGGGCGGGTTAGAGATTTTGTATGACTGTGCAGATGGAATTGATCGCGATGGGGACCTAGATCTTGCAGATGGTGAATTGGACGCATATAGAGATAAAAAGAGTGCCAAGGAGTTGAACCAACTCGAAGTTGCTATCGGGGAAGGAATGGAGTTCACTATTTATGGTAATTTTACGATTTTTCTTCGTTCTAAACTTGTCTCTCTTTATTTTATTTTCGTCTTTTTTCAACGTTACTAACCATTAGATAATTCGTATTATAAGTATAAGCTATCAATCTGTTTTCCTATCTATCAATGATTAAACGAGTTTACTTGTCTTTTCGAAGGAGATTTGAAAAGTAAATCGAAAAAGGGTAAACTGTGCATGAACAACAGCAAAGTTATAGCAAATTCGATAAACCATCGTGACTATAGGCAGGATATTGATTATATTAATCAGAACGAGGATGACACCATCAGGTAAATTTTGGTTCATTTATTTTAATTATCGTTAAATATTGGTGGAATATTTTGATGGGAAATTGGATGAATGAAACGTATCATTTTCGTTTCAGTAATAAATCGTATGGCAGTCATAAGAATAGGGCGTTCAAGGATGAAAGTCATAAGGGTAGTATGGACTCGTTGGACGGGGAAGAAAAGAAAGATGCCAGCAAAGAAGACTTGGAACCGGAAGAAGGTACTTAATAATATATTCGAGCACTAATTTCTTCGATAAAAATTACAGCCTCCAAAAATCCTTCCCATGCGATAATAATTAAGTGCAATACAAAATTCGCAATCCGTAGAAGAATAATTGAAATATTTCACAACTGAGATAAATATAGTATAAATTAATAGATTTAATACAACATACCTAAATGCAAAAATTTTTCAGCCATTGTATCATAAAAAATTAAATACTTTTCAGATCTGGGCGAAGAGGGAGAGGAAGGGGAGGGTGAATTAGGGGATGCAATAATTCAAGCGGACGAGGATCCTATCGAGCCCGATTATCCAGCTGATTGTTGCCCGGAAAATTGTTACAAAAAATTCCCGTTCTTGGCTGGGGACGACGACGCGCCATTTTGGCAAGGTTGGGCGAATTTGAGACTGAAGACCTTCCAACTAATCGAGAACAAGTATTTTGAGACTGCCGTCATTTTGATGATCCTTTTGAGTAGTATGGCTCTCGTGAGTACGCGCACTTAATATTTTATACTTCGCCTGAAAAAAACATTTTTTTTTTCCAACTCGTGCCAATTATACACATTCGAATTTATTTTCCATCCGATATTCAGGCCTTGGAAGATGTGCATCTTCAATCACGACCCATTCTGCAAGATATCTTGTATTACATGGACCGAATATTTACTGTGATTTTCTTCCTCGAAATGTTAATCAAATGGTTGGCTCTCGGCTTCAAAAAGTACTTCACGAATGCTTGGTGCTGGCTCGACTTCATCATTGTCATGGTGAGTCACGTTTGCACAAGAACATTTCATTATTTCAACTGATTATTATCATCGAAATACGCGTACGAATTATCCATAAAGGATTCAAGATTCACCGGCGAACTCGTCGCGTAAGAAAACATTAATCGAACGAACGATCACACGCGTAGATAATTATCTACGATAGATTGTTTTGAATGATTTATAATATGTCTCTAATTTGTTCAATTAATTTCATTTATACTGGCAGCTGAACTTCGTCTCGATACCCGGCCAGAGGAACAAGTTTACAGAACGATTAATTAAGAAAATAAATTTGAAATATTTCCAGCAGGAGCCATCGATATTTGAGGGAAATGATGTTATCAATATTTTGTCGTTTCTTATAGTGCAAGAGAATTGGTGAGTAGTGCAAGGTAATTCAGACGAATATTGAACAACGTCTCTGAATTATCTTCAACCTTTTGTAAACTTGTTCCGCGAGAAACAAATACGATCCCGTCTTCAAGTCTCCACCTGATATCTTCTCCTCCCAACGACACACCCCCACCCCTCAACCCCCAACCCCCGGAAAGAGTGATTTCGCAAAACGGAAGAGCACAGCATGGAAACTCTCTCATGGTGGATTACCCTAGTTCAATCGTCCACGTATAATAACGATATCTCATGTGTATCATGTCACGTTCCATCTGATCGATATTTGATGATGATGATAGCTTTCACTGATCAACTTGGGCGCCATCTGGGCAGGCGCCGCCGACATCCCGGCCTTCCGTTCCATGAGAACACTGAGGGCCTTGAGGCCTTTACGAGCCGTTTCACGATGGGAGGGCATGAGAGTAAGTCAACGGTCGACGAGAGAATAAAAAGAAAAAAAAAGAAAAATAGAACGATAAACAGTAAAGAGAAGAAAAAATAAAGATCGACCTGATCCGGTAATGTGACGAGCTTTGTTCGATCGTACAAATTTGACGGATCCGTCGAAATCTGATATTAACTTGAAATCGTTTCGTTCGAAGGAATTGATCCGTTTGATTCGATGATATTTTTTCGTTCAACATGGAAAAATATCTTCTGAAACGGTAGACAGTACTTGCGTGAAATATTTTCAATGCTTCGGATAAGTATACACTGTATGAAAAGCATAGAAAGTTATCTGTTTAATTCGTCTGCTTATTTTCCTTCGAATTTTCGTCGTTCGTTATTTTGCTCTGCCATTAATTGTCTTTTATATATATATTTTTGTTTCCTCCTGTGATCCGTCACGTTTGTAACGTGTCTTCGATTTTTACGGTGAGACGATGCAAGAAAAGAAAGAGGAACAAATGAAGGGAACAATAGGTAGAAACCGAGGGGAATAATAAATAGGGAGAAAAGAACAGGATCGCTACAAATGATTGTAGCCTTGTACTTACTCTGTGGTGTGCTTTCCGGTGTGCAGAGGTACACTGGGTGTCTCTACTTGATGTCTGCACTGATATTGGAGTTTTTTGTCGTACTAGCTACCGCCTATGTACGCCTTTCCTAACAGTCTTTTTTGGCACAGTGATCGTTGTGCAAAGTACAGTGTATCTATACATATTATGAACTATACATATATATATATACATATTATATTGCTTTGTGTGTACTGTATAATCTTCCCTGTGTGTTAATGTGCGCGTGTGTATTACGTATGTATCATATTTATGCGCGTGTAATTTTTGGGACTTGTTCACGAGGATGTTGGTTTTTCGACGTCGCGATGCACAGTGGTACACATTTCGTTCGGCACACATGGTACACTTATTAATAGCTAATAGATGACGATAGAATATGATAATTTTATAATTGAACCGATTCCAAAATTGGATAGCATTCATACTGTCAATAATATAATAACTAGCCAGATAAATGATCCCGCGATGCACATAGACAGGACTGAAAACCGTAAAGATCTGCCAATCGTGTATAATGAAAAATACACGAACGATATTCGAATGGTACCCGGTGCATTGTGACCGCAAGTATGACGTACCTTTCATCTGTTTCAGGATGGAGCCAACTATCATGCTCATAACCATCAATAATTCTCATTGAATCATTCATTGCTCTCTGCATTGTCGATGGTATCTACCTGTATGCGTATAAATAACACCAGTCTCGACCCGTTAACAATAGACAAATAATAATCCAATTGAACACCCTATCGCACACGATTATACGCAAACAGGCACACTGCCGTGCCCATTTTCTGTTCACTGTGAACCGCTACGTGTGCCATATATATATATATATATATATATATATATACATATATATATCTGGTTTCTATCAATGTATTCGTCCCCCTGCTCTGGATATTTGTTGTTACTTACGACGTGTATCATACACTACATACCAATGGAACGAACGAAATCTCCACAGCTAGGATGGGCTCTACAGTGCTATACTTTTATATCCGCTTCAATGGACAAGAAATGGAGAGAACGAATTGACGCGTCGACGGTCAACCATCCCTCTCTTATTTTCCTCCCCCCCTTTGTCTATAACTATTCTATCTTCTCTTATATTTCTCTGTTTTCTCTCTCTCTCTCTCTCTCTCTCTCTCTCTCCTTTTAAACAAATTCTTTTTCGTTTCTTTCACTTTGACTTTTTGATACATTGAAAGTTTAGAAATATTGATGACGATGGTGATGATGATGATGATAATGATGATGATAATGAAATCGTCACGCGAGTAGCCTGTCTATCTATTGCTGTGATCCGCTCTCGTTTCTCGCTCGCAGGTGTCACTCATTAACTTCGTAGCGTCGCTCTGTGGCGCTGGCGGGATCCAAGCCTTCAAAACAATGAGGACCCTAAGGGCCCTAAGGCCACTCAGGGCGATGTCTAGAATGCAGGGAATGCGGGTATGTAGCCCACAGTCTCAGCAGACCTTGCGGATTAATTAATTCTTCCGTTTCCCGTCGAATCGATCATTCTCGTTTTGTTACTTTCTCTTTTTCTTTTTGTCTTTTTTGAAGGACAAAACGGTCCAAACGTTTCTTGTTTTTTTTCTTTCTTTTTTTTCTTCTTTTGGGCGAATCGAATTTCTGAGTTGGGCATGTTTTTAGATCGTTTTTGTTCCTCTTTGTAAATTACGTGGATATGATAGATTGATTGTTGTTTTGTTTGAGAACACTTGGCCTTTGGGGGAAAAGAAAAAGAAGCGAGGAATTCATTCGGTTCTGAAGCTCCCGAATTTCTGTGTTTATCAGTTTATTAATTTCCATGGAAGAATTTGCTGTGACATTTAATACTAGAGCGACTAGTGAATATTTTGGTGTTTTATAGTTTTTTGGTAGTACATTTATATAAATATTTATTATTTCATTTGGACACTGCACATCTGTTGGTGCTGTATATTATGTGTAATTTTGATGTATAACAATGGATAGTAGGAACGATTGTTTATTCAAGAGTAGAGTAAATTAAACGTGTTAATAATTAGAATAAGGGGAGTGTATTTTGTGTATCCTATTCGTGTCATTATTCGCAAAGTGTATTAATCAAATAATGTCCAACTCTGCTAGGAATCTTCGGTTCGTTCCGATTTTCGATTTCGAAGTTCACGGTTGCCGTCAAGTTGTTTCCGGAAATTCCTTATTTTCTTTCTTTTGTCGTCGTGCAGTTTTGAAAAATTAATAATGTTTCGTTAAGAATTACTTCTAGACAAAGAGAATATCATAAGGACGGTGCCGTTTGTTCTTTTTCTTTTTTTTTTATCGCGAGACTCGACCAGAGGGCCGATCGGAGTTGAACGTCGAGAATTTAATTTTATTATCACAAAATTAATTCTTTGTTTCGTGTATTAATTCTTGCAAGAAAAACTGAAGAAAATTGTAATAACTCGTCGGTCTCGTAGCGTCGAAGGCTCGATTCCTTTTGCACGTAACATACGTAGGGCGATCGCGAATGCACTTGAGCTTAAAAATGCGAATGTTTGAGCGGCACGTAGAATCGTTCTTTATGAATTCCCGCGAGATATGCACCTTAGAGGACACGCATGCACTACTGACCATAAATTTGGAGCCAACGAAACAGTAAGATCAACTTCCGGACATCCTTCGATGCAATTCCATTAAACTGCGATCGTGTGAAAAAAAAAATGAATCTGTAAAATTCAAAGAATAATCGAGCTCAAATTTTCGATAATATTAAAGGCGAACTAACTTGAAGTGGATCGAAGCGAGTGCAGGAGCAAGTCGACATAAAATTTACAATCAGAATTAGCATTGACATCAGTAATTATTATTTGAAACATTCTCTGCCTCGATATAATTTAAGTACTTAATAGGACTTTTGTCCAGACAGGTTCCATTGAAAGATTGCGAGACAGCTCTCCAAATTTATGAACAGCAGTGTAATTAGACATAATCTCGATCGACTAGCCCGAACAACGTGCCTCATTTGTTTCAATACAGCTATATAGTCTCTACATACTCAAACGCAATCAACAGAACACGTATAATGCCAACATATACATATTACCGACTCGTCCATACGGATTAATTAAACAGTTTATATCTCATTACAGACATAAATGATTCTACATTACTGTAATACAAGGTCGCTGAGATACTGGGCGTAGAGTTACTGTCATGCCCACGCCCTGACACGATATTTTATCCCAATTTTATCATACAGTAGTTCGTAGCTACTATCTTTCAGCATTACCTATCGGCGTATACATGTATACTATTCTTCTGCTTCCCATTGATCTTGTGATTTACTTACCACTTGCATGGAAATGGTTGTTCGTCACTCAGCATCGCTTTAATCCGCACGCCGTACTGGAGACACATAAACGAATGCTTGAATGTTACGCTTGTACGTCACCCTGCTTGCTATCTTCTTCTATCTTTTTTTTTTATTGTTTTTTTCTGTAGCATTCTGTACACACTTTGTAGCGTGATCTTGAAGCAACACTGTGTACGCGTCACGTCATATCGATCAATGATCAGGCGAAACGATAATTGGTCCTTAATGTAAATTTCTTTGTTTTTCGTTCTAAATTAACTTGACTGGGTTCGATGAAATTATTGGAAAACGCAGAGGCGTTCTTTGTGTACGCTGGTTGTTTTTCATTTTTTTTTTTTAATTATATATTTCACTTTCTCATTTGTTTGGGGGGGTTTATGGTTTCGGTGTCTTTCATTGGTATATAAATATATATGTACGAGCGATGTAATTGTTTGAGAAATTGAACGTCGTGATCGACGGAGTAAGTATATGGGAGAATTACCTCGGTTTACTGTTCCATCAGAGTAGAAATGAAAAAGTTCGTTTGGGTCGAATTTCTTGCGAATTATTGTCGAGCTAGCCAGGCGTATAATATTTTGCAATCGTAAGAAATCGCGCGGATCAAGTAGGAATGCTGTCGGTGCCTTGCAATTAATTACTGTCGTCCGGTGATTAATGACAGCGAAATTTTGCTGAAATATTAAACAATAATAAATATCACACTCTTCTTGTTAATTTATTCAGTTGACTATGGTGTAATAACGCAGCATTCCTAGCTTTGTTCCCATCGTTTCATTTATTTGACCGAAAAAAACGAGAGATACAAAATTAAATTGCACATACTCGAGTACATAACTCGTCACACATCGCATAGTGAAATAGATAATTGCGCGCAAATATGCCTAGAAACGCATACTAGAGCACATAGAAAGATTTTGAACAATGCAGGCCGTCTTTCGAATATTTTAGAGGCCCGTTTTGTCCCGCAGGTGGTCGTCAACGCTTTGGTTCAAGCCATTCCATCCATTTTCAATGTGTTGCTGGTGTGTCTTATCTTCTGGTTGATATTTGCCATTATGGGTGTACAGCTTTTCGCCGGCAAATATTACAAGGTTGGTATTCTTTTTCGACTAAAAGAGCAACGAAAGTAGAATTACACAATTTCGTCACGTAAAATGGAAATTCGTCATTGAATGAATACATTCGAACGAGCACTGTGCACCATTTAACAAATTCAACTGTTTGTCGTTTCAGTGCGTAGATGTGAATAAAACAACGCTCAGCTTCGAAATAATACCCGATAAGAACGCTTGTTTGGCTGAGAACTACACCTGGGAAAATTCGCCGATGAATTTCGACCACGTAGGAAAAGCGTATCTGTGCTTGTTTCAAGTGGCCACATTTAAGGGATGGATTCAGATCATGAACGACGCTATCGATTCTAGGGAGGTGGGTGCATCGAATATTTCGTCGGCTCAAACGATTTTATAGAAGACACGGAAATAATTGATAATAATTGTTTCGTTCTCGCAGATCAACAAACAACCAATTCGCGAAACGAACATCTACATGTATTTCTATTTTGTATTCTTCATTATATTCGGATCGTTTTTTACCCTTAATCTATTCATTGGTGTGATCATCGACAATTTCAACGAGCAGAAAAAGAAGGCAGGTGGTTCCCTCGAAATGTTCATGACGGAAGACCAGAAGAAATATTATAACGCCATGAAAAAGATGGGTAGCAAGAAGCCACTCAAGGCCATACCACGTCCAAGAGTAAGCTTTTTCTACGATTGTTTAAATTAACTTGTATTATATTCTGTATTCTTTCTGCACAGCCTTCGCAATTATTCGTAAATATTTTTCGTATTACATTTGTACCGAATCTTGTCATTCTTAAGAATTCAAGGGGTTAATTAAAATTGATTTGTTGCAGTTTCAGCGGTGACTATTTCGAACTGTAACATTTTTATATTTAGCCATTGTATATTATTAAATGGGATCAATTCTTATCAGATTAAACAATTTAGCGGATAATAAATTATAATAATAGCTCTTAAAAGGTATTCCAATCAATCTGCTTTAACGTGGCCATGTTTTTTTCTTTGTTTCCAGTGGAGGCCGCAGGGGATAGTGTTTGAAATAGTGACGGACAAAAAGTTCGATATGATAATCATGTTGTTCATCGGGCTGAACATGCTTACGATGACGTTGGACCATTATCAACAGACTCAAACATTCAGCGACGTTCTTGACTATCTGAACATGATATTCATTGTGATATTCACCAGCGAGTGTCTCATGAAGATCTTCGCCCTTCGTTACCACTATTTCAAGGAGCCATGGAACCTCTTTGATTTTGTTGTTGTTATATTGTCAATATTAGGTAATGTAATGTAATGATTAGTTCAGTCGTATGGCACAAGTGAAATTGATACGCGTTGATCAGAGAATGTACCCTGTTAGCCCTTCAAATGATCACACAACGTACATACTTCTTTCATTCTATCTTTAGTCCGTACAACCTATAGAATGGAGATGGGCATGCTCGATTTATTTCTATTGCACGCAAAGCTAGATTACATTTTTCTAAATCGGAAGGTTGGCAGGGTAAATATTTCACGTGTGCCGCAACGACTGATCAGTGTCATTACGTTATGTAGCCTTACATTGATGTTACGTATGTTGATCCTACGTGATCCTGTGTTCCCTTGTCCTCTACGATCCACGTTCCCGTGTAACTATGAACGTGCGTCCAGTCGCCACGTGCAGCACTATAGAACTGAATTTAATTGAACAAATCGTTGGCATTTTTCTATCTTCTTTTCTAAGAAAACAATTTGCCAGATGTTCCGCAATTCTGATAGTTAGATAATTTCAATATTTCGCATAAATATACATGCACATATATTGCTGTATGCGACTGGGTTCACAGACATGTTGATTGATGTAAAGACGATCATTAGTCAATGAAACGGGTAAGAACGGGTCTGTATTACGAGAATTCCATTATTTCTATCAAAATTCTTAGAGAAGGGCAATCAAATCGCTGGCCTGCTCTATTTTAAACCAACGAATGCTTGACACAGCTGTCTAGGACATTGATACATATTCTTATTCTGCAGCACCGTGCGATGCAACAGTGATCGAGCTTTAATCAACTTTTGGATTTTTCGATCAATCTGAATGCATGCTCATCCTCTTGCAAACTAGTCCGCGAATAACTTACACAACACGTGCTGATAGTCGTTAGGACTGCGATGCATGGATTTCTTTTTTTTTAATCTTTCCAAACTGTCATAAATATGTTTCATCGTACGAAAGAAAAGGGAAGGGAAATCAGATTATCCACGATACAATATCATTCATTATAACGAAACCGCTTAAAAATCAGACTGCAAATGGGAATGCACAGTCTTTTTATTTTCTAGATATTTTTTCACTCAGTGAATGAATTAGAATCAGTAACATCGATAGTACTGCGTGCAAAAATCTTCCCTTTCATTGATACAATAAAGATGCATGGGACTTTTAGAGTATCCCTGAACCTAGATGGCACCACCTTAACCTAGATCGCACTTGACTCTGATCCCCTCTTGATCTCACTCAATAGCGTTACAATATTTTCAATTATCACTGCACCGTTCAATTAAAATATGCACACGTTCCCCGCAGGTCTGGTTCTCAGCGATATCATTGAGAAATACTTTGTATCGCCGACGTTGCTCCGTGTAGTAAGGGTGGCAAAAGTCGGTCGTGTGCTTCGTCTCGTAAAAGGTGCCAAGGGTATACGAACTCTCCTCTTCGCCCTGGCCATGTCGTTACCAGCCCTCTTCAATATTTGCCTACTACTGTTTTTGGTGATGTTTATCTTCGCGATTTTCGGAATGTCGTTCTTCATGCACGTGAAAGACAAGAGTGGACTGGACGATGTGTACAACTTCAAAACGTTCGGACAGTCCATGATATTGCTATTCCAGGTAATCAAACAATTTCTTGCACACAATAAACGAAAATTGTTAGAATATTATTTCGATACTGGTGTGTGTTGTACACAGAATTCGAGCACCAGTTACTTAGTCTCAGATTAAGGCTGAATGAAATTACTCGGTTCAATTGTATAATAATGGCAATTTTTATTAATCGGATATTAATGCATTCAAATTAAACTAAATTCAATTAAGTAATACCACTTAATTCTGTGCATTCTGTAGATGTCAACGTCCGCCGGTTGGGACGGTGTCCTCGACGGTATAATAAACGAGGAAGACTGCCAGGAGCCGAACAACGAGATAGGATATCCGGGCAACTGTGGCTCGTCCACGATCGGTATCGCCTACCTTCTCTCGTACCTGGTGATCAGTTTTCTGATCGTCATAAACATGTACATCGCCGTCATCTTGGAGAATTATTCCCAGGCGACAGAGGACGTCCAAGAGGGTTTAACGGACGACGATTACGACATGTACTACGAGATCTGGCAACAATTTGATCCAGACGGGACGCAGTACATCAGATACAATCAGTTATCCGATTTCCTGGACGTGCTGGAGCCACCGTTGCAGATACACAAGCCGAACAAGTACAAGATCGTCTCCATGGACATTCCCATATGCAAAGGGGACATGATGTTCTGCGTGGACATCCTGGACGCCCTAACCAAAGACTTCTTCGCGCGCAAAGGTAATCCGATCGAGGAGACGGCCGAAATCGAGGTTCAGACGCGTCCAGGTGAGACAGGCTACGAGCCGGTCTCGTCAACATTGTGGCGTCAACGCGAGGAGTATTGCGCGCGTCTAATACAGAACGCATGGAGGAAGCACAAACAGCAACGTCTAGGCGGGCCAAGCGAGGAAAGTGACGACGCGGACACGGATCCACGAGTCAGGCAGACCGCGGTGCTCGTCGAGAGCGATGGTTTTGTGACGAAGAATGGTCACAGAGTAGTCATTCATAGCCGATCGCCTAGCGTCACTTCGAGAACCGCGGACGTCTGATCGGCGACCATAATGTCCCTGGCACCGCCGCCGTCGTAGCTAGCGCCACCACGAGCCGTTAACTAATTATGGCGGTCGTCCGCGCGACGATAGCTTCATACGCAGGATCGTCAACGAACTGCTATAGAGTACCACATTAGACGCGTCGTTATTACAGAGCGTCTGTCGTTGATACTGCTCGCGAGGAGCAGCGGCCTCACGGACCTCGCGCACGCTTTCCATCGACAGCCTTATAGTTGTATAAAGAAACAAAAAAAAAAAAAAGAATTACATTCCTCCAACGAGTTGCCTTTAATCCACTGTAAACGCTACGATCGTTGAGAGATACGTCGCTAGCAGTTGAAGACACGAGGGACACCACGGGAGAAAGATGTAAAACGGAAGGGGCGGGATTGCGATTCGGGCGAGCCGTTCGTGAACGAGACGCGATTAGTGAGACGACACAGAGAAACATAGACTGCTGCATTGTCCGTGCTCGTTTATCGATAATAGGTCCTCGGTACTCTCGTTCGCGGCGCCAGAAGGAATATGGATGAGAACTGTTCGCCGTTTCAACGAGGTTCGAGGCGAATTCTATACGAAGAGGAATCGAAGGACAAGAAGAACTGACGGAACATACAAAAGGAACACAGACGCCAGTGTCGGCGTACAGAGAAGTGTACTCGACCACGGTCGACGCAACCTTCGAGTGGACTTCCCCCCACTTCAGAAAATAAATCAGGACTCGAAGGTGGCGTTGCCGTCGCGCTAAGAACTCCTGCCTTCGATGGACTTCATTACGCACTTCTTACCGGTTCTATTTTCGTTCCTTGCTCTTTGTTTCTTTTTATATTTACGTTTTAGAGTGATCGTACGATGACGATCCGCGCCGGCTGCGTTAACTGCACGCATACTCGAGACGCAATGAAACGAAATCATGTTCCCGCGCGGCTGATAATAACAGGTAGACCTACCTTCTCATGATGGTGGATATATTGTCGTGTTCGCGGCAGAGAGGAAAATACAAAAGCAGCGATCGTTTTCACATCTTACTTCTAGAGGGAAGATTAACACGGTACAGCCGATTCGTATAAAAACAAATTCTATCCGCGTATATTGGATTTTGTACATGCTTTTGGAACAGCGTTTGAAACACGACGAACGAAAATGTTTAAAAAATATACATATATATATATATATAAATAAATATATGTATATATGTATATGCATATAATATAAAAATCAATGTTGATTCGTTGCGGTCGAGGTTCGTGGGTGACATTTGTTCATTTTTGATCGGTTATCCTGGTCATCGTACTGTGGTGTATTAAAAAAACAAACGAGAGAGTTTTCTGAACTTTAAAACTGAGAAACAATGAGACGAAAGAAAATAAAGGAAAGAAAGAAAACGACGGAACAACGGAGAAAACGAAGACATTGATGAAGATGCCGATCATAGCTGACGATAATAGTGAGGATGATCATAGAACGCTTAAGATAACGATTATAATTGATGATGATCATGATCATGGTGAAAAAGTATTGACAATGTGAAATGTACGCGTAGTTTACTACATTCGCTCGGCTTCAACAAATTTTACGCAATACGTTGCGCGAATATCCGATCGCGCGGCTTTGTTTTATCTGGACCCTCTTACTTCTCTGTTCCTCTTCTCTATTTCGACATTCAAATACACACGATTAAGGCTACAGAACTATTGAATCTATATATTATAATAATCTGCCACTTTTATAATCATACCACCGATTATTCTTTGAATAACATCGAGTTTTATTTGCGACGTCGAGTCTAGGGAGAAAATGGCCGATCGCAAGCGATCGGTAAGACAGTTGTTCACCTAGCAACCCATTTCTTTTCTATTCTTCCATTGACAAATTTTTGCGCGGGGACAAGTCGTTCTAGATTCAACTGTATCGTTTGTTAATTGTAAGTAGTAAAGGCGCTTTGATCTTTTGTTTCTAATTACTATGGATAAATTATTGCCAAAAAGGAACGGAGAGAAGGGTGTCGACTATAAATTTCGCAATCATCATCGGCTAGAATACTTACACACGATTTGCAAAACTTACACGTGACACACAATTTTACACACGACGTAGTGATGCGCTTTGGAATAAATGAATATACATAATAGTGTAACGTTATTCGAATAATTGTAATCGGCAACCGTACGCCCGTAAACCCGTCTCGCAGTAAACGAGTAGTGGATCGTTTAAACGAGTGAAGCGAATTAGAGGACGCACATTTAAATACGCCGAAGAGAATTCACGATTCACTCATTCTCAGTTACTAGCGTGGATATCGGCACAATTTCTTTCCTTTCGCCGGCTTACGTGACCAGCATTCGTAACAGATATTTAAACGTTGATTATTAAATTGATAAATATATTTATTTAATTACTTATTAGGGGACTGTACTCTTGTTTGCAGTAAATTGTTACCACTTTATGAATCATAGATTTAACATTATGAATGAATTTGAATTCGATTTATTGCGCGTTGGTTATGTGAAATTCTTTACATTGTTACAAATTTAAATACAGTTTTATTGTTATTTATATTAATTAGGATTGAATTAGTAAATTAAATATTTAATCAACTGTTAACTATATATTTGACGAATTCGGGGTTACGAACGAAGGTCGACTGATCTACAAATTAGGAGCCAATGATTTCTATCTTCAGCGAATTTTAGTGCACTCGTAATTTTGTCCGATGATAGAAATTCTTTACGGAACTTTGATTAATAATATATTATCTTGACTATAGTCTGTAACGTCTATAATTTTTGTCTACTTAAATAGACTTAAAGCAAATGAAATTGTACAAGATTAGTTTCGATTCGAGTGTTCATCGTTTTCGAATCTCTGTTACGAATAACTTGGGGCAAGAACATTGTGTCAGTCTACTGGTTCAGCTTAATCATGGATGCCAAAATGGTAGTTAAGTTTTCACGAAAAAAGAATTGTCGAAAATGTGAAGGATTATTTACTTTGTTATTTCAAATATTTACTGTACAGCTCCGTTGAATCATCAAATGTGAATAATCTCTCCAAACAAAAAAGAGAGCGAAACAAACGGTGCAGATCTGGCTAAAGAAAATTGCATTACGTCGTACAATTTTCGCTTGCTATTCGAGAAACTGCACGATTGTCCGTGGACAGCAAAATTTACCATTAACCAAAAATTCGGAACAATTGCAACCGAACGATTAAAACAATCCGATGCTTCGCGGACGAAGGTGAATCCTTCGTGTTTCCAGAACAATTTCGAACGGGTTTACGCGCTAGATAATGCATCATGGAGGATCGTGTTCCTAACTTCGCTCATTGCACCGTTCTGCCCGCCAGACAGCGCGGACAGGATCGTCCGACGATTCGAAAAGATATTCAAAATTCTATACTTCGACGAATCTCGTGTGAAATTTCCTGGGATCCGTGGATCGTTAATAATTATCATGGCGCACGATTCTACCACGAGACAACGACCTCAAATCGCAACGCTCCCGCGCGACGTACGCACGCGAATATCGCGTGAAACGAATCGACGGGGCTCGTTGCAAGACAAGTATGCACACGGACAGAAAAAGGAGAGTTCGTTGATCAATCGATCTACGGTTACGGCAATGGAAGGTTCACTTTGCCGTGCATAGTGGAGTTCAACGTATATTATACACGTAGAGTACTAACCACGAGTGAACGTTATCCCGTGCCGGCGCAATCTCATATTCGTGCTGGCGTCGCGGTAACGATGCAGGGGACAAAAAGATGTGTACATGCGTGCGGGTGTGTGTGCGTGTGCGTGGCATGTGTGTATTTAACGCGGATTGCGCGATCGTTATTTTTCTACGTTTACATCCGCGATCAGTGAAACGGGCTCGAAAAGTAGAGGGACACAGAGAAAAGGAACGAGGAGCGGCACCGAATCATTATTCGGGGGGTGCATGCAAGGGATCTATGCGCGACCCGTTTAAACAGGTGTCGCCGTCGGCGACGTGATGCGGAAACGCGGTGAACAAACGAACGTAGTGATCGTTCTCGCTGGTCGAAAACGGATTTGATGCGGTGATATGCTCGCGGCTCGCTCGAAGGATCGTATCTGGAACGTGTTGTTGCATGAACGACGACGGGGACGCGACGTAGACGACGGTCAACGGACGTTACGTCGGCCAGGGAACGATATACAAATCTCCCGGGTAAAATAACGAAGAATGAAAAATCGGTCAGGGAAATATACGTAAACCTTGTTGAATAAACACGCCGGACGACGCGGGACAAGTCACCGGATAACATGGAAACGGTGTAAAAAAAATTGTTCATTATTTTAAGCTACGAAGGCTCAAAAGGAGGGTGAGGATCATTGTAAATTATTCGTACAAATAATTCACAACACTATCGGTGTCGAGTCCGCTTTGTCAAAGTATTTTAGAGAGGCCTGTCCGATATTAATATCCTCGTACCTTTTCTACGTATATTATAATTGCATTTCACGATTCGCGTCGCGGGCCACTCGATGATCCTTTCGTCTCGATGAAGGTCGTCGTTCTTCGTTTCTTCTCAGACTCGGCTTTCTTACGCTCTGGAATCTCTTTTTCTTAAGCGATTCTGGGATCCCAATCTACTTACATATATATATATATATATATATATATATATATATATATATATATATATATATATATTATATATATATATATATTATATATATATATCCGCACGATCATCAATTACAATCGGGTTCATCGCGTCATACCTATTGTATCTCGGTAATAATGCTCTGCAACGAAAAGCAGGGGCACGCGGTTCACGCCTAAACAACAGAAATATTATAGTGCCGTTGCTGTTCACGCACTTTCGCAAGATCTCGACAATTTTCTAGGCTCGCGTTGTTCGAATGTGGCCCCCTATGGAAAGTTCGATACGATCTCGTCGACAATTCGAAACGACACCGAAACGTGTAACTGATACAAACACATTCTATGAATCTATACATAAATCTATACATACATTATTGTACACGGAGCACGACGGACGACGACGATTACGACGACGCCGACGATAACGACGACGACAAGGAAACGAAACGAAACGAATCGAGGCACGAGATCGATCGACGACGATTCATCTTAATTCGTCGATCCTTCTACGATCGAAGTACGACGTATCTGATGGTCCGTCCGGGCTCACTGTCTAATTACTCCGATACCCCCTCTCGCCCCTTTTTACGTTTCGACCCCTCCCGTCGCTGTAATATGTGCAAATAATTCGATAATAATCAAATGGTTTGTACGCATATAATATACATATATATTTTCGATACTACTTTGTCGAATGGGCAACCGTGAACTTCTAGAAGCAATAAAAACTCTCGAGACACGCGACAAAACTGTTCGAAGGTTTAAAAAAAGAAAAAAGTGAAAAAAGACGAAGAGATATAAAATAGTAAGACGTTTAGACGGGGCGTGACGAATGAAACAAGATGGAATCGCGTAGCAGAAAGTGTACCGAAACGCACTGGCCTCTTACTAACGATAACAGATCAGGCGGATCGCGTTAGGAAAATCGTTCTTCCCCGAGATGCGTAACAAATGTACATCATTTCTTCTCCTTCTTCTACTTCTACTACGTCTTCTTCTTCTTCTTTCTCCTCTTTGTCTGCAGTGCTTTTTATCGGAACGCGGAGGGTGTTCACGATTTTTCATAGCCGAATGTTCGACTGAATCGCAACTTCCCCGGGTTTTCAGTCGCATTCGTGACATTCGGTTGTGTCGAATCTTTCGCAGTTGCGGGGAAGGAAAAAGCGTAAGAAGGTCGGGAATAATACGCGCCACGAAGGATCGCCCGGAGATTCGTTTTGGGCGTAGACGCTCGGGAACGGAGGGAAACGTTCGTTCGAACGGCCAAATTTTGCTACGGTTGCGTGAAAGAAACATGGGGGAGGGGGTTGGAAGAGTATGCGTGGTGTGCTTCATTGAATTTTCGTTCGTTTTATCAAAAACAAGGCAAAGAAGACAAAAAAAAAAAACAACGTACCATTAAATACCAGCTTTTTGCGCGACGACAGCTGTAATATATTAAATGAACAAAACAATACATACATACATACATATAGGGCTTTCCTTCGTTAAGCGAGGTAAGACGAGATTTAAACGTACTCTCTCCGTGGATGATACTGCCGTTACGCATTGTATAAAGAGAAATGAAACTAAGTTAACTAATCGTAAATGCACGAAATTTTCTTAAACGGATAGCGAATAAAAAAAAAAATTAAAAAATAAAAGGGCTTTGTAGTGTCTCGAAACTCTCGAAAACTCATTAACCTAAACGTCGTCAGATAATAATAATAATAAATAAATAATATTAATAATAATAACAGCAACAACAACAAAAAAGAGGGAAGAAGAACGATGAGTACAGAAAGGCTATTAAATAACAAAGACGATATAACGAAGATAAAACAAAAGCAAACATTCTAGGGCTGATCTATAACAGAAAGGAAGGTTGAATAAAAAATCAAAGAGAACAAACACACTCACACAGAGAAATCATCGAGTAAAGTATCAAGCTGCGGAGCCTGTCGGCCAGTATAATGAACAAGCAACTGCCATGGGTCAACAAGCTAGATAGACGAAATGTGGTAGGAAGTCATTTAAGCAAAAAAACAAAAAAAAATACAATTTTAACGAGCTAGCTGTCGAAAAAAAGCAAACAAAAAGTTAAATAAAACATTACACGCGAAGGATCGTCCATTCAAATGCGTGCTCTGTGAGTGCTTAGTGCGCGCATGCGCGAACGCTTGTCGCAGCGAGCGATTCGCGAGCGATGCGCGCGAGCAAGTAAGTGAGAGCCATCGAGACAGAGTGCGTGCGAACGTGTGTGCGTATGTGTGTGCGTGTGAAAGGAAGAGAGAGAGCATAATACCTAGGGAAAAAGAAAGCAAGAGAGAGAGGGAGAGAATGAACACGAGCGCAAGTGGGAAACGAGAAGAAAGCGAGAGGGATTAGTGAGAAAGTGAGGGAGAGAAAGAGAGAACATAGAAGAACTCCTCCGTTGAATGACATTCATTACTATTAAACAGAATAAAAATATGGATTATTTGCACAATATTATAAATAATTACTATGTTTACTACGATTATTAAATTAAAGAGCAAATAATAAAAGGGATAAAAAAACTGTTGTTAAATAATTAATACGAAAGTGGGGGATGAAACGAAGAAAATAAATAGGACGAAACGATTTTAGCTGAAGACCGATATCGAATTCAAGTCAAAAATTATAAAAAAAAAAAAAAGAAAAAAAGAAAAGAGAAGGAAAAACAGAATGGACAAGAGGAAGTGAAATCTGAAGGATAAACGAAGTAAAGGAGGTGACGAGGATAATATGATGATCTAGGTCCGAGGAAATGATGGAGGAGGAAACGATTCGTTTGTTATCGATTAGTTAACGATCATCCTTACATTACATTATTGTAATTATATAAAGTAAACGATTATTACCGTAATAGTTACAATTAACAAGTTGTTACCGCTTTGTTATACATAATATAATTAATATACTAAGATTAAAGAAAAAAAGAAAGAAAAAAAGAAAAGTAAGCGAATGCATCGTTGATTCGTCCTTTACTTATGTAGATAACTAAATAACGATTCGACTCTATTATTGTTTTCAATGTCTTCACCGTATTCCTTCGTTTGCTACCCGATTTCGTTTCGTTGTCGAAAAAAGATTCGGTTTTGTCGGCTTACCTCGCCCGGCCACAATATACACACGTTTTACAGAGATATTTTCAATAAACGAAAAAGCTTAACACTCATACGGTTGTTGTCCTTATCATCACTGGAACCTGTGATTCATGGAACGTCCGCTATTTTTATAGCCTTGCACAAAAATCATATCCCTCTTCAATTCATTTCACGACCCAGGCCCTTGCAACGTATATCGTGAAAAATTCATCTCGAGTCGATTTGATATTAACTGTTACACAACAAAAAAATCTTCAAAAAGATATTTCATTCATCCTCCGAATCTCTATGAATATATCCTGCAACGGTTTTACACAAAATCGTGACGAAACTGCATTTACTTTCATGCAACATACATACATTCGTGTATGTACAAATAGACCGGTAAACGGGATATAAAATTATCCGGTCAGCTATTTCCACCGTTAATCGACGATTTCGTTTCAGCTATCGGGTTTTTTTTGTCCCGCGCAAAATAAAGTCACTTGCCCTGAATTAATACTGAAAGCGGCTTTCTCCTTGCTTCACCGATGAGATACGTTACGTACTTACATACATCATGTCCCGTGTCTTTGGCGAACCGTATATGGTTCTCTGGACCGAAATGATGCAGCTTGAATACTTAATTTCGAAAGAATAACGCAATCTCCTTGGTCGAGCTGGACCTTTGAACACTTATCGCACTCGTAAGGTATACGTATGCAATATATCTTATGGCAGCACAAAAAATCCTCACAGGGATTACGACTTTCGCGAGTCGTACGGTGCATTTAATTTTTCTTAACTCTTTCGTTTCACCTTTTCCTGAAATATCCGCGAATATTATTGCACGTTTCGATTGGCGTGCCCGAGAAAAACAAACGGAATTGGTTCTTTTTCCTGCGATTCTTTTTTTATATAATACACGGTTTCGTAATACTAATTTTAGATACTTTAAAATCGAGCTTCAAGTGTGGAAGAGTTATTTCAGCATCTGACGGTGGACAAAATTAATGTTCCCTGTGATGATACAATTTTTGTAAGTGGTCGCTTGAACAAAAATGATAAAATATTGTGCGACTTTTATGGATTTTCTTTAAATCCATGTTTAAGACCTACAAAAATAAAGCAGAAAGTGTTACAAAGATCTGAAGGTTCCTCATAAAATATGTATGGGCTTTGGAAGATTTCGCAAAAAAGAAAAAAATTCTGATTCTAATTTTTCTTTTATATCTCGTTCCACTTGAAAAATTTTTAGTTATTTAAATTTCTATATTCGTCGATATTAAAAACCTTGGTTTACAATTTAATGTCATACTTTATAAGTATATGTTCGAATGAAAAATATTTATCTTCTTGCCGCAACAAGATAAACGCTTCAACTCTCTAATTGTAAGAGGGAAAGAGAGCCATGTCGCACATTCCAACGGCGTTAATACACATTAAACGTGACAATCGCACGTTTTTTTCTTATTCTTCACTGGAGTACATGTGCGCCAATATATTTTAATATTTTTTAATTACTTCTTTCTACTTTAATTTCTTCTTTTTATTTTTCTGCCATGTACTTGTACTTTTTGCGAATTGCTTCTTGCTGTTCTAGTAGCAACTAGTCTCTATGAAGTGAATTATTATCTCAATTTTTATATTAATTGAACATTTTTTAGTTAAAAGAAAAAAATAAATAAAAGCACAAGGTCAACTGAAATTGAAACACGTCAGCTGACCATAAGCACCGGGGGAATCTCTATTTATAATATTGTCTCTTACATTCGCGATGTGACGCATAACTTCAGCCTGACGTAATTCAGATCTGGAATGCAGCACAACTTAAAGTTTAATCGCAACAAAAAAAATTAAAAAGAAATGTACGCATGCAGTGTCATCGGTTCAAGGCCCCTATGACTCAATTCAAACGGAGAATTATCGATTATTCCCTTATCAATAAATAGTTTACAATATGAAAACAATCTTGCTCACCATTATAGCAACAAAAGAACATTTCATATGTATGTAATAAACGAATGAAATACTTAACATTCATGTGTATAATTTAAATGAGCATAACTATTGACGTTAAAAGAACCGCCTCCATAAATTCCTCTACTTCCGTTTCCAACCGAAGAATGGCGCCATTCTACCATACCAGCAGAGTTTTAACAAAGAGAGTTTCTATGTGATGCACAATGCGATAAAGCAGTGCCGATCATGCTGGAGCTCCTTACTTTTTCCTCTCCATCCACTGACCTTAGAGAAATCGGGTATATTCTTACAAACCTAATTCTACCTGAAACCAAGCATCTTCCCCATATAACATTAGCAATATTACTATCATTGTGGCAAAAATATTTAGCCCAAGCATCCCACAGACTCCTGAAATTCATATGTTGAAGAAATACCGATTCCAAAGCAAACGATATTATTCCTAGTCACAAACATTATAATACACCTCATCTGTCGTGCGTGGGTGCGTAAGATGCGTGCACGATTTACCGTGTGTGATTCTGCGCGACACTACGGGGGAAGTCTAGGGTAATGGGTGGGGTCTAAACGATGAATCCCTTCTCTTCTCATATCAGATTCGATCTGATTCGAGTCAGTTTCGCGTAGTCCAACGGCATCCTTTGTCTACGACAAAGGTTTGTAATACGTGTTTCAGTCGATGCCCATGTAATGGCAGCGCTAACGAAGCGCGAAGGGAAGAAGAATTACAAGATCGTACCAAGTGTTTCGAGGCTGATCGTACACTTACCGTGATTTTCGAACGCGATCGAATCTCACTGTTTCGTAGCGTTCAGAAGCCAGATAAACGAATACGTTTAAGTTTAAACGAAAGCTTGGTCGGGACGCCGCTCTTTAGAGTTCATCTGTCAAGATAACGAGCGTATTGCGAGAGCCTGGGGGAAGAGGTGTGGAGATCTTATCGACATTATCAGTGCAACACCGGATGTATTCGATTTGAGTCGTAGCTTGACAAGTTTTTTTTTGCGATCTGCGATGTGCACGAATTGTTGTTACTGACTTGTTCTGGGTCTCGAGAAATTTTTTCGTTTAATTATTGGCAAATGTACAGAAAGCTTCGCCGTTCGCCCAATACTTAACTGAATCACTCGCGACTCAACGTCTGCATGCAGGTTAGCAGACAGTATTATTCTATTTATATGCATACACGTAATGGTGTATAATTGTTTATAATGGAAGCCCTGTTTCAAGGTGTTCACTGTGTAAACATATCGGTACGAATATAATCGAAAAATCGACGGTTAAGTAAAATGTAATCCGACAGACGATTGTGAGGAAGTGTTTCCCGTTCGCATATTTTTACACGTTTTCCGCATTTCTATACGTACACGTATATACGTAATTGTAAGTATAATACCAGTTCATTCAAATTAACGATGCGTTATTATTTTTGCCGTGAACAATTGCGGTTTAAAGTGTTGTATACTTATTTTTCATCGGGTTTCCGAAAATTTCCATGGATTGTATACATTAATTATTGTAATCTTTGTTCTAGGTAGCACAGTATATTTAAGTAGATAAATTATTTATTCTTCATGGAAAAGAGAAGCATCAGTGGGAGAGACATCCTAAGAATGGATGGTCTTTTGCCACCAACTCGACACTTGCCTGTTTGTGATGCAGTGACCTCTTCTGTCAAGAAGAAGGAGAAAAAGTGGTCGCTCGGTGGAATATTGAAAAGAATATCTTCTATAAGGGATTGTGATAGTTCCTCCAACGACGAAGAAATAGTATACTGTACAAGGCAGTCAAAGCCACGCACAGTATTCAATAAGAAATCACATAATGTGATTCTGCATCCAGTTGACAGGAGCTTGAATCAACATTTGAATAATAACGATTCAAATGACACTGCTTCTAGATCAATAGATGCATCGAGCTTACAAAGAGAATCTATAAATTCCCGTAGCAGTGATGGATCATTAGAGGGTTTAAGTAAAAAAGCACGAAAGAGCAAATTGAAGGCTCGAATAGAAGCAAAACGTGACCGTATTTGTGCAGACAGTAGCTCAGACGAAGGCTCACGTATATCAAGCAACTCGTTGACAAGATATCAGAATGAAATTGCTATGCAGAGTGCACAAAAAAATACTTCTAACAATAGGAGAACTCGTGCTGCACGAACGGAACGTTACATAAAACGTTTATCCAAAGAAGAGGCTAACAGGTTTCCTGAAAATCTGAGTAACATAGCTAACAAGCGTAACAGTCTTGAGTTCATGAACGAAGAACAATCATCTATAAGAATCGATTCAGACAGATTGTCGCGACATTCGCAACAATCGCCGCGTTTTATTAGTTACTCTAACAGTAACACCTTCCCCGTGCAAAGATCTGTTGAAGTCTCGCGACAATCTGGAACAATTGCATCCAATTACCAAGCAAGATCATCGAATGATCTCGTCAAACATCCGGCGAACGAACATATCAGAGATATGAATCAAAATAATACATACGCGAAACCAAGTATTTTGCACAAAAGCAAGGATTATGTGAGACAAGAGGAGAAAGGTTATCCTTTCAATACGTCCACAGCTAGTGCAAGTTACGTTGATCCACACGATTATGCGAGAAATCATGAATTTGCAAGTCAAAGTTCTTTACCCCCCGAACCTCCTCCAAGGGATCCGCGTTGTCGAGTTTTCGGTTACAGTTGTAACTCTTTTCCATTTAATGGAAAGTGCAACCTGACAAGGTACGATGATACCTTGCGTGCGAAAATGAACGACATTCACGAGGTGACAAAGGATCACTTAAAAAGCCTTAGAACCTACGAATCGAATAGCGAAATCGGTTGGTACAGATCGGCTAAGCAATGCCCTCGACGGCCGTTGTCTTTAACCGTGAACCCAACGGAGCCTTGCAATTTATCGGAGTGTACAAATAATAAACATAATTCGACTGGTAGGCATGTAGACGAATCGATATTTACAGAAACAGAAGCGATGAAGTGTCGAAGGAGGAATGATCGCAACGATCAGCTCACTTCTAGCTTTAAAAACTACGACAATAAAATCTGTGGAAATAAATCATCAACCACTTACATTAAAAATATGCGGAATAATAATTCCGTGCCCCCTACTCTCAGTAAATCTATAGATTCCCCGAGCACAAGGTTACCTGCGCGATCAGTTACGCAAGAACAGTCTTACGAATTAACAAGTAATACACCCACAGTGACCACTGTACCAGAAACAGCGGAAGAAAAGCTGTCCCCTATCGAGCAAGAAAAAGAAAGGAGAAGAAGTTCAAAGAACCTGGAAGAAGCTCTCACAGAGTTAGAAGCAATTTACAATAGCCTTCGTTTAGGGGATGAAGATCTCCTTGACAGAGCAGAAAGACGTAGTATGGAGGAATACAGTCTTCGTTGTGCACAAGCGAATACTGTTCCCTTCATTTCTGAAGATTCAATAGATCGAACGAAAGACGATATGGCTTACAGACGAATGCATCCAAAGGAGAGGCCTGCATCCTTGTCAGAAGTTGCCGGTCAATCTGTATTCTCTAATATCAGCTACCTGATAGCTTCGCCAGTCTTGTCACGCAAGGATCCAGCCGATGATTATTTATGCACAACGAATTATCCAACACGTCGAGATGAGCCGGATGTGACACGTGACGACGTCGTTTATCGTAGTTTTTATCACGCTAATAGCACGTTAAAAGTGGTCGATCCACAACCACCTTTTGGTATACCTTTAGGGCCGGTCACAAGCGCCACTGAAAGCGACTATTTGCACACAACACCTACTAAGCCAGACCATCCACGTTCATTGTACATACCACAGTGCGAGCCTGACATCGTTACGGACGATCTGGCCTTTAGAACACTCAGGAAAGATGCCAACACGTCAAAGAGTAACGTGGAAAGGAAAAGGAACCAGGAAATCACTCTCGGCGCAAAGAAGAAACGAGCGGTCAGATCTTTGTCCGCTAATTTGTACGGATTAATTAATCAAGATACGATACAACTTCGTAGGGAGCCCAGTTTTCAAGAGATCAAGGATGGGATGTGTAACACAATTGTAGATATTAAGTCTTTGCCAGTACGGTCCGATAGGCGTGTCGTTAGCGATGGTGAACTTTCCGATTACGACACTCGATGGCGTACCGATAGTATATTAAAAAACACCAATACCGATATTAATGGGAATCATCCGTTTACCAATGCCAATAGAAAGAAGCTACGCGTTTATGTTTCACCCTCCAACAAAGTGCAGAGCTTTGAAGAGGAGGATGAAATAGGCAAGGTATCAGAGAACTCTGCGGCATCCAATGACATACTGTCAAAGGCTCTGAACAGTGAATTCTGGCAAGATTGCGTGCAAACTAAATCTCATGATGACGATTCAGCCAATCAAGATACAGAAACTGATTTCACGGCTTACACTCGGCTATGCCAAGATTTGGTTAATCTCATTGAAGGACAGAACGATACGGAAGTAAATCCGACTGTGGAAAAGGGTGTTTCGGACGATAATAATAAAATGAAGGAATCCTCCATTCTGTCCATTCAGTCTTTAGGTAGTCATTATGCCGAGGGTACTAACGAGGATTTTAAAGACAACGCTGATAAGGACGATATAGACGAACTAACGGAATTCCTCACGAAGCCTAAGAACGAAGATTCCGAGAAGACTGACGATAACACGTTCGATTTCTATCTTCGTGTCGCGGACGAAAATGTTAAACTAATTGCGGAGGCGTTCAGCAGCGTGGCAGATCACTTACGTGATAGTCGCGTAAGCCAAAAGAATTCGTTGACGTCGCGACGGTCTGAAATAGAAGCCGATAGTACGGCGCCCAATATTAGTACTCGTAGCTCCGTTACTTATAGTCTAGACGACAGTAATGACGATCTTTCTAATTCATCAAAGACCATCGACGCATTGAATGTAGTTCCTAACGATGAGAGAGCGTTAACCGTAAACGGGAATGATCAGAAAGAGGTGGAACTGGAAGAGACGAAAATTGATTCGAATACAGACGCAGAACTCGGTCTGTCCAAAGCTGTTCATGATTTACAGTTAGCTGCGGCTAGCTTGTGCCAGCATGAACAGGAAATCGATGAACTGGAAGCGTTATTGAAAAAGGGCCCAAGTAATACTAATACGGCTTGTGTCGGTAACGTCAGAGAGAATAAAGAGGATAATAAATCGTTATCAAATGTTGAAAATAATTTGGTGTCGCGCAACGAGAATATAACAGACGATGATGAGAACGAAACTGTAATATTGACCGACGATAATTCAGGGACTGATGAACATGACCCAAATTGCGAAGGTGAGAGCACAGAATGCAAGGATAATTGTGAATCGTATGGCATCTCCCGTTCGACTGAAATGCGCATTTCGTATGTCACTAACCTTATAACCGTGTTGATAACTACATACTCTATGGTTTTGCTGGCTTGTTTTCTTGCACTGCTTTTAGCGACCGTAGCAGCATCATGACTGGCCCTTTAACGACAAGTGTCTTAATGCATTTTGTGATTAGAAAGGTTTGAATTCGATGCGTTCTAATTATTTTGAGGCTGTTATTATTTGAACCATGTTACTAATGTCGTAGGTCTCCCGGCATATGATCATTCATGATGTGAACCATTCTATACGAGTGAATAACTAACTGATACACAACGCTGTTGAGCGACATGCAGCAGGACTATTGAGTTTTGTGTAAGATCGAGTTTCTGTGGACTGTTTCCGAAGGAATGATTTGTTCTTCTTGTTCTTGTTAATGTTGTTGGTTTTAATAAAGTTTAAGCGTTAACCATGCTGTTGAACTTTATTTGATATGTTCACATTTATACGTACGAACGTATGTTTTATTCTGGAAAAAATTATATGAGCTCCTTGGTTCGAAGTCGTTGAAAAATGATTCCCTGTCCAGACTTAATGACATTGTAATATATCAAAATTAACTTGATAGATTATAATATTTTCATCGTTATATTCCCCAGACGTTTCTGTTAACATTATCTACAATAGACATCAGTAGGGTCGATAAAATTGTTTCCTTATCTTGGTGGTAACTGCGTATTTTTTTATTGAGAAATTAATCTATGTCCTCTTTTTTTTTGATGACTAAGGATATAGACCATATAGATAGAATCACGCCGTAGTGCTTTTACCAATCTAATGAATCTTTTTATCAGGATGTGGAGACCATAGGATTATACTATAAAGGATGTTTGGCGCATTGAATCCGAACATTGATCGTATTTTGTACTACCGTAACAGGGTTAGGAGGGGTTTACTAAAACGTTGAGTAGTTATCGATTGCAGACTACTATGACGTCACCGTGGATCACGCCACATCCCCGCCCATTGAAACTCAAGTTCTGATTGGTTCACGTGTAGGCCGGCTATCTATATCGAAAGCATACCATTGACATTGCAGGTCAAATCCTTGGGTTCTTACATGTACATAAATTAACTTGTACTTTGTTATTCATTGTAATTCGGCATTATTTAGGTGATTTAAAATGTTTCTTATCTTTGTTCTCTCATGTTAACTGAAATTATACGGGTATAACACTAAAAATTCCAAAGTGCATGCTATTAGCTTCGTCGTGAAAATGGCGGGAAATTTCAAATGGAAATTGTATTCGAATTGAATTCTTACTTTTTCATAAAATGCACTGCAATGTTCAGATGATTCTTGTTGTAATTTTTAGATTACAATATATACGAAGCTTTCCTAGAACATAATATAATAGATTGTGTCAAATTGTTCCGTAATTTCCCCATTGATTATCTCAGTTTGAAGCTCGTGAATATCAAGATGGCCGCTACAGGATCGAGCATGTATAGAGTTATCGGTGGCTGCGCTGGCGTTGTTAGTCTTGTGAGAGTAGGGTACGTTCAGTTTCGTCAAAATATACGCAGTATTCGCGAAACCTCAATGTGCGAGAGGTTACAAATTTGACATGTGTATTAGACGTGTCTTAGATATAAAAGAAATGATAACACACGTATTTTTTCCATGCGAATACTGAGTTGTGCTGCTCCAGTGCGGGTTACGTGTTACCACCGCAAGTATAGAATCGACTAACGGTGTATTCTATTAAGTTCATAATACAGAAGCACGTGGTGTATTTCTTTCTCTGGTAGCAGCGAGTCTACGGGAATAACCATCCTGACCGAGGAAAGATTCACAGAGATCCGATCATCACGATCGATTATATCCTAAGGAATGTAAGAGCAACAAAATCATTTGCGAGCTGCATGCTTTGAAAGTAATAATAGTTTTCTGTCCCAGTTTAATCTGTCATAATCCGTCTGTGAGATAAATAGGATCTCGTTCTCGACGTACAACACGCAACTGATAATGTCATAAATGATCTCTGTCGAACAGCTGTTTCACCGTCACATGTATATACGTACATTGCGTTTACCCTCTGCCAGTGTTGGGCAATATCAAGCCCGAGTGAGTTGGGCTACGTCTCTTAGTGAAACGAGGATCAAAGATCAAAGATCGTCAGAAAATTGTAACTCGTGTTACTTCTTGTGGTAATCACAATTCGAATTCAGTCGTTCGTCGACCGCTTAGGAGCACGTCACGCCGTACATAGGTTGTCCCTCGTGTCATTTTCTCATCCCTCTTCTTTTACGTATATATGTATACGCACGTGTATACAGAACCTACCTACACAGATACCTATATACACTCACACCATTCTCTACCCTTGGATCGTGTATAGTGATAATTTCCTTTGCTGATCGTCGTGGTGGGAAAAGCGGCTGTTAGTCGAGAGGAATCGTCGAACTCGTTAGGAAGAAGTTACGAGATTGAAAACTCGGGATAATCGTGAATAGGGTATCGAGAAGGTAAGACATGAATTTTCCTTGTCCTTGTAAAACGATTGTGCTACTGATATTCGATTGAGAAAGTTTTAGAAAATTGAATGACACATGATTTTCTACCTTTTACATTTGAAATTGTGTGCGAACCGTGATGTGTGTGCATGTGTGTGTAACATACGAGAAGCAATTGCGATATTATATGTGTATCTTCATGGTGACAATAATCGCGACGTACAGTCGGCCCGCAGTGGTTTGGTTGAAATAACTTTGAATTAGCCTCGATTTAAGCTTCCGGGATGGTGCTGCTTACCAAGCACAATAAAATACGTAATTCACTATATTCATCTTCGTTTATTGTATTACATACATATTATTGTTTGGTCGTAGTTACGGGCTTCCGAAAGTCATCGATCCTTTCACAGGTTATCGAATTCATGGTCAAATTATATGCTGTTACCGATCAGGCGATGTTATCGATGAATGAACAGATTATGCAAGCGGACGCATTACCTATGCGCGGGCGTATCTTTGAGACGTTTCAAATATTTAAAATAACTTTACCGCAAGTGTGTCTCGTTCGTATTCTTTTGATTGTCCATAACACGTGCCGCGTTGCGACATATATCTCTGGTAACGTAAGAATAGGGAAAGGAGGTACGATTGGTCGAAGAATCTTCTTCGAGTTCATGTTGAAACGTACTTATAGTACGTATATATTATACATTGGCGAGTTTCACTTTTCAATTAAATTTTTATCACATTGTGAATAATTATATAACTAGCGATTCGTACATTGGAGAATGACATTGCTGTTTGCAACATCTTATCTGACTATTCGTTTGTAACATCGAAATTGCACGTTCATGCTCTCGTTCTTATAAAAACAGCTCCTGTGATCTTCAAAGTTGTGTGCGACAGTATCCAGTATCACTCGATAGATAATATGTATGTACATATGTATGTATTTCGTCAGAAAGTATGGACCACTTAACTGCCTATATTAGGTACACAGCACGTCGACAGTACACATGGTAAAAGAATAATTTGTACCTAATATTAAATTAGACATTACACCTCGTTCGCGTCGATCATCGTTACGCTTGTCACAATGCGTACGATGTGTGCATACACATAACTATATTTACAGGACGATTTAATCAGACCTTAACACGGTTGACCAGCACGAGTTCAAGTAATGCTTTAAGCGTGATTGAATAGTTTCAATAGCGTGCCACAATAATAAACAGAACATCACCCTGATCAGTAGTACACGTAGACGGATACTTACACGTAGCCGGCGTTCACCTTGGTACAACTTAAGCGTAACACGAGTTATGCAGGGTCCGATGTTCAATGCCGTAAAACTCGTTATATCCGCGTTACACGGAACAATCTACACGTTGCTTTTGGCACACACAAACACACACACACACATCCCATATTCACGTGTCCCTCGATGAATTTGACTCTTACCTATTGTAGAACGTCCATGAACCCATCGATGGATGCTCATCCTCCGTTGGTAATTATTGGACTTTAACCTCAAATTCAATTTTCGTCGTATTTCTGGATAGATCAGTGCAGGAGTTTATGGGTGGATTATTTGTGCATATTTATTTAGCAAAAGTGTTGGGTTAAAAGAATGTTACTAGTTTGCAGGATATTTTAGTATAAAGTAACGGTGGCCTATAAGGTGTTCTGGTAGGTGATTTGTTACAGGTCTCTGTAGAGGAATGTTGTGAAGATAGGATTGATCAGATAAAGAGGATCTCTATGTAAGATAGAAGAACCAGATAAGTTAGTTTGTAGTGTGAGAAATGTTCAGATAGAATTTATCCGATTTCTAAAATAAATACTGGGCCATTCAGTAAAAACGAAAATTATGTTTCGTTATTATACGAGTCACTGATATGCTCTACTGTTTGCAGCGCGCCTAAATACCCTGTATATTGCGGGTTAATTGATTTACCGCAGCTACGTATTCCTGTGTATTTTACGTAAAGTTATTAGCAGTTAAGAATCCATGTCTATGGTAATCCAACGTTGTCCCGCATAATTAGGCCCATGACATGATCCTGTTTCCTTCCTTTTGCTTTCTACTTCATAAGCCTATTCGAATTGAAAGTAAAAGTGCAAACAAATCACGTGCCGCTGCGTTTGTCTTATTATTCACTCGATATAATGAGCTCATTGGCTAAATCGGCTAACTCGAGAAGAAGAAAAAATATGGAAATTTATTTTAAATACAGGCAGATAAGAGTTGAACAAGCGCTTCGACGATAAAATTTAAAAACATTCCAAAGGTGTAGTTAACCGACTTGGCTAATGTGCGGCTCATATCCCTTGTTAACAGAACGATTACCGACATGTGCAATGTCTGACTGAAAATGCGCAAATCATTCATAATATCATAATTACCAACGCTGCAGTTCTTGTTCAGATATAACAAGTTTATGAATTTTTCTCATAACTCATAAATTTCTCTTAAAAATCTCTAAAGGCCTTTTTTCGTTAGTTTGTCGCCCCCCTATACGCTCCCAAAGTTTTAACGTTTCAATTGGGGACACCCTGCATAGATAGCCCGAATAAAACAATACCACACACTAATTACCATCCCTGTATACCCTTTTTCGCCTTTAGAATCATCACATAGGAAATGGGGTTGTAACGCGATACTTATTGTTAGTGCTTCAACGATCAGATGATAGCCTTGGCATAAACGGCTCAGAAGCCGGACAAACATTGAGCGAAATAGGAAAGTAGGAATCGAAACATTCTATTCCGCGAATAGTAAATTGCACATCATCAAAAACGAAGAATATTTCATTTTTACGTTATATTTATGTTTGAGCATTTCTTTTTTTTTGTACACGAACCACAATTGTATAATTATCTCAGATTATTGATTATCACGAAATATCACTTGTTCTGAAACTTAATCGAGATTCAATGCTCGACACGTTATCGGGAGCAATACCGATTTTAGATCCCAGTGGCCAAAACACTTTCGATTGAGATAAATACATCCTATAAAGTATGAGATATCACAATGTTGCGACGAATTGATGACACGACTGTATCACACGATGATTCCTGTGTCACGTTGATAAGATAATTCCGATGGTGTTCAACAGAAATCCGTTTCTTTCTCGTTTACATAATTCGACCTAATATCAGAGGATACCGGCTATTACAGTTTCGAACGAGCATATTTGTGACACGTATATGTATGCGGCCAAGGGACACACGGACGCTTCCCAGACCGGAAGCTGACCAATAGGAACTTTCCAATTAGGATGTGCACAATTTGTCGACACTGAATTTCACCTTTACTGGTAAAATTCTAATTACATACAGGCAACGAGGGCTTATTAAGTCCCTTTACTTCTGGTCTACTTTGTGGGCAAACTTTTCTGTTAGGATTACATACTTCTAATGAAAAAACTTCTCGTGAGTTATTAGGGATGAAATTAGAACACTAATATACTCCTTTAGTTTCGTTTCGTTTCGAATTCATGATAAATGTATCCGGGCAAATACCATTGTCAAGAAATTTGTGGTTTATGCTGCTTTGGGATCATTTAACGCGTGGATTTAAAGATGGTTAGACTTGTGAGAGCTGTTGAGTATTCGTAACTAGCAAGAGTTAAAGTTATCGAGATTCCTTGCCGTTTTGTGCTTTTGGAAGCTGTAAAACGCATGAAAGAGTTTTGGAAATTTAATTTCTAAGCCGATTGCAAACAGACTGTCGAAATTCAGAATAAAATTATAAGTCAACCTTTGTACTGGGGAGAATGATTCTCCAAATACTGTGTATTAATTTGGACAATATGGATATTTTCTTATCAGATAATTAGCTGTAACGAGTTACACAAATGTATTGAAAAAAGAAAGTTTAATTCTATTCGAAATTCCCAGCTCTTTAGCAAACGATAGGCTCATTTCCGCGCATTGCCTGCGAATAACTTAACCTTTCAAGTCACCAGCCACATTTTTGTTAACGTATGAAATAAAATTGGCACTGAAATCTGGTTGGTAGATGTTTCTAAAAGTTGGCTGGTAAGAAATTTCTTTTTTATCGAAGAATATTTTTCTCGCATCAGTTATTTGCATGTTTTAATACGAACGAAGTAATATGCACGTAAGGCTCTAAAAGCATAGTTCCGTTTACATAAGGCATAAATCTAATGATTGATGGTGCGTTTACCGATAACTCCTGACTTAAGTCCATTATTACGCCAGTCTGCTTGATAGTACATATTCATAAAAAATGCATCTAATTATTTCCTCATTGTATTGAAATTCGTATCAAGCAGAAGTGAAATAAAAGTATTTATATTTGTTGAATAAATTAAAAAATTATTTATCTTAGTGTTTTGTATAAAAAAACTTTACGTTCAGTAAAATAATTTCAATCTTTATACTATATATAGACGATCTTTTTTCCAAGATGTGTATATATGTTTTTACTCTGATAAAAGGATTGACGTAGTGGTCACGTGGTGCAGGTGTCGCTACCATTTAGGACTTTGACTCTAGATTGCTGATAGATCTTTGAAAACCTTACAACAGGAAAGATGGAATATCACGCATATTACTCTTCAGTGTTGCTTAAGGCCGACGTTGAATTACTGAAATAAGTGTATTTTCAGATATACATATGTGTAGTATGTCTAACTAGTTGTACGTCCATACGTATACGCACATGTGTCTCGATATGTTGGTCGCTTAGTGATCCCATTGCCTATTTTCAAAGGCATGGTTTTCTTATATTGTGACTTTCCTACCTGGTTTGTCATTCTTTTCTCTAATAGAGGCGTTGCTCCAGTTATCGCAATTGTGTTCTACAAACTATCTATTATGGATAGGAACATCCGTGGAATATTGCGTTATATCTACATTTTTGTCGTCGTTAGAATTTACTTTTATAAGAAGTAGTTTTATTTGCAAAGGTCGATGATAATAACAATAATAATGGTAATAAATTATTAACCCTAAGGGACTTTAATAATCTTAAATATTATAAATAAAAATACACATGTTTATATACGACCGTTTTAGGTGTACTCTAATATCACTATCATTTTTACGTTGCCTACCTCTCATCTTAAATTAGATACTTGAAAATATTTATACTCTATGATCTTTGTTCTTTTTTTATCTTCGTTATCTCCTGCGATAAAAAATTGTACCTTTAGCTAAAGTTGTTGTGACGAAAAGAGATCGATGAATAGAAACAAGACTGTGGAGGTCGTTTTTAAACAGTCTTCAAGACCGAGTTTACGACATAAGTAAAACTCGACGTAATACAGGTTATTTTAAACATTGCTCTGATTTTAGACAGATTACAGGGTATTTTTAGAACGTTTCCCGATAAGGCATGTTAACATTTATGATTTAGTTCGATAGCACGTTTCTTTCGATATAAATCGACATGTGGCAGCACGGGCAGAGTAAAGTGCACTTAACCAAATAATGTATTTGCTACATGGTTAAGAGACTGGGAAGCCTTCAAGTGAATTCAGTCCCGTCCTAATAGTCTTTTGTCGTCCGCCACAGGATACTATTTTCATGAAAATACGATGATTAATTGAGAAAATAAAAATTATTATAGTATTCGTTAGGAATTTTTTGGAGTACAATTAATATATACAGATATATATAATTTAAGTTTGAAATTTCCTTTCGATAAAGAACTTGTATGAAGAAATCTGTCATTAAAATAGAACTAACAGGGCTAGGGATTGATTGCGACAATCTTCTATGACAAGATCAAAAATTAACCCAGAATCGAGAAATATTGGAAACGGTGTATAAATACATATATATATATATATATTAGTATGTATGTGGTCGCTCCTAGAAATAAGCATCGGGGAAGACTAAGAACTGAGAGAAGGAAGTTGACACAATCTTCCATTGTCAATTACTGTTAATAACAGCTGTCACTTCGTTTGTTTCTACTTTACTGAACAGTTAGTGTCAATAATCCGTAGATGAAACATGACATCCATTTTGCTACTTCTGATAGTTCTAGTTATTTTAAATAATACATTTATCTTGCAACTATATATCTTTGCAGTTCAGTAACATTTAAAGCACCTATACAGTTTACATAATAAAGCGATTTAATTGACAGATTGTTTATGACTTTTACAAAATGTGCTGATAACGCGTATCAGATTATTGTAATTCAATGTTCAGTTCTCATCGGAGGCACTTGTTGTTCTTTAAACGTTTAATATTCACGGTTCAAGGTCGGGATAAATGATATATTTTGTATATTCAAGCAAAGAGCAAAAAGTTGATGTGCACGTCGAGAACGATACCGATGTTGCTTTGAGTGTGGTAATAAAAAATGAGAAAGGACGCATGCATTCTGAAACTTCGTTAACCATATCGATTTTGGAAATGGTTTTTCTTGCAGTGCATTAATCCGCAACAAATTCACTCCTGTTAAAGCACGGGAGGTACAGTATCTCTTGGAAATAAAGGTGACCAGATAGAGTGATCCACCATGATCGTGGAGGAAAAACAGTGAGTCATAGTAACATTAGAAAAGAAAAAGGACTATCACTAATTTACTGTTTTTATATTCTGCACTGTTATGAACACATTAGATAATAATAAGCATGTATGTGCACTGTGCATGGTCGTGTACAAAGTACTCACACCTTCTTTCCTCATATATATTTAGTGTAAATAGCAAGCTTATTTTGGAACGAAGCTGTAATATGTATTTTGTAATAAACTGGAAAAGAATATTGCTACGATTGCAATTAAAATATATTGTCCAGTGATATTAATTTCAGAGTACTCGTTAAATTCCGATACATGCACTTTGAAACGCCTATACGGTAATTAAGAATAGAAAAATAAGGGTACAGAAGAATTTTATCTGACAACAATATACATAACTTTCCCCTGGATAATATATTTCGTTCATCACGTATTGGCCAAAATTCTAGCTGCTCTACTAGCGCCACCTTCGCCCCTTATCTTGTAATTCTAATTGTAAGTCCACTTGCTTCTCTATCTTTCTACACTTCTACACTTATCAATTTACATGAAAACAATAACCGCAGTTACCAATTGAATCCTCATTTATACAGATATCTAGAAAAACAATGTTTAAAGAATATAGATTTTGCATTGCAACTTTATCGACGATAACATACAATAAAATGATTCCATCGGACGACCGTCGTGTTGATTGGCTTATCTTTGCAAGTCACCCGTATAATTATTTGCATAATCCGTCATTCATTCCATCAGCTGTTATCAGACCATTTTTTTTTAAATACGCAACACAATGCAAACCTTGATCTTCACGCGATGACGTGCCTGCACTTTCTTCGCGTCCTTCGGACCAGACATACGACAAGAGAATGTCCTTCATCGGGCATCTCACAATCAGATGACGAAAAAACCATGTGCGTGGCCTCCGGACTACTCCGGGGTCCACATATGTCACGAGCTAAAGCCGTTCAAAGTCCGTGGTGGAGAGATTCGAATCTTGTGTACTCTTCGTCAGGTTATAGTCATGCCACCACTTTCGATTGTGTTTGTGCCCAGATGCATTTAGTATGTACATATTTGCACTGCATATAGGGTGTTGCGTGGCGAATCCTATTCTCTCATGCGAGTACAAAGTGTTACGGGGCACGTTTTAATCATTTTAGGTGCTCTATTTTCCGCGGGATTTGTTTGTGCATTTCTGCAATTGTTTTCTTTCTTCTCTGTTTTCTTTTTGCAATCAAATACCTACTCTCTATTGTTACTGGACCCCAAGGTGTTTCTATATGTATATTGATGAAGATACCATTGATTGGTGTCTGTTAGAAAAATATTTTGATATCAATAGAAAAGGGCATAAATATTCGAATGATGCGATTCCACTCTTTGAATCTATGATTTTGTATACTCCTACGGTACACCCTGTATATAGTCCAACACATATGCATATTCAATAACTCAGTCTCGAGGCAGCGTAGCCTGTTAAATTACGAGAATGTGGAACGTAAGAGTCATCTTTAGTTCTATCTTGCCCTGTGCACGTTTATTCAAACGGAATTGAGCTTGAATGAATAAATAAATATAACACATGTTGCAATGCATTTGACCAATTAATTTCATATAGTGCCTGCTTTTGTTATACGAGCAAGGAAGGTGGTTAATCAAATAAGAACGATACCTAATTGCAACAAATTAATAACAGAATATCGGTATCAGATGTCCTCAATTCCGTTATAAATTTCATTTAATGTAAACTCATATTCACTCGGAAAATTCCAAGTACGTATTTTCCAACTAGACTCCAAGTAGATTCCAAGAATCTTTCGCTATTCAATCAATATCCATCTGAACACACGTGTAAGTCTAATGTACATATAATACTTACCACAGCTATGTCCACGTAAACTGTACAAACATTATTACAACAAGAACTAGTTTTGTGATTATAAGTCGACACTTAATTATAGTCTTTTATCTGTTTCTGTTTCTCTTTCTTCTTTCACGCCTTCCTTTCTGCACGTTCTGGATCCCACGTTGCTGCTGTTCGTTCAGCGTTCGGGGATAAATACGCTAAAACGTGCCGCCATTGTTTTGGCACTAACGAATCTCTGGCTGTTACGAAATCGTGCGATCTGTCCGCACTATTTTTGCACGGTGCTTGTTTCAGGCCGATAGCCTCTGTTCTTATTTACGCTTCGAGCCCACCTGATCGTTTGCAAGGATATAAGGAGGAGGCGGGCATGCAAGCTTGAAACAAAAGACAAAACGGTGAATCGATCGCTAACTGCTTTAATTCGTCGTTCCAATTACCAGACGCAACGATTCCGTTCCATAGATCCAATCGTTTGCCTATTGCTGGGCAATTTGTTTGCTTCAAATACTATTGACTACGTTACATTTAATCCACAACTGGTAAAGCTACAAATTTCGTTACGCAATCTGAAGATGGATAATTATTACTACGACAATTTGTTCCTTTTTACATGTAATGTTAATGCGAAATTGAAGAAGCTGTAGTTTGGTACTTTTATTTTACAACTTTTGGAGCATTGGTAGAACAAGTTTAAGATAATTTGAGATAAATGGCGAAATAGTCAGATCACGCCATTTTATGACTCTGACTCCATTTTGTGATCTTATCAGTTGTGGGTTAAGTTAACAGTTAAGCTAGAATCTGAATGATCTTTAACCCTCCAAGTAATCTTTCTTTCTTTTCCCCTTTTTGCACATATTTTCGTAAAAAGAAACAGTACCGTAGAATCTCTACATACAGCCTTGAACGGAATATCAGGATTGATATACGAATGTGTGGAATGAGTACAGTGGAACTCTTCCAGGCCTGTGTAGAGTTTTATTTTTACCACGAGATTTGGCTGATATTATTCCCGAAAATAATGTTCGGAGTGTTATAAATATTCATGCTTTTCTTGAATGGATTTACGATGTTGCATTAGAATTGCAACTCATCGAACTTAGCATGCGAACATTATCTAACATTATCTAAACGGTATACACATTTAAATAAGATTCATTATAATATCATTTACTCCGGTTAATAAAATTTTGTTATGAAGGAAGGCCCATAAATGCAAATTACCGCCTTTGGTCTATTATAATATACTTGTAGTATCATTGAATCTCGGTGAGCTATATTTATTCAGCTTTTTTTCTTCTTCTCCAAGTCACGTACCCGATTGACATACAAATTTTCGTCCTCATTATATAATAGGTGTATACACACCCTGAACCCAACAGATTCAGCACGTATGATCGAACCGTACCCGGGAAGAAACTGCACGGTATTACGTAAACCACAATAACATAGCGTTATCATCAACGATAATTACCTCTTTATACACTAGTAAACGCAGCATTATATAAATGTAAGAAACGTATACCTTCTTTAATAGTACACAGAGCCCCCCAACACTGGCGAAGCCATTTTCAGCAGGACACCTCGATCATATTGGTTACCATTAGCCGACAAGAATCTGACGAAACTCAACGTTCGTCAAACAAAGGAGTTTTCCTAATCGTCCTCCTGCTTTACAGGGAAATGGAAAGCTTCTGGATCACTGGCGCGATCAGCGCGATCAAGGCAATTTCCTATGTGTATGACTTGCTGACATTCCCGGTGTACCTCGTGCTACAGCGACCCTGGGAGAAGAGGAAAGCCTCGAGGAGGATCAAGGCTCGACTGGTCTCGAAGGATGAGCACAGTATCTCTTGTAGGAGTGTTGACCCCCCTGGGCCGATACACATTATGCTTGAGCGTGAGAATATCGACACGCTGGAGAAGATGTTGTCCTGGGTCGCTAAAATGCACAGCGATAAAAGGTGCCTCGGTACCAGAGAAATACTGGCCGAGGAGGACGAACTTCAGGCCAATGGTAGAATATTCAAGAAGGTACATACATTGAACGATAATTATATCATTTCAAATCCCTTGATTTATTTACTCGCAGTTCACCACGAATAGAAGTAAAATGAATATCGAATTCCCTTTTTCACAGTACAAAATGGGAGACTATAAATGGAAAACCTACACAGACGTGGACAGACTTACGACCTCGTTCAGCCGAGGCTTAAAAGAATTGAGTCTTACGGGCCACAAGAACATTGTGATCTTCGCCGAGACTAGGGCCGAATGGATGATCGCAGCATACGGATGTTTCAAGCAGAATTTAATTGTGGTTACCATTTATGCAACCTTGGGAGACGAGGCAATCGCTCACGGCATCAACGAAACTGAAGTCGACACCGTGATCACCAGCCACAATTTGCTACCAAAGTTCAAACGTCTTCTTGAAATGACGAGAAGTGTAAAAACTATTATATACATGGAGGATCAGCTGAAAGCAACCGATACAACCGGTTATAAGGTGAATACATGTAGAATATATTAACGTTCCCACATTGGAACATGCTATTCGGTCGACAGTTGTCGTTAATGAATACTTTAGTTAATGAATTAATGCAAATATGATGCCTACTTCTTTTTGCAATTACACATTTACGTATCCCATGAAAGGTGTACTAATAATGAATTACATATTGAAATATCTTAATTTGAGAACTGGTACGACAACTGGAGGAAATTATTAATTGCCCTAATATTGTCGTGTCAGAATTGTGTTTGGGTTACGATTGCCTTTTCTCTTGTTTAATTTATGTTCGATTTACTATACAAATGTTAATATGTTCTGTGTCTTGAGAGCCTTTGGATCTTTAGTAATGCACTATTTATATTTTCTTTTTGCATTACTATTTTTATTACTCACTTAATTCTACTTTTCTTCCCCATAATAGCATGAATAATTGCAATTCTAATTATTATTTTTCTTCGTATATTTTAGGACAGCGTTAAACTGATACCATTCTCTGAAGTTATCAAAACTGGCAACGCGTCGACCACACCAATTCTGCAACCGAAAAGCGACGACACCGCGATAATAATGTATACTTCCGGTTCGACCGGAGTGCCAAAAGGTGTGCTTCTATCCCACATGAACATAATATCCTCCTTGAAGGCGTTCTGTGATGTCGTAAAAATCAAAGCGGACGATGTATTTCTTGGATTTCTTCCCCTGGCCCATGTATTCGAACTTCTTGCCGAAAGTGTGTGCCTTCTCACTGGTGTGCCAATCGGTTACAGTTCCCCTCTCACTATGATCGATTCGAGTAGCAAAATTCAGAGGGGATCCAAAGGAGATGCTTCGGTTTTGCATCCAACTTGTTTAACCGCTGTGCCAGTACGTTTTGCAAATCCATATCATTTCAACAAAGCTAATTAATTCCACCCTTTAGTTTAGTTTCATAATTTTTCTTCACCGACCCTGTTTTTCATTTCCAGCTCATTCTGGATCGTATATCCAAAGGTATCAACGAAAAGGTGAAGAAATCGGGTCCATTCAGGCAGGCCATTTTCAAATTTGCCTACGACTATAAGTTGAAATGGTCGAAGAGGGGTTACGACACACCTTTCTTCGACAAATACATTTTTGGTGCTGCGAGGCAAGTTCTTGGCGGACGAGTACGGCTTATACTTAGCGGAGGTGCACCGCTTAGCCCTGATACGCACACTCAGGTGAAAATTTGTGTCTGCGTCACAGTGACTCAAGGCTATGGCCTCACAGAAACTACTTCTTGCGCCACTGTTATGGACAGTACGTACATACACAATTTCTCTATTTAAAGTGTTCCACGGTAACTTTTTTTTCTATTTTTTCCACTAATGACATCGTGGATTATATTTTCAGAATACGACAGGAGTACAGGAAGAGTGGGCGCACCTACCACGGTTTGTGATATTCGTTTAGAAAATTGGGAAGAAGCCGGATATAGGATCACGGATACTCCATTCCCCAGAGGTGAGATCGTAATCGGTGGTGATAACGTTTCCGCTGGTTATTACAAGTTACCCGAGAAAACGAAAGAAGACTTCTTCGAGGAGGACGGTAAACGGTGGTTCAGAACTGGTGATATTGGCGAAGTTCATCCGGATGGATCCATAAAGATCATAGGTAAATTATAAATTGATCGCTTTTATTCTATTGCACTTAATATGTCCAATTAATATGTTTTATATGTATATATTTGTATAGATCGAAAGAAGGATTTGGTTAAATTGCAACTTGGCGAGTACGTGTCTCTAGGAAAAGTCGAGGCAGAATTGAAAACGTGTCCCGTCGTGGAGAACATCTGCGTCTACGGGGACTCGCATAAGACGCACACGGTGGCACTAGTAGTACCAAACCCATATTACTTGGAGGAAATTGCCAGCAAAATTGGAATCGATGGAAACAGTCTGGAAGAATTGTGTAGTGATCCACGTGTCGAGAAGGCGGTATTACAGGAGTTGGTCGAGCAAGCCAAAAAATGTAAATATTCGAAATATAATATGTTAAAAAGGAAAGGGAAATTGGAAACATTAAATGTCATTACGATACTAATTCACGTTTCTTTTCCTTTCTTCTCGTTTAATTCAGGTAACCTGCAAAGATTTGAAATTCCCGGCGCGTTAAAATTGTGCGCGGAACAATGGTCACCAGACATGGGATTGGTCACAGCCGCGTTTAAATTGAAGAGGAAAGCGGTACAAGAACGGTACCAGCACGAAATCAACAGAATGTACGCCTCGTGATGTGAAAAGAATTTTTAAGGTGTGGTATATAGCAGAAATAACGTCGAAGTTGAATCTTTCCTAATTTCAACGAGGTGTTCTCGTGAGTTCTGCGACACGTAATCGATTTCAATTAAAGAACTTACTTCAGATTCGGATACGCGTATTTTTTTCTGTTCTATATACCGGGAATGGTATTAGACGATTATTTTCTTTGTACAAGTACCGGAAATACTATTCACGGTATGGCCAAACGGATATTAGAAATTAATATATGTTTAAGGAGACTTCTCGTCTGCTCGGGGGTGAACTTAGTCAAATTTAATCTTTCGTTCCAAATGGAAACGAGTTTGATCTTTAATCGCTGAATATTGATGTAGGCATTACACGTTCGCTGAAAGGGACTGTGTGCGCGTCTAATAATGAGCGTTTTGTAACATAATCGTTATCGTGTGCGATGCATGGTGTGAGTGAGGGACAAACAAATGGTGCAGACGATATTTCCGTGATGGAATGTCGGCAATCTTCTTTATATATATATATATATATATATTTTTTTTAAGATTAGGATATAGCTTAACGATGTACTCATTCCTTGTAACTATTCCTGAACTCCGTGAAGAATCAATCAAAGTTAGTTCGCTTTGCAGTTGCGTTAATTAACATTGTAAGTTCATAACTCGTACGGTGTACTTATTTCAAGTATTATTTGAAATCGTCGAGTTTCATTTTTTTTTTCTGCTGTAACATTATAGCTCTTCGAGTGGTCGCTCTGTTTTATGTATTCAAACTTATATGCATTGTACATACAGGAAAATCGAGCGGCGAATCGTCCGCTTCTACTTACTGTAAACGTTCAAGGCATGTGGCGTTTTAGATTTACTCAAGTACGCTGAATTGCATTCTCGTATAAATTGGACTTACGTTCGGTTCGAACACCTGGACATTTTATTTCTTTATTTTTTTTTTTGTTTGTTTAGGGTACCCGAACGAAGCTTACTCTTCGTTCAAAAGATTGTACAATATTTGTCCATAAATATTATACTTCACTACTGTTTAAATTATTATCGCGTGCAGACATCACAAAAATCTTCCCTTCGTCTCGACGGACCGACGTTTTTACATGCGTGCGTGTGTGTGCGTTGGTACGCGTATGCGTGTTTATTGTTGCGTGTGCTTGCATGCATATGTATGTCCAAGAATGAGGAGATTAGAAGATAAACGTATGGTGAGCTTATAAACAAAAGGAAAGAAAAGAAGAAGAAAATGATGTTCACAAATTGGATATTGTTCTGTTAATTTTTCTTAGTCTTCCCCTTCGCTGTAATCTGTAAATTCTTAAAGTAAATTTAAGCGTAGATAATTAATTACTTTGTTGCCACACTTATGTAGGTATGTACATTGGGTTTATTGGGCCGTGGGTTTATATCGTTTAGGAATCACTTCGACGAAATTCTCCACCGATTGGATCAGCCTGGTTCGCACGAATTCCATTCGTAATTTAGTAGTCTTCCTACTGACAGCTGTGCGTTGCGCATGAGATTAGCCCCAAAAATAGCATTAGGAATTTAATCTTCTACAAAATGCTTCTTACCCGATATAGTTGATATGCGTATATCTTAACAAATGAACGAACTGTTATGCTTATTGTAAATTCTCATCCTTTCGTTTTGTTCAAGCTTTGTTTTTTCAAAAAGGAAAATGACGAATTTGGATGCAAGGGTATTTTGTAACATACAAATATCGTGTTAACTGCGCATTTCAATGCTTAGTATCTAAGTATTGATATTCCAAATACATATGAGATTGTTTAATGTTTCACTTATATTTAGCGATTTGTTGAACCGCGACTGTATAAGAAGAAGGAGATCATTAAGAAAAAAGTGCAACAGTTATTTATCAATTAAACAATTCTCGCTCTCTTTTTTCAGTCGTATTGAGAGTTCCTGAGGTATGGTTGAACAAATATGCGTTACAAGTTGTTGCGAGCCCGTGTTCATTTCTCTAAATTAAGAGCTGTACAATATTAGATAAGACATTACCAATTGTCGTTTGGATATATTCATATCACTGGTACCTACTTATTATGATTATCATTATTAATTATAATTATCATCTTGGAATTATGGCATGCAGAAATAAATGTACAGATCTATACTACTCTTATATAGTATTATTGTGATTCATCTATTCCTTTCGCTCTCATTTGTGTTCGGATACAATCATTGTTTTAGCTTGCCAGAAGTCGAAATAATTGCATTTGTTTATAGTATCCTTAAACAAATTCAATTACCTCGGCTTCTATTGGGCCGGTTTTGACCATCGGCGGCTTGAATTAAAGCTATTGATTCGAAAAACAATTCTTCGTTTGAGAATTTCACAGTACCTATACATGCGGGCTGTTCTGAAATTGGAAAACATTGTTCCTTCAATCAACAGTTTTAATTTAAGACGTTATTAAAATCGTGGACATGACATCGCGGTGGGGGGTAGGCTCGCAGCGCCAGTATCAGCAATAGCATCTCGGGTTTTACTTTATTGTCGCCAAACATTGATTATCGCATGAGAACCCATATCATCAATAAATCATGATTGTTCTTCATAATAAAGGATTTTGACATTAGTGCAATACCTAAGTGCAGAAATCGATGACGGTAAAATGTCCTTACGTGCTCATGTCAAAGTATAACTTGATAGATTGATGTATGTACTACGATATATTAGTTCTTCTGGTGCATTTGTAACAAATAAATTATTAAACCGATATCTTTGAACGAACGTTTTCAATCTTGTTGACTATAAGACAGAACCCATTACCATTTCCATGTCACCCACAACGTTACCAACAAATTATACAAAATCTGCGTTCTGACCAACTTTCAGCTGAACCTACGATCCTTGGTTCAGACCTACTGGACTTCTGCGGCTGCTCAACATCTTTTAGCTGAACCTACGATCCTAGGGTCGGGCTTAGGTTTTTACCTTGTATATCTTTGGAATCAAAGCACAGCCGCAGTTAGAGACCACCATAGAGAGTTTTCGGAAATCGCGAATACCACGGAGCGCAACCGAGCGCTACTCGCGCCGGTGCATCGCGGAGTGGGGATGCCTCGGAGCGCGGCGCGTGCGGCATCAGTATCAGTTCGAGCGTCGCAGCGTATGGGTCGTTTCTGCTGTCGGAGGTTAGCGACATACATCAACCTACAATACATTAACATCCCAGGGTCCACTTTACCACTGCATACGCTTGACTATTAGCTTCTATTAATTAATACGCGTTTATTTAACAATCGTTTGACTATCGCGGATGTACTTTAAAGTCTTTATCGAGTCTCTTTTGCTGGACGCTTGACCGGCCATCCGGTACCATCGATTCCTTGATACGCGATAACTAGTCGTTTATTAAAATATCGGGTTAATTAATTTATTAGTTTGAACGGTTCTTCGAATCTTTATTATATTTTATTACGCGATTATTCGGATTTGATGCAGTGTTAAGGTTGCGTTTATTTTGTTTGCAATGACACTTACATACCGATTTCGATTCTGAGTTTAGGACAGGTTTATCACGTTGCTTTTCTTTTTGTTGCAGGTCCAATGGATGATTGGTTGGTAGAGGATTATATATTGAGGCTGCAGGAATAGAGTATTGAGATACAATTACTACGATGCATAACCATCAGTACGATGAACTATGATGAAGGACTGGTAACATTTAAATTATTATCACAACCGTTTCTGTATATCTCTTGTTATCTGGCGATTGGATTTCGGTTGAAAGTTATTGAACACTTTCATTATTGTAAATAGATTTCAATACTTACTTCTCTCTATTCGTATATCCATGTTCATTAAATAATGAAAACATTTCAAATAGAACTTACAATATACCATTCGCGATTTGAAACTAGAGTCTGTAAATTTCATTAATTCTAAACGAAAAATTGAAATACGTTCGTGTTTCGCTGCATATCGGCCGCGATTTCTATAATAGCTTCACTAGTGTTCTTGTTGACACTTTTATTATCTCTGTGACTTAGTCCCAAGTACGGTCAAATTGTATTTTCGACGCAGGATTGTTCGCGTAGTTACGTACTTGTTGCCATGCCCTTGAAGCATGATAAATAGTTTCGAGTCCCGATTTCTGCAAGCAGCTACGAGAACTTATATATGTTCGCGATATTGTTTACTTACTAGCATCATGCTCACCTTTAAAACTCTGACAAAGAACAGTCACAGTACGCTTTTGATAAATCGATATTAATATATAATAATATATCTTGTATAGACAATTAATAGTAATTAAATCTGAATATTAATACGGTAGTACTTGATTAAAAAAAAGAGCAGTATTTCCTCAACAGACGTTCGACAGGATGAAGAAATAATAAAGAGACAAATAAAATCAAATATATATTGTTTAAATTTCTACCTCCTCACCCCCTTAACTAACTTGTACAGATTTTCTTTCAGAAAATTTTGATGACCGCGCGCAATGCGGTCGGTAGTGTCAGTGCTTGTTTCGTCAAAGTTCTTTTTATTGCTTTTAGAGCGCAACCGCTCTTGATAATTACAATTCGATATAAATAATAGTAAAGATACGCGAAAGTAGAGTCAGTGTTTGCTTCGAAATATTGCTCTCGCGAAATTAGAGTCACTTTGTTCGTCGATCACAATTAATAAACGCGCGCGATAGTAGTCTTTTATTTTTTTATTCTTTTTTCTCAATACGTATTCCGGTATTAGAGTCACACATATGCAGTTCGGCGAGTTCGGGCTTTCATCCATCAACTCGAAGAGTAAGTATCTCTGTATTTCTATAATCTTATTTTTCAATGGTCTTTGATAATTTTCCTGTTCGAAAAGTATTGAAAATGCAAGGATTTCAATGTTGTCTGCTCTTTTGAATGTTTCAGAAGGTGCCTTGGGCTCGATGATATCATCATAACGATATTGTTAACCGCGCGCAATGCGGTCGGTAGAGTCAGTGCTTGTTCCGTCAAAGTTCTTTTTATTATTTTTTGAGCGCAACCGCTCTTAATAATTATAATTAAATATAAATAGTAGTAAAGATACGCGAAAGTAGAGTCAGTGTTTGCTCCGAAATAATACTCTCGCGAGATTAGAATCACTTTGTTTGCCAATCATAAGTGTCCAATTAGAGTCAGTGTCCTGTTCGGCGAGTTCGGGCTTTCATCCATCCACCTGACGAGTAAGTATCTCTTTATTTCTTTAATCTTGTAGTGCAATAATCTTTTGATAATTAACACATTCTAAAAGTACTGAAAGAATAAAGGTTTTAATGTTGTCTGCCCTTTTTGAATGTTTCAGCAGCTTCCACGGCTTCGATGGCGACGAGCTTCATCGCACCCCTGGTGTGTCTGCAACCGGTGAGTGGCATGCTTTAAAGTTCCTCTGGTCACTCAATCATGTCGCAGGACGAAAGGTCCGAACCGACACGGGTGACTGGTTGTAATTACGTAGATTTGTCTAGCAAGCACTGTGACCATGGGTATATGGAAATATACTCATGAGTAGTAACTTCTTTACTGTTTTATATTATATGAGGATAGGTCTTCTTGTACAACGCGTTTCAAATTAGTTTGAGAATTTTAAGAGAGAAATTTAGTATAAAATACATCACTATGCATCTTTTTATAATAGAGTATTTCATTGAATACGTATGAAACGAATATTTAAACAGTTATTAATTATTAAATGAATATAAAGTAACGTCCAGTATCATACGTGCATTAGTTTGTAGTGGAGAAGTCGAATGCCCTTCGACTTCGTTTATTCGTCAATTGCAATTAGTGCACAGTTATAATAAAATGCATAACGATTGCTGTTAGTAAGAACGTAGTATTCCTTCTTTTTTCTACTTTGATTGAATACAAAGTAGAGGTACTTATATACCTTGTCAATTTGTTGGAACTATCGAATAATTTTATTATTCGATATCCATATTAGTCTTTAGAGTATAAAGATATCAATAAATTCACTTCCTCCGTACAAGATATTAATTAAACCTAAATGTACAAGAAGACAATACGCGAACGGGTAGATCTCGATATCAAGGCAATCTACTTTAAAACCAAGCTTGCGTTTTAGAAGCAATGCTTTGATGACGGGAACGCCCGAGGATGTTTCAATTTAATTCAAAGTATATTAAAGTAGAGTCATTGATTAATTTTTCTAATAAAGTAGAGTCATTGTATAATTTTTCCAATAAAGTAGAGTCATTTCTTAATTCCTCTAATAAAGTAGAGTCGTTGAATTTTCTCTTCAATAAAATAGAATCATATATTGATCTGGTACATATACAAACATGTATTTAGCCCGTTAGAAAATCAGTATGTCTTTACCATCTTTTTAGACGAGGATTTCCAGGTTTAACCCTTTCCGTGTTCACTGCCCGGATCCCACTCACGTGCCCCTGTGCTACTTGGGTGGGAAAACGGTGGTAGAGCACGACGATATTTCTTTAGTTGATAAGCTATTGAATGATTTATTGTTGGCGACTGACAGTGCGTTTGGTGTATCGTGCACGACGTAATATCCGCATTGTGTGTGTGTGGTTAGGCTGTGGATTTGCGTCGTTCCGTATTAAAACGTATTTACTCTGACCAAGATGAGATGTCCATTAATTTAAAACAGAGACATCATTTTTACTATTAATTGCATTAAGAATCCCTACTATACTGAGGCACGAAGTTTTTGTCATTTAAGATGACAGAGGCCAAATGCCAAAGAGAATCGAATATAGTTATCAATTGCTATCAAGTACGTCTTGTATCGGGCTATTTAATTATATTATCAAATATCTATTAAATACCTCAACCGCGACGTGGCTTTTTGCACGTGAACGCAAAGATCCCAGCCACTGTCAGTCGATTTCAGGTAAATGGTACGTACCTTAGAGTGTGCAAGTTGTGTGACAACACTTGGGTGTCGGGGGTGTCCCGGGACGCCTCCCTAGTGTAGGCTTTCGCGCCCAAGTGTTTGAATGAGAACCGTGGAGTGTCGTGTGTTGGTGTGCCTGTTTGCCATTTTTTAAATATAGGTTCAGGCAGGATAGGTAGCATACTTTCTGGTGCGATTGATAGACATAAGTAGGTAGGGCCGGGCAGGTTGACACAGTCTCTGATCGGGTAGGCACTATTTCGCGTGTTCAACCTGTTTCAGGAAATCTGATTTGAAAAGTCGACGGTGAAGCTGAGGCGCGAACGAAAATGCGTTCGCCTCTGGCTTTGCCTATCGATTTTTCGAATCCTTCGCGGTCGTGGTCGCGATTTAGGCTCCGAAACGAAACGCCTTACATTATGCTCGAGGCTGCACGCGTGAACGAAGAACGATTGCAATTTTAATCGTAATCTTTGCGATTTTCCGTAATCACAATTTTTACGATTTTATTTGGTCGTGACTCGGTCGCGTGCGTTCCACTTAGCACCGCGATTTAAACTCTTTATTTCACCTTTATAAGTTTTTTCTTGATTTCCGAGTAGAGCCTCGAGCCTAGTTTAAGTTTCAGCTGACCCTCGGGTCCAACGAAAAGAAGGGGCTATATGCCGAAGAGGCCCGACAAACTGTCGCTCAAGAGGGCAACTACTAATGGCTCGCCATTCTTTTTAAGAATGGGGAATCATTCTTTGTTACTACTTTGTCACTGTGCTTGCATTTTCATTCGTAGAATTTTTATTTGTACTTGGCCGACGCACATTCCGGCCCAACGATACAGCCCTCCCAAAAATATCGCGTTGCTTTAGAGTTGCGAGAAACTTGAGAACGGGTCGAATTAGAGTTGCGTTAAATACCGCGCGGCTATTAATTAGAGTTGCGAGCAAATGAAAATCGCGATTGATTTAGCGTTGCGCAACGATGTCGCGATTGTTATTGCAATTTTGCCGTTCTTATTGTTAGTTGAATTGTAGTATTTTATAATATATTTTACGTATGACAAAGTTTATAGTGTTGCGGAAGTTATTTTCGCGTCTTGAGCCCTCAGCTAACTTTTCAGGGGATCTTCAATTACCTTGTTTTTTGATATTACAAATAATTTAATGCTTGCTTTCTATCGGTCTTGATAAATAGTATTGCGAAATGATTAGCGTTGCGTTGATTAATATCGCGTTTTTAATTAGAGTTGCGAGTACCAGTCCCTAACTGCTTCCAATTGGAAGCCTATTCCTGAGCCACCCTGGAGGGTGGCACATAATCGCCAGCCAAAGATCATGGCTGACCAATTCTTTGGCAATTCTTGTTGTACATGGTGCAATTTTTCTTTTCAGTGTTTTATATTTGTCTTTCTTTTTATTTTTTTTTCTTAATAATTATACTACCTGGAATGTCTGTTGATGGAAATACTGCTAAAAATTCGCATACATAATAGTAAATTACTGTGTGAACGAAATGAAAAAAAATAAAAAAAAAATAAAGGAAAATAAGAGAAAAGAACAGAAAAGAAAAAACAGAAAAGCAAATGAAAAGAAAAAAAAGAAAAGAAAGAAAAGAAAAAGAAGAAACCATTCGAGATAGTAGATTTCAATTAGAGTCAATACTAGTGACTGTTCATTATTGGAGTTTAACTTCAAAATTTTTTCTCTTAATCGTTGCACATTTATTTTTACCCTTTTTTAAAAGTAGAGCCAATTTTTATAACTTTTCGAGCTTGCTTTGTACAAATTGAAATTCACTCGCGATATCCGTAAATGTTTAAACAAAAATACTTGCACGAAAAATGTTCCTGGCTGTACTTGGGCCTCGGCATGGTGATAGTGGAACTTTGATATTTTGCTTCCGAATAATCGTTTGTCGCTTCTTTGTAGAAGCAAAATAGAATCAATTGTAGCCAAATGTGACTACTTGAATTTTGACTTTTTAATGAAATTGATACTACCATTCAGTTTGATCTGGAAAGTAGAAAAGAATATATCACCTTAGCGGAAATCTAATTACCTATTGTTATTAAAAAATAGCTGCATTTTTCACATCAATTGTGATATATTATCTTCGGTAAAATTCAGTTATTACGAATTAAAAGCAGCTTCAATGGTGGGGCTTGGGGATGTCACTAATCCAATGCATGAGATTGTTACAGATTCACAGATGAACCCAAATATAATATATTAAACAAATGGAAGTACAGACTTACTTAAAAGTGGAATATATACAATACAGATCTAGAAATATTATCAAGAACACAATTGAAAACTTAAAAATTAAAGAGCCAGCATCGTCGAACCCATTTGTGAGTTTAAGATTTATATAATGCTTTACTAATCACTTGCAGTTTGTCTTTGTTTCAGAAGCATTGAAAAGAATCAGCTAAAGAACAGGATTGCTTAAAATATGTATAATATGAGCACACTCTCACCCTGCCCCTGCCCCTGCCCCTGACCCTGCCCCTGCCCCTGCCGCTGCCGCTGACCCTTTAACTAATTACGGGTGTTAGACAAATAATTAGGCAGGCCCAATTATAAATCGAACAATACTTTTAGCTCTTTATGTAGGTAGGTTTTGTTTGAACACACAATCCTGGATCTTTATACAGGCAGGTTTTACTCGAATTGAAATTATTAGACTTTTACTCAGGCAGGGTTTATGAAACTAAAAATTGATTCAGTCTGTTCTAGGACACCATGGGCCACGAAATTAATTCCTCCATTAATTAGTCCATATTAAGTATATGCATACTTATACCTATATGAGTATGGTAAAGTATCTTTTACATTCCAACGTAGGTAGGATATTATTGAAATTGTTCTTTTAATTGAACTCTTAGATGTTACACTCGGTAGGGTCATACTAGTTTTAAGTTAGATCTTTAGTCAGGCAGGGCGCATTTGAATCTAATCTAGTATTTAAGAAGGGAGGATTTATTTTCAAGCTGTGTCTTAGCCTTTAAGAAAGCAGTGTTCCCACTGCAATAATATTACGTTGTCTAGTTTTTAAGATCATAGGATATATTTTTAAGAAAGTTTTATTTCAGGAAATTGAGTCCTCTTGCAGATTTTCTTTCAGGTTTCCTTCTGATATTCAATTTAGTTCGCGGTCGCGATTCCTCTAAGTATTCCTGTTATTGTCGTATTTGTGCTACGATCAATTAATGAACGTTCTACAATGTGACGATAATAGGAGAGTTTTCTTTCTAAAAAATGATACTAAAATTAGTTTTCCCGTAATTGGAGGGTGGAAGGGCCGTGGCTAGGGTGGGTCTCCAGGCGCAGTAACCTCCACGGGGTGAGACCTGGGCAATCAATTATTTACTGTATAATTATTAAACGTTTAAGAGACGTTCGATAATTATGTGGAAAATAATTCGAGCGAATGACTGCGCATTGCACTTTCCCCTGTCATTCCCTTATGCAATGAGATGCAATGAGATGCAATGAGATGCAAGGTATAACACCAATAATACATGTGTGTAAAACGTTTCCATGTAATTCATTGAAAAATAGCTTGTTTTAAACAAAATTAGAATGGAGTGAAAATTTGGGAACTAAATAAAAAGAAACAATTATAAAAGTTCGGCTTTTATTTCTCTGAGTACATATTACTTGTTTTGCGAATATTCAATAAGGAAGATGCGTATGTTGGACATTTGGATGATCGAGTGCTTCAAACGAAGGAAAAGGATGCTGCTACAGGACAATAAACGAGTTGCAAATGCTACTGGCGCTGTGTACCTTTTCACAAACAATTTAAAGGTTCGTTGGTGAAATTCACAGTAACTATACATGCGAGTCGTTCCAAAACGAGAGGAGAATGTTCTCTGAATCAAGCCGTCGTTGATTGAAATCAACCCAGCAGAAGCCGGGATAATTGAATTTGTTTAAAGAAATGCCCTTTCCCGGCTAGCTATAGCAATGACCAGACGACATAAATTGGAGCCAGAGGCATAGGCTATCATCGAGGCATAGGCTATATTGCATCGTGTAGCTTATTCGTTTCCCTTTCATTTGAGACGTCGTTGATTGAAATCGGCCCAGTAGAACACGAGATAATTGAATTTGTTTAAATAAATTATAAACAAATGCGATTACTGCCACTTTCTGGCGAGATACAGTAATGACCAGAGGACATAAATTAGAGCTAGGAGTATCAGCTAACATCTCCAACAGGTGTGATCATTATTCCACGTGCGGTTCATTTGTTATAAACAATTAAACAATTAAATTTGTTATTACAGCCATCTGCATATAGTTACAGCAACAGGCTATATTGTATCGTGTAGCTTATTCGTTTCCCTTTCATTTGAGACGTCGTTGATTGAAATCGGCCCAGTAGAACGCGAGATAATTGAATTTGTTTAAATAAATTATAAACAAATGCGATTACTGCCACTTCCCGGCGAGATACAGCAATGACCAGAGGACATAAATTAGAGCTAGGTGTATCAGCTAACATCTCCAACAGGTGTGAACATTATTCCACGTGCGGTTCATTTGTTATAAACAATTAAACAATTAAATTTGTTATTACAGCCATCTGCATATAGTTACAGCAACAGGCTATATTGTATCGTGTAGCTTATTCGTTTCCCTTTCATTTGAGACGTCGTTGATTGAAATCGGCCCAGTAGAAGGCGAGATAATTGAATTTGTTTAAATAAATTATAAACAAATGCGATTACTGCCACTTCCCGACTAGGTACAGTAATGACCAGGGGACATAAATTAGAGCTAGGAGTATCAGCTAACATCTCCAACAGGTGTGATCATTATTCCACGTGCGGTTCATTTGTTATAAACAATTAAACAATTAAAATTGTTATTACAGCCATCTGCATATAGTTACAGCAACAGGCTATATTGTATCGTGTAGCTTATTCGTTTCCCTTTCATTTGAGACGTCGTTGATTGAAATCGGCCCAGTAGAAGGCGAGATAATTGAATTTGTTTAAATAAATTATAAACAAATGCGATTACTGCCACTTCCCGACTAGGTACAGTAATGACCAGAGGACATAAATTAGAGCTAGGAGTATCAGCTAAGATCTCCAACAGGTGTGATCATTATTCCACGTGCGGTTCATTTGTTATAAACAATTAAACAATTAAAATTGTTATTACAGCCATCTGCATATAGTTACAGCAACAGGCTATATTGTATCGTGTAGCTTATTCGTTTCCCTTTCATTTGAGACGTCGTTGATTGAAATCGGCGCAGTAGAACGCGAGATAATTGAATTTGTTTAAATAAATTATAAACAAATGCGATTACTGCCACTTTCTGGCGAGATACAGCAATGACCAGAGGACATAAATTAGAGCTAGGTGTATCAGCTAACATCTCCAACAGGTGTGATCATTATTCCACGTGCGGTTCATTTGTTATAAACAATTAAACAATTAAATTTGTTATTACAGCCATCTGCATATAGTTACAGCAACAGGCTATATTGTATCGTGTAGCTTATTCGTTTCCCTTTCATTTGAGACGTCGTTGATTGAAATCGGCCCAGTAGAAGGCGAGATAATTGAATTTGTTTAAATAAATTATAAACAAATGCGATTACTGCCACTTCCCGCCTAGGTACAGTAATGACCAGGGGACATAAATTAGAGCTAGGAGTATCAGCTAACATCTCCAACAGGTGTGATCATTATTCCACGTGCGGTTCATTTGTTATAAACAATTAAACAATTAAAATTGTTATTACAGCCATCTGCATATAGTTACAGCAACAGGCTATATTGTATCGTGTAGCTTATTCGTTTCCCTTTCATTTGAGACGTCGTTGATTGAAATCGGCCCAGTAGAAGGCGAGATAATTGAATTTGTTTAAATAAATTATAAACAAATGCGATTACTGCCACTTCCCGACTAGGTACAGTAATGACCAGGGGACATAAATTACAGCTAGGAGTATCAGCTAACATCTCCAACAGGTGTGAACATTATTCCACGTGCGGTTCATTTGTTAAAAACAATTAAACAATTAAAATTGTTATTACAGCCATCTGCATATAGTTACAGCAACAGGCTATATTGTATCGTGTAGCTTATTCGTTTCCCTTTCATTTGAGACGTCGTTGATTGAAATCGGCGCAGTAGAACGCGAGATAATTGAATTTGTTTAAATAAATTATAAACAAATGCGATTACTGCCACTTTCTGGCGAGATACAGCAATGACCAGAGGACATAAATTAGAGCTAGGTGTATCAGCTAACATCTCCAACAGGTGTGATCATTATTCCACGTGCGGTTCATTTGTTATAAACAATTAAACAATTAAATTTGTTATTACAGCCATCTGCATATAGTTACAGCAACAGGCTATATTGTATCGTGTAGCTTATTCGTTTCCCTTTCATTTGAGACGTCGTTGATTGAAATCGGCCCAGTAGAAGGCGAGATAATTGAATTTGTTTAAATAAATTATAAACAAATGCGATTACTGCCACTTCCCGACTAGGTACAGTAATGACCAGGGGACATAAATTACAGCTAGGAGTATCAGCTAACATCTCCAACAGGTGTGAACATTATTCCACGTGCGGTTCATTTGTTAAAAACAATTAAACAATTAAAATTGTTATTACAGCCATCTGCATATAGTTACAGCAACAGGCTATATTGTATCGTGTAGCTTATTCGTTTCCCTTTCATTTGAGACGTCGTTGATTGAAATCGGCGCAGTAGAACGCGAGATAATTGAATTTGTTTAAATAAATTATAAACAAATGCGATTACTGCCACTTCCCGACTAGGTACAGTAATGACCAGGGGACATAAATTACAGCTAGGAGTATCAGCTAACATCTCCAACAGGTGTGAACATTATTCCACGTGCGGTTCATTTGTTAAAAACAATTAAACAATTAAAATTGTTATTACAGCCATCTGCATATAGTTACAGCAACAGGCTATATTGTATCGTGTAGCTTATTCGTTTCCCTTTCATTTGAGACGTCGTTGATTGAAATCGGCCCAGTAGAAGGCGAGATAATTGAATTTGTTTAAATAAATTATAAACAAATGCGATTACTGCCACTTCCCGACTAGGTACAGTAATGACCAGGGGACATAAATTAGAGCTAGGAGTATCAGCTAACATCTCCAACAGGTGTGATCATTATTCCACGTGCGGTTCATTTGTTATAAACAATTAAACAATTAAAATTGTTATTACAGCCATCTGCATATAGTTACAGCAACAGGCTATATTGTATCGTGTAGCTTATTCGTTTCCCTTTCATTTGAGACGTCGTTGATTGAAATCGGCCCAGTAGAAGGCGAGATAATTGAATTTGTTTAAATAAATTATAAACAAATGCGATTACTGCCACTTCCCGACTAGGTACAGTAATGACCAGAGGACATAAATTAGAGCTAGGAGTATCAGCTAACATCTCCAACAGGTGTGAACATTATTCCACGTGCGGTTCATTTGTTATAAACAATTAAACAATTAAATTTGTTATTACAGCCATCTGCATATAGTTACAGCAACAGGCTATATTGTATCGTGTAGCTTATTCGTTTCCCTTTCATTTGAGACGTCGTTGATTGAAATCGGCCCAGTAGAAGGCGAGATAATTGAATTTGTTTAAATAAATTATAAACAAATGCGATTACTGCCACTTCCCGACTAGGTACAGTAATGACCAGGGGACATAAATTAGAGCTAGGAGTATCAGCTAACATCTCCAACAGGTGTGATCATTATTCCACGTGCGGTTCATTTGTTATAAACAATTAAACAATTAAAATTGTTATTACAGCCATCTGCATATAGTTACAGCAACAGGCTATATTGTATCGTGTAGCTTATTCGTTTCCCTTTCATTTGAGACGTCGTTGATTGAAATCGGCCCAGTAGAAGGCGAGATAATTGAATTTGTTTAAATAAATTATAAACAAATGCGATTACTGCCACTTCCCGACTAGGTACAGTAATGACCAGAGGACATAAATTAGAGCTAGGAGTATCAGCTAAGATCTCCAACAGGTGTGATCATTATTCCACGTGCGGTTCATTTGTTATAAACAATTAAACAATTAAAATTGTTATTACAGCCAACTGCATATACTTACCGCAACAGGCTAGATTGTATCGTGTAGCTTATTCGTTTCCCTTTCATTTGAGACGTCGTTGATTGAAATCGGCCCAGTAGAAGGCGAGATAATTGAATTTGTTTAAATAAATTATAAACAAATGTGATTACTGCCACTTCCCGACTAGGTACAGTAATGACCAGAGGACATAAATTAGAGCTAGGAGTATCAGCTAACATCTCCAACAGGTGTGAACATTATTCCACTTGACCCTCCTTTATTTCTCTTTCTTCTATATATCCCTTAACAATCTTTCTCCCTTCTGTTACTTACTTTCTAACATATTTTTTGTTTGTGCAAGTCCCGCATACAGAGAGTAAAGAGTATTGGCCGGCACTTCTCATCATGCATAAGCGCGAGAAAGGTAAATATTTTAATTTACTAATTAAATCATATTTGTAAAGATGTGCTTGATGAACTACGCGGATTTCTGCCATACCTACAGTGCCTGCTGTGGTCTCGCCATCTGTGCAGGACTGCTTGAAACTACTCGTGCCTCTTACTTACCTTAAATGTAGATGTAGCTGAGGCTCGGGTGGTTTCATGCACATCTGTATAGATGGCGATACTAATGACTACCTTGCGTGTAGTTAAGACAGGGTTAAGGGTGGTACGTAGTTTCGAAGGCTTCTTTATAAATAGTGGTAGAAATCGGTTCGTACTGTCATTTACATATTAATAAAGTGATTGCCAACACAGTGTTACAATCTACATTAAAATTAATATGTACGGTAACATTGCCAGTTCCTTTGTTTACTTTATTCTACAACAATCAAGTTCTTTAGCAAAGGTAAATACATTTGTGATTATTTTTTCCTTCAAGTAAATTGTCCAGCATGTAATAAATACATACTGATATTGTTCCTTAGAGTTTTATTCCTTATTTCGGTCGCGCAGCAGCGAAAGTTGGGTTAGTGTACATATAACCTATTTTTGCAATACTATCTCAACTGTTGCACTCTCATCTTCTATTTCGCTCTTCCTTTTCATATCTTTTCTACCTTACGTATTACACCATTCTTATCTCTTTATCGCGCATCTATTATACATCTTCCCTTTTTCTCCATGTTTCATTTCAAATGTTTGTCATTTTTGCGCTATTAATTGCTGACCCTTTTTTGTTCCCTCTTTACTTTGGTACTGTGGTACTGTTTCCGTTTTAACATATTTAAACCTTTCATTATATTTTGTTTCTTTTATTTTTCTTTTAAGGCTCTCCGTTAATTCCTTTACTTCCGTTCTCATCAAATTCAATATTGTCAGACTCGTTCCATTCTTTTTAAAAGGATCCCCTCTTTCTCCTATGCTTCTAGTTTGGCCCGACCTTCTTTCTTTTTCCACTAAATATCCTTTAACAATCTTCCTCTCTCCTGTTACATTTTTCTAATATACATATTTGTTGGGTGTACAGGTTTTGCAGGCCAAGGATAAGGATAAGGAGCATTGACCATCAATTCTCATTGTGCAGAAAAAGAAGGAAGAAGAAAGAATAACTCTTACCATTATACTTCAGTTATACTAAATTGGTTTTGTGGGATTGGAAGGTTTATGCAATGGAGGCTGTTGTAAGTGTAATATAAAATATTTGTATTTGATATAACAAGGGGTACAACTCTAAACTAAACGTATACGTCTTAATTTATTCTAGGCAAGCCTACACTCTTCTACGCTGTTCTACACTATGCTGCTTCACTCCCAAATCCACATTACCCTGTTGCTAAATCTACCTGCTTCTGATCCTCCGTCTACACTGTGTAATTCCACTCGTTCATGCAGGCCATTGCTATTCGTCTGCAGACCAGCCGTGTCCCAGGTGAATAATAGTATTAATCTTTATTTTGGTCTCGCTGCAATGAAAGTTGGACTTAGTGTACATATAACCTATCTTTACAATACTATCTTAACTCTTGCACTCTCATCTTTTGTTTCCCTCTTCCTTTTCATACCTTCTGTATCTTACATATTACAATGTTCTTATCTCTTTATCGCACATCTATTATACATCCGTCATATTCCTCCATGTTTCATTTAAAATTCTAAAGTCATTTTTATATCCTATCATATTTATTTCTGTACATTCTGTTAACAAGTGATCTAATGTTTCAAATTTTTTGTCTGCGTAGGTCACATCTTTTATTCTTCTCCTTCTCCTAATATTTCTTCATCCTTTAATGCTTTCGCATCTGTCACCTGTACTATTAGTTGCAGATTGTGCCATCTTTCATTCTTACTTAAGTACTTTAGTAGTTTTGCTGTTCGAATATATTTAAATGTTTCATTATATTTAGCTTCTTATATTTTTCTGTCTCATTCGAGCTGTTGCATTTCATAGTCTCATCTTTTATGGCTCTCCGTCAATTCCTTTACTTCTGCTCTCATCAAATTCATTCTTATGAGACTCGTTCCATTCCTTGTTAAATAATCCCCCCTTACTTTTACGCTTCTGGTTTGGTCTCCCCTTCTTTCTTTGTCCTTTAAATATTGCTTAACAACGTTTATCTCTCCTGCTACATATACTTACTAATATATTTTTTGTGTGTGCAGGTCTCGCAGGCAACGAATAAGGAGCTTGACCGACATTTCTCATTGGGCATAAAGCAAGAAAGAAGAAAGAATAACCCTTGCCACATACTTTAGTTATAGTAAATTGGTTTCTAGGAATAGTTTGTAACTATTAGCGCATAAGATTAATTTAGAACAATTGTGTAATTAACTGTTATGTATACCTAGTATATATTTTATTTTATATTCTCTTTATTCAGTAGATCTTGTATAAACTTCAATATTACTGTTACTACAAGTTCTACTGAATGCGCTAAATATAAAATGCAAGATATAATAAATACTTTGGGCTTTACATCTGCACACGTTACACAATTGTTGTAATTTAAAATACGCTTCAGCAAATAAAGTATGTAAATTTTATTATAAGTTTTATCTGTAAGATATATTGTAAATTACCTTTAAAGAATAGTTCATAGGTATTAGTTTCTAATTTTGAATTACCGCATTTTTGTAACTTGTATCTTAATTAATTAATTTGAATAAATCTTAAATGAAAAGAATTCTACGCCTCTCTTTATTTGAACGCCTTAACTATCCTTGAAAAGACCTAATTCCAATTCCTTAAACAAGTACTACCGTGCAGGAACTTTAAATGCAAAGTTCACAAGCGGAGAACTTGTAAAAATAGACCTCAACATTACTAAACATATTGCAACCAGGTATACATAAAGCGCTTCACCAAAATTCAACCAGGTTGCAAAGAAATGCCTAGCGAAAATGAAATACGGTTGCAAATGACACATCGCGAAAACGCAACAAAGTTGTAACCAGCGCTTCGGGAAAGTATAAGATAGTTGCAAATAACGCCTAAAAAAATGCAACAAAGTTGCAAACAACTCCTCATAAAAATGCAATTCAGTTGCAAACAACGCCTCGCGAAAACGCAACAAAGTCGCAAACAACGCCTCGCGAAAATGCAACAAAGTCGCAAACAACGCCTCGCGAAAACGCAACAAAGTTGCAAACAACGCATCACGAAAATGCAACAAAGTTGCAAACAACTCCTCAGAAAAATGCAATTCAGTTGCAAACAACGCCTCGCGAAAACGCAACAAAGTTGCAAACAACGCATCACGAAAATGCAACAAAGTCGCAAACAACGCCTCGCGAAAATGCAACAAAGTCGCAAACAACGCCTCGCGAAAATGCAACAAAGTTGCAAACAACTCCTCAGAAAAATGCAACAAAGTTGCAAACAGCGCCTCGCGAAAACGCAACAAAGTTGCAAAAATTCTGGAGAAAAATTTGCAACAATGTTGCGCCAAAAATTTTGCAACAAAGTTGCAAACGGCTCCTCACAAAACGCAACAAAGTTGCAAAAATTCTGGAGAAAAATTTGCAACAATGTTGCGCCAAAAATTTTGCAACAAAGTTGCAAACGGCTCCTCGCGAAAACGCAACAAAGTTGCAAAAATTCTCGAGAAAAATTTGCAACAATGTTGCGCCAAAAATTTTGCAACAAAGTTGCAAACGGCTCCTCGCGAAAACGCAACAAAGTTGCAAAAATTCTCGAGAAAAATTTGCAACTTTGTTGCGAAATTTTAGGCACAACATTGTTGCAAATTTTTCTCGAGAATTTTTGCAACTTTGTTGCAAAAATTTTGGCGCAACATTGTTGCAAATTTTTCTCCAGAATTTTTGCAACTTTGTTGCGTTTTCGCGAGGCGCTGTTTGCAACTTTGTTGCAAAATTTTTGGCGCAACATTGTTGCAAATTTTTCTCCAGAATTTTTGCAACTTTGTTGCGTTTTCGCGAGGCGCCGTTTGCAACTTTGTTGCATTTTTCTGAGGAGTTGTTTGCAACTTTGTTGCATTTCCGTGATGCGTTGTTTGCGACTTTGTTGCATTTTTCTGAGGAGTTGTTTGCAACTTTGTTGCATTTTCGCGAGGCGTTGTTTGCGACTTTGCTGCGTTTTCACGAGGCGTTGTTTGCCACTTTGTTGCGTTTTCGCGAGGCGGTGTTTGCAACTTTGTTGCGTTTTCGCGAGGCGTTGTTTGCGACTTTGTTGCGTTTTCGCGAGGCGTTGTTTGCTACATAGTACTACATAGTGCTAAATAGTACATAGATTCTATGTACACTTATTGTGATTCTGAAAATCGTCGATTTGTATCAGGAGCTTAATTTAATAACGTGTAGGGTCATTTTGACAAGTTTCTCGCTTTAGAACTTAGCATTTAAAGTTCGTCCACGGTACTTCTTGTATAAGGAATCGGAATTAGGTTCTTTCAAGGATTGGTAAGGTGTGCAAATAAAAAGAGCAGTGGAATTCTTATCATTGAAAATTTATTTAAACTCATCAATGAAGATATAAGTTACAAAAATGTTGTAATTCTCATTTACAAGCAGATACTTATGAACTATTCTTTTATATCTATTTACAATACATCGTACAACTAAATCTGGTTTAATTCCAAATTTACAATATATGTTACAGATAAAACTTTGCTATATATGCTAAAGCATATTTTAAATTACAACAATTGTGTAACTTGTGCATATGCAAAGCATTTATTATATCTTTAATTTTATATTTAGCATATTCAATAGAACTTGTAGTAAAAGTAATATTGAAGTTTATACAAGATCTATCGAATACGCTGAATACAAAATAAAATATATAATAAGTGTACATAGATAACAATTGATTACACAATTGTTCTAAATTAAATTTACGCACTAACAGTTATAAACTATTCTTATATACCAATTTACTATAACTAAAGTATGTGACAGAGGTATTCTTTCTTCTTTCTTGCATATATGCACGATGAGATGCATTGATCTATACACCTTACCCTTTGGATGCGAAACCTGCACACACAACAAATATATTAGTAAGTATGTAACAGGATAGAGAAGAAAGAAGGGAGGGTTAGGCCAGAAGCATAAAAGAAAAGGATGATTAATTGAAAAGGAATGGAATAAGTCAAGCAGGAATAAATTTGACACAAAGGGAAAAAAACAAAGTGATGGAGGGCTTAAAAGATGATACTATCAGATACTAACACAAAAATAAAAGGGGCAAGATATAATGAAAGGTTTAGATATATTACAACAGAGCTGGGCAACTGGCCGCTCACGGGCCACACGCTATTCCTTTCCCTTTTTCTCAAGCCCAACCAGCGTCTCCCACTATGTGACTACCATCTACAATTCACGCAAAGCCTATGGACTGTTTGTGCTATGTATCTATATGTACTTGCAGTAGGACGAGATAGACGATAAAGACAAGCGACAAATGGTGCTTAGTAGTGGGAGAATCGAAAAACTAAAGGAAGATTGGCGTAGTTACAGCGGTGAAGATGTTGCCCTGCTCTGTATTAGAACATCAAAGCTAGCGTAGCAACAAAGTAAAGGGGAAACAGGAAAGAGTCAGCAATTAATAGTGCAGGTAAGATCTAGCAGGTATAGCTGGCAGGTATGGCAAAAGCTAAGGGGCTACGATAGAGGATCTGGTGCGTAGAATAAGAGATGGACCCTTAGAAATTCGAAAGAAATGGGGCAATATGTAAGGTAGAGAATGTATGAAAGAAAGAATAGAAAAGAAGAATGCGTAAGCTAAGATAGTCATCTAAAGGAAGGTTATATGTACAATAAGTCATGGCTGCAAGGCCGAAATAAAGAAGAATACTACTGTTAGTATGAATGTGTTGGTGCCCGAAAATTTATTTAAAGAAAAAAGTATTCACAAATGTATTTACCTTTGCTAAAGAGTTTGATTGTTGTACAATAAAATGAACAATGGAACATACAATGTTACTATACATATTAATTTTAATATAGATTGTAATACTGTGTTGCCTAACACTTTATTGATATGTAAATGAGAGTACGAAACGATTTCCGAGCATTATTAACATAATTTTATAAATGAAGACATAAATAACCAAATTTTATGAAGTTCATCGTATCGATATTTATAAACAACTGCTTGAAATGACGTATTTGTACATCACTCGTATCCCTGGCTTATCTACACCCAAAGTGGTCTCAAGTTTCTTCATCTATAAAAAGTGCTCGAAACTACCCGGCCTCTGCTATATCTACACTTAAGGTAAGTAAGAGGCACGAGTAGTTTCAAGGAGTCCTGTATAGATGGCGAGACCATAGCAGGCACTATAGATATAGCAGAGGCCCGCGTAGTTTCAAGCACATCTGTACAGATATTAATTAATTAATAAATTAATGATTATGATCAGAAGAGCCGGCCAATACTCTTAACTCTTTGTATGCGGGACCTGCACACACAAAAAATATGTTAGAAAGTATGTAATAGAAGGGTGAAAGATTGTAAAGGGATATATAGAGGAAATAGAAATAAAGGAGGGCCAGCCAAACAAGAAGCATACCAGAAAGAGAGGTTTATTTAAAAAGGAGTGGAATGAGGGGTGGAGGGTTGTTCTAAAATAGGAACAGATGAACAGATCGTTCCTCGAACCGAGACCTTTAATTTAAGATGCCGTTGGTTAAAATCGGCCAGGTAGAACGCGAGATAATTGAATTTGTTTAAAGAAATTATTAACACATACCATTTTCTCGACTTGCAGGCGAGCTACATCAATGTTCAGAGGTGATGGTAGCTTCTACCGCTAGCTTGAATTTATGTCCTCTGGTCATTGCTGTATCTCGCCGGGAAGTGGCAGTAATCGCATTTGTTTATAATTTATTTAAACAAATTCAATTATCTCGGGTTCTACTGGTCCGATTTCAATCAACGACGTCTCAAATGAAAGGGAAACGAATAAGCTACACGATACAATATAGCCTGTTGCTGTAACTATATGCAGATGGCTGTAATAACAATTTTAATTGTTTAATTGTTTTTAACAAATGAACCGCACGTGGAATAATGTTCACACCTGTTGGAGATGTTAGCTGATACTCCTAGCTGTAATTTATGTCCCCTGGTCATTACTGTACCTAGTCGGGAAGTGGCAGTAATCACATTTGTTTATAATTTATTTAAACAAATTCAATTATCTCGCCTTCTACTGGGCCGATTTCAATCAACGACGTCTCAAATGAAAGGGAAACGAATAAGCTACACGATACAATATAGCCTGTTGCTGTAACTATATGCAGATGGCTGTAATAACAATTTTAATTGTTTAATTGTTTATAACAAATGAACCGCACGTGGAATAATGATCACACCTGTTGCAGATGTTAGCTGATACTCCTAGCTCTAATTTAGGTCCCCTGGTCATTACTGTACCTAGTCGGGAAGTGGCAGTAATCGCATTTGTTTATAATTTATTTAAACAAATTCAATTATCTCGCCTTCTACTGGGCCGATTTCAATCAACGACGTCTCAAATGAAAGGGAAACGAATAAGCTACACGATACAATATAGCCTGTTGCTGTAACTATATGCAGATTGCTGTAATAACAAATTTAATTGTTTAATTGTTTATAACAAATGAACCGCACGTGGAATAATGATCACACCTGTTGGAGATGTTAGCTGAGACACCTAGCTCTAATTTATGTCCTCTGGTCATTGCTGTATCTCGCCAGAAAGTGGCAGTAATCGCATTTGTTTATAATTTATTTAAACAAATTCAATTGTCTCGCCTTCTACTGGGCCGATTTCAATCAACGACGTCTCAAATGAAAGGGAAACGAATAAGCTACACGATACAATATAGCCTGTTGCTGTAACTATATGCAGATGGCTGTAATAACAATTTTAATTGTTTAATTGTTTATAACAAATGAACCGCACGTGGAATAATGATCACACCTGTTGGAGATGTTAGCTGATACTCCTAGCTCTAATTTATGTCCCCTGGTCATTACTGTACCTAGTCGGGAAGTGGCAGTAATCGCATTTGTTTATAATTTATTTAAACAAATTCAATTATCTCGCCTTCTACTGGGCCGATTTCAATCAACGACGTCTCAAATGAAAGGGAAACGAATAAGCTACACGATACAATATAGCCTGTTGCTGTAACTATATGCAGATGGCTGTAATAACAATTTTAATTGTTTAATTGTTTATAACAAATGAACCGCACGTGGAATAATGATCACACCTGTTGGAGATGTTAGCTGATACTCCTAGCTCTAATTTATGTCCCCTGGTCATTACTGTACCTAGTCGGGAAGTGGCAGTAATCGCATTTGTTTATAATTTATTTAAACAAATTCAATTATCTCGCCTTCTACTGGGCCGATTTCAATCAACGACGTCTCAAATGAAAGGGAAACGAATAAGCTACACGATACAATATAGCCTGTTGCTGTAACTATATGCAGATGGCTGTAATAACAAATTTAATTGTTTAATTGTTTATAACAAATGAACCGCACGTGGAATAATGATCACACCTGTTGGAGATGTTAGCTGAGACACCTAGCTCTAATTTATGTCCTCTGGTCATTGCTGTATCTCGCCAGAAAGTGGCAGTAATCGCATTTGTTTATAATTTATTTAAACAAATTCAATTGTCTCGCCTTCTACTGGGCCGATTTCAATCAACGACGTCTCAAATGAAAGGGAAACGAATAAGCTACACGATACAATATAGCCTGTTGCTGTAACTATATGCAGATGGCTGTAATAACAATTTTAATTGTTTAATTGTTTATAACAAATGAACCGCACGTGGAATAATGATCACACCTGTTGGAGATGTTAGCTGATACTCCTAGCTCTAATTTATGTCCCCTGGTCATTACTGTACCTAGTCGGGAAGTGGCAGTAATCGCATTTGTTTATAATTTATTTAAACAAAATCAATTATCTCGCCTTCTACTTGGCCGATTTCAATCAACGACGTCTCAAATGAAAGGGAAACGAATAAGCTACACGATACAATATAGCCTGTTGCTGTAACTATATGCAGATGGCTGTAATAACAATTTTAATTGTTTAATTGTTTATAACAAATGAACCGCACGTGGAATAATGATCACACCTGTTGGAGATGTTAGCTGATACTCCTAGCTCTAATTTATGTCCCCTGGTCATTACTGTACCTAGTCGGGAAGTGGCAGTAATCGCATTTGTTTATAATTTATTTAAACAAATTCAATTATCTCGCCTTCTACTGGGCCGATTTCAATCAGCGACGTCTCAAATGAAAGGGAAACGAATAAGCTACACGATACAATATAGCCTGTTGCTGTAACTATATGCAGATGGCTGTAATAACAAATTTAATTGTTTAATTGTTTATAACAAATGAACCGCACGTGGAATAATGATCACACCTGTTGGAGATGTTAGCTGATACACCTAGCTCTAATTTATGTCCTCTGGTCATTGCTGTATCTCGCCAGAAAGTGGCAGTAATCGCATTTGTTTATAATTTATTTAAACAAATTCAATTATCTCGCCTTCTACTGGGCCGATTTCAATCAACGACGTCTCAAATGAAAGGGAAACGAATAAGCTACACGATACAATATAGCCTGTTGCTGTAACTATATGCAGATGGCTGTAATAACAATTTTAATTGTTTAATTGTTTATAACAAATGAACCGCACGTGGAATAATGATCACACCTGTTGGAGATGTTAGCTGATACTCCTAGCTCTAATTTATGTCCCCTGGTCATTACTGTACCTAGTCGGGAAGTGGCAGTAATCGCATTTGTTTATAATTTATTTAAACAAATTCAATTATCTCGCCTTCTACTGGGCCGATTTCAATCAACGACGTCTCAAATGAAAGGGAAACGAATAAGCTACACGATACAATATAGCCTGTTGCTGTAACTATATGCAGATGGCTGTAATAACAAATTTAATTGTTTAATTGTTTATAACAAATGAACCGCACGTGGAATAATGATCACACCTGTTGGAGATGTTAGCTGATACACCTAGCTCTAATTTATGTCCTCTGGTCATTGCTGTATCTCGCCAGAAAGTGGCAGTAATCGCATTTGTTTATAATTTATTTAAACAAATTCAATTATCTCGCGTTCTACTGCGCCGATTTCAATCAACGACGTCTCAAATGAAAGGGAAACGAATAAGCTACACGATACAATATAGCCTGTTGCTGTAACTATATGCAGATGGCTGTAATAACAATTTTAATTGTTTAATTGTTTATAACAAATGAACCGCACGTGGAATAATGATCACACCTGTTGGAGATCTTAGCTGATACTCCTAGCTCTAATTTATGTCCTCTGGTCATTACTGTACCTAGTCGGGAAGTGGCAGTAATCGCATTTGTTTATAATTTATTTAAACAAATTCAATTATCTCGCCTTCTACTGGGCCGATTTCAATCAACGACGTCTCAAATGAAAGGGAAACGAATAAGCTACACGATACAATATAGCCTGTTGCTGTAACTATATGCAGATGGCTGTAATAACAAATTTAATTGTTTAATTGTTTATAACAAATGAACCGCACGTGGAATAATGATCACACCTGTTGGAGATGTTAGCTGATACACCTAGCTCTAATTTATGTCCTCTGGTCATTGCTGTATCTCGCCAGAAAGTGGCAGTAATCGCATTTGTTTATAATTTATTTAAACAAATTCAATTATCTCGCGTTCTACTGCGCCGATTTCAATCAACGACGTCTCAAATGAAAGGGAAACGAATAAGCTACACGATACAATATAGCCTGTTGCTGTAACTATATGCAGATGGCTGTAATAACAATTTTAATTGTTTAATTGTTTATAACAAATGAACCGCACGTGGAATAATGATCACACCTATTGGAGATCTTAGCTGATACTCCTAGCTCTAATTTATGTCCTCTGGTCATTACTGTACCTAGTCGGGAAGTGGCAGTAATCGCATTTGTTTATAATTTATTTAAACAAATTCAATTATCTCGCCTTCTACTGGGCCGATTTCAATCAACGACGTCTCAAATGAAAGGGAAACGAATAAGCTACACGATACAATATAGCCTGTTGCTGTAACTATATGCAGATGGCTGTAATAACAATTTTAATTGTTTAATTGTTTATAACAAATGAACCGCACGTGGAATAATGATCACACCTGTTGGAGATGTTAGCTGATACTCCTAGCTCTAATTTATGTCCCCTGGTCATTACTGTACCTAGTCGGGAAGTGGCAGTAATCGCATTTGTTTATAATTTATTTAAACAAATTCAATTATCTCGCCTTCTACTGGGCCGATTTCAATCAACGACGTCTCAAATGAAAGGGAAACGAATAAGCTACACGATACAATATAGCCTGTTGCTGTAACTATATGCAGATGGCTGTAATAACAAATTTAATTGTTTAATTGTTTATAACAAATGAACCGCACGTGGAATAATGTTCACACCTGTTGGAGATGTTAGCTGATACTCCTAGCTCTAATTTATGTCCCCTGGTCATTACTGTACCTAGTCGGGAAGTGGCAGTAATCGCATTTGTTTATAATTTATTTAAACAAATTCAATTATCTCGCCTTCTACTGGGCCGATTTCAATCAACGACGTCTCAAATGAAAGGAAAACGAATAAGCTACACGATACAATATAGCCTGTTGCTGTAACTATATGCAGATGGCTGTAATAACAATTTTAATTGTTTAATTGTTTATAACAAATGAACCGCACGTGGAATAATGATCACACCTGTTGGAGATGTTAGCTGATACTCCTAGCTCTAATTTATGTCCCCTGGTCATTACTGTACCTAGTCGGGAAGTGGCAGTAATCGCATTTGTTTATAATTTATTTAAACAAATTCAATTATCTCGCCTTCTACTGGGCCGATTTCAATCAACGACGTCTCAAATGAAAGGGAAACGAATAAGCTACACGATACAATATAGCCTGTTGCTGTAACTATATGCAGATGGCTGTAATAACAAATTTAATTGTTTAATTGTTTATAACAAATGAACCGCACGTGGAATAATGTTCACACCTGTTGGAGATGTTAGCTGATACACCTAGCTCTAATTTATGTCCTCTGGTCATTGCTGTATCTCGCCGGGAAGTGGCAGTAATCGCATTTGTTTATAATTTATTTAAACAAATTCAATTATCTCGCGTTCTACTGGGCCGATTTCAATCAACGACGTCTCAAATGAAAGGGAAACGAATAAGCTACACGATACAATATAGCCTGTTGCTGTAACTATATGCAGATGGCTGTAATAACAAATTTAATTGTTTAATTGTTTATAACAAATGAACCGCACGTGGAATAATGATCACACCTGTTGGAGATGTTAGCTGATACTCCTAGCTCTAATTTATGTCCTCTGGTCATTACTGTATCTCGCCAGAAAGTGGCAGTAATCGCATTTGTTTATAATTTATTTAAACAAATTCAATTATCTCGCGTTCTACTGGGCCGATTTCAATCAACGACGTCTCAAATGAAAGGGAAACGAATAAGCTACACGATGCAATATAGCCTATGCCTCGATGATAGCCTATGCCTCTGGCTCCAATTTATGTCGTCTGGTCATTGCTATAGCTAGCCGGGAAAGGGCATTTCTTTAAACAAATTCAATTATCCCGGCTTCTGCTGGGTTGATTTCAATCAACGACGGCTTGATTCAGAGAACATTCTCCTCTCGTTTTGGAACGACTCGCATGTATAGTTACTGTGAATTTCACCAACGAACCTTTAAATTGTTTGTGAAAAGGTACACAGCGCCAGTAGCATTTGCAACTCGTTTATTGTCCTGTAGCAGCATCCTTTTCCTTCGTTTGAAGCACTCGATCATCCAAATGTCCAACATACGCATCTTCCTTATTGAATATTCGCAAAACAAGTAATATGTACTCAGAGAAATAAAAGCCGAACTTTTATAATTGTTTCTTTTTATTTAGTTCCCAAATTTTCACTCCATTCTAATTTTGTTTAAAACAAGCTATTTTTCAATGAATTACATGGAAACGTTTTACACACATGTATTATTGGTGTTATACCTTGCATCTCATTGCATCTCATTGCATCTCATTGCATAAGGGAATGACAGGGGAAAGTGCAATGCGCAGTCATTCGCTCGAATTATTTTCCACATAATTATCGAACGTCTCTTAAACGTTTAATAATTATACAGTAAATAATTGATTGCCCAGGTCTCACCCCGTGGAGGTTACTGCGCCTGGAGACCCACCCTAGCCACGGCCCTTCCACCCTCCAATTACGGGAAAACTAATTTTAGTATCATTTTTTAGAAAGAAAACTCTCCTATTATCGTCACATTGTAGAACGTTCATTAATTGATCGTAGCACAAATACGACAATAACAGGAATACTTAGAGGAATCGCGACCGCGAACTAAATTGAATATCAGAAGGAAACCTGAAAGAAAATCTGCAAGAGGACTCAATTTCCTGAAATAAAACTTTCTTAAAAATATATCCTATGATCTTAAAAACTAGACAACGTAATATTATTGCAGTGGGAACACTGCTTTCTTAAAGGCTAAGACACAGCTTGAAAATAAATCCTCCCTTCTTAAATACTAGATTAGATTCAAATGCGCCCTGCCTGACTAAAGATCTAACTTAAAACTAGTATGACCCTACCGAGTGTAACATCTAAGAGTTCAATTAAAAGAACAATTTCAATAATATCCTACCTACGTTGGAATGTAAAAGATACTTTACCATATTCATATAGGTATAAGTATGCATATACTTAATATGGACTAATTAATGGAGGAATTAATTTCGTGGCCCATGGTGTCCTAGAACAGACTGAATCAATTTTTAGTTTCATAAACCCTGCCTGAGTAAAAGTCTAATAATTTCAATTCGAGTAAAACCTGCCTGTATAAAGATCCAGGATTGTGTGTTCAAACAAAACCTACCTACATAAAGAGCTAAAAGTATTGTTCGATTTATAATTGGGCCTGCCTAATTATTTGTCTAACACCCGTAATTAGTTAAAGGGTCAGCGGCAGCGGCAGGGGCAGGGGCAGGGGCAGGGGCAGGGTGAGAGTGTGCTCATATTATACATATTTTAAGCAATCCTGTTCTTTAGCTGATTCTTTTCAATGCTTCTGAAACAAAGACAAACTGCAAGTGATTAGTAAAGCATTATATAAATCTTAAACTCACAAATGGGTTCGACGATGCTGGCTCTTTAATTTTTAAGTTTTCAATTGTGTTCTTGATAATATTTCTAGATCTGTATTGTATATATTCCACTTTTAAGTAAGTCTGTACTTCCATTTGTTTAATATATTATATTTGGGTTCATCTGTGAATCTGTAACAATCTCATGCATTGGATTAGTGACATCCCCAAGCCCCACCATTGAAGCTGCTTTTAATTCGTAATAACTGAATTTTACCGAAGATAATATATCACAATTGATGTGAAAAATGCAGCTATTTTTTAATAACAATAGGTAATTAGATTTCCGCTAAGGTGATATATTCTTTTCTACTTTCCAGATCAAACTGAATGGTAGTATCAATTTCATTAAAAAGTCAAAATTCAAGTAGTCACATTTGGCTACAATTGATTCTATTTTGCTTCTACAAAGAAGCGACAAACGATTATTCGGAAGCAAAATATCAAAGTTCCACTATCACCATGCCGAGGCCCAAGTACAGCCAGGAACATTTTTCGTGCAAGTATTTTTGTTTAAACATTTACGGATATCGCGAGTGAATTTCAATTTGTACAAAGCAAGCTCGAAAAGTTATAAAAATTGGCTCTACTTTTAAAAAAGGGTAAAAATAAATGTGCAACGATTAAGAGAAAAAATTTTGAAGTTAAACTCCAATAATGAACAGTCACTAGTATTGACTCTAATTGAAATCTACTATCTCGAATGGTTTCTTCTTTTTCTTTTCTTTCTTTTCTTTTTTTTCTTTTCTTTTGCTTTTCTGTTTTTTCTTTTCTGTTCTTTTCTCTTATTTTCCTTTATTTTTTTTTTATTTTTTTTCATTTCGTTCACACAGTAATTTACTATTATGTATGCGAATTTTTAGCAGTATTTCCATCAACAGACATTCCAGGTAGTATAATTATTAAGAAAAAAAAATAAAAAGAAAGACAAATATAAAACACTGAAAAGAAAAATTGCACCATGTACAACAAGAATTGCCAAAGAATTGGTCAGCCATGATCTTTGGCTGGCGATTATGTGCCACCCTCCAGGGTGGCTCAGGAATAGGCTTCCAATTGGAAGCAGTTAGGGACTGGTACTCGCAACTCTAATTAAAAACGCGATATTAATCAACGCAACGCTAATCATTTCGCAATACTATTTATCAAGACCGATAGAAAGCAAGCATTAAATTATTTGTAATATCAAAAAACAAGGTAATTGAAGATCCCCTGAAAAGTTAGCTGAGGGCTCAAGACGCGAAAATAACTTCCGCAACGCTATAAACTTTGTCATACGTAAAATATATTATAAAATACTACAATTCAACTAACAATAAGAACGGCAAAATTGCAATAACAATCGCGACATCGTTGCGCAACGCTAAATCAATCGCGATTTTCATTTGCTCGCAACTCTAATTAATAACCGCGCGGTATTTAACGCAACTCTAATTCGACCCGTTCTCAAGTTTCTCGCAACTCTAAAGCAACGCGATATTTTTGGGAGGGCTGTATCGTTGGGCCGGAATGTGCGTCGGCCAAGTACAAATAAAAATTCTACGAATGAAAATGCAAGCACAGTGACAAAGTAGTAACAAAGAATGATTCCCCATTCTTAAAAAGAATGGCGAGCCATTAGTAGTTGCCCTCTTGAGCGACAGTTTGTCGGGCCTCTTCGGCATATAGCCCCTTCTTTTCGTTGGACCCGAGGGTCAGCTGAAACTTAAACTAGGCTCGAGGCTCTACTCGGAAATCAAGAAAAAACTTATAAAGGTGAAATAAAGAGTTTAAATCGCGGTGCTAAGTGGAACGCACGCGACCGAGTCACGACCAAATAAAATCGTAAAAATTGTGATTACGGAAAATCGCAAAGATTACGATTAAAATTGCAATCGTTCTTCGTTCACGCGTGCAGCCTCGAGCATAATGTAAGGCGTTTCGTTTCGGAGCCTAAATCGCGACCACGACCGCGAAGGATTCGAAAAATCGATAGGCAAAGCCAGAGGCGAACGCATTTTCGTTCGCGCCTCAGCTTCACCGTCGACTTTTCAAATCAGATTTCCTGAAACAGGTTGAACACGCGAAATAGTGCCTACCCGATCAGAGACTGTGTCAACCTGCCCGGCCCTACCTACTTATGTCTATCAATCGCACCAGAAAGTATGCTACCTATCCTGCCTGAACCTATATTTAAAAAATGGCAAACAGGCACACCAACACACGACACTCCACGGTTCTCATTCAAACACTTGGGCGCGAAAGCCTACACTAGGGAGGCGTCCCGGGACACCCCCGACACCCAAGTGTTGTCACACAACTTGCACACTCTAAGGTACGTACCATTTACCTGAAATCGACTGACAGTGGCTGGGATCTTTGCGTTCACGTGCAAAAAGCCACGTCGCGGTTGAGGTATTTAATAGATATTTGATAATATAATTAAATAGCCCGATACAAGACGTACTTGATAGCAATTGATAACTATATTCGATTCTCTTTGGCATTTGGCCTCTGTCATCTTAAATGACAAAAACTTCGTGCCTCAGTATAGTAGGGATTCTTAATGCAATTAATAGTAAAAATGATGTCTCTGTTTCAAATTAATGGACATCTTGGTCAGAGTAACTACGTTAGGTACGGAACGACGCAAATCCACAGCCTAACCACACACACAATGCGGATATTACGTCGTGCACGATACACCAAACGCACTGTCAGTCGCCAACAATAAATCATTTCATGGCTTATAAACTAAAAAATATCATCGTGCTCTACCACCGTTTTCCCACCCAAGTAGCAGAGGGGCACGTGAGTGGGATCCGGGCAGTGAACACGGAAAGGGTTAAACCTGGAAATCCTCGTCTAAGAAGATGATAAAGGCATACTGATTTTCTAACGGGCTAAATACATGTTTGTATATGTACCAGATCAATATATGATTCTATTTTATTGAAGAGAAAATTCAACGACTCTACTTTATTAGAGGAATTAAGAAATGACTCTACTTTATTGGAAAAATTATACAATGACTCTACTTTATTAGAAAAATTAATCAATGACTCTACTTTAATATACTTTGAATTAAATTGAAACATCCTCGGGCGTTCCCGTCATCAAAGCATTGCTTCTAAAACGCAAGCTTGGTTTTAAAGTAGATTGCCTTGATATCGAGATCTACCCGTTCGCGTATTGTCTTCTTGTACATTCAGGTTTAATTAATATCTTGTACGGAGGAAGTGAATTTATTGATATCTTTATACGCTAAAGACTAATATGGATATCGAATAATAAAATTATTCGATAGTTCCAACAAATTGACAAGGTATATAAGTACCTCTACTTTGTATTCAATCAAAGTAGAAAAAAGAAGGAATACTACGTTCTTACTAACAGCAATCGTTATGCATTTTATTATAACTGTGCACTAATTGCAATTGACGAATAAACGAAGTCGAAGGGTATTCGACTTCTCCACTACAAACTAATGCACGTATGATACTGGACGTTACTTTATATTCATTTAATAATTAATAACTGTTTAAATATTCGTTTCATACGTATTCAATGAAATACTCTATTATAAAAAGATGCATAGTGATGTATTTTATACTAAATTTCTCTCTTAAAATTCTCAAACTAATTTGAAACGCGTTGTACAAGAAGACCTATCCTCATATAATATAAAACAGTAAAGAAGTTACTACTCATGAGTATATTTCCATATACCCATGGTCACAGTGCTCGCTAGACAAATCTACGTAATTACAACCAGTCACCCGTGTCGGTTCGGACCTTTCGTCCTGCGACATTATTGAGTGACCAGAGGAACTTTAAAGCATGCCACTCACCGGTTGCAGACTCACCAGGGGTGCGATGAAGCTCGTCGCCATCGAAGCCGTGGAAGCTGCTGAAACATTCAAAAAGGGCAGACAACATTAAAACCTTTATTCTTTCAGTACTTTTAGAATGTGTTAATTATCAAAAGATTATTGCACTACAAGATTAAAGAAATAAAGAGATACTTACTCGTCAGGTGGATGGATGAAAGCCCGAACTCGCCGAACAGGACACTGACTCTAATTGGACACTTATGATTGGCAAACAAAGTGATTCTAATCTCGCGAGAGTATTATTTCGGAGCAAACACTGACTCTACTTTCGCGTATCTTTACTACTATTTATATTTAATTATAATAATTAAGAGCGGTTGCGCTCAAAAAATAATAAAAAGAACTTTGACGGAACAAGCACTGACTCTACCGACCGCATTGCGCGCGGTTAACAATATCGTTATGATGATATCATCGAGCCCAAGGCACCTTCTGAAACATTCAAAAGAGCAGACAACATTGAAATCCTTACATTTTCAATACTTTTCGAACAGGAAAATTATCAAAGACCATTGAAAAATAAGATTAAAGAAATACAGAGATACTTACTCTTCGAGTTGATGGATGAAAGCCCGAACTCGCCGAACTGCATATGTGTGACTCTAATACCGGAATACGTATTGAGAAAAAAGAATAAAAAAATAAAAGACTACTATCGCGCGCGTTTATTAATTGTGATCTGTTCGTACAAAGTGACTCTAATTTCGCGAGAGCAATATTTCGAAGCAAACACTGACTCTACTTTCGCGTATCTTTACTATTATTTATATCTAATTGTAATTATCAAGAGCGGTTGCGCTCTAAAAGCAATAAAAAGAACTTTGACGAAACAAGCACTGACACTACCGACCGCATTGCGCGCGGTCATCAAAATTTTCTGAAAGAAAATCTGTACAAGTTAGTTAAGGGGGTGAGGAGGTAGAAATTTAAACAATATATATTTGATTTTATTTGTCTCTTTATTATTTCTTCATCCTGTCGAACGTCTGTTGAGGAAATACTGCTCTTTTTTTTAATCAAGTACTACCGTATTAATATTCAGATTTAATTACTATTAATTGTCTATACAAGATATATTATTATATATTAATATCGATTTATCAAAAGCGTACTGTGACTGTTCTTTGTCAGAGTTTTAAAGGTGAGCATGATGCTAGTAAGTAAACAGTATCGCGAACATATATAAGTTCTCGTAGCTGCTTGCAGAAATCGGGACTCGAAACTATTTATCATGCTTCAAGGGCATGGCAACAAGTACGTAACTACGCGAACAATCCTGCGTCGAAAATACAATTTGACCGTACTTGGGACTTAGTCACAGAGATAATAAAAGTGTCAACAAGAACACTAGTGAAGCTATTATAGAAATCGCGGCCGATATGCAGCGAAACACGAACGTATTTCAATTTTTCGTTTAGAATTAATGAAATTTACAGACTCTAGTTTCAAATCGCGAATGGTATATTGTAAGTTCTATTTGAAATGTTTTCATTATTTAATGAACATGGATATACGAATAGAGAGAAGTAAGTATTGAAATCTATTTACAATAATGAAAGTGTTCAATAACTTTCAACCGAAATCCAATCGCCAGATAACAAGAGATATACAGAAACGGTTGTGATAATAATTTAAATGTTACCAGTCCTTCATCACAGGTCATCGTACTGATGGTTATGCATCGTAGTAACCAATCATCCATTGGACCTGCAACAAAAAGAAAAGCAACGTGATAAACCTGTCCTAAACTCAGAATCGAAATCGGTATGTAAGTGTCATTGCAAACAAAATAAACGCAACCTTAATACTGCATCGAATCCGAATAATCGCGTCTTAAAATATAATAAAGATTCGAAGAACCGTTCAAACTAATAAATTAATTAACCCGATATTTTAATAAACGACTAGTTATCGCGTATCAAGGAATCGATGGTACCGGATGGCCGGTCAAGCGTCCAGCAAAAGAGACTCGATAAAGACTTTAAAGTACATCCGCGATAGTCAAACGATTGTTAAATAAACGCGTATTAATTAATAGAAGCTAATAGTCAAGCGTATGCAGTGGTAAAGTGGACCCTGGGATGTTATTGTATTGTAGGTTGATGTATGTCGCTAACCTCCGACAGCAGAAACGACCCGTACGCTGCGACGCTCGAACTGATACTGATGCCGCACGCGCCGCGCTCCGTGGCATCCCCACTCCGCGATGCGCCGGCGCGAGTAGCGCTCGGTTGCGCTCCGTGGTATTCGCGATTTCCGAAAATTCCCAATGGTCTCCGACCGCCGTCGTACTATGATTTCCAAAAAATTCAAGGCTATGGTTTTTCCTTATGGTCAAGCACTCTGTGACGCGTTTCCTTGGAAAATCAATTCCCTTCAGGACATTGTCCACTACAAAACAACCGGGATAAGGACCTACAGGGATTTCTAGTAATAGCTAGCATAGGGTTGGTTAATATCGTTATGTAAATCTATACACTGCGTTGCAATAGTGGTTTACTTTATTGAACACATCAATTTATTTCTTAACTCGAAATTCGACAATGTTAAACATTCAAAGATAATTAATTCTTTCTGCTTTATTCTTAGTTTTTAAGGCAATCTGCTGCTTTGTATATAGCATCGGTGGACGCCGCGCTAACTCCACTAATAGCTTGGTTGTGGCAACTGCGTATCTGAAGCACTATATTGTTTTTGTTACTCAGTGAATTCCGGTCCAATTCTTTAGCCGTATTTTGGTATTCTCTGATGCTAGGGTTGATGCTTGCTAAATTTAGAATTATGCAGTTCGCCATTTGATTAATGTTCGACGTGTAGCATTGTAAAGCAAGGCCGTCCAATTTACTGTTCAATTGCTTGCCAGTCTAAGAGAACAAATTTAAGTATAAGTATCAATAGTAAGTTTTCTTCAGAATAGTAAATGAATTGTATATAAACCCTAATTGCATATCACTATTAAAATAGAATACTTCCCCCATATAATCTAGGTATTATTGCACATACAACACTTACTGCTGTCGCTGAGTCAAACTGTGTCATCGCCTGTGCAACAAGTCGACCTCCTTGTGCCGAGCACTGTCTAAGATTTTCGTATCCACTTTGGGTTTCAGACCTCATTTTATTAAGAACAGCGTTCAAACAGTCAACGGCATCCTTGCCTGCTGCTTTAGCATCTTCAATTTGTTTCTAACAATTAATAAAGTTCGAATTAGTAATGACAAATATAGTTATGGATGAAAATATTTTTATATTGCATAGTCACTATGATTATTGTTTCCGCATAATTGGACGTAAATTCATTGATACCATTCCAAGAAAAGAAATCTAGTAAGAAGTGCAATTTTTGTTTTTTCACAGTGAAATAAATGGTACATTATTTATTAAGCTTCGTCGCGCTTCTAAAAATCAGCATATGTTTTATTTATTGAAGCAATTTGTGAAAAGCAATTACTCACCTTGATATCATTAACCCTTCTAGTTTCAATATTGGATATGGAGAGAAAACTTTGGGAATTAATATTGCTTAGTTCATTGTTTGTATTCATGCTAAATGTTCGCGCAGTGCGCCGGATATCTGATGTTGCAGAATCCACATTGGATTTAGCTGTTTTTATAGCTTGTGTTGCTTGGTTTAATATGTTAGATGGTCCTCGCTGGAAAGGAAAAAGATAAATTCAGTGATGGGGATGAATTTACCATATTAATAAAAATTCTTACACAATTTCGTTAGCCAATATTTATTACTCTGGTTTTTAGTGGAATTGGAATATTCAGATTGTATATTCAGAAAAATTAGAGTAAACATATTGTTCGCCTGAATTACTTTGGGACAAGCCTGCTCGGTAATTTGAAAGTATAAGTTGATATAAATATGAATGATTACAATAATAAGAACAAGTTTTTAATAATAAAACACATTGTGTAGTGAAATATTTCTTAATAACACACTTTGGGAAACGCGCCGTTTGAACGCCTGACAGCGAGCAACCCGTCGCACGTTGAACTTATTCGGATATAATCATTAAGGGGCTTATTATAATATCATAATCGTACAGAATTATTCACAACGTTTTCGATATTAATAAAGATTGTGATTTTATGATAAAATCACGTCGGTTACCAAACTCTGTTCGAATTACATGTTGCAACATATTCATTCTGTAATTTCCAATAGGTATTGCAATTGTAAAATGAAATTGTTATGGCTCGATGATATTAATTTATAAATATTATTAATTTGTTGCGACGAAGATTTTCTTGAATCGATCCAGTTGGTCGACAATTTCGACAAGTCTTAATAGATTTTAACAATACAGCGCATATTTACCTGTGCATAGCAGAGAGGTACCAAAATGCAGATAAAGACGATTGACTTCATGATAATTGGAACAAGTAATCGAGTTCCGTTAGATAACAAGTTTTTTGCGAACTGATGCTCCAGGACGAGCACTGGCTGCCTTTTTATATGTGCCTGCGAGTCAAGCCAGAGGGGGAAGAATGATAACACGAAGAGAAACGCCCTATCGCATCGCCTACTTTAATACTTTCCCGTTAGGCTATCAATGATTCAATTTATTTTGTATCATTTGGTTTCGAGACTTCCCCGACGGGAATGCCATTGAGTATATACTTCATCTTTATCTCTAATCGCTTTAAAACAGATTTTTGCATTGTTCACATCGGCATTATTCACCGGCAAAGTTCTTCTTATAAAAAGACCTGTGTTGCACGTGCTATCAGATAAATTTGACACGAAAAGGTTGTATGTAAAATATATCATTTCTTAACTGACAGTAGGTACAATTTGTTTAATTCTTTAACAGAAATGTATTAGTCGTAATTTTAATGATTTTCTTCTCACCAATTATGTGTCTAATTTAATTTTGTTGTTACTATTTAATTTACTTCGACGTTGCCCAGTGGAACTAATGTATCTCACGCGTTTGGGAATTTTAAAGACAATTACAAAAATCGAGGCTGCTAGCCTCGATTATGCTTTACGATTATGAAAATGATTTTATACGATAAGTTTGATTGTATTTTTACACGACTGTTTTTCTGGCCGCCAGAAGAATTTATCAGAACGAAATATCAAATATAACGGAAGTGATCAATCAATTGGATGGCACACATTAATATGTGCATGTGTACGATTAAATATCAATACCCATTTCTTATTTATCGTGATTTTGTTGAAACACGTATGCCAGAATTCTTCGAATCGCGATTGTTTAATACGATACTGCATGCTTCGCTTCTGTCAAGAGTCAAGATTGTTCTTCTAAGAACCGCAATCAGCTTTTAGAGGATGCACAAAATTTCATTCATCAGTTTGCTTTAGTTCTTAAATAATGTACCTCGTTTCTTGTTTGAGTTTCATTGTACTCAAAAACTTTTAAATCGCAACGAAATAAAAAAGCACAGAGAAAATTGGAAAAATGTGTAACCGTTATCTGCATTCTGTGCCACGACATGAAGTTACCTTAGAAAGTGGGGAGGGTGTACTCGACACCATTGATCGAGGTACGATTGTAGATAGTTTTTGCCAAGGTTTCATTGATTTTAAACTATTTTTATGATAAGATATTAATGGGGGGGGGGGGGTCGCAGGGAGAAACTGTATTGCATACTGACAATGAGACACAATAATAATTATAATAATAATAATAATAATAATAATAATAATACTAACTCGAAATTAGTACAGCATATTACACATGTATGATTATTCAATAACTTATTCAATAACTATTTAAGATCATTATTTACTATTTAATACAATTGAAATTATTCAATTATTATAATGAAATCTTTCAATATTTCTAGTGTCCATAAAGAAACAAAATTTCCATACAATTAATAACTGATAAACGTGTAAAGGCAGGAAACTAATGAAGCAATAAATAAAGATACCATTTAATCAATTCACGAATCACGTGTTAGATAGCAGATACTTTTTAACGAGATAAAATTGTCGATCTTTATCTAAGGAAATACGTGCATCATCGAATGGCGAACAGTTTCATTTAGAAGGAATTTAATTAATGTTACAATTATTTACTTACTTACATCCCTGGACGAATCAGTTTATCGCTAACTTAAGGAGCTATGTAAACTTTTAATCGGTTGAATATAATTTACAATGAAAATACAATGAAAAAGGATTATCAAACGAACACTGGACACTGTTATTGGTGGATTTAATATATTTAAATAATTGCCGTACACTGGTACTAATGATCATTACTACATTACCCTTGTGCTGGCAACCAAAATCGTGATTAAGTTTGAAGCGTAGTTATTTAAATTGTTTTGTATACACCTTTTTTCCCCCACAAAACCGGGAATTGAGGTAAAAGTGTCGAAAGGCTGGAGATCTGTGTCGGTTTTCCGATATTTTGTCAAGAACATAGAAAAATTATTAAAGGAAATATAGAAACGTGTAGCCGGTTGCCAACATAAGGGTTAAGCTATACATTAATGGTATTAAACGAGATACGTGCTAATAAATTATTAAACGCAACATTACCGCGTTTATTCGCCGTGACAACGTCTAGAACGTAGAATTTATCCTGTGCTCGACGACAGGTAGGACAAACAACAACAAAAAAAAAAAAACGAAAAAGGTAAAGTCTTTTAATCAACTGCGGATTTCGAGATCGCGAACTCGATTATCCCATCGAGACTTTACACCTTTCAACGAGAGAATCCATAATAGATTTACATATTTTCTAAAATACTCGATTTATTAGCAGTGCAAGGACCATTCGCTATCGTCCCATAGAAATCGTTTCAACGCAAGAAAATAGCACAAAAAAAGAGAGAAAAAAAAAGTTATACGAGAATACAATGAGGCGTATATCGAGGATAAATAAAAAATAAACGCAAGAGCATACCTAAGAATACGGGATGAGATGGTCACGTGTTAGTTCGTAAACTTATTATATCGTTCGACTACGATCAATATACAATACAAAATAAGATGCATTCAATCATGCCACGTACTCTATGTTTCATTTATAAACAGTCGTCGTTTGGCATTCATCGACATGTACCGTTGTCAATGGAACATTGATAAAAAAGAAAAAATGAAAAAAAAAGAATAAATAAAAGCAGATGGAATATTACAAATCGTTTACATTGAAACGTTATTCATTAATAATACACAGACGAGTCGCACGATTCATATTCTTTTCTTGTTACACAATTCTTTTTCTTCTTTCTACAAAGATTTGCGACGCAAACGGAAATTCGATTTTTCGTATTTCAAATTGGCGCACATTATTCATACTGTTTCCCTCGAATCATTTAGGATGTACATAGCAGTCTAACGAAAATTTTGATCATACGGCTGTAGAAAAGGGCTGGGGTAAAACATTATTCTTTCCGTTTTGTGTTACAGTCTTCCGTGATGAATGTGCAATTTCGCGTGTTGTACGAACAAATCGGACCTCGCCGATTCCTCTGTCTACGGTACAAGATGTGTCTAGAAGTTGGGACAAATGACGATTTTCATTCGGCGAAAACAAGAAGGTGGATGCATCGAAATTTTGTACATTTCAAAGTGCATCATTTTATAGCAATAATAATACCCTTTTCGTTTAAATGCAATTACCACGTTCTGGCATTTATATATGTATATCTTCGCCAACCAATACGTGCTTTACTTTGAAATATACACAGGATGCTATGGAAAAAGTTCGGTGATTTTATGCACGAAAGGGGAAAGAAATGAAAGAAAGTATCTTACTTGGGCCCAGTATCTTTTCTATCTTTTGTTTCTCTATTTTCCCATTTTCTAAAAACACTTTGCACACAGCGGCACAGTTGAATTGGTCACGACGGCTTGTTTTCTAACGATACGATAATCCATACATGCACTAAGTGACAAACATTAACTATTGCGATTTTTCGAAACGTACATATACATTCTAATTAGCCTATACTTCCCCTCGATTTCTTCATTAGAAGATACATGTATAACCCAATGAGAAACGGGCATGGTCGTACCTCAGGCCAAAACCAATTTGTACTACGAAATTTGATTTTTCATATTTTGGTGCGGATACGACAGCTTTCGATTCCTCTTCCCTTTTTTAAACTTCGTTGCGAATAAGGAGCACAATGACGACAAATAAATTCGTTGGATAATTATAAAAAGAAAAACTTCCAACGAATATCATTCTATTAAATCTCGATTCCGATAGAACATTGGCATGCCAGTGTTATTTGTATTACTTCTGTAAAATATTTCACGCACGGACCGTTTTCAATTCGGCCATCGTCGACGTCAATAAGTTAATTTCGTTCGCTGAAGTTCGGAGCTTCGATCAGCTGAATTAGCCAGCTCCAAAGAGATACGCGTTTTCAAGTGTATCGGGCTAAATAATTGTAGCTCACCTGTGCAACGTTTTACCGTTTACCATTGCGTCTCACGAAAATACTAAAAATGCTCGCGATGCCTGATCGTTCGTGGTTACACAGGTGTTAACTGCGATATCTCACGTCGAAACGTCGCGTCGTTCTATTTTCGCAGTTTCTTTAAGCTAAGGCCGTTCGACGTACAGAGAATTGTAGGTTTTTGGTCATTATGCGAATAAACATAATTGAATAATGAAGGCATGAACGCGTCCGACAGCGGCAGAATACATTACTGTGTTTTCAGGATCTGTCACATTCACTTAACTGTTTTCATGGCCACCATGGGTATCCTAATTCCCTTAATGATACTTAGCTGATAAAGGTGAGAATTTTCTTTCTCTTTCGTTGCGTACATGATTTTGCTCCTATCTCCGTGCGATTACTTTCTGCTCACTTATTGGATATTAATTATCATTAATATGTTCCTCTCAAAAGTGTATGATAAAGAAAAAATATGTATATATAATTATAAATGTTCGATTGTTCGTGTATATAACCTGACGATTTAGAAATAATTTAACGACGAATATTATGTAACTATGGTACACGAAATGAAATCTCCATGGGAATAATGAAACATTGGAAGATACTTGCACGCGGTGTTTCTTCTCGTGCAACAAGTTATGAACGGATCAACAATCTCATTTATTTATCAGGGGTGAAGGTATCCATCATCAACTTGGAAATTGTTTCTACCATTGAAGTATAATTCAGGGGCGAATTAGACCCCGATTTGTTTTATTCCTATCGTATTTCCCAAGTTTATTAATAGCACCACATGTGGCAGCAGTCTAAATTTGTCGATCGAATCGAGGATCAACGCTCGATTCGATCCGAACGTTGGATCTCTTGGACTTCACGCGGTTATTTTTTGTTTTTTAGTTTTGTACTTCAGTCGTGTGCTAACATCGACGTTCGTCTCGCTACGTTACTTTCGTCACCCCACTCTATCATTTGAATTTCTTTGTTCCCTCGAGATTTTCGTTGTTCGATAAACGATTAACATTTTCATTCACGGGCAGTCATGATGTTTCAACGAGTATAAACAAAACGAATACTGCAATTATTGTCGATCATTAAGTTAACTTATACACCTAAACGGAAGTCTCCAAAGCTGGACACAAAGTGTCAGAAATCGACGAACAACTTGGATAGACGAGAATTGAAACGTGGCTCGATCGATCGGACAACTTTCAGCCAGTTTATTAATGTATTTTCTTCTTTTTTTCGTCTTGAAAGAATGGTTATCGTTGCCAAATACATTTCGTTATTCGTTGTCCCGAATACAGCGTCTCGTTTCACGAAATTCATTATTCGATTAAACACTTTCGTGATATACGTATAAATTGTCACTTTCTCGTTTGACAACTTTTGAACAGCATTTGACTTTCTCGTTAAATAGTTATCTTAGTGAATATTGAAATTTATATTTCTCAAAGTTACGCGCCTAAGTATAATATTATTCCCTACAGACAACACATCGCTAAATGTTTAAATGCAAAATTGTTTGAACGATCAATTAACGCGATATTAATTATTCCTTTACCCTATCGTATCGGCGGCTTCCTAATTTTTCTAGGCCCCGGTCCGTCACGACAGTCGACTCACTTTCTGATCCCAGTGCGCGATGATCATCGTTAAAAATCACGCAGACTAGTAACGATTTAAGCAAACGAACCGGAGCAAGCTCAATGCGAAGGGTAGCGGATCGCCGATTTCATCTTATGTTCGTTGAACCAGTCTTTTGCGACATGCTTCTAAGTCCATTTAGTGGAATTTCTACCTGCTGAAAGCTGCAACATTTCACGCGTTTACATAATCAGAGATTTCTGTCATCTTCGCAAATATTATTTTCGAAATTCGATACAGGAGAAAGCTGTCAGTTATATGATTGGGAAACAAGAAATTGAATGAAATTGGACGAATAAAATAGAAACTATGTAATACAGTATCGTGGTAAACCGAGAAAAGGTTCAACGTTTAAGATTGCATTATTTGCTCACCTGTACTCCACAGGTATTTGACAATTATTAAGTCCCATGGATCCAGGACTAGGGTGGTAAAACATCTAGTTTTAATCCGGTCTTTGGACTAACATTACAAAAGCCACAGTAGCCTCCACATCTGCCAATGATATGTTGACTACTCTATAAATCAATATAATAATTCAACGTTATATATCAATGAAGAAATAATGAGCATCGCACAGAAATGGAAAATTTCTACACTTAAAAATATATTCGCTACTGTTAATAATATTTCATCGTAATATTGAATTAATAATTATTTCATGGTGTAACGTTACTTACAATATTATCGATTATCACCGATGTTCCTCGCGGCCTCGTCCAAGTAACATCCGACGATAATTTGAATTGAGTTCCAGTTAAATTAATACTAAAACGACCCTGGGGACAATTGGCAAGACTATAACAGTCGCCAGCTTTACCATACTCGACACGTCTCGCCCCTCTGGTTCGTGAAAATGTATAATCATTCTCTAAAAATATACAATACCTCTGTTTTAATTTGTACCATGGCGCACAGCGCAGTTAATCCTCTTAGAAGTTAGAGCTATTTCGTTTGTATGAAAATTTTCATCAATTTGCCGATCACGCGAATACGAAACAGGATAAGTTGTAGGATTTTAATATCCATGTCGCGCAGAATGTAACTCACCTAAGATATATAATTTTATGGGGTCGAGTCGCACCCTTGCAAACGACGTTCTCCCCGAAGTGCTGCTAAAATCTGTGGCGCAGTCGCAGCTGTCGTTCCTTTGCCCGTTATACGGGCAAGTTTGTGGATTCTTCAAGCTGTAAAGGCGAGGGAATTTATTGAAAGATGATCTGCTTGATTACAGAATACAGATTGATAAATTAATTTTCCTTCGCTCCTTATAGATGAAATTTCTGTTACTAATAATTATCGTACAATTAATGTTAGTGACTGCAAATCATAATTTTTTATTCTGATACTGACCTCCTATCGTATACTTCCGCGTAATTTTCCCGCGGGCCAACGGGCAGTGTTAAATACTCTTTTGGGTCGAAGCTTGACATCTCGTGACAATAAATCGACATACTTCTTCCGCCAACGAGTAAGATATACTCGTTATCCTTGGAGGTATTGTAATACCTTTTCGCCTCGAGGCAGGACATCGGGTAGCATTTTCTTTGGTTGCACTTCCGCTTCCGTTGGGGCTTGAACTTCTTTGGGCAATTGGAGCGTGCCACTTTTCTCCCGGTCCTGTCGTGACAGAATAGCCTTCGCGTTTGACGACCCTTTTGTCCACAAGTGTGACTACACTGCAATTTAATTTGATTATTATTATTATCATTATTATATTATAATTATATTCAATGCTTACTTTATTTTTGTTAAATCAAACCCACCTTTTTCCATGTACCAGCGGTCCAGTAATATTTGTCGTCGCACTCTCGTAATTTACAACTCTGCTCCGTCGCTGGCTTTTGATCCATCGGACAATTGTTGCTGGATCTAGGATCGATTAAACCGAAACGATTGGTCCGATGGCATGTCACTTCTCGCCGTTGCACTCCATCGCCACATTCAGCCGAACACTACGAACAATAATAAATTAAAGATATATTTATAGAACATAAATCGTGACGACGCGTCGATACAATGGTATTTTATTGCACGATATTAATTAAGAGCTGTGTGTGTTCATTTTAAACGCTTTTAAACTTTACTATGATAATTATTAAATAAATTTATGTAATGAAACGTTGCATTATGTTGTTTTTATGGTGAAAAATTAATGGTATCTTTTTGTTTTTATTAAAACTGTCCGGTGTGTTAAACGAAAGAGCATTTGACGTGTGGAAAGCATGATATTGAATACGATTGATTACATGCCCATGCATTTTCCGTGTACATATGAGATGCCTATTTAAAAACTGACGTATAATTGATGTATCATTTTGGAGAATATGCTACGCGTAATCCTCGTACTATATTTGTTGCTACCTTTTCTTCTGTTTTAGTTACATTGTATAACTGAATGCAAATAATAATCACGAGAAAACTGATTGATATTTCTTAATAACACACATGACGCGCATGTCGCAAGTTTGTTCAAACTACGCTTTCTTCTATCCGTTTATCGTCGACAAAACACCCGATTAATTATTAATCGAAGAAAAGGAAATATATTATTTAATTTCCTCTCCGAGTAAATCAGACTGAAAGTGTTTCAACGAAACGATATACTCCCTCGTTCGCACAGCACTGCGACACACTGAAATATAAATAAACGTGTGTTTAATTAATAAAACTTTTCAGATTTTCCACTATATTGCCGATGTTGCATCGATGCTTTAAAACATTCCATTAATACGTAATTAAACAAAAAAGAACGACACCGATTATTTCGTGCCATGCATATCGACAATTTCCACATGCTTCCATTCACGGCAAGGAGTTTAAATCCACGAAGAAAATCATTCAACTCGCATGCCCATTCGAACGATAAATTGTGCATAGTGTGAATCACCTGGATCGTAACAATGTTATTAATGTTGTTAATAGGATGAATCAAGTTAGGGTACAATTGTTCCGTTCGATGAAACACGATGAAACGATACAACCTTCTCTTGCAACATGACCAATCCTTCGACTTCCTTGCATCTAACATTCGCAATGCGATTTTTGTGTCAATTATGATGATTATTGCACAAGGTGTTAAAGTATCATTGGACTCAGGGTCCCTGTATACATATTGAATTAATCTGTATGATACCGGGAACATAGCAAGACCTTCTTCGATCAAAGTTAGCGTTGAATAACGTCGATGTGACGCTGCTATGAATTGATTAATTGTCAGCAAATTCGACGGATCATCAGTGACACAATGATCAGCGAAGATTCAATTTTTCAACTAACTTCGATCGTTACGTGCATTAACCCCTAAACCACACAATGGAATACGATTTTCTAATGAAACTCTCTCTCTCTATCTACAAAAAAAAAACTTGCAAATCGAGCCTATGGATGAATTACAAGGAACGAGATATTTTTGTTTGCTAGCTGTACAAAATTTTCGATTATAAACGAAAGCTGTATTATAATTGTCTTACACCGTTTAACTATTGGGTTAATTCGGAACGCTTAAGTAATGTGACGGACAACTGGAAGAAAATTATTTGGACCCAGACTCTGTAATAACAATAATGATAATACATTTCCCTGAAATTCAAATTTTCACCAATAAGCTCGATAAAACAAAAAAAAAAAAACTTCAACCAAGACAATCCAAAGGAAATCAAATTCGAAGTGAACAAATGGCAGGCGATGGTGTATATAAAAATATGATCGATAGATCGTGGATCATAGCGACGAGGTATGAAGGTACCTCAGACCAAGGTCCCTCCTGCCAAATATAGTCGCAGGCAATTCGTCGGCAGGGTCTCTGCGATCTTGGCTTGTTCAGGCCGAGCCTCGAGCAGTGCTCATCCTTTACTGTCACTTCCGGCCCATGGTTTCCTCTCCTCATCGTACACTCCACCCTTCGCCTCTGTAGTCCGCTACCGCACGATTTCGAGCACTGTAAAATATTTTCGTTCGAACCAAACAGCGATTGCAACCGCTAAACTACCCTCGAGCTATCGAACCATTACGCTTTCGTACATTCGCAGAAGATTGTGGACACTTTCGCATTTGTCGTAATCAAGACCAGTGTGCTACCAGGATCAGATAATTGGGGGGCACAAAATTTGAATGAAATTCTGGATTCTATCAGATCGATAAATGGATTACACTGTCGTGGCATTTATTTTCAATTAATTATTCGAGTTGTATTAATTATTTCTCGCGCATTCCAGAGATGGGAATCGATGATATTATTACGTACGTATATTATCTTTGCGTTGTTAATTCAAAGTTAAAGGCTCCTTTCCATTTATGCCGAGCTGTCTGTATATCCTGCGAGTAATTCAGCCGATCGCTGTTGAATATTGTATTAAACAATTCACATGCTAGGCGGTGCGATAAACAACGGCGAGACTCACGGTTCACAACATCCATAGGAAAGATTGAATAACAATTTATTACTGTACCTTCGTAGATGTTATACTTAAAAGAATTAGAGAAATTATACCTGTCGCCGTTCTATGGTAGAAAATTTCGATTTTGATTGCGATCGTAGATCATATATGCTCGATTATATTATACGTCAAGGTTTCTTTTTTAATTCAGCGTTTACGCGTGGAATAATCGGTCACGATCAATTCAAGTTCGACGAATAAGCGACACAGAAAAAAAAGATGTATGTACATATATAGAAGGATCATACTTACGGCGGTCCAATTAGATACTGTCCATTTGCGAAGAATATTCGTTTCCGGTCTGTTCTTCTGATCCGCTGAATTATTCACGCAGGGGCTCTTCCAGCACAATTTCACTGTTTCCGGTCTTTTGCTGTCGTGACACTTGTCGTCTGGCAAACTTTCACCATTCGGACTCTGACAACCGACCTGTCGTTGCTGGAGTCCCATGCCGCATTCTCCTTTGCACTAAATTAATAAATAGATAGATCGAACGGATACACGTGACTGAACGTACATCAATCGTGCCAGTGATATGTATCGTATATCGCGTTCGAGATCATTTCTTTTTACACGAGAATTCTACGCGATTGTGAAAAATATAATTTAGATGTCGCCTTGAAAAAAGAGTTACACTGTTAGGGATACCCCGGCGTACAGTTTGCGCGTTATTTCAATTGTAATAAATAATTTTGTTATTTTACAAATCGTTCGCAAACTAACCGGACCCCAATCACCGGTGTTCCACATGGGACACCGATGACGATTGCAGGCAACCATGGTGGCCGGCTTCTCCCTTCTATCGCAATAATGATCGGGCGCGATAATTCCGGTAACAATGGATATACATTTCGCCTCTATGTGCATGTAACCCTTTATGCACGGTCTAGAACACTGAAACAATCGTAATAAGGTCTTCTAAGACAATTGTTGGAGAAAGGACGTACCAGTTTAAGTAAATCGATTTAATAAAGATATAGTGTAAATTATCGATCGTGGAAGTACCAACCTCCTTATACGATCTAGGTTGCCACTCGTATCCAGAACGGAAAGTTATATCGTGAATTTCATTGTCTTGTTGGGAAAGAGTTTCGTGCGGTGTGTCCGAGGAGTATTTTATTGGCAGTCCGCTCACCTGTGGAATTTCGATTTTGCAATAATTAGGAAATAAATAATGAGGAAGGACGAACGAACTGATCGATAGAGATTAGAAAAATTGATGTACCACTGGCGGGCAGGGTTTCGCCGCACAAATCGTGACGTCCTTCGGTCTGTTCGACGAGGAACACTTGTTACTTATCATTCCATCAGAGCTCTTGCAAATAACTTTCCTTCGTTTCGTACCCTCGCCGCAGGTCACCGAACACTGCGGGCACAAACAAACCAAACAATTCTACTTATTTCGTGCGTGTCGTGCAAATGTAGATCAATTATTCTCGAGGAGTTTTTGTTTTTTTTTTTTTTTGTTTAACTTTCTAAAATTCATTTGATGTACAGATTATCGTATATTTATAATGTAGCTAGAATTTTATTACATACTAGGCTCCAATTACCAGTGTGCCATTGGTACCTTTCGCAAGGCCCAGCATCGCAGTCCTCAACAATCCTCGACGGTGCATTGCCACAGTAACTGTTTGGCACGATGCGATTTTCTATGTGGCACAAATATTCGCGGTATCGTTTCCCCATACCGCATGTTACTGAACACTGAGGCAATAAAATTCGAGGTGAATGGTACAACAGAAAATGATTTCACTTATTCATTTCGTGCAAACAGTTAAGCAGTTACATACACATTATCGCAGAACGAAGAATTTTCATTATGAACGTGTGATTCTGTGCTATTACTCTTTAAATTTGAGAACGAGTGGTTATATTCGACAGTCAAACAAATTGTATTGGAAAATATTTGAAAGTAATTCGAGGGTAGCTATTTTTGTGCTGTCGTATTAAATAGAATCACTTTTCGAACACGAATTTTTGTAAGTTCATCAAATTATATGTTGCTCGTTCTGCATAATAATTGAATAAATAATTCAGATGAATAATTACAGCGGTACGATTTCCCAATTCCCACGTGGGACACGGTTTCTGTCCGCAGATTCCCTTTAAATGCCTCTCTTGTTTCATACAACTCTCCTCGGACACCTCTCTCGAGCTCCAGTCTACGCAGGTGGCCGTTCTATATTGAATACCGCCGCCACAAGTGGCTGTACACGAACTCCATTCCCCATAGCTCCAGTGGACATTCTCGCACGGTCCCATGCAGAATTCTGTCTCGTTCGGTCGCGGCAGATGGGCACAGGCGTGCTCCGAAATTCTGCGGGCCGAGTGAATCGAGTTCAGCAATTTCTGTACGCAGGTGGACGTCACTGTGCGATTTCCTGGACCACAGTGACTGGAGCATTCAGAGGCGGACGTAATTTTCCATCTGGAATAGTCGAATAGAATAAATACATCATTGTTTGTTCATATTAATGTTGTAGGAGTAAAAATGTATGCATTCTTGTTGCACTAATATGTTCGAAGTCTGCAAGATCTTTTTTGTTTTTTGTTGAGAATTGTTCTTTGTAAATTAATTCCCGAATAAATAGAGGCTTAAACAGAGTGTATAAATAATTGTGCGCTTACTCCAGAGTACAGTGGGTGTTGCAGATCTGCTTCACTTCTCGCGGCTTTTCCAAATCGCGACAATAGTCGTCGGAGACGACGTCTTTGTCCTCGATATTTCTGCATTCAGCCTTTCGATACTTCATGCCCTGACAGGCGTGGCTGCACTCCGTCCAATCGCTTACCCAGATGTAATTCTTCAGAATTTTTTTCGGCACCGTGAACTTGTAAGTGATCTGGGGTGGATTCAATTCCTTCACCGATAGAACCTGAAACACCATTGTCGAATTAATGAAACAGAGCTAAGATGTTCGTTCTCTTCTCAACGTTAGCAGTGTAGTTATTCTTCGTAGCGAGACGTAATCCCGCGCACTTACTTCCAGGATTAAATCAATGTCTATCGGTCCAGAGGTGTTCAGACGTTCGACAGATTTGGATCCGCTGTAGTTCATAGGTATGCCGAAAACATTGATCTCCTTTTCGGTCATCACCATGAAGTTCCCGTTCAGTATGTAAGATCCGTTTGTAAGCCGCAGGGCTAAATAAAACGAACAATTGAATTTTCAATTTGTTCGAGACTTTCTGCTAGATACAGTTCATACAGAATGATCCACGATTTAATAAATATATCAAGAACTACAGTGGCAAGAACAGTACATCGAATTTGCTAGTTTTCGTTGAAGAAACAACTGTAATCCTTTTCGTATCAAAAGAAAATAACAAAACTGTTCCATTTTTAATGTTGCGCATAGAATTAAATAATCCCCCAAAAAATGACGCTCTCCGCTCTAAAGAAAAATGACTGTCAATTTCGATCCCGTTACAAACCGCAACAGTTTCTATCCGTCCCCCGCAGAGATTGACCACCGTCTACCTGCATGTGTGCGTCAGTAACATTGTCCCAATAACCATCGTTTACGAGACAACGAAATATCCCCCTCGCCCTCGTCGCGCATCGTCTACATACACCCCCATTATCGTATTACAAACCGAGGCGAGTTAAACCAGTAGCAGGAGCAACCGGGCGCACACGACAGGTGTACACCTTGAAATAGTGCAGGACGTTTCAACAGTTCTCGCTACGTGTCAGGTTTCGCGCTCCGAGGGTCCCGTGCGTGCAACGAATCGTACCGAGATAATTGTGGTCGTTGTGCATCTCCTTATAACTGTGCTGTCTGATGTCGATGTTGTTGCTGCCCGCCGGGATCTTGGTTATTCTTGTGTAACCGTACTTGGTGGAGTTGTAGGAGCCGGTGATCCATTGGCAGGTGGAATTGTCGCCCCTGCAGACACCGCAGATATCGAGTTCCGCCGTCGAGTTTAAAGCGTGATCGCATCCCGCTGGTTTACAGTGGCCGTTCACGCATATGTGAAAGGTGTCTCGGTCGCACGGCGTTCCATCGACCACCTTGTCCTCCAGTTTGTAATACTGACTGCTGTCCACTTCGCAGAACAACTTGCAACGGTCCTGGGGCAATACTGGGGCGAGACGAAAGGGTGGAGAATTGTAATCATCGTTTGCAAGTGAACGGGGTGTGCCGACGGGCGTAATTGCTCTCGCGATCAATGTTCGAACGAACCGCGGCATCACATTTTCGCCGACGGAATAATATACTCACTTCGGGAATATTTGGCATGCCATATAACGTCCGCCGTTAAGTTTCCTATGCTGTGGTTGTTGTGATTGTGTTTGGAGCATTGCACGTCTCTGTTAACCGGAGAAAAGTAGACACCGCTTATTTATATATACAAAAACAACGACAATCGTTTAATTTTAATTGATTTTCAGAAGCGAAATAACCGAACGCCGGTGACAGCATAAAAATCGTGCAAAATATATGCGACGTAATTAAATAAATTGTACGGAAATACATTCTCATTCGCAGACAAGGGGAAACGAACATCGTTCGCAGTGGCTATTTATCGACTTCGTAAATACCTGAAATCGATACTTCCTGGTGGACATTCCCTGGTACTGCAGCTACGATATTTGACACGATCACCGACACAGTACTTGCCACCGTTTTGTGGAGGGGGATTATTGCATTCGCGTTTCCTTTTCTTCACACCGCCGCCGCAGCTCCTCGAGCATTCGCCGTACCGTCCCCATTCACCCCATTGGCCATCCACAGCTTCGAGATTCCTACGGGAGACGCACTTGCCTTGATGACACCATTTGTCTTTGTCGCAGGGGGTCCCATCGGCCCACGGCATGTGCTGGGTATGACACTGATCGCTATCATTCCACTTCGACGCGGTGCACCACAATTTCTTGCATACTGCCTGGCCGATAACCAACCAACCGCTCAGTTTATCTCAATTCTTAAGTATCGTCACGGTAGACAGAAGTCTACGATGCTCAGAATAATTAGGAACGGGTTAGTCATTCTGTGAAAGTTTTGGACGATTTTCTTCCTTTTTCTTTTTTGTTTGGCACAGTAGAATCTCGATTGATCGGATGAACGGAAAGGAAACAGGGACAGGCTGAACATATATTTCAATGAACAGCACTTTCTTGATTAGTTCGAATATTTTAATCAATTTCAGAGGTAGAATAATATATCGCGAATACATTATTACTTAATAATCGAGATTCCACTGCGAATGCTCGTGCAATAATTCTACCGACATTTGTTCACATATTCGAGCCTGAAGATGACAAGACGAATAAATCTCGGGACACACGTTTAATGATCAATCTATACCATTTCTTGTTCCTTCTGGATACATATTTGTAATTAGACGAAACGATATTTTATTGCAAGGCTGCATATAACGTACTACACGTAATATGTACTGTCTGTACGAAAATGTGTGACTTACCATCATGCGGCATTAGGGTACAAATTCTGTACCCCCGATCGAACACCAGCTCGCACTGTCTGTTCACCGAGTAATCCTCGCCGGGAAGTCTGGTCTCGTCTTCCCGTTCCATCGTCCTGGCCGGCTCGTTGAGCAGACAGTTCCCATGGCCGGCTCTGTAACAAATTTCAACAAGTTTCGAACGTTCCTCGGGACCCTCGCGTATCACACGGGTGGACGAATTTTCGTAAGAAACGTAATGGGGGGGGCACGGCTCATTCAGAAATCCAGCGGGACCGGATTCCTGAGCGAGGAATCGTCTTCTGAGGACGTTGCAGAAAAACTCGCGCCACCACCTCCTCCCTACGAGTCGAATTCGTCGACTGACGTCCGATGTACGTATTTCGTTTGAGAAACCGGGACGACGGGCATGTCAAGCCTCGAATGTATTTGGTTCTTCGAACGTTTCGATTAAACTATTAATCGTATCGATTGAATCCCGTCGTCAGCTCAGTTGAAACTCGTAAGGATCCCTCCCTGGTCGAATCGTCAGGACTAAGAAATGTACGCGATATCTTCGACGGGCTCGTTAACCCCTTCAGTGCGATCGAATCGTTCTAATTCAGTCTTAACACGGAAACATATCAGTCACTGAACGCCGTCAGCCTTCCGCTCGTCCGTTAGAAAATAAACTTCTTCTGACTAATGGACGCGTGGTTGATTCAACAAACACGACCTTTGCTCCCGCAGTTGGCAATCAGTGCTCCCAGACCCGACGCGAACGATTCGAACGACGAGGTGGCCAGTTCGACCGGACACGCGTTAACGCAAGACGGCTCTATAATCATCTTGACGAGGAAAAAGTAAGAAGCTGATACGAAGTATCGTCTGGGAAAAATTCTCGAGGGTTCCAAAGGGTTAATTTTGTATCTATCGGGGTGATATTTTGTTTGCAACGACGTCGGTGTTGGGGGATTCGTCGAGGGGGGTTGATTGACTCACTCGAGGAACTCGGTGACGTAGTAGCGTGAGCAACTCGACCATTCCCAGGGGAAGGTGTCGTCGTCCAGCATCCTGGACATGATGTTGAGTACGCCGCTGTTCTCATAGCTGGCACATTTTTCGTCGTCGTCGTGCGGCATGTTTAATCTGTGCGTGAAATTTAAAAGACGACCCTACTTGAGTGGAATTACAATTACTTGTGGACACAGTGACGAAGAATACGAAGCAATTGTTCAATGAAAATTCATTGAATCTTCCATTCAAATCAGTTGATAATTTCATAGATTAGTTCGTTAATAAATTCCAATATATCAAAACTTAAATGATACTACTCACACGTGCCCGATTTCATGGGCGATCGTAAACGCAGCGGCCAAACCATTGTCCTGAACAATGGCGCAGGAATTTCCTGGAGAACACATCCTCCCCAGCTCGGCTAAACCCAATGTATCGCAAGTCTTTTGAGCGGAATCGTGACACAGATTTGCCCTGAAAGTATTTTTTTTCCGCTTGGAATTAGTGAACATATTAATTTCATTGTTTTTTTTTCTTGCTTGGCATTAAATCTTCATTGAATTCACATAACCACTTATCAGTTGAACTAAATCGACAAATAGAATCATCTACAAGATCAATAGTCTATAGGTCGAGTAAAGAATTGATGATAAAAATTCTGCGATACACACCAGCGTGACAATCCATTCGTTAAATCCCTCAACAAGTTAGCTAGCGAAATATTAGAAGATCGTTTTAACATACATATACAATCACGATATGTCGACAAGGGTCTACGATGGTTTTCAATCAGTTGCAACTAATAATCACCTGGTTAAAAGGAGGGCCGCGTCGTGATGTTGCGGCGACGATTCATTCGGATTGATACTTTGCTGCCAATGACAGAATTCGGTTAACATGCGGGTCGCCGCTATTCCCTTGTCGTCGTATCTGCTACCATTTGACGCGAACACTTTACTGAGTGGCACGATCTTCATCACAGAAATGTTTATGGGATTGCCGATCGATTGGTGTTTATAGATTCGCGAAACCTGGAACAGATACATGTCATGGTTGTCAGGTGAAAAATAATTCAAGCGTTTAACTCTTTGACTCCGCGAAATGTATTTTATATTTTAGAGCGACGTTGAAAGAATTTTTCTTGAATACAGTACTTCGCCGTACCTTATTTAATTGGAACGGTATGATAAAAATTAATTTTCAATTGGAGACTGTACGTATAGTTTCGTTTCCCCGCAAAAAGGAGGAGAATCGATTAAGTTCCGCCGAGAAAAGAACAGAAAAGAGCGAATCTAACCGGCGAGATTTCAAATTTACATTCTCTAATTTACAAGGTATCTAATTTGCTGCGAAATTCCAGATAACGACCCGCGATTACTCTAACGACCAAGAGGTCGTCGTACAAATCGTCGTATCTGATAACCACTTTTAACTTTCTAAACGCGATAACGGCCTATAAATAACACGATCGAGAGTTGTCGCCTGGCTAATAATAAATCGATGCAGAGTCGTCTAACAATATTCGCCGGTCACTTTCGTGATATCTAGAAGTTATCCAACACCCTGGAATAAATTTTCCGCCCCGTGATCGTGCAGACTATTTCAACTTTTCGTTCCTTTTAAAGTATAGGCATATACAAGTACGCGTAACAACTTCCCGATTGAAATTAGTGACCGTACGCGTTCTCGCCCATTTAATAATCTATCGCCAATGATTTTCACGAAACTCGAGTTGATTGCATCTAAATGTGACGCTCGAAATGGAAAGGAACACGCCAGAATGGAAAAGGGAAAAAAGAAATTGTACCGGAGAGGAGAGCAGAAATAAATAAAAAAAAAAAAACCCGAGGATATAACCGTGCATAAACAATGCAAGACACAGTCGACTCTTAATTAGCGGCGTGTCTCGCATCCAAATGTGCATCGTCCAATACCTCCGGAACGAATCCATGGGATGGATGATAAAACGGGGAGAGATGCATCTTTTTCTCTTGCACTCGCGTGCACCTCGCGCCTTCTTCGTTCCTTTTTAATTACACGCCGCTTATTTTGCATTTCTTTCCTCGTTCCTTTTTGCGATTTTCCCCCGACACGCGGACAAATAACTCCGATATGTCCACTGTCATCCAGTTTGATTGTAAATCACATTTTATAAGTTAACTCCGTGCGTGTCGGATGTCCGATCGGTGGACAGATTAATTGGGATGCAGTTGGGAAAGGATATTGTGCCTGCGTGCGGTCGTCGTGGGTTTACATTTCGAATGCGTCGAAGAATTTCCGAGACTTTCGTTAGATATTACGATGTTTAATAATAACAGACAGCGGAACAATAATTCAATGGATTTTATGGAAGAACCCGATTCCAGTATTTTCTCGAAAATTCTGCGCCACATTTATTCTACCATATGCCTTTCGATCTCAAGGAAATCTTTCTCCAACGATACAAAGATCACCTACGAATGTTTCCGACGACTTAACGTGTCTATTCCATACCAAATCCCATCAGTGACTAGACCGCAAAGGCTTAAACCGATCCTGGCGACGCGCAACGAGCTCAATCGTTCCACCAGCCTAAGTGATATTAAGCGAATTGCGCCCATAACGATTCGTTAGAAACGACAAACGCGATCTGGCCGAAGGAAACAAACGAGAATTATGCGTTTCGTACCAACCGGCTCCCCGGTCAATGCCAGAAAATCTTCATTCGACTGATTAACGGCGAGTCTGGTCTCGAACGGAACGAACTTTATTAGATGAAACGAACCGAGTCTGACGCGTTCAATTGGAACGATTTCTTCAGCGGGATTCGGTCTGATGTGTTACTCCGGCCACAATTTTCCCCGACGATTTGTCTTGGAATAGACGGGATTGCAACGGATTCGCGTACGCGGAATCGTTCGTTTGCCCGCGATTGATTTGATTAATCGCGGACACGAAGTGTCTCGTGCTTGGCGTGGCTTGATTTGCCTGGGTTTCTTTTTTTGTTTTTTTATATCTGGAATTGTTTCGAAATGGAAACGTCCGATAGGCCATGGACGTTGGTGAACGGCTTCGACGGACTTTGAAACGATTCGAAGCAGGTGATGCTGTTCTAGGTGTACGGGGTATCCTGTCGATCGTTATCTAATTACTAATAACACGGTGAAAGTAAGAGGAATTAATTGGTCGGTTCGAAGCGCACTGACGAGGAAGTTGTTGAGTCACATTTGGATTTTGCTGGTTCCCTTTTTTTTTTTTTATTTCTTTTATGGTGGTATGGTTGAAAGGTTTTAATTTATTGTAGATTGCTGGAACTTTGTATGTCTCTTTGTTTGGTGCAACGTATAGAAATGCTAATTTAGATTGCTGCATTGAAAGTTTGTTTTTATTCGGTCTTAATAAATGCAACTGCATTCGGTACTCGAGCTGAACTTTAATTGTATTTTCCATTTATGGAAAAGTTTAATACCGGCTTTTCCGTAAAAATAAGAAAAACTTTGCAGGTGTTGGGCATTGCAAAGTAATAAAATATACCGTGTCTATATAATTTCGAAATTAGGTCGATAGGAGGGAAAAATGAAACGCTGTCGCAGTAATTGACTCTGTTGAAATAATAAGTGTCTGTTGCGTGGCATATTCTAATCATGAGATCAATATTCTCTACACTCTTTAACACATAATTCATAATCCAACTAGTTTATGTTGCACACACATATAAATTGTATTTGTACCAACGCATTCGAGATAAAATATTAATAAGAATATCAGCTAGGGTTAAACAGAAGTGAATTATATTAAAAATATCGATGTTCGATTATTCCAGTCTGATATCTCCAAACTTTTAATTGACAATTACAGTCCAATCAAAGTTGTTTCAACAATAAAATTACTGATTCCCAAATTGCTGCACCAACATTATTCTACACTTCGAATACTCTTGTCTCCCGTTCAACACAATATACTTCTATTAATGAAGAACAAAAAATTGTCCCACTTCTTTCATTTCAATCCCTCCGTTTTTATTACGCCCATAATAATTCACCGCGTCGCAGCCGTAAAACCTCCAACTATTTCTATCCTCTCGATTCAATTAATTCAACCATCGTCTCTCCAATAAATACCAATCGTCCACGGCGCAGAATTATCATTAATTTCCTCTCCTCCGTTCAACGTAATACTTCCTCCCTTTCTCGCAAACAAAAAAAAAAAAAGAAGAAAAATTCCAGCAATTCAATCGTTCTAATAAATCACGCGCAACCGCTCTCGAAGAGTGAACAAAACCCGCAATGATTCCAGCACACCGATTCTATTAATTCAACGTCGTCTTCTATTCAATAATATCCAGCTACCACAACAGAATGTCGCGTCGTCGTTATTCTATCCTTTACGATCGATCGCCAGGCCGATCGATCTTCGAATCGGAATCAAGGCGGACACGCGAGATAACGCGTGGAAAAAGGTTGAAAAAGGTAGCGTCTCGCTGGACCGGTTAAGAGGAACCGACCGAGAAACACGGGCAATCGAATCGTGTCACCAGGAGATCGCAATGTCAGGCGTGCGCAAAGAGGCAAGTTTTTCATTTCCGCATCGGAGGTGGTCAGCCGTGAGCCACGTCGGTTGCGCGCCGTTCACATACACCACGATCCTGTTCCACGCTGCACAGGTATGGTTAAATGGGTTACAACGACGACAAAAATTCACGTTTACCGGCTAACAGCTGCCGACAGCTCTTCCCCGTCGCCCACTTTTCGCTCATTGTGCTCCACCGTCGACGTATGCGCGATAATCTGACGGCGGGGATCGCGGTGTGAATGGATCATTTATCGGCCACTTTGTACGCGAGATCTATATATGTATAGGATTATAGGGAAGATGTTCAAGTTCAGGTGATTAACAATTGGGATTGAAAACTTCGGATTATTGTAATCTCGGGAATGGGGAGATTTAGGTAATTACTAAAAACATTTATGCTTCCGATGAAGCGGGTAATTCGAATAATTGTCGAAGAAAATTCGAACCATCGAGAGATCGTGAATGGGAATGTTTGTTTTCAGATACACGAGTAATAGAGAATTTAGAAGATCGAAAGTCTACGTAATCAGCCCACCGTGTTCTACACCAATGTATCTTCCAGACAAAGCACGTGCGTCGTATCTTCTTATTTATTTCTTCTTTTTTTCTTAGCAACATTGGCAGCATTTCACCCGCAGAAATCGCTTAAGCGCTATTAATCTCGAAAACCATTAAATTTTACAACTTTAAGCTTCGCCACGACCTGTTGATAAGATTACACCAGCAACAGGACAGCATCCGCAGGTCTTCCGTCTCGTTCGGTGACGTTCACCATGTACACTTGACGGCGTCGATCAACGATTGACCGAGTTTCGAACGAATTTATGCCCGACGCACTCTGTCCAGCTGTCCCACAACGCGATTCGATGGTGGGTGTAAACAGAATTAATTAAAACACAGATTGTTTATGGAAGGAAGCTGTCGTCTAAGACGTTAGAGCGATTTATCGTGGCTTGACAAATTATCGCGTGGCACGGGAACTTTTCGTTCGATTTTTATTCGATTTTGTCTGGGTATTGGCGCTGCAGTAGTATAGGTCTATTGTTGGTCAGACGCAGGGAAAGAAACGTGGCGTTCGACATCGATTCCCCGTTACTTTATTTGCAGTTCAATGGTGACGACGAATAATAATGTATTAAGCGGAAAAATTCGTATGGCGATAAATAAATTATTATTCTCAATTCGGCTTGATAAAAACAGTTCAAAATCAATTTCACGGAAAACAACTGCATCGACCTGTTCTCTATCTTTGTCCCAGCAAAATTACATCACACCGAATCTAAGTACACCTCTAAATTCAGATCTCTCGTCGTTTCATTTACTCTCAACTATCTTCGGCGAGTTATCGCACATTTCATTTATTTATCGTCGACGCGGCAATATTGTCAACATGCCCGCAAAAATATTTTACACGCGATCATGACTGCTCCCGTTTCTCTCATTCCGCAACGCGTTCCTTGCACAATGTTTACGGTGATCAATAAGGAAAGAACGGGCAGTATCGCGAAGATCGCGATCCATCGCGATAATGGCTTATCGAGTCCTCCGCTCGACGCGGTGTCAAATTAGATTTCATCGATTCGCACGAAAGAAAAAAAAATCATGAATATCAAAAGGGGATCGACGGACAGGGGGATGGCTGATTGAATCGTCGTATGAATGACGGGCGTGGGCACGTGAAAGTGAGTTCTGGACGCTTCGTGGGATGTTGCCCTCTTCTTCGAGGTGTGGTCCGTCTCGCGTGGGATATCCAACCGACCGGATGGTAATGACCTGGTTGACAATCGCGACGCTACCCATCAAATTACATGAATCATTCATTTATCGGCGAAGTCGATCGAGTTTCCTCCTCCGCCTGACTTTATCTCTGTTGACGTTTCTCTGTTCCTCGTTAACGCATGATTGATCGGGTTCATGGATTTCGCGTTTCGGAGAATACCAGTTGGAATATTTGCGATTACGATCGGCATGTATTAAGGATTTCCTGTGTGTTTGTTCAACGGCGTGACATTTGTTAACATTTTTCGCAAAAGTGTAGAATACATGATCGTTTATGTATATACAGAATTATACTTTCTGCTAGAATTCGGTGATTTTATAAATCCCAGAACGCACATAATTATTACGATAAAATGAGATCGATGTCCGCGATGAACAATTTCGATACAAGATCTCTATAATGAGATTTAATTGTCGAGCTGGAATAATACAGTTCGAAGTAGGAATAAAAAGGAAAGAGAGAGACACTAATCGTTTTCCATTAGAACGATTTTGTTGAAAGGGAAGCGCGGGAATCGAGAGACCAACCCATCTAATTTCCATTCGATCAAAGTGAACAAGGCATTCGTACGAAACGATTTTAAGCCAGTGAAAGATCGATCGGTTTCAATTGGCCCGGTGGGATGATCGATTATATAATCGACGATACTCCAGAATCTTTAAATAGCGTGGAAACGTAGCACGTGGGATGTGCCACGATAAATTACATACGCGCACCGACTTGCTACACTTTTCTCCCGCATCGCGAACTGTATCAACGGTGTAATTTATTCACCTTGGTCTGGTTTCGCAAGCGGCGCCTAGCAGAGCTGGTAAAATAGACGAAAGAACGCTGATTCATTTCACCTGGGCCCACTTGGCAGCGTTGGGATCAAGAGTATCGCGAACAGAGGTATTCAATTGTAGGGAAAAATCATTACATATATATATATTTAATTCATTATAAATATTAAATACTGTATTTCATCCAATCTTGGAATAATAATGATTAAATGCTTAACAAGAATCCTGATCGAAATATAATAACAATAATATATCCGAACATTACATCGCACCGTTACCTTGCAACACGCACACCTCCTTCTCCATCATTTCCATTAAACGTGCCACGAATTTTCTACGCTACACTGTCCAACACCTATCGTTAGCAAAATGTCAAAGTCTCGTTAAAGGTAGTTAGCGTAGCCCCTCGTCCAAGATCCTATCGCCGCCTCCGCGGAATTTACAATCCTCAAAGTGCAACTTGTACTTTCTACTCTTTCGACGGCGAATTGTTCGAGGTGCCTCGAGCACCGGCCAGTTAGGCCCTAGTCGCCCCCGAAAATTTATGTCCCCCGACTATACGACTCCTAAATGTCCGACATCGCGGTTATCTCGCCGCGGACCGACGCAATCCACCTTCGTCGACGGCCACCTAATCCCCTCGACAAGGTACGTCCATTATGTCAATCGATCCGGCTAATCTCCGGCCACGTTGAAATTTCGCCCGGGTGGAACGCGATCATACAGAACCGGCAGGTTAATTAAAGATGACTAATGACTCCACGGCGCGGTGTTTGCGAAACTCGCGTCCCACGTGTGTCACGTTCGCCGCGTGAAAACGAAGCTTTCTTACGTCGTTTCGAATTTACTGGGCACGAGGTATGGCTCCGGGCAGCGTAATAAATTGGCAGAAACTGATGATTGGTGGGCCATTGAAAGCGAAATGGCGGGTCTCTTGCGGGAAAATTTGCTACGGCGGTGTTCTATTCAATGAGCGCCGAATGAGTAGCGTGTAAAATTGTTCGGTTTGAAGGGTTCGTACGTTTTTATAGAGTCGCGGGGTTTCCAATTTTATGTGGAATTTTTATTTCGACTTTGGGGACGGTGTCAGCATGCAGGTGTATCGAATGGCGCAGCGATGGGTTGAGAGAACAAATGTTTAGTTCAGTAATTAATATTAGAAAGAAGTGAATTAATAATTAAGCAATGGAAGCCTCGGATTTGAATATTAATTTCAATTCAGTACTCTTCAGCAATTAATTCATATCTTTCCTAATATCAAGGCAGGCAAGCAATAAAACATAATTAAAACGATATAGATACTATGCCCATAAAAAATTCACCTCTACCATTCCCTTAATTTCACTTAAAAAAAAAAAAAAACAGAAGAAATACTCTGAGAAAATGAAGAATCCTCGTCGGCCCTCGTAACTTTCCCCGAATTCCTAAGCCATGTACCACAATTCGTAAGGTCAAAGTTCTACTGATAGATCGCTGATTCTTCGAGCGATAATTGAACGAAACGATCTCGAAGGGACACTTGCCAAGGTGGAGCCGAACGACGACCGTAACCTGCCGCGCTACCTTTTCGACATTGAAAATTATAACTAGGAACGCGGCGGTCGCGCCGTGCATAATATTTAATGCCCGCGACAGACACTGCCGGCTAACAAGATCGATCATTCTACGTGCACGACCTCCGCTGTTTCGAGGATCCTCAGCACCTTTTAATCCTATCCCCTACGTGGCCTACGCTCAGCCAGTTCTTTTTGCTCGAAACCGAAACCGTGCTCGAACAAACCGATACACCCACACGGTCTGTCGACCTTTGTCTCTATTCTGTTTTTTCCATTTATCGTTCCCCATTTTTCAATGTCAAACGAATGGACCTATGCGCTGTAACGAATACCCGGCTTCATGCGCACGGTGACCGCGAGACGAATATATTAACAGAATTGATTAGTATCGGGATAATTTTGAGTAATAGCTACCTGATCAATATAGAATTCAAGCATTAAGTAAAAAAGGAAAGCGAAAAGACTTCCGTGTTGGCGGCTCCTGAAGTAGAATCAGTTCGCTTTAAAACCGCGAAGACAGTATTAAATGCATACATACGTATATATTTATATAATTACAATGGAAAATAGGATTTCGAATAGTTGAATCGAGCTCACGCAGAAAGAATATCGGAGGGAGATAGAAATAAGATTCTCACCGTGCTCATCAGGACCAAAATGTAGTTGAACAAATTTGGACCGTGGTACTTCACCATTTCTGCATCCGCCGCCACCATGATCTGGATGAAATATTCACGTGGCAGAGCTCTACGTGGCCTCCAAGTCACGAAGGGATCCGATTCCATTTCCGAGTCCTGGCTGTACTCCTCGCTCGGATCGTTCTGCCTTCTTTCCACGGAATAGTATCTGCAACATTTTAAACGGCCCCATCTTCACTTCTGGCACACGAGAAGTACACAGCATACCGTGGAAATATATTGAATGTTTGTACGAACTGTAATTTGATTTGTTTTTTTGAGTTGAAAAATTCCTACGAGCAATATTCTGTTTTAAGAAATAATTTGTTGATTTCGTCGTTTTATGTTCATATGCTACTGTTTGACTATTGCAGAATTTTCGGTTTCAAAGTAATCCAAAGTAAGAAGAAATTGTGTGCAAGATTTCTCGATGCTTTTCTAAAATGATTGAAAATAAGTCACGGCTCTTCCAATTGTCCTAAATATTAATAATATCGTTCGAAAAATGAGAACAAAAACGTATATATCGCCTCTCTTTACTCGTGAGACTTAACTAATAAATTGAAACGATAAATTTCGCTTCAATTGAACAAAGTATTTACGCACGAACCTGTGGATATTCCATGTGGAACACCCTGTGACTGCAATCCTACCTAACTTTGCACAACGCGAAACCGATTTTTCATTCCGACTGAATGGCACCACATTTTGTTCGCAGACTATTGCATGCCCAATATTTCGTGAGAAAGTCGAGAAAGTTCGTCGAAAGAACGTGCAATTTTTTTCTCGTTACAACAACTGATGAACGTATCGCCTACCAAAAAGTACGGGAGACCGGGTGATGTATGATTTCTTCTTGTGATGCAAACGGGCAAGGATTAATGCGATAATCAGTCTCTGCCTTGCGTTGAAAGTACTCATTTAGTAACTGTTTCTTGATGATAACTTACTGTCATATCGGATGCTTCATTCAAACGTGCCCTTAATTGACTATTTGTTAGCTCGGCGAGTTTGTTACGCGCGGAAGGCGCTATCTGAGTTATTGAAATCTTTCATACATTTTAATTTGTCCAGTAATTGTCTAGTACGATCTATCAATGAACAGTGTACTACACGTGCGCGCAGTGTTTGCGCAACTTCATGGTCTTCGATGAAACGTTCTGATTATAATTCTATGCCCCCTTTGCTGCAAGGAAGCTAAAATGTTTCTTTATTGGCAGACGATTGAATGTATTTCAATTTAAGTAGCTGCTATATAAATATGACGAATATGTAAGTATTATGGGCTGTGTATATGTATAGCTTTCTAATTGTGGTGTTTTCGAGAGAAAGGATTCGAAGTGTATTCCTTTTTTTTCTTTTTATTATGTTACCTGTTTAAGAGACAGATCTTCAGAGCGTTCGTGATCGAAATTCCATAGATTTATCTTTATATAACAGTTACTATATTTTCGAATTTTGTCAAGTTTTCTTCGAAGTATTTTCCCTCAAGTATTCAATTTTATTTTCATGATTTCGTTTCAAACACTTACTTGACTGTTCTCGCGAGAACTGTTGTTACATTTTTCAATTAGTTCCGTTAGATTTGATATTTCTGTCAATATTAATTCCTGTCGCCCAGTTGCATGAACAATTCTTTATAAGCCGCTTCGCGTGATGCAAGAATATTAGAAACCAAAAGAAAGATATGACGAGATAAATAAAAAAATTCGCTCATCAATTTCTGCCGTAGCTTTTTCGCTAAAATCTCGGGACTCACGTTCTTCAAATGATCAATCACGTTTCTCGAAGTTATCTGACGGATTCGTTATTATTGATCCCTCGCGGGGGAATCGCTATCAACGATTTTTAAATTATAGCCACAAATCATTTTCCACCGTCATCCATCATAATCAACATTTCGTAAGGGACCCCCTTCATTTATCTCTCCCTCGTGCTACATCAAATTGCATTTAAATCTCGCTGCACATCCCGCTCTTAAGAGCTCACTGTGCACAACGACCAATCAAAGAAACAGCTTAGAAAGAAACGCTTTATCACCTCTCGTATCTGTTGTCGTTCCGTAACAAATATCGACGATCCACACCGTGGCCCACGAACTGCTCGTACTCTTCATCATTTCCAGAATGGTTCAGGGTTCTTTTTTCGACGAGGGATCTGCGTTCACGGCGTCGACCGTCCACGTAAATATTACTGCCGGACACGACGCCCAAAGTGGAAGTTGACTTTCTGTTGTCTGCGAAGAAATCAGAGAAGAAAATAGCATCGATTAGTCAGATTCGTTCGGTGAATGAATACCTTGAACATTTGAAGTATCCTAATCTATTATAAATTTGACGGACTCCTGATGCACCAAAATTCCGATATCTCGTCGAATCAGGAAAAATGTTAAACGTACTTAATGATGCAAATAATTCTACGCGATGAGAACCGTATGTTCTTTCTCCAATCCAACCAGTTCAACGTTCCACCGTTCCCTATGAAATTAAACGTCTTGAACGATGACGAAAAGTATAGGGAACTGGGGCGATAAAAAAAGGGTGCCCTTGTTTCTTGGCACATAAAGAGTCGATTTCGATTAACTTGATACAAAGCAGAACTGTTCGCAGCGAGAGTGCAAGTGGTATAAAGTGTATCGCGATCAAAGAATCGTGGCGAACGATCGTGCGCGTCTAATTGAGTGTGCGCAGTTGACACTTTGAGAGAAATCGATACGTTCTGACGGCTTTGCGTTCCGCGATTCATCATGATGTCCTTCGCGCCTTTCATGCGCAAATCTAAATGTCTGATCTTGGGAACGCGCGATCGAATATCGTTTAATTCCTGTATTGGTCGACCACATAGTTCGAACAATTCACAATACTTCTTTTTATCCTACGCGATTCTAATCGCACGCAGGGGCACAAATTTAACCGAAATGGATTGGCGAACGCTTCCGTTGAAAATCACTTTGTAACCGGTAACGCCTCTGGCATCGTGGATTTGATTCGCGTAAGGAAACGAACTTTTCAAAGGTATCGGAACGGCAAGCAACGCACCTTTGCACGTTGCGGTAGGTCCCGCGAGGAATGCACTTTACTGCAATCGTAATGACAGCTTTATTGCACGCTGTAATTGCCATTATTATGTCCGGCGTGATTGCTTGTACACATTGTTCCGCAACGGGAATCGTTCGAGGAAAGGTAACATCTTTCTAATTCCAGCGATTCCTGTGCTGCGAGATTACCATGATTCAAGCGATCGTAGTGTTATTAGTATCGTACTGCGAATCATTAGAAGTATCCACTTCTATTGGCGTGAGAACGCGCTTTAATCATCATTTAGTCTAATTCGAACGTCAATTGCAAATTATCTGCGCTGAATGAAAGGTGAATTCACCACTTTCGACGAATGATTAATACGCTTGGTAATAATTGCAGGAAATCCACAAACGATCAAAGCTGTTCGTAATTAAATAGTAGAACGAGATAGTACAACCAATGCATTATAAGAAACAATTTCTTCGAATAAATCTTGTGAATTAAAATAACAATCGCAAAAGATACTCTTCTCCATTAAAGGGACAAGAACACAATGTATCCCCACTCGACTCGCTTCATACAATTTATTTCTTTAGATCTCCAATCGTGTTCCAAACTGTACACACGATACATATGTTAGAAATTGAAAGGAGAAAGGTCCACGAGTGCATCCAGCAAGATAAACTCGTCGCAGGGAATCATACAACGGAAAATCATAATGCAATGTGTCCCCTTTAGATGTGCCACGATAAAATTCATGAAAAGCTAATCTTCGATCACCTTCGACCAGGTAGCCAGATTATACCACCAGTTTCGATGGCCGGGGTCATGTTTCTGCGATGCGTTAGCTGGTTCCGGTACGTCGGACCTTTTAACGACCATTAGGGCGCGGCCTTTGTCATTTTAATTTCGACCGTGCATTCCATCGTCGATGCCAAACGTGATTTCGTTGGCTCCTGCTTACGCAGGGTGTGCCCTGCGACGCCGTGCAACAGTGGCAACCCGTGCAAGAAAGGAAACGGCAGGATTATTTCTGGCCCGGGTGAAAGCGTTCCGGATAATGGTCGAAGGAAAACGAAGACAAAACGACTTCGAAATATTTCAAATAATAGAACAACGATTCCATCCAGTGCCACGACGTTTCTAAATGATAAAATTATAATGTACGAAAATTCGACGAATGTCCGAAACTTCGGTTCAGTTCAATTCTCCAGGATTATTCCGAATCTTCGCAGAAAGAAAATCTTCTAGACCCAAGACATCTTCGCTCCACGTGTAACATAAATTTAACCCATCCACGGTCAAAGGAAACCTATCTCCTCCGATCACTCTCTACGAGTACCATGGAAATTCGACAAGAAAATAACGAAATGCATAAATAATTCCAGCGAATTCCAGCGGTCAGCCCTCGCAATTATCGCGAGATATACCCGCGCCCCCATGGAACAATATATTTCTATAAAGTTCTACGGGTACGTGGATCCAACGAGGTCTGTATCTAGCCTGCTGCATCGCGACGCCCACGTGTCGCGCGTCTCCGCGCCGCTCTCAGAGAGAAACGGAAGGCGCCTCTCCTACGAGATAATAGAAGTCACCGGTACGCGCAGTCTATTTGTCGTTCGTTCGTGCCCGTTGGACGCCGCTCTTTTCCTCCTCTTGGATCGAGATCGGCCCCTCGAAAGACCGGCGTGCACCGCCTTTGTCCGTCGTTATTGTCACGCCGAGCCCCTCTAACGTTAGTCAACCGGCCGACATTCATGGAAACCGCGGGAATAAATCGCGAGGTCGGACGTAATCGCGATCGCCGGTTGTATTCCGGTTCGAGGAACCGGCCGCGGCGGGAGGATTTAATTGACGCTGGAATTCCACGTTCAGGACTGCGTTTGTCTAGGCGGAAAAACGTCGACGACTACTCCTTTCCGGTCTGAACAACCGACACTGACTTCCCCGTTCGTCTATTGCATGTATCTCGTGGACTGTTAATCGGTTTATCATTTTTTTCAATTCTTGCGGCGCGGCCCCGTTAGCTCGATCGATTGGTGTGACGTTAATTGTTCTTGAACGGAGCACTCTGGGTTAGATTGACGTCTTTGGACTGGCTGGATGAAATAACGAGGTGGTAATTGATTTAAATGGGAGGTTGCGAGAGCGATTGGTAGAAATTGGAAACTCGAGAAACTTTTTACCGGGATAGAAGGAGATAAATTTTTTTAATTTTCGAGGTTTTCCCTTTAATAGCATGTCTTGAATTTATCGCAAGATAACATTTAACAAGAATTGCCGGTTGTATCGCGTGCCAATTACGAAAAATTATTAAAAATGCAGCTTAAATAAAGGTCCACTAAATTAGTATACAAAAAATGTCTTCACTACTTATCTACTTCATTAAAAATATTCGAAACAGAGTAACGTTTCGTCCAGTTTAGTATTTGACCCAATCTTATCATCTCGTTTTACCCCCTCGTTTTGTTAAATTGATATTAAATTAACCCTCACAATAATCTCGAATATGAATCGTTGCCCGTACAGCGTATCGTTCTTTTTCACAGCATGCACACTTCGAAGCCGATCGGAAGACGGTGGAATACCATGGCGAACGCTCGGTCGGTTCCATACGGGCGCGGTGATTTATTCGTAGATTTGAAGCAATCGCCATAGGGGTTCCGTCGCGTATAAACCTGCCTCCACGTGAAATTTATTAAGCGTGCACGCTCGGCTGGCTTCTTCCATTCGACGCCACAATGCGGAGTGTACTCGTAACGACTACTGTCAGAATCGATTCCACTGAATCGCGTGAAATTATTCAAACACGCGTCGTTCAAACGTGTCTAGGATATCTCGGCGTTCCGTATTCTATGGAGGAAGGTGAACCGACGGGGAGGCGCGTGTAGATTGTCGTGATTTTGGAAGTAGGTACTCGAGTTACGTTACGTTTGTCTTGCGGCGACAATTTCATTGTGCAATGATTTTTACGAGATGCGTCAAACGAAATATAATGACGCGAATGGGATGAACGATCGCGTAGACGATAGACAATTTCATTTCATCGCGATGAATCCTACCCGCGTTAAATTGTTACTAATGAGTGAACACGAACTTTCTAATTAACCTCGATCGTGCACGCTCCTCGTGCGTCGTACAATTTGCTACGTAATTGGACGGGCCGTAAGCGTTCGATTTTAACCACGATCAAATTGCCAGTCGTTTCACGGGATCAAGGAATCTCGAAAGCCTAATTTCTTTTTCGACAATTTCCTCGTTTCCCGAGTTTCTACACGGTGCTCGACGCAACGAAAGGAATTACGGATGATACGAACTTTCACCCGAAATTACAGCTTGCAACGTTACTTTCCAGTAATTATCGAACATTCAGCGGGTAACATAAGTGTCCGTGGATAATTTGTACAATCGAAAGTTTCGTGATTCTCGCCTTCGTGGTTACGGATTTAAGAGAAAAAACAAAAAACAAAAAAGAAACGAGGAATGAAAATGAAAAATGGAGGGAAAAAGAAAGAAGAAGAAGAAGGAAATGGCTGGGTAAGGGTAACCTTTTGCGAATTATTAAGTCATCACCATCGCATTGGTCATCGTGATTGAGCGAGGCACGACGAGGGAAATCATTGATCGACCGATCCGTTCGTCGATCGTCAATTAATAACACGGAAACGGCTCCCTAATAACATCCTTCGTTCAAATATTTTCCCGCTGCAATCACGTCGCGTGTGCATCGGCGAGTCGTTAAATCTTTCTATTAAAAGCGATTTGGAAATACATGTTGCAGAAGGTGACCGAAACTGATAATTATCGCGACAATTCAGATTTAGTTATACGAAACGGTTCAATGGAATTGGTGCAAGATCTTTGAAGTAAACTTTGCATTTATTTACTCCTGCTTTATGGGAGAAAGAAAATTAAATTTCTTATATGGTAAATATTTACTATCGAGTGTTTTATTTATTATTAATTGCAAACATGTTCCATTTAATTTCTCATTGAACAAAGTTTCTTCATTTCTTCTCAACTATTCGTTTATTTTAATTTATATTAAGATGATGCTGTACAATATATGTTTGGATTAAAGTATTGCATCGAAATTGTGTCACTGAAACATTCCGGATTGGTTGATTTATTTGCAATAAATTAGTTTGAGTTAGATTGATCCCGAATGGAAGTGAAACGTACCTGTTTATATCAAAATTGAATGAGCCGCGTGTTAAATCAAACTTATAATATTTTAACAGCGTCAGATAATTATTAAATGAGCCCAACCATAAATCTAATTTCGATAAGATAGAAATGTAATTAAATCTATGTTCTACTAATCGGGCTCGATTGAAATCCGAGTGGATGCAAATTAAATTAACTTTCTATTAGATCAAATCTACCTGAGCACAGATTTATGCGCAGAACTAGGTCCTAGATAAACGTGAGCCATATTCAGCAAGAAATATAAATCGAACAATTCGTTCCTTAAATTCGCCGTTGAATGCAACCAATAATAATAAATCAAATCCGCCGTGAAACAAATTCTTATCGTCCCAGTAAATTCCGGACACGGTGCATCTGTTCCGTATCTTCGTCAATGCAAAAAAAAAAAAAAAGAAGGCAAAAGGAAAAAAGAAAGAAATATATTCAAGCGTCGATTTCGGTGCATTTCGAGCGTAATAAAGCCGATAAGCGAGCAAAAGTTCAGATGGTAATCGAGAAAGGGTTGCACGTAATGCCTGTCATTTCGCTGCTAACCCGTAATAACACGACTTCTCCCTTCGACCGTTGGATCGTGTCGCGATCCATGGGATCAAGGTTCTCAAGAGGGAGAGAAAGAACGGTCAAGGGAGGAGAGGGCGAAGGGGAGAGGCGTGTACGTTCGATCTTGATCACCGTGCCCGTTATTCCGGGACGATCGTCGGCGAGTCAATGACTTTTGCATATCGTCGGATCGATCTCTCGTTCGTCGTACCAACCGCACTTTACCTCGTCCTCTTCCTCATCCTCTTCTTGGCGGATATCCACGTGATCGGCGCCGAGCGGTCTATCGAATCGTTTCAGTGAATTCGGCGGGCCATTCGCGGATTCTCTGCTGGCTACGCTCGATTCGCCAAGGGGATGGATTTACCTGGAGAATTTTCCCCTGGGAGGAATTGTTCGGTCCTCTTTTTTTATTTCCCACACTGCACGGTTCAGTTATCCGTGCGCATTCCTGTCGTACATTTGCTCGCGAATTAGATCGTTCTAATTGCAAAAGAATACTGAAACACCTGACCCATTATTTCACCCCTGAATTCTATCTTCAAAATTCTCCACCATTTTCCATTTCTCTCGAGCCACTTTTCCATTCGTTCACGTAAATTTTCGTTCCAAAATAACGCTTTTTGTGGAGCGGTATAAAACAGCCAATAGACAAATACAATTGTACTCGGACAACAAAGGTATCCTGTGTCGTTAACGATTGCCCATTAGTTCGGTTATTGACTGTCGTCGTTTTACGAGACGAAATTAGAACCCAACCGAGGTGCAATTATTAGTAATTACCGGTATACCTTAAGGGGCATCGTACGATCACGTGGCCGCACCCTTTCGCCTTGTCGCGCTACGATCGTTATTAACCCCTCGTTTTAAAACTGAGGGACTAGTTCGTTCGACATCGGTTTGCGTGGGCCCGTAACCTCGAAGGACCACCCTCGGAGGGTACACGCCCTCGCTGCGCAAAGAAATCTTTTGTATCTCACCACGCCTTCCATTTATCCGGACGCTTCTTGCCCGAAGGTGCTTTTTACAACTCCGATTCCATTTCGTGCGTTACTCTTCGTTTTTCCCCTATTGTTCCACCTCGTCTCAGTTTTGTTCGACCGCCAGTCGATTCGGTTCGAAATTATGGGGAACAGGGTGAAATAATTGACTTGAGTTTTCGTCGACTTGCATACGTATTCAATTGTCCGGCAGGTAATGATGATAATTTAAAAATCACAGCGAAGCCGATGATATCATAGAAAATTATATTATTCTTCTGGGAGAAGGAATGGTTTGTGTATTTTGTAATAGAAGTCTTTTTTGTAACAGAAGAACGACAAACCAACCGTTCTAAATATTAACTTGTTGAAAAATTGTGAAAGCAATAAATGAAGAATCGTAACCATCGAGGTATCGTTCTTAAAATATTTAACGTTAAAAATATTCCTTATTCGCATTATATGCCAGTGAATTTTCCCCCGATTGTATGCGAAGGAAAGGAAGAAAGGACGAAGGAAAGAAATGAACGTCAATTATGCCAACTATGGCGATCAGCGTCCCTGCCAACGAGAAAATCATCTCTTCCGTTATCATTTCCATGCGTCACGCATCTTTTCGTGTTTGCCAGCCCCCTTCCTCCCTGGTTAATCAGGCGATTTTAGTTTCTTGCTCGAAGGTGCAGAAGGGTTAGTTTCTCGTTCGAAATTCGCGCGTGATTACAGGTTCATCGGCTTAACAGGTTTAGCTTGCCCGAGGGCCGATTCCAGCCAGTGCCAAAGGAACGAACAAACCATCGATCAGAGAATCGAGCCCTTCACTGGATCGTGAATCCTCGATCGATCGCGATCTACCGCCTACGTGTTTCTTACGAGTATGTATTTTTCCTTCTCGTGTACTTGTTGCACTCGCATTCCTTCGATACCCACGAGAGAATTCGATTTGAATGATGTAAGAAGTTCTGCAGGGGGGTTTTTTTCTGTTACAAAACTGTTGGTATCACTACTGTAGGTTTAAAGTTATTATTACTGTTTAATAAATACGATCGAATGAACAATTTATTTATCCCTCCCATTCAATAATTTCAAGCCTGACTTTTAACCAAATTGTTTTCGTTAATATCTTAATTTGCCACAATACTGGTTACGGTAATAATTATTGGATCCATTGGCAGAGCCACTTAATCGAGCTAGATCATTGATCCAAACGACCCACACTATTCTTGGTACAAATGCTGTAAATCACGAGGGAAAGGTAAACGATCTATTTAAAGTGATCGATCGTCGCTCTGCTACTTCCGGGGCAATGAAATTTCATATCGAAAGCCAATATTTTCGATCGCACGTTCCCACGATTTATTATATCATTAATCCGCTCTTCGCACAAATGTTATATCACATTATCCAAGATCAAAATGTTTTCCTTTCCTTTGCGTTAATCGTCGAGACTTCCAACGCAACATTTATTGCTTTACAAGATATTAGTTCTTTATTTAACACTAGTACACGTCATTTGTGCTAATGATTGGTGTTCTTAAGTAACTCTCGAAAGATTCTTCCTCAATCTTCTAATAGCCAGGCACGACAATAAAAATTCCACTCTTTCTCCCTCGAGAGAGCAAGAGAGAGAGAGAGGGAGGGAGAGAGAGAGACTCGTTCAAGATGATTCGATGAGGAATGTAAAAGTTAATACGTCGATTCGATTCGATGTTTCTGGTTACAGGTGCTCGTCGGCACATTTACTGATTTCAGGGACTCACTTGACACGGCGACTGGACGTCGCTGTGTTCAATACATTGCTACCTCACGAATGGAAATTGCCTTACTGATTTTATCGAATATGAAGAATAATTGCCAGACAGATAGTGCTCTAGGAATTTGAATCACGGGAGATTAAATTTGATGCCAAGCTTTCGAAGAGCTAAACATATTTTTCAATTTATTTCAATGTGACGTTAACAGAATGTTATGAAATTATTATAGACCGTACTGGCACGTATTTTTTCTACGTCTGATTTTATGGCTGCACAAGTTTATAACATCCAATTTGAGCAGGGACATAAAATAGTTTACTATTTTTTTTCTTTTTTTGCTGTATAGCGACTTCTTCGTAAACTCATTATTAATTTCGTAATACTGTGATAGTTATAACGAATTAAGCATATACCTATTTCTAATGGAATAATAGAGTGTTTTGTTTCATTTAATAGCAATGGGACAGAATGATATTAATAAGTAATTCCTGTTTGGTCACCTGAACCGTTATATATTTTTCGAACTCGTCGGTTGAATAGCAAAAGTTCAATCAACTTCGTTACCTCAGAGGAAGTACGAAAAAAAATGTGAGTTGTCATAAGCAACGTAAAACCATAAATCAATTACATCATTCAACTCTTTCCAAACACACCTACATTACTATTAAATTCTCATTCACACCATACTCACAACCCACTTAAATGCCTACTGTTTTCCGCATACTCATTCTACTGCAACGCTGTTTACTTGACACCTTTCTTTCGTGCCTACCTTAATTCCAGGTGATCACACCAATCAACCGTAGTAAATGTTTCATTAACTGAACGAAATGCTGCTCCACTAATTGTTCAATATTATTTTCGCCGGGAAGAAAGTATTTTATAATATCCGATACCGTTCAATTTATTATTCGAACACCTATATCACTTCTCTGCAATTATTAAAAAAAACAACAATACCTTTTATTCATTCATAGAAGTGAACATGGAAATGGATAGAATTCTGTTCTTCCTATTTTTCGCCTCAAACAAGACTAATAATAGCATCGCCCTCGAACATTAAACGCCACTAATTAAACACCACATTACCTATCATTTCCCTAATTGTACACACTACCCAGATCAATCGTCGTACGATTAACGATTAATGCAACAGTGCCCGTCTGCTCGCAGCGTCATATGCTCCATTTCAATATTTCTACCACTCACAATATTTCACAATATATCTACCACTACAAATATTAATCTCGTGGAAACAACGTTCTCCCCAGCATTCGGTCGAATCGTAGAAAATCGACCAATTCATCGTACGTTTTTCGATACGCCGTGACAATCGTCCGAAAATACCGAGCACAGACACACGTAAACACACACACACACATACACACACAAAAGAGACCAGAGGTGGGCAGTACACGTGTGCAGAGGCAAATTTGGACAGCGTTGCTCACCGACGACGAGGCGAGCACGTCGCCAAGCTGTCTCGATGGAACGTCAGAATTCGCCCGAGGGGATCCGTAAATGGCTGAACCTGTTTCGGTACAGGTGGTCGTCGCCGCGAGACCAGCTCTCTTAATACTCTCCTCTCCCTGTTGGACCAGAGTCTCGGATACGCCCTTCGCTTTGAAACAAGATTAGGTCACGATCACGATCACGTCGCGGCTAAACACGACTTACCGTGACTCTCGACGACGATATTGCCCACCTTTGCTTCGGTAGAATCGTCTTGTCTCGTTATACGGCGTTTAATGGATACCGCAGGTTCATCTTTCATTCGGGGGGAGGGGTTTTTTTTATTTATTATTTGTTTGCTTGCTGGACGAAGGTTGGATGAGTTTATCTGTACGAACATTTCAGGTGGACTGTTTTCTATTGAACAGTCGACGGATGTATCGCGGAGGTAGTGTATTATACGTGTGCACGATGATTCGATTTGGGTACGATTTTCATTGTATGCAGATGGTGTTGTGAAAGGTTGAAAGCGATCGTCGAGAGCTTCCTCGTGGATGGATCAAGATTTCGTTTACGCGTGCTCCTTTTTCTTTTCATTGTAGAAGAATTCGGGTGAATTCGTTCTTTTATTCCATTCATCTCTGTGGGCTGTGCTATCGTATGAATTATTTATAGCAGGATGAGCTGGAATTTAGGATGATAGATGTCCAAATAATTTCTGTTCCGTTGCACACGTTCCCTATTCATTAACTCTAGAAATCAACTGTCCCTGTAAACCCCCTATTTTTATTAATAAAGTTTCTCTTCGTTCCTCGATCTCACGAATTTCTCTCGTCAAGAATAATCACATTCTTTCCCATAATATCCTACCCGAATAACTAGCAAATTTCGCAGCCTGTTATCGCAACTTGTAAGTCCAGCCCGCCCTTCGAATTCCCTCGGATAAACACACAAACGGTTCAGCGGAGATCTACATGGTAATACCAGTAGAACGTGCTGGTCCATAAATTCCTTCTGCAGTCGAACACGCTCCATTTATTTTTCCTGAAAAATGACGAAAGCCCGTAGCTGCACCCGAGGCGAGTCTCGGTCTTCGACCGCGAAGGGTTAACGTTCTTTAAATTCGTACACACGCGTTAGGCCCTGCGGCAGAAAAAGGGAGATACCAACGACGGGGGGAACCGGGGGGCCGGCAAGAGAAAAAGGGGGGAAAAAATACCACTAACCATCAATTAAGCACGCTGCTGATTCCATAAGCAGACGAAAGCGTGTGTCAGCGAGAAATCTTCATCTCTAAGGAGAATGGGGGCACAGTTGCGAGATCTTTTGGTTTCGTTGATGATTCAATGCGGGAGTGAAGGGGTTAATTGAAATTCGGGTGTTCCGATGGGTTCGACAATTATGGTATTTCAATTGATCAACGCATTGCAAGGTGTTAGTTTTACGTATGACGGGTCATACGAAATATTCTGGATATTTAAATAAATATTGTTGCCAAATTGGATACAATATTGCACGTGGATCTTCTTAGTACTATAAATGGAAGTAAAAGCTATTAGCAGAAATTAAATATCTTTTCAAACGTTCCATGCTATTATTGTGCAAGGAGATTCAGCTCGTTTAGTAAGAGAGCGCGGGTGCAATTTGTAAACCGAATTGAACATAAAACTTCGAATCCAATGCATTATTCCGTATATTTTTATCGAGGAATGAACGTACCTTCGTAAAAAGAAAAGTCAAAAAGCAACATCGAGAAAACATTCTTAACTCCGAGAGAAACGAACCCCTGCCTCCTAGGTACCACCAACCCCAACCAATCCTATACTCGATTCAATTTCGCAATCGATTCGACGAAGAAAGAAATGAATTGCTAAAAAGAAAATCGGTGTCCAACGTATGCCAGAATGATCCCCACCGACGAAATAATTATAATCCCAGGATTCCGTGGACAATGCGATGCCTCAACAACGGAATGTTAAGCGAGTTGTCGAAAAAACCGGTTACGGGGCCGACAAAAAGAACAAACAAAGCGAAGAAAAGAGAAGCAACGAAATAAAACAAAATTACCGCGGACAGGGCCCCCCGTCCATTTATTTATTCGCGGATTCCCCGCTCGGTCGAGCGAACTTTCGCCGTGCGACGGACGCGTGACACGTCGCTCTCAAAGAACGAACGGTCATGAATAAAACGATACGTATCGTATCGAGTCACCCGGACATTTTGTAGTACTACAACCGCGGCGGGCTGCGCCTGTTCGCTGCACAAGCGTGCACCGCTGTCTCGCCTAATGTGCACTGCTTCAGGCGCATGCATTATTGATACGTTTTCGGCCCAGGGCCACGATCGCCCCCGGGAAGGCTTCATTTCGGTTACTGTGGGACACCCAGCGATGCACCGGCGGACGTGTCGGCTCGGGGTTGATGAAATATGCGCACGTTATTTTACGCCACGATGGTAATTACTTCATTGGTATTTGACGAGCCGCGCGGTGTCGTCGAACGATAAAACTGATAAATAATTGACGCGCGATCCAACGCTAAGGACGCGTCGCAAACCGTTTGAACGGGCGTATCAGATCGTGAACAAATGTTCGACCGCTCGAGTGTACCGTAAAAAAAAGGACCTAACGAACGTCCGGGTAAAGATTCCTGAAATATTTCACCCACTCACCAATTACGCCACAGCCCTGCGTTTTAGCCTGATCATCGAAGTAGTCCCGACGTTCAGCGTCCACAGGCGAGGCTCGTATCCTTTGGATGGAATGTTGCAGCGAGAATTCTAGAGAATCCTTGTCACTCTGCGGCCACGGCGCGGCTGGTTTAATTATATAGCTCGCCGTCGACGTTCTCACGTGGCCCGTCTGCAGCAAAAAAAACAAACAAACGGAGAAATCAAAGGTATGCCAAAATTTTGGCGAGTCACCGCGGCGTGATTGGCCTTTATCTCGTCAATGAAACGAGCTACCTACTGGCCAACCCTTTCTCTCATTCATTTTTCTCTTCCATTTTTTTTTTCTTCGCGTCACGATCATCGAACCGTGAAATTTCGACCAACTGTCCAACGGGTAATTCTTCGGCCGGACGAATGTTTGATCGAAGCGCATCCGTCACGGTGAAAGTGATCGATCACAGTTTTTAAATACCATGCTTCTTGTTCGATTGAATTTTTCAATTTGGTCAAACGATCAATTCATTCCCGGCGAGTGGAGACATTCTATTTTCTGAACATCGCGACAGACCGCTTGGTACATTGGTACCAATTTAAAGGAAGGGAAAAATGGAAAGGGGAGCAAAAACATTCTCAGAACAGTATCAAGGGTGCAAGATTGTTGTACAGTATTAACATTTCGATGTGCTGTAGAACACGCGCGTCGACGAATTTTCAGCAATGTTTCAATTCTACCCGGGAGACACGCGAGACACAAAACAATTGTCCGCGATTAAGAAATCATTCAATTTCTTCATTGGCTCGCGAGCTTATCGATCGTACGAACACGATCGCGATTCGGAGGTGTAGATAGCGAAACGTTTCGCGATTTATTTATACGTACAGCGCTGCCCTGACATAACTTCCTCGATTTGAATGTGAAACACACCAGCCGCAAGGGACGCCCCCGCTAAATATATACCGCCCACGTGAATTCCGTGAGAGGGCAAAGCCGACGGGATCGCGGTCGGACGCGAGTGGATCAGGTGAAAATAATCGATTAAAAGGCGGAAACGGATTTGGGACAAATTATTACGCTTGTTCTTGTCACGTGGACGTGAAAGAATTTAGAGCAACGATTGTACAATGAGATCGAAATCGCCCGACTCGAACAACTGTTCCCAATAGTAAATTCATTAATCTAAATTGTCTGTACAAAGTTTTCGATCGGTGTTCTTAAGTGTTCCGTACTTTCATTAAAAATACAGAGATCATTCATCTAATAATTATGCACAATCAACATGTGTACAATAGCGCGTATAATTTTTTAAATACTACGCCCTGTTAAATCGAGTTGATTGAACAAAATTCTTATTATCGACGCCATTAATCAGAAACACCTTGCGACTATTACTTGCACCAGCAATTTCCAACACGGAACTGGCAATGAATCGAAAAGGGAAGAAACGAAAAAAGCGCCGACCGATATCTGCAATATAATTGAACAGAGGGAAAAGTATCAATCTCGATTGCTCGAGTAATATTCCCCGTAAGACTTAAAACAAACAAGATATTTATCGCCCGGAAATTATCGACACATCTCGATCGAGAAACGGGAACATTGTCGGAGGGCAGGCAGAAGGAATGCACCGGTCGCATGTACTTTCTGATCGTCCGTGAAATTACTTATTGATCAACCAGAGGTCTAATTAAGAAGCTTATAATTATCAACGGACGTGCGCGTATCAGAGAAAGTCAACCTAATTAATTATCGCTCCTAATTACAGGAATCTCGGCTTGTCGTCGAGAAGAGCAGAGCCACGAGGAAAGTTACAATTCCATGCCCAACGGGCAACTGACGGGCTACTTATCGATTATCGACGCCTCCTTGACGCGCTTCCGTCTGCAATTTCAATGCTTCCAACATACACACAGTCTAGCAAATTCAACCGAAACGAATTTTTGTGAATCGACGATAATTCAGCCCTAAATTATATCAAAGGTGCGATATCGGGTTTAATTATTACTCCGTTTAAAATACAGCGATAATCGCGCGCAGAACCGATGATCCCCTTCAAACGAACTCTCTGTCGCGACTTCACCGCTGCGACACAAACGAGCCCTGTCTCTGTGTCGCAAGGAATTTCGACGGTTCGCAAGCCGGTAAATAGAAAACCAGCCGCACGCTCGCCGCAGAACAATGGCGGGGAAATAAAAACGCGAGGGCGTGCGGATAGACACGGAATAACTCCCGATGCAAGTACTTGTACACCTCGGCCGTGCGTTTCGCTGTTCACCACCGAAAGACAACGCGGGCTTTCAGCTGTCGTGGTCGTCGCATGGATTGCGACGACCGTAAACGGCGACTCTGGCGGCGTGTAAACCGCGTCGCGACGCGTCGTTAAAAAGAGGTTCACCTTTGCGAACGTTCTCTCCCCCCCCCCCCCCCCCGTTCATTCGGAAGCCGTACCCTCGATCGATGGCACGCGAAAGCACGCGCGAAAGGGGACAAGACGGAGGAAATTTATTGGCCAGGTGAAAATCCGTCCTGTTGCAGATTCTCGTTCCTTTACGCGATCGTTACGCGCCGACGATATTTTTCACCATTTGCGAGGGGGTGCTTTTTGCTCGCGTGCCTTCGCCACGGTCGCGTCGGAGACGTACGCGAGGAAAGAAAGGGGCAATAATCGGAGGAGAGAAGAAATTGCGAGATCGTGTTGTTCGTCTACGACGACGGGGAAAAAGGAAAATCGCGTGAATTATGGATCATGATATGCAACGTCATACGCAAGTACTACATGCGGTTTCGTTTGGATGCGGAGGCTGCTGAAGATTATTGAGACAGATGGTTCGATTTGATTTATGGACGATGGATGGTCAATTGATTTTGGGGGCGATTTCGGGCAAACTTGCTTCGCTTCATTAATTAGTTCTATTTATTGTTTTTCGGTAACGTCGACGTTCATATATTTCTTTTTAATTGAATTCTGAGAATGCGACGTGTCTGCTATACACGTCGCATTCTCAGAATTCAATTCAATTCAAATAAAACGTAACCAATATATTGGAAATCGTTGAAAGTAATTTCAATTATTTGAACGTAAACTTACTCGAGAAGATTCTCGACTAATAATAGGCAGGCAAGTGCGGCGGCCGATAGGTTGAAGTTTTGATAGTGATTTCAGATTGAAGAAATCCGCGTGCAAGCTGCCAATATTTACGTACTCCGTGCGTAAATAGAATTTATCAGGCGGCGTAAAATTAGAATGAAATTTTTATAGCGCGCCTAAAATTATTATTGTATCGAGTACGGTATTTAAAGAGCAAAGATATCCTTTATGTAACGCGGATGAAAGATTCAGTATCCATGTACCGTTTTCGATGATAGAAGAAACCGAATTGTTCCTAGAATTTGTTCCCTGGAAAATTACATGAAATATCATCGTGCAATTTTCCAATTAAATTACGAAGTTGAAATTAATTAAGGTATCTTATATGTCGTTAAATATTCTACCCTTATATTATTATATAGAATTGTTTAAAACATTTTTTTTTGTAGATGATTGTTTTATCAAGAAAATTTATCGTTTATTGACGCAGTATATTTAACAAAATTAAACCCCCGAAAATAAAGAAACAACGGTAGGAAGGTTTTACAAGATACACCTGATCCGTGTTAACATATTCTTTGTATTCGCAAGTGTTTGGCGCCCCTTTACACTTTTCACAATCGTTCGGAAATGTTTCATCTTGATTCGCGGGAGAACAAATAAATTTCTCAGAGTTTCTTCGGACGTTTGATTAATAACTGAGTAAACAAATCGAGAGTGTAGAAGGAGCAAACGTTTTTTTGTGAAACTTCTTAATAATCCATGCAGTGCTTCCAGAGATATCTTTGTACACATTTAAATTGTTATTAGATATAGGCGATATAAAGAGAAATCATGGATTTCTTTTCTTACTTTTATTAATAACAATGATTGTACTATATATAATAATTGGATTATTTTTATTTAAATATCTTTCGCTTTAAAGTGAGTACATGAAACTTGCTCGACAAGAATAAGACGAAACATACTGCAATTGATTACATTCGTCTGGATGTGAAAAAAGAGAGACTATGTTTGTTCTTATATGCAAGCCATTATTATCACTTATGGCGTTACTGCTGTTGGTCAACCGTTCCTTTACGAATTAGCACACGTGCGAATAATTAAGCGTACTTAACCCAGATTTTCCAAATGCAATTCGCCACGGGATTAAAATGGACATGTTGAATTTAATTTCGCAGTGCGTCAAGACGGTGTTCCAACAAAAGACTAGTTTTTCATTGGACAAGATTCCTCGAGGAGAATGTTTGCTGTACATTTATGGCATTTTTTTCTGTTCAATGAAATTTTCATTTTTTCCACGTCACGTCGAGTTCCGACGTGTGCACATGAAATTGTTTCCTTTTTCTATAAAAGTTTCGAGAAGGTTGCTCTGATACTGAGAAGGTGAAACCTATTACGGCATTGAACTCCGTTTTACGTTACTATGCCTGTAAAAGCTTCAAGGTTTTGTCTAGTCTAATCAAATTGCGTGAAATATACTTTAAAATAGGTTAACACGGCATTTAAAAACGTGTAATATTTTGAAATAGGAAAAACCGTTTACTATTATAAACATGTAAAATATTTTGTTCGCAGCATTGTTATTTCACGAGTGAGAAAAGTTTTAGCGGGTCGTCGTTATAACGTGGCGTGACATTACAATGTTAGAAAATAAATTAAACCGGCAGACGATAAACGTCAGAGTTTTATTGTACTGCCTAAACGAAGCAATAAAATTCAAATGTGTTACCAATGTGTTACGTATCGATGGTATCGACAACGATATTTTACTTCCAGCGAGATCTTACGCACCTCTCAGGTATTTCGAGATCGTTTGCAGCGTTACTGCCCATAAAGAATATACGAAGCTGTACGAAGTTTATTCGAATCTCCGGCATCGGGTCAATTGTCTCGTTTGCAATAACGAAGAGTTCAAAGGGGGTAAACGAAGAATCGAACGGCCGTCTATTTCTTTCGCATCGTCAATTGCAAATTGTAATTTGCGCTTCAACGGAGAAATGAGAGAAGGCGTTGAGACAGAGCGCGACGTGCATAAATAAGTTCTACTTAAATCGAACAACAACAAAAAAGAGAAGCAAACCTCGTTCAACCTGTTGAGGTTAATCGATTCTCTCATATTCCTATAGCACCATTCGAACCTTGTGTACAGGAAATAAAGCTTAAAAATAATTTCATCGCCCCCATAAAAAAACTGCACACCCATTCTCCGCACTCCAAAGTTTCAGGAAGGTAGAACGACGAAAGGACCGACAGGTGAAAGTCTTGGCCCTTTATCGCGGCCGCTATCGAGACCATTGGAATATCTCTATCGGGGCGGATCGTCTGAAAATGTTCGACAGCGATTGCCTAGAGCAAAGGGAAGAGAAAAGAATCGAGGATCGCGTTGTACGCCCGGTGCATTTGCGATTTGCATTCCTGCAGGCGTGCACCTCTACGTCCCGTGGCTATTCGATGGCACAAAGACTGACTTCAGGGTTACCGAGAACTCTTGGCAAGAACGCCGTTTTTCTCTCTCCCCTTCGCTCCTCCCTCTCCTCCCTTTGCCTGGTCTCTGTTCTACCGACTGGCACTCTCTTTTTGCCTTTTCGACCGGCGAACGCTGGCAACGACCTCGAGAACCACCGCTGGAACGACTCATCGACCTTTCGGCGAGTACAGCTGATCCCTCACCAGCTTCCACTGCTTTTCCTTTCGATGACCGTCCCGATCTTTTCGATGCCCCGGTTCGTCGCTTTTTCCTTTCTCGCGAAAATCGAACGACTTTTCGTGTCGCGTTCATGGTCGCAAATATCGCAGGAGTACGGTAGTGCCAGACAGACTCGGTCCTCTCGTCTTTTATTTGAATGGAAGACGCAGGTACTCGTAATTCGTCTTGCGGACGGTGATAATTAAATTGAGGGTGGTATTTAGAGACGTTGATGGGACCGGTTGAAATGTGAATTAAACGAAGATGAAAACGACTGGATCGCTTCGAGGAACTTTGATGAATGAAGTGGGAGAGACTGGAATGGTTTCAGTGCAGTCATTTAATTATGTCTGGCCGCGAAGAGATCAACTGATTGGAATAAATATTTGTTAATAAATTTGGTACGATTTTATGTAATTCGTATTTTGTTTCGACGCTTGTACAGTAGAACTGCGGAGTTCGATTCTAATTTTTGTCAAGCCCAAGTCTGAACTTTCTTCGAGTAATTCAGTGTTAATTGGAAAATACTTGCCCACGTACGCGTACACGTAATGCAATATTTACGCGCCGTTTCGGCTGGGCACGCGTTTCTGAACTGCGGTTAAAGTCGAAAAGACTCAATCATGAAATTACTACCCTCGAGACGAAATACCTGTTTGCTCGCCTTTAAAGTACAGTTTCACTTTCTCTACTCGAATTACAGTCTGGCTTTCGCCACCCTCGGCAACCGTTTGGGAACGTCGTTCACATCGAACTACGAATGTAACCGAATTTTACGTCGGACCCGTTCAATGTTTCATTCAACCGTTCCGCGGAAATTAATTTCAAACGCTTCCGTGTATATCGATAAATTCATTTCTCCCTCCCGCTACGAAGTTCACGATGCTTAATTGACTTCGAGCCCGTAACAAATCGATGCACGTCCTTTATATATCGGTAAAAAATTATTACAAATTTATCGCAAGAATAAATCGAATTTTCTGCCCGGGCTATTTTCAGGCGAGCGTTTCTGGGGAACACTGACCCGTGAGTTACGATTAAAAAGAGCTCGGCGATTCGACGGCGAGATTTTTCATCGAGCTCCTTTCCGAACACGATTTTATACGATATGGTTTATGCTTTCGATGGGTAACGAGGATACAATGGCGACTTCTGGGTGGGCTACCGGCCTTAAACTTTTCAATGCAAGCAGGAGCAGGTCTTTGCATCTTGTGCAGCACGCAAGATACATACATAACCGTGTATGGAATCGACAGGAACGTGTGCGACTCTCGAATACAGACGATCGCCTCTGTGTAAGATAGTGCGAGCCGGGCTAATCGTCGCGAACGAAGCGTCGAGGGTGTTTCGCTGTCGTTAAAACAAAGAAAAATTAAGAGAATGATAATGAAACATTCATCCTCGAACGAAGCGATTATTCGTTTATTTCCACGCCCAAAATTTCGACCGCGCTCTCTGTTGCATATTTCTACTCCAGCTACAAAGGTAATCGCAAGGTTCGACACTTTGCGCCACATAATTGCAACTGGTATCGTTAGAAAATTCATTACCACGCGTAACGAATACATTGCGAAACGGTCGTAAACCATTTATGCGCATACCTGCCGAGGGAAACGCAATAACCTCTCACCGTGTTACATCTTCGATTTTCATTGCGGCGAGTCATTTCGCTATTCTAAAAACCAGGCGGATACCTTTCGTTTCCGCTATTAACGAGCCCGCTTCGCGCGTAACGCAACGATGTTACGCGTTTCCATTGATCTACGATCGTTGCGCGGATCCCGAGGTGCCTCTGTTAATCGGTCGAGTGACACGCGGCGCGTTGCGCAAACGCATAATTGATTAACGACGACTAAACGAAACGGTGCATTGCCCACGGCTGACCCAATTGTCAGCGAGTTGCGACTTTCCATTCGGCGGCAAACTATGCCCGCCGACGATTCCCCGCCCGACAGAGATTGAAGCCGTTGTAATTGAACGTGTCAGAGTACCCGTGTATACGTTCGTGTTCGGTGTCGATAACGTTTAACGCAAACGCGATAAGGGAGGAGTGAAAGATGAACTGTGGAGTCATCTTTCGCGTGTATCGAACTGCAACAGAGTTCCTTTGTATACATATGTTGAATGTGTTAAACATTCCTTTCTTTTTTTATGTCTGCGGGCCGCCAATGTGTAAGTAACAGCGAGAACAATTGTAAGAGTGTCCTTTGATTTACCGCGAACGATATTACTCAAACGAGAACAAAAAAAGAAGAACGCCTCAGAAGCACAAATATATTTTAATAAAATGAACGGGAGGCGAATAAATTCCTGTTTCAATGATCCTGAAGAAACGGTCAGAAAAAAACCCTGAATCTATTATACATAAAATCCATCGATAAATTCTTCGGAGTGAACCGGAAACGACGTTGAGGTCCCCCGAGAGAATGAACCGATCGGAGATTTATTTGAACAGGTCCACGTGAGAGGTTCCAATTAAAAGGACGTTCACATGGGCACCCGGTGAACGTCATACAGCGGATTCACCTGGTAAAAATTTCCAATTAATTCCGCCTATTATGTTACGGATTTCTACCAAGGACGGCCAGTTCGCGGGGAACTGGTCTTGCCGGTGAGATTCGATGGCGTCCAGCTGAAATGCCAGGATTTTATTAATTTTTTTCCGTTCGTCCTTTTGTCGGAAGTTCGAACGAACAGGAACCGACAGACGAAGCGAGAAAACCGCCTCGTGTTTCTTCACTTTCGAAGGAGAATTTAGGCTGACAAAGGGACGGGGGTTTTAGGAACTCGTCCATTTCCTGCTGGCTGTACCACGAACTTCATCGGTTCAAGTAGAATTGTAGATTGAACGGAGGATTATATTGATTACGTGAATTCGTATAATTCGGATTGACGACGAATTGAGTGTCTTTCTAGCGAGGAGATTGGTAACGACGATTGTTCGTTGCTAGTTTGGAACAAATACCTTGTAATAAAAATGATGTTTTCGTTTCACCTTTTCTTTTTTAAGTAGTACAATATTAATTTGATTTATGTTAGTATAATTTGGGCAGCGATCTGAGGTCCTTGAATTTCAGTAGATGATTTCTATGATAATAAATCGCTAATTACATTTGATTGGTTCGTTGGAATGGATCATTCTTATTTCCTTATGTGTTCGCAGCTTCGAGAACTTCCGCTATTATTACGGCGCAAGTTATCTCTGTACACTATGGTGTAGGAAGCAGGAATTGTGATTGACGTTTCACGGGTGAGGAATATGCATCGGCGAATGTAATTGCTTCCTGTGGGAACGTGGCAAAACCATGTAAGAGGCTCGACCCATAAAGAACACACGCACCCAGGCCATTGTATTGTTAAAATTATCGTGTAAAAATTATAATAAACGTTTCGGTCGCGTCCGCATATTTATTTACACCCTCTGTTTTTTATCAGACGAAATACTTGACTCTCGAATGCATTGAGCAAACCTTTAAACAATCCACAATTCCACTCTGTGCAACGAAGATTTCAAAACTGTAAACAGATTGATATACTCAATATTTCGAGAAAGATCGAGAATACAATTATACAGCTATCCCATTGATGAAATTGAACACTCAAAAAGACCCGTCACACGAAGTTTCCCTCGGAATCTCAAAAATCTTAACGATCCAATCACCGTCGCGCAGTACAAAAATATCGGAGCACAGGAACCCTCGAAATTCGTCGATCGAACATAATGAAACCACTCGACCCGCGGCAAAGCTCCAATTTACACAAAAGATCCTTCACACTTCCGAGTGTACACGGTATTGTAACTAAAAGCGAAATGAATCGAGCCTTGAAAGACCATCAGACGCCCTCGTGCACCGATTCCTTCGCGCGTTCCCGTGTTAAAGTTCCGGAATTTATTGTCTCCCTATGGAACTCGAACGGGGAACACCGTGCACGCGATGATCCCCGACTTGACCATGGTAAACGAGACTGTTTTATTACGAGGAATACACGCCGTCAAATTTATGGCATACAGGATGGTACTGGAGATTTGGATTCGCTACTCAAAGAATCTTGCTGAATCAACGGGCCCGGTAAATTCGGACACTAAATTTCGGAGGAGAAAAGGGAGAGAGAAAGAGGGAGCGAGAGTGCCATCCCTTGCAGTCTCTTCCTTTTACCTGCGACTCTTTCGATTTGATAAATCGTACACCCTGGGCTGTTAAGCCCAGCTAGCATTCGGTATCAGGCCTCGGATTTGTATGACGTGAAAAATGGAGCAAGTGGATCCTTTGGGGGCGTTCAGGTTCTACAGGATGTTTCAGGGATTATGCTAAGATTATACGCAATTTTTTTTCTAACAGGCAGTGTGGTTTTGTCGGTGTTCGGTTACAATTCGAAGATTCAATGTCTTTCGGCTTATTAAAAATGTGATAGTACGATTATTTATGTATTTATAGCTGAGTTTTAGGTTGCTTCGAGATCTCGTTTTATGACAGTTGATTCTTATGATTTGCTGGATATTGGTGAGCGTTTTTTAATACTTGTATAAATATGTATAAATTTATTAACCAATTATTTTTGTTCTCGGCCAATTCTGAATTTATTTGCCTCTTCATTCGTTTATTTAATTATATGATGTGTCATAGAACGTTTAATAATAATAATGATCAATGAATCTTTCATCAGAGAGTTCCTTTGCGTGAACAAACGTTTCATCGTCCGAAAATACGACATGTGGTACAGCGAATTTAAGAATGATGGAAAACGAGGAAAAAGAGTCCGCGATAAACGCGAGAAATATCTCTGAATTATGACACGTTTAATTTTAGATGTCATTCCGATTCTGTTGCACACGAGGTCGAACTCGACGAGGATCTTCTTCACAGGAGTATCTCGATCGTGAAACGTGTTTCAGACAGTAGAAGCTGAGAATGATATACGATTGACTGATTAAACACAATCATCGTGAACACGAGGGCCGATTTGCCGAGGGAATAAAAGAAATGGTACAAAACTACGGTCACACGAATAAGTTTTTTGACGTTTTCTGCTCGAGCGTACCAGTCACAGAAGATTCGGGATACCTTCTGCTCATTTGAGCAGATAAGTCTGGATTAAACGAGGCTGGAGACTAGCTTAGATACTTTGGAGAAGCTGCTTCGACTTGAATTCTTTTTTCCGATCGAAGATCTTAATTTTGGTGGACTTTCGAGGGGATTAATTGCCAATAAAAAAAAGTTAGATTTTCTGTAGCATCAGGCACTATAGGTATTATTAAGTTCTGTTACTTACAATTAGAAAACGATTTGATTTTTCAATTAGTAAAATATTAAACGAAATGCGGTAGACATTAAAAGTGGAATTGAAGAAAGCATTGAAACATGAAATGAAAAAATTCAATACAAGAATAAATACTTAGCGAGTTTCGCGAAGAATGAACTAGATATTAATCGTTTTAATCGTTGCGGCGTGTTACGAATGGCAAAAGGAAACACGAACACCCCGATTCACTTCCGGATTTAGTTATAAACGTACGAAAATTCACGTCACACCTGGACCAATGCTCTAACGAGCCGATAAATAAATAAACCGCCTGCTATTTGGTCGTCGTGACTATCAATCAACCGGTTCGATTATGTAGCTACGGTGTTTTCACTTTCTACCCACAAACGAAAGAATAAACATTCAACTGCATAAAGAAATTAACGATGACAGGATGAAAAATTTCGAACGGGATATCAGGAATACGAGACGAACGGACGCTTTAAGCTTTTCAATTAAACGGGCTAACAATATATTCGCCGAGCAATCCACGTTTTTTTTTCACCTTGAATAATTTGCAAGAAATATACGATCGTACATTTGTGCTCGAAAGTAAGAGAAAAAAGGCAGGAAAAAAAAAGTCGTCGCTCTCCGTCCACGGAGAACGAAACGACACGTTAAATAAAATATACAAACGAACAAAATGTACAAAACGTGCGTCGACGCTTGGCGATTTTCATAATTGAACATTGCAATATTAATAACCGCACGAAAATTACGAATCCCCTGATAAACTGTTACGGCCGCAGTGAAAGTTATAATGAACGTACAAAATAAACACCTGACACGAAAATTATAGCGTTCACCTGTCGCTCGTATTTAGCGCCGCGACGTTTTACAACGAAAATCGGTACATCGGTAAGCACGTACACCGTGTATACAATGGAAAATCATCGGGTATTCATGAGTCACGATTGTTATTTTAAATATGACAAGACCCAGGAGGGTGTTTGAATTTTAGTCACGACGGAACGTCTTACAATCATCTTTGTCCTCACCTTCGAGATGGTCGCCGTAAATCGTACGTGATCCCGATGACGGGGTATCCATTACGTGAGGAGTGCACGCATTGTTAAACGTTGGTCGATGCATCGTGTTTTCACGAAAAACGCGAGAACCAAGCTTGTTGAAACAAGATTAGGGAAAGACCTATTGTCTTTGCCACGATTACTGGTCATTTAGCATAAATTCAGGAGAACGGACTAATCAAATAGAACGTGAGCAAATAAATAATTTGCGGAGTTGATTGAATAAAGTTAATTCAGCACGATACAATAAATATAATAAAACTGTGAATTGATTCGAATATTTGTAATGTATTGTCGTTTCTCTTTTTATCTTTTTTATGAGCGTTGCGCATAATTCCGTTTGTCTCGAATTCATAGTTGCGATCAAACTTTAATGAGCAAACAGAATTTGCTAAAATACTCGATGAACTGGTGCCCAAGAAGAAATGTCATTAATCTGCGCGTGTCTAATTTAACAATGAAATACGATTTGAAGGCGCGGGATCAGTTTCATTAACGGATCGGGCTATTTAATTGCCACGCGAAACGTTGGCGACGAACTGGACGTGGAAACGAGACTCGACAATCAAGGTAATATAATGATCGACGATCGAGGAAACTATCTAATCGTAGGGAAACGATCGATCCTTCGAGTGAAACTAATTTTCTGGTAGGCGGCCTGTTATTTGCCGGGCAAAAATGCAAACGGGACTCTGTCGGATCGGTTAGTTACCGGTGGCAACTAGCAAGTCAGTTACGAGACTACACGAAATGTTAATCAAGCAATGACGTAACTGACTCTCGTAAACTTAATGGAAATGAATCGAAATATGTAACCTGACGTAACCGTGATCGCCATTTGTGTTAGAAATTGGTATCGCTTGTCCAGTAGAACACGGTGTTCTCTTGTATTATTTTCGGTTTCTCTAATACTCTAATAATTGAACCGTTTTCGTTTTATCGACAAATTCCCGGTACTTTTTGATCACAAGGTATAATCCATGAATTAGCGTAGTCGTCAACAGAACCGATTAATTATTGCATAACGGTAGATGTATCGGAATTAATTTTTACGTCTTGAAGAAATTATTTTATTCGTAGTGATTTATTGAAAAATTTATCTGTCGATAGAAAACGCGTAATATAGCTTATTTATTCACGAAGCTTCAAATTGTTTCGGATAGTCTGGAACATTTTGTTTACTCGATTGACAAAGTCCGAGGAACTCGACCGTAATTTTGTTCAATTTCTATTATTTTTTTTATATCGACAAAGGTGGTGTTATTTTACGTAAGATAGATCTGCCATTTCTTTGCCTTCCTTATTACTTTCTGCCCGCTGTTATTCCGCCGACACCATTAAACGAAAAAGTTTTACGAGCACAGGTTATACATCGTAAACACGTGTCCGGAAATGCTTCTTTAACGGGGTAGATGTCAAGTTGGCCGCAAATGCTTGACACGTGTTTTTTTTCTCACAGCGCAATAATGCGTAAGACGATATCATGATTAAGCAGTGTCGTCTGGACAGTTAACAGCATTAAAAAAAAAAAGAATGTCTAACCCGCGAAGTTCCTATTATGCCACTTTTTATTTATCAATGAGGCAAGTGATAAAGCACTTCGTTATTTTAACGTCTTGAAACAATTGAACGTCTGGTTCATCGCAACAGAATTGAGAATAATGGAAATGCACGTCGATAAATTACAGGAAAAACGTAACTAATTGTACAATATAAGTAATCCCAAAATAAAAATTCGAATAATTTAAAACCGCCGTGACTCGGCGCATAATTTCAACATTTCTATAAAATATACATCATCGTATTGTCATTACACAAAATATCCACGAGTCGAGTGAATCAATGCTTTTGCTAATCAAATTACACCAGACGTGTCATGCATCATCTCGATAACGCCACCGATAATTAACTGCTCGAATTCTTCGAAATTTCGAAGCAAAAGTTCTGCATTGACGAAAAAAAAAAAACAAAATTATTACTTGCACCGTCCAAGGGTCACAATTTAAGCGCCCCTTTCACTCCAACAAAAGCAGGCACACCGAAACACCGTCAGTGCATCAAAAATAGAAGTCTAAAAATGGATTCATCGCGGAATCACCATTTCACCGGGCAACAGCATCGAGTGTGCCGTACGTATAACGCTTCAAATAACCGAAGGACCGTTCGTGTCGCATATATAAATCGAGTCATCGATCGAGAACAAATCCTCCTGTCTACGCACCACAACGGGGCACACATTGAAATTTCGATCGGGCTGCCTCGTCCTTGCGAATCGTCGCGTCGTCAACGAGGGTATCCCTCGAATCTGGTTTACGATCCACTTGTCCGTTCATTATATCCCGCCCGTGAAATTTTACGAGCTGTCTGGCTGAAATTGCGACTGCATCCACAGATTTCTCTGTTCGTTTGCCTGGCAAGTCGCTGGAACCGCCTGGACTAATGGACAAGGACAGGGGTGCACGATAATCGGCCTTTATAAAAGTCTCCCACGCGAGACGATAAATCGTTCCGTTTCTTTGCGAGACGTCAGCAACGAGATCGTATCGTCGTTCTGACGATTCGACCCGCGATGATGTCATTACGCTATGGAGAATTCTTCCGTTGGTTATTCGGGTTCGCGAATTTCCTGCTCGAACGAGGGTTCGTAAACTTTGAGTTATTTCGCGGCAGACGCAATTTCTCGTGATACGGTCGATAATTCGCAACTGAAGTAATGCAATTCCACGCTTAAGATATTCTTGGCGGGTCTGTGCGATCGCGGAAAAATGAACAGCACGATTCACGGAAGATCTATGAATCGGAGGCGTGATAAGAAAACTAATAAGATCGTGATTGCGATCCGAGAAATGTTTCGCGATACCCTGTGAATAAAGATGCGGGGAACCTCTGCGATTTTATATTACTTTCAATCGGTTGCTTGCATTTAATTGATACACGTTGGTTAATTAATTATTGAGCCCGACCGCCGCAATTTTAATACCGAATGAATCGCATCCAACACGATGCCGACAATTTCATTTACTCCAATTTGTCAATCGACAATTTGCAATCGACACCTACTTAAATATGAAAGAAGAAACGCCACAGATATTCGAACGATTCGTCCGCGAACTTTAAGGTATTCGAAACCATAATACCGATATCCACCATAGAACAAAGTAATCCCCGTAAACATAACAAGCTTCGATCGCCATAAAGAAACCTGTAAACCTGAAAATCGAGTAAACCGAACGGAAAAATCGTTCTCGGCCCTGCAAAATAAACCAGATCGGACAACGGACGATGTACGCAGGTGAGTAACGGAAAAAGCTTGCATCTCTACCTAGAAATTGTCCAATCGATACACCTCCCCGTGTCGTTCGATGAGTCGTTTAGAGTGTTCGCGAGAAGAAAAACGGATTCACGTGGGTGAACATTCTTTCTCCCGCATTCTCGATAAGGATGCCCGGAGTCATGAATATCGAAATGTTCGCTCGGGAAATGGTACCTGGCTTGGGAAAGAATTGTTACGTGGGTCGATAGTAAAGTAAGTGACATCCGGACCGTCGTTTGCTTGCGAAATCACTATTTTAAAATGAACCTTTGTTCGTCGCGGATAAACTGCGAAACAAATGAATCGAGATATTCGGGGTGGTTCGTTGGTTCCCCCAATTGTTTGGCCGACCAAACGGCGAAATCAACGCCGGCGTTGAGATTCAAACATTGCAAAATCGAAAAGAACGCGTTCTAAAGCATGTTTAGACTGGGCACGTTGAAAGAGGATCTGTTTAATTTTATAAGACACCTGCGGACTCTTTGGGTGTACTTCGCCCGGCAAATTTATGAAATCTTTTGGAAGCCAACGTTGCGTGCATACCGAGACACCGACCCACAAAATTCGATCTCGCGAGGAACAGGGGTAATCCTGCATGTTGGGCAATTGCATATTTATCGGCACGTAAACGTCTGCCAACAATTTTATCGTATCTATTTACCGGTGTTCCAATAGAAACGCGTTCAACCTGTTCAGACATCAATTGCCACGTCTTCGCGATCACACTTCGAGTTTCAAAGGATTACTTAGAATTAGATTCCCAGGTTGAACCATTCAAACTCTGTTGCTCCAAGCTATTGACGAGGCAGAGGAAACTGTTAAAAAATTGCTAGTCTTATTACTGCAATAAATAAATCACTAATTCAATGAATCACACCGTATACACTTAAACTGTACGAAAGCAGAAAAATGTTACAAGAATTTACGTGAACGATACCCGATACATTCAAATCAGAACTGTCCAACGAAACGCGACTGTTCGTGGCACGAAAAATATTCTAATTGTGCATCTCGAGGCTATGCAGAATTTATTCGCGCTTCTTCAAACGCTCGTCCGTTGATAGAACACGGACGAGAATAAAAAAATTGTTAATCGATCCGAGGGCATTGAAAAACTTTCCGACGCGTCGACGATTCCGTCGCGTCGGACCAACGAGACGGTGTATTCTTGGCGCACAGAAAACTCATTGTGGTGCCGTTTTCATAGGAAGCAGCATCCAGAATACAAGACCTCGACAGACAGACCGCGGTACATTTCGACGATTTCATCGACGAAACGCGGACGCATTGGTGCGAAATTGCGCGGCGTTCACGTCCCACGACCGACTCCGATCCCTGTACCTGTCCAAATCTAATGGGACGAACGGGTTAAACGGGCCTTGTGTCCCGAGACATCGGCCACCGGACGAAAATAGACCTGCCCATCCCATTCCAGGATGTTCGAGCTTAATTGCACGTTAGGTCGATCGTTATCGATCGTTCTATTTGGAAAAGACATATGGACGATTTCGGTGCACGTGGCCGGGGCTGATCAAAGGATTGGATTTTAATCGGTCGATTCACTTTGCGCCGATATCTCGAGGGGGGAGAGATAGTCTATTTGCCTTCGGATGCTAACCACCCCCTTCGATTTGTTTAGCGGGCATCTCCTTGGCGGTTTGATACGTGTATTTTTAATGAGGACAGAGTTATGGGGTGCACGGTGGGCGATATATTTAGTCTTCGACGTTGTTTCGATGCTCGAAGAGCGTCGGAAGCGGCGGGTGATAAGTCGACGATGCGATTTTGTTTCGGGGCATTAATGGTGCGCTCTTTTCAAATTTATTTTTCTTTCATTTTCTTTCGGCAAGGTGTTTCCAATTGTCCGAATTCTTCGCGCGATTGACGAATAATTCATTAGTTGTAGGTTTTATTACGAGACATTCATAGATTCAATAGACAATTATCGGTCAAGGTTTACACTTGATATACGCGATTTTAACGGGGAACACGAATAAAGATCTGGACCTCGAAATTGGAGTCAACTGTCTATTATCTTCCGGGCGTACTCGAGCATTTACCTTCGAATATCAGGTATATACAATAAAAGGGAGAGAAAATAATCTATTGTCAGGTTCGAGAGCTCGGTTGATTATGTACTCCAGACTCGTCACGAAAGTACGACGCGCCTGTTCAGTAAGCTTCTACTTTCTGGCAATTTTCTATACCTTATCGCTATTAGATTATCAGAAATGCGATGGTGGGATTGCAAAGCAATACCGTTAAAAAATATTTCGCTTCGTCGACGAGTATTATTCAGAGGTGTTCCAGATTTTCAAAGATACTATTTAAAGGTGCAGCAATTCCCCGAAGGAAACTATTTAAAAGTGTCTCATCCCTTCGGATATCTTACATCTTTCCACGAATATTACGCACAACTGTAGAATATTTTTAAACATCATTGATAGGCGTTTGATTTCAAGAGAAACTATTCCTCATTCGTCGAATCAGTATCAATCAAAGGTGTTCCATTGTTCCAAAAAAAAAAATTATAAGACAAATCCCATCTGCTGACCATCCATTAACAAAACTCTTCCACCCCTCAGGATTAACCCCTCAAAATCGTCCCAACCATACAAAATCTACTCTAATGTATAATACATACATTCCATCGAAAAGAAATATACATCCACATATTTCCACTCCCACTGAGAAGAATTTCTTACATTCCAGACAATCCCCTGCAAATTTTATAACCCCTTCCAAATCACTCGTCTCATTTCGTTCCAAAATCTGCGGTATCTCATTTCCCTGTCCGCCCCCTTTGTCTTACTCCCCCAAAAATGAACCGCGAGACAATTTCTCCTCCTCCAACCGTTTCAAATACAGTACACCACCGACGACACCAACTGCACACGAGCTGTCCACGTGCGAAAACTGGGTTAAACGACCGATCACATCGACACGTGCGGCTCTCTCGGTTAACCCTCGAGAGGGGCACGGGTCTGCACAACGTTTTTCAAGTCGTTAGTCGATCGCGCGCTGTAAGCAACGGTCAGCAGGGAGTCCAATGCCTAGATACGCTTCTGCGTCTTTCTCCTCGGTACACGCGTGCGAAATCTAATTTTGCAAAAGTGGGTTACGCGCTCGCGAACACCGCGTGTTGTAGCCTTGCTCGTCGCCGTCTGGCCCGGCTCAACTCGCGGGTCTCTTTGTTGCGGTCAAATTGTTATTGGGAACGGTTCTCGAACTGGACTCTTTGTCTCTGACGAATCGGAGCCGAAGAATTTGTTTGTATCACCGCGACGTTCTTGGCAGATTTCATTGGATCCTGGGGAAAAATGTAGTAGAATTCCGAGTGGAATGTAAGCTGAGAATTGTGCGGCAGGACGATGGATGGTTATCAGTAGAGAGGGCGAAGGGAAAATAATTTAATTTTCGTTTTGATGTAACGAGGTTCGAATTATTCAACTATTTTTCTTTCAGAATTTATTGTTACATGTGGTCAAGTTAAAGGTAGTTAATGCTGCAATTTTTTAGTTTACGGGCATCAAAATTTGGGAGCAGTTGAAGAATACATGGAACGTGGTAAAATGAATGTTTCATATGTTAATGACGACGCGGATAATTTTATTGACTGTATAATTAGTCTAAGTGGGCAATGGGTTGGAACTTTGTCAGAATTTGTTAAGCATGAAATATGATCTTGAGTCACCGTGCTACCATTGTACTACTTGGAGAGTTCCATTTTCAGGCATGACTGATCCTCGGATATTATACTTCGCGTGCCAAATTCAGACGTTCCTGACATGAAAGTTTCGTTTATCTGTCTGCTGTTTATGGTTTAATGATCCTGTCGAGTCTTCGAATCCGCTGGTTTTTAAATTTTCGATGGTGAACGAATGACAGAGAGAGAAATTAAAACAGTTGATAGACAGGTTCAAAAACCATTGATTAGCCTAATTATCAGAACTATAAATTGCATCATTGTTCACAGAAATACTTGGCAGGGATAAAACCTTAATAGTTACCAATTATTATTTAATAATCACCATCCTCCTGAGTTATACATATCAATAGAGAAGAGTTTTTCATTAAATTCTAAATAACTCGAGTATCTTTGGCTGAAGATTGGGAAACTTCGAACGAATAAATGAAAAAACTTTCGATTATAAGGTCTCCAAACTTATCTAAGCGCAATAAAAGATTCGTATGGTGTTACAGGGTCGGGGTAATTAGGTCGAGTCTCTTGATTCCGTATCGAGAGTAATGACGTTGGGGACTTGGCCTCTCGGTGTTTATGGGTTCCTATTTCTATGTCTGAAAACAGACGTCTGATTGACTATCGGAACCTTGATGCAGCTAAGTTAAAACGCGACCCAGATGGTCCGGAACTGTATTAAATGAACGATGGATAATCGAATTAAATGGTGCACAAATTTCGAACAATGCCAAACTCATGAACGTTCGACCGAATTATTTATTCCCTCTTGTTTCGAAATAGGTTATTAGCACAGTGAGCTGCAAGGTATCGTTAGAAGGGTTACAATGGACAACATTGCACACGCATAATAAATAGGCCACGAAATATATATCCGAGCTAAAATATCGCACTTATCGCATGGTCGAAAGTAAACAGCCACTGTCACTCCACTATAAATACAAGTGATGAAACTATCGATCATACGTGTGCACGTATAATGCATCCAAAGATTCAGATGACCTCTTAAAACGGAAAGCTATCCCCTGTCGTTCAAACTGTGCTCCGAAATCGGTTCCGCACGGCGAACGTAAATTAATTTCACTTAAAATGAAAAGAACACACACTTGGCCAATACTTAGAAAAATATATTTAAAAAGAATACATACAGCTACCAACGATTCTCAGATGTCAAAAAGTTCCACGCTATCCGACAAATTACTCCAATTTCGAGTGACTCGAAAAAATCAAGAGTACTATTTTTTAGATTTCTCCCAACGTTCTAAAGGCCATGAAAAATGTGTTCAAAATCCTAATGCAAATCCTTGGCAACAATATGTTCGAAGTTTCCATTCCATTTTTAAAGAACTCCAGTACTCCAACAGAACACGTACATACGTTTCAGCGTCACGTTGTCGCGAGAATAAAATATCTCCGCCTATCGTATTATTTCACGACACGTTTCTCATAGAGTAACCGCCACTTCCTTGACGCGTCGTTGGTAAAATGCGCAAGAGACACAGAGGATATGACGTACGAGGCATATTGGCAATAAATTCCAGCGGAATAGTCGCAAATAATTCTCACTCTCTTTCCCCATTGCCGGTGGCCAAAGGGTATATTGTGCCGCAATTTAAAATCCAATAGCAATCACGCGCCTGCTATTTCGAACCAGAGGTTCAATCTACTGCGTCTGTATACGCGTCTTCGTGCACTGTCAAAGGGTAACCGAGGATCTCGAATAATCAGCATACAGATACGCATTTCGATTCTACCCGTATTGTAAATTCATAGATAAACCAATAGCGGATTGATAGAAATTTCAACGATCCTAAGAGAATGGACAAAAAATCGATATTACAATAACTGTTTTCAGCTTCGAGAATTATTTAACGAATTGCAGAATTTTTACATTGCATCGTTTAGACGTTTAGAGGATAGCTCAGGATTCATTTCGCACTTAATTTGTTTCATTGAGACCGGTGAAATATTTTTACGAATCAATGTCGAACTACATGCTTGACTTGCTTTGTCCGCCGTGTTACTTGGGGCGATCGATAGACCCAGCGACGTTCGATATACGATAGAATCCTCGAGATTTTTTTAAGATACCCATTTGAAGGAGCTGGCATAACGCCCAAGGCACTTCCGGGTAATGTGCAAAGGCATTTGATGACTTTCAGTCGGCCGCATCAGCAGGTGAAGGGTGTAAAAGTCTCGTAAAACTGGTATCACCTCGGTGTGCTTCCATCACGAATCCTTCTACAAACCTGCGTGAACCTTGACTTCGGATTATTTTTACGTTTAATTTCCGGAAGGTCTGTTTTCAGTTCAGTTCGTGTACCGCGGTGTAGAATTTTCAATGAAAAGAGAAAAAAGGATAGTACGGCTATGATAATTCTATTAACAATAAACAAATAATTAACTTGCATCATTTTTGCAACTTGCATGACTTTGTCATTATAATATATTTTGCCAATTTTCGTCCAACATAAATTGAGGTGTTTAGTAATATTATATTGCGGCAAAGAACAACGCGGCCAATTGTTGAACACAAACAAGTAGCGATACCACGCGTGATCGTTTCCGAGAAATAATTTCCATCGATTCGGGAGCGTTTTTAATTAACGTCGTGGCCACACCAGTGTGAGCGCATACAAGGTGTAAACGACAGGCGGAACGCGATAAAGACAAGAAGACGATTCGTGCTTGAAATAACCATGACTGCGTATGACCCAGATCCATGTGGCCAGCCTCTTTGGCACGGTCATGGTCGTGAACGATACCGATTACACGATGAATGCAGACGTGAAATCTGTCTGCTAATTCGTCTAGATAAATCTTCTTCAAAGAGGCAGGCTAATTGGATAGAATATTGTGAAGTTAAAGGTCTGATTTCTATTTTTAATCTTCCGCGTTATTAGATAATACGGGCAATCGTGTATGATTGTAACTATATTGCAAACATTATAATTCATAATATATTATCATTTTTATTATAATGTTACATCAGATTGTTCATTTTATTTTCCAATCATGTAGAATAAAATCTGTCGTGAGTTTTTATTACGAAGTGTAGTTCTGCGTTTTGCGAATAACGACGAGATATGACGTTTGAGTAACAGAATGCAGTTGTTCAATATAGTTACATTCATTTTAAAAACGGTCGCTGTTTACTGTTGTAAGTGTCGATCCCCGTTGAATACAGATTGATCGATGTCACGAGCCTTGAAGAGAACTGCGAAAGTGAGAGTAATAGCAGCGGGTACGTGAACGGTAATATTGTGTACTTCTATATTTTTAGAAACGTATATCACAATATATCCGGCTGAAGAGTCAAACAAACACACTAGTCTATAAATGTTTGAGTGATCGATCAAACTGTATTTAAAATTAACAACGATCCACCGTCTGAGATTAAAAAATTGTATTGTTCACTTCTTTTAATATTAGCATAAAGTATCTTTCAATTTCATATTTACTTTTTCATTGAAATGTTTGGTTCAGTCTCTTCGAAAAATTCAATAAATAAATAACTAAGAAGCAAACTAACAAGAAGACCCAAAAGCTGAGAGAATTTAAGCCCAAATCGATCAAATATTATTATTTCGCATACGAAGATGTCTTTAATAGTTCTCAGAAATGTTTCATATTTCTAACATTTTCCCAAAGGAATTCGCCAATATCGAAGAAATAGTTTTCCCGAGGAATTTCACATTTTCCACCAGCCGGTTCACATTTACAGTTACTTGACCGGAAACAATATGCGTTCGACGGCGCAAATTGAGATAAAGAAAAATAGCAAGGGGCTCTCGTGAAATTCCGCCAAGATTCACCACACTCGGTATTATTTCAAATCACCGTGCCGCCTCTTGCTTAACGCTGAACATTAACATTCAGCGGACTACTGTCAATAAAAAGCGAGAAATACGAATGTCCTCGCTCGCACCGCGTCGTCAATCTTTCCGTTGAAAGTCGACGGCAAATGCGTTTCGTTTGCTCGCGAGAAAAACTCGAAGATTTAACGCCACGCGAGTATGAGTTACGATTACGTCTTTTTCCATCCGTCGCAGGATTTCTCCCGCTCCATTTACTTCCCCCGTGCCTTTTTTCCACGATGCGGCCGGCTTCAGCTACCGTTTGGAAATGATTTATTGTTCGGGCAGAATGTTCGCAAATATTCCTCCATTTCTTCTGATTAAAAAAGAGCAACTACTGCAGCGTGGAGAACATTCCGATTCGAATGGGTACACGTGTGAAAACCAACGAGATTCGAATCGCAACCCTTGAAATTTCAGCAATTCTCGCCATATAATTCACATTCCGTCGAAACTATTATAAATATCAATTGCAAATCAAATAAATTCCAATATCCCGAAAGTGTCCTTTGAAACTAGTCCCAAAGCCATAATATGACAGAGTTCCAAGCAATAAATTCATTTTACTACCAATTTCACTCGTTCTTCCCTTGTTACGTGCCCAACATCTATCGAGATCCCACTGTTCCCTTTTCATCCGCGAAGAAAGGAAAGAAATTCACGTGGTGCCGATGGACGTGGCACGAACGTGTGTCGTTGAACCTGAACGAGCCGCGAGGAAGTTCAAATTTCATTCATTAAATTGCCAGGGCCCCCGGCGTCGCGTCGAAAATAGCCGTGCGAAAGAATACGAGATGCTCGTAAAAACATGATCGTAAAGCTTTTTCTGCCCGCGTCATGGGAATGTGCACGCGCGTGAAATCCAGTGGCATCAGTCTGTGCAACTTCCATCCAGAAAATCCTGTCCCTTTCTTGCATGCGCTCACCGATACGGCGAAGAAAGGAAAAAGGAGGAGGAGGAGGAGGGCGAGGACGACGAAACGAAGAAGAAATTTCGTCGATGTTCGGACTGTACGAACGAACGAAAGAAAGGGATCGTTTGGACGGTTTGATTTATTTCCCATTAACGAGCCCGCTGACGATCCTTGGTAATTAAATAACAAAGATAAACCCCACGGCTGGGTTTGACAGTCTATTCCCGACGATACTTTATGGCGAAGTTAAGGACGAAAAAGTTACGGCCAGTACGATCACGATTGATAGTTAAGCTGAGCGCATCCGCATTTGGCGCACCTGGAATATTCCTTACTTTCTCTCGGTTCGCCGTGGACCCACGGGGAAATAATTGCAATGGAAACTTATGAAAACATCCGACGGGCTAGTGAATTTCCCGTTGGACCAGGGAAGAGAAGCAAGGGAACAGAAAAGTACGATTGAATGAAATGAAACTTATTTGTTCAATTGCTGAAAAACGTTCCCGTTTGAGAAAGGTATTTAATTTAAAAAAAAAAAACGTAAGGAACATCGTAATTTCCTTCTTACCATTTCTGATTTGTCGCTGGTGTGACACGCGAATAGATCCGAGTTAGATCGGAGGGAAAATGCAAGAGCGTCGATAAATCAAACGTGTCTTGTACGCTTTGTGCCAACCGGGCGCCAATTAAACTTACATCCTGTTACGCGATTTTCTGCCCTGTCCCCCGATTCGTTTGCAGCCGGCTAACACTCGTCACGGTGTACATTCTCTAACGAGGAGAGCGTGGTATCGCGAGTTACAGTCTGTAACACCCCTTTCGTTACGTTTCTTCGAACGGTGGAAAGGAAATTTGAATAAAGAAATTTTTGTGCAATACAAACGTGCGATCTTTCGACTAAAAAACCTTGCGAGAATTTATTCGCAGTAATAGCGGATTATACTTTTGGGAAAACCATAGCGAGAAATATGTTCGCAAGTATCTTCGAGAATTCTGCACCGAATTCGCCACAGTGTAAAAGATTTACGTATCGATTCCCTCGCGCTATTATTTTCTGACATCGATTAATTCGATACCGCGCACTGGCATTACCAGATCGTTCAAATATCATTGCGAATTCACGTCGATTTCGAAGAATCGAAAGATATTAAAAATAGTTAGCTACCCACAGTGATACGTATCTGGCTGCGGGCAGCCAGATTGACGCAACGGGAACGGTATCAATGTTTCTGCGAGAAGCATTTGTGAAATTTCTTCTAATATGTGTTTAATTCAAGCGTGAAATGCAAGAACGAAACTTTATACAAAACGGACTAAATGTAAAACATGAAAGCTTCAATTTCTAACTCAATCTTCCACATAAAAAAAATTAAGGAACAGCTGATTACAATGCAAACTCTATTTTCGATAATAGCATCGAGACTTTTCAATTATGTCCAGATTACAATGTATTCAATGAAATGGAAATCGTAATATTTATATACAAATTCTGAAAAATTCATGTCCTTTATGAATTTATAGAATACCTTTATGAGTACTTTGTAATCTGGAAATAATTTAAAACTCTCGATGTTATTACCGAAAATGGAGTTCAAAGTAATAATCTTTACGTCACATGTTTCACGGTACTAAACGAGCATCGCATATATTATTGATTACGTCGAATTGTGTACTCGCTCCAACATCGACGAAATTCTGAAACGCAGTGTTTCCTGTTTCTTTCCGATCTTTTACCAGAAGCGTAAAGTTTTAGAGGTGTATATAGAAATCGTAAATCTCGGAACGCATGAATAACACATAAATATCGGTTACCGTTCGCCCGCCTTCGGTTATTATTTTCCTTCCATGGAAATTCACTGTATACCTCGACGTTGCAAAAAGTTCGTTTCGCGGAATTGCATCTATCAAATATCGATGTGTAATCAAACATAGCGATTTTCGTGTTTGTCGCGAATCTCCGTTTCACGTTTCGCGCGCATCTGGTTGTGGCTTTACAAATTCATTTTTGGATAATGTTACGCGGCAAGGAAAAACGATCGACCGATGTTAGAAACGTCGAGTTGAATTTCTGCAATCGTTAGAGTAGAATTTCGAAGCTGCCCGAGGTAGTTTTTGTCGCGCGAGACGAGCCAAATGTACAATGTATATTATTTTTAAAAGCGCGCCTTTAAACTCGAAATCCCATTCAGCTTCGGTCGATCGAACGAAACGAACCGAGTGAAATAGAACTGAGGAAAGTAGACATAGAAAAAGAGCGATCAATTTTCTCCCCATCGTTACTGATTCGACGTTGTCGCGGAAGCATTGCAATATCCTCGATCGTAAGTAGTGCAACTCGACGCATTGTCAGACGTGGTAATATCAAGACGCTGCGACAATATTCACGGGTAATGTTCAAACTTTACGAACCGTTCGAGGAACTTTATTATTCGTGTATTTCACACCTTGAAACTCTCCGGCAAGAATAGTTGGAGAATTTATTCGTTTCATCGCAATTATGGTGAATCGTGCTGAAACTTAATCGATGCTTTCTAGTTTTAATCTATACTGTTTTTTTTTTTTTTTTAAATAAACGTTCTACGATTACGTTAATTATATGTAATGGAAAAGTAAATCGGTAAAATTGATCTGGCTGACTTATTCCGCGAGTGCAGTGTTCAACTGAGGCGTCTTTGATTAATATCGCTCGTTTCTCTACGTCGTATTCGCGGAATCGACAGAAAATACGCCACGCGCGCGCAAAACCGTACGCGGACATCTCCACCCAGTAACTTATGGAAGCAAATTTACTAAAGCTGCCGTGGTCGGCTCGTTTAACCCTTCCGCTGTTCGGTAGATCGATTCACAGGGAAGCACGATAACTCGTTGGTGTCGCGCGTTGTTACTTCTATTGGCGAGGGAAATACAGAGTGTCAAGTTTAGACACTTAAATAACGTCATCAATTACCTGGAGGCTTGAGGAATAATTTATTTGCAGACTTTTAGAAGAGTCTTCGGAGTCGAGGGTTTATTGAATGAAATCGTGGACATGGAAAATTCTCTTTCACAACTCGTGAATGTATTTTTATAACTTCATCTTTTATGCTCATGAAAATTCTTTTTTATCTGAGATAAACATTGCGAATATTTGAGAAACAAAATCTTGCCTTTGTACGACACCACTCAGTACACATAGATTATTTTATTCGACAAAGCAAGTTGGTTCATAACCATGTCACGATTTTCAAAAATTATGCAGGGACTCAGAAGTCGTCCCGAAAAAACCTGCCTCATTAACGTTTTTAATATTTTCAAATTACCTTTCAATCAACTATTTCAATTCCGATAATTCCAATCTTTCTTTCAAGAACGATATATATTAATAATCACAGTCAGTACTAAAAATCTGTCATGGTTCAGAAGAACTATGCGACTTGATCAGCCTAGATCCGTCGCCTTTCTAATTCTAAATGTTACGCACAGCTTACAGCACAAGGTCCCCCGAATTCCACGGGTCGAAAGAGAAGCCCGTCCTCGCCGTGTCACCTGACAATTCGATACCTCGGAGAAATCGATTGGCAGGAAACACGCCGTGATTCGTTGCCGAACTCGGCCGAGGTGTTTCGGCGCCACTTGGCCACACGTTCAGCCAAGATAATCCGGAAACTCGTTCTAGCGTTACCATGGCAAATGTCCAATCTGGATCGTGTGCCATCTTAGTCGGGCGTCGGCTATGAAATGCATCGAGAATGCGGTCGTGAAAACACGCGCGAAATTCTATAATCGCGTGCAGCCCGTTTTTTCCGCGTTCCCTCACTTAAGAATAATTGAATTGCAATTCTATTTTGTCAACAAAGTCGAAGTTAAACAAAGCTCTGTCGCATCTTTAGTCCCGTGATTTTACGCGGACTCCAAATCATTCAAGAGGTGCAACACCCATTTGGCCGGTCTTCCAGCAATCTCAAGCACTGACCGTGCTCAACGTAATCTAACTTCGGTTTACCAGACAACGATCTGAGCTTTCTACACGTCGCGCACAAGAACGCAGACGATTAATTATCCCCCACTGTCGACCAATACAATGTGTAACCTTGTTCGTGGAAAATTCAATCCACTATATCATCCTATCCAATATATCTAAATTTTGCTAACAATTATCTAGACAAGGCATCTCGATAGATCGTTAATATCAGATAGAAGTCGTTTCGAGTGGAAGAATGTGCGATTATACAACATGATAATAATCGAGAGTCAGCCGGAGAACGATTGTGCGATCAACTGTTCGGATAATCGGTGTCCAGATAACGAACTGCTCGTTCTGCTTATCCAAATCAGAGCTGATTTAGTTATGTAATTGGACTGTCGTCGAAATCGAGCGATTTCGAAACATGATTTGTAGAAAGTCGACGCGATCGTAGACGAGAATTCTATGATAATAAGTTTATCGATACTTCGTCGTGGAAAATGGAAAATATTAAAGCAGCGATGGAAATATAATGAATGATCGGCTGAAACATGGGCGAATTTCCTGAGTAATAAATAAACTTCTAGATCAATATAGATTGATTAGAACAGATTCTAAAATAATACAGCAAGATGCACTAAAAAATTGCTTAAAACAGCTCACTGCACGATTAATCGTTGAAGAAGTAAAATAGTTAAAACGATCAATTTCCTTCGAGCATTTAATTCATGCGAACGTAATGCGTGTCCGTGTTCATGAAAAGTCCTTAAAACGTGCCTCAGCACGCTTGCTTGGCAAGAAACGCGCGGAGTATTTTCGCAATTCTGTTTCCCTCTGGCAGCGCGTACTGGCGACTTCTGCGAGGAATTCGCGAAGAAACGCGACCCTGCAAAGGTTATTTCGTCGATGTCCAAGCAGAATGTAGAAAAATCATTTTCGAAAGAACGCGTGGAATAATTTGACCCGTGTGCAATGCCTCGAAACTGTTACGGGAATATCACGAATTTTCGGAATTGTAATAATGAAGAGGAAGGAAGACAAAAAAGTCGGAGTGAGATCGTTTGATCGTCGATCGAACATAAAACAATCATTATAAAAATAGAAATATGTAAGTCTGTACTTACCATGCCGTGGCAGAGACTGACAGTGACGGAGGAGCGTGGATCGTCATCGACGGTTCCACTATAGAAACAACCAAGTTCAGGACCCGGATGTTCCCTTCTGACAGTATTCTCACTCATGTGAGTAATCTGCGCGTTAAATGAAAGAAAGAAAAACTTATGATGAAACTTGACTGGAAAATAAATAAATCATCGTCGAAACGTTGAAAATAATTTATAACTATTTATAACGATATGATAAAAATGCAGAAAATTCTAAACTGCTTGCAAAATGCATCGCATCGAATGGTAAAGTATCAACAAATTATTAACAGAACGCAGCCGTTAATATTATGAAATTATTGCGAAAGATGTGTGACACAATCGAGATCAGGTGCAATCGATTCGCGAGATTCGCGTAACGTGTTTACAGAGAAGATGATCTTTCAGTAGATTTTCGAACGAAATCAGAATTTCAGGATAAATTGTTTCAATCGACGAATTATGCTGTTCTCTATGGGGCTTTTAACACTTCGTCCATCGTGATCTACAGGACGAGTATTATGGAACATTCGACGCAGAAGAAACGGCGATAATATCGCGTGCATTAGCATAGTAATAACGCGAGGAAGAGTATCATTTTTCTGGAAAACGTAACAGCATCGGCGGTAATGTAAAATCATATCTTCAGATCAGGTGTGGAAACATATGTTTGCGTTAACACTTTCGTTCGTAATGATTCTCATAAATTGCGATAATTGGTACGTGAAACGTGTTGCAAATCGATTGAAAACGTTATCGCCTACCTTCATGTTGGGCGATATGAAACTGGAATCGTGCGCCAAACGTAAACGAAAGTGTCTTCCGAAGGCGGTGAACTCGTATTGCGGATGAGGATCCCAAATTTCAGCCTTTGCGCGCCGGAAATGACCGCTATCGTGCCTCTTGGCCGTCGAAAGTTCGTCACCTGCAAGGGGAAAAATCAATTAGAATGATAAATTAGAATTCCCTTCGTGACACGGTACACGCGGATACTTCTCGTTCCATTTTATTTAACATAATTAAGAGTACAATCAAAGTGCAATAATTACCTTGCATTATATATATCGGAACAACGATAGAAATGAAAGTAAAATGCGCAGAAAACTAGTCAGGTACAAATTGAAAGTACAGACGTATGATGATCAGGCGATCTAAGAATTATACGACGCTCGAAGGGGTTAAACTTGCTTCGTGCACTTGACGAACGAGGATAGTGATAGACGACAACTAGTTCACTTGTTGCTAATAATCGCTGACAGTCGCGCCAAGTTGGCCAAGCTACGAGTGATTTGTGCGTGACAAAATCCGCTTGCCGTCTCGTCTAGTCGCGTTGAAACGCGTCGCTTTACCGTTCAAACGATCCTTTTTCCATCGACCACGCTCCCGCCTATCTAGTTTCTCAGCCAGCTGGAAACGCGTTTTACCGTAAAGGCTACTGTTTCATTAACTGTTCCCAGCTCGCGTGACTATTCATTTTCGTCGATTATTCTTTCGCCCAGGGATAGATATGAATCATCGGTATCATTCCACTTCGCCACTTGCTTCCTCGTGTTAAGCGTATCCTCCGAAGCTATGCATCTCTTGGGATTGTTGCTTCAGCTCAGACATTTTTTAATCCGACTTGAAATGAACTTGACGAACGATAAATTGTTATTCACACACTTGCTGCATTGATTAGCAAAAGTATCGCATTTAAGTGGAATCAGACAGGAGAATATTTCTGAGCAAAGAACTACATATACGATATACGGTTTGATGAATCGTGGAATATTACCCTTGAAACGTTAAACTATTTCTCGCAATTGGTTTGGAAAAAAAAAATGACAAGAAAGACCAATCAATTCGTCGAGACTGTAATAAATATTATCATTTCTGAAGCGCCACTATGTCCAAATATTAATACAATTCAATTACCATGTCCTATTGCGAGTGATGTTTAAAAAGGGAGATGAAAGAATTTCGATCAGAGGGAACTGCAACGCATTCGTCAGCGATGGCGATCTGGACGAGTGGCAAAGCACATTGCATCCGATTTAAGCTTCTCAGAATGGCGATCGTAAATCGATGCGAAACGACGGTGTCCTTTGTAAATATCTGCTTCCCGTCTCGACGTCTGTTATTTTTTTACTCTTTTTCTCGTCTCAGCTCATTGATGAGCCGCCTCGTCTCGCGCAATCGTGGGCTTAACGAGACGAACGTGATCCTGATAAAGGTGGTGCACGCTTGCAACGATACGCTTCGGGAGTCGCGCGTTTACACGTTTCGTCAGTGGAACGTATGTATGCGCGTGTATGAACGTAATTGGACTAATTTGGGGTAATATAATATAATGTTATTATATTATATAATATATAATATAATTGGGTAAGAATGGGATCGTATAATCGCGAGAACGATCTACGGACTTGCTGTGTACTTACTAGTAAGTGGAAAAATCGAACGATTATGTACAATTGTACAGTTTGAACAAATTTCATTTGTACTTCTATCAGGAAAACATTATATCAAAGATATCAAATGTGCCGCTTGCAAATGCGAATATTTAACCGGTATTTGTTTTTAAAGTAATTAGCAAATGTCTCGAGTTTCCTGCTATACACATTTCCCCGTTACCACTGTCTTTACTAATATATACGAATAAGTTTGCGAGGTAATGTTAAATAAGTTCTTGCATCCTCGATATTTAAACGACACCTGGATAATTTCTGTTTTACCCAATTATCCAAGGAATACGATTCGCAGGCCGGTCCCCGCTATAACGAGTTAAGTAGAATGCTCATCCGAATGACACTTAGCAATTACCCGGTGTCGCGAATGGCATAAGGATGCCGGAATGGCAATGCTACTTATTTATTAACAATCATCTTAACGGTGTACCGCACGCGATCCATGGAAAGCGTTGCGTAATTTCATTGGCCGAAACTTCCGGGTTTAGATCGTATCTGTTTAGTGGAAATTTATTCCGACGTTTGACCTGCATTTCGACCGGGTAACGTCTTGGCACTAACAAAAACGTAATGTCTGATACCGCGAAAGCCTTGAAGGCGCGTTGGGTAATTCTTTTGGAAAAAATAACCCTGGCAAAACATTTTTATACGCACGCGAAAGGCACGGAAAATTTGTATGCGAACATTGTAGATCTCTTTTAGATTCCCAATGAAATGATCGACAGCAAATTATAGAATTTACAAATGTGTCTTAGATTTTTGTATTGCCAGCAAAATGATTGAAATATTGCGGAGCACTTGTTTGCTTTCTTCCTCGAACCATGAGAGAATAGAAAAACGAATTCAATAATAATTTAGAAATTGTTTGATGGCAACGTCGCTGGTCAAATTGTGAGTACATACGATGACTTTCATATTCAAAGTTTTCCACAAGGGAAAGTTAGAAAAATTAAGATAATTGTTTATATATTTCATTTTTTTTCGTCGCACCATTCATGATCTTCGATGCTGATCTACGTTTACACACTTGAGTGCTGGTATTTAATCATACGATTTATAGCATGCAATTATTTCTCGTTATTATCGACACCGTTATTACAGTCAATACCTTCACTTGAGATAACGCTTGTTGACACGTCGAGTGGCGGTCTTAACGTAATCGATTATCGAGATACATGTTAGGTAATTAATAGATATTATCGACTTACGTGGATCCTCATACTGATTCTCGCTGATCTTCATCAGCTCCACGTACTCCAAGTCTGGACTCGACGGAAACGATCCACTTATCGTAGATTTATTCCGCTTTTTCGAACGCCTGTCCTCTCTAGGAATCACTGTAACTAAAGAGAACAAGAAATGGTATTAATGTATTATAAACTATCTATGAATTATATTGAGAGGCTTTAACTTCCACCCTTCTTTCACTGCGAATATAATTATTCTGTTTAATTATCTCATTGCCAACCATTTCTATACAATGATAAGAGTCAAGTGAACAATGCCAGAATAGCAAGTACCAAATCGTAGCTGAGTATTGGTTGCGGTAACGAAATCTGACCTAGATTTGTAATAACTAAATTATGAATACCTACACGAAAATCTAAACCCCTCGCCTTTAAATAATTATGTACCCAGAACGACGTCGAAATCCCATGCAATAGAAACAACCTTACCTATAGGATACTCTTGGCATGTACTCCTACTTGATCCTATCAATTGTTATAAATTATTCATACAACAATTCACCAAGGAACCTAACCACGAACAGGAATTTGATTTCCAACGTTCTCCCATTCTTGCTCCTCGCTCTACGACGACAATACACGTACTGCGTCAAAGTCGTGCGCACCAAAGTTACCGTTCTCAAAATCGCAGGACCTTCAAGATTGTAAACACCAATGCGGCTTCGTGGAAACCACGAGGTTCGCCAATAAATCAATCACAGGCGTCACGTTGACGTTCTGTCCAACAAAAAAGGACAACAACTCCCAATTTCGAGTGTCGTGCAACATTTCAACTTGCATGATGTACAATATTGCGAGCGGTGGTTCTTAAAATTCAGGAAACGACTTGTTTTCACAGAAGCTTGCACTGAACAGCGACTACTATCGCCATTTGCTAACCACCATGGACTCAACCCTTTCGCCGCGGTACCGATAACAATAAAACGTCCTCGATTTCTGAAACAATTGCAGATTTTATTAATGTTAAAGAGCTGCGTGTGCTAACCTTTAGATACTCCGTTTAATTACCTAATGTATAATTGATATAAATAATTGCAATAAAGATACATTGCTATAGAGAACGTTTGCATTAATTATTAACGAACAGTTTATTGAATATCCGAGGACGCATATAATATTGTACGGTCTTCGTAGCGAAAGGATTGATGTATTTCGTTCGAGAGCTCATCGTACGAGATAAACGTATGTATCGAACGTCCTAAGTACGTTCTCCATGAACGACACGACGGTCGTTGTCTTATCTTAAGTCGATTCGACATTAAGATACCGCGGTACAAATTTAAACGTGAATTTCGCGCGATAACCTCACGTTTCTGCGCTTGGCATTAAAATTAATCGCTGGTTTATATATATATATGTATATACATATATATATAAATTATTTTTTCTTTCGGTATTGAGTCAGATAAGGCGGCAAAAAGAAAGGAATCGATGAGAACGGCGAGTTGCATTGCGCAATCTAGCTGCTTAGAATCGATTAACCGACCTTCCTCCCGCGTGAAGAAAAATCGAAATTCTTTCCAGATATCTCATCAACCTTGATAATTATCGACGCTGCAAGTGTGTGTGCATTTGCGAGCAGTGAAACGCAAATGAGGTCTCTTGTCCACTGGTATTGGTCCTGCAACTCTTCCGGCTATGGAATGGATTGATCTTTATTAGCCGGAAATGTGGAATTTCTTCTTCGTTTTATTCTGTTTAAATGTTATTGCCTAGAATTTATCTCTCAATATTTCGGTGATTTTTATTTAAACCACGGGTATGGAAAATTGCGTGTTTCTTGTTTTGTAAACTAAGGTAAATATATTTCCAACTGGCATCAATGTATTATTAATTTTCAATTTTATCAAGCACAGAAGTGTTATCTTTTATGGATCAAAGAAAATTCTTTATTTCGTAAAAAAAGCAGATTAATATAATGTAAAAAATAGTAGAGCGTGACACTTGTGTTTGCATGAATTTTACACGCGAATGTGTTCGGAGTCGTAACGTTAATACGATTAGTATTGCAAATTGGAGTATGGTGCCTCGTGAAATGATTTCATTTCGCCGCCACTCGAAAGGCTCGAGTAGCCATGTGTATAAACGAAATACTGTAAATAAACAGCGAAGATACATAAACCAAACTAATCAATTTGATTCTCTGTCCGTTAAAACACGAGACATCGATGAATTGTTGAATTCGCCCTGATCACGAAACATTTCCCAATACCCGTGGCGAATTTCCAAAACTATAATTACAAACTTCAAATGAACGACTCAATGTAATCCCCTCAAACAACTGAAATATTTATTTCCCACTTCACAAGCAATGAATAAATGCGTTAAATATCGTACAATGCAGCGCAGTCGTAGCTGAAATCGACGATTGTAACATTTTATTGAGAATATAAGTTTAAAATACAAAATTAAGACGCCCCCGATTAATAAATTAAAAATAACTGTAAAGACGAAATAAATATACTATAACATAAGATAAACCATTAAACTCGTCGCAGAATCAAAATCTTACGTCAACAACGCTAATCTCCTATTTTAAAAAAGAGCAAATTCAATCATTACGTCAACAATTATTACAATATAACATAACAAATCTCTCAGCACTATTTCACGTCACGTCAACTCTGAACTTTTGCTCCGTAAGTGACCACTCATCATCCTACGTCAAATGCAACCAACCAAAACAACCGAACACCTAACCCTGCCAACATTCCGCTGACCAAAATGGCAAGAAACAAAGACAGATCTTCACTAACCGATAATACCAAGCAATAATTAAAAAAAAAAAAGAAAAGGCGAGATCCTTCCCTTCTCTCCGTCATTAAAACGGGTACAAAGAAAAATGAACGGAACGCTCGTAAAAATTGCCTCGGTCGATCGATAATCGATTCATCCGTTCCACGAAGCAGGCCGATCTGTACGTTGAGTTACGCAAGCTCATTAGGCTGATTCCAGCGACAAACGTCAAACGGTTTCCTGATTTTCAGATAACGAAGTCGATTCAGCGGAAAGGGATGCGAAATTTCACGAGACGCTGGGCTGATTAAACGTCAGTCGAACGTACCGATCGGTGATTGGAAAAAATCTGGGGAAACAGCGATCGGATGGATTATTCGATAAAATATCGTGCCGCGAATTGTTTGATAGAATGGTGGCAAAAGTGTGCTAAATTAGAAGGGGCGTTCGAGTTTTGAAACAAGTGTTGGTTATGTACGGTGCACGATTGTTGCATATCCTCCGGCATTGGATGCTGTGGGAAAATTGTTACATATCTTCAAATGCCCGTGGAGAAAATAATTCTAGCACGGCAACGATGAAAATTTCACGGAGAAAATGGTATATTAATCGTTAAGAGGATAGTACAAAATATTCTGATAGAAAAATTGTACTATGTACATGAAAAGACTGTTAATATTTCTGGCTAGGGTGCAGTGGAAAAAATGTTGACACACTGTGATGGATGCTTTAGTTAAAGAATGATAATAAGTTACATGTTCTCGGGAAGAAATACTGATAAATTAGTAGCATTTTCAAGCTGGAAACTCTTGGAAGTATGTACTATGTACTAATTTATATGCCCCGTCGAGTAAGCTAATTACGCACAAGCGGATGACTGTATACAATAGAGCTGAGTAATTATCGATGGCATTCGAGTGGGAAAAACACTGGATCTGATTTTTCTCTGTATCATTGTATGAAAACTGGCGAGACGCGGAATTTTTCATTGACGTTAAAAGATTGATGGGGATCGATCTGAATGATTTCGCGGAAATTCTAGATCGACTAGTGTTGGCTTTGAAATGATCATCGTTGATCGCGTTTTAATGGATACAGCCGCGGTAATAGTTTTACTAGATAATTGTATGCAGGTGTAATTAGTAGAATGAGTGGTTTAAAATTCTTCGAAATTAACATCCTTTAATGATTGCGTTAGAAATTAATCGTTGGATTGTTCAACTACATGCACACGTTTCAATAGCTTCAAGTTTGTATATTAAGTTGTGGAAACTTTATAATTAAAATACTAATTGCAAAACAGTAGAGTAAGATCAATAGAAATCAGTCGAGTATTGAATGCTTGAATCAAGGATGGAAATACAGTACCAACTACATGTACTTAGCTTTCTAATATCCAGTATGTGTGTAGGTACTTCTATGTTTGAACTACGCTAATGAGCTGAATGGTTTAATGACTCTTGCAGTATACACATCTGGTACAGAGTAATTACAAATAACCCTTGTGTAAAACGATTGCCCGCTACCTTTTTATTAAAGCAATATCGGAGCTCGAGGTAACATTAAATTGTAATACTCATACCTAATTTAATACAGTACGAAATAATTTGGACAAAGATTTTGGAAATAAAATAATTTCTGTTTGTGACGAGAACGATTGAGTATTATTTAAATTCCATTGTTCCTATCACTTTAATGCGCTTATTCCTTTGGCTCTATTTTGTATTTCTTTTGTAACTCGTAACGTTAATAATAACAACAATTATGTATTTAGTATTTTATGGATAGAGACATATCTGTATTTCAACAACAGTTTCAGAAGATCTGAATGTCCAGTATTGCGATGATCTTTCATTTTATTAATCTAACATAATTCATTCTCGAAACAATATTTAGACACAGCTCGATAATCCGTATATAAACGTTTGTAATACAGGATCCAATTTACGTCGACAGATACGTCGCAAAAACTAAAGCGAATACATCATCATTCAACTCGCGTAATTAATTACCGCGATCATCGACGAAGAAAAATATCGAGGGTCAGCTGATAACCTGGTCATTTTTTATTCGCTTTAATGACACAACTAGTGACTCTTTCGCGCATTGTTTCACAAGCTGTCCGCGAGACAGTAGACTCGTGGCCCCTATACTCGCGAGTAGCTGAAAACGTTTTCAGATAAGGCAGCCTCGTTTTAATGTACGTCAATGGGCAATCGCGTGCTTTACTTCTTACACGAAGTGCACTGCATTATTTCGATTATTCTCAATATGAAAAATTCCTCCAATAATCTCCCCTACTTTCACACCAATCAATTTAATAACACTCCGACCACAACCCCCTTCGTTTCAATTATGCCAACTCTTTTCGTAACTCCCAGTGCACCCCCGCCCCACACACGCAACATAACATCAAAGACACCGAAAAAACTTTCTCAAATATATATGTCCGGATTATTTTACGGTCGCAATTGCAGGATCGCAATTATTACAATTTATTTGCTACGTCCTATTGTCCATCGTGAACTCAGTGTCGCAAGTTGTCCCTCTTGCAATTGACTATGTCAAATCTTTCCAAGTGATATTATACGAAAACGAATTATCCCGTTAAGGGTGAAATTGCTCGAGATATTCAACCCCGTCCAACGCTTTCGTTGGCGTCGCCGAAATTTTATAAAATAGGATCGTCGAGCACATTTACTTTGCGCTGCTGCTCGTCAACCGCGACGTCCAGCTAAAGATCAACGCGAACGTGCAAACAATAGGAGAAATTTCGACGTCCCACTCGCTCAGTACCGTGGCCCGTGTCGCGGAACAAAGGGCCTTTACGTCATGTCCGCGGAGATTAAACGCGCTTACTAAATGTCGACGCGTGGGTGGCGCACTCGACACCGTGCACATTGTACGTACAATTGCATAACGATACACGGCAATGCTCCAGAGAGGGGGGGGCGAGAAAAAAGGGATACGACTTGGACAACGCGGACGACGGGTTCGGTGCTCGACGACTGGGGACAAAGATACGCACTGACGACAGGGTTCTGTTAACACGTGGCGCTGATTCGGCTGTAAATTAGGATTCTGTTGCGACAAACGGATTTGCCGTGAATACGCCGGAAGGGGAGTGAAGTTAAGTTTAAAATTATGCCCTTCTGTTATTACGAATGGTAAAGGGATTTTTCGGCGATGAATTATTTTTATTTTTCTTCATTTAATTACGTACTGGATCGTGTCGCCATCTTGTACTCGAATTTATCAAACGTACTGCACGCTTCGATGATTCGGGATGAAGAAATTATATAAATCTTCGATCGCGAGACACCCGTTCGAATATCGAAGAACGATGCGATTTGTACTTCGAGGAAAGCTTGCTAGCCACCGCGCCAAGACTTTCCTCGAAATCATTCCGGAAGCAGCTTCCCCTTGGAGAAACTTATCGCGTGAAAGGACGAAGGGGCTACGGCCGCGAGAAATATGCGGTCAACCAAGAAATCGAATACTTTTCTCCCAAGACACTCGACCTTTCTTCCCGCGGCCTTCACGTCCATCCGTGAAACCGCGTTTCGTTTAAACGCCATAAGAAAATAATGAACCCTCTTTTCTTTTTATAGCTATGCGGATACTTTCATTTCAGAAGCCCTCCTTGAGTCGCGCGAAAAGTCGACAGGGATTTATCGAATGTCGCTGTGCCACAAAAAGAACCGTCCGCAGGTGTCCGTGTCGTTGCCCGTTTAAAATCCAAACACGACACGTTCGATCACGAAATAAAAAGCGACGATTACCATCCGTCACCCTAACAGCTTTCCCAAATATCGCCGCAACTCTCGCGAAAGAAAGACCGTTCCTGTGCAAAGGGCTCGGGCAAATGTGAGTAATGTGGCAAACGTAAAACCAACGGGTGCTCAATAAAAGACGACCGCGTCTATGTACGTTTCCCGAAGGGGCCGAGGAGATATTACGTTAGAGGCATGATAAACGACAAACGTTGACGCGGATGCATGAAACAGGAGAGACGAGACGTTTGACGAGCGGCCAAGACGAAACGGAGTACCAACGCGACGGGAGAATTATTCTAAAAGGACCTGGAGGCGGCAACGCAGAGCCACAGAAAAACGCTTACCGCGTGATAATCCGATATCCCGACACAGGATACAGGATATGGGGTGAGCGATAGACGATATATAGCTGTACGGAGTACCAGACGGAGTCACGCGTTGTCGATCACGTGAATATAGGGAAGGTTAAGCAGTTCTCATCACTGGACACTGATAGATGCCCTGTCCGACAAAATATGATAAAAGGAAGACCAACTTCTCGGAACGTAACCAACGAGAGCGCATTCTTGCGTCCGCTGGGGATTACTTGCTGACCTCGGGGAGATAGCGAAATTTCGAACAAACGCTGCCACGTGGAGGCGTGTCGATTCAGGTAGCGATCGATGCGATCGTTCGTTTCAATTCATTTATATTTATCCCGTGCGAGGCAACAGAACGTTGTCTATTGTTTGAAAACGAGCAACTCTCGGGCGTTCCTCCGAAATTACGGACAGAGATTTGCTTCGACGTTTCGCAATACGGTAGAAGACTTTGATCTTCCCTTGGAAACGGTACCACTTTTCTGTCTTCCTCTTTTTGCAAGAAATTTTGAAGCACCAAGCTACGATTGCAAATATATTGTTAACAAGTTCGAACGTCCGGGAATCATGCATCGAGCCAAAGAATTTCCCTCTCCGCGTCGTGTAAAATAAGCCAAACAAATTCTCGTTCGGGTAAAAAATACGTTTCCCCCGTTGTCCCAAAGATCTTTTCACTCCCGTGTCAATCGCTCTGCACCAAAAGGCATTGCACAAGCGCCGCACGAAAACCGATCCCCGTCGTCGGAACATAAGGACCATCGATCGATCGTTCGACTCTGAGCTGGGCGTTGCGACAATTAGCCGCCTCTTGTTTTACGCAAGACCTCAACGTCCCGCGACGCTTGCTAATGATCGAGAGGACCGCGACGTCGACGACAAACGAAACGAGGTGAGGAATGCCGGTTAGAGAGGGTTTTCTGAGACTGTGCCGTCTGCGTCGGGTCGCACGGCGCCAGAACGCCACGTGTCGTTGAACTGGAGGACATTGTTTGACGCGTAAAAGGCCGGCCCTTGCACGCATCCGACTCTTCCCTCGACAGTCTTGCATAAACATTTCGTCTTCGACGGCCGGACGAGTGCATGCCCGTGTTCGTCGGTCACCCTTAGACCGCCCCCGACGCCCGGAGAGAACGGATGTTATTTTGGGGAGTAAAAGTCACGGACCGATCGTTCGTTAACGCTGTAACGATCGAACAAAGGAACCGGGGTGATCGCACCCGGATTGAAGGGGGAAAAGTGAAGCAGTACGTGCATCGACGAAACGGCGAGAGTATGTTTCCTTGGTAAATAAAAAATATTTTACGGTCGAGCGCGAAAGGGTTTGTTTGGGAGGTTCGATGAAGTCTTCGAGGGACACGTTGGCAAGCAGGACTCGGTATTTGGTTGTTAGTCGGTTTAGCTTTTTTCCTTTTTTTCTGCTTCAAACTGATTGCTCGTTTGCTTCTTTTGCTGTTGAATTCTTTAGAAGGAGACGAATTTAAATTCGCTATTGAATAATGGAGTAATTAAGATACTGTACTATTGCGTGTGTCTGTCGTTCGGTTTAACGCTACGAAACAGGTGTAATTGGAAGAGCGATAGAGCAGAAAATATAGAATAACTAATAATAAATGACCCACTAATCATACTAACTAGTTATCGTGAAACTTGCACAACTACAATCTCGATACAAAATTCATGAAAAATTCATAATCGTACGAAAGATCAACTTCCAAGGTAATCTTTCATTCACAAGGTTTCAGGACGACGTGCAGACATTTAAACGAATTAATCCGGTGGAAATAATTAATCTTCTTATATATAAGGTGGACAATTTATTTCGACGATATCATTAATGGTATGTAATACAGTGTTCACCCGAGCGCAATGAGAACTTCATTTGCTGCGCAAACACCGTCGCACCTGAACTCTATCGTTACATCAACCAGAAGCGTCGACAGCGCGATGTAGACGCGTTTTCTACAGAGCACAGCTTCCGGGGGCAACGATGTCCCCACGGTTTTATCCCAGGTCAGGATAATACGAGCGGACAGCCGGCCGGTACGCGCGGTTACAAAATAGAACGAGCGGACGAGCCAGTCGCTTTGGAATTTTCACGTGGCCCGCCTTGAATTTGTCCAGGCCTCTGTTCCGCCTTTAATTCTGAATCACGATGGAATTTCTCGCGACCGAATAATGCCAACCTAGTTGCGCGCGAATGAAATACGCTCGAGGGTGGAGAACGAAATATCTCGCCTATGCATTACGTCTATGCATGTTACTGGGTGGAATTGGCAATTGTCACTACGTACAGCGACACAAATCTTCCGCGTCTCCGAAGGATATTAATCGCGGACACGAATATTCTGGAGAGATTTCGTAATTATTTGGTTATTTTCCCTACAGAGATGTCGATGTTATTATATTAAGTTTCGTTGTAATATTTTTTAAACGATCCGATTGTCAACGAGCGTGCTTCGTGAATGCGATAAATCGGTCGGAGCAATGAGAATGAACGATTTTGATACATGGGATCGTTATGCTCGATTTAGGGGTTCGCAGTTAGGCACGGCAAGTCAGGCCGCGACTATTAATATTCATTAAGCCACGTCCAATAATAGTCCTAAGCGCTTCGCTTGTGCATTAGGAGATAAATAATTTTCGTTTACGTTTGCTGTAAATTCGAGAATCGTTTCCAGTTGAAACGTGCCGGGGCCGGTGTTCTTCCTACAAATCCGGCAGACGCTCGCGGCGAAAGAAGAATGCAAAGTGAACGTGCATAAACGCGATTCGATTCCATCGAGTCGCGCTAAGAATATCAAACGTGTATATTTAATAATGCACCGTTCGCCATGAAGCTATAATACGAAATAGATCTAACAAACTGACACTAGCCATCGAATTATTCTCAGCGAAAGCTATTCACTTTCGTCGAAAGAGAAATAAAACTAAATGTCTCCTTGGTTCAATAATAATTCGATCCTCTCTTAAACAATGAAACTCCTTCGATCTTCAAAAGATCGTCACTTTCTCTCGTGAAAAGTACATCTATCGTGTTCTATGAATTGCCGACTCTAACCCGGTCCGTTTTCCCAGGCGCAATTCGAACGATTCAAGCGAAGTGTAATAAAGTAATAACACGCGCGTTACAGAGAACGCATTAGCGTAAATTTCAAGAGCATCGAACGATATCGCGCGATTCTGATAGACAGCCGGCCGTGTGCGTGTACAGCTTCGGCTATTTTCGCCCGAACTGCCTTAGAAATAAATTACAAGCGAACGACGAATATATCCCGCTGCGAGGTGGCGATCCGCAGCCTGAAGAAAAAAAAAAAAGAAAGAATGTTTACGGACCAAAAGTTAAACGTCTGCCAGCAATATCTTGCCAGCAGTTTCGACATCTTTCGCTGTAAAACGCCAAGGTCGCGGTAAAAATTCTTTTCGCGATTCGGATTGCTCGTTTCCCATTGACGGCACTCGTTAGCTTTGTGAATAGGAGAAGGAATCTGCGAGGGTTGGAATGTGGCAATTAAATGCTCGGGGTGCATTGGTGATTAATCGAAATGAAATTTAAATATCGCTTGGATTCGTTCAGACAACTGGCGGTATCGTTGCGCATTGAATTTATAGCGGAAGAATCGAAATGCGATTTTTGTTATTTATCGCAAGATCATTGTCGGGAAGTTTTCATTATTAAAAGGAATTTGGCGTTTGATACGACAGGCTACTTTATTTCTATCGCATTATATTTTATTTATTATAAAGCAGGACCCAATCGTTCTGAATTTTAATTTGTATCCGTCTATTTGGAGCACCTCCCGCGATACATAAAGTAAACGAAGGGAAAGTGCGCGACAGTGGACTTTCGAATTAAAAGTCAAACAATGATTGACCTGTACCACTAGATATTTAACTATCCTTTTCAAATATCACCAGCCCCTTTTTACCAGAATTTTTCTCAGACAACCATATATCGTATTAATCCTTGCAAATCGTCCAATCGATGATTCGGGTCGATTTAAACACCATTGGCGTAATTCTGAAATATTTCTCACGCCTTGATATCAATTAGAACGTCACGATAACTCAGTCGTTCGAATCCTAATGCAACAATACTCGATACTGTCGAAAACGTGAAATATTCCATACCCTGCCATAATATTGAACGATCTACGAATTTTCGAACGGCAAGATTGCCGTCTCAAAGGGTCACACGTGTCCTGGATATTTTCCTTTACGATCACTCGTTCAGTTAGACTATCGAAACTCCCCTGTCGACCCAGCCAGAATGTCTCCAGCTGTGTGGCTCAACTTTATTGGCCTCATGGGCCAACAGAGACGGTTTTTGAACGTACTAGAACCCGCCGGTGTATTTGTAGGAAAGTTTATGAAGTCGAGACTCGAGCGTGAAATTTATTGTCGACCGGAGGAACCATTTGTCTCTAGTTTATACAAGGTGCTTTTGTTCGACATCGAGACTGGTTCTGGTACGGGGTGATTATTGTATTTTAATTACAGGATGTTCAGGAAGCGCTTGGATTTTACTTCTTTAAAATAAGAAAGATATATTTCGTGCCTGACCGCTCGACGCGGGGCACTTCTTTTTCCTGCGCACACTTTTTGTTTTTCTTTCGAAGAAAACCATTCGCTCCGCCGATAATCGTCGCGCAATGCATTTCACTGCTACTTCGCGTATCTAATCGCCCCAAGGCTAAAATGCGTACAGAAATTCACGATCCCGAACACTGCCCCGAGTCATACATTATATCGGCGAGCTCTTTCAACCGCGACGAAAGGAACTGATCGACCGGCTGGTGAACGATCGATTGTCGTTTAATGAATGTTATAATTTACGAGATCGCGAGGGCCTAATTTATTGCCGGCTGAACGGACGTGTCCTCGCCGCTAATAATGGCCAGTCGAGTTTGCGTATCGGTTAATTACGGCTAATGATGGAATCCGTGTAATTACCTAAGCTGAAATGTACTCGATTGCCAGTGGCGATACAGTTTAACGGAGAGAGAAAAAAATCGAGTATAAGGCAGAATCGAAAGAAAAAGAAGAAATGATTTGTCAGAGAATCATTGCAACAGGAAAATATGCATATGAATATCATCCACATGGAATGGATACAAAAGAAATTCCTATTTAAATCACACCCTAGTTTATCCAGTCCAATAAAATTCTCCCATGAATAACTATCTCGAGAAAAATATATCACGAATATAATCTGAATTCGAATAATCGTATCTGTGCTACATCCTTATCGGACGAATTGAGTACGCGATAATAAATATTATGATATAATTGTAATTTAAAAATATAATATTTTGCATGCAACATGCAACAGCCGTATCTCGCAATGATATTACACATAATCAGTCTATATAACGTTAATTGTGTAGACACGAATCCTAGCGATCATTAAGAAGCTGTATCTCATACTGCAAGTCCACTCGTCGTACGACAGTGACGAATGGTGTTCAGAATGACGATTCTCCGTTTAATGTTATATATCTCGAGAGGAGAAGGCAACAGTCGTGCCAGTCTTTTTACCTTCGTCGTGCATGGCTTGCGCCGCGTTCGCGATACACTTTCGTGTATAATTGTTTTGACATACTTAGCCGGAGAAATGACAAACCGAACGGCGATACGACAGAGATAACGAAGAGGGATCGACAGCAATTTCCGCGCATCGAGCATCTCGTATCGATAAATCATCCGGGATCGTAGCCGAGCTTCTTCGTCACTGATTGTGAGCAGGAAGCCTTTTCTTGTCGGAACCGAGAAACCGCTTTTACTATATTAATGCAGAGACACGCGCGGTAATTTCACATGTGTACAGGTTTTGAAGAGCGTTGGTCGATTCGTTTACGAGTACGTGAATTTTTGTATCAATTGTTATGCTGCTTTTTATTTTTCTATAAAGGGCAGCACGACATTTTTTATATTTTTAACGCCGCTATGCTATCACTGGAAGCAGTGACTCTTTTATTCAGCCGAGTTTGGAAAAGTCGTATGCGAAAGCTGTGGGAAAATTTGGCAAAGCTTGTGTGATTGTACTTTTTTAATTTCTACATTATATCTCTAATTTTCTCGCAATTTTCCATTCATTTTCCTGCAGACCTTGCCTAATTTTCCTGTAATGGTAAACGGAAAATCGTCCGCTACTTGTCCTCCTCTTTACTGAAATGTTCGATTGATACACGTAAGAGAAAATTCTTTGGCTGGAAGAAATACAAGAAATCGCGTGTTAAGTAATTGGCAAACAGAGATTAATAAAGCGTTACGCAAGAGTTTGTTTAACAATCTCGAAAGATGGTGATAAAGAATCGCAACAGGGGCAGCAGTTTGCAATCATTATCTGCAGATTTGTTTGTTGAACGTGTAAACAAAAAGGGAGAATCATTCGTCAGTTATATTTTGCAATTTATTCTTTACCATTCCATTCTCACTGTGTCGAGAGCTTCGGGCGACTGCTATATTAATATAAATAATTAATTATCTTATTAAAAGTCTACTTATGGACGCATTCCTTACAAATATATACACTGTATATTATACAGCAAAGGAAAAGTAATAATTTTAACAGTTCATTAAGCCCAAGACGAATGCTCATTGCGGAATAATAAAATATGTTTATTAAGTCATTTTATTAATCGAATAAAATATTTTTACCGAGGAATGCGCGATATGAAAATCTAATTGAATGGAAAACAAGTCTGAAAATAACACCGATAGTAAAATTATTTACGAAAAAAAATGGTAAAACGTCGCAATGTCAAATATCTCCTCGCAATTATTGCACTCCGATAATGCAGCTAAGAAACGAGTTCACCGCGACAATACTATTTGCACAATTAAAATATTTGTCCAATTATTATGAAAACAATCAATACCACGTTTAACAATTTATTCTCCATTCGCCAGGTGATAGGGCTTACCGGGGAATCGATTTTCATTTTTCTAAACGAATTCGACAGCTTTCTCCTTCAATAATATTATCATTCTCCGCCAAGAAGAAAGCATCGCAGTCAGTGGCCTGAAATTAGCGATTCATTTGTTGGGTTAATCGCGCTTGATAAGACAGGTCAGTTATTCTCGTTGCTCGATTAGCTCCGGCATTTGAGAATTTTGATCAAACGAAAATCCTCGGTAAACGTGCAATACAAATAGCACGTTGCAGCACGTGAAGGTGCAGAAATGACACGCGAGGAAGGTGAACCGAAGTAAAGCAGACTTCGCAACTGTCAACTACAAATTGACTACAAATTATTTCGATTTCATTAAACATGTATTAGCAGAATGTTAAAAATATTTCCTCTAATGTAATCTACGAACTTAATAACCGTTTATCTATACCACCATTTATCATTCATTAATTTGTATGTACAACGAGGACAGCATTACGATTATCGTTATTATTAATTGACTGTCTAAGGACGAACAAGCGAGAGGCTATTAAAGTCAATGGACACTGGCAAGTTCTTTCAGCGAAGAAAATTTCCTTCAAACGAATTATATACGATTGTTCACGTTTTTTTTTTTTGCTTCCCTGCACATCTATGCATTAATCCGAAGATAGAAGATGAATGAAAAATCGGCAAGCATTCGCGTGACGAAAATACGAATTCGATCGAAGATACCCTCAAGGCTTAACACCTTCGTGCTCCACGGCTTACGTAAAGGTAGAGCCGACTTAATGTAATTCATTCGGACACGCCGAGTTATAAATTATAATCGTGGCCTGTCCACGATATTGCGATATCTAAAAACGATACACGAACGATTATGTAATTACGCGGCTTGCCCGTGGATTATTTCGTGTACACGCGCGTACACGTTTGATTATCGCCGGCCGTTGCCGCGTGTGCCGCGTGGAATGTAGGAAATGCAAAACGACGGTAAAATGTCGGCAAATATTTGTCTCTGTCAACGGCTGCGTATTTACAAACAAATTAGGAACGAAATGAGGAAACAAGTTCGGGAGAAAAAGTTCAGGTGCCAGACGTGATTTATCAGTGGAAAGTGAAATAAGATGAGTAATGCTCTTTTTTTCTTACTGCTTTCTTTCTTTTTTCGTAGCGAAGAATTGCTACAATACTTAGCAGTGATTACACCCGGGTTCGATATAAAGATTATATAATTAGGTTATTAAAATTATATAATATTTTATTCGATTAAAATTGATTTCCCATATTGTCCTATGAGCAATTGCACGAATGATTCGTGATTGGTATTAAGAAGAAGAACTGAAGAAATTTTACGAAATTATTTCCCATTTTGAGAAGTTTCGACGGACATTGAAACGTTCACTTATCTTGAATGCATGAAATTATTACACTTTCACTGTTCACCCTATGTAATCGCAGTCATTTTTTCGGAAGATTATCATACCTTCGTTTATTGGATTTTCCTAATGATATTGTGCAATAAATTTTATTAATATACAGCACGGAATTACTCGTAACTCTTGGAATTTTTCTTCGATCATTTAAGGAACAGGTTCTCGCTATTCATACTTTGCGTATCCGGCTAACGACAGTGTAGTGCGCAATAAATATCATTAATATAACTAATTAAATACCGAAACCTGTTGATTTCTGCTGACTGTAAAATGAAGTACCGAGTAGAATGGGACATTGATTAAGCAGAACCATTAAATTAACTCCATTAAGCCTGAATTTCACTGCCGTACATTTCACTAACTCCACTCTACATTCCGCTATCTTACAGAGTGCCATAAAATATGCAAAGTGCCATTACATGTCGTTTACATCTTACGGATGGAAACAATCTAATGGGTTTACGGTTGCCTGAAATAAGCTACGAACAACAGAACGCACCATGCGCAAATTCCACGAAGTCCCCAAAATATTGGAACCATTGTTCCATTGCGATGCATAGGAATCTAGCAAGGACAGGGAAATTCACTTTAAACAAGAAAATTGAATAAAATTCATTCGCCAATATAAATAAGATAGATACAAATAACGAGAAACGAATCGATAAGAAAAATCCTAGAATTCCACGCATGAAGTGCCTAAAACATACCGATACACGTATGTATCTCGTTTCCGAATCGATACTGCGCGCGTACAGATTCTACCGGTTCCAGTCAGCAGTGATTCACAGGAGCAATCGTGGACATGGCAGATTTCTATTTGAAAAGCGACGTCGCGGTACAGAAACGCTCGCTAATCCGAAGAGGCATGAGAGCGTGCATGTAATTTCACCGTAGTCGCACGTGCGTGCATGTCATTCCCTCGGTTGTTGGAACGCATAAAGTGATCCTATTAATAGGTCGCATGCTCGATTGACGGAGCTCCGGTGTAATTTATAAGCTGCACCGTGACAGTTATTAGGAACAGGCCCTGTGCAATAAGGAAACCGATCGAACCGATAAGCTGCCATCTACATGTGCCATAGATCAAAAACAACCCCTTTGTGGGCTCTTTGTACTATCCTTATTTGTGTTCCATCTTATTCTTTTTGTATGTTGACAAATTCATGATTTTCGCGGGGAAGTCTTTGCATTTGTACGAAATGAATTATTCGATATTTAAATTGAATTAATTTTTCAACGGTTTCTGTCGAAGACGGATTCGGATGCAATTAAGACGAAATCATATATTTGTTATTTTATTTGTCGACACGGTGTGCATACTTTTTTTAATGGATCGCAATCTTCTCGTCCCTCGATGCAGCCTTCGAGTTCTATTATTGGCTCGCAACAAGAGGCTCCGATTTTATTGAGAGACAGTTATCTGACAGGGTAGAATATATTTAGAATGGGAAACAACGTTATAATTGTGTAACATTTTGCAAGGTATATAAAATATCCAGGCCACGGTGTTGAACTAACTGCACTCCCATAATAGTTTTCAAAAGGTGGGTTTCACGTTTGTGCTTTCGCATTGAGTTTACATTGAGCTTTCAAATTGCAACGAGCTTCGAGCACCGTACGTGACGGGAATCTGGTAACTTCGCGAGGTTAATTACGCTGCAGGTGGCGAGTGTTTTTCGAATGCTATACTCATGGAAGCGTGAATACGTAAAGGAATTGAATTGAAAAATGTGTTTTTGCCTACAATTCGATTGCTACCAATAATAACCTTTCAATAGAATCAATTTGGTTACAGTTTCGAGCACTGAGAATTTCGATTTAATAATACTCGCACGTGCTATTCTATTTTTCTTACCCCTTTTATCACCTATTTCAATATTAATTAAATATTCTTTCTTTTATCCAACCGCAGAGTGCCATCAAATAATATTTATTAATATCGCTTCGTCCAATGTTAATAATGAAAAGCACACGTACGAAGGGGTTAAGCCAATACAGATACGTAGAATCAGAAATATCTTGCTGCGAATCGTTCCTTCCACCACAGATTCCGTTCTTCATTCCATTGGGATACAGATAACATTTGCCGCGCTCGAATAAGAGCTTCGATCGGGCTTGATCGATAACGATTGATAAATGATTCGCACCGATGCATGTATCGTTTGACAGGCGATACGCATAATATATCATAGCTCATGAAACGCGTATGAATGCCGTGTGTGGTCTAATCGTGGATTCCAATGCACCTTTGTTCATCTCGTAATTCACAATTGTCGTATGGTGCATGAAGAACCAAAATCGCGTTATCAATTTGATCCCTCTCATAATATTTCAGTCGTTCAAGAATCAATGCGCACAGTGCACTTCAATTAACAAATAAACCTAATTAAGAATTCAACATTTAAGTGTTTATCGTAAATTCTGTTAACGAAAAATAGCCAAACAAAGATTCACCCACAATGGTCCAATTGCTTTACAATCAACGGCAACACTTGACCGGGGCAACAATATTAAACAACAAATGAATGGATCTATTCGTAGATTCATTCCAACGTCTAACCATTTCCCCCGAGTGCAAACGGAATTTAACTAAAAATCAGTCAGAAATTTATGCTGCATAAAACGAAGAGACATCGATACCCATCGTTATATGCCAACTTTACTACTCGAATTCATCCACCTCGGCTCTCGTCCCATTTTACGCACCGCATAATTCCCTTTCGTCTGTTCTCCAACTTCCCCGCCCAGCTACCCACGCAGGCTCGACAACATCGATCCGATCACGATGATCTAATCCGAATAATTCCCGACCAGAGAACTCCCGTTCATCCACGGTGACTCTTACATTACTACGAACAACCATACCACGTGGAAATGCATGCACGCGATCAAAGGTTGCGCTGCTCGAACGGCCGCCTCGTGTCGTCGACGATATTAACGATCGTATGAACACGATTCGAATGTACATGCGACGGGGCTCACGCAAAGAACATTCCACACGTATCGTCCACACCGTGGAACACAAGGTGGGCACTACCCCGTGCGTGTGTGCGCGCGTGTACCAATGCGCATACGTGTAACGGATGTGATCGTTGTGAAAGAGATCGGGATAGATCTGACCGGGATGCTGCTGACCTTTTACGATTCCCTTCTTTGATTCGCTTGATTTCAAAATTGGCACGATTCTTCTATTTTCTCTTCGCGCGCGTGAATCCGCGGCGTGGCGCAATCATGTCCATGGTGTCACTGGCGCGACAATTATACGTGCATTTGAACCCCGTCGACACCAGCTCGGTTATATTTAACGGGGAATTGTACACGGTGGAACGGGTCGGCCGCGCTTCTTTCGCAAGCCAAGTTTTCTCGTTACGCGGTGCTTCTTACGCAGATAATACTCGACACGCAGCTGTCACGAGACTTTTCTGTTTCCACGTTGATCGTTTATCATTCGAAGAAGACGAAATGAACGATCGAAAGCTCTGGAAAATATTTTATACATAATATTTGTACATCTAAGATGCCAAAAGGGCGAAATAATAAAGAATGTCCGGAAAATAAACTACAGCCCCACCGTGCTAAATATATGATACAGAAGGCTCGAGTTCAGAGAAGTAAAAACAATTTGCTCAAAAAACGAGCAACCCCTTCGCCCTTTCCAGAACTACCCTAATAGACTTCAATTGTTCCACGATATTCACCGTTTGACGTGCAAGTATCGCATCCAACTATGTAGAACGATTCGATCCAGCTAAAAGACGAGAAAAAGTTTCGTCTCGATCGACTTTTTATCGACATCGAGTCACCTGTCTATCAGGGGCGCCTCCGAACGGCACCTGGCGTATCGTCGCGACGACACACACACACACAGACACGTCTTTCAATTGAATTTAATGTCTCCTCGTTCGACAACCCGTGCCCTGATCGCGACACTTTCCCTCTCGTTGTATCGTTTAATCCGCTCGTTATTCGCGTCTGTACATACGTGTGGGCTTGGAATCCATTACGAGGCCCTCTTTCTTTATGCGGCGCCACGCGATCTTCCCCATTTAGTATCTAGGAAACTCGTTAGACTACTTAGAGAATATCTAACCGCGTTCTATGGTCGTGTAGTTGGTGGAAATGATGATTCTCCGAGTTTTACTGCGCGACAGAGGCCGGTGTTCGCGATCAGTTGAATGTCTGAGGGCGTGTGCAGGAATTAGTTAACTTTGGAGATGGACGAAATTTATTATTGGTAGGGAATAGTAAAATACGGTATGGATTTACTTAGTACTTAGTTAGATTGGAACGTACTGTATTTGGATGTGGATTTATAACAGGTGTTACGAGAGTGGCGGCGGTAGAATGGGAGGTGCAACTCATTGATGGTAATTAGTGGAATTGTAAGTAATACGAATAAATAAACATAGAGTACTATTAAGAGGGATAGTAATAAGTTTAACAAATAAATGTTTTATTATCGAAACAAACCCTCGTATCTTTTACCCGTGTAATATTTAAATTCGAGAATTGTAACAACGTAGACGTTCGTGTCTGAACAATCGAGATGCCCCGTCTGCTATTTAAAAGATATTATTCAAACCGTCGCATCGCCAAGACTACAATTGGAAGGACCGCGTGTGTGTAAAATGACGAACGATACATTATTAATTCTGGTCCGCCGATAAGGGCAGCCAGTGTCGTGTGCAGCCTCGAATGAGTCAATGTATGACAAGGAATGACAATCAAGGCCCCCGAGACTACTAATTACAGGACCCTAGTCCAAGACGAACCCACGAATGGAACTCCGCTCGGTCCCGTGGACTGCCCAAGCAGAAACGAATAATTACCTCGTTGATTGCGAACTGGTGTTTTTAACAAGGCAACCATGTGGCAACCTGGATCGGGATAATCGCGACTTTCCTCTCGCACCGGACGACGATTAAGCGAATTAGAATTTCAAAAACTGACCTGCCTTCGACGATGCTGGGCTAAGTGGCCATCGAAACGGGGACAGTCCTCGAACAATCGAAATCGAAGGTCTCCTTTCTTGGTAAGGGTTGTCAATAATTATTCGGAGATGGTGAACGTTCGAGAATTACAATTGGCGGATATTCGTTTTTCCCTTCTCGATTTGGCGAGATTGATTCCTTCTTGTTTCAGAGTGTGCAATATGATTCATCATAAGGAGAACTCGAAGACCTCCGTTATTCCTTATTTCGATAATTCTCTATTTTTAACCAGGTTGCTAATATTATACTGAAACACTTTCGACACCCGCTTCCTGACATTTGCGGTCCCCGCAGTCCTAAATTGTTTACGCAAGGATCCTCGAAAAAGAAGCATAAATTTGAACGGACCGAAAGGTAGCGGCGATAACTTTTCGCTTTCCGGATAATCTACTAATCGTCTTCGATGTAATTAAAATGCAACGCGCGCAAAGAAATTCGGCGGTGTCGTTTTTACTCGGTAACATCCAGGGTTCTTTCGAAATGTCTTCAGGACCGACGATTTCGTGGAAACGCATCGGTTGGAAGCGTGTGAGGATCTGTTCATAAAAATGTTTATTCCAAGCAGATCGGCCGGTTTTGTTGGAGGTCGCCGCCAGGCAGTCTACCTGCCGTACACCATCATTCAGATATTCCCGAACGATTTGCATTTACTTCACTTTTCAGGACGTTTATTCCCCCGTCCTTCTATCTATACTCGTTTGCGGAAACGCGTGCTCGAGGACAGGTGTTGCCTCGATGGATTGTTGCAAAGGACGAAGTACGATTCTAACGATTCCACGTAGAGGACAATTTTATGGAATTTGTAGAACGAATTTTTCCGTAAGAAATAATGAATCAATTAATTTTCAAATGTAATCATATCCCGGGCATACATATAAAAATATTACCCAAATAAAAAAAATGAGTTACAAGACACTGTACAGAAAAATGAATAAACTGGACAAAACAATATTTGTTTCTAAAAATAAAATATCATTTTTTAATTTAGATAAGATTTGAAATAAGCAGCCGCTATAAGACTAGAGCGAGTTAATTTCAAAACCAATTCAGCATCAAATACCTTCAATTATTGCAAACTCGATGATCAAATCTAACAAATTTCCTTCGTTACAGTGTCGTAATACCTGAATTAATAGGTTCGTAAATTATATCAAAATTCGACACATTTAAATGAAGGATCGCGTGCTTCATGTTTGCATTTCTGAGCACGAATCGAGTTGACAGCGAGTCGTCGATACGTAATTAAAAGAAAGAAAAAAAAAAAAAAAAGATGTGAACGAAAGGGTTTTGTGCTCAGACGTGGCGGCGTGTTTTGTTAAACACGTGATATCCGTATCTGCTGGGCTTTGCAGAAATACGAACCATCGCGTCGTACGCACTTTTCGCATCGTTCACCATCGACCAGAACATCGTCGACGGTGCAGAACGATTAGAAACGTCCGTGACGATCGTGCGCGTCGTTTTTCCGATTAACTTTTGTAATCTGGTATAAAAAGGAGAATAGAAAGAAAAAAAACCGAGAATGAAACATTCGGTCGACCTCAGTGTTAACGCTATTACGGGATTTGCAAAATTCGCGATCTCTCTTATCTCGAAATTCAGACAAATTTGTGTCACCATTAATTCGGTGAACGGACTTTCTTAATTAATTCTTGTAGAATTTAATTTCGTATTTCTCACGCAACTCCGTAGAGATATATTGAAGTATTATTTTTATTGGAATAAATGTTCCTTTAATGTATAACGTACTGTAAACGGGACAGATTAAGAATAAGAATAATGGGTGCAGAAAAATTCCGTCGTACTTCTCAAGCAATTGATTGTTCCACGATGGACATGCACTATTTTGCAAATTCATGGAACGATAATTGCTTGGAATATTTTGCCATTTGAATACAAATGTACGTCGTTGCGCAAGCGAACGAAGTACTGGTGTTGCGATTGCAATTAATATTAATTAAGAAACCGCAGGAATCATTGTTGTGCGATGTACACAATTTGAGCGATCTCCTTAAATCTCCATTTATAAACGAGAAGTCATTTGACGAACACGTCGAACTAGAATGGCGCAAATTGGAAATACAGCCCGGTCGTTCGTTCTGAAATACCCTTCTATTATTCGTTTGATAAATTCAATTGGAATGCCGGCATGCAAATCGAGGAATTAATTTGCTAATCGAATCACGAGAGAAGCGACGCCGGATTCCCTAGCCGTTCCAAAGAGAAGACAGCACGAACCAAGAGGACGCTGCTATTATGCAGCGAGGGAACCTATTTAAGTATTTCGTAATCGAGGTTCCATTTAAATTAACCACCTCCGGTCTGCCTCATTTGCGTATCGATCGAAGTCACACTGAAATGTCTGGATAGTAGAATATTTTGGGTATCGCTCTGAACCATCGGCTTCGGAACCATCGGAACAACTTATTAACGGGATAGAATTTCTATTTCCAATTTAGAGATTCGAAGACGTCGAACGCGATGGAAATATGCTGACCATTCAACGGCGATATTAAACGTATGCGGCATAGAAATGTATAATATATTTGATTATTCTGACAGTATACCTCGTTAGTTAAATACTGAATGTCTTCTCGATGAAATTCAATGACAAACCAAATACACCGTGTACGAGTAATAATCAAATTTTAACAGAAATAAAAAATCATTCCTTTTTGTTCAATTGTAATATTTCAATTACGCTCCGTTCCACAAGAATTATTTCAACCCTTTGCAATTTCATTTCGTTATCGAATACCTTCACGCTGCGCTTCTTCATCGAAATGCGTTCGATCTGACGTATGATCGAGTTACTACATCCTTGCCGTACAAAAGTTAATCCAACACGCTGAATATGCACGCGTGCCTACGTGCACATTCGTACAACGTTACACGCCTTCGTGGCAGACGTGCTTACACGCGGCAATGTGCGAGGCGTTATGCACGAAAGCTCGCATAAAACAAGCCAAGATAAGTCTAGAGTTAGAGACACGAACGGCCGCGATTTGATAAAAGCACCTATCCCCGTCAGCATTATTAGAATAGAATCAACGAGCGCATATCTTCGTGAAACATCTAAGTAACATGTACGTTTCTCTCATACAGGATTTAGAACAATAGGAAGCGGTAAATTATGTGAACAAAAAAATAGTGCGAATAAATTGAAACAACAGATAAAACGAATACAGGAAAATGTTTTTGCTATTCGCAAAGTGTTCAGGTATACAAATGTCCGGTGTACTCCGAAAAAAATTAAAAAATAAAAGACCTGTAGAAACAAATAAATTCGCGAACTGAATATGCAAATGCGTATGTCGATAAGTCAACGCACGGCTCTGTGATCGTGCCGGGAAGATATCGCACCAGTGTACCGCTATCTATGATCATTAAACTCTTATCTGACGAATTAAAAGCGACACGTTTACAAGATCAAGAGCATCGAGTCGGACAAACGAAAATTAAACCAAAACCAACAACCCCGGCCAATTATGTTACGCGCGGCGCGGACGTCTAAAATTAGAATGCGCGGAATAATTGTCCCCCGTCTTCAAATTACATAACTCTATGCAAATGTCTTCCTTTTAAACGTGTTCGATACACGTGCGAACGATATCGTCGAGATGAAATCGTTCGATTATCGGGTCGTAATGGATGTAGTTTGCCGCCAGACGACAAATGTAGGAAGCGACACGCGTATGCTTGCGTACATCGTAAACATTCGAACACCAATTGCTCTTATCTCGTCGAGTTATCGCTACGATTGCAAGTTCGTCTATTCTGTGACGTCAAGCCACGTTACACGAGCTACCTATAGGATATCCAATTTATCTGGCGCTCGACCATTACTCGCCACCTTTGCGGGAAAAATAACGATCGAAGCGGTATGCATACCTGATACGGGTACAGCTGGCCCATAGAATTCAATGTTTTACGAATAAAGGACGAAAATAATATTTTCCCCCTTTTCAATTTTTCGGTCTACTCCGAAATCGAACCGAACGGCTCCCGAGGAGCTATGTTTTCTTTAAACAAAAAGCGTGTGCACGCTTGAAGAAAAATTAATTCGCTAAACTCCCAGCCACGGAAACGAGAATTATTCGGCAAACGAATGGGCGAGCGAAAATTTAATATTCACCGTTGAAACATTCCTCGGTATCCAACTACGGGACACTCACTGCCTATCAAATCCCATAACGTGTCCCGGCCATCGAGCTTATCGAATCAACGCAACGGGCTTTCGTTGCTCACACGACGGGACAATTTCACGCGTTGGTCGCGCGGCAACAAGCGAAAGATGCGTCCGGCAATTTCCTCCGGGCGGGGGGGGATCGTTTCGCGCTCGGGCATTAATTTCCGTTTCAATTAAGCGCGATACCGATCGGCCAGCGTAAATAACGATTCCCCTTATCGATCGTGATCGAGAACCGGGGACGCGACACGTCGTTTCCCACCAAAGCAAAGAAACGGCATGAAAAAAAGAAAGGAGAGAAAAAGTGAATAAAAATTACGTCGAGCCGAGAGAACGACGCGAACGAATCAAAGGCAACGACGGGGAGAGAAGAATCAGCGAAATAATCGACGACCGGGGGCAATTAGCGCTCGTTTAATGATCAACGAAGGATCGACGCGGATCGAGAGGCGGCGCGGAAGATGCGGCGAGATAACAGACATCAGAGAAACTAATAAACCTCGCGAAATTAGTGTTACGCGCAAGGATCGGACCCAGCGATCGGGAATGAAGGTGTAGGCGAACGTTATGGTAGACGGTGCTATCTGTGAACCCGCGGGAATAATTATGCGTTTATACGCGAAGATAGAGTCGTTGGAACGTGTACATTCATTATGGGACTGGTCGGTAGATTCTTGCGTTGCTTTACCTTGGGAACGTGTGCGCGGAGCATGGGGTATATCGCGAAGGGGTTTTCGTTATGGGATCGAACGAGATTGTTGAGATTCGCAGTAGGCCTCGGGATAACAATAATTTCCGCGCTGTTGTGAACTTTCTGTGCCAAGGAAACCGTCTTTGAAATACTTCATTGTTGAATTCGATGAACTTTAATTAAACGAAATATGGTTACTACTTTCTATTCCTTTGGATCTAAGTAAAATGTATGCAATTGAACAGAAAGTTCTTGTTCCCTGTTGGCAATGAAACGAACGTTTACTGCTCAACCATGTATTCTCACTAACGTTGGAAGTAAAATCGCGGAAAATAATCTGGGCACTCTTGGCGCTCTGAAAATTATTCGAGACATCGTCAGTGCGATAAATTAACAGTTTCATTCGGACATTGATATGGAACATGCTCTTGGAGTACTCGGGCCATTAAAATAATGATTAAATTATTTGAAACGAATGAAGGGTCGCTACTGTATAAACAATTAAAATGTTACAAGCACACGGAACAGAAAATTACGCCAATTAAAACTGTGTACAGGTATATACAAGTATAAAATTTTATCATAATTCAAATACCGCAGAAACAAAGCCATAAACAAAGTACCAGTGACTAATTCAAATTATGCACAAGAAACTCCAAACCTACGATACCAAAAAGAATTATTTCTCTGCGTCGTAACCAGGAACCGTAACTTTCGACTTCATTCCGAATTCCTATCGTCTAACAATTCCGCGGATAAAGATCTCACACTACGACCAACGTCGCGCCCCCCCCCCCCCCCCCCGCCCCCCAAAATTCTTGCCAAAACGCGAAGGCAGGCAACAAAAATGTATAAAAGGCACCGTTTAGATCTGTTCGTGATTCTTCAGCTACGTCAGAAGAATTCCGTGCACGATTCGTCGAAGCGCCGTCAGGTGCACGACGATACGAAACGAGCGTCCGCCGGTCGACGAGTACTTAGGACGTTGCCACAGGTAAGGCAGGAATATGAGTACAGTCGGTTCCGTGAATAAAGGTTTCATGCACGCTACATGAACCGCGCATCCGTGTGGGTGTAAGTGTGGGTGTGGGTGTGCTTTGGAGCAGCGGCCTTACAAGGACGTCTGGACGTTCTAGCTTTCCCCGAGAGCTGTTGCACACCTTGGCTGCGAGACTAAATGCGTTAACGGATCTTTCGCAACTTTGCCAATTTCCGCGCGACGATTCGCGAATTAATTCGACCAGCAATTACGTGTACGTTGTCATCGCTTGGACGAACAATTCGGACACCACCGGGTTGCGATCGAATTGTCGTTGACAGTAACGGCGATCAATTTCTTCCCACGTTCTTCGGGACGATACTTTCTTGTGGGCGCCTGATGATAAATTAGGACAAGATATATTTTGTCGAAAATGAGCCTGCTCTGTGGAATGACCTCACGATCTTCAGTTTCTAATACAATATCTGACGTCTCTAATATCAATTGAATCCTATTGTCAGTTCGATCAATTGTCGACACTCATTGAACCCTTTCCCCCTTAAAATTAAAGGGCCCACAGAAATTGCATTCCATAATCCTTCGCTGACGTTCGTCCCAGCATAATACTATGCACGAATCACTGCTTGGTTATAAAGCAACGAAATAATTAATCCAGGGAACATAAAACAATGAGAAGTCCTACCTTCGTTGGAGAAGCCGCCCTCGTCGAACACTATCCCGGCGGTGGTGGACGTCTGATTGCCCCGTACCTCGGGGTACCCGTTCAATCTGTTCGCGTCAGGGTCGATCCTTCCACCCACCACTTTCTCGATTACCTCCTGTTTCGCGGTGCGCACACCAGTCCATAGTATCACGAGGAATATCACTAGCAGCACGATACTGAGGGCCGCGGCGATAGTCGAGGCGCGATTCGAGATTCGCGTCATGTCTGTCCAGGTACACTCACTTCCTCTGTTGTCCAATAGTCCCCGGCTCGTTAGTCCATAAAAGTGTTCGCCGAACGATCCTTGCCTCTGAACGCCACGATCCAAGCGTCGACCACTCCTATCGCGCGGTCGATCACTCGATCATTTTCGCCCCTTCGAGCCGCGAAGGGAGACGAGGTCGATTATCGCGAGGCACCAGGTCGTTCGCCGCGCTGTGCCACCCTCTAGCTCCCATAGAGCCCTCGCGCACTTAGAGATCCCAAGGTTCCTCCTTCTTCGCGTGCCCCCACGTGAGTCCTGTTTTTCATTCGCGAACAACCGACCGGTTAAATCCAACCAGGATACGCGGAATGCCCATTAAGAGGCACCGCGGAGGATCTTCGGAAACGTTTTTCACCGCCAGCTGCGCGCTGGGATGTTATTTTTCGTCGCTCGATCGGGATAATTGACGATTGAGGATAGTTGTTTGCCGTGGTGGGAGACGGTCGGTTAAGAGTAGGGCATTTTGATACCTCGACGCGGTACAGAGCAGAGCGTTGCACGTTGGCTACGAGAGAATCGTGGAAGTGATTGATGACGTTCGATGGTACAACACCGTGGATCACTGGAGGCTGCTGACGAGATCCATTTTGGCTTCGACCTGAAAGCAAAAGGTGCGAATATATTAGCGCTGGTGGTGACGGTACTTCGTAACGTACAATCGCTGGGGCGTGTACATTTGGAGGGGTAGAAATGAATTGCAATGCTGGGCGGAGAATAATTGTTTAATTATTACCGATTGCTTTTCATTGTGCCACCGGGGTAACTGGATGAATGCGTACGCGCGTCTCTCAGACGTTAATCAAAAGTAAATTAGTAACCGTTCGAAAGAGACGGACATCTTTGTCTCGCACTGACAGCAAGTAGCTATTATGGAACCGACGGAGAGGTTGCGAGGAACGGGTGACCGGAAAACCAACGCGACGACAGAGGAGACGATCGGAGAAGAAAATTTGCGGTATCGTGTTTGACGCAGGGGAATGATTTCCATGATGAGATCGTGTCTCCGACAGGATGATTCCTCCCTGTCGAGCAATTTAACCGTGCGAATCGCCGTGAAACCGATTCGCGACGCGTTAAACATTTACGACGCGGAGTGTCGTTTTCTTATCGGGCGACACGGGAACCGGCGAGCAAATAAATTCGCGACGGTGCCCGCAGAGGGAAGAGGAGCGATAGAAGGCTCGCGATTAATCGACTCGCCGCTGATTGGATCGAACAGCCGCGTTAATTCGGAAATAATTGACTGAACCCCGAGCGATAAACCTGACAATATCGCTCGGCAAGGATAAAACGACGATAGAAAATGGCGGAATGTTTTGTTCACTTTTTACGCATGCGCTCGTTAAGAGAACAAACATACACGAATTCGCAAATGATGAGTAACCGTAGAGGAAAAAACGGAGGAAAAATTTGAGCATAAAAATTGCAAGATCAAACTCAATACAAATTGAATACAGCATAATTGATATTATTCAAAATCTGATTCCCATTCGATTTCTCTTTATCATCATCTCTATTCACCGCTTTGTCGCAATATTTTTGCAATAATAATCAATCATCCCTGGTTTATTCTACGCTAGTTATTTTATATTGTCGGACATCTCGTACTCAATATACCTATCGCAACCGTCATTCTTTTAACGAAATCAAGAACGGACGATTCGCGTGCAAGTGGAGAAACCGCGAAGAAGAAACAGACATTCGATAAAAATAACGTCGAAATTGTTTCCTCGCTCGCAGCACAAACGAGTTACGTACCGTTGAATCGCGATTCGCGACGTGGTTTCAGAGACGTGCATACATATGTACCAGCCCTACAGCATTCATTTACGACAAACAGCCAGGAAGATCTCGGAGTGCGAGACGGGCGAAGAAAAATCGCGTAGAGGAAAACATAGATCGTGTCCTGGAAATTCGTTAACCATTGAACCAACCTCATCCATGGAATTAGGATTTCTCGGTGATACCAGTAGATATGGCTGGTTTTAGTAGCACGTTGACTACCAACGTCGGGAATCGGTAATTAGATCAAGTCGGACGGCGTATAAATAGCGTCTCAACGATTTCTTTCATGCGTTTCATCGAACGGTTCTTCGAACTTGTCGACCGGCTCTCTCCCTTTAATTACACGAAAATAGTTTTGCGCTTATTGTTCGTCTTTTCGATTGAAGACGATTCTTATGTGGATCGAAGGGATTATTGTAACGAACAGTGGTGGAATATTGGAAAATGGTCCACTGATTTGATGGATGTATGGATTTAATTGGATTTACGTAAACGAAGAAGAATAACGTGAAGTTTCAATTGAAATTGGATGCAGAGATAAATGAGCACAATTTCTGCGGGATAAATTATGGGGTATGTTCGTTGTAAATTACGATGATAGATTACTTTGCGCGAAGGGAAATAATGAAAGTTTATATACGGATGTTCGCGTTACGATCTCCTTCTGCAAGTCAAGCTTGTCTGTCTCTAAATTATTGGGACACGACAAGTACATGTACAAGGAAGCTATAAAATTCTAGAAGTGGACATTAATAACGTCATCGGTAACTCGAAACTGTGACAAATAGTATTTGCACCATTCAGGGGACACGAGCTGGCAAAATTTTAATGCCCAGCGTCGCACGAAGAACTATTACCATTAAACTATCCACTAAATCAAACGAAGTCAATCAACAAGATTGTAAAATAATTCTCAATTGAAATGGGAATGAATGAAGTAGCTCGTGATGTAAATAATATTGCCAAGAATTATTGTATCTAACTATTTCTAATAGGAGAACAGAAAGTTGAAGAATTCTTTTTTAACAGAGCAATACAACCAATTAGCAAAATATGAAAATATCCATAGATCGGGTCACCAATTGAAGCCAATTCTTTGCATATCCGGTGTGCACGGCGAGCATTAATAACTCTGGCCAGCATTCATTAACATTTATTGATGAAAGAAAACACCATCAATCAAGAATCCAAGAGCGGATTATTCAAGGAGCAACGTTAGCCATGAACAGACCTAACAATCGCCAACATAGAGCTTCGAGAACCTTGGTCGTACAATCCAGATTGATTCTACATCGTTCAATCATCCCAACCATTTTGCTATTCAACGAAATTATTGTAAATGATTTGAAAAAATTCCCGTTTCTTCGTCATTGCAATTAAACGTTGCTTACAATAAATTATAATGAAAAGTGTTCATTGTTTTCATTCATTGTTCTACTACTGACTAGATTTTCTAAAACAATTTGTTCTACTATCAAGAGGAACAGTATCATCCGTTACTATGAACATTTTTACAATAATTGTACAGAAATATCAAAAGGAAAATTAGACATAAATTCCAAAATTAACGATATATAGACGTTCGAGTAAAAATATCGAAAATCTCTACAACACAAAGATATGCCTTCTCTTCTCTTTTAAATAACAAGAACCCAATATAATCAACAGTTGCGAAATTATTTAACCCGCGTAAAGAAAATCCTTAATCCCACACGCACCGGTATTTAATCTTAACGCCGCTAGACTAAATAACTTCGTTCGCACGTTCCGCAAAGTAACGACAAACAGTGCGGCGGGTTTCCCTTCGTCCTAACTTCTCGTTTGCTGCCCGCGTTGAAAAATCGAAGAAAGCAACGCACGCAAGGAAATAAGAGCGGCTGAAACAAGTGTATGTACTGTACCTCTGCGGTTTGCCCGCAACATAGTGGCCACTATATTCGCCGCGAAGGTATCGGCCGAGCACATAACAAGTAACATAAGCGTGCTTGGTAATGAAAGTTAGAGAGAAACATTACAGAGGCGTACGGCGTTTGCGGGCCCGCGGCCACGAGACGTTCGTCGTCGACGTCGCGTCGCCGAGTGAAATATAAAAGCGGCGCTCGACGTCGCTCGGCTGCTGACCTCACCAGTCACTTAAGGTCTGGGTCAAACTATTCTCGTCGCGTACCTCGCCTAGTCCGATCCACCGTCGATCGATCAATCGTTGTCTGCGATCCTCTGTCTGTCGCCTTTAACGTGCTGACACACGATTCCGTGGCCACACGTGTCATTTCGAATTGTCGAGGATCCCCCAAGGAACAAGGCATTGGGCACGGTGTATGTACGTACGCGGTTTGCTGATTCGTAATACGCCTACTTGTTCGTCGTTGTTCGAATTGTGCTCGAACACGGTGCCGCTACGATTGTTAACGCGGCAAGTAGAATGGGGCGAGTTGAATTACGCGCACGCGCGACAAATATTTCGGAGAATTTCTTAATAACAATATAACGAAATGGGCCGGGACATTTTAATAACCGGGCGTGGAATTCCTTTGCGGTAATCAATTTGACGAAACGAAGTTCGATTTCGTTCTTAATCGAATCGGCAGATTCGTCTGACTTACGATTAATTTGTCATACGTGTGAATTGCTTGAATAACGCGAGGACGTGTTCGAATGCAACACGATACACGTATGTACACGCTGTGCGCAATAAACTTTCTCTGTCGTTAGAAAAGATCGACCACTTTCAATATTCATACGACACATTCTCGTGGACGCAATTTACATAAGGAAATGTTGGCTGGAGAATTTACGAGGATATACACGAGGGCTGCGGTATCCTCCGTCAATCACTCGTCCGTTCGCGAAGCAACGGAGCTGCAATTTGCACCAACTACTATCGTGTCGTTGCACTTTCAATATTTATTCCACCAAAGTTCCGCGCGACAAGCTCGCGTTACTCCTTTTACGAGCTCAGGTGTCAGCAACGCTTATAGAATGTGTACTGTTTAATCGTGCACGCACGATCGTCATTAATATTCAATTAACAACTTTGATTTATAACTGTGATTCAATCGTGTCGACTGCGTTCAATCATATCCGATGAGCCGACTACAATTATCAATTACGATAATCGATTCGATCGATCCTCGTCGTTAGACTTAGCCGCGCCGAAGAGTAAAGAATTGTTCCTACCTCGAGAATCGAAATGAGGTGAATAATGAATCCTTCTTTGTTTCACCAACTTGAACGATCGAATCGAAATCTCTGTCGAACGATTCTAGAGTATATGTACCTGCTTGTGCGAAACACCGTGCACCCGAAATGTCGAATCGCTTAATTTTTCAGCATTAAAGCGTATTTATAGACGCGACACGGCAATTGGAATTTATTCAAAAGTCTACGAGAATCCCCGCAACAGGCGACAGTTTATTTAGATGCACCGTGTACGAAATTTTCCATGGACATTGCGCCTCTTGATCACTCTCGATCGAAAGAAGCGCCCATCCGTCCGGCCTTGATGAAATTCTGACCCGGCGGCGTTCAAGATTTTCATGCCTGTTGTACAAAAACGCGAAAATACGATCTGCCACGGAATAAAGTATCCTGCAGTTGCAGTGAAGACGATTCGAGATTCGCATCCTGTCCAGACGAGAAAAGAATAATACACAATACGATCGATCGCTTGTCCGAATCGCGTAAGCTACTCTCCTCTTTTTGTTTCAATTTGGTATTTGGTATTGGTTCCGTATTTTCCTGCTGGAGAAACATTTCCGAATTTTTCAATCGCAACGTTCGTCGTTGCGTTGTAACGTTGTTACGCAAAGGAACCGTGTACTTGCCCGGGGTGATTATCAGGAATGTGAAATATTTTGGAGCGATATTAACAATTAACGTTATCACGATTATCCTAAATTCTGTACGTCCATTGCGCAATTTGATTAAAAATAGTATCGAGTTTATATATTTATTTACAGCAGGGCAGGAAGGTTGAGACTCCGATCAGGCTAATAATAATTTCCTTAGTAATCTCCTCGAAGTGATTTTCAAGAAAAAAAGTAGCTTCTATCGTGTTTCATCTTTTATGGGGACAAGATATCAAGATCTTACATAGGAGAGAAGATATTACGAAATCTGTTGCGATCATTTTAAATGACAACTCGGTTCTTTTTCACACAAGGAGAGGGAGACTGATAAGCAATGCGATCCGTTCAATCGTATCACACATCGTACGACACTCACGGAAAACTTTAAAAATAACGCGAAGACATTCATCCGGGCCTTAACATAAAAGCTCTCGCAGATAGCGTACTGTCTCCTTATCGTGCGTTAACCCTGACATCGGATTAAATTGTCACTAGAGATCCCCCAATTTCGGTTCAACTTCAATCTCAATTTCACAAAAGATCTCCCTGCTTACTTGAGCAACGTCTACGTGTCCGTGTGCACATACAAACAATATAAAAGCTTTGAATGAAAATTAATAGAAATCCCTGAGAGCTATCGGATACCCGAAGCTATACTGAAAAGAGACAAATAAATAATCGCCTGCAATAAAAGTTCCTGCAATCCTGATGTACGTTCATCATAATTATACCAGTCCCAATGTATTTTCTCAATCAAAACGTTAAATATCAATGTGATTCGCGACAAAATATGTAATTCCTGCGCGTGTTCAATAATAATTTCACGAACGATTTCCATTCGCAGGGGGAAGAATAGAGAGGACGGATAGGCGATATTAACGAATTCAAAACGGACACGTTCGGATCTAAGATCGGCAAACGAGTGTCACGTTACTTCGCAATGCTACGGAATGCAAAATCGACGACGAACGCGGTTCGTCTCGTTGCTTACGAAGGCCTCTCTTCCGTCGTCAATGTCGAAACGTCGAGATCTGAGCCGAGGAACCGGAGAACCGACACGGTGCACGGATTCAAATTCGCACGCCATCACCTTTTCATTTCTTTCTGTTACTTTTTTTCATTTTTTTCAAGATTCTGCTCGTTTCCTCTTCGCTTCGCGATATGGTATATGCCTAATACAATTTGTTTAAGCTATATTGGGTCAATTTTGTGCAGGCGAAATTACGATTGCACTATGAAGAAAAAAATTATTCTTGTCATCCGGTTCTTCAATTATATTCACCGTTTCTTTGAGATAAATCAGGTTTACCCTTCGAGCCAACAGGAAGAAATATAATCGATGCAGGCGATATTTCGTGACTCAATTTCATAAGGAAACGAGAAACACTTGCTATCCTTCGTTTTAGGAACAACTGTGACAAAGTGCGAAGGCGTTTATAAAATAAAATGCCAGGTAAATTGAGTAAATTCGTCTATCTTAAACGGATGTATCGTCGTCGTCAATTTCTGATAGAATTTTCTGTCACGAATTGTCAATCCATTTCGTCGAATTTCTCTATTTATCAGGGTCGCGACAATTTTCCATCGAAAATCCGTACAGTCTGTACGGTGTCTAAGAAATAATAAAAATTTCTCTGAATATCGCGCAAGATTTACCTACGAATTACTATTAAAGATGTTACACGCGTGAGTCAACTAAAATAGCATGGAAATCGCGTATTTCGAGGACCGACAAACTCAAACAGGAGTGTTTTCAGAAATACAAGCACCACTCATTGATAACTTGTTTGCCGAGTGCCAGAAAAAAGAAAGCAAACAAAAGCAAAGATACAAGAAAAGAAAAAAAACTAGAGTGCAACGTTAAGTGACACGTGATTTCTCACTTGAAACCGTGCCGCCCAATTTCTTTTTACCTGCTATTATCGATTTTTAATTAAGTTCGAAGAGTCGACTACAAGAAGCCACGAAGCTCGTTTAACCTTTATTCGCGGCCTTCGGTGTTAATGTATGTGAATCCGAATAATTTAAAGACGGTGCTGCCCGAAACCAAATAAAAAAAAAACGAATGAAAGTGTATACGCGACACCAAGACGAAGAGAGGAGTAAATAATTTTTTGGGGATCCAGCTACGAGTTTTGTCTCCTTTGGCGACAAGTTTTTTTTGCTTCTCGAAACGACTTCGTGTAATTCTAAATAAATAATGTTGCGTTACTCGAAGTGACGACAAAGAGGCTTGAAACAAATATTTGCATACATATTTGTGTGAAATGGAAAATTTCGTTTTAATTTCCTCCGTCTGAGGCATTGAGCGAATACTGTGTACAGTATGATATTCATTAAAGAATTCTGCATTTATATAACCCACTATGGTTAACTAATGTACCAAATCGAAACATGTATAATTTCGTTCAACCTTTTTTCCACGATGCGATAGAAAGAGAAGCAAGAGAACTATTATATCCTTCCGTGTAACGCAACCTTCTTTAAAGTATACACATGCCCACAAACTACCTTACGACACAGCAAGACCGTGTACCAATGCTGGCACATTCTGTGACACTATAATCTTATCTCGCACAATAAAATTGTTCTAAATGCTGCAAGAGCAATGGTGGCACCAATCTCGTTACAACTATGCTACAAAGTAGATTAAACAGTAGAACAGTAGGAGAAACGACAGTAGGGAATCGAGTGAAATTGCACGAAGAAAAATTGTTGTCACGTAACGTCCAATACTTTTTTTCTTCTTCTAATCTCGCTACGAAAGTAGAGCATTAATAGAAGATCTTTACAAGATGCGTACAGAACGTTCCGTAAATGTTTTACTCAATGAGTGATAAATAATTATCTGGCTTTCGCGTGGCGTATCATCGCTGACCTTTCATTTAACGCGCCAGGCGACTCGTGGCGATGGTAAAATTTAGAAGAAATACACGAAGAAAAAGTGAGAGGAAAAAAGGGAGAAATAGGAGAGTTTACAGAGATGTGGTTCGCACGAGGAATACCAGAACGAAAATAACACCAACGAAAACAGACTTAACTCAACCATTCTATCGAATATCTCCCTTATTTTTCAGCACGCCGCGAGATGTCTAAATAAAACAGAAAATTGATCTTCCAATAAAATTGACACATGTATACGTATACGATTCGTTGGACACGAATGTTGAGAAACTGGAAAATCGCGAATCGATAATCAAATTATCTCAAATGGGGAATATTTTAAATGAAAGGAATTCAATTTTAAATTGTTCTATTCTAATTAACCCTTTGGTTACGGAGGGTGTATATTGGCAATATTAAGGCCCTTAGATGTCCAGCCAAAAATCTAATATATAAACATTCTCTGCAACGATTTATCACTATTATATCATGAATTCTGAATAAAGTATATCTCAGATGATTAAACGTATCATCTAAGTGTTTCATGCGTTCAACCCTTTAACTGTTTCGATGAAATTTCTTTTCAATTTTTTCCTCTCAGGATTCAATTTATTTAAACCGTTTGCGTCTCGATTGAGCCGGTTCATCGAGGTCCTACCGCAGTGAATAAGTTGCTTGTTTAATGAACATTCTCGTTTTTGGTTCGCAGCTTACTGAATGTACAGGAAATTGAGTTGAAGTTCCAAGAAACGACGTATGTACTAGATCTTTGTTTTGGAGTATCGTGAATGGAGGCAAGATTAGAATTAGACTTGGAATGTTTTCGTTATTCCCTGGGTGGAGTGCTAGCGTTTTTCAGAATAACTTCGTTGAATTGAGCAATGTAAACACGAGCGGGGCACTTTTTGTACATAGAGTAATGATTGCGTACTATAGCCATCCAGAGCACGTAGGAGCCAATGTGTGAACGATTCATTCGAGTTTAATGAAAATTCGTGATTTCGATTAAAAATCTCCAGTTAACCCCTCGACGATATTTTAAGCATTAATAAACAAGTCAATAAGACGTCCACGTTGTACAAATTGAAAACCTTGCCTGCTCCAAAAATATGCTAATCATGTTTGAAGCATTTTGCAGAAATTCTGGTGACTTTGATCAATTATTCTACGTTATAAAAATGTATCTATTTGTTTAATAATACAAGGATCGCTCTGCGATTTCCACAACGGATTAATAGAGCACGTATCTACGGCCCTCACGAGAGACATATCGATATTTCGTAATGCTCATAAAATTAAGCGACACATAGTAATACACGAATAATGTAAAATATATCCAATTACATTGCACAAGATATACATAGAAAAAAACACAATAAAAATGTCAAACGGAGTGGGCAGAAAATTCGACGCTTGAAGTATTCCAATTCTATTCGCAGTTTAACATGAATAATATTAATGTAACTTGTGCTCGCCCGAGCTGGACGCGGCGTACCAAAAATAAAATTAAAATATAAATATTACATAAGGCCTCCGCACATAACGAAGCGTCGAATCTAACCGCGTTCACGGTTCGATTTCTCCCGCAATCGATCCGCAAAATTTTTCATGCTACCGCACGCCCAATTTCGAATGGCATAAGATGTACAATAAACCCTGTCCTCCACCCTTTCCTACATCGAACTTAATTAGTTCTTCGAGGACGAACGCTTTCGAAACTCTCTTCCACCAGTGTCTACCTTCGATTCTCTCAAACCAGAGCCACGAATAATTACAAAAATCCCGGTAAACCAATCCCCCGTAGAATGTGAAAAATATGTATCCAAACCGAGTAACAAACTTTCCTATACACTGTACTTTTCTGTGACCAATATATAATATTCACTCTAATCCTCACGAACTCGCAACTAACAGAAATATTTAAAAAATATCCAAGAAAACTCATCACCATTCATTTAAAATATCGCGTTACCCAACGATCAATCGAATAACTGCTCTTTAAAAAAAGTCACGGTTAATTCTATGGTAAAGGGTTGTTAGTGCACCCCCTCAATATCGATAACGACAAATCTATAATCAGTTCTCTCGATTACGCATAACTTATGTTACGAATATTTCAAGCTTTTCAACATTGTTATACTCCAAAAAAAAAAAAAAAAAAAATCGGAAGCCACTGTCATAACGTAACACATAATCGAATGGCCCCACGTGTTCCTCCAACTAGCGTGCCACCTGCTGTACTTAATTAAACCTACCTATTCAACGATCCCAGGATAGATAACCAGTGTCCAGAATCGTACTTTCCTCCCTGACACTTGTTGTCGCACAGTGCTCGCCCGACCAGGAACTCGTCGATTACATAAGGCGAAGCGAATCGTGCAAAGCAAACGCACGTGAAAACGAAACGGAACGAAACGAAACGTAACGAAACGAAACGAAGCGGCGGAACGTGCGTCGGGGACGACGGCGACGAGAGAAATGAGGCAAAGACACGCGACACGAGCCGCTACCACGCACCGACTGAACGCGAGAACGCGAACAGACCTCTGGTATCGGCCACGAGCAGCGGCGATCTCCCTAACATCGTCCCCACCATGGCGTTGGCCACGGTGTTTGCGTGCTGTGTAATTCAGATGAATTTTTATCTAAGCCGTTGTTCGAATTGAATTACGCTTGTGTGTACAGAAAATACCGGGGCGAGATTCTAGCGTTCGCATGGATCTCCTCTTGTTTTTCCATTGCTTTCGCGCGAGCCGTGCCGGCTATCATTTCTTTTTATTTTTGGAGCTACGGCGGAACGAGTCCGCGCGGGGTGGATCAGATGTTTCCTTCGGAGCAGTTCGATGGGGATACTTGATGGGAAAGTGGAGATTTTCATTTTTTTTTATTTTTTTTTTTATGGAAAACGGCGCGGGTTCTGATGAAGTGGATGATCGGTGGTATCGGTGTTGGGTGAGTTGTATTTTGTTGCGATGCATGTATCGTCGTTGGCATTATTGTGCCCTGGTTAAGCAACACGCGTAATTGTATGGAATTTATGTATTAATTAAAGATTGCGAGCGCAGAAAATTAGTAAAGGACTTACTGTTGAGGCGAGACACCTGCTGCTTGTTGTACTTCCTAGATTACATGTATGTAATAGAACGATGTCTTTGTTCGTTGTATGATAAACGTATAGGAAACACCTGCCTTTTTTATCCGTGAACAATTAATTGTTCAGCAGGCGTGTGATTAAGAAGAACGAGACTGAGGTTTATATTTTATGTGATCGGAGGTTTAATAAATCTGCTTTCGAGTGGTCAAAGTGGATTTTTATAACGATACTGAATTTGCAAATAAAATATTGCCTAGATAAATATCGATTCTACCTATTTCTGTGAATATTTGTTGCTTAAAATTTGTTGCTAAACGTTTGTCGATTCACGATTATAGGACAAGGCGGTCTATAATCTAGCCCATTCGATTCTAATTATATTTGTTCCATTTTCTACCATTTTTTTTTTTTAATTTACTTATCATTTAGGCGAAATGATTGCCGAAAGCAATTCGAATCTGGCAGTGTGCAGAAAGAAGAATGATCGTGAAGCCATCTAGTAACGAGTACGAAAAGTATACTTCGCTTACTGTGGTAAAACAGTTTTTATTATTATGATTGTTAAAATAATTACACTCCACTGTTGTGAAACTAATTAAAAAAGGATAGGAAATTTGTAGCGAAAATTTTCAAATATTAACATTTACTTTGCACCCACGCGATTTTATTTTTAAATGATCGCGGGTTAATCGCGACGTGCGAAATCGATACTCGAAGAACGAGTTAACGACCAATCGACATAGTGGACGCGATACGACTGATTGCGAGAGTAATTGGGTATATCGAGTGCCGGGGATAATGAATGGAGAGGGAAATTGCGTATGAATCGGCGCAAAAGTATGAATGGAAGTCTTGCGACCCAAACTATGCAACTTTGCTACTACATTTAATGATTTTTCGATTGATAGGAATTCTTCAATATTTTAAACAACTGGATTACATTGATTTAAAAGAAAGAGATAATTATAATATATCGGCAAGATTATATTAATCTGCTCCTCCAAACGAAGGATTCAAAAAAATAATTCCTAATATGTATATTCAAAAAAGAGAAATGTCTTTTGAGAAATGGAAGTAACGTAGCAACACTTGACAAACAATACAAATGAAATCGCATTTACTAATAAATAAAACCTGCGCCCAAACCTACTTGAACAAACGATTTTATTTTAGAACACAATCAATCTTTCATGTATCGATAACAGCCTTTTCATGTCTATTCAAAATATATTGACATATAATTAACAAAAACTTATACTTATCCTCCAGTTCACGTCTATGCTCCTACGGAACAATGTTCCATTGACGTTCCAAATCGGGCTCTTCGATCTGCAATATAAAGCATCTTAATGTTAACACCTGTCGCGCATATTTTTCATAAAATCGTTCAAACCTTCGACGTTAGTTCATCAACGCAAGCCAATCGTATACGAGCCGCAGTTGCGGGCGCGTCCAAACGGAAGTATCCTTTAATTCCAAAATCTTCTCGGGCCGATTTAATAGCCTCCCTTATCGCAAAGAAAATGGACGATGCCAAAAATAGCGGTGGCTCTCCAACGGCCTGAAATGTTCACAAGAAACATGAATGCTTAAATACACCTACATTTTTCTCCCCCTCGAGAATAATGTACCTTGGACGAGTAAACAGCCCTGGGATTCGGGGCGCCTTTCAATAACGACACGTTGAATTCTACAGGTATGTCTGCGAAACCAGGCAACTTATATGCACCCGGCCCTTTACTACAAATAGCCCCGTTTCTTAAATAAATCATTTCCTCCAGCGTGAACAAGCCGTATCCTTGAATGAAACCACCCTCGACTTGTCCTATATCGATCGCGGGATTAAGACTTTCGCCTAGATCCATAACGATATCAGTTCGTAGTACCTGCAGGTGAATATTTTCTTCGTAGAAATAATCAGCGGGAAAAGATTCATTTATTGTCGGATGAAATAATTCGGGAGGTAATAACGAATCTTATTCGTTCGCATTTACTGAGAAATGCCTTACTTGATGATCACCAGTTAGGCAATCGATTTCCACTTCTGAGCACGCTGCGCCATATGTGAAATAATTAAATGCAGTCCCCGTGTTGGTTTCGAAACAGTATCCTATACCAGGTGTCTTGTAAAAACCGGCTGAAGAAAGGCTGATTCTCTCGTTGTAAGCGTCCGCTATCCAGTCTTCCCACGTTCCATTTGGCTTTTTATCTATCACCGGCTTCAAACGTTTCATAATTTCGTTGCAGGCGTTCTGAAAATTTCCATTCATGTTGTCCCATGAATAATTATTCGACGATCATTTTTGTTTGATATTGAAATGAAGCGAAGTGGACATTTCTACGCACCATAACCGCCATACCGTTCAAATCTGAACCAGAACTGGCTGCTGTCGCAGATGTGTTCGGTACTTTGTCCGTAGAAGTTTCCATTATGTGTATTTTATCCGGTCTTATTTTTAATACCCTACTTGCCACCTAAACGTGAAAAAAAGAGACAGAATGTAGAACTGTTTTATGCGAAAACGAAGACTAACTAGAATTAAGTAACTCCGATTTCTATACAATGAATGAGACTTGTTAGTGAAATGATCGGCAATGTTAAAGTTATATTGTGAATGATTTCCAATGTTCAGAATATTGATAAAATTTCATGTGATATATCTAACAATAGCTTTCTTGATAGAACATGCATTCCGGATGATAATTTCTGAACATTTGATCAATTGTACGAAATTGCAATAAAATAAAATAATTATGTGTGATTATATTAAATTCTATTAAACGAAGAGAACGTAAATGAGATATGAATATGTTAATCGACTGGTCATTGCAATAGGAAAGTATATAAATATTACTTGTATCATTTTTGTATGTAAACCTTGTCCCATTTCAACACCACCGTGACTAATTAAGACAGAACCGTCCGTATAGACGTGTACAAGTGCTCCCGATTGATTCAAAAAGAGTATGGTGTAGGCTATACCGAATTTCGTCGGGACTATTGCCAACCCCCTTTTCTTGTATCTATTTTCTCTATTGAAATATTATTTATTAAAATCAAGCGGAATAAAGGTTCATTATAATGTTCCCTATTCTTCAAACTTTCATATCTACTCGATATGAGCATTTTAAACACGATGCATATATGTATAATCATGTAATATTCGTGACAAATTAATCGCTTCTATTTGTGAAAATAAAATTAAGCAGTAACATACCAAAAAAAAAAATTATGAGACCCATTGATTTTAATTTTGTACAGATCGTAAAAGAAAAAAGTGCAATACAATTATAGAAATCTAAATAATATATAAAAAGAAAAGAATGAAATACTTGAAACGCAACCTGTTATATTGTTGAACCTGTGCAAGTCGGTCATTGTAATTCGACGATGAAACACACTCGTCCCAGCAACGTTGCGCTGTGCAATTAGTTAGTGTCTGATTGTAATGAGTAGAATCCCCTTCTTGGTACAAATTCAAATTCGATACCTGCGCACAAATAGACATTTCTCTTATTATCTCGAAGTTCATGCAGGGATTTATAAACATTATTTTCTTCTAATTTGAAAGCACGAGATATACATTGCTGGCTTCTATATTCAAATACTCCGCAATGTGTCTGATCATTGTTTCGCCTACGAACATTCCCTGCGGCCCTCCAAATCCACGAAACGCCGTGTTCGAAGGTGTGTTTGTTTTACATACGTGACCGTACACGTCACACGCTGGTACGTTATACGAATTTTCATAATGGAACATTGCACGTTCTAAAACCTACAACAATTAATGCATATATATATATATATATTCAAATGTAGGTCTTCCCACTATTCGAAATTTAGGCAATTGAAATATTTAGAATCTAAGCTTTTCAAATATTTCACATTTAGGTTTATCAAATTGTTTAAAAATTGAAGCTATTCAAATATTTCAAAGTTAGGATTTCCAAAGATTCAAGATTCAAGCTTCTCAAATATTTATCATTCGACCTTTTGAAATATTTAAAATATTTAATTATATATATAATTTGTAAGATATAATCCTTTAAAAATTAATAGACGAACTAATACAAATAATTCAAAACGTACCGCGAGAGAAAGATCATGAGAAAAGCCACCGTTGATATACATAAAAACTTTCGCTGCTTTAATTAAACCACTGTCATCGAAACCAACTTTATACTTCATCAGAAATGGATGCCTCGTTCCAGTTACCATTATATCCTCATCTCTGTCCAGCATACAACGTATTGGTTTCTTTAATCTGCGGAAATAAATATTAGGAGTGAACTGTTCAATACTATTGTTGCACTTTGTACTATGGTGCATTGAAACAAAAACAATTTTTTTACTTATGGGCCGCGAAAGCAACTGGCAATGCGAGTAACGAAGCACGAGACTCCTTTCCACCGAAACCACCCCCCAATCTTTTTACCCTCACCACAATTTTATGTGCGTGAAGGTTCAATACGTGTGCAATCAGTTTTTGAACTTCCGACGGATGTTGGGTGGAGCAGAATATCTCTATTTCGTCCTCCTCTTTCGGAACAGCTATGGTAGTATTCGTTTCCAAGTAGAAATGTTCCTGTGCCCCTGTTCGAACTTCACCCTCCAGGATGTGTGCCGATTCTTTGAAACCTTTCTCTGCGTCCCCTCTACTTATACGTTGCGCGGTTTCGTTGAAATAGGAACGATGTCTGATAGCATCCTGAAGTCATTCGGAAATGTGGACGATTAAATTGAAACGTTCCATGGTCCATATTATTTAGCCACGTTACTTTGAACGAACCTCTATTGTAATTATCACTGGCTTCAAGTCTTCGTACTCGATTTCAACCATCCTGGACGCATTCTGCGCGATGGTCTGATTAATAGCCACGATTGCTCCAATTATTTGACCGTGACTAGTCACCTTGCAGAATAACATACACAGTTTTATGAGCGCAATTGAATAAACACCGACCGTGAATTCGCCAACATCCCACACATTTTATTCAATCGGTTCACCGAAGATTGCATACCTTTTCTGACACGAACACTTCCTCGTCATGCAGCACAGGACCGTGGTATCGATGCTTGTCCGGTATATCTTTTGCGCTGTAAAATGCTACCACACCCTCCGCGGACAACGCTTTGGTCGCGTCGATTTTCAAAATTTTCGCGTGTGCTCTGGTGGACAGAACCAATGCTAAATAATACTCCTCGACGAACTTCGGCATGTCGTCGCAATAAATTGCTTCACCTGTCGCCTGTTTGTAAGCGCTCGCGTGAACAATGGTCCGTCCGATTAGATCGTTCACCTTCTGCCCCTTCGGAACCTAATTCGTCCGGGCAAGAAAAATGCACCAGATCAGATATCACAATTTCGGCAGTGTCTAGAAAGTAACGTTTAAGTGACAGGTACCACTTGATAATATTGCGAGCTGTTTGGTTCCCTCGAATGAAATCCATCTGCCGCACTATCGATTTCTTTCGGCAACGATTGACCGTCCGACACCGCTTGAAGTTTCTTCGATATATGCAAAAATCCTTTGAGAAACAAACTGCAAAGGCGAACGATATAAGCATCGACGAAGAAACGGTTGTTTCTTTTTAAGCGAATCCTTCTTTTCTTTGGAATTAATGGGCAAATTGTTTACCTTAAAGTTAACGATTTACGGTACTTGACCATACCGCCTGGCACGCTGTCCGGCAAAGGTAATTCGCTCAACAGCGAATCGTATACATTTTCTAGAAGATGTTTGTCCCATTTTCTGAAGCAATTTTAAGCGAACATATAATTAATATCGATTACTCGAGAAACATTAGGAAGAACAGAATTTGATTTAAACACCTTCCAATCATATTTTCACAAGTTTTTCTGACTAGAACAGTTGTCGGGGCCATACCACCGAAAGCCAGATACGCTTTCTCGACAGTGTTAGTTTCCGGTTTGAAAAAGACATTCAACGCCATGTTAACAATGGCGATATCATCGTCCCGTCTTCTGGCTTGTTTATAGGCAATGAAATGTTGATTCTGGAAGAAATGAAACGAAAATATACAGGCTGTATATTGTTATGAAGAAATTGCGAATAATTGACGATGATATTTTCTGGCGGATGTTTTTAATGAGTATTTTTACCTTTTCCGTGAAGGGTATTTGAATCGAAAGTAAAATTTCTTCCGGCGAGACAACGTTCTGTCGATATCCCTTGAAAAATGTGTGATCCATTGGGATAAGTCTGGTTCCGTTTTTCAAGCTGCAAACATTCAATTTCACGCCCGCTGCCATTAAAATTGGATTCAGATCTGATATGGGACTTCCGGTCATTACGTTTCCGCCAACCGCCTGTGAACGAAATAAAAACATTAATAATAATTATTGGAAATTAGAAACTAGAGATAAATTGGGGATAAGAACTTACGGCGACGTTTCTTATTTGTTTCCCAGCGAACCAATGGAGCATGTTAATTATTTCACTGAAGATTCTTGTTCTGTATTCTAAGATGTAAATGAAATGATTAGTACGTAATGCAAATAGAATTTAACGTTCGAAATGTAATAAATATTTCACCAGGCTTTTCGCCGATTTGATTTTTCAACGATTTCTCTAATTCCATAAGTGTCACGCTAGCACCCACGTTCAATACTTCCGGATACTCCTCGATGTTACGCATTTCCTTAATTAAAGTCGGCTGTATGAGGACTGGATAGGATAGATGTTTGAACTTAACTTCAACCCCTAGAAGCGTATACAAGAAATGTAATACACTTGCCCACGGTTATTTATATTAATGGACAATTCTTTGACTTTTTAAATAAATTTTACCTATCTCCGTATTTCCTACCACAATTTTTGCATTTGGGTACTGATGTTTTAGACGAAGTAATTCGGTGAGAGACTTTGGTCTGTGCCAAGCAACGTTTTTGCCTTCTATTATTAAATATTCTTCGTCTAGATGCGAAGAAAGCTGAAACAAAAGCAGACAGGAATGTTATTTAAATGATTAAACTTGTTGGTTTTATCGTAGGAGATTAACTAGTTTCAAATAAGTAACGTACATGCAGTTTGGGTGGAAATATAACTTCTTGGGATGGATCGTACGGGCGGAATTCATTCGAATCGAAAACTTCTTCGGGCTCCGCTATTCGTATCTTTTTGCAACAATTTTCACCCATGGGACATTCCCCGTTCGGCAAAGATTTCTCTTTACTTTTTGACATTAGCTGCAAGGTCTCCCATTCTTCCGTGAAGGTTTTATAAGCTTCTATAATTGGACGGTACCCTGTACACCGACATAGGTTACCTAAAAATAGATCGTCAATCAAATAACTGTGTACACAGAAAGAACGTTAGAAAAGTTAACGCGTTGAAAAATTGAAGTTTAACATTTCATAAGTATAGTTAGTTGTCGCGCAAAACTGTTCAAAGAAGGTGGTTACTGAAAAATCTTTTTACGGGGACCTTAAAAACCCAAATTATTGCAAAAATAGCTCAAGAAATAATCTAGCCTAATTATTTCGTGTCTGCATTTTTATTCTCATCAAATGTATCGTAGAAAGGGGTAAAAATTATCAAGTTGCTGAAATAAAACGGTGTACCCGAATGGAAGGAATATCTACACCATTTTGTACAAACAATTTCACTATTTATTATAATGTACAAGTACACAATGTATTCGCATACACGGCATATCCCCATCAAAGATTCTAACGATATACTTCAGATTTTAAAATTAAAAAATCTCCGCAAAGCAATATCGCAGCGTTAAGAAAGTATTGCTTGAATTGCGAATGAATTTCGTATGTAAAATTGATAAAAATGTACAACACCGAGTATAATAATATTGGTAATAAAATTATTAATGGCACGAACACCTGTTAAACAAAAATTGGCAAGAATAGGTAAACGATACAGAGGGAAGTTAAAGTGTTCTATCAGCAACTTCGCGGTTATTACCGCCAACAAGAATCGTTCTTTCGTTCCTAATTTTTCAGCAGCGTTCTATATTTTTACCTTGAAACGCGATTTCAAGATCCTTCATGCTTGGCTTCGGACTTGTTCGCAGCAATGCATACATGGACATCACGATTCCAGGTGTGCAAAAACCACATTGCGATCCATGTGCCTTTGCTATACGCTCCTGCGCCGGATGTAGCTTCGTTTTAACACTTCCGATACCTTCCACTGTAGTTACTGCTAAACCATGCACGGCACAGACTGGTGTTAAACACGCGTTTACCGCTAAATGTCTGATTTTTGTTTTTTAATATTTAATCAAGGAAAAGTCTTGGATACAAAACGAACGTACTGAGCATTTTCTATTGAAAAGAAATACGTGTGTAGCTCTTTTCCACGCTAGCCCATTTATCTCTTTTCTGATGTTTATTATTATATCCTCCGTATTTTAATAAATAATGTATACTTTGTAACTAGGTACCGAAGTTCTTAGTAAACACAATGCCACTAGTCACATTGCAATTTCGAAAGTTTTAGAAACTTTTATTTCTGACTTTGATCAATTGAAAAGGATACGTTACTGTTCCTGTTGTACGGTCCAATTTTGATAGCATTACCGTACAAGCTCCGCAACCACCTTCTGCACAGCCCAGCTTGGTGCCAGTCAAGTGTACTATAATTACTCCGGTTAAGGAACGTAACTCACAATAATATTTTAATCAAACACGTACAAATTTGTCAACCTAACATTTTGTATAATATCATATTACTTTTATATTTAATGCATTATATTTTCCAACGCGTTGAAACGAGTCAGCCCCTAACAAGACTAACCAAACGACAAACACGGTTGCATCGAACAGTAGCTATCGATGATACGTTCTAATTTATTCAAGGTTTTAGAATACGAGTATGGTTTATAGTTATACAATTCTAATCCTACAATATGTTACTGTATCTTCTCTACATCTGGCTTTAAGAGAGTTTTTATATGCATATAAGCGTGTAGTTTGATAAATCGCAGGCAAACAAAGCTTTAATAATTAATATTCATGTTTTTATATCTTTTTCCGATAACGATAGTTGACGATAGTTTGCTTTCCTGGTTGTAACATAAACATTACGATAGATTGTAAAATGTGCAACGACCATACATATGTATATTAGTTGGAAACATTTACCGCTTTTTTTTGTAGTATATACGAAAATATTTTATTTAAAAATGTTTTATAAGTACATACCTATCTCTACAGTTCGTAGAACAGTAAAAGGATACGTTTATTTCTTAAATACCATAGTAAAGTCCATTCAGGATCGACTTCGTCGTCTACTACCTGCAATATTAAATGCCGAATTACGAAATAAGAATCACGATATTAATTTATTTACTCGACTTCGAAAATATTTGCGACTCGTGAACGTGCACAATATTTATTCAACAAACACTACTGTAGTGCAAACAATTTATTCCGAGCAAGACTCTTGCACGCCAAAATCTGATATATGATATCAAAGTCCAACGATAAATAGATTGCAATAAAAATGTAATTATTTAACATAAAATCCACAATATTTACGTACCTCCTTGCCATTCACATAAAACGCTAATGTATGTGATATATTATTATGTTCTATGTTATTCGTCATCGCAGGTTCAGCTGGAACAGTAGTTCCTTCCCTTCGAACCATCTTGCAATTTTACGATACCTATAAGAACGAAAATAATAATATTCCGTTTCTTTTCTGTTACGATGTAATAACATTTTTTGAATTAAGATATAAAATAAGCAAATTTGTATTATTTAATTTTGATAACTAATTGTAAGTAACAAATATCCATTAGATTAATTTCTATTCCTCGTCATCACGAATTTTCAAGTTGACAATTAACTAGATTTCCGTCCATCGTCGACAATAGACTGGAATTTATTCGGAGAAATATAGTCCAAGAGTATCATATGATGCAATTTAGGGCATTGTAAAGTGAATATCTACTATAATTCTTTTGCAACATATGTATTGCTTAAGTGAATAATGATAAGAATGACCTATGCCTCCCATGGAGCCTGCAGTAAATAACAACAGATAGACGAAGCACAAGAATTAAGTGATATAATATTATTTCGAGTAATAGAATGTTCATAAGAATTCTTACAAATTAAATATGATCGCGTTAAAATATGTCTATATAGCGACTATATAATTGTTTATTAAAAACAATTTCATTATACTTTCTTTTAGAGCAGTCTATTACTGAATGAATTGATCAAACTGATTGCATTGCATTTTATAATAATATAACTATATCAAAGTATCAATTACACCCAGGTTTAATAATAAAAAAAAGAGTTAGCATTTCAACTTACAAACAGACTGTAATAATAATCTTTGACGCCATTTTTCATCGGCAAAGATATTTTACCATCAATTACGCCTTTCTTATGGCAAAGAAAGTACTGTTTATAATACGAACATTTGCTCCAATCAAATTTTTTAATCGAACGAAGTAGATTACGTTTCGAGGCCCGATGGGACCCACAAGTGCATAAATATAGTTCGACTTACCACACCACTATCGCAAAATTAACTCTGTGCAACGAGGAATAATTGAAATCTTATATAAGGTCAATACAGAACTTATTATACAACTCACTTCTTTTCGATAGATCTATGAAGCACTCGCGTGAAACTGGATCAAATAACAACGAACGACTGACCACTAGGTTATCAAACGGTATATGTTTCCTCTATGACGTTTTACTCCGAAGTCGTATTAACGCGACTGGAGTAATTTGTCCCTACCACATCTCATTCCTGAAGTCCCTTCTCTAAACATAAATATCATGTGTACATTTCCACCAATAAATTCTACCACATTTGCTTACAGTGGAGGGGGTGAGGATCGATAAGTTAGTCGAAAATTATTAATATTTAAAACGAACACTTTTCTTTCACACAGTTGACATTTTTTTAATTTACTTTTTGTACCTGATCTTCCCGAGATGTAACTCGTAACTTTGAATAATATTCAGTGTCTGACTATTTGTGGAAATATTGACGAATAAAGTAAATAAAGGAATAAGTATATACCGATTACTTTGTACGGTAGTAATTATTTAAACGATACGAATAAATGAATATTTGAGGCACGCTTTCTTTCAAATACGCTCCTTTCGTAAATGTTTGGAATTCTTACAGATTGAGAAAATTTATTCACGACGCATTTATCTGGGAATACATTCATTTCTGTTAAATCTTTATCGCGGGTCTTGTTAGATAAGATAGTAATCTATTCAGTTTCGAGTGAACCACCGTATATGTACAAAATGCAGTAAACAGTCACAGGTATTTTTATTTCTCGTTTTCTTGGTCTCTCTACAGTCAGGTCTCTCTACAGACAGTCTCTCTATTCTTCCTTTTCTAAATGTATTATTGTGTAATTTTGATTAGTTCCTTTCCGCCACTTGTTGTATATAAATAGCAAATGGATTAGTTCCGTTATGTCAATTATTTTTATATCCACTCACATTAATACGAGATTACACAAATCCTATCCGTTACAGTGTTTGAGTAATCGTAACGGAATTTTTGTACAAGACGTTCCAAGCGAACTAAAAATCTTGCCGTCGATTTTAATTATTCGATCATTTTTTCATTGCCGAAGGACACGTATTTTCTTGCAGCAATATCGTGAAAGGATATTTTGCAAGATATTCAACGAACGATACATATCTTGTTTCACCTGAAATATTTAACTCGATAGTACCGTGATGTAACTGTGCGCATAATGAAAGAGATATCTATTAATGAAAGGAGTAACTTAATGCAGCAGAGAGACACGATATTTTCCAATGCAATAGTTAATTGGCGTAAGTCAATTGTTTATATAAGATTGCAAAAATTGTCGCGATATGTAACAACATAGCTGTTCACAGGTGTGTCAGTCAAGGTGTGTTCAATCAGTAGATAATATTCTTATGAAATATAACAATGACTTTTGTATATTCTTATCTTATATTTCATTGGAAATATAAACTGAATCAGTTAAATGTTTCATTTCAAGCAAAACATAAATATATATGTATATTATTAATAATTTATACTGTATACGATTAGTATTAAGAGAATCATTGCACCATTTTAATTTGAAAAGTAATACGACTACTATCAATTGCGCTGTTACTATTATTATTATTACTGTTCGTACGTATTGAAGAAAAGTTTTTATTTCAATAGAAAGCTACGTCGTAATGATAACTGCGCTATTGACTTAATTGACTAGATAACGATAAGAATATTTTTAATTCCCGTAAGTTTTGTTTAATCTCATTTTTTAACAATATATGAGTAATATATTTGAAATAGAACATCGAGATCATTCTGTGGCGTATTCAAATAAAGAAATTGGTTTGCGAATTTTATGTCAGAGGTTGCTGATATCGCAGGTATCACCTATCCATAGAAATGCGTATCTATTTTTCATTAGTTCATGCAATCAGCTGTGTTCCACGTTGAATTGTATTTCGTAAATTGACGGCACCTTTAATGTTCATTGCGTTCAGTGACAATGACTTTTCTCAAAGAAACTAACAGCGTCCTCGTCCTTCTGGACAGCGAGATCTCGAATAACGATGTCCTAGATTTTTCAGACGCAATTAAAAAGCAACTTAACAATGCCGAGCAATTGACAGTAATATCAACCAAGGAATTAGACAGATGTAAGTATATAAGAAGTACATGTAACTATATATCGTAAAGAATTTCTAGAAAATCTACTTTGAACCAGCTATTTCCGTTATCAATGTCATGTACGAAATATTATTTTATCTTCGTCTAATGGGACCACTGTTTCGAACCCATTCAGGTACTAACTCAACTGCGCACGATACAATTATTTCTATTTTTAAACGATCGTGCCCAAACCCAGAGATACTTCTCGAAGAATGCCTGCGATTGTTGAAACCAGCAGGCACATTAATTATTTACGAGTCGTTTCAAGCCAAGGAAAATGTGCGCTCCGTTTACGATAAGAGGGTGTCCAATTTGAAATTGGCTGGCTTTAAAACGAAATCGCAGGATGACTTGAACACGAAGCAGTTCAAAGATCTTCTGCTCAACATCTATAACGATGTAAATAATATCTGCGAGGTGGTAGCAGAAAAACCATCTTTCGACGTAAGTTAATCGCTCCATTCTCAATTTTAACTGGCGTAGTTACGCAAATATTCATTCAAACTATGATTGTTATAGATTGGCTCCAGTGTGGCACTTAATTTTGGAGAGAAGAAGTCATCCAACGTGTGGAAGCTGGATAGTGCTATGGACGAGGAATTAATCGATGAAGACGATCTCTTGGATGAGAACGATATTGTTAAGCCTAATGCTAATTTAAGGGGTACAATTGAACCTTCGATTTTCTATAATAATTCGTCGAGTAATTTCAATTTAATTCGCAAAATTAATATCTGCTGCTTTTTGCTTCAGTATGCAGCACAACTGGCAAACGAAAAGCATGCAAAGATTGTTCCTGTGGCTTGGCTGAAGAATTGAGTGGAAAAGCTGCACCGGAAACGGCGGTGAAATCCTCCTGTGGAAGTGTATGCAATTTATTAATTTTTCACGATTATTTGTTCTGTTCGAAAGAATTAAAATAAAATACAATTACACTTTATCTGTTTATAGTGCTACCTTGGTGATGCCTTTCGATGCGCCAGCTGCCCGTATCTTGGAATGCCTGCGTTTAAACCTGGCGAAAAGATAGTCTTACCTGAAAATCAATTAAAGGCAGACTAGCAAAATATTTGTGAGTGATAAATATGTTCTATTTTTACGGTTCATATTTTACATGTAATTATTTGAATAACAATTTCACGATAGTTAAATGCGACGATTTACACCTTGATACTTTTATTTAATACGAAGGAACATCTTCGTTTTATTTTATCTGTAGTATTATATAAAGGATCACATGGTTTAATTGGAAAGCTTGGGGGTTGTACTTTGATGAAACATACAATAAAAGTATAAATAATATATACTGGTGCTTGATTATCTTTATTTATATACTATAGCGATCAACATGTTAATCGTAATAGAATGATACAAAATATTCAATGTCTACGTACGCACGTTCGTTAAAGAAAAAGCAAAAATCGAGACAGCAACATTTCTTATCAAGACGTTCAAAATAATTTAAGTACCGGTAAATTATGATTTAAAACAAAAGAGGAAAAGAAGCTGCCGCATTTAGTGATATATCACCGAAGTGCATATTTAAATAATATTGACACAGCAAAATGCTTTGAATGCCGATGTCAATTATGTACGAATACATACAAGAACAAAAAGAAACTAAAAATTGCAACTTGGTTCTATTTAGAAATGAATGAAAGCTTACTCCCGAGGGAATATAAGCCTTTCACTATAAATCCACTATCCCTCCTCTGGGGATGAGTGCCCGCGAAAGGACTACATTCCTAATATGATATTTAATACACACATCACTCGTATCATTCTATTTTAACATATTCTTGGAATTCAACAAATGATGTAAATATTTTTATATAAAATAACCTACTAAATTCTACAAGAAATGATCGCGACTCCGCAAGGGGTTGATGATATTTAAGTTATTCGCCTCGTATACAGGAACAAAATAAATCGTCATGTTCTTAATTTGTCTTATTTAGAAGACACGAGGAACATTATTCCGTAGTGTGAAAAGTAGAAGTATACATGAGAAACAAAAGGTAACGAACGTTTCTTGAATCATTACTTGTGACCTTTCTTCTTTGTTCTTTCCTCTCTTTCCATCAAATAACAAATATTTAAGTTTGTACCGTGACAACGAATGGTACTTTGTGTCTATATGTATTAACTATACATGTACAGTTAAATTCATGACAGTATAGTGTAGCTGCAATTACGCCTTTGCGCCATAATTACTACCGCGTTACAAATTGCTTTCCTGCTGCACTTATTGGTTTTATTACAATCTTCGCGCGAATGAGGCGTATTCTTAATCACCAGAACCATCATCATCGGACATACGACGTTCCCGAAACTTAATAATTACAAAGGGGGCTCGATTAACCGGCTGTTATAATTATAAGGGAGGCTGAATAAAAAATTCAGTTGCGACAAGAAATTAATTGTTCTCTAAATAAGGAGAATTAGTTTCACTAAAAGAAAAATTGTTGTTCCATTTCTTTATAAAATAATTAATATTATAATTAATAAAATACGATTACCGCTATGTCATTCAATAAATTCGAGGCCACGAATAATCGCAAATCACCGGTTAATCGATGTTCCACTATATTGTTGTTTCGCAATCATTTTTGAAAAGAAATTACACTACTATACTCATTGTTGATTATGTTACATATGCCTTTGGTATAAATTTAAGTTTCTATTCTAACATAAAAGGTAGCTACCATTTGCCGTGTGAACAATCGTATAGTTCGAGTTATAAAGAGAGCGATAGAAAGTACAATTCGATATATGTATAACTGGAAGCCAGCGGAAACAAAAAGAACAAAATAATAATGATGCGCATACAGTGCGACAATTTCAAGCAATTATCTCTCTCTCTCTCTCTCCCTTTCGCGTTTCATTGTAAAGTTACATTTTCACTTAAATGTATATTTAGTCATTTGTACTCTATTTGAAATATTAAGAGATTACGAGGAATCCTCCAGTCTGCGTTGGATTTTTTTTCAGTGGGTTCTGTACGTTGTACTTTCTATATGCATTAAAACGTTCATAACTTAATTGTTTTTAAAATTCATATAACTTTGCTTATGTCCGACCGATGTAAATATATCATTTACTCTCGGCGAAAAGTATCGATTGCACATACTTTGCACAAATATACAAAATCGGCGTTACACGATTTTCGTTATAAATATCTGTAATTGTTTAAACAACAGAACCACTCACGCCAATTTTGAGGTAACGAGTAATTATTCTCTTTCTTTCTTTCTTTCTTAAATTTGGCAGAGTAACATGTTTATATATCGTAAAATATATAAAACAGTCAAGAAGTCGCATTTTCTACTGAAACGATATGCGAAGACATAAACATGGCAGAAATGAAACGGGAAAAAAATGATTCATTTAATAATTTAATGCTTAAGAATTCTTATAATACGAATTATTAAGCTCGATGATGATTTCGATTAGAAACGTTCCAATTATTTCCTCCCCCGAAGAAGACAACAACAAAAACAAAATATATATATAATTTATTACGATAATCTTGTATTTTATTATTTCTTTTAGAAATATACTCGCCGGTAATTTGAGCAATCATTAAGCCTAGCAATTTAAGGCAAGTTTCATGTACACCTCAATTGCAATCGGAATAAGCCCGCGGTGCTACTTCTTTCGAAACGTATTCCACCGCCATTGAAACAGCCACGAAATATGGATAAAAATGAACGAGGTATAAACGAGAGAACTAAGAAATTACTTAGAGAAAAAAAAAATATATAAAATTTCTGTATGTTTATCTATATATATGCATGTATATAAATATACATACATACATATATGTCTCTTTCTCTGTATTATTATTATATATACATCCAGACATCAGAATAATGTCATGGAACTTAAGATTTCCTGCCCTCTTATGAAAAAATATATAACTGTATATCTTTTAAAAAAGACTGATAACCCCTTTAACAGCTAGACGAAATAATTTTTCTCTACGCGAACACAGCCCTACACATCATATGACGTAATAAAAATTAAGAGTCCACGAGAAGACCTTTGGCTTTTCTTACTTTTGACTGTATCATCGTCACGGTGTTTCCGTACATTTTGCAAGCGCCGTTACTAAATATAACAATAATACTACAGCATTCTGTGGTATTTACAGACGTGTAGCCACGCGAGGCTAAAGTTTCCACGGACTTCGCGTCAGCTCCACAAACCTTTCGCCAATCGACATGTCGAATTATTAGTCTATGCTACCACGAATTCTCCTCCATGTTATCTAGCAAAGAATTCTTCTCTTCTTTCTTAATGCCGTTTGTACCCGGCGCCGTGGTACGCAATTTTGGTTCGAAACATGGCTGTAAAAGATAAAATTGTTTAAAAATAATTGCGAGCTCCGTTCGATTGACTTTTTTTCTTTTAAGGATTTTTTGGATGATGCAAAAGCACGATGAATGGCGATGAAGTTTGAACATTTTTCCGTTTAGATTCGATAACTGTCCATTTGGTAGCACATCGTTGAAGTAAGAATATTTTCTGCGAAGGCAAATTTTTTAATCGAAGAAGAGTTTTCCAGTGGGAATAAATGTATTTTTTTTAAGAATAATTATTGTTTAAGTACAAAGTCTTTATTATGTACGGTTCGTTCTATATGCGTGAGTAAATTGTACACAACGCTTGTATAAAATACGACTGAAGAAATAAGAAATAAGAAGTGCTGCGATAATTAGCACGCCAGTGTTGTTACAATAATGGCAGTGAACATTCTCTTTTTCGTTTTATTATTTGACCAATACTAATCTGCAGAAGGGTCACTACCAATTCTAAATAACTAAATAAGTTTTATTCATTTTGATTGCAGTTTTCGTAATACAAATATCATTTCTGAACTATACCGTTGCACCTACACACGATTGGCTATCACATGACGATCACAATTTAAAGAAAACTATTCTGTTTAAAATAACAATGAGATGATACGTGTACAATAGCAACGTGTACACCGTGAAATCATGCATAATAGCATATGAAACAGGATCACAACTAAACAGCAAAATTATTTATTAAATATAGCGTTAATGTTAATAGAATGAATATGTAATTCTTTCAATTATAATTAAATATTAATTATACCAAGTATAATGAAGCATCCTTATTCAGAATTAAGTCAAAAGCGTTATTTCTAAAAACAAAACATTATTCGCCTCGATTAAAACAGAAAGAAAGATAGGAAAATTACGATCAATTTATATCGATCAAAAAAACAAAAGAAGAAGCCCAGTTTCACACAGTGAAAATGAAATTGGATCGTTCGACTGAAATTCAAAATTATATTCTTTTCATCTTTAAACCCCTTGATCGATTTCTCTTCCCCTCGATATTTGTATTGCCCAAAAACATAAATATACTCTCACTAGTATATTCCCAACTCATTGCACAGACCATTATCAATCGTACTCGGCATGCACGCGAATGATTCTTAAATTTTATATGTTGGTTCACTCACAGTTTCACAGATATTCATGTTGCAGCAATTCTCTATGGTTATTTCACACTGACTGTCCGGCAGTTGTGGCCGAGATGTTAGTGGTGTCACGCCACCTTTGCTGACAACGAAACGCTTTCTAATTCGCGGCCGTCTCCGGAATTTATTCACATAGTAACTAAGTACAGCTATCACGAGTACGAGTACAGCGATGAATGCACCAAGAATTGGTATAAATAATCTGTACTCGCTGTTCTCTTTGGCCATCACCATTTGGGCAGTTCTTTCATTTTCCTCGGTGCACCTGTTAAACGAAAAAGAATAATTACGGATAAATTCAATCGACTTGACCCTTATGGTGGGTCCGCAAAGTTCAATTAAGTGGTCAAAAATTCGAGATACTTAGACGTTACAGAAGATAATGTACCTGCAGTTAACAGTGGCGACATTGATAGGAACTGATTCGTTCTCTGCACAAAATATTTCACAAAGTTCAGTAATGTTGCTTATAGTCTCGCAACGAGTGCCCTCTGAATATTTACATTTACAAATAGGCGTTTCGTTTTGGACGGAGCACTGACCATCGTGCAAACAATAGTCTTTGCACAGATCTGTTTCACATCTTGGTCCGACAAATGCTTCGTTACACTTACACGTGGCCAGTCCATCGCTGTCTACGCTGCAGCTTCCTTGGAAGCAATAATTGCGACAGAGATCAGTCTCGCAATAAGTACCATTAAACCTGAAACAATTCGAATCATTCTTACTCTGTCCCCGACGTAATTTATCAATTACATTCCTCTACCTATCTTTCGTCGACATTTATTCAACAAAGACAGGTCAACCGACCCAAGAGTTGGAGAACATTTTACTCAGAATTATTTCTTCGACGCAAAAGAATTCTACTAAAGTATTTTCGTCTTTACATACACCCCGTTTCGAATTTAAGAACCACACAGATCTAGGATCAATCGAAATGAACTTTCATCGCAGAAAATGAATCTCAACCCCCCCATTTCAAGGACCATACGAAGTACTAAAAAGACTGACTAACCCAGGCTTGCATCGGCACCTGTTCTCCTTATCATCCACGACTCCTCCGTTCAGGCAGTACTTGGACGTCTCGGTGGTCAATTCCGATTCCTCCGTGCTGGTTGTTAAATTATTATATGACTCTACGGTCTGGACTAACGTCACGTTACCCAAACTAGTTTTCTGTCTGTTCTTTGCAATAGCCGCGCAATCTATCCGGCCCACGTTATCACGCGCGACGATACCAGCAGGATCAGCGTCGTCGTTCGTCGTATGATACGAATAGAACATAGTCGGCGTAGCGTCGGGTTTCGGGTCTTTCGGCACCGTCCAAACAGCCCTGTACACCACATCGGACCAATATATGGAGTTATCGTCAACAGCAAGATAAACCGGCTGATGGTGTTTGGGATATATCAAGGGTTTACGTTCGGTACCATCGAGATTACTCCTTTCGATTCTAATTCGTAAGCCTTCAACGTCGTCGATCCAATAGAGCTTCTCCTGAGTGTGATCTACAGCCACTGCCAGTGGCATGTATAAATTGTCTTTAATTATAATTGTCCGATCGCTTCCATCCAGATTTGATCGTTCGATACTTGGATTTGTATTGTTACTATTTACCCAGTATATGTGGCTGAAAGTAATTCATTTCGATTATTATATTTATACGAATTAACTCTGTATATCGGGGCGGAGTCTACGAGATTTCTCAGGTTCAATGGAGGTTAATGAACGCTCAGATTCATACGGAGCGGAAAATAGTTGGGAAGTCAGAATACCTGAGACTTCGCCTCGGTAGTAAAGGATTTAAAAATGAAACGCGAAGATCGAATGATATACGGGCGTTTTATGGGCGGGATTTAAATTGGCTCACCTGTTACACACGTCCAAGGCGATACCACGTGGACTTCTATTAGTCAAATTATGTAGCATCGTTGGCGTTTCCGGTGGTCCATCCAGTGGCACGTGCATCTTCATGATCACACCTTGCAGAGGATCGCTCCAGAACAGGGTTCGAGTGTTCGTGTCGAAGGCGAGCCCTACGATGTGACTGTTCCTTTGCCCTGGAGATAGCGAAATGATAAGTGATAGGTGACTGATAGGAATCTAGTATTTGACGGATATATAAAATTGAATCGAAGTGCGCGTTATCAATGGAACGATACAGAAGGTTGAAGATGGTTACCTGGTGTGCATAGTTATGCAATTTATTAATATTATCTTTTTGTTTGTGTAACTTTCTTTGTGACCGTTTACTTTTTGTTGTTGTTGTTAGTAAGTTTGAGTTTGCGAAACTAACTGATTAAAAAATGTAGCGGCAAATTTTGATTAACATAGTTTGAGATTTTCTTGGAAGATGTTATTAAAGTATAATATATGAATGTCTATATAAAAATGTATTACACGTTTTCGGTATTCGTTTTCGCCAAATTAAGTGAACGGCCATCTACAGCTATCCTTCTCTGATCATGAGAATTCAGAGTAAAACGAAAGTCTATGAAAATTTGTAAAGGCTTTCACCTTCGTTCGAAGGTTGAAAAAAAAAAACAGTTCAACGATCTGTATAGATTTTTGCCCATGTCGAAATTTTTGTATTTCATCAGCCGTGAAATCTATTTCAAGGTACCTTCTTTAGGAACCACAGTGATTAATTGAAACGTGCAAACGTGGAAACCATACATTTGTGACGTTACGTTAGTGCTGCAATTTCATTTCATACAAAATACCGCAATGAAGCAGGTACATTTTTTTATTACCAATTCAAACTCGTTTCGTTTACTCAAAGCGTAGCAATGAATACTTTATCATCGTAAATGAAGTGTTTACTTAAATTAAGATACGGCAATTACGAGGCAAAAAGCATGTTATACTCCTTCTCATGAGTACAAATCCGATAAATGAAAAATCTTCGCGCCATATCTTCGCCACGCCTAATCTAATCATTTATTTTTCTAATTCCAGAGAGTCATGTACTTAGATTAAAGCAAAAAAACGAAGGAGGAAGTAATTATTATAATTGATTGTACTTACCTTGGAACAATGGTTTCGAAGTGAAATTTTTATCAGTCAGGTCACTACTAAATATGGACATGTTTTTGTTACTTGGGTCGCTAAAATACATCGTTCGTGTAATATCATCATAAGCCACCCCCCATAGGGCCACAGCATCCGCCAATTTTGCTTGCCCGATCAACGTTCGATTTTGGGCGAAAAATTCGACTTCACGCCCTATCACTACCGCCAAATCTGCAAAGAAATGCAAGCATATTTAAATGCACACAGAAAACAGCATCCACGACGCCTTTATCATTATCTTTCAAATGAGGCCAATGCGTAGAAATTCTCCATTCAAATCCTAAATAAAAAGTTGATATTAAACATTCATTCCTATCGCGTACAAACGAATTGCTATTATTCTTACTCTTTTTTCTCGAAGTTCGCGAAGTAAATTTATTTCTCTCAAGACATACGAATGGCATTCGACACGATCTCCCGAACCAAAGATAGTTTGGTACATTGCATTAACGCGTCGCGTATTTACAGTAAGATATGGTTTAATTAAGGCCGATTAACTTGTACTCGTCTGTCGGCGTACAAGTTGTTGTTGGCGAACTATTTTTCATAAATATAAAATGGTCATTTTTAACAAAGAAGAAAATTCAAATAGGGAAACAAACAGAACAAATCGTATGTAGAAATGAAAGAAGATAGGCAAACCTCGTGGTTTTGTAATCGAAATTCAAGCAATCAGCAAGATTTATGCGGGAGCCTGGCTCACGAACGCGAAAACGTCGAGCAAAGACGATTCGAAGTTTACATTATCTTGGGTTGTCGAGTTCACTTTGATATCGCCTACTAAAATTAAAAACTGTATTATTAACTGCGTTGGGATTATATTTGATAAAAGGTTTATTGCTTAAAGTGTGCGTATAATGTATAACAAATTAATATACAATCCTCTCCATGCAACGGTTCGCCGCATATTTTTAGCGTCGACTGTGAACTCACACACACACTCCTCCATGTCCAAAAACAGTGATGGTACAACAATATTGACATTACAATTGTATTCATTTTTTAATTACACTTTCTGTATATTCTCTTTAAAGTAACAAGTTAAATATCTCTGAAACTTCCTTCTCGAATTCCTACATATGTATTCAAATTGTAACCGGAACAGCTTCTTAAAGTTGCAATAAAAAGAAGCTTCGACATTTTTAACCTTGAATAAACTTCATAAATATTTTATTATGATTGGAAAATGCGTACATTGACAATCCCCTTTGCTTTACTACAATGTTATATTCCTTTCGCTGAAGAAATTATGAGTCACTGTAATCGCGCTTGTTTCCGAATTACGTGTGTTTTACCATGCGCGCGCAAACGCTATTTAAAAAGTGCGCATCGAAAGTTGGCGCCAGATAACATAATCCTAATACAATGTATTTCGAAAATGAGCCTTCTAATCAAAGTATTTTATCAACCTTTCTGCTTCCCTTTATCATGAGCGATATTCATCCATTGATTTCCCTTATATCTTATATCCTTTCTACTATTACAATTTATTTACACTATTTTATTATTACTCGGTGCTTAAACGAATCGCGCAGTTTTAGTAGGGCGACACATAAATGGTCAATCGAAATAAAAAAAGAACATTACTCAACAATATCTATTGAACAGTGATTAATACCTGTAAGACAAGATCGATTATATCATTACTAGCATCTATAATTTTTGGCAATGTCATAAGAGTACGAGTGCTGATATGTACGGATGGAAAAAAATGATACGTACCTAATCTAGATATAACGCGAAACAATTGCTATTACATGAAATGAAATGTTAACCGAAAATAATACACGATATGAATTTTCGCTTGTTCGATAATACTTGCAAGATCATCGAAATAAACTGGACGGAAAATCTTTAATTAAATATTATTCCCCGTATTTTCTTGAACCGAAATATTATCATTCAATATTTTTCATATTTTGTCACGAACATTTTCAACACGTCGTTAAATCGCGATCGACTGAATAAATAAATTATAAATAACACGGTAATACGACAAAATATCCGGGAAATAAGGAGATCGATTAAGAGTTATCTAATAAGAGTCAACGACGATAAATCGGATCGAATGTCGAAGATCACCGAATTTTTTTCTCTTTTTTTTTATCCAACGATTGACCTGGCCAGGAGGAAATGGAAATGCGCAATGAGTTCGTGTATCGTGGAATAAATTGCTGATGTTTTCGCAACATGTACATGTGTGCCCGTGTGCACGTATCCAGGAATATGTTAAGTAACGCATGTTCATTGAAATAGTGTTCCGCTGACGGAATCGTAGGCTCTAGAAAGGAGACTTTGTTTATGCAAAATCGTCAATGTTGATAGTAGACGGTATATATGTATGTTTTTGTCAAGTGTTCTTTTCATTTTTAACTGTTTACGGGATATTATAAAATCTGCTGTACTAAAAACAGTCGAACATGTTTGTTGAAGATTTTGTTTTGTCTCTTTTCAACGTGTTGTGCATGAATGGTAATCATTTTTTTTGTTTTACGCTTGTAATACATGGGTAAATGAATATTCAATGGTATAATAAAGTTGGTAATTACAATGGCTATAGAGTCTGTACAATAAGAATCGTATTAATGTGGGCATTGTGGTGGATATTAAAGGAAATTAAGGAAATCAATTTTAACAAGCAAATCGATTATTTAATAAATATCCAACGGATCGACGATTAACTTTTAGTACACCTTTAATTAATTAATCTTTAAATAATCAATTGATGTACCATTCCACTTAACTCCAGTGTTAAATACGACGATTAACTTATTATTAACGGTGCTGGCACTACCTTTTTTATTTCCGCATGTATCCTGAATGTAGGATAACCGTTATTCTCTACCAAAAACCTTATTCCTTTCGAATGACAGGACGAAACGGATACGCGAGTATTACTTTCTTAATTCCTCAAATATTCCCCAACTATTGTAATAACTTCGTTAACCTTTATTTTAATATAATGACTCCAATGTTGTATGCAATTAAAAATTCTTATCAATATCATATTTTTCTTCTGAGCGGCCTCGTTGTTCCATTATATATCATGCGTGTAATTAACACCAATACAAATAAAACATTCATCGTAATTTTCTTATCGGGCTGCACGTTACTCGAGACCGATCCGATTGAAACGCGTCTCGCGGTGGAAAGAAGTACAAAAACGAAAACGAGCAACATAAAATTACAATAGAAAGCGAAAAATGATATACAAAGCTGACTCATCTTTCGCGATTATTATTCCAGGTTTCAAATTTTCCTGGAGAACTATCAACAGCTGGTCTTGCATTACGCTGTGTCGCCTACTTTGCCGTCTTGAATTTCCCGCTCTTAACAAACGCAACGTAAGAAAATTATCTATTCTTTTCTTCGCGCGTCGAAACGCTCTTGTCATGCTTATTTGCAATAAGAAATTTCGCGTGTGAAACTGATTAGTCAAATGGAAATTCATAGAGTGAAAAATCGCGCTGATATATTATCGCCCTCGTGCAAGTCGTCGAAGACCAACATCGATACGCTTTATATAATCGTACTGAATGTACGTGCGATGTAGCTTAATGCAAGGCAAATATCTTAAAAGACCCAAAACGTTCTCCACATTTTTTAGTAGATCAAACGAAACGATGAAGTATTAATTTCGCTTGTTACGTAATCCGTAATATTGCTCTTGTTATCTCTAACCGCGTAATTAAAACGTTCAGCGCGTAATTGGTCGCGGTATTGAGTCCAGCGGTATTAATAGTACGGTGGGCATAATTTCTCCGCACGTGTACCCGTGAAAAGCGTGTGGCGATTTGGACGAAACCGATTGACGATCGTCTGCCGCACGTACATTCGTGTGACATGATTTTGCGAGACCGGTCGTTATTTTTACACTCCCGTGCCACGCGGGTTTCTTCCGATGCATGGCAAGTCGGCACGACGGGCTCATATACATGTACACGCGTTTGCATGTGTCACACATGGATAGGTCACGAGGGACTATGCAAAGAAATCCCGGTGTATAATCCCCCTTTCTCTCTCTATGATGAACGCGTGATTTACGATTTCACGGGTAACATGTTGTGCGTCAAAGAGCATTATCGAGCTCGATTAATTGACACACGAATTCTGCGTGCATTGACTAGTCGTATTTTATGGTAAAAACGTTGACCATTTGGTTGCACACTGACTCTCGTGTACGTGCACGCATATGCAAACGCGACGTGCACGATTTGACATTCATTACGTAAACAGGTATAAGGACAAGTCGGTGCACGGGCTCGTTACTGTATCATTAAGAATCGCAAGGGTGCCGGGCACCGTGTCAATCGAAAGGAAAGATCGGTTTCATTCAGCTTTGCGTCGTGTTTCAACTATTCTGTATGGTAAAACAGTACGAGAGAAGTGGCGTACGTGACCAGCGAGACCGCGTGAATGGAGACAGCGCTCGCGCGACCCGCAACGCGGTAGTACCAATACCTCGTGTATTTGGTGAAATCGCTGTTACTACGGTATTTCGTCACATAAAAGAGGATGTACATGGATTACTGTACTCACCCCAGGATCTGGCGTGCGTGTTAACCGCGAGAATTCCTAGTATTATCGTGAATGCGAGGGCCAAACATTTACGGGATGTCATGGTGTCCGTTCATTTGTCAGCCGCTGTATCAGCTTGAAATATATTCTTGATACACAGGCGACGACGGATAAAGACGTATAGATACACCACAGTCCTAATTACTCTCTGTTTCTTTCACTGAGACAAGGGACGAGCGTTATAAACCATCCTTAGGCTGTGGCGGCTCTGCGCGAACTGAGAGCTCGTGACTTTCGATAGGAAGGTAAAGAAGGGAGAGGGCAATGGCGTGGCAACGGGAGTTTACCTAAGGTGCGGGTAGTACTTTTGCACGTCGTGATGAATGTTCTTCAAGTTATTGTGTCAACGTTGAAGAAAATGTTTGTACGAATATGCTTATCGATAAGATTATATATGGTCTTTTATGTTATTTAGCTTGCAAATTAGAATGTATTCATATTTCGGGTTTTCCCGAAATTTCCAATAACACCCGCACTTGTTTAAAAACGTTTTATATTCATTTCATTTAATAGCGGTTGCGCAGCATTTAAGGCTTCAGGTTTTTGTCAAATAAATGGATATCTTACGAAAATTGTTAAATTGTGTTTTAGCAGCAGCGCTTAGATAATTTATAGCTTTCATTTGAAAATGTAAATATTATTTGAATTTATTCTACATATTCTACATATTATTAATTATGTCACATTGTAGCAAATAAAGAAACTTAAGATAATTTAACAATCAAGAATAACAAATCATAATTTTAACTGAACACAAATTACTTACTAAACAATTCATACGGATTTTCGAAAGAAAGGTTCATTTTTACCGCGAGTACTTACTGTGCCATCTATAGATAGCGAGATGCAACTAAAGGTGCACATAATTTAGAGTACAAACCTGTCTTGCCTACATTTTCTTTATGCCACACTATAAATGTTTCCGGGACATTTGTACTTGTTTTTCCGTTTTCATAAAAATAATGCAAAATTAATAATGCCAATGCAACTCTATATCATTACATATTTTCTATCTCTAGCTTTATGTTACCTCGCAGTGATGATCAAAGAAACAATGAAACAAACAATTTTTTGATGCTCTCATTATACGTTGAACCAACAACTTTCAACCATATAGCAATCAAAATGCAATACCCATTAATTCGATTACAAAGAAATCATTCCTTATTGCACATCTCATTCCATACTTTTCTCGCAATAATAAGAACGCAGCCGCAAGTACATAAGCAACACCAACGCTTTTGATATTATAGTCTTAATTACACCACCCTAATGGGGTGTGCGGTGGAAAATTAAAGTGCCCGTTGTCCATACATCGAGTACAGCCGTGCAATAAAAACCAGTACGACCCCCATAAAATTCTACCTCCTTGCGGAACAAAAGGGAAAACGCCGCAATAAAGTTTCCAGTCTTCGACTGGCGAAATCAGCATGGGTGCAGTGTCCATAGAAAATCCCAGAACTAACGGAAAAGCGCGCGCGAAACGGGAAAAGTTCTCCGTGGCCCCGGAGCGACGACGCCACGTACTAGATGGCTGGACGGTATATTATTGATCAATAAGAGAGGCTAACATGGGTGATCCGTGCCGGCACAGGCAGCTGTTACTTCCTTCGTATTTTTACTGTACGCGCGTGTATCGCGGCAAGCCGATTTCGATAAAGTGCCCACACGGTCTCGGTTTTCCTTCGGCCGACTTGGACAAAGTGAGTGCGTGCCGCGGGACAAGAGGAAGTAGTACCGACCGTACGTGAAACGCACCAATCTAATACTTCCGTGGAAATACGCGAATCAAGGGAGACAGAGGGAGTAACGGAAAAGTGACGGCCAGCCAGGATAGCCAAAGTGGCACGAGTCGGGCTGCGGGGGCAAAAGGGAACAAGAGTGGGAGAATAAGGACAGCGATAGAGTGTAAAAGTGTGAAAAAGAGAGGAAGGGAGAGGTATAGAGGCGAACGAGTGGATGGGCAAAGGAAAGAACGCGGCAGAAAGGGGAATCGCAGAAACAGAGGGAGGAAGAGACGTGTAATCGACATGTGCCTGTGTTGAGAATTTTATCCACGATAGTGCGGCGGCCGAGGCGAGGGTGCGCCGAGAGAGAAGATCGGTAACACTCTCTTCTCCTATATCCGATACTCTCTCGTTGCCTACACGGGACTATCGATGCAGACCTTACGGAAGAAAAACAGTCCGTGCAAGTGTAAGTAAAAAAAAAAAAAAGAAAAGATAAAGAACTACCCCCGTAACGAAGTCGCATGATATTTGAGTGGATATCATTTAAATGGTGCGGTACCGATGCTGTCTTGTGTATGTACGGTGTGTGTACGTTGTGTGGTACGAATCGAAGAGTTAATATGTGACTGTGAGGGAGAGGTCTGGAATGTTTCGTGGTATCTTTGACATTATTGGAGGAATTGCGTTGCTATATCACCCTGCAGATCGGTCAGAGGGTGAATTCGGAATATGGCTTCCCCTCCTTAAGTTATAGTTCGATTCGAGCTACGCAGATTAATTTAATACGTGACTGTTCGATGGTATATGACATTAGTGCGTGTCGCGCATTGTTCTAAGGAAACTGTTATGGAAAATCGACTCTATGTTGGAAACGGCAATGTTAATATCGTAATTTTCGCGCGAGCTTTTGTTGCAGTTTTATATTATCGACTGGGTTAATCCAGTTTGTTGACGGTCTTGGTAGTACACGTTATGGCTGGTAGGTGGAAGCATAGTCTACTTTGTGGTGCTTAAATTAAAGCCATACTACTTAATCTGTAGAACTTTTACTATCCACTATGATTTACTTATATATATATTAATAATTGCAAAATGGGCTTTATATATTTATTTACTGGAGTCTTCAGTTTTAATGTAAATGAGTCTGTGGACTCAGCTTTTGAAAGAAAATGTGTGAAATAATACCCTAAAATAATGAACAAACACTGAACCCTTATTAGAATGTCAAGTGCAGGCACAACAGTTTTCCATTTCTGAAATTTAATGAAACGTCGTACAGCATTGCTGCTATTCTGTTGCATATATGTATAATAAATTATACAGCTTTTACAGTCAATTTTGCACGTACTCCGTGCGTAACAATAAAAGTATATAAGTAGTATAGGTCTATAAATTAATGTTCCTCGAAGTAAAGCGTCTCTTGTTTGGCTGCGCCTAACAATGGGCAACCGATAACGAGGAATTTTGCAGATGACAATAAAAGCGAAACACTGCTACTTCAATTAATAATTGTGCCACTCGAAAAGTAATATTACAGGCTTAAATAAACACCGAACTAATGAAGCACATAACGAATTCATCGTTTTAAATAAATATCCCATAACTATAATACAATATCTTTTTATCTATTATTTACATTTCAATATATTAAATATATATGTAAACATCACAATCTTCATGTTCTATGCACTCGTTGCACACTCGCCTCGCCCAAATCTATCCAATTACAAGAAATAAGAAGCACCCCAACAAAATTTCGTCTCTTCACGCTACTTTCACTACTTTACTACATCTTATCGATCCATTGTTTCCTCGTTTCCGATACACCCTGCGTACAATACGTATTTATAGTTGTGACAATGTTAGGCGAACGCGGGCACCGTTTGACAACGAGGAGAACGAGGAGAACGGGGTCGTAAAAAGGTGACCGTGAAAAAAAAGAATGGAGGGAAGGGCACGAATTGGTTATCCGGATAGAGTCTCGAGTATCGACAGTTGGCGTTCTCCACTTGAGGCGCAAGAGTACGTTCAAACAAATGCACCGGTGTTCTCGTGGCCATTAGAATCGCGAGGGGTTGTCGGAAGTGTGCGTTAAAGAAGCTCGTGCCGAGGGGTTGCAGGGTGATTTCGATAAATTGTCTGTGGAAAGGCAAAACGCGAAGCTACGAGTACCAGAGATTAAGACTCGCCGAGGGGAGTGTGTGCACGAGCTTCTGATGATTTGTGCAGAGAATTTTCGTCGGGGGTGGGGAAGGGTTGCAAGGTGGATACTGACGGTGCAAGTGCGCAGGGGGTTGTAAAATTTAATTAACTGTTTGATAGAGCGATGAAAAGGACGGAGGACGGAAAAAGTAGCATGGGAGTAAAGAATAATTAAATTTGGAGAAATAATATTAAATAAATATTGTTCGAGAACGAACATTTTTTCTCATCTGATTCGACACCACAAGATGCCTTGTCTGGTATTTAAATTAATTATCACCGATTCGTTTCCGAATTCATCACAACTAATATGCATCTCAGTCTGTACAAGATCAATCTTCCACGAGATAGACAACGAATTTGGCGGTGACTAACAAAGTAACGCGAAATCTGTCGCTGTGGGTGCTCGGTTTAATGCCCCCGCATGAGGTCTTATTCAAACCGGGACCGTGTCGCGACTCGTTCCACGTGAACATATCGAATTATCGAATTCGACGCTGCAGGGGTTCGAAACGATCCGTCGACGATGGTTTCAAACCTCTTGAATCTCGTATCGGTCGATTGCGCGATCACATTCGCCTGGCGAAAGCGTAAAACGAGAATTCTTTCAAGGGTACTTCGCATAAGCAATTTATTTCTCTTTCCTGTTGCCCCGTTCCCTATTTCTACGAGAAACAATCCAATCTCACCCCTCCCTTTTTGTTTTATTTCACTCCTTTCACATGGGGATGCAAATAATAGAAATGTCATTCTATTATTAATATATTCCTCGCGAGGAACTGTGTTTCAACGTGTGATACGGTATTTCGTTTAATTATTTGCTGTATTTAATAATTATTTGTTTTGCAGTCAAGAACGAACCAACCCGATTTCTTGGGGAGGGTGTATCGTTCAAGGCGAAGCTGATTGGCATATTGGAAGTATCGGAAGCACGAGGGGACCGGATGTGCCAAGCAGCTTTGGCGGATCTGAAAATGGCGATTCGTGCTGCCGGTGAACATAAACAACGAATCGCCGTTCAGGTCAGCATCGATGGATTACGCTTGCGGGACGAAAAGACCGGGGTAATGATACCAATAAATTCAAACTATTCTACATTTTGTAATACGGTTTTTCAAATATTAATTGTATGCAGGATGAAAGTTACCATTTATTAGATATCGGAATTATGAGAAAACAATTTTCTTTGCCTTATACTCGTCTTGGTGAATTGAAGAAAAATTGATCATTATTCCAATTGAAATTTATCATGCATCATTATTTTGGAATGTTTCAGGACTGTCTGCATCATCATCCTGTGCATAAAATATCGTTTATCGCTCAGGATATGAGCGATTCGAGAGCTTTCGGCTATATTTTTGGCTCGCCAGACAGTGGACATCGGTTCTTTGGCATCAAAACCGACAAAGCAGCGAGCCAAGTAAGATTTATACAGTTCTCCAATTCGTTGCAATAGCATATATTAATTGTCTCAATTATAGATATAATATTTGTTGCTTTTCACATTTCCGTAATAAATAGATAACTTAAATTACATTCATTTTCTATTTTCTATTCGAACGACAATACCTTAATTATTTATCGTCAACGAAACAAAATTATCAAACAATTTCCCACAATCCTCACATAAAATTCTACAATGAAAGATCTGAATCAAGAACAATGGAAACTGCCACGATCGAACTACTCTCACAATTTTTGCTGCCAGGTGTATCAATTTAAGCATTGAAATGAAATACAATTAATAGAAGATACCAATAATTAGATGCCACGTCGTATATCGGATCAAAAAAAAAAATTCGTTTACTCTCGAATCGATAAAACGCGAGAGGCGGTAAACGGGCGAGCAGAAGGGCATTACGTGTCGTCGGCAGTGCGGATATTGCTTTTGAGAAACAACAAAAGAACAAGCTTGTGCACGATGATTCGATAGAAGAGCCGTTCGTGTGCGGGTAGGATCCTTAAACGTGGCCAGAGTTCGGTCATTTATCGAATCGCTTTGCCGAGGCAAGGGGGTCTAAAATGATATTTGTCCAATCCGGAGGAGCAATATCGAACCCGGTAGCTCGGTAATTCCGCAGGGGTATGTAAATAATTGCATTATACGATTCAGCCTACCACCCCAACGATACGCCACGGGAGATTGTTGTTCGATTATACGCCGTTCCCTTTGTACTCGTTCAAAGAGATTTTCTTCGTTTTCGTCTCCCTTTTGCTTCTCATTGTTCTTTTATTTATTTTTTCAAAGTCACTTTTCATCGCGATAGTACGTGGCTTCAGGAACGTATGCGCATGGTGCTCCGTTTAACCGAAAACGGTGGAACATCTCGCGAGAAATTAAAGTTAACGAGAAAATGTTCTCAATGCGAAACAGAGGATTGAGATAAATTGTCACTGATTGAAATATATGTACTTTATTATCTAACTGGGCGGCGTTGATTTTGATTTTATTGCAGGTGGTAATCGCGATGCGAGACCTGTTCCAAGTGGTGTTCGAATTGAAAAAGAAGGAGATCGAGCTGACGAAGCAGCACTGGGAGCAGAATGCCATAAATGTTGTTAAATATCATACCAGTGGCATTTTCGTTGAGCCAACTCCCGATACTAAAGTAATAATAAATCACGCCCCCGGTTTTCATTCATTCCGCATTGTAGCCGTTTATCGAAACGAAATATTAAAAATATTTGATTTTCTGTTCGCAACAGGGCGCAGCAGAATCAGAAAACTCTCTTCATCGCGTAAGAAACACGAATTCAGAAGTAGACAAAGCAGTTGATAAACGAAACGAGTCCCAAAGTGGCGTAATCGCGGATCTGTTAGATTTACAATTCGAATTAAACTCTTTGCAGCAAGGAATCCATCATATGGACAAAATTACCCCCGAAAATCCGGCGTCCTCCACTGACGATATTTTTGAAGCCGATCCATTCGGAGATTCATTTGCAAATATGAAGGTGCAGTCAAATTAAATAATTTTAATATTTAAAAATTCATTGATTCTATATCCGTAGCACATCCATTAACAGTATATATAATATTAATAATATAAAACGACAGTGACTAAATCTGTCCGTGTATTATATATTATATGTATATTACATATCGTCATTAATTACCTTTATTATTACAATTCATGCCATTCCGTCATATTATTTATTCATATGGAAATACAATCACAGCTGGAGGACACAGTCCGACCAATTCTACCACCACCCCCATCATCTTCCAAAAGGGGCCACCTAGAGCGACAGCAAACCGTTCCAGGCGCCCAAGCATCGATCACATCGAGCCCAGCGACCACTTTAACGAGTAAAACACCACCGCTTCAAGATTCCATTCAGTGGTTCGACAAGGAAACCGAAAACCTCTTCAGCGACAGCGAGCTCTCGAGCTCCGCCAAAAATACGCCGGTCAAAAAGGAAACGGAAGAGGTGAATATTAATATCTATATTACATTACGAGTAAACTGTGTTAATTCGAATTAAATGTTAAATCCTGAGTGACAATTATGGTGACGATTAGTTTTCAATGATTTCTAACAAAATTAAGTTACCTTGAACATTGTATAAAATGAACATTAACATTTAAAGTCTCAAGACATTACGAACTTCCATCACTTTCATCGCTGGAACATGCAATTTTAAATGAAAATAATGATCCCAGCTTGAATTGACCAAACACTAAAATAACTCGATGTATTGTATTGTCTAATTGCCAATGTTATTTCGTCATTATTGCAGCCACAAATAGACGTCTTCACAGAGCTGGATCCCCTAGGAACCGGTCTAATTAAACCATACATAGACAAGAAGGACTTCTTCCAACACCTGAAGAACCCACCTAAGAAAGTTCTAAAGGACTTGGTCTCCACCAGCACGGCCGACAATTTCCCGACGAACTTCACAACCCTCTCAGAATCCGTTGAATCCCCAGCAAAAACTCGCAACGATTTAATCACGAAGGACAATAACTTTGACGATAATAATTTCGCAAATTTCGACCGATTCGATGAGGACGAGGTCGTTCAGTCGATGTACGCGCGTTCCGACTCGTCCAAAAGAACAGAAGGAACGCCTAGATCGGCTCACCATCAACCGCTCTCCGTTTCCCTGCCTCCGGAGGATTCTGCCACTACAAAAGTTCCCTCTTCGGCGGCTGCCCCCGCCTCTGCCACCGTTTCAATACTGAACCGAATGGAAAAAGATTCTGCAGAGCCTACCCATGGTCTGGTTAAACTTCCCAGTCCCATCAAGTCTACGCGAAAGAAGGAATTCGATATAGATATATCCTCCAGCAAAACTCAATCCATGGACAAACAATTTCCGGTGGATTTTTCCGCGTCGAACGACTCGCCGGCCTCTCCACTCAAATCCTGTTCTTCTGACGCGAATTCCAGATTGTCCAGTTCATCGGCCGAGTTGGAATTCGCACCGGAGCCACCTCCGCGAGGTGTTTCCAATATATTAATCAATCCACCACCTCTGCCTCCGAAGAAGCAAGGTGTTAGAGGCGCAGCTAAGCCACCACCAAGGCCGCCGCACAACGACAACTACTTCCACTACGATTTCCCTGAACGGGAACCGATCGCAGCCAAAGACAGGAGCAAGAGTCCTTCGAAGGAAGTGAAGAGCCAATTCGACGACAACTTCAGCCCGCCGCTCCAGTTGAATAGTAAAACCGACTTAATTGGTTCGATGACCACGTCGACTTTCGAGGATTCGTTCAGTTCCATGGTGCCTACTACAAACTTGTCCACGTTTTTCACGTCCACGAACACCTCTGCCGGGCCTAAGAAGGCCAAGCCCTCGCTGGACATCACTTTGAGCCAATTAACGTCTGCCAATTTGGATGAACTGGCTAACAGTTTGGGCATGACTGTTCAAGAGTTGACTAGTCTAACGCTTCAACAATTAACCGAATGTCTAGCTACGTTGTCCACTAGAGAGATCGCTGTTAATGATACGGAGGAAACCGTTGCCGTTAGGCAGGAACAGGTTGGCGTTGGACAATTGCAAACTGCATCGAATGTGGCTTCAACGAAGACTTTCAACGAGTCTCAAGCTTTCGTTAGTTCTGGTACTGAATTGGAGGCCAAACAGGATAGCACGTACGATAAATACGCAGTGTTTAGGGAACTGTTGGAACTGGAGCTGATTGAGAGGAATGAGGAAAATGCAATGAAGGATGTCGTTGAGGAAGAGACATCTTCTGTGAGTAAAGAGGAGTTCGAGATAATTGGACAACAGCAAGAGAACAGCGACGATAGTAGATCGGAGACTCTGGCTTCTTTAGTAAATTTGACTGTGAAACTGCCGCCCAGTAACGAGGACTTGACCAAAGAGGAACCAACGAATGATATTCTCGACGATACAATTGGCAGCACTTCGAACTTGACGTTCGAGAGCGGTCAGACAATAGAACCAGAAATGGCGATGGAGTCGACGATAGAAGCCGAAGGAACAGCTGACTGCTTGACGAAACAGGTTAACGCGGGCACTGAAGAAGACATGTACAGATCGAAGTTCATAGCAGAGGTGGACGAAAAAATTGAAGAGATGGAAGCTCGTGAAAAGCTCGGCGATTTCAACGAAGAGTCTGAGAAGAAGCAAACAGAACCGACCGCGGAGGAGACGAACAGTTCTCTAGTAATCGATAAAGTCGAGGTGAAGTCTTCGATATCGACATCCAGCGACAAGTACGCTGCCCTACGTGAAATTATAGGCGAACCAGTGCCACCAGTGAAACAGCCCGACGAGGATACCTCAAGCTCCGCTAGAATGTCCCCGAATATTATCCAATCAAAGATATCCGCAGAAGTGGAACTGTTGAATCTATTTTCCGACACTCCTCCTTCATCTAGTCCCAAAACGCAACGAGAGGAAGAAAATAAGTCAATGGGCCTGGATATTTTCGAAAAGATCGAGATGCTGAGCACCGGCGATCATGCCGCAAGAAAGATCAAGTCTCTGATCCCGGAAGACGTCCTCTATCCGTTCACGGAATTGAAACAAGAGAGAGAAGAAAGCAAAGACGATGGAAACTGGGCGAAATTCGACTCCGGCCTTTTCGTGCCAGACAGACCGCCCTGCGACGTTCCACATTCGAGCAGCGGCACTTCACCTTGGTCTCCGGATGGCAAGGAGTTCCACAAAGAGGCATCTTTCAAAGGCAGCGTTTACAGGCAGTCGGGGGACAGTGACAACGAATGGAAGGACGAGGAAGAAAGCGAGGACAGCAATGGCAGAATACGAGACGGTAGATTCTGGTGCACCCGTCATCCCAGATTCGACGTTCCATTTGATGCCAACAGCTTCTACGAAGAAACAAATGGCGGACCAGCCAATAAAAGGGACAGAAGCTTTCGTGATAGAATGCCGGAAAAATCCAGAGAGGCTGCCTGGTTTAAGAACTCTGGCCACAGACCTAGGGATCCATCTCCGTGGCACGACGAGGGCCAATGGAAGAAGGAGGCAAAGAGGTATCCCCACAGGAAAATGACGTACAAAGATGAGGAGGAACAGTACGAGGGTCATTGGAAGTGCAGGCCGAAGCCTCAGCGTTGGAACTGGCCACACGAGCACGGTCCGTTCTACGACGAAGAAAGGAAACGGAAAATGATGCTGTGGAAGGAGGGAAGGTTCGGTAGCCAAGAGAGTATGGGCTACGACGACGAAGACAGATGGTCTAGAAGAAAGTACGAGAGGAGAAGATGGGAGGAAGATGCTAGATTTTGGAACAGAAGGACAGCTGGTCCGCCGGAGTCCGATTATCCCAGTAGAGAGAATTATTATTATTATAGAGAAGGCAGGGAACGTCCGCATGATTATCCTTCGGGCTGGGACGAGGAGTACGGGTCGGACAGACCTGGCGACGATTCTCCAAGGTACAACCAGTCTGGCAGAAAGAGACACTGGCCCAAAAGACCGAACAGTGCCAATGAGGGACGCAACGCTGATATGGCTTACACTGAGTCCAGAGGAAACTTCGGGACGTCCAGATCGGAGTGCAGCGACAACGACTCCGACCCATACACGAGATCCTCGCAGAGGTCTAGGAGTCGTGAGAACTACTGGGGCAGCGATCAGGAGTACGACAGCTGGGCAGAGAGGCCGTACTGGTCAGAGGGGCCGGACGCTAAGAGCGAAAGTCTTCACAGGAAGAGAATATCCAGGCACAAACCTAGGACAACACACGCGAAGACTCAGAGTCCGTTCGAGGACGATTTTGCGCAGAGCGTGGAGGACGTTGATCCTTCTGCTGCTGAATCAATTGCCACGGTGGATTCCCGCATCAGATCCGACACGAACGAACAGAAACCTACGCCACTTAGCCCCTCTTTTAATAATAGATACGTTAAGACACCGAGGCGGGGTATGCAGATGGAGGACATTTATGGCAAAAGGTCTAGCTACTTCGAGGATGACTTAACACCTACAGCTAGCGGGATGAGCGACACCTCTGATAGACAACGATTGTCTTCGGAATTGAAAACGACACCGGAGGAAATGCCCTGCGACGTTAAGGAACCCCCTCTGACTCATCAGACAGCTGACGGGTTCGCTTCTGAGGACAGTGGACGCGATTCGTTTTTCAACGGGGATCTGAGATACGACGACGACGCGTTCGCATTTAAATCGGAGTTGGAGGACAACGTCGGGGAGCATAGGGCTACGACATTGCCTCTGAAGAATCACGGTAGACAGGGGAAATATGCTGGCGGGAGTAATAATAATAATAATAAATCTAGGAACGACCAGTATATCAGGAAGTCTGAGTCGGTGAATATATTCGCCAGGGAGAATGATCCTTTCGATGATGATGATTTCTTTAATTGATACAGTATCCAGGGTACGTGAGGCCAGGGTGGAAATGGTGCTGGACATTTTCCGCGTGTTTCAGGTGAAAGTTTTTTTGGAGACTGATGGTGGTAGAGGGGGTGGAGGATTCGAAGAGGCGCGTCTACTTTTTCTGTCCATGAACGTACCAGGCGTTGGTGCCCTCATTGATCGACCGGGAGTCTTTTTTTAGTGCAGTCCTCGAGATAGGATGGACGAATATTTTCTTCCTTTTTTTTTAAATTGGGACTACGGTGGGATAATAAGTATTGGCTGATGAAGATGACTGGGGGACAAATTTTAATATTATTTTATGAAGAAGGGAAACACGTTTACTGGTTGTAAGTGTGAATAATATTAACTGTAGACTATAGGCGAAGATGGATTTCAATGTGCAGGCGCGGTTGAATTGAAAACAAATTTTAATATTGAATAATTCGAAGGTTGCTTTAGTATTTTTTTTGTTTTCTTTTTACGAGATACAAATTTAGGGAGAGTAAAAGAGTGGTATATTTAAGAACTCCGTGAATATTTGGTGGGGGTTTGATTACAGTATATCGTTCCGACTGAAAATTTTCTACGCAAAGAGTAATTATAAACGAAATCCCTTTTTAATTCCCCTGGATTACAATAGCAGTTCTATACAAACATCTTAAATAGAGAAATTTCATTATATTTGTCCTGTAAAAATATTTCCATTGAGAGCGATTAGATAAGAGCACTCGAGAATGCAGAGTTTCACTTGAAAATTATTAATTTAATTAATTATCAATTATCCTCGGGCAGCTGATACTTATGGACATTTTTTTATAGTTATCTTATTTAATTGAATGCGTTAGTATCCTTCGCTGAAGTGAATTAAAATAAGAATGAATAATAGGGTCGTTTATGGTCATCCACGATGATGTCCATTATTGAAGAGAAGGATTCGTCTTTATGCATCGACAGCGAGATATCGATGAGGTACGATTGCTGGAGGTACCGACTGCTAGTCATTGTTTTAATAAATTTGTACATAATGTTATATCGGTGTTAGCGTGAAATTGATTCGTCAATTGGGATATGTGCGTGCAGTTTGTATGGCCAATTGTTTAACGTGATATCGGCGCATACTTTTAATTTCTGGTCAGCGTTTCATCAAGTGTCATTATTAATTATACATTGGTTCAGAAAAAAGTGAAATGTTTGACGAATCTTATGTAAAATAGTAATCACCTATTCGGATTTTTTTCAGACATTTGGAATAATCTATTGTCGGTAATAATAACTTGATTTGTCAATGCATAATAGTAGCGAATTTCTACTTGTACAGGATATTCCATTTAATTTCCATCACTTGAAAGAAATATTTTAACTATTATTAAGACAATATTCGAATAAATATTGTATCTTTCGTTTCGTGTTAAGTGTTTGTGTAATTTTATCGTGAGGAATAGACTGTGCTTTATCATAAAATCGGGTAATTAAAAATAATAAGAGTGGAGAAAATATTTCATGCGAGAAACTTAAGTGGGATATTCTGTATATCTAACTCGTTCTTGAACATTTCACTTCTTTTGCACCTGGATTAACCATGTTCGCGTTTTCCTCGTTTAATATTATACTTTCACGATGCTAGTCATGTTCGACGAGTTAGGGTATTAGAAAACACAGACTTTGAATAGTGGTTACTGCAATTTAATTTATAAGAAATATTCGGATGTCCTAGTCATTCCAATGTGACATAGGAAAATAAAATTTCGAATAGTTTCGACTACAATAGCCTGGATTGTGTAAGCCTGACAAGATTTTATTTAACATTTGCATTATTTAGACGATCGAGGAAACAAAATGTAAATGTGTATGCGTTTTTGAGTGAATCGGTTTTTCATTCGTATATGAAATTGATGATATATTAAATACAAAATAGATTCTATTGTCGATCGAGAACCAAAAGCGAAATGAGACGAAGATATGGAAAACTTCGTCAGTCTAGATAGTTTATAATTATAGTTTATTTATTACCAGTAGAACGAATGTTATGCAATATGGTTTTGGTATTCCATTTTATTTGCCAGCTATTTTTAGCTTGTATATTTACTTCAGTTTCCTGTGCGTAGATAGATGTTGATATTTTGTGATGAATGTATTATTTATTATTTAACGAATTGTTTCATAGCAACAAATTAGTCAGAGTTGTACTGACAATAATAGAATTTCAATGCAGAGACACTCACCGACTGTGAAGTTCTGTTTAATCACTTGCGCATCTTGTAAAGAACTGAATTGTAAACAGAAACGAACGGTTTGAATTAGTTAGACGAGTTCATTATATATGCCAGCTGTGACTTTATAGTTAAATGTGTAATGAATATCGTAATTAACTGGCCCGAAAGATTTTTTCCGTTGCTTCCGTAATATTGTTGCCTAATTAAACGAGGCAACGACAACGTTTACTGGCGACAATTGCGTTCGACACCTTAGATTGCGAAATTTATTTTTAAAGAAATTGTTGGGCGCTTATCATGCTGTTAAAAACACAACTAGCGTATAATACAAGGACTAAACACGACACGAAGAAAAAAATAAAAACTGCGAATATATCTCTAATGTCTTCTATTGCACTCAATTAGTCGAAACACCATTTCAGCCACGAGAGAAAAAAAAAAGGAATATCCGCATTCAGGGAAGCAACCATTCGTACTGAATTTGTTTAATAGTAATCGCAGCTGTGCAATCGTGACCATTGAACAATACATTCAGGGATTACAATTAACGAATTACTAACTAACGAATGAACCTTTTCACGCAGTGAAAAGGTATGAGAGATTTGCTGCGAAAAAAAAAAAGAACCGTGCAGTTTTACAATGAATGTAGCTAATACGTTACACAAAACGATGTTATAAGAAAAAAATACGATAAGGAATTACTTCAAAATTGCAATGGAGTGTAATATTTCTGGCCACCATTTGTAAGTGATTAGCGGAAACGGAAGTCTACGGGGAGAACGGAGCACACGCCATTGAAAAAACACGGTAATCATGAAACGATAAGAAATAAAAAACGATATTTGGACAAAGTGCTATGGACTTGCTGTATTACGATAATACATTGGCGATTTATGTGAGTGCCCTATTATAATCGCGAGAATTGTCATTTTTACTACGATCATATTGCAATACGATCTATTCCGTGCATTATTGTCAGCCTCCCGGTGAACATGAGTCACAGTACCACAGTAAAAACGAAACCGTACGAATAAATTTTCACTTTAAAAATGTTGGAACAGAACTACTTTCTTTTGACAGAAACCTCCTTTATGCTTTTGATCGTTTGCATCCCACTTCTGTTCCATTTTCGCATTACCTTGGCAGTAAGTATTGTACAGTATTATTTTATTATTATTTTTCGGTTAGTTTTATACCTTTATAGATGACATAAAATATATTTTTTTACGATTCAATAAGACAAGATATTGTTTGCATTTATTCACGTTTTATATTGAATCAAGTTCTGATAATTTTGTTTAATCAGAAAAAATATTATGCGTTGATCCTGATCTTAATTTTATTTTATTTCAATACAGAATGCCCGCGGTCGAAGATCGATGAATTAAGTAAATTATTCTCCGTCAATTCCTAAATCTAAAACTCCTACAAAAAAAAGCAAAGAAATCAGACACCGCGTTGAACAAAAATCGTCCGACGGACACAAGCCGCGGTGTTGCAACGCATTCATAAAAGCGAAAACATCTGATATTGCACGATCAAAAATAAAACGAACGAAAAGAGAAAAAAAGCTCATACATTCGAAAAACCAAACGATAAGAACAGAAGAAGAGAATAACAAGAGGAAGGAAACACACGCTATACTAAAGAACAACGTTCCACCCGCGAACTGAATCGATCCCGGCAACGGGAACAGCGTAAACACTGGAAAAACGTGCACGATCGCGAAGACCTCCTCGACGGCGGGGGTGGGTGGGTTCTCTTTGTTGCGATCGTCGGTGGTGGCTGTAGAGGCGCCTCCTCACCCCTATCGCATCGAAACGGGTGGAGATCCCTCGGTTAGCGGTGTTCCCCGTTCCTTGATTTGGCCGAGCACAATGCACAATAAAAGAGCATTAGATCGTCGGCTTTGTCGAGCGGTTGCACGACTTCTCGTAACAATGGCGTGGCCCCCACTCGGCCGGAGCACTCGAAACACCTGGCAAACAAGGAAACAATGCGCACGAGCCGCACTTCGACGGGATTTCGCGCATTTGGGGTGCGCGCATGCTAACAAATTATCACCCCCTCTGCCGTCACTTTTCTCTGGTTTTTTTCCCCACCGTCCTTCTACGCCACCTTCCGCTGTGTGGAAATACCTTTCCTTGGGGCTCGCGATTACGCAGCAAACTCGTGTCAGCTAGGTTTAATGACCGCCACCCACGGACCTGACAGAGATATGGAGCTCTTATTTCCGCCAATGTTTCTAAGCGCATCGAGACGGAGGGCAAACGAAACGAAACGGAACTTTCCGGCGGGCGACGATGGTTGTTTAGGGGTTGTTTTATTATTGTCATTATTGCCGTTGTCGGAGGCGAATTGTTGGTTACAGCAGATGGGGATCGGAGTGAAGGAGTGGTATCGATTTGAATTTTTACTGGGTTCGGGGCATCAACGGTGACGTTGGGGTGGTTTCAAGGGGGTTTTAGGTGTACTGCTGATTCAATTTTCAGATCGTCCAATCGCCGGCGATATTTTATCTGGCAATTTTATTTTCCGTATATCAGAATCGAACGTTGATTCAGTTTTATCAGTTTCGGTTAGCTTATGGTTGGACACGGCCAGTACATATTGGTATTCAGTTTCGTTCATTATCTCGACCGTACTTATTAATAATATTTCGATTTCGTCTTCGTTATTCATTTATTCGACCACCGCCTGTTTTCATTTTTAATACGCAAACGCCGTCACAGTGTTACGTTCGTTAAATGTAATTCTTCCTTTTAATTTAATAACGCGCGTCGTTCGGATTCTCGACACGCGTTCGCAAGAAATTTATTACATAAAAATGGGGAAACGTGTGGAAGTAAACCTTTGACACAATACTAGCCGCTGACCTATCGCTGTGGAACAGCGGTAGGCGACGCAACGAGGGCGAGAAAAAAATGGGGGAAGAAGGAAGAAAATCAACCCGCATGTGCTCGGACGCACTTGAAAACGAAAAGTACTTTTGGACCAAGAGCGATATGGAGGCGGTATACGTCGGAGAACGTGAAGAGTGTACCGAGGGTGCGTGAACTATGAAACTGCACCAGAGCTGTACACGGTCCCCCTTTCGACGAATGTAGCTCTGAAAAGCCACGAGAAATGTTTATAATTGGGATCGTTGGCCCGTTGCGCTCTCTTTCCTCGATACACACACTTGCACAATCGTGAACACACGAACAATGCACCTGTGCGTGTTTCGTGTAACTTTGTTCGCGTGTCACGAGCTTTCATATCTGCAGAATATGTAGAATGTAGCGAATAATTATTTTAATTATGTATTGGATTTTTCGTTTCAAATATATATATCCAATGCTTGGCTTTGCAAATTGTGCGTATTTATTTGTAATGCATTGTAGATACTGCATTAATGCACCTTCCTTTATTTTGTTGGTCTCGGCAGAATATCGGTGACATCTGATATTTAGAAACGATTGACTTCGAACACTGTAATGATTCTTTCTGCATTTCAAAGTTGATTGAGCTTAAAATTGTTCGATGGGTTCTGTGTATTACATGCGAACAATTATTACTACCTGGCGATACTAAACTAATCCTTCTAAGTCAAGGGAAATATAACTAATACCTGTAACTATCATTGTTATACCAATGATGATATTTTAAAGACAAAAATGGCAATTGTTCGGGCACAGTTCTTGCAATGTGATCTATGTACCTTCAAATTAAAAATAACCACCACAAGTTTCGTACAATCACGATTATCAACATTCATATATGGATTCAACAATCTAGAATATAATACTCCCGAAATATTTTCAAAATCTAAAAAGAAATTAAATGCCTGATATTTCCATCATTTCGAATAAAACATAATACCCCCAATTTGCTATACCTCAGTTATATCTTTGCACCGTAGAAAAGGTTCAACTTAAAGCAGGGCGGTCTGCTTTGAAATATTCCGTTTTGCCGCGGCATGTACCACCCTGTCGTTTTTAGTCTCAAGCGACGACATCGTTAGCATCATCGAGGTGAAGCTCGTTTCGCGCGCGCGTGCACACCAAATGGAGGCCTATCAATATTTCATAAGCCTGGTAAAAAAGGGACGAGTGTTTACAGCACGCTAAGCGACGAATCCTCGATCTTGTTCGCCGGTTAGCCGTAAGTATCCTCCCCGTCGGGGGATTTGCATACGATTGAATTTCAAATTTCCCCGCTATTCTCGTAACCGAAGTCTCGAGTATCTTCGCCCAGCCCTCGTGCTTTCGATTCCGCGTGAAATGAAATTGTTATTTAATATAGCGTCGCGTTACTTCTACGCGAACGCACGGTGTTTCGTTTTCGAACAGCGACAGTGGGAAATATTTCCCACGAACGGTACGTTAATATCTATGTTGACGTCAATGGTGCGAACAAAAATAAAGAGAAGCAACCCTCGAGTTCGGTGTAGAAAGAGCAACAGTTATTGCGAAAATAACTTCGCAAAATACGAAACTCCGGCGCGCAATAAATTCCTCGATAACAAACCATCTGGAGGAAACGAAATATATCAAATTCGCCGGACAATTCGCACGATCGAACGGTCGTTTAAATGTCGTGAATCTCGTTTCGCGAAAAATCGCGATGTCGTTCAACCCTCGCGTCGTAGAAACGTGTTCCTGTCTAGAACGTTCTTAACGACCGTCCAAGGAAATTGTATACGAAACACGTGCACTTCCATCTGTGCGAAAAGAACGACACAGGCTATGCTCCCGCGATTACAGTGACACTTACCGTAGGAGAAAACCCGTGGTTCTTTTCGCTGAAAGGAAGCTTCAGTTTGCCGTCTGTGAATCGCGTAGGTAAATGGCTGTTCTCTTTAGACCGCACACGCGAGAACGTTGCGACCAAAAAGATCTGAAAGATCGAGAAAGACGCGAAAAAGAAGCGGAGGAAGGTGGGGAAAAAAAGTGTAGGGGTAAAAGATGCCAGAGGAACGAAGGAAGGAACGAGAGGAGCGAAGAGAAGCTTCTGGAAGGTTATGCAATAGAAAATGGGCAAGGGGGATGAAAGCAGAGGGGGGAAAGAAAGAACGAAGGAGGCTTGTCGCGAAACAGAGAGAGGATCAGAGGCTCGAGAGAGTGGAGTTCTCGAGGTGGTAAGCACGACGAGGTAAAAAGGAACAAGGGGCAGAGAAAAAGGCAGAGAGTTACTGTGCGGGAAAAACGGTGTCTTGGAAAAGGTGCAAAGCCGACAGTATTCTTTGTAGCGGGGATATTCGCCTTCTGTACCCAAGACCTCTCGCACTTCTTTACCTTTTCCATCCCCCTGATTCCATACCTCTATCACTACCACCAGTGAAACCAGCCTTCTTCCCTACCTTTCTCTCCCTCGCCATTTTTTGCCCCTCCTTCGTTTTCTTCTCGCGTTTCGCCATAGTTCTTACTTCCTTCTTCTGCTTCTTCTCACGTTGTTACATGCATGTCACTTCTTTCCACGTTTTTCCATATTCTTCCTTCTTTCGCACTTCCTCTTACGCTGCAACATATCTCTTAATTCGCTCCACGCTTTGATTTCCGCTTCCTTTGCTCGCTCGCCTCCTTCGTCTTCCCTGTAACGATCACAGCGCATCTACTGTACCGTGGAAGGCTGAGTTCTAGTAGTAGTGGCGGCTTACTTCTCCGTCCATGCTGGATCCCTTACTCGACAGCCTCTTCTGCCACGAGATATTTACCAACATCCAAGATGGCGGCATAATCTTGCCGGCTTTTCGTTGAAAGTCGACGAGTCATCCAAAGCAGACCAGTCCCTTTTATGCCCATAAACACTTTCGTCGTGCTCCTTTCACCGACTCCGCCCCGATGTTCACCCCCTCGGTCCCTTTCTTCTCGATGTTCGTCCCTTCTTATTAGTCTCGCAGCCTTCCAACAGCTCCTTCGACTCCTACGATGGTGGTTCTTTTCCTTGGGATCGATCACGACGTGGTTTCTACCGCGCGAATCCTTGCGACATCTGCGCGGTGTAATCCCAGGAATTTTATTGGGATTCGATATTTCCGGGGCGATAGTAGCTTGTCGATTAAGTCTCGCTCTGTTGTCTTGGGTGGAATTATCTTCTTTTTATTATTAATTCGTTTGGGATTTATTATTTAGCATTGAATTCGATAATTAGAACTGAATATTTTTGGCTGCCATGCTCCGCAATTTGGATAAATTTCTGTGACGCTTTTCTAATATCTTTTATATAAATCCTGCGCGACATCGATTTCGAAAAATGCATGATTCCTTCAATCTCTAAAATTCCTTTGAATAGACTTGAACGATACGTAAAACCTTCTAAGCCTGAACACTCTATTTAATTCTATTTCATTTCGTCGAATTTTGATCCTCGATCCGTATAATTAATTAAGCGTACACGTTTCCTAATAACAAAATCGACACTTATTTCCAGACAAATATTAGAGTCCGTACGTACTGAAACAATTGTCGCAAAATACCCTCGCCGTTCCATCGTGGCTAAGAAGTGAAATGAATTCAGCCAACTTACCACTTCCGTCGCCGTCGTATGAATTGTACAAGCAAGAAGGTCAGAGACGAGGGTTGAGAGCGTGCAATAAATCGAAGGGACCGGCCCCGACAGATTTAACGGAAGGAGATCGAGAGGGAAGAAATCAGGAGAGGTAAATACGTGTGGTGAGAGAGAGAGAGTCCATGGATAAGAAGCAATCGAATCGAATAGTGGAACTCGTGGAATCCGCAATCCGTCGCGAAGTGAATGGTGAACGCCTAAGGGTTTCTATGGCATGGTATACCGTCGCCTGTTCCTCTGTCCAACGACCTAACTCAAACCTATCCGGAACTTCAGATTAATGTGGTAATCGCTGAATCAGCAAAAGACACGGCAGGCGACGGTGAAGAGGAAGGGGGGCCCCACTTCGTACCTTACGAGACATTGCTTCTTCGACGAGTGGCCAGGGGAATCTGCGAAGGCTGACGACAAACAACGGAGGTGCGTAAGAAATGGTGGTGAAGTATTCGTCGTCAGATACATTGCGTTTCCCGAATGTATTTATGACTGCGTCGATTGATATCCCGATTTCTCGATCGATCTTATTTCAATCATTTTCGAATTGATATTTCCATCCTTGGACGTCATCGATTGACTTACGCGTTCCCAAACGACACCGTCGTCTTCCGATTATCGCAGCGAAACGACGAATCCGAGCGACGCGCGACGCAACTTTCTTCGTCGAAGCTGCATGTGGAGAAAAAAAAAAGCAGCAATAACAGGATCGTTTTTGCGATGCGACGAAGCCTGCGCGTAAATGTACGCGCGTATGTATGTCGTGCAAATAAATACTATGCTAAGGGAGGCAGGAAGGAAAGAAGGGTTGATGCCTGTGCTAGTCACGGAAGAACCTCGCCGGTACGCGGAGTAAGTGCAATAATACCAGATTATTTGCATCGCAAAGCCGTGCGTATGGGTAAACACAATATTCGCTCTCTGCTCGGCTCTGTGAACCGATAGTGCGCTCAGGTAGATACGCATCCGCTCTATGCTACTCTTCCCTCCTCTCTGTATCTCTGTCACTATCTACTCAACCCTTTCATCCCCTCTGTTTCACTTGCCGAACGTTGATAGTACTGTCCTTCCTTCACCCACTGCACCACCCTTTATTGTGTTCTGTCTATCATTATATCCCCTGAACCCTCTCTCTCTCTCTCTCTTCACCACCCCCACACTCTCTCTTTCTCTTTCGCTCTCTCTCTATCCACCTGATCTTCTGTTTCTCTATCTCCTGTGACTCTGTCTTCATTGCACGCGCTGTGTACCACCGCGGCGTAATACAGATTCTATTTGAGCTGCCTGAGGGAAGTTAACTCGTGATGCGTGCAGCTCGGCTCGCTCTGCTGGCGATACTACGGATCCCATCGTACTCCATTTCGAGGCTGGGAATCCAAGGATCCGACTGGATCACGCGAAACATCCATCTTGGTCACAGATCCCTGTCGATTTACGACGACGGTCCCTTTTTTTCTCACCGATTTCCAATCGCTCGATTTATCATTCATTTGTTCCAACGGGAATAAACCCTCGGACCTCTACTGTCTAGTACTAACAATTGAATAATGCAATCGCCGTATATCCTGTGACAAACGAAACGTTCCTCGAAATAGCGCTGTCATTAAACGAAGCAGCAGGAATGAGAGGCTAATTTTCCTACCGCGAAGTGACACGAAACAGTTGATCAAACACGCATCCGACGATCCACCGGTATCCAAGGTGTAACGCGGCGGCGACGTAAGAGGAAGCCGCCGTCAGGTGAGCCCGGAACATTCGCAAACGAGTATCGATATCCAGAGTCAGGGATGTAGGTTCTATTAGTACGTAACGCCTAGTCCTTTTGTCGTGCCGCTCAAAGCAAAGCAGCCCCCGGAGTGTTACAATTTCGCCCTTCCCCCCAACCCCCGGCCCGCCTCGAAAGTCCCTTTATCTATCCCGCTATTTTCCTAACTCCGGCGTCCCCTCCGGGGCTTTCTCCTCGTTTCGCGGTGACGACAACGATTCCTCTTCTCTCCTGAAGGAGAGAGAGAGAGAGAGGATATGGAGGGAGCGCGACCGGATCCAGCGTGGTGGGATACAGCCACCCCTTCGCAAGGGGTTGAAATGCCCGCCCATTGGTCCGCCCATGTTGGACCAAAAGCAGTCACTTCGAATCAATTCGACCCACGATTTCGCCCCGTAGACGGTCCACCGCTGTGCCTGGCACACTCGCAATCGCGCCTCATAAGCTTCGACCGCATTTCGTACGTCTAACCACGTCGGCAGTGATACATCCGTGGGCTGTGGTCGCGTAGCCAAAGTGTTCAACTGTGGCGGCCCCCCTCCCCTCCCCCTTTCGCGGAATAGATTTGCCGTTTGATCTTTGAACGTCATTTTATCGCACGTGATCCTGTGCGAAAGTGTGTTCGGCTGTTATTCGGTACGTCGGTCGTTTCCTTTTTTCATTTCACTTCTCCCCTTCGATATCGGGTGAATAATTCGTGACGATTAACGAAGATGCCAAGATGACTGTTGATGATAAAATCGAGCGCGTCACTGTGATACGATATCCTTGAGCCACGGAGTAACGGGTAACGGGAGAAAGAGAGAGAGAGAGAGAGTGGACAAAAAAGCTCTCGTTATCGTTGTGGAAACAAACTATTAGCGTCTAAGATAGCATTTCGTCGTAGATCGCGTGTGTGACAGTTGCATCGCGAAAATATGTCGGAGGAGGAACTCTCGTGGCATCTCGTACAGTGATATATACGGATGTGCATGTACGCGCTTTGGTAGAATTCAATTGAATTTCGGGTGAACAGAATTTTTTCTCCCCTGTACGTCGACGTATAACCGTGAGTGAGACAGCACGGAGATATTCCGAGAGAAGCATAGAACGGCAATGAAACGTGCGCAACTTTGTCGTGTCACGCGTGCATCGCATTAAATTACCAGTGAAACGGGAAGAAAGGCGACCGTAAACAGTACGATATAAAGGAAACGTTCGCGAAACGTGAAGCGATCGAGAGGTACCGTACCAACAATCGCACGTGCACGCGGAGTTCATACATATCAATGGTATCGTCGTCAGTGGAACAAGAAAAATACTAATAAACAAGAAGAATAATAGAGCAAGGTACGCGTGTTGAAATGTTCACCGACGAAAAGACAGCTTAATAATGTCACCATCCAATAGTCGCACCTGTGTATAATTTCATACACGTTCGCGCGACACCGTCGCCAAACGAAATAACAAATAACGAAACCCGAGGCGACGATACGTAAAACGTGCACGCGTGACAAATGAATCCTCCCCGGTGAAGATCGAAGGCCGGGCCGAATGAAACAGTCCGCCATGAAGGATATAGGGAACGTGAATGAAACCTCCCTCCCGGCAAACTGAGGTTTCCCGACAAACAACAAAACTCGACGAATGTGCCGATGAAGGGATCACGATGGAACCGCACGGGATGATGATGTCGAACCTGTCTTGCGACGGCTGCGCGGACAGCGACCGCGATTCCGACAGCAGCAGCATGATCGTGGACCCGGTGAGTCTCGACAAGAACGACCTGTCCCCGTCGCAATCGTCGTCGAGCCCCATAATACCCAGTTCGCCAGTACCGCCTTCCACCGCGTCGAGAAACCGCGGCGGGAGTCGCGGCAAGAAGAACTACACCATGATGTCGGCCAACGGCCAGCAGAAGAATAATACGTCGGGCCAGGCGTCATCCTACGGCAACGACAAGATGTCCTCGTCCCTAATCAAACCGCCGTACTCCTACATCGCTCTGATCACCATGGCGATCCTGCAATCACCGCAGAAGAAGCTGACCCTCAGCGGAATCTGCGAATTCATCATGTCACGATTCCCGTACTACCACGACAAATTCCCCGCCTGGCAGAACTCCATTAGACACAACCTGTCCCTGAACGATTGCTTCATAAAGATCCCCAGGGAGCCGGGGAACCCCGGCAAAGGGAACTACTGGACCCTGGACCCGCTTGCCGAGGACATGTTCGACAATGGCAGCTTCCTGAGACGCAGGAAGAGGTACAAGAGGCCCCCGCCGCACTACGTTCTTCGGGATCGAGCGATCATGGCGACCTTCGCTATCTGCGGCGATCGAGGACCCTGTCCAGGTGGCGGCGGCGGTCATCCGGGCGCCCTGACGTACCCCAGTGCGGCGTATCTGTCCCCGCCGCCCGGCTTGCCGTTGCTGGACTTCTCACCGTCTACGTTGGAGGCCCTGAAGCTCGGCGGTTTCCTGGAACCACCGCCGCCATTGTACAAACCGGTGCCGATCACCGCACCGCCGATCAGACAAATCGATCCGGCGCCAACGAGGACTACTACGTTGCCCAGTAGCCATCCGCCGATCGACAAGAAGAGGAACTTCAGTATCGACGCGCTGATAGGGAAACAGGCGGCCAGCGATCAGAATTGCGGCGGGCTGTTGGATCTTAGTCCGTCGGAGCATAGGGAGATCAGGAGTCAGGCGTCCGCGTTCTCGCCCTTGGTTTAGAGGATTTTTATGGGGGTTTTTGGTACGTTCGGATCGTGGTACACCAAGCGGGGACAAATTTGTAATTGTGCCCAATGGACGATGGACTTCGAGGAAGGATAGACTATTTTTGTCGTTTCTCCGGGAGGCAAATGTGGTGTCGCGACATTGGGCTTCTCCTTATGTATTTGAGACAACGACGGATTGGAGGGAATGAATGGAGGCTGTTAATGTGAGGATCGTCATTGGTAAACGGTGACGAGGGAGTTCAGAGGTAAAGGGTGAAACGACGAACGTTTGGAGGAAGAGGATGGTACCAAAGAAGAGGAAACTCGCCCGGAAACCAAAGATTAAAACTACATTATACTTGTGTAAAAAGGGAGTAGGACGTGGAGAGAACGGAGGAGAATTCGAGTAATTTGTAAAAAGGTGTAGTGCAATAGTGTAGTGCTTGGTATAAGGACTAAAGAATATCCCTTTGCCGCGTTGGACGATTTTAAAGGGGCTCTCTCAGACTTTTGATATTTATTCTAATAATTTTAGTATCGCCAATATTGAATGTATAAATAGCGGAAGATTGGAAGAGATTGCCGAAATTATTTACTAGATCGTTTCGTTATTATTTTCAATACTATCAATTGCGCGTACGTTTGCACGTTTAATAATTTCATACAATTCTGTAACATACGAAACGAACAATCGTACCATCGCGGAATATCACAAAATCAAATCGAAATTATCAATCGACAAAATTATTGAGACATGCAAACACGTTGATCGTATTGGAAATTCTAAATTATCGATGATAAATAAATATCGACGCTCTGAGGAGCAGGTCTATCGACGGCACGTCCTAAGAACGATCGGGCTTGATCACTTCATCCCCTAATTTTCATTTTTCTCTGCGTTCTGTTCGTAGCTAGACTGAAGTAGCTTGCGCGTGTTGGCTCGTTTGTAAACGATCGATTAATATCGCCATTGTAAATACACACACCCCGAACAAATCTTTGCTCAGCTTTCTATTGTTTGCAAGAGAGATAGGGAGATAGAGAGAGAAAGGGAAGAAGAACGAATGCGCGAGTGAAAGGGACGGAGAGGATGATGGAGAGCGACAGAGATGGGGGGTCAGCTCTTCTCATCGGATTTAATGTAAAGCTCGGCCGCGTTTTCGGTCAAGTAGACGTTTAGTGTACATAGTGCTGTACGAAACATAGGAAACACGTTCCGCTACGAACATTCGCGTCCTCGTTCGATCGGATCTCCCCAGAAAACGAAAGATGAAAAGATACGTGTCAACGAAAGTGAACCATCGCCTCGGCAAGCCGTTTTATCGGTGCTGTTTTGTTCGAAATTCGGAATTATATTTGCGTGAATTGGAGCGAAATCGAAACGGAACTTTGAGAACCCGCGTCTTATCGAGAGGCATTGATCCGCGGGAAAAGGGAATGGTATTATTTACAATTAATCCCCGCGAAGATACGCAACCATGACGAGAACGTATGGACGAGCGCGCACGCGCTTAAACAAATCGCCAGCGAATTTTCCTCGAATATTCTACGATGACAATTGCGAGATAAGAGTTATTGCACGAGAACGTAACGCACCGTTGAGTTTGTGCAACGAATCAGGCCGAATACACGCATTATGGAGTAATAATAATAGCATTATACTCACACTGGCAAAATTATGAAATTGTTCGAATAATTTTTTTTTTTTAATTTATACTCCTCGCAGATGATTTCTTGTTCGACTTCTGTCAGCTGTTCAGTTTCGTACATTGAAGAGTATGAACGTGTCTGGTGTTGAAATAGATCGATCATACGAGAATAATAATATTTAATAGCATTGCAGAGTAACAACGAATACTTCAAATTATGGCATGAAATTAATAGTTATAAATATCGCAGCAAGATATTCAATTGCAAGACTGTTTATCGTCTTACCAAAGTTTTCGTGTGCACTGTTGCACTTCGCGAATTTTCATTTCAACATCGCACAGCCAATAATATTTTTTTCTACTGAATAAGAATGGTACGTGTGATCCATTCAACGCGCGACACGTTCAGCCAGAGGCAACGAAAATTGTTCGTATTTTCTGCTCGCTTCGAGGCATTGCAAGAAAACGAAATCTGCAGATATTTTCGTTATCATTCACGTTTATACAGTGCTGATTACGCAGGAGATTCTTGCATGTTTCTCGATCGGTGAATAATATTCGCCACGATAACGAAACATATTGTTCTAATGATAGAGCTCGAGGTTCGTTCGGAAAATGGAACCTCTAATGGAACACGAACCAGCTATGAAAGGCTGGAATATTATTGAAAAATAATTCTCCTCGCCCACAAACTCATTGTTACATATGGAAAGAAAGATATATATATATATAAAAAGAAGGATGCTCTTGAATTATTTCCAATCGTTTGAATAGATTTAACTCTCTGTACAATTAACAAACACATTTTGTCATATTTAATATTTTCTATAATTATATACTTAATCAACTGTAATATTTATTTGGAAAGTATTTCATTGGAATTTTTCTTTCAACATAATTATCATTTGTGTGCAAAGTCAAATTCTTTCGATTGTTAACAGTACAGTAATTGAGTTCCACGAGCAGAAATATTCCAACTGGTTTCGTAGATTAATTTCGATCTATGCCAAGAAGGAAGGGTCAAGAGTGCAGGAGAAACAGCGATGCTGAATCGCAGGGACGACGCACAGTGGTCCGAAACCGTAAAAACACGAACTAAATTCATAGCACTGTTATTTACACATTATTCATTACGAATAGAAACACTTTAGGTAGTTCTTGAGTTATAGAATATAATTGCAATAAAAGATTCTCTTATTATAATTATTTTAACAATAATATTTGATAAAATGTTGTTTGATGGAAAATGGTTCTGATATTTTCTGTGGTGTGTAGTTATCTCTCAGGTACCAGTAAATAAAATTTGTTACAGCCGATATAACGACTCTTACAATACTGATTTCATCATTGAGATTCATGATTTGTAAAAAACATGATTGAAATTATATAGTCAATATGGAAATAGTTCGACAATCGGATGTAGAATCTACACATCCAAATGCGCGTTTATGATGTTATCTAATTGAACGAACATGTTGGCAAAAGATTCAAAATAAAAAATATATACAGAATTATTTAAAAAAATTAATTAGTTCGTGTCTTTACGGTTTCGGACCACTGTGCGACGTTTGGGTACAAAATGAAACAATTTACTTAATAGTCTTTTATACTTGGAGAAACTCGCGGCTGATCGAATCAAGAGGCGTAGAATTCTTAACGTTAAGTTGTATGCATTATAGAAATATCCGATCGAGAATATTACCAATCTATTCCTCGTGTAAAATAAAACGAAGAAGAGAATCGGGGGAAAAGAACGGGAGGAAATGACAGTGTCGAGGAACGATCCAAGAGTATCATTTGAACGGTATAATTATATTTTATTAATCACGTCGATTCAGAAGCCGTCGTGCGTCAGGTAACCCCGACGAAAATAAAAGCGATACGTCTGTTTGTTCCTTTACTAAAATAAGTACCGATGCCATAATGTATGTTTAGTTATAGGTTACCGTTACACTTGTCTCCGTAGATTTAGCAAGTATTATACGTGTCAAGATGATAGATTTATAATAACGTGTAATAATGTCAACAATAAAGTACTGTTAAGTATAAAGGGTAACGTGTACGTCTCATTTGTTCTCCGCGAATCGGTATGCGGCAGCACACGGATACATTCGTTCTACGTTTTCCTGCGACAAATAACGTCGAACAACGGTAAACAATTCTCTCGTCGCAGCAGGTATCCCAACGTTCGATCGATTGTCCATTGGCTCGGGCCCTCTAACGAATCTCTTTCCCATCGTCCTAATTGTCGACTGGCGGCACGTTATTTACTCGAACGAGCGTGGAATTATGAAAAGGGGATGTTCTCTGTGCCGCTTCTCCGTGTGCCAAACCAACGGGGATAAAACGGGACACTTTCCGTTCGACGTATCCGTGGCGACAATGCAAACCGAAACAAACACTTGGCGACACGTGAGCGGCACGTGTCGGCCAGGATATATATTACATTCCGAATGCACACACACTTGACGAACGATTAAAGGGGTGTACACGGTAGATGAACCACGATCGTGACAACGATGAACACCCCGCCGGCCCTTTTCTTCCCACTTCGTGGAACGATCTCGATGAGAATCGTAGATACTTGGCGGGGTTGGCGTGAAGGAGGATTCTTTTTCGATCGTTCAGAATACTTCGGCTATACCTTTCGTATGAACTTTCTATCTGTGTTCGAGTAGAATCAAGTGAACAGATTTGGCACTGCTCGTTATTGAGTTTGCTTGCTATTTACTGGGGTATTGTTTATTTTTTAATTATGTTAATTATATGTTGATCGTCTAACTCTAACTAGCGAAAGTGTTTCGTATTTCTTTTAATACAGTTCCTATATGGAATTCTATGGAAACTTTTGGATACTCCACGTCGCCTCGACCCTGAATAAAAAATACCGACGTTCAATTTACGACGCGTTATCATACACAATTCGCTGTTTACCTATGCGCACAAAAGCTCGAGATAGCGCAACAATAATTGTCTATTCGAGCGATGATAGTGTCGGCGTCGCGACACGTGCGTCGCGAGTTCCATAAATTTTCACGTCGCATCGCGAGAAACGCAAGCCCGACAGGGTTGATGCGAGAGGCGCAGAGCAAAAAGAAAACGAAGAAATAAGTCTCTATCGAGCAAAAGTCTGCCGTTTATGCTTTTCACGTACACACCTCTTCATTCCTTCTAAATGTTCCTGTAGGCAAACTAGAAGAACCTTTCTTCAACCGTGTCGCAATTACTGTCACGTAAACTAGATCGCATAGAGTCACTTCTCTCGACGAAAAAATAACGGCAACAAAGGGAAGAAGAATAATTTGCAACGAAAACAATTACACCCAAGAAAGTAATTGAAGAACGGATTGAAACAGAGGCAATGCAAACGCATCGCGCGAGAAGTGGCTGGACGTTAGTGTCTAGAGCGGAGAGGAATTAAAAACGCGTGCAAGGAGCGGTGGTATGGCCGACAGAGACGCGAAAAGCTGCCACGGTCTGGCTGTTTTCGTCACGATCGAGGAATGTAATATCGTCGCCCCAAGCGACAAGAGTTGCCTTCGAGAGTATCGTCGTTTAGAATAGCGTGACGGGGGACGTAGGGGCCTGGATTAAACTGCAATGAAAATCCACTCATTTTCTACTCCCTTCGCTTTCCTTCGAGTTCCACTCTGCGCAGACACGCCTGCACCGAGCCGGGTAAACAAGATATTACCTTCATGTCTGCTTCTCCCGTTCTTCTATCGTTAATCGTTTCACTTTTCACGGCGAGGATGCCATTAATGAACTCATCCACCTGCGTCTCAAAGTGAAAATATAATACCCCCGCGTTATTAAACAATACAAGCAGTGCGGTATTAAATTATTGCTAATAACTCGCCGGCATTAGCGTCGATTTGACTTCGACATTTGATAATTAAGAGATACGTGATTGGATGTGAAACGGCTTATCATTTATCGATTAATAAATATGAAATAAATAGTTCCGAAAGTGAGAACAAAATACTAATTGATCTCGTCCCTGTGGTATCTTCGCCCTGAACTCTCCCCTAAACTATCAACCCCCTGGAAAAGCAACCCTGCCCGAAGGTTTCGCGAAGAAAAGGAAAATCTGAACGAAATTCTGCAACCTCGTATTTCACGAAGGACCGTACGTGTGCCCGTCCACGGTTACGCCGGCCATTTCATTCACCGTGAACCGCAAAAAGAACAACTTCCCACGAGCGACGCGTCCTCCCGCGTGCGAAAGATTCCCGGTTGAAGCGTCGCTACTTCGCCACGTCCAACGGAACAAGCAATGACCAATATTATGATAATTCCAACCCTCTCCCCGTTACGTCTCCAGTCGTTTTATCTTTCGCCGTCATAACTATCCGCTCGCCCCTTTTTAACCATCCGTACCCCCCTCTCCACGGCCCCGCTCATCCTTCGGCAACATCAAGGTGCACGACTCGCGGAATATGGGCAGCCATATTTGAGGGTGCGGGCGTGGCTTTCCGGTTGCCCGGGGTAACCGGCGTCGGCGTTATCCCGATATCGACCTGGGAGCAACGAGAAGGGTGGCTAGGCTTCTGTCCGGGAGGGAAAATGTTATCACTGCTTTGTGGTGGCTAAGATAGCAACCCACTTTCCCTCTAACCCTTCTTCGTCCCTCGGCGAATCCTCGCCACCTGCCTGCACCGCGCCACCGCCGTCCCTCTTCGTAACCCGTTTCTCCTCGGTTCACGTTTACGAGCATCTTCAGGACGTGGAGAATTCTGGGACAACGTGTTACCGGATATGGCCAATGTCCTTCGTTGACGGGGCAAATGGTGGAACAGGGGTTTTTTTTTGTATCAGTTGGGGTAGACGGAGATGAAGAGAGAGAGACATGGGACGGGTTGTTTGCGAATTGATGGTGTAGATTTGAGATTTATGGTGGGCCTTGGTGGTTAGGTTAATTATAAGGGTGGTTGGGGTGGGTTGAATTAGAGGTGGTTTTTGGTTCGGAGGTGAATGGTTCGGTTTGGTTCGGTTTGGTTTGGCGTGGTTCTGTGCAGGGAGGCTTGTAAGTTAAGGGTTGGTAATTTGACGAGCTTTCGAATCGGTTTTAGAAAGCAGGAATAATTGGGGGACGAATTTGTAGAGCTCGACGGATTAGAAATGTAATTTTAATTGTGATATTCGAACTTGGATAGAATTATTGTTATTATTGTGCTGGTGTGAAAATGCAATGAAGCTAATGCTAAAAGGGTTGCCAATTAAATTTAAAACGTTCGATGGAATTCTTTCAAGTTTTAAACGTAATATAGGTGAATCAATTGATTAAGAATGGTTTAGCAAGTTGACGTTTTATAGCGTCAACAGAACATCTATTCCCGTTCTTATTCCCGTTTAATATAAATACAGAAGACCATTGGTATTCTCTTGAAGGTTTCTCCCCCGGAATTTATGTGAACCATGACATATTTACACCGCAGATATGCATCTGAATTTTCCCTTCGTGGATTCCGTAAGGAATTTGTTATTTTGCCTCGGGGATACACCAAATTTCCACTTAACATTACCACCATGAAGATATCATCGCAAACGTTCTGCAACTTTGAAAACGAACACATTTACACCTAAATGTTTCACCGCTTAAAAAATGTCATTCCTAATGAACCAGTCATGGATTGAGCAAACAATGTCTATCGAAAACATCAATTACCTTCATTCAACAAGAAAAACTTTATCCGTCACGAACAAAAAAATTCATTTAACCCCATTAGAATTGCCCCTACTTGAAATAATCTAACCCGCGAAAAATGTTGCGCTTTCACCGTAACAAACAAATTGAATTTGCACCGAACGTCTGTTTCAATTCCATCGTCGTTTGAACCAGTTCTTTCGTGCCACTAGGATACCTATAATTGCACAGGATCCAATGAAAAAAAAAAAGGAAGCTCGGGTATCCCTATCGAGAAAGGGCCATTATTAACACAAGATGATCACACGCGATCCACGATACGGCGTAAGGAGGGGAGAAAGTGGTGGACGTGTCGTAGCGAACGAAGGAATTTTGAGAATGTGTGCGAACCAAGGATGATATTAGATTCTTGGACAAAGTTTTCGCATGGTCGAGGTCTCAAGAGCTGTCCCGGATGCTGCTCGTCCGTGAGGAAGAGAACGCGTGTTAGCTAGCCTTTGGCATTGATTTCTTCTTGCTGCTTTTGTCTTCGTCCTCGACTATACAATGCCGCGTAGGTACCGCGTTTTTAAATGAAACCACCCCCTCGCTACCCTCTTGATACCAACGCCGCTTATTTCACCAAATAATGTCATCAATTTATTTCTTCAGCCCCGTTTCGTGGGCTCCTTTCACACCCTTAACGAGATATTCGCTGAAGATAGTTAAAGGGAAGAAGATTGTATAGTTCGATTCTTCTTGTCGCAAACGTACGATTTAATCAATAATATTTATCTTTTTGAGGAAGATGGTAAGTGTTAACTTCATTTCCTTTTCAAATAATTAATTATGTACAGTTCTTAAGAGATTTGCAACAGCCCGTAGAGAATCGTGATACAAATATTTCGGTACGCGAAACATTTATTCGTCAAAGTCTAAATAAGCCGTCGATCTACACGGTAGCAGAGAATAGAAGAATATATATATTTCACCCCCGGCGAAAGGTGGGAACCGATAGAGATGGATAAGAAAGTACATTTATAATGTATAGGTTTCTTGGGAAGGTTCAGGGATGTGCCTTAAAACTTTTGTCCGCTTTTGCGTCCCTACCCAAGAGTGGTTTCGAACGAAAGAAATAAGTGTATAAGAATATGTACGCAGGTCTACATGTGTTCCGCACGGGAATATAGGTAAAACCCGATGCATTACGATACATCGTTCGAATACATTTCTTTCCGTCCACTTGAAATATCACCCAACCCAACCAGTTTTACAAACGACGTTAAAACACAAAGGAACTGGCGAGTAACGTTTCATACAAAAATAAAATAATCTTTTCACCCCTAAATTAACCCTCTGTACATACACGGCATCTATATTTTCTAAATCTTATCTATGTCCCCTCGATGATTTTTCTGAATGTTTGAATAATTTCATTGAATTCAGCACGCGCCACAGAAGCAAATCATTTCAGTAGCATTTGCAACAATGAATATAACGTCGCCCGTCCCATTCGCACAAGAATATCGTGAAAAACGAATCTACAGTTACGTCAGAGTTCAAGCGCAACGAGCAAAGTTGTTGTGCGAAGAAAATTCTAATGTATTCGGCGTAGCGCAGTGTCGTGGGTGGAGGCGCATCAAAGTGGAAGAACACGTAAACACAGGCACAAACGAGTCCAAATAAAAGCGTAGCGTAACTCGCGACAATCCCCGTGGGAATAGGCACTTGGCTTTACGTTTAAGGACACGGGACCCCATGAATGGCCGCCGTTGTGCGCGTGCACCGTTTAATGCACTGTTTGCTGTTTGCACTTCGTACTAATGGCCGAGCTTAGCGAGATTTAAATTTGACGGTTCGTGGGCACCGCCCGCGGGGACGCTATAAACTGTCCCCAGGACGATCCTGAACTTCGGCCGTCCGTAATAATTCGACCGACTTGCACAGCCCGCGGCCGTCCTTTTAATTCCGTCTTTCCTTAACCCGCACATCCGTCCCCCCTTTCATCACCTTTCTGCATCCCCTTCGTTCCACTGTCCGCGGCCTGTCTTATACAGTTCGCGGTTTCGTGGAATTTTAATAGGTACATTAACGCCGACGGAAGCTGAACGAGTCGACGACGAGTTTACCTCATTCTCCCCGCCGCTATTTCTCATCTTGCCGAGAAGTAAATCGCCGCGATTTCAACGCGCTCCTGTTAGTGGGAAAAGGGTTGCCGCGTTGGCGTTTACGCGATCCACGGTGTGTTCTCGTCGTGGGACGTAGGATTTATTGTTTGTCCCTGTAATCATTGCTTGATAATTGATGGACATTTGGGTGGTTAAGGGAAACGACAGATCGTAATTTTCTTTCGGCAAGGTTGATAGTTGTATCGTGATTTAGTCAGCGGAAATAGATTTTTTGAGAATATTTAATCATATTTCTAGATATCTCTCTTGGGAATGGAATATACGTGTTTCTTTTTTAGTTGGAAAACCAATATTATATTTGCACGAGTAATTGATTTTTTTTTTAATGCGCTTTTTTCAACGGGAACGGGAATGTCGATGTTTTCATTATCAGATACGTTACGGCAACTGACGTATATTTAAAATACCGTAGCGCGGGTGGATGGGTTTCAAAATCAATAACAATGCTTATTCCAAGAGATATCGGAGTTTCATTTTTGTTTCAGTTTTATAGGGATTCATAGGTATCATTGTAAGATCAGTAGAAATGTTCAAATTATAATCACGAATTCGAATAATAATAATCGTCACCAAGAAAATAGAGAAAAAGAAACAACTCTTAGCTTTTCGCTTTTATTCCCCGGATTCCAATAGTTTTTAATTACAAAAAAAAAAATCACTTTGTAACACAGTCGAAAGGGAACTAATATTTCCTTCCCTTCGCGTTTTATTTCTTCGTTCTGAACTATATTCCAAGAAATTGTGCTGCACGGTTTCGAATGCTCTATGCAGTAGTATTAAAAGGAAAATCCTGTCGCTCCTCACCTATCCTAACAGTTCGCAGTAATAATTACCATTTTCACTGACAGACAAGATGCATCACCTCTCGATTTCAAAGAATTTAAAAAAATTCATCCGCATATTTATCGACACTCTGGACGCAATTTTATCCATACAACAAGTTAGTGGAATAAACTATTTCATCGCTGAAAATACAGGAACTCATCGGATGGAAATTGTAACAGCGTACAACTTTAACAACCCCCTAATTTAATCGAATCCTCCTTCGTCGTCGGCCGTTTCGTTTCGTCAGAATATTTTACAAACTACCCCCGGGCTGCACCTCACGACCGGAATACGTTACAAAATATCCTATCGTAATTAACGAACGATTTATACGCGGCAGTACTGCCGTTCTTTCTCATGGCAAGTTTTCCCATCGAAATTTCGTTCATCGATAATATTTTCATTGAATCAATCGAGGGGTGAGAGATTTCCGATTTTCGAACGCGCCAACTCGTCGTACGTCGCGGCCGCAGCGTAATGCGAACGGTGTAAAATGGTATAATTATTATTCCACGATTGATAAAGTCTGTACATGTATGATCGCAGCGAATTACGATTTTCGAGAACGTCCGCGACGATTTATTGACTCGATCACGCGCGAAACATTCAGTACGATTGATAATAATCATTGGCGTACAGATCGTCGGCGACTACCCTTTCCGAACAATCTCCACCAGGAAATGATCGTATTCCATTTTGCAAGCATTAACGACAAATTCGATTCGATTCGACGAATTCAAATTCGACCGCGCGGCTCTTGCACAAAAAGAAAACCGGGCGGTGGTAACGTGAATTGTCTGTACAAATAAATGATCTCAATCGAAGGACAATTGCAACAATTCATCTTCCTTGTTGAACAAGTGGCAAGTTATCACGGATCCCGCAAAGACACGGTCGCGTCACAGTTCGCAGTAGTACCAGATTTCTTTCGTCGCCGATTTCGCAAAACTATCCCCCCCCCCCGAACCACCCTCGTTAACAAGATCACACCTCCAGGAACAGGGAAGCTTCGCCGTCGCATACCCGTCCCCCATTCCGTCGACGCCGTGAAATCGACGCCGGTAACCAAGAGAATCCAAGCTGTCCGGCCTCCCTTTACAAAATATTACTCGGTCAGAGCCGGTCGAATTGGCGCGTCCGAGGGTGAGAAGCAATAGAATAATCATGCGAGACGTTAACCTGTTAGAGCATTAGCAGCGCATGATAGGCGCTGCGGGTGGCGTCACAATGAAATGAGAGTAGCTGCGGGGATACGGTTTAAATAGATTGAGAGAGCGAGGGGGGGTGGGGGGGGGGGGGGTGGGGGGGGGGAAAGAGAGGGGGAGACAAATAGAGAGACACAGAAAGGGAGAAAGGGAGAAAGGGAACGGCCGACGGAGAGGGATGGAAGTATGGGATGGGAAAGAGAAACAGAGAGGCAGAATGGGTAAGAGTGGGGGACAAAGATAGATAGATAGAGAGAGGGAGGGAGAGAGAGAGAGAATGGTCGGGAGTAAAACAATTACGGCTGCGTCGACGTACACTCGACCGAGCACCCCTCATCGTGCTCGGCAGCCCCCGCATTAGGGGCGTCCTTCGGCCTTTGCACGACGAGATCCTACTTCTGCCGCGTTGCTACGCCCCAATATTTGGCCGCATGTGCGTAGCCTTCGCGGAAAATTCACGTCGCACGTCACGCGAATTCTTGTCGCCGAGAGATTTTTTTTGTCGATTTAGTAGAACCGACGGCTAAATGTCTCCAATCATCCGGGGGGGATGAAGGTGAATTGTAGAAATTATTGTACGCAGCTTTGTTAACGATTCATGGATTCGCAGTTGATCGTTTGGAAGCGTTCCGAAATTTTCTATTCGCCAGTTGCCAATCGTCCATTCGAATTGCACAATTTTTGCACAATTATTGCTGACGATGTAAAACTTTCGAACGGCAGTAACAGATCTGCACAATTGGCATAGTTACTATTAATCGGAACGTGCTTGCAGATGAAACGTTGATTATCCAGGGGTAGGGTTGACAAGGGTTGGCTCGGCGTAGGTGTACGGAGACATCTTTCGAGTGGAAAATTGGTTGTAATGGAGGTGGGTCAATTTTGAATTGCACTAAAAAGATGTCGTAGCTCTTTAATAGAGTTTTTGATTGGCTTGGATTAATCAGATTGTGCTTGTGCGAACGTTTCATTAGCCGGGGGCGATTTTGGGTTAGAAACGCGGGCGCGACTGTGTCTCTCTGTTGTAAACGTAATTCTGAAGATGGGACGGTTGAATTTGCGTCGTGCAATTCCTTCGTTTGGATCGAAATGCGAAAATGCGGCTTCCTGTCCGACGGAACACGAACGTTCACATGTTTCGCGTAAATCTGTTCGTACTTGGATAGCAAGTTTGTTCCTGTTCCCATGCAATTTGAAAAAAACATATCGTACCTACTGCACTCCGGACGATACATGATCTTGATTATTTCGACTAAAGTTCTTCTTGCAAATGAAAATACTTCTCCCTCTTCAGTTATCGTTGCAACAATTTATTCAACGTATACGTTATATATTTATTTCACCAATTCGCATTCGCTATGAACAAAATCAGCTTCTGAAAAACACGCCAGCTAATTGAAACGAAAATGTCTAACAAAATCTTCAACGGCACGCCAATAGATAGAATAATTACCCGAATGATCAAACAGCGAGCAAACATCCTACCAACTAATAAACCACCCCAAAAAGGCCGCCCAACTTACCCACTTCTAATAACCAGATCCCCTCGAAACGGTCTCTCACATTGAACTACCGAAAGGAACGCGAAAAAGAAAGAAAGAAACTGAACGACAACTTTTACCCCTTCTATCGCCCAGAAATCCGTTCAAAGGAGAATAAAGAAAAAAATAAAACAAAACCCTCGAGAGCGACGCAAAGGACGGAACCGACCACCCTCGCCCCCGGAGTCACATAGCAGCATAGTCTATATTTTCGCAGGCAAGTAATCGGAAACGTTGAGGACGCGTTTCAGAGAACGGCGAGACAAGTTGCCGCGATGCTTCGCCTCTTCCTCACCGGGGAGAAAAACAAAGAAGTAGAGAAGGAAGAAGGCGCGGACGGATGGAAGAGAGGCATCCAGCGATGCATTTATCGATCCGTTTGGCTTCTTTTCGCTTCCACCTTTCCCCCCCACCCCCTCCCCACTTGTCGCGTTTAATTCGTTAGAAAATACTTGGTGTGCTTGGGGCACTCTTTCCAGTTTAAAACTGCATCGCGTTTAATTCGAACAACAGCGAGAAATGGCGCGGCAGCATGCAGCCTCTCGGAAAATCGAAGTGGAAAACTTCGCAATTAGTCTTACCCCCCCTTGCGCCCCCCACTCACCGTGTCCTTCTTTCCTCCCGTCTATCGTGCTTCCCTTTTTCTGTCTTGCTCGCTTATCCATCCCTGTTATCCCTGACGTCTTTATCGATGGTAGACGGTGTAATTAAACGTCGTCTAATTAAACTCCTCATAACATTTTTATAAAGTTCCGTTCACCTGAATAACCCACGATTAAAGGGGTCCCGATTGTTGGGGACAAATTACCGACAAATCTGTCTCGTTCGGTCGCATGGTGTTTTGTCAGATCTTGTGGATTTGGCTGCGTTTGAATTAATTTAATCACGAACTGCGGGGTGGATGTTATAATTATTGGTAACCGATAGCGACGATTCGAGTAGATTGTTACACATGTATATAGACGGAGGGGCGTACGGTTGGGAATAATGTGCGAGAATATTTGTTGCACGTGGGTGCACACTGAACGCTGTTCAATCGATTTAATTATTTCCGAATATCTAGGCGACTTTTATCCGTTTATTTTTCTCTTATTTGTGATACGCACCGTTGGGAAGATCGTTTGGTTTATAAATGATGATTCCATTTGGGAAATGTTGACGAAAGGGGTAACGATCACAGCGGTTAAATAATCCTAGACGAATGAACGAATTTCGGCAGTTGAGTATCATATCTGATAATTCTTTTTTCCTTCTTTCTTTCATTGAAAAGATATTCCGAGGGCTACCATTGTTGCGGCAGCGTGCCTTCGAATTAATTCGAATAATGAAGCCGTTCCTGCGCGCTTTTTTTCGCGAAAATTTACAAAGGCACGAAGAAACGAAGGACGATAACAGTCCATTATAAAGTGGAGAATTTCGTGCAGGCCGACGCCGCATATTTTTGCCGTGCTCGCATTAGATGCACAATGCTCTTTGGCCGGAAATGAAAGAGGAGACGGCGGTGTCTCGGTTTTTTATGTTCCATTCTCGATTGCTCGCGCGAGCATGCGAAATAGAAATCGGTTAATTAGGGTAAAAAGTTCCCGGTGAAACAAGTGCACGGGATGTTTGGTAAACAAAAGGGAATTTAAGCATCTTCTGCGCTGCACGAAACAATTTGCGCTTCATGTTTGGGTGAACAATGCGACGAGACATAATGAACCATTTCGGAATTCGCAGAAGAATTCCGCGCTTCTAGATTTTTGTCTAATATCATTGGAGTCGCGATAAAAGCAAATCTACCGGGCAGCGAAATTTTGCACAGCTGCAGATTGAACGAAAGTCCCCAAACGCTGAATTATTTGAATAGAAAATGGCGAAACTTTATTCTTTAAATATTTTATTTTTCACAACAACATTTAGAACCGACTTCAAGCAGAAGCAGATGATTCGCTGAACAAGTGCCATTATACGTATTACTATCAAACGTTTCCCTCGTTTCGAACACCATAGAGGTATCAAACCGGTGAAGAGGAAAATGGTCAATATTGCAGTAGTCTATTTTTTTAGTTCATAATCGTACGGGCGGAGTTGATCGGTAACCCCGTAAATCCGATTACAAGAACAGATTTATTTTGCCCGGAGCACGTGACCCAACAAAAACTTTCAGACCCTTGGTCTGTCTCTTTTATCCGAATTGAAATGCAACACCTGCTCGCGACAGAACAGATGCGTTTACCGCAACAGATTATCGTTCATTCATAAAAGGGACCTGTCAGCCAGGCAGATATTGAGTCACTTTATTACTTTTCATAATGTATTCCTGGGCACGACTTTTTATCCTATCCTTTTCAGTCACGTGCCACTCAATTTTAAACCGTTTTATTCTATTAATCGAAACTGATACACGCACAATTACATTAATCACTTTAATTAATTCTCTGCGATAATTATTATTATTGTCGTACGAATTCTGTGATACAAAGCAATCACTACATTATAATTTACACTAGTACGAAGTCACTAGCCATTCGTTGCTCAATGAAATCGATGGAAAAATTATTGCAATTAATGAAACAAGAGAAGATACAAAATAATATTGAACAATCCAGATTAAATAAAGTGTAACGCACTTACTAATCGCAAAAAATTTCACCCAAAGATATAACGTGCAATAACACAGCTAAGCAAACAGAAATGCCCGCACTACATATGTACGCATTTGCCTACAATAAAATCAAATGGAAATTCCGCTGTACTACATGCAAAGGTAAGAAGGCAAATGGCAAGAATTCAATCAATACATTAATTTTCCCCAAGCTGGCGCAATAAATTCCCCGTGTACCACAAACGTTTCCCCCCCGCCAATCGACGGGAATCAGAATTCTAATTATGCGGCGAGTCGCCGAATCATGGTGGTATTAAGTAAATCCTAGCCGGATACAGAGGATCTGTTCGTATGAATTGCTGGTCTCGACCCGTGGCCCCGCACTCTAATATCGGTCATAATTTATAGCCATAACCCTGTCGTCCGCATATTTGTCGTATCGAGGGGGATGTCGTTGCTAACACCCTAAACGGTCTGTCGTTTACTGGATAGAGCCGCGAAAATCATCGATTCGACGTGAAACTTCCCGCCGGGGTCATAAGTCACCCGTCGAACCATGGCAAACGATGACGACGCTCGGCTTTCGAATAATGGGGTTCGCGGGGAGAAGAATATAATAATGCTGCACCTAAATACATATATATATATATGTACAAATATACGTGGCGCGTCCACTCTGTTTACCAAATATTTAGGGATGACTGGGCGCAATAGTAATAATCGTTTCGAGAAAATATTATCCGGGCCCAGCCAACGCGGTATGCGGTCTTGTGAACGAAAATGATTGGAGTATTTGTTGCGCGGTTTCAGTAGGTAAATAAGTCATTAGGGGGAGCGTAATCATTGGCGATATTATTTGCAACTTTGGAGAGAGTTTGGGAAACTCTGTTTAAAGGGCGAGAATCTTTGTACTAATAGGTAGTTTGAGGGAAAATTGTTATTGCTAGTGTTAATAACTATTTTCTGCTGTATTTACGGTAATTTGGAAATTTGCGATTGTTATAAATGGTTTCCGATATTACGTGTTGAGGACTGTATTATAACCATACTGGTCAAGTTACTATTATTATCATTATTATTATATTTCACGAGCACCGAAGATTTACACACCCAGCAAATATAGTACCGATATTCTTTTATTTTTATACCCACGAAATCCCTTTCACCAGCCGTAACTAACTAAATTGAATTAAATTAGACGAATGTTTAGATCGAAAAGAAAATGAATAACAACGGGAAACAGTAAAATTCGATTCGTACAACGAGAAATTTAGTGTCGTCGACGAGACCCGGTGCCTCTGAAAAGTCACAATGGCGGAACACTCAGTTTTCTTGGACTTTTCCCTGCTTGGTTGCTCTTAGGGGTAGTGGATAAATGGCCACCCCGTTTCTTCTACACCCTTGCAGTTGATTGTATCAGGGAGAGAGAAGAGGAGGGAAAGAACTGTTGAAAGAAGGGACGCGGGCAAAGGACGCGGTAAGAAATCGCGAGCAAGAGGAAGATAACGTTCTCCTGCTTAAAATTATGATCAGGCATATACACGGCCACTAAACTTTCTCATTACGTTGCGTTAATTGCGTGTTTAAGCTTCTCCGATATTAAACTTAATTGCGCCGTATTATATTGCTCGTTTAGGGAGGGAAACGGTCTACCTTGAGCGGGATCAACTTGCTGCGAGAAAGAGTGGGTACTCTCGTCGTAACGTGGCTCTTACTTTCTCAATTATACAATTATTTTCAATTCTGTTCGATATGTAACGATATTATTTTCATTGAAATTAAATTAGGATGAAAAGTACTATTTACGAAGGGAAATTACTATTTCTTGCGCATAAAACATTTTTATTTATTCACGCTACTAGACGTTATATTTCACTTCGTTTTTATAACTTCTTCGAAAGGTATTACGTGGAAGGAAGCAATAAAGTTAATATAATAACTCGATTTTTACTTGAACGAGTCACCACGTTTCAGAGATTTAGTCCTGTCAAAATGGCTAAGGTGGTATTCTCAATTTCTACAGGACTATCAAGCAAATCGTAAAATAATGTGAACAAATATCTTAGAATAACGTGATCATTCTTTGTCAAGCTCGTATATCGCGTTCCACCTGATAAGAGAAGAAATGAAAATTCCATACACCCCGGGGAAAATATCCACTCGCCCCGAATCTGTTCAATCCGTGCATTTTTCGACACGCACGGGCGCACATTCGCTAATCAAATGAAATTGAGACGTCCTGTAAACAGGCGCACAACAATTAACCAGAGAGACAATGCAGAAATTGAACGCGTCGATGGCAAACAATAGTTCTAGCCCGTTCTCACAAGGAAATGGTATCCCTTCTCTGTTACCTGTACCTGATAATACAATTCTCCGAAGGTGGTCGTTTCTCTGATACCGAAGCAATTGACGCGAACTCTAGGTTCCAATAATTCTCAGTTTACACAGTTTAAAATTATGAGAATATTATCAACCCTCTCTGAGCCAGTGTAACTTTGTCAAATACTCGACAACTGTTATCTTTTTACATAATTTCTCGAAGTATATTGCAGTTGTGCTATTCTTATAGAAATACCCAACCATTGGCACATTGCCAATTTAGACTCACAAGTTTATTTCTTGCAATTAAATGTTGCAAAACTTTATCAAGCAAGCGCAATGTATCCATTGTGGTACAAAGAGTTAACTGAAAAGTGCGAGAACAATACACACAGTACGGACTTTTCCTTGCGTGTCATATGACGGGATCTTAACAACAACGCGCGTGGAACGCGCAATAATGAATTTATCATCTATCCTCCCGGAAGATAAGACGATTTACGAAACGGGCAAAGTGAACGACGTTGGAATCGTTTCTGCCGCGGCATTGTCTGCGTCTATCGTCGCTTGTGTACGTAGCTTAACGCCCACAATATCGGGTTGTCGAGCGACCCGTCGCTCTAGGAGATAAATTAAATTTCAGCTGACAACATCCTGTTTCGCTGCACACTGTGCTCAGCATTCTATAAAATCGCATGCGAGACGATACGGACTCGTTGGTAAGCGAGCCGCTATCCACGATGACTCTAGATTGCCTTCGGGAGAGATTTTATCAATCGTTGATCAGTCCCTGAAGTAGTTTATCATTTTTTTGTTTAAATCTCCTCTTTCCACAATTTAATCAAATCGAATGTACCTAAGACAAAAACCAGAGCAACACAATTTACCAATCTTATAAACGAAACTCCGATTGAATCGCCACGATTCTCACTTGCTCAATCTATCTAGCAACAATCTACTGGATTGCTTTCGGTGAAGATTTTCTCGATCGACGATCATCCCCCAAATGCCTTATCCTCCTCCTTTTCAATTTTCCTTCGTAGAACTTGATTAAATTGGATTTATCGAACCCAGAACACGAAGTAACACGATTTGCCGATCTTATAAAAATAATACGCGTGCATTAGTTTTGTCTACGAAAAAGCGATCCGCTGCGCGTTTCGAAGCCATCCGTTTACGCTGCGGCAATTTCCGATGACATTGGAAATGGTCAAGACTGCGTGCGATTAAATTAATGATTTTTCCACAAGCCAACGTGGCATACATACGTACGCATACACATATGCATGCCAGAAACACCGATGCGATGGTACGAACATATCCCAGTACCAACGCCAGAACCACCGCCACCACCACCTTCGTCTAGCCCCGACGAAAGCCACGACACGGTCTGTGCATACAAACGTTCCACGGTTCGCCGTGAGCGTGGCTATATACCCGTTGTTCGAATGCGTGCAACTCGCACGAGTGGAAAATACCTCAGAAGCTGAGGATGGCTACAACCACTATTTGTTCTAGTCTAGTCTCTCTAGCATCGCATAGCCACCCAATTTTCCCTACTCCGGCCAATCTTTCGTCCCGTACCAACGGCCCCGCCGTCTCGTTCCACCTTGTTCACCCTCCGGTCGAGGTAACCCTTGCCGGGTGCACGACCCTTTCCTCCATTTCCTCCTCCTCCGATCCACCACCCTTGCCCTTCCTTCCACTTTACTCGCGTGTCCATCATCCTCCGGTTACTCTTTTAGCCAGGCACAGGTGCCTCTGTCCTCCCGAAATGTCATCCCTCTAACCCCCCTAACCCTTTCTCTCTCCGTACATGTATATATACATATATATATATATGCATACCTACATATATGTACACCGTTCGTTACTCGTCCACCACTAGTTTCGTGCGTCTATTTATCCACCTAGCGGTATGATATTACACCCCGGGGCACACTTCTACAATTCCCCCACGCGGACGAACGGCACCCTCCTGAACGCAGTCCCTCCGGCTCGAGCCACGCCCAATCGCGGCCCGTCGTATACCACCCTCGTTCGAGCCAGTCCATTGGCCCAGGCTGACTTTGCGTCATCGCCACCCCGGCACTTGGCACCGCGTGTTTCACGGATACGCCGACTCCACTTTGCCGGCTGATTGCGAGGGCATCGGCTCGCAGACAGAGACGGAAAGGTGTGGAAACGAAAAGGAACGGGCGCTGTTCGGGCTGCAGGAGCTTTGGCTGGTGTATCGAGGAAACGGGACGGGAGGGTAGACGAAAGGGGAAGGAGGAAGAGGGAGAGGACGAGATTGTGGCGCGGGGTGGTGGAGAAGAAAGGGACTAAGAAGGAGGAGAGGGATGGCGGCGGAGTTGACGGAGAGGGTGTTGAAATTTAGGATGCTTCATTTGGACCATTCTTTCGCTGCTACTCGCCCGGTGGTAGTTGGGACAGTGGAAAATGTTTATTGTAACGGGGCACGAACTTGTGCCGGAGGTTTCGTTTCGGTTTTTGTTTGCATATCGAGAATGATTGATGAAGGAGTTCGGGGGGTTTGTGATGCCCCGCGCGGGGAACGAAGGAGTCGCGGGACAACACGAGGCGCTCGAAGGAAATTGTACGCAGACTTTAATGAATTTCGATGGTACATCGAATCGGAGCAATAGTACCGTGTATAGGTATCTGTACCTGAACAGGGGAGAACTAGTAATTTGATGCCGCGTGTACAGAGCCGTTCAGAATCCTGATTCTCAATGATATCCTCGCCACGTTTAACATTATCAATGTTAACACAGAGCCATCGAAATAACGACTAATACCGCGACGAGAATCGTCGTGGCATGCAAAAGCTTGTTCTTTGAAGTACCCCCGTAATTTGTATTTCAGCGCCATCACGCCTGAGCTGGATTATTATAGCGAGTATAATTAATCGAAATATCAAGTGCAAATATTGCGTGAATGCAGCGCTGACATTTTTCACCCTTGCGACAGAGGATTAAACAATGTGGCGGATAAGGGTGAAATAAAACAGGAACGACAGCATATTCAACATTCGAGGGATGCAATAAATATTTCCAGCAAAGTCTTGCGCATGCAAATAATTCCCTTATATTTCACTCTCTCTCCGTCTTCCTATCCGTCTGTTCTATGAACCGGGGGTTGATTTCGCGAAATCACGAGATGGATGACGGTTAGGGGATTCCTAGGATTGAGCACGTTGATCGTGTGCATAGCGGAATATGCTGTCTTCTCGCCTTCCGTACGAGAATCTGGGTTAAGAGGCTGACCTCGAGCTCGATGGCTTTTGTCGAGGAAACTGTTTTAACGCGCCACCGACCGACCATCCCCGCGCCTCGATTCGTTAGCGGTGGAAATGTAGCTGGAGAACCGGGTTCCCTTCGCAAAGGCTTGGAGTATTTGTTATTCGATACAATTTTATAACATTTCGACGCGCGCAGATATCCCCCGTTCCTCCTGATATTTTTAGCAAGCTGAGACGCCAAGTTCCTCTGCGGTCGGGTCGAATTATTGTGCCAATCGAGGCACGTATTTAACTATGAAACATCAACACTTGAGATCGATATCTGTCGTCTTTACTGGCGAGCCAATATATCGCGAGTGGTAATAAATTGACGCCAGAACTATCTGCAGAATTTTTGTTATCAATTCTGTAACTTAGCGCGAGCATGGTATATTTCATATTTTCAGAGTATGCATACAATTTTTGTATTAATCTGAATTCTTTGCACGACTTCGTGAAAAGTCTTTACCAAGACTATTTTCTATCGCCGTGCTATGCGATTCTCGTTAATTAAAACGATTGAGAAACCAATCGCGATTCAATGGAAATTCTCACGAAAATAATGTACGGAGCGAAGCACGACGAAACGGAAGATCTCTACCCCGTGAAATGAAACGTCCAACTCCTATATTATACTCGAAAAGTGTAACGAGCCACTCTTCGGCTTGTGCCGTCGAAGATACACGGTTTTTCTTGCGGATAAAAACAAGCCTGGCCGTTCCCCGTGCGCTACTTAGGGAACAGTGGCTTTGATCAGCATGGCAATGCATCGGGTGCATGAGAAAAAGCTCTGAAATTGCGACTCGTTGGGCGCTCGATGATGAAGAGGAGTAGTTGGAGCCGGACGTGAAGGAGTAGGAGATTTAGGGTGAACAGTTGAGCCTTGAAAGGCCTAATCGTTCCGGCAGCCTCTTTGTACGGTAAAGTTAATAACGTGTATTTATGTATTTGCCACGTTTAATTGCCTGTGCGGCTATTACATTCGCTCTGAAATGCTCGCTCCCGCCTTGAATATACCGGGAGGGTAGTATTAAGTACTTACTCGAGTGCCAACCGAGTCTGGCAATGACACGAGACCTTCGTGTAACTGTCGAGACCAACTACTGTTCTACTATTGTTGTTGGGCCTTTCTGAACGTCGATACCCTTCGAATTTTGCCGCCGCACCTTGCCCGCGAACGACCAAATATTCATCGGGGCGAAACGGAAATTCGAATGTCCGAACTTACTTTGAAAGCTTCCCGCTCGCTAAAGTATCCTTCGTTGATTCGATATGAAGAAATGAACAATTTGAACAATTATTACGGACAGCTAGATAAAGTGGCAGCAACGAGATAATTACAGCCGAGTAGCTTTTCCCTTGCATTCGAAGCCTCATTTATATAAAAAATAACCACCAAGAGCTGGTATGAACAATTTTAATTTTATTCCAAGCAGAAAACACGTGGCCTATCGTTTCCTATAATTTTCTTGTAAAGTTGCAAGTAACATGGTAATGGTAACGTGTCACTCGCAACGTTACCAACAGATTACAGAAAACGATGCTAACGCTCTCTATCGTGGACGTCGAAATTGAGTAATTTAAAAAATACATACGCTTTTGTTCTTTGCCGCGATGAAAGGCGGCAAAGAACCAATTAACAGGTCGGCTGCGGGACAGCAGAGGCAACACAGGTCACAAAAAGTTCCGCCCGATACATATATCGACCCAGCAGTGACCGCGTTAATAAAAAGACCACATTGCAGCAAGTGTTCATACTTCAATTGTAGTGTTCATAAACGAAATAATGCTGAGAGTTATACTTTGCATTGCTTTCTAGTAAATGACAGTGAACTATGTACTGCTGCTGACAACACTGAGCTGAACCTACGAGCCTAGGATCGTACCTACTGGACTTCGTTACTATTCTATAAACTGTTGGTAAAGTTGTGAGTGGCATTAGAATGGTAAGGGGTGTTCCAATGCCTCGGGAATTCGGGCCGAGAGAATATATTGTACGATTAATCTATTCGTATATCTGGACGGTGATAAGATGAGCCAAACGAATTTGTAATGTTACGCATACCGGAAATTTAAACAATCGCAGCCAATTTGCTCGACAATTTTAACATATAATTAACAATTGTATCACAACCGAATAAGCGATAGAATTGGTAAATGTATGATAAATAACATCGATTGCCCAGGTCTCACCACGGGGAGGTTGCTGCGAACGGAGACCCCCGCGGCCCTAACCAAAAATTTATTATTTGCAAATCGAACGCTACTTCATTCTGATGTTTATTTGCAGCACGCTTGATATGTAAACGTTGTGCAAAATAACAATGGAAGGAAGTGTCAAAATAAATGATTTTAACGATAGCTGAAAATCGAAATTCTGTTAAACCTAAATCAATTAGAAAATCAAGATTATAATTTAAATTAGCTTACACATTGTTTGAGTAAGTGAAATGTATTAAAATAAATAATTGTAACGAAAGCTGAAAATCAAATTCTGTTAAACCATTTGAAGTAAAAAATAAAGATAATACACATACAAAATACACATTAGCTTATGTGTAATATAGTATTTCGTATATATTACAAAAAATAGTAATTCACTGCACCCGTCATTTTTAATTCGCAACACTAATAACGGAGAAGTCGTGGTAGTCCCGTCCAGGACTACCATCGAAGCGCGTATTCTGACGACTATGTAGTTCACATCTCTATGATGCACGCCGTATAAAATGGACGTGGAATTGGCTAATTATTATTATTTTTGCGACAATCGTTCATTAACAATCTTGTTAACAAATGAAAGATTAGAACGAAGAAATTTAATTTTAATGCAACTAAACGTTTCGCCTCGAACGTGGGATGAAATCCTCCGGGGAACTTGATACCGTGTATAAATACACTTTATAAGACAGTTTGGCTTTCTGAAGGAAAACCAGATAACAGCTGTGAAATAGCATTCGGTCGTTGTACATGCAATTGCAATCCCTCTTTTTTCGATAGAAAATATACGTTCTCGCCGTATCAACAGCCGGCATTGTCTAATGGAATATGTGAAGCTTAATAAGCAACATTAATAACGGAATGTGCTGGGGAGATTTGCTTTTAAAGCGACAAAATTTCAAAGAGTAGATGAAGAAAAGAGGAGAGGAGAGAAATTGACATTACTTAAACATTGTGTTTGACTCTATCATATGATTACATACAAGCAGTCAGCAAAAAAGGTCCCTGCTAATTTCCCTTTATTCTGAATCTAAAGGTCTGATGAGCGTTTGCAGAAAGCCTCACTAAATTTACTGATATAGATTTTGGATGCCTATGATTGTTTACTAACTTATATATTTTGTAATAAAATAATTTATAGTTCTAAACTTTCGTCGTACTAATGAACGATTTATTAATTTCAATAGTGGAAAATAGTTGCCAGTGGGGCACTGCAAACAAAGATTATCAGGAGCATAGTGCTTGTTGGCAAGCGGACTGTACATATGTATTGTGGTCAAGTATGCTTTATAGCAAGTAAAGCACAAGCTTTATAGCACACCAAAATACAAGAACTTGAAATTATTATCACTACCGCCTCCAATCGTCAATTTTCCTTGCGCAAACCTTTCTTCGCGTGCGAGCGTAATTTATCGAAAAAAACTCTGCGCAATTACAATAGGGTTGACAATTGCATGAGGTATATTGTATATAATACTAGGAAGTCCTCGTATAAATACAAAAATTGGCATGCTATGGCTGATATGATGCGAACCTGGGCACAAAATGTATAGCCCGCTTTAAGAAGCAAAATCTTTACTCGTTAAACAACAGTTCCTATTCGCAAATTTTTTTATCGTACGAGAATTAATGCAATCTCTAATTTTTAATGCAAATTAATTTAATGTACAAGTTCGATTGTATAAATAATTTAATTCAAATTTATAGTCATAGGCAACCAATATAAATATGTTTCCCTTGTACCAATAGCCGGCACTGTCTAATGGACTAACAATAAGTGATGTACTATAAGAAACATTAGCAACAAAATTTGCTGGTGACTGAAAACATCGGGGTTTTCTTTTAAAGGGACAACGTTTCAAAAAGTAGGGCAATCGGCTCTATCACAAAATAATAATAAAACGTCGTAAGAATATGAAAACGAAGGATTGAGCGACTTAAAAACAGAGTTTGACTCTATCACGTGATAAAATTAAACCACTAGGAAGAAGAGATTCCTACTAATTTCTCCCTCCGGGTAATGAGTTTTTGCAGAGTGGCAAATACTGTCGTACTAAATTTACTGACATACGTTTTAGGTGTCTATGATTATTGGTAATTTGCATGACATTTTTTAATAAAATAAGTTGCAGATCTAAACTTCCGTCGTACTAATGAACGGTTCATTAATTTCCATATTATAAAATAGTTGCCAATAGGGGACTGCAGGAAAAGATTGAAACATGCAGAGAAAGATTGAAACATGCAGAAAAAGCTTGTAACATGCAGAAGCATGAGCATAGTGCTTGTTTTCCAGCGCGCTATACATGTGTATTCTGTTCAAGTACCCGTTTTAGCATGTCAATTTCTTTTTAATTCGCACGCAAATATCCGAACTTGCCATTATTATCATTACCATGTGCAATCGTCAGTTTCCTTTGCGCAAACCTTTCTTCACATGCGAGCGTAATGCTTCAAAAGCTTTGCGCAATTACAATAGGATTGACTGTTGCAAATCGTATATAATAATTAGCAGTCCATGTATAAATAAAAAACTTGTCACGTTAGTATGAAGCGAACCTAAGCACAGAATGTATATGTCGTTTTAAGAAGCAAGCACTATACTCGTTAAGCAGCAGATCCTATTCGCAAATTTTTTCATCGTACAGAAATTAATGCATGGCTCTAATTTTTAGTGCAAACTAATTTAATGCAAACCGTATACTAAGTAAATAATGTAATTTAAACAAATAATTATAGGCACCCAATATAATGAACTTCAGTAGGGTAGTATTTGCCAACCGACGAAAACTCATTACCCAGAAGGAGTAAAATAGTAGGAACCTCACCTTGTAAATTCAGTACATAAGTTACGGAGCTATCATAATGGGCTAGGGAAGAAATGAACTTACTGCAAAATACATTGCAGAATATAATAGTGTATGGGAATTGTAGTATACAACTGAAAACACTTTTCAACGATTATAGTGGGGTGCAACATCAAGTTGAATAAATGCAATATCTGTTTACATAGATTCCAATAGGTACTTTCAGAAAAAATTGCAATCATTGCATGACAATAACCGTTTCGATTTGGCAAACTCGAAGCGGCTCAATTAGCCTACTTCGACCACGAGAATTAAAGAAGTTAATGGCGTGTCAGAATCATACTTGCAATTCAGTTTGTAAACATTTTCATTTAGCAAAATGCGATCATCAGGCCAGTCAATTTACGTTTAGTTGTACTAAAATATTTATACACCGTAAACGCAAAAATTGAATTTCCCCGTTTTAATCTATCATTTGTTAACAAGGTTGTTAATAAAACAATGCCCCAAAAATAATAATAATTAGCCAAATCCATTTTATACGGCGTGCATCATAGAAATGCAAACTACATAGTCGTCCGAATACGCATCCACTGTAGCCGTAGCCTTATAGCTACCTTTGGTAATTCAGGAACCAATTTGGGCATTTCATTGTGGTCGCAACGCTACTTCAAAATCGCGATCGTTTATCATCGCAACACTATATGGAATGCAAGAAAAATATTCACGATGGAGGAATATCGCAGCACTGTAAATGCTAATTAAAGCTTGTGTAGAAAAGGAACACAAAAATTATTATCGCAACTCTAACCCAAACCGCGATATATTTAATAGCATCTCTAAAAAAATGTCGCGATCTGGGTTCATCCGCAACTCTAATTGCAATCGCGATTTGCCCAATACGATGACGGTGGGCCAGGAAATGCTGCTGGCCAAAGAATAAACTAGAACTACAGTATACAAAAGCGAGCATAGTGACAAAATAATAACAAAAAATGGCTCTCCATCCAAAGGATGCAGAGCCATTGGTAGTTGCCCTCTTGAGCGACAGTTTGTCGGGCCTCTTCGGCATTTAGCTTCTTCTTTTCTTCGGGCGCAATGCCCGCTGAAACTTAGCCTAGGCTCAAGACTCTATTCGCAAACAAAAAATAAAATAAAATAAAACTCTAAACCGCGTAGCTAAACGGAACACACGTGGACGAATCACGATCAAATACAATCGTAAAAATTGCCATTGCGGAAAATCGCAAAGGTTACGATTAAAATTGTAATCGTTCTTCGTTCACACGTGCAGCCTCGAGCATAATGTAACACGTTTCGTTTCGGGGCCTACATCGCGACCACGACCGCGAGGGATTCGAAAAATCGATAGGCAAAACCAGAGGCGAACGCATTTTCGTTCGCGCCACAGCTTCACCGTCGACTTTTCAAATCAGATTTCCTGAAACAGGTTGAACACGCGAAACATTGCCTACCCGATCAGAGACTGTGTCAACCTGCCCGGCCCTACCTACTTATATCTATCAGGCACACCAGAAGGTATACTACCTATCCTACCTAGACCTGTATTTAAAAAATGGCAAAGCATTCACACAAACACACCTCATTCCACGTTTCTCACTCAAACACCCGGGTGCAAGGGTCTACACTAGAGAGACGTCCCGGGACGCCTCCGACACCCGAGCTTGGCATACAATCATTCACACTCTAAGGGTACGTACCAATTCCTGAAATCGGCTGACAAAGGCTAGCGACCATTGCGTAAATGTGCGGAAACGTATATGCTTGTGCATTACTTTCGTATAAAATATTGATTGTCAAAATATATTGTATATTTTCTTTCAATTAAGTATACTTGGTTCATATTGTACTCTGTTATTATTAATATTTGCCATATTTTTCATTATGGTATTCAATGTATATTTTCAATCGTAAAACATATTGTCATTGGTGAAATCATAGTATCGGTTTTGAAATAAATTCTTTCATAATTTGTTATCAAATTCCCGAGCCGACGCAATTCCACAGCCTAACCACATACACACACAATGTGGAAAATACGTCGTGCACGGTACACTAGCAAATGTCAGTCGCCACACAATGTTATAAATTTAAAAACTATATGATCATCGTGCCCATTGCCTTTCACTCACCCAAGTAGCACCTGGGCACGTGAGTGAGTTCCTGACAATGAACACGGAAGGGGTTAAACCTGAAAATCCTGATCTAAAAAGATGATTAGTACGCGTAAAATTGCAATAGCTAATAGTATATTTTAATTTTCAATCTCTTTGAAAACGACTCGACTTTGCAATTTAGGAAACATCAATAAAAACTCGAAAATTACTGATAAATAATTTAATTATTAAGGAAAATGACTCTAATTGAAACTGAATTTACTAGAATAAGTAATGAAGTTAAGAAATAAATGCAATTAAATATTTACTTTAAACATTGACAAGCTATTAAATAAGCCTCGGGTGATTCCTTAATCGAAGTAAATTATTCAAGATAGCTACTTCGATTTTAAAATCTGCCCGTATATAAAGCGCCTTCTTGTACATAATGTGTAATGAATTTCATAGGAAAAGGACTCGACTATAGCACATGAAAATTAATATTAAGTGCTATCACTGGCTATGCACATTCAGTGCTGATTTTAATATACGTATCGTTATATTTATTTGTTTTAATGCATGATTACTATAATCACGAAACACTTGCAGCAACGAAGTCGGAGGGTATCCGACTTCTGCACTGCTTAACAGTGAAAACAGTGAATTTATGTTAAATGCAATTATAAATTTAATGTACAATATCTTCAATGTATATACATTTGTTCGATGTATTTGTTAATGTCATCATATATTTTTAGCCAAATAGAGGAACCTACACGGACAGTGCTTATTTGGTCAAATATTTACTTGAATAAGAAATATTTGTATGGTTCTTAATTTTGTTATATTAGAAAACGCGGAGTACAAGAAGGCAGATCTAACCTGGTATAAGAAATAATACACAAGAAAATAATGACGGTCACTATACTCGCAAAACTACTAAAAAATACAACCAGTCACCCGTGCCGGTTCGGACCAATCGTCCTACGGCATGATTGGGGACTGGAGGAATCAAAACACATGCGACTCACTACTTCGTTGATTGCAGAGACAAAGGACGTAGTCGTGGAGGACATCGGGAGCATCGCCGAGGCAGCTCAATTGAACGCCACCGTCAAGAAGTGTGTAAACTGTAACTAAACAACAACGCAAAGACATTAAAATCTGCTGTAAAAACTACTGAATTTAGTTGTTCATATAAAATTGTTTAAAACATACTTACAGTTCCCACTTTATCAGTGTCGCATAAGACATCCGCTTCAGTGATGCACTGACTCTACAATCGCGTGTATCTAAAGTGTAAACGAAAATTTAATCAGAGTCACTTGCTCTGTGAAATACTAGAAAACTGCAGAGTACATATGTAAACACTGACTCTAAGGACCGCATTGCGCGCGGTCACGAAATTTTCTGGAAGTAAACACGTTCATCCTATTGAGTGTTTGTTATGAGTCATATTTATGCACAATAAGTATGCACGAAAAATATGCAAATAGGAACGAATAATATGGAAACATGCATTAAAAATATGTACATATTCCTTAAAAATATGGGAATATGCATTAAAGATATGGAAATATGCATTAAAAGTATAGAAATATTCATTACAAATATGGAAATATGCATTAAAAGTATGGCAATATTCATTAAAAATATGGAAATATGCATTAAAAGTATGGAAATATGTATTAAAAATATGGAAATATGAATTAAAAATATACCAGAAGAAAGACATACATATGTACATGGAAAATAACATGCAATAACTTAATGCATATGTTTTTAAATAAACAACATAAAAACATTAGCATTTGTTTTTAAATAACCAACATATAAACAACATAAAAACATATGCATTATGCAAAAAATGCAAAATCAAAAATCCTGTTGGGGTATCTTTTTTTTATAAAAATATGCATTTGCATAAACTTTAAACTTTAAATTTGCATAACAATAACTCAATTGTAATTGATATAGCAAATCGAATTGTTTTTGTAAGTATTTTGTAAGAAACAACTGTTGTTGCTTCAGCTTAGTATCAGTCTCAGATCATATAAAAACAATATGGAAATATAATTAAAATGCTTACATACATACTCCTCGGTTGGAATTAACTATTACGTGCCAGTGTAGGTATCAAGTATGAGCTTACTCTGATCCGTCTAATCAATTCTCTTTATTCTCCTGCAACAAAGAGGAACAAACAAATAGAACAAGTGCACGAAAATAATGATAAATTGTCATATACTAAAACAATAATTAAACTCGAATTCTGTAGCAAATATGAATATTCGATTTGCAAATGTATAGGCACACAATGTTAACAAATGATTAAGTATTGAAGCAACAGATCTCGAATATTCTTTAATCTAATCCAGTAATATTATGCGAAGTGGTTATTAGAATCGTATTAAATAAGCAGCAGCAGCGGTGATAGAGTGCAAATAATTGTGGTATAGCTATTATGCACACCGCGGTACAAGTAGGTAACGATACGCACCTCACCGAGATGTCTTCCCATGTTTTGTCAGCACGGCGTCAAGTAGTAGAATGAGAACCCTCCACATCGTCCGTTACGGTTTGGTTATGCTAGACACCCGATTAAAGACAATGGCCATTTTTGGCTACGACCACTTGCGTTTGCTATAAATATTTCAACGTATACATTACTTAATAAATATATCTTAATGTTTCGCGATAAATTAACGAGATTTTCGAGAAAAAACAAGCTTCCGGACCACAGGCAGAAACAATAAAGAAATACTCGCGAATAATAGCTTGTATTATTTACTACTTATCTACAACACGACTGCATATTATACAAGTTTTGTACGTGGTACGAATTATAATTTAATAGAGATAGACTGCTAAAATTCGACTTATTTCAACGAGAAATTTGAAGAACGCTTACCAGTCAGCGAGAAGTTGATTTGACAATATGGCGCGACGTTAGTATGGTCCTGCGTATTATCGCCAATCACGTCGCGTTTCCGCCAATTCAGAATCGAAGCAAGCAAAAGAGACGCCATTTAACAGAATCCCACTGAAATTGAAGATAAATATAATGAGGATCACCAATATTATAATAATATTGCTAGAAACTGCAGAATATATTACAAGATAATGAAATTTCAGTGCTGAAATACGTATACACATACGTAAAAGACAATACGTATATGCACACTCGAGTCGATTTGAAAATGCACGCCGCGCGGTGTGGTACCGTTCAATGCACAATATTTTCTTAATTTCTTACAAAATATTCATTTGAATTAATAAAGAAAGTACAGAAAACTTGGAAGACAGGGAAATGAACACAATGTATATGATTTCTTGCCTTCAAGAATATATTGGACTATGTCACATACCTTTATTTGACGGACACTCTGAACACGTCTAATCACTACGAGATCCGTTGGGCGAAAGAGTGAGATTTTTGAAACGATTGCGCTAATAGGCTGGAAACTGGGCGGGTGGTGGGGGGTGGTGCTCTTTCTTAACGGCCGATGTGTTTCGAATCTCATCGAACTGAATATTTTTTATTGCAAGTGTTACAAATATATTTATTAGTAAAAATAAACACATGTGTGTAATAGAATGTTTGTAAGGTTTTTTGCACTATAGAATAAGTAAACTATTTCCGTCAAACTAATATTTGTCTTGCCTTAACTTTATTCAAATTACAATTTCTACTGCAGTGAGCGTTCAAATCGTTTTCTACAATCTTTTGGCACAGACACCGACGTGATATTAGAGCTCCAATAACCCGTTTGTGGAAATTGCTTTTCTGAATCCCCCCATAGCATTCACATATATTCACACAATTGCATGACTCCTGTCTCCAAACTATATCAGTAAATAATATTCCATGAGCGGTTCATTTGTTATAATCAAGTAAACAATTAAGTTAGTTATTACGTGCAATTGGATAAAGTTACAGCAGCGGGACATTTTTTTCTGTATAGCTTATTCGTTTCCCTCTTATTTGACATCCCATTTATTAAAAAAGAACCAACAGGAGCCAAGATTACAATTTTTAAAAATTTTTTCGGCACTGTATGTTTTACATGGAGGGTACTGGGTTATTAATGCCCCTCAAATAGACAGTAATCAGACATGTGGCGCCACCTCGCGTTGTCGGCCTTTTTCACAGTTTGCCATGCCTTCAAAACCACATTTCTGGATTACCTCTTTCATTTAAACAATTGCGTTTTCCTCGGCTTCTACCGCGTCTTTTTTAACCGGACTCATTTTAAATTAAAGTTACGAATCATAGCTATCTCCTCCAATAGTTTCAACAATATGGCATTTGTAGTTTAAAACTTATTAGCAATTGAAGAATGGGCAAAAACGCACTCCGGGTCACCGAAATTATCTCGGTTTCTAGAAGCGCTAGGTTAATGATTGAGTGCTCAAAATGAAGGTAAAGGATGCCGCTACACGACAATAAACGATTTACAAATGCTGCATGCACTGTTTATTTTTTATAAACAAATTAATAATTCGTTTGTGAATTGCAACGAAAATATACACGAGGGCGGTTCCAAAAGTGGAGCAGATTGGTCCTTGAGACGAGAGCTTCAATTTCAGATGTCGTTGGTTAAAATCGGCCCAGTAAAACGCGAGATAATTAAATTTGTTTAAATCAATTATAAACAAATGCGATTACTGCCTCTTCCTGTCTAGATACAGCAATCACCACAGGACATAAATTAAAGCCAGGGGCTTAGGCTACAATCTCCAATAGATGTCAATTATATTCCATGTGCAGTTCAGTTGTTATAAACAATTAAACAATTCAAATTGTTATTACGGCCAACTGCATATAGTTACAGCAACGGGGTATTTTTTAGGGTGTAGCGTATTCCGTTCCCTTTCTTTTGAGATGTCGTTGATTAAAATCGGCTAAGCACAAGCCGAGATAATCCAATTTGTTTAAATAAATTATAAACAATTGCGATTACTGCCTCTTCCTGTCTAGATACAGCAATCACCACATGACATAAATTAAAGCCAGAGGCATAGGCTACCATCTCCAATAGGTGTGATTTATATTCCGTGTGCATTTCATTTGTTATAAACAATTAAACAATTCAAATTGTTATTCCGGCCAACTGCATATAGTTACGGCAACGGGGTATTTTTTAGGGTGTAGCGTATTCCGTTCCCTTTCTGTTGAGATGTCGCTGATTAAAATCGGCCCAGCAGAAGATGAGATAATCGAATTTGTTTAAATAAATTATAAACAAATGCGATTACGGCCTCTACCTGTCTAGATACAGCAATCACCACAGGACATAAATTAAATCCAGAGGCATAGGCTACCATCTCCAATAGGTGTGAATTATATTCCGTGTGCATTTCATGTGTTATAAACAATTAAACAATTAAAATTGTTATTGCGTTTAAACGGATATAGTTACAGCCACGGTGTATTTTTTATACTGTAGCTTATTCGTTTCCCTTTCTTTTGAGAAGTAGTTGATTGAAATCGGTCCAGCAGAAGCCGAGATAATAATTTTTAAAATATTTTGAAGGTAACGATATGTCGAAAACGGTACAAGTGGCGCCATCTCGCGTTTGCGGTCTTTTTCACAGTTTTCCGCACCGCCAAAACCGAATTCATGGATTACATCGTTCATTTAAACAATTGCATTTCTCTCGGCTGCTAGTGCGTATTTCTTAACCGGAATTGTCTTAAATTAAAGCTACGGACCATAGCTATATCCACCAACAGTTGCAACAATATGGCGTTTGTTGTTTAAAAGTTATTAACAATTAAAGAATCGGCAAAGATGCACTCCGGGTCACTGCAGTTATCACGACTTCTGGAGGGGCTAGATTAATCATCGGGTGCTTAAAACGCAGGTAAAGGATGCCGCTACAACGCAATAAACGATTTGCAAATGCTGCATGCACCGTTTATTTTTCATAAACAATTTAACACTTCGCTTAAGAATTGCACCGAAGCTATGCACCATAGCTTTTCTAATGATGGATCTTATTGTTCCTTGAACCAAGACCTTCAATTTGAGACGTCATTGATTAAAATCGGCCCAGCAGAAGCCGAGATAATCGAATTTGTTTAAATAAATTATAAACAAATGCGATTACTGCCTCTTCCTGTCTAGATACAGTAATCACCACAGGACATAAATTAAAGCCAGAGGCATAGGCTACCATGTCCAATAGGTGTGATTTATATTCCGTGTGCATTTCATTTGTTATATACAATTAAGCAATTCAAATGGTTATTACGGCCAACTGCATATAGTTACGGCAACGGGGTATTTTTTTAGGGTGTAGCGTATTCCGTTCCCTTTCTTTTGAGACGTCGTTGATTAAAATCGGCGCAGCAGAAGCCGAGATAATCGAATTTGTTTAAATAAATTATAAACAAATGCGATTACTGCCACTTCCCGACTAGGTACAGTAATGACCAAACGACATAAATTAGAGCTAGGAGTATCAGCTAACATCTCCAACAGGTGTGAACATTATTCCACGTGCGGTTCATTTGTTATAAACAATTACACAATTAAAATTGTTATTACGGCCAACTACATATAGTTATAGCAACAGGGTATTTTTTATCGTGTAGTTTATTCGTTTCCCTTTCTTTCGAGACGTGGTTGATTGAAATCGACCACGTAGAAGCCGAGATAATTGTATTTGTTTAAAGAAATTATAAACAAATGCCATTATTTCGACTTGCAGGCCAGCTACATCAATCACCAGAGGACATAAATTAAAGGTAGAAGCATCAGCTACCATCTCCAATAGGTGGGAGCAATCTTCCATTTGCAGTTCATTTGTTATAAACAATTAAACAATTAAAATTATTATTACGGCCAACTGCATATAGTTACAGAAACGGGGTATTTTTTATCCTGTAGCTTATTCGTTTCCCTTTCTTTTGAGATGTCGTTGATTAAAATCGGCCCAGCCGAAGCCGAGATAATTGAATTTGTTTAACGAAATTATAAACAAATGCTCTTATTTCGGCTAGTAGGCGAGTAACATCAATGATCATAGGACATAAATTAAAGCTGGCAGCATCAGCTACCATCTCCCATAGGTGGGAACATTATTCCATGTGCCTTTCATTTGTTATAAACAATTAAACTGTTAAAATTGTTATTACGTCCAACTGCATACAGTTACAGCAACGGGCTATTTTTTATCGTGTAGCTTATTCGTTCCCCTTTCATTTGAGACGTCGTTGATTATAATCGGCCCAGCAGAAGCCGAGATAATCGAATTTGTTTAAATAAATTATAAACAAATGCGATTGCTGCCTCTTCCTGTATAGATACAACAATGACCATAGGACATAAATTAAAGCCAAGGGCACAGGCTACCATCTCCAATAGGTGTGGATTATATTGCATGGGCAGTTCATTTGTTATAAACAATTAAGGAATTGAAATTGTTATTACGGCCATCTGCATATAGTTACAGCAACGGGGTATTCTTTAGGGTGTAGCGTACTCCTTTACCTTTCTTTTGAGACGTCGTTGATTAAAATCGGCCCAGCAGAAGCCGGGATAATCGAATTTGTTTAAATAAATTATAAACAAATGCGATTGCTGCCTCTTCCTGTATAGATACAACAATGACCATAGGACATAAATTAAAGCCAGGGGCATAGGCTACCATCTCCAATAGGTGTGGATTATATTGCATGGGCAGTTCATTTGTTATAAACAATTAAGGAATTGAAATTGTTATTACGGCCAACTGCATTTAGTTATAGCAACGGGGTATTGTTTAGGGTGTAGGGTATTCAGTTCCCTTTCTTTTGACATGTCGTTGATTAAAATCGGCCCAGCAGAAGCCGAGATAATCTAATTTGTTTAAATAAATTATAAACAAATGCCATTAACTCCGCTTGCACGCGGGCTACGTCAATGATTAGAAGACATAAAGTAAAGGTAGCAGCATCAGCTACCATCTCCAAAAGGTGACAACATTATTCCATTTGCAGTTCATTTGTTATAAACAATTAAACAATTCAAATTGTTATTGCGGTTAAACGGATATAGTTACAGCAACGGGGTATTTTTTATCGTGTAGATTATTCGTTTCCCTTTCTTTTGAGAAGTAGTAGATTGAAATCGGTCCAGCAGAAGCCGAGAGAATAATTTTTAAATATTTTGTCGGTAAGGATATGTCGATAATCGTGTATGTGGCGCCATCTCGCGTTTGCGGCCTTTTTCGCAGATTTCCACACCGCCAAAACCGAATTCCTGGATTACATCGTTAATTTAAACAATTGCGTTTTTCTCGGCTTCTACTTGATATTTTAAAACCGGACTTGTTTTAAATTAAAGCTATGCAACACAGCTATCTCCTCCGACAGTGGCAACAATATGGCATTTGCGGTTTAAAAGTTATTAACAATTGAAGAATCGGCAAAAATGCACTCTGGGTCACTGCAATTAACTCGGCATCGGGGGGCGCTAGATGAATGATCGACTGCTCAAAATGAAGGTAAAGGATGCTGCTACACGACAATAAACGATTTACAAATGCTGCATGCGCTGTTTATTTTTTATATACAAATAAATAATTCATTTGAGTATTGCACCGAAACTATACACGAGGGCCGATCTAGTCGTGAATCAGATTGTTCCTTGAACCAAGAGCTTCAAATTGAGATATCGTTGATTAAAATCGGCCCAGTAGAACGCGAGATAATTGAATTTGTTTAACGAAATTATAAACAAATGCTATTATTTCGGCCCCTAAGTCAGTGACATCAATGATCAGTGGACATAAATTAAAGCCAGCAGCATCAGCTACCAAGTCCAATAGGTCGGAACATTACTGCTTTCATAGTTCAATTGTTATAAACAATTAAACAATTAAAATTGTTATTACGTCCAACTGCATACAGTTACAGCAAAGGGGTATTTTTTCCCGCTAGCTTATTCGTTTTCCTTTCTTTTAAGATGTCGTTGATTAAAATCGGCCCAGCAGAAGCCGAGATAATAATTTTTAAATATTTTGTCGGTAAGGATATGTCGATAATCGTGTATGTGGCGCCATCTCGCGTTTGCGGCCTTTTTCGCAGTTTTCCGCACCTCCAAAACCGAATTCCTGGATTACATCGTTAATTTAAACAATTGCGTTTTTCTCGGCTTCTACTTGGTATTTTTAAACCGGACGTGTGTTAAATTAAAGCTATGCAACACAGCTATCTCCTCCGACAGTGGCAACAATATGGCACTTGCGGTTTAAAAGTTATTAACAATTGAAGAAACGGCAAAAATGCACTCCGGGTCACTGCAATTATCTCGGCTTCTGCTGGGCCGATTTTAATCAGCGATGTCTCAAAAGATAGGGAAACGTAGAAGCTACACGTTAATAAATACCCCGTTGCTGTAACTATATGCAGTGGGTTGTAATAACAATTTTAATTGTGTAATTGTTTATAACAAATGAACTGCACATGCAATAATGTTCCCAGCTATTGGAGATGGTAGCTGATGCTGCTGGCTTTAATTTATGTCAAATGTTCATTGCTGTCACTCGCTTAGGAGCCGAAATAATAGCATTTGTTTATAATTTCGTTAAACAAATTCAATTATCTCGCGTTCTACTGGGCCGATTTTAATCAACAATATCTCAAATTGAAGCTCTCGGTTCAAGGAACAATCTGATTCGATTAGAACGGCGCTCGTGTATAGTTTCGGTGCAATGCTCAAATGAATTATTTATTTGTATATAAAAAATAAACAGCGCATGCAGCATGTGTATATCGTTTATTGTCGTGTAGCAGCATCCTTTACCTTCATTTTGAGCATTCGGTCATTCATCTAGCGCCCCCAGATGCCGAGATAATTGCAGTGACCGGGAGTGCATTTTTGCCGATTCTTCAATTGTTAATAACATTCGAACCACAAATGCCATATTGTTGCAACTGCTGGAGAAGGTAGCTATGATTCGTAAATTTCATTTAAGACAAGTCCGGTTAAAAAATACGCACTAGGAGCCGAGAAATATGCAATTGTTTAAATTAACGATGTAATCCAGGAATTCGGTTTTGGCGGTGTGGAAAACTGCGAAAAAGGCCGCAAACGCGAGATGGCGCCACTTGTACCGTTTTCGACATATCGTTACCTTCAAAATATTTTAAAAATTATTATCTCGGCTTCTGCTGGACCGATTTGAATCAACTGCTTCTCAAAAGAAAGGGAAACGAATAAGCTACAGTATAAAAAATACACCGTGGCTGTAACTATATCCGTTTAACCGTAATAACAATTTTAATTGTTTAATTGTTTATAACAAATGAACTGCACATGGAATATTGTTGTCACCTATTGGAGATGGTAGCTGATGCTGCTACCTTTACTCTATGTCTTCTAATCATTGACGTAGCCCGCGTGCAAGCGGAGTTAATGGCATTTGTTTATAATTTCTTTAAACAAATTCATTTATCTCAGCTTCTGCTTGGCCGATTTCATTCAACTACGTCTCAAAAGAAAGGGAAACGAATCAGCTACAGGATAAAAAATATCCCGTTGCTGTAACTATATCCGTTTAAACGCAATAACAATTTCAATTGTTTAATTGTTTATAACAAATGAACTGCACATGGAATATTGTTGTCACCTATTGGAGATGGTAGCTGATGCTGCTACCTTTACTCTATGTCTTCTAATCATTGACGTAGCCCGCGTGCAAGCGGAGTTAATGGCATTTGTTTATAATTTCTTTAAACAAATTCATTTATCTCAGCTTCTGCTTGGCCGATTTCATTCAACTACGTCTCAAAAGAAAGGGAAACGAATCAGCTACAGGATAAAAAATATCCCGTTGCTGTAACTATATCCGTTTAAACGCAATAACAATTTCAATTGTTTAATTGTTTATAACAAATGAACTGCACATGGAATATTGTTGTCACCTATTGGAGATGGTAGCTGATGCTGCTACCTTTACTTTATGTCTTCTAATCATTGACGTGGCCGGCGTGCAAGCGGAGTTAATGGCATTTGTTTATAATTTCTTTAAACAAATTCATTTATCTCAGCTTCTGCTTTGCCGATTCCATTCAACTACGTCTCAAAAGAAAGGGAAACGAATCAGCTACAGGATAAAAAATACCCCGTTGCTGTAACTATATCCGTTTAAACGCAATAACAATTTTAATTGTTTAATTGTTTATAATAAATGAAATGCACATGGAATATAATCCACACCTATTGGAGATGGTAGCCTATGCCTCTGGCTTTAATTTATGTCCTGTGGTGATTGCTGTATCTAGACAGGTAGAGGCAGTAATCGCATTTGTTTATAATTTATTTAAACAAATTGGATTATCTCGGCTTCTGCGGGGCCGATTTTAATCAACGACATCTCAAAAGAAAGGGAACGGAATACGCTACACCCTAAACGATACCCCGTTGCTGTAACTCAATGCAGTTGGCCGTAATAGCAATTTCAGTTGCTTAATTGTTTATAACAAATGAACTGCCCATGCAATATAATCCACACCTATTGGAGATGGTAGCCTATGCCCCTGGCTTTAATTTATGTCCTGTGGTGATTGCTGTATCTAGACAGGAAGAGGCAGTAATCGCATTTGTTTATAATTTATTTAAACAAATTGTATTATCTCGAGTTCTGCTGGGCCGATTTTATTCAACGACGTCTCAAATTGAAGGTCTTGGTTCAAGGAATAATAAGATCCATCATTAGAATGGCTATGGTGCATAGCTTCGGTGCAATTCTCAAACGAAGTGTTAAATTGTTTATGAAAAATAAACGGCGCATGCAGCATTTGCAAATCGTTTATTGCATTGTAGCGGCATCCTTTACCTTCATTTTAAGCACTCGATGATTAATCTAGTCCCTCCAGAAGTCGTGATATTTGCAGTGGCCCGGAGTGCATCTTTGCCGATTCTTTAATTGTTAATAACTTTTAAACAACAAACGCCATATTGTTGCAACTGTAGGAGGATATAGCTATGGTCCGTAGCTTTGATTTAAGACAATTCCGGTTAAGTAGTACGGACTAGCAGCCGAGAAAAATGCAATTGTTTAAAATAACGATGTAATCCAAGAATTCGGTTTTGGCGGTGCGGAAAACTGCGAAAAAGGCCGCAAACGCGAGATGGCGCCACCTGTACCGTTTTCGACTTATCGTTACCTACAAAATTTTTTAAAAATTATTATCTCGGCTTCTGCTGGACCGATTTCAATCAACTGCTTCTCAAAAGAAAGGGAAACGAATAAACTACAGTATAAAAAATACCCCGTTTCTGTAACTATATGCAGTTGGCCGTAATAATAATTTTAATTGTTTAATTGTTTATAACAAATGAACTGCAAATGGAAGATTGCTCCCACCTATTGGAGATGGTAGCTGATGCTTCTACCTTTAATTTATGTCCAATGTTCATTGATGTCACTCGTTTACAAGCCGAGAGAATAGCATTTGTTTATAATTTCGTTAAACAAATTCAATTATCTCGGCTTCGGCTGGGCCGATTTTAATCAACGACATCTCAAAAGAAAGGGAAACGAATAAGCTACCGGATAAAAAATACCCCGTTGCTATAACTATATGCAGTTGGCCGTAATAATAATTTTAATTGTATAATTGTTTATAACAAATGAACTGCACATGGAATATTGCTCCCACCTATTGGAGATGGTAGCTGATGCTGCTACCTTTAATTTATCTCCAATGGTCATTGATGTCACTCGTCTACAAGCCGAGAGAATAGCATTTGTTTATAATTTCGTTAAACAAATTCAATTATCTCGGCTTCGGCTGGGCCGATTTTATTCAGCTACGTCTCAAAAGAAAGGGGAACGTAGAAGCTACAGGATAAAAAATACCCCGTTTCTGTAACTATATGCAGTTGGCCGTAATAATAATTTTAATTGTTTAATTGTTTATAACAAATGAACTGCAAATGGAAGATTGCTCCCACCTATTGGAGATGGTAGCTGATGCTTCTACCTTTAATTTATGTCCAATGTTCATTGATGTCACTCGTCTACAAGCCGAGAGAATAGCATTTGTTTATAATTTCGTTAAACAAATTCAATTATCTCGGCTTCGGCTGGGCCGATTTTAATCAACGACATCTCAAAAGAAAGGGAAACGAATAAGCTACAGGATAAAAAGTACCCCGTTGCTGTATCTATATGCAGTTGGCCGTAATAATAATTATAATTGTTTAACTGTTTATAACAAATGAACTGCACATGGAATATTGCTCCCACCTATTGGAGATGGTAGCTGATGCTGCTACCTTTAATTTATGTCGAATGTTCATTGATGTCACTCGTTTACAAGCCGAGAGAATAGCATTTGTTTATAATTTCGTTAAACAAATTCAATTATCTCGGCTTCGGCTGGGCCGATTTTATTCAGCTACGTCTCAAAAGAAAGGGGAACGTAGAAGCTACAGGATAAAAAATACCCCGTTTCTGTAACTATATGCAGTTGGCCGTAATAATAATTTTAATTGTTTAATTGTTTATAACAAATGAACTGCAAATGGAAGATTGCTCCCACCTATTGGAGATGGTAGCTGATGCTTCTACCTTTAATTTATGTCCAATGTTCATTGATGTCACTCGTCTACAAGCCGAGAGAATAGCATTTGTTTATAATTTCGTTAAACAAATTCAATTATCTCGGCTTCGGCTGGGCCGATTTTAATCAACGACATCTCAAAAGAAAGGGAAACGAATAAGCTACAGGATAAAAAGTACCCCGTTGCTGTATCTATATGCAGTTGGCCGTAATAATAATTATAATTGTTTAATTGTTTATAACAAATGAACTGCACATGGAATATTGCTCCCACCTATTGGAGATGGTAGCTGATGCTGCTACCTTTAATTTATGTCGAATGTTCATTGATGTCACTCGTTTACAAGCCGAGAGAATAGCATTTGTTTATAATTTCGTTAAACAAATTCAATTATCTCGGCTTCGGCTGGGCCGATTTTATTCAGCTACGTCTCAAAAGAAAGGGGAACGTAGAAGCTACAGGATAAAAAATACCCCGTTTCTGTAACTATATGCAGTTGGCCGTAATAACAATTTTAATTGTTTAATTGTTTATAACAAATGAACGGCACATGGAATAATCTTCCCACCTATCGCAGATGGTAGCTGATGCTGCCAGCTTTAATTTATGTCCTCTGGTCATTAATGTAGCTCGCCAGGAAGTGGCAGTAATCGCATTTGTTTATAATTTATTTAAACAAATTCAATTATCTCGGCTTCTGCTGGGGCGATTTTAATCAACGACATCTCAAATTGATGCTCTCGGTTCAAGGAACCATCTGATCCTCCATTATATTACCCCTCGGGTACAGCTTCGGTGCAATTCTTAAACGAATTGTTAAATTGTTTAAAACAAATGAACCGTGCATTCAGCATTTATAAATTGTATTTCGCCGTGTAGCAGTACCCTTTACCTTCATTTTAAGCACCCGATCATTCATCTAGCGCCTCCAGAAGCCGAGATAATTGCAGTGACCCGGAGTGCGTTTTTGCCGATTTTTCATTTGTTTATAACTTTTAAACCACGAATGCCATATTGTTGCAAGTTTAGGAGGAGAGACCTATGTCAGTAGCTTTAATGTAAGACAAGCCGGGTTTAAATCGACGCACTAGAAGCCGAGAAAAACGCAATTGTTTAAATTAACAATGTAATCCAGGAATTCGGTTTTGGCGGTGTGGAAAACTGCGAAAAAGGCCGCAAACGCGAGATGGCGCCACTTGTACCGTTTTCGACATATCGTTACCGAAAATATATTAAAAAATTATTATCTCGGCTTTGGCTGTGCCGATTTTAATCAACGACGTCTCAAATGAACGGGGAACGAATAAGCTACACGATAAAAAATAGCCCGTTGCTGTAACTATATGCAGTTGGCCGTAATAACAATTTTAATTGTGTAATTGTTTATAACAAATGAACGGCACATGGAATAATCTTCCCACCTATTGCAGATGGTAGCTGATGCTGCCAGCTTTAATTTATGTCCTATGATCATTGATGTTACTCGCCTACTAGCCGAAATAAGAGCATTTGTTTATAATTTCGTTAAACAAATTTAATTATCTCGGCTTCTGCTGGGCCGATTATAATCAACGACGTCTCAAAAGAAAGGGTAACGAATAAGCTACACGATAAAAAATACCCCGTTGCTGTAACTGTATGCAGTTGGACGTAATAACAATTTTAACAGTTTAATTGTTTATAACAAATGAAAGGCACATGGAATAATGTTCCCACCTATGGGAGATGGTAGCTGATGCTGCCAGCTTTAATTTATGTCCTATGATCATTGATGTTACTCGCCTACTAGCCGAAATAAGAGCATTTGTTTATAATTTCGTTAAACAAATTTAATTATCTCGGCTTTGGCTGTGCCGATTTTAATCAACGACATCTCAAAAGAAAGGGAACGGAATACGCTACACCCTAAACGATACCCCGTTGCTGTAACTAAATGCAGTTGGCCGTAATAGCAATTTCAGTTGCTTAATTGTTTATAACAAATGAACTGCCCATGCAATATAATCCACACCTATTGGAGATGGTAGCCTATGCCCCTGGCTTTAATTTATGTCCTGTGGTGATTGCTGTATCTAGACAGGAAGAGGCAGTAATCGCATTTGTTTATAATTTATTTAAACAAATTGTATTATCTCGGCTTCTGCTGGGCCGATTTTAATCAACGGCGTCTTAAATCGAAGGTCTTGGTTCAAGGAACAATAAGATCCATCATTAGAATGGCTATGGTGCATAGCTTCGGTGCAATTCTCAAACGAAGTGTTAAATTGTTTATGAAAAATAAACGGCGCATGCAGCATTTGCAAATCGTTTATTGCATTGTAGCGGCATCCTTTACCTTCATTTTAAGCACTCGATGATTAATCTAGTCCCTCCAGAAGTCGTGATATTTGCAGTGGCCCGGAGTGCATCTTTGCCGATTCTTTAATTGTTAATAACTTTTAAACAACAAACGCCATATTGTTGCAACTGTAGGAGGATATAGCTATGGTCCGTAGCTTTGATTTAAGACAATTCCGGTTAAGTAGTACGGACTAGCAGCCGAGAAAAATGCAATTGTTTAAAATAACGATGTAATCCAAGAATTCGGTTTTGGCGGTGCGGAAAACTGCGAAAAAGGCCGCAAACGCGAGATGGCGCCACCTGTACCGTTTTCGACTTATCGTTACCTACAAAATTTTTTAAAAATTATTATCTCGGCTTCTGCTGGACCGATTTCAATCAACTGCTTCTCAAAAGAAAGGGAAACGAATAAACTACAGTATAAAAAATACCCCGTTTCTGTAACTATATGCAGTTGGCCGTAATAATAATTTTAATTGTTTAATTGTTTATAACAAATGAACTGCAAATGGAAGATTGCTCCCACCTATTGGAGATGGTAGCTGATGCTTCTACCTTTAATTTATGTCCAATGTTCATTGATGTCACTCGTTTACAAGCCGAGAGAATAGCATTTGTTTATAATTTCGTTAAACAAATTCAATTATCTCGGCTTCGGCTGGGCCGATTTTAATCAACGACATCTCAAAAGAAAGGGAAACGAATAAGCTACCGGATAAAAAATACCCCGTTGCTATAACTATATGCAGTTGGCCGTAATAATAATTTTAATTGTATAATTGTTTATAACAAATGAACTGCACATGGAATATTGCTCCCACCTATTGGAGATGGTAGCTGATGCTGCTACCTTTAATTTATCTCCAATGGTCATTGATGTCACTCGTCTACAAGCCGAGAGAATAGCATTTGTTTATAATTTCGTTAAACAAATTCAATTATCTCGGCTTCGGCTGGGCCGATTTTATTCAGCTACGTCTCAAAAGAAAGGGGAACGTAGAAGCTACAGGATAAAAAATACCCCGTTTCTGTAACTATATGCAGTTGGCCGTAATAATAATTTTAATTGTTTAATTGTTTATAACAAATGAACTGCAAATGGAAGATTGCTCCCACCTATTGGAGATGGTAGCTGATGCTTCTACCTTTAATTTATGTCCAATGTTCATTGATGTCACTCGTCTACAAGCCGAGAGAATAGCATTTGTTTATAATTTCGTTAAACAAATTCAATTATCTCGGCTTCGGCTGGGCCGATTTTAATCAACGACATCTCAAAAGAAAGGGAAACGAATAAGCTACAGGATAAAAAGTACCCCGTTGCTGTATCTATATGCAGTTGGCCGTAATAATAATTATAATTGTTTAATTGTTTATAACAAATGAACTGCACATGGAATATTGCTCCCACCTATTGGAGATGGTAGCTGATGCTGCTACCTTTAATTTATGTCGAATGTTCATTGATGTCACTCGTTTACAAGCCGAGAGAATAGCATTTGTTTATAATTTCGTTAAACAAATTCAATTATCTCGGCTTCGGCTGGGCCGATTTTATTCAGCTACGTCTCAAAAGAAAGGGGAACGTAGAAGCTACAGGATAAAAAATACCCCGTTTCTGTAACTATATGCAGTTGGCCGTAATAACAATTTTAATTGTTTAATTGTTTATAACAAATGAACGGCACATGGAATAATCTTCCCACCTATCGCAGATGGTAGCTGATGCTGCCAGCTTTAATTTATGTCCTCTGGTCATTAATGTAGCTCGCCAGGAAGTGGCAGTAATCGCATTTGTTTATAATTTATTTAAACAAATTCAATTATCTCGGCTTCTGCTGGGGCGATTTTAATCAACGACATCTCAAATTGATGCTCTCGGTTCAAGGAACCATCTGATCCTCCATTATATTACCCCTCGGGTACAGCTTCGGTGCAATTCTTAAACGAATTGTTAAATTGTTTAAAACAAATGAACCGTGCATTCAGCATTTATAAATTGTATTTCGCCGTGTAGCAGTACCCTTTACCTTCATTTTAAGCACCCGATCATTCATCTAGCGCCTCCAGAAGCCGAGATAATTGCAGTGACCCGGAGTGCGTTTTTGCCGATTTTTCATTTGTTTATAACTTTTAAACCACGAATGCCATATTGTTGCAAGTTTAGGAGGAGAGACCTATGGTCAGTAGCTTTAATGTAAGACAAGCCGGGTTTAAATCGACGCACTAGAAGCCGAGAAAAACGCAATTGTTTAAATTAACAATGTAATCCAGGAATTCGGTTTTGGCGGTGTGGAAAACTGCGAAAAAGGCCGCAAACGCGAGATGGCGCCACTTGTACCGTTTTCGACATATCGTTACCGAAAATATATTAAAAAATTATTATCTCGGCTTTGGCTGTGCCGATTTTAATCAACGACGTCTCAAATGAACGGGGAACGAATAAGCTACACGATAAAAAATAGCCCGTTGCTGTAACTATATGCAGTTGGCCGTAATAACAATTTTAATTGTGTAATTGTTTATAACAAATGAACGGCACATGGAATAATCTTCCCACCTATTGCAGATGGTAGCTGATGCTGCCAGCTTTAATTTATGTCCTATGATCATTGATGTTACTCGCCTACTAGCCGAAATAAGAGCATTTGTTTATAATTTCGTTAAACAAATTTAATTATCTCGGCTTCTGCTGGGCCGATTATAATCAACGACGTCTCAAAAGAAAGGGTAACGAATAAGCTACACGATAAAAAATACCCCGTTGCTGTAACTGTATGCAGTTGGACGTAATAACAATTTTAACAGTTTAATTGTTTATAACAAATGAAAGGCACATGGAATAATGTTCCCACCTATGGGAGATGGTAGCTGATGCTGCCAGCTTTAATTTATGTCCTATGATCATTGATGTTACTCGCCTACTAGCCGAAATAAGAGCATTTGTTTATAATTTCGTTAAACAAATTTAATTATCTCGGCTTTGGCTGTGCCGATTTTAATCAACGACATCTCAAAAGAAAGGGAACGGAATACGCTACACCCTAAACGATACCCCGTTGCTGTAACTAAATGCAGTTGGCCGTAATAGCAATTTCAGTTGCTTAATTGTTTATAACAAATGAACTGCCCATGCAATATAATCCACACCTATTGGAGATGGTAGCCTATGCCCCTGGCTTTAATTTATGTCCTGTGGTGATTGCTGTATCTAGACAGGAAGAGGCAGTAATCGCATTTGTTTATAATTTATTTAAACAAATTGTATTATCTCGGCTTCTGCTGGGCCGATTTTAATCAACGGCGTCTTAAATCGAAGGTCTTGGTTCAAGGAACAATAAGATCCATCATTAGAATGGCTATGGTGCATAGCTTCGGTGCAATTCTCAAACGAAGTGTTAAATTGTTTATGAAAAATAAACGGCGCATGCAGCATTTGCAAATCGTTTATTGCATTGTAGCGGCATCCTTTACCTTCATTTTAAGCACTCGATGATTAATCTAGTCCCTCCAGAAGTCGTGATATTTGCAGTGGCCCGGAGTGCATCTTTGCCGATTCTTTAATTGTTAATAACTTTTAAACAACAAACGCCATATTGTTGCAACTATAGGAGGATATAGCTATGGTCCGTAGCTTTGATTTAAGACAATTCCGGTTAAGTAGTACGGACTAGCAGCCGAGAAAAATGCAATTGTTTAAAATAACGATGTAATCCAAGAATTCGGTTTTGGCGGTGCGGAAAACTGCGAAAAAGGCCGCAAACGCGAGATGGCGCCACCTGTACCGTTTTCGACTTATCGTTACCTACAAAATTTTTTAAAAATTATTATCTCGGCTTCTGCTGGACCGATTTCAATCAACTGCTTCTCAAAAGAAAGGGAAACGAATAAGCTACAGGATAAAAAATACCCCGTTGCTGTAGCTGTATGCAGTTGGCCGTAATATCAATTTGAATTGTTTAATTGTTTATAACAACTGAACTGCACATGGAATATAAATCACACCTATTGGAGATGGTAGCCCATGTCTCTGGCTTTAATTTATGTCTGGTGATAATTGCTGTATCTAGACAGGTAGAGGCCGTAATCGCATTTGTTTAGAATTTATTTAAACAAATTCGATTATCTCGGCTTCTGCTGGGCCGATTTTAATCAACGGCGTCTTAAATCGAAGGTCTTGGTTCAAGGAACAATAAGATCCATCATTAGAATGGCTATGGTGCATAGCTTCGGTGCAATTCTCAAACGAAGTGTTAAATTGTTTATGAAAAATAAACGGCGCATGCAGCATTTGCAAATCGTTTGTTGCGTTGTAGCGGCATCCTTTACCTTCATTATAAGCACCCGAAGATTAATCTAGCTCCTCCAGAAGTCGTGATATTTGCAGTGACCCGGAGTGCATCTTTGCCGATTTTTAATTGTTAATAACTTTTAAACAACAAACGCCATATTGTTGCAACTGTTGGAGGATGTAGCTATGGTCCGTAGCTTTAATTTAAGACAATTCCGGTTAAGAAATACGCACTAGCAGCCGAGAAAAATGCAATTGTTTAAATGAACGATGTAATCCACGAATTCGGTTTTGGCGGTGCGGAAAACTGCGAAAAAGGCCGCAAACGCGAGATGGCGCCACCTGTACCGTTTTCGACTAATCGTTACCTACAAAAGGTTTAAAAAATTATTATCTCGGCTTCTGCTGGACCGATTTCAATCAACTGCTTCTCAAAAGAATGAGAAACGAATAAGCTACAGGATAAAAAATACCCCGTTGCTGTAGCTGTATGCAGTTGGCCGTAATAACAATTTGAATTGTTTAATTGTTTATAACAAATGAATTGCACATGGAATAATGTTCACATTTATTGGAGATTGTAGCCTATGTCTCTAGCATTAATTTATGTCCTGTGATCATTGATGTAGCTCGCCGCGAAGTGGCAAAAATCGCATTTGGTTGTATATCCTCAAACCAATCCAAATATTGGACAAAAATACAAATTTTGTATTGGAAAGAATGCAAACCAGCGGAGCAAAATGGCCAAGTATTGGAGAAAAAAGAGTTTAAGAATGCCAGTATATAATATAGTCTCAGTAACCCCAGGAAGTCTGGATAATAAATACAGTAAATCTACTCTTATATCTCGTCTGTGACCATTAGCGCTTTACACATGGCGCTTCTCTAGACAGAATATTTTGCATTAAACTTAACCTTGCTCAATGTCGCTATAATTTCAATGACACACTAATCAATAATAATGTTGCTAAGAATAATGAAAAGATATAGAGAAGGCTAATTAATTTAGTCCATAAAGATGTTCCAATTGTATCGAAAACATTGTAAAATAAATGTAAAACATCAACATCAGTAAAAGTTATTTAATAATAAGTTAATTATTATTTTACGAAAATGTCTATACTAAGGACAGTGTTATTTAGACCACACCTTAATTATTCGAAAAAATCAAGGTATCGTTCGAGACTAATAGTAATTTATTTTTACTTTAATTCAATAATTGTTCAACACACGTATTATGATCTTGTTATACAGGGATTCATTGTTGTCGCTTGTATCGAAACGGAGAGATAAGCCAAGGAATGTCATAAAACGAAATTTTCATAGCAAGATTACGGAACCTGTTCCAAATGAGACTGGCAAATTCAACACGCTTCCAACAATTTTTAAATTTGGTTTGGGTGCCTTGGGTAGTATAGCGGCAACATGTTTGATAAAATCTCACTATTCCATTGTGGAAGGCAAAGCAGTGAATGTTTCGGAAAGTGCAAAGAAAGAGGACGAAAAATTGAATTTCATGTGGAAGACATTTTTTAGATATTTGTATCCTTATATATGGCACCTATTGGTAGCTCTATCGGTAGGTACTTAATTGCAAATATGCATGCACAAATTGTAATTTCTTATAAACCTTTGTTTATAATTTCAGAGCGCAATGGTAGTGGCGGTATTAAATATTTGGATACCGCAAAATGTAGGTAACATTATAAACGTGTTGACGAGAATATGTCAAAGTCAAGGAGGAACTGTTATGAAGAATGTGCTATTGCAACTACGCGAACCCGTATTTGCATTAGCACGTATGTATATGGCGCAAGTATGTAATTACTAATGCATTAAATAAACAAGATTTATTTAATTGATCGTGTACACTGAGCAGGAGAACAAATATAGAAAAAATTGTATAAATCTAAAGAAATAATCAGAAAGCTATTTTTCAGGCATTTTTTACATTTGTATACATCTATATGCTCACGCACGTGGGTGAAGGAATATCAATGAATTTAAGGCAGGATTTATTTAAATCAATTATGATGCAAGATATCACGTTTTTTGACCAAAATCGTAGCGGTGAAATAGTAAGTCGATTAACCAGTGATATTCAAGAGTTTAAAAGTACCTTTAAGATATGCATATCCCAAGGCCTGAGAAGTATCACACAAATTATCGGATGTATAGTTTCCGTAATAGGAATTTCACCGCAATTAACGGCAGCTACAGTATTATCTTTGCCCACCATAATTCTTATTGGTACAATGCTTGGAAGGAGTTTAAGAAAATTATCCATGGAGGCACAGAATCAACTCGCGAAATCTACAGCTGTTTGCGAGGAAGCTATACAAAATATCAGAACGGTAATGCTTTATATCACGACGATAAAATTTTCTTTAGGACTTACAAATATCTGCGTCTTTATAGGTGAAGGCATTTGCTGCTGAAGAAAAAGAAATAGAAATGTATTCGGAGGAAATTGCAATAGGAACTAGCTTATACGAAAAATTAGGTTTTGGGATCGGATTGTTTCAAGGTGGAACAAATTTATTTCTCAATGGTATTTTACTATGTACCTTATATTTCGGTGGCCATTTATTGTCGACTGGACAATTGTCCCCAGGAGAATTAATGGCGTTTTTAATGGCCACACAGACGATACAAAAGTCTTTGTCGCAGTTATCGTTACTATTTGGGTCGTATGTTCGAGGTATTAGCGCTGGCGCTAGAGTTTTTGAGGTACATATTGTTCTACAAATAATGCTAACAAAATTGAGAATAATTTGGTCTAATTTATTATAATGTTACAGTACTTAGATATGCCACCGTCGTCCATGATGGTCAGTGGTGAAATAATTAGAGATAGATCGTTGGCAGGAAATATCAATTTCAAAGACGTGAAATTTTGCTACCCTACCAGGCCAGATCACGTCATTCTAAAGAATTTTAACTTAAACATTCCAGCTGGAAAGACGGTAGCTATTGTTGGATCTAGCGGTAACGGAAAATCCACGATAGCTGCTTTGCTAGAAAGGTATGTATATTAATAATAGAAGATGAAAACTTGTCGCACGCTTTATATTACGAAATGCCGTGAATTATTTTAGATTTTACGATGTTATGGGTGGGTCAATTACAATTGACGGTAAAGATTTAAGATCGCTCAATGCCGGTTACCTCCGAGGTAGTGTTTTAGGATATATAGATCAAGAACCTATTTTATTTGCTACTAGTATACTGGAAAATATACGATATGGAAAACCGGATGCTACAAACGAAGATGTGAGTAACAAAGTTGTATTCAAATTCTAATGCTAACGCTACGAAGGTTGTCCTTTAAAATTGTTAGGTAATGGAAGCTGCTAAAGAAGCAAATGCTCATGAGTTTATAATGAAATTTCCGAGCAAATATGATACGCAAGTAGGTGAAAGGGGGGCTCAACTTTCTGGTGGACAAAAACAGCGTATCGCTATTGCCCGAGCTTTGCTCAAAAGGCCATCTATTTTAATTTTAGATGAAGCTACGAGGTAAGAATCACGAAGGAAAAGTTTTGTTGAAATAGTATATACAGAAAAAAATGTTTATTTAAAATATATTTTGTATAAAAGTGTATAAATATGTTTCAATTTTCTTAATATGTATACAATTATTTACAGCGCATTAGACTATGAAAGTGAAAGAATTGTACAGAAAGCGCTTGATAACGTTATTCAAGGTAGAACAGTTATAGTGATCGCTCACAGGTTGAGCACGATCAAAAACGCTGACGTTATCGTTGTATTACAACGGGGAGTAATAGCGGAAGTACGTATTCAATCAGAAAATCCATTAGCACATTCATGTACGGATAATTATTACTATACTTCATTTTCAGATGGGAAACCATGCAGAATTGATCAAGAAGAAAGGTTTATATTACACCTTAGTGAACGAACAAGATAAAGAAAGTACATAATGATAGTTGAATTTGAAAGTATAGTAAAATTAACGAAAATATTTATTTTATTTTAATAATAGTTATTTTATGATAATAATCTTTAAGAATGTTCAATGGACTATCTCAGATACTAACACACAAATAAATATATATATATGTACATATATATATAGACATCTAACTATATATTTACTTTTGTCATTATAATGATTCTAATACAGACTATTTTCCATCGAACCAATTACATGTAGTATGAAACTACTTGATTAAAAAATTGTTTTCCCGATAAATGCATATTATGAACTATTTTTTCGGAACATTTCCCCGAAAAGGTATTTTAGACGTTGCTCGAAATTTTCAGTAAGTCTTAATATTGATGCCGCAAAGGGTCCTACGACACCTTCCTCCAACGGCTTACTAGAGTCATCTGTAGTATCTTCACTCACCTTCGGTGTTGTGTTCTCACGGGCAACAGAAGAACTGTCTGAAATATTTGCGGGATCTGATTTCGGATATGTATTGAAACTACTTGCATCACCTGATTCTGCAAGTTTTCTAGCAGCCTCTGCCAGACCGAATGCTTTACAAAGAGCAAGGAACTCTGCCATACTCGCAGATTTTGTTGATCGCAGTAGTTCAGTACTTTTTGTAGTCGAAACGCCGCCTCTCGTCGCTGCAGAAAATTCATCAGTTACATTTTCATTAATGCCTGCAATTAAGTCGCTGGAAGTTGTAGTACTCGAAGGAACATTAGATTCAGCTGGATTCTCTGTCCGCGACAATTCATTTATAAAACTCATAGGTTTTATATCCTTAATGGTGGTACTTTTTAGTTCAGCTACAGTAGTACTGGTAGTACATGGTACAGTGGATGTCACTTCTGCCTCAGTAGTACTGGTTGCACATGGTTCAGTCGATGTTACTTCAGCTTCTGTAGTACTGGTTGCACATGGTTCAATTGATGTAGCTTCCGATTCTGTAGTACTGGTTGCACATGGTTCAATTGATGTAGCTTCCGATTCTGTAGTACCTGTTGCACATGGTTCAATTGATGTCACTTCTAATAGAGCAGCTCTGGTTGCAGGCTGTTCGGTGGATGATACTTCCGCCTCAGTAGTAGTGGTTGAACATGGTTCAGTTGATGTAGCTTCCGATTCTGTAGTACTGGTTGCACATGGTTCAGTTGCTGTCACTTCTACTAGAGCAGCACCGGTTGCAGGCTGTTCAGTTGATGATGCTTCCGCCTCAGTAGTAATGGTTGAACATGGTTCACTTGATGTAGCTTCCGATTCTGTAGTACTGGTTGCACATGGTTCAGTTGATATCACTTCTACTAGAGCAACACTGGTTGCAGGCTGTTCAGTTGATGATGCTTCTACTTCCGTAGTATTGGTTGCACATGGTTCAGTTGATGATACTTCTGCTTCTGTAGTACTGGTTGCACATGGTTCAGTTGTTGTTACTTCTGCTACAGCAGCATTGGAGACAGGCGGTTCAGTTGATGTAACTTCTACTTCCGTACTACTGGTTGCACATGGTTCAGTTGATGATAACTCTGCTTCTGTAGTACTGGTTGCACATGGTTCAGTTGATGTCACTTCTGCTATAGCAGCATTGGAGGCAGGCGGTTCAGTTGATGTCACTTCTGCTTCCGTAGTACTGGTAGCACATGGTTCAGTCGATGTTACTTCTGCTTCCGTAGTAATGGTTGCACATGGTTCAGTTGATGGTACCTCCGCTTCTGTAGTACTGGTTGCACATGGTTCAGTTGATGTCACTTCTGCTATAGCAGCATTGGAGGCAGGCGGTTCAGTTGATGTAACCTCTGCTTCTGTAGTACTGGTTGCACATGGTTCAGTTGATGTCTCCTCTGTTTCTGTAGTACTGGTTGCACATGGTTCAGTTGATGTCACTTCTGCTATAGCAGCATTGGAGGCAGGCGGTTCAGTTGATGTAACCTCTGCTTCTGTAGTACTGGTTGCACATGGTTCAGTTGATGTCACTTCTGCTATAGCAGCATTGGAGGCAGGCGGTTCAGTTGATGTAACTTCTGCTTCCGTAGTACTGGTTGCACATGGTTCAGTTGATGATACCTCTGCTTCTGTAGTACTGGTTGCACATGGTTCAGTTGATGTCACTTCTGCTATAGCAGCATTGGAGGCAGGTGGTTCAGTTGATGTAACTTCTGCTTCCGTAGTACTGGTTGCACATGGTTCAGTTGATGTCTCCTCTGTTTCTGTAGTACTGGTTGCACATGGTTCAGTTGATGATACTTCTGCTTCTGTAGTACTGATTTCACATGGTTCAGTTGATGTCACTTCTGCTATAGCAGCATTGGAGGCAGGCGGTTCAGTTGATGTAACTTCTGCTTCCGTAGTACTGGTTGCAGATGGTTCAGTTGATGATACCTCTGCTTCTGTAGTACTGGTTGCACATGGTTCAGTTGATGTCTCCTCTGTTTCTGTAGTACTGGTTGCACATGGTTCAGTTGATGATACTTCTGCTTCTGTAGTACTGATTTCACATGGTTCAGTTGATGTCACTTCTGCTATAGCAGCATTGGAGGCAGGCGGTTCAGTTGATGTAACTTCTGCTTCCGTAGTACTGGTTGCACATGGTTCAGTTGATGTAACTTCTGCTTCTGTAGTACTGGTTGCACATGGTTCAGTTGATGTCACTTCTGCTATAGCAGCATTGGAGGCAGGCGGTTCAGTTGATGTAACTTCTGCTTCCGTAGTACTGGTTGCAGATGGTTCAGTTGATGATACCTCTGCTTCTGTAGTACTGGTTGCACATGGTTCAGTTGATGTCTCCTCTGTTTCTGTAGTACTGGTTGCACATGGTTCAGTTGATGATACTTCTGCTTCTGTAGTACTGATTTCACATGGTTCAGTTGATGTCACTTCTGCTATAGCAGCATTGGAGGCAGGCGGTTCAGTTGATGTAACTTCTGCTTCCGTAGTACTGGTTGCACATGGTTCAGTTGATGTAACTTCTGCTTCTGTAGTACTGGTTGCACATGGTTCAGTTGATGTCACTTCTGCTATAGCAGCATTGGAGGCAGGCGGTTCAGTTGATGTAACTTCTGCTTCCGTAGTACTGGTTGCAGATGGTTCAGTTGATGATACCTCTGCTTCTGTAGTACTGGTTGCACATGGTTCAGTTGATGATACTTCTGCTTCTGTAGTACTGATTTCACATGGTTCAGTTGATGTCACTTCTGCTATAGCAGCATTGGAGGCAGGCGGTTCAGTTGATGTAACTTCTGCTTCCGTAGTACTGGTTGCACATGGTTCAGTTGATGTAACTTCTGCTTCTGTAGTACTGGTTGCACATGGTTCAGTTGATGTCACTTCTGCTATAGCAGCATTGGAGGCAGGCGGTTCAGTTGATGTAACTTCTGCTTCCGTAGTACTGGTTGCAGATGGTTCAGTTGATGATACCTCTGCTTCTGTAGTACTGGTTGCACATGGTTCAGTTGATGATACTTCTGCTTCTGTAGTACTGATTTCACATGGTTCAGTTGATGTCACTTCTGCTATAGCAGCATTGGAGGCAGGCGGTTCAGTTGATGTAACTTCTGCTTCCGTAGTACTGGTTGCACATGGTTCAGTTGATGTAACTTCTGCTTCTGTAGTACTGGTTGCACATGGTTCAGTTGATGTCACTTCTGCTATAGCAGCATTGGAGGCAGGCGGTTCAGTTGATGTAACTTCTGCTTCCGTAGTACTGGTTGCAGATGGTTCAGTTGATGATACCTCTGCTTCTGTAGTACTGGTTGCACATGGTTCAGTTGATGTCTCCTCTGTTTCTGTAGTACTGGTTGCACATGGTTCAGTTGGTGATACTTCTGCTTCTGTAGTACTGATTTCACATGGTTCAGTTGATGTCACTTCTGCTATAGCAGCATTGGAGGCAGGCGGTTCAGTTGATGTAACTTCTGCTTCCGTAGTACTGGTTGCACATGGTTCAGTTGATGTAACTTCTGCTTCCGTAGTACTGGTTGCACATGGTTCAGTTGATGTCACTTCTGCTATAGCAGCATTGGAGGCAGGCGGTTCAGTTGATGTAACTTCTGCTTCCGTAGTACTGGTTGCAGATGGTTCAGTTGATGATACCTCTGCTTCTGTAGTACTGGTTGCACATGGTTCAGTTGATGATACTTCTGCTTCTGTAGTACTGATTTCACATGGTTCAGTTGATGTCACTTCTGCTATAGCAGCATTGGAGGCAGGCGGTTCAGTTGATGTAACTTCTGCTTCCGTAGTACTGGTTGCACATGGTTCAGTTGATGTAACTTCTGCTTCTGTAGTACTGGTTGCACATGGTTCAGTTGATGTCACTTCTGCTATAGCAGCATTGGAGGCAGGCGGTTCAGTTGATGTAACTTCTGCTTCCATAGTACTGGTTGCAGATGGTTCAGTTGATGATACCTCTGCTTCTGTAGTACTGGTTGCACATGGTTCAGTTGATGTCTCCTCTGTTTCTGTAGTACTGGTTGCACATGGTTCAGTTGATGATACTTCTGCTTCTGTAGTACTGATTTCACATGGTTCAGTTGATGTCACTTCTGCTTCCGTAGTACTGGTAGCACATGATTCAGTTGATGATACTTCTGCTTCTGTAGTACTAGTTGTACATGGTTCAGTTGGTGTCACTTCAATTGCAGTAGTACTAGATATATATGGATCGGATGACACCATTTCTACTTCAGCTGTGGTCAATAGACTCAGTTCTGTTGATGTCACTTCTGCTTCTGTAGTACTGGTTCCACATGGTTCAGTCGATGTTACTTCTGCTTCCGTAGTACTGGTAGCACATGGTTCAGTTGATGTCACTTCTACTTCAGTAGTACTAAATATATATGGATCGGATGACACCACTTCTACTTCAGCCGTGGTCAATACACTCAGTTCTGTTGACAGCACTTTCCCGGCAACAGTACTGGTTGCAGGCAGTTCAGTTGATGTAACTTCTGCCTCCGTAGTACTGGTTGCACATGGTTCAGTTGATGTTAGTTCAGCTTCTGTAGTACTGGTTGCACATGGTTCAGTCGATGTTACTTCAGCTTCTGTAGTACTGGTTGCACATGGTTGAATTGATGTCACTTCTAATAGAGCAGCACTGGTTGCAGGCTGTGCAGTTGATGATGCTTCCGCCTCAGTAGTACTGGTTGAACATGGTTCAGTTGATGTCGCTTCCGATTCTGTAGTACTGGTTGTACATGGTTCAGTCGATATTACTTCTTCCTCCGTAGTACTGGTTGCACATGGTTCAGTTGGTGTCACTTCAATTGCAGTAGTACTAGATATATATGGATCGGATGACACCATTTCTACTTCAGCTGTGGTCAATAGACTCAGTTCTGTTGATGTCACTTCTGCTTCTGTAGTACTGGTTCCACATGGTTCAGTCGATGTTACTTCTGCTTCCGTAGTACTGGTAGCACATGGTTCAGTTGATGTCACTTCTACTTCAGTAGTACTAAATATATATGGATCGGATGACACCACTTCTACTTCAGCCGTGGTCAATACACTCAGTTCTGTTGACAGCACTTTCCCGGCAACAGTACTGGTTGCAGGCAGTTCAGTTGATGTAACTTCTGCCTCCGTAGTACTCGTGGCACACGGTTCACTTGATGTAACTTCTGCCTCCGTAGTACTGGTTGCACATGGTTCAGTTGGTGTCACTTCAATTTCAGTAGTACTAGATATATATGGCTCGGATGACACCACTTCTACTTCAGCTGTGGTCAATACACTCAGTTCTGTTGACAGCACTTTCCCCGCAACAGTACTGGTTGCACATGGTTCAGTTGATGTAACTTCTGCCTCCGTAGTACGGGTTGCACATGGTTCAGTTGATGTAACTTCTGCTCCCGTAGTACTGGTTGCACATGGTTCAGTTGATGTCACTTCTGCTCCCGTAGTACTGGTTGCACATGGTTCAGTTGATGTCACTTCTGCTCCCGTAGTACTGGTTGCACATGGTTCAGTTGATGTCACTTCTGCTCCCGTAGTACTGGTTGCACATGGTTCAGTTAATGTCACTTCTGCTATAGCAGCATTGGAGGCAGGCGGTTCAGTTGATGTCACTTCTGCTTCTGTAGTTCTGGTTCCACATGGTTCAGTCGATGTTACTTCTGCTTCCGTAGTACTGGTAGCACATGGTTCAGTCGATGTCACTTCAACTTCAGTAGTACTAGATATAAATGGATCGGATGACACCACTTCTACTTCAGCCGTGGTCAATACACTCAGTTCTGTTGACAGCACTTTCCCCGCAACCGTACTGGTTGCAGGCAGTTCAGTTGATGTAACTTCTGCCTCCGTAGTACTCGTGGCACACGGTTCACTTGATGTAACTTCTGCCTCCGTAGTACTGGTTGCACATGGTTCAGTTGATGTAACTTCTGCTTCCGTAGTACTGGTAGCACATGATTCAGTTGATGATACTTCTGCTTCTGTAGTACTAGTTGTACATGGTTCAGTTGATGTCACTTCCGGTTCGATAATGCTAGATATTTCATCCTGAATCGTAGTATCTTCCGTGTTCGGTTGTTGCGTTGCTATAGTTGTATCATCGATAGCGATATTTGTAATACGTGACAATTCTAAAGCACGTTCTGACGTCCAGATGATACCATAATCTTTATCGGATGGTGTTTGGCCAGAAGTAGTTGGTGTACTTTGAGTAACAGTTGTCGACTCAGTCTGCCCATTTTCCTGTGAGATCGTAGTAGAAGGTATAGTACTCTTTTCTGGAGTAGGAGCAGTAGTAGTATCGTAATTAATAGTGGTGGCAGTTTCTTCTTGTACATATGCTGTTTCGCAATATGTATTATTATTTTCAGCTGCCTCTAACGGAGTATTGTCTTCATTAACGGTCCATATGCACGGTGAATATAATAAGTGTTTACACGTGTTTGATAACTTGCACATTGTTGTTTCCGGATCGTAAGCCATATATTTTGGACAACGGTAGAAAGTTTGACGCATCTCACGGCCATTCCAGGTGCAAGTATAAAATAGGGCACACTCCCCATGTATTGTAAAAGTACCTACTTTTTTACAATTTGGAATTTCTATAGGATGATGTAAATCCGAAGTAGGCAAATCTGTAGTGCTAACGTACTCCGTATTAGGTATTACCATGCACTTTTGCTGTATTTGCACAAATTGTTTACCAAGGCCACATTGTGCTAAAATTGTTTGATTTCTTTTGCAAATGTAGTAATAAGTAGGATTGGTGCAATGAGGTCTTAATAAATTTACGCCACAGGAGTTTGTGTTATTTATGTAGAGAACTCTGCCACCACCCACAACACTCAAACATTGCTTTGTTTCTGTGTCGTAATATTGGTTCAGGTTGCACGGTGGAGATCCAGGGATTGCGTCCCGGCTGTATCGGTGTCGCCCTTCATTATTTTTGATTGTTTTGTTATTATTGCCCTGTAGATAAGTGATTTTATGTATGAAAATAAGAAGTTGGAAAAAATTATGGTGTTTCAAATAATTGACTTGTTAGTAATAAATGGAAAATCAAATGAATTGTATATATCCTGTTACGGCTTGTTGTATTTTAATGTGAACCTTTTGGAGATATTTCTTTATACGTTTGAATGTTTGACCGTTTGACCGTTGAACGATTGAATGTTAAAATTATTAGTGAAATATTAGAATTGCTATAAGCAGTAATTTGTGGCAAATTCCAGGTGAAAAATATTTCGAATATAATAAATATTAAGGAAATATGTAGTTCTTATGTATAAACGGAATAGTCAATTTTTTAAATTTCGTTTACCAACGTCGACTACCATCGGTCCGCAATCAAAGTCGGTAGCGCGCTCGAATGAAGATTTTATTACTTTAACTGATAAGAATTTTAGTAAAATCTGATAATGAAAATATAGTTATATGTATAAAACTTACATTTAGTTTTTTCACAGGCTGGCTAAATGCGATTAGTATCAAGAATTGAAATAATAAAACTAGGAGAATATTCCTCATATTCGATGTTTCACATTAAGCACAGAAGAAATGTATTAAAATTCGGAGCCTGCACCGTTTTATTCCCGCGGTTGCTAAAATTTGTATGATTAAGGTAACACGTGCCTCCACTTTTATATAAAAGGAGGTCCCCGATAATACCAAAGGTGTGATAAGCAAAGAATAACGTCATGTTTAGGAGAACAGTGGGACCAAGTGCGTGCAATAAATTCGAAATCGTTTTTCCTGGCAAATTGATTATTGTTCATGTGTAAATAAAGCTTTCATGTTGAGTTCATTATTGTGGATTTCGTAAACAACTGCCCCTAACGCGTGAGCAAGCACGTTCTACGATTTTGAAGATTGATAACGCCTTATTACATTAACACGTTCCCTGTCCACTCTTCACACTTTTTAATTTCGCTCATTTGGGTATGTGCATCGTCATCCATCATCGTAGGTACTTTCTTCAGGTACACAGGAAAGTACAAGAAATATGTAGTGGCTCTCGCGGATGGCTCTATGGCTCTTACGGAAATTTGAAAAACAGCGGTAAATAACGCGCGGAGAAAATCCAATCATTTCGATAAATAATGTAAAATTTATGAAATTATTAATTCTTATTGTTAATGAATAAACCGACTTCTCTTCTTTATTAAATGTGTTTTATTTCATACGTAGCTTAACAAAATTTATTTAACACCGACTGTACTTGTGCATCAAATGTGATGCATGAAAATGGAAAGAAGATATGCTGCATCGCATATAATGTACAGGGCAGTGAACGTATTAAACATAATTTACTTAATGGAGGGATTGAAACTTAGAGGAATATAAAGGTAGGTGAAAAAAGAAACTTAGAAATAGAAACAAATATTTATTACAGAATTACACTGGCAATAGGTAGTAAGGTCAGTAACAAATTTTTATATACAATTTTTAGTTGAAATGCGTATCTACAAGATGGTTGTTCTTTTCTGTTTCCTCTGCTTATTCTTTAAAATAGCATACATAGTAATCTGTTTCTGAGTATGTTAAAATAGGACTCGCATCTAGGATTGCGTATCGTTGCTCGTGATTAAACCAGGGACTGTATAATGTTCAGACCGATCATCCTCATTCTTGCATTTTGAAATTGTTCAACAATCATACTGCGGCACTCTGTATGTAAAGTTATCACTTGTTACAATATGAATTCCTGCACCGTAATATGGCATTATATAATGCGAACCATCTGCCGGGCCTACGATTTGTGTTGCAATAAGTATTACATCAGCAAATTGGCCGAGAAAGAGAAATCCTAAAGTACTCAGCTTCAGTAAGCCCAATGCTGGGTACCCTAGGTAAAACCTATCTGCCCCGAACATGCCCAAGAATATAGAGAGTAACAATGATGTTTCAAACGAATATCCATTTCTGTAAAAGTAAAGTAACATGTAATAAAATTCACTGCATAGAATACAAATCGAATACTAATATACACTAATTTATTAGATTTATATTTGTACATATACTTACGTCCATTTACATGGAATATCCTTTTTGAATGTATTATTTTTTGTTTCTGTACAAACGAGGCCATCCGCAGCCAGACATAACACTGACAAGAAGATAAGAAAATACGTAATTTTAACTTTATTGTATATAAAATACAACTTTATTTCGCATGCGTTACACGCATAACACGTAACGCACGCATGAAATGGTGTAAAGTTAAGCTGGATAGAAGTGGTTATCACTAACGGAATCGTGTAAATGTTGTTAAACATCGATGAAATTCATAAACAGAATTGAAATTGGGCTCGAAACATAAAGTATGTGCATCTCAAGTATAGGTTATGTCGTGCAGAGTTCTCATGATGCAACGAAAATAATACGGATAAGTGTAGGTGTTTGTTTGTTTTTCCCCGTACCTTTGGCTTTGTTTTCTTTCGTGCAACCCTTGGGTTGCTGCGTTTTTGTATCTATGAAATCATAATCGGGATGAGGACAGATATACTGTCCCATTCGTAGGTTATTGCAGTCGATTTCATACGTGTAATCCACACCATTACTCAGCGGTATCGAGAGGAGAAATAAAAGGAGTCCGCTAAGGAGTTGCATCAGATGGAACATACCGTTTCATTTTACAACAATTACTTCGAATACCACACTGTCACTGGATCCACGATCTCTCATAATTCCGCGACATTCCCTGCATGTTTGTTGTATTTTGAACGCACAGTCGTTGAAATGCGACTTTCCTCTAGCGCCAGCTACTAGGAACGTCCGCGAACTAATATTCATGTACGTGTAATTGCATCTCACCTGGCGCCAATTAAACCTGTAATCGCAGGCGCGTACCATCGGCATTTAAAGAATTATCATGTCAATCGATGCTGTATACCGTATTTGGGATGGTAACTATTAAAATAAGTAAAAGAATTTGATTGGCGTCAGTAAATGATGTAAATGATTACCGTGTTATAATTGATTTGTGTGAGTGCGACACGAAGTTAAAACAAATATTGTTTTTGGTTACCATAATATTGTATAATATTATTTGATCGCTGCGTACTGATTGCGCGAAAGAGTTTATACGAGTAACACGTTCGCCGTATAAGTCGCGTTGGTGGCAAGAAACAAACAGTGGAAGACCGCGTCGGTTGTTTAGCATTTTTTCCGCGCCAAAATGGCTTCTTCGTCGTTGAAGAGCACACGGAAAACGTATAGCTTCGAGGAACGGGAAATTCTGATAACCTTGATAAATAAATACGAAGATATTGAGGATAAAAGATCTGACCCGATATCGATGTATAAACGTAAATCGGCATGGTCTCAGTTAGCCAACGAATACAATTCGATGGTAGGTCCCCAGGGGATGCGTTCAGCTGTCCAATTAAGACGCTGTTGGGAGAATATGAAAGCGTGTAAAAGAAATCGGGAAGAAAAAGAGTTAAGGTAAATATCAAATATTTGGATTAAATGTATCACCATGTTTTCATGTTTCATTTTGTAAAATGGCGGGAATACTGCCGAATTTATAAACAGGGTATGTCGTGTATTATGATGAATGCTAATTTTAAATATCGTTAAACATTTTTCCGTATTCATTTTACTTCGTCATTTAGTTTTCTTCGTTTCGATTTGCAAGTGCACAGAGATCTAACAGTTTAGCGAAATAAATTTGTTCATATTTCTGTATCTACTCTTCGAGGGTGAATAGAAAGTGACGAACTGCTCGTTTTACACGACATGAATGGGTAAGGTGGTTATATATTTTTCGTGGTAATAATTTTATTTTAGAAATATTTCAAAGACCATTTGCCAGTCGTCGAAAGTCCCCATACGGATGAAAAAATGGGTACGTATGAATTTTAGAACGGAAGATCCCATTCCTACAGGAACTATAGGCTTACCCCCAAACATTGTTTTCGAACCGAAGGAATCGGAACCATTCACGTTGCAAAGCGTTTGCACTATAAAGCCCACGAAACAAAACTCGAAGGAGGAAAATAGTTATAAAGATTCAGGTTAAATCCTTCTTTATGATTAATCATTTTAATGAAACTTTCTTGAAGTATAAAGAGATTGAAATATTCAATAGTTTTTTCTTTTCTTATTTTCTTAATTTTAAAAATCATGGTACACCTCGAGGGTTGCCACATTCTTCATGTTTCAACATACATATACATGTACATACTTCCTTTAAGCGTAGTCTTCTAAAGAAACGAAACATTTTCCAGATGAAATATGTATTCAAATTGAAAATATTATATCGTTCGATAATTCTTGCTGCTTCAGACTCTGTCAGTAGCAAAATGGATACCTCTCTATCGCACGGTCCAATCGGTGATTTCGATAAATCTGGAAAGGATACAGGGTCGCCTGTGGCCGAGCAATTGGACAAAGACGAAACACCCGAGAAGAATCAGTTGTTCTTCAAATCGAATGCAACGCAAACGTTGATCTCCCCCTCGATTGTCCACGAGCAGTCCCGTAAAACGAAAAGGTCCCACCATAAGGAGGAAGAATTACACGTATTGGCTTTGTCAGAGGCACAGATGAAGGTCGATATCGCTGCCATGTTGAAAGAGGAGGCCAGGATTAAATTAGAAGAGGCTCACTATCGTAAGGAAGAAGCTAGACTAAGGATGCTTCTTTTTACGTACAAGCTCGATAGGATAAAGGAAGATTGACTGAAAAGAGTAAAATCGATATAATCCTTCATGTCTTATGCTGTAGTCTTGTTCACCTTTTTTTTCCCCTACTGGGAATAAGAGAAGGGATGTGCTCCTCAGAAGATCAGATTGAGACGCTCTCAGAGAATAAACACACGGTGCCTTACACTCTGTTGTATCTATTTATTAATAATAATTTTTATTTCTAGCTACAATTGAAACGAAATCGTAATAAATAGGGGCTCGTAATACGCTAATAATAGAACTTTTTTTAATAGTCGAGCAGAGTACGCTTTGGTCCTTGCTTCCTTAACTATTATTATTATTTATCGCGATTAAACGCAACTAGTAATATAATTTGCGAATTATCGCGGTAGTCACGAGAGCATCGAACTTTGCTCCAAGTGAAATTTCAATGTAAATCAATTTCTGTTTTCTATATAATATGTAACAATTTTAATAAGCAACGTACTCGTAATATAAAGCAAAGAAGATTCCTGTCTTTTATTTCTTACGAGAATATAATCGATGATTTCAATGAATTGTCCTGCTATACTCGTATCTGACAATGTAAAGTGACAATCAGAATATCACTGTCTCTGTTAAAACCATAATACGAAGTTAGTTTCGTTTCAGCGTTATAGTGATCTCGATCGAGACAATAGAAGTATGTATACACGTCCGTTTTTTTCACATGGCAGTCGTTGCTGGCAGTGGTCAGTTAATTTGACTAGCAGTGTTGAAAATCATAATAAAAAGAAAGAGAAGAAAAGTAAGAGAGAAAACAGAATGGAAACAAACCAGAAAATCTGCAAGTATTTTAAAAACATACAAGAGATAACTAAGTTATTTTATTACTGAGATCGAAATCAATGAAAGAAAAAGTCGTGCGATTAAAATTTTTAATATCGTATTATAAATATCTGTCGAAGGTTTCCGCTTTTCTGTTTCCATATTTCAAACCTTCAATTGAGTATAAGTACACATGTTTGATGCGAATATATTTAACGAGATCTGTATGCCTGTGCGTGTGTGTTAGCGTTAGCGTACTTTTTAAAGAAAGGAAAAGGATCGGGCAGGGAAGTGCTATCCGTTCGGTGAAGAATTTATGATAGAGACTTGGCCTGTGTATGGTTGGAGAGTGTTTTGGGAATGGGCAATCTGGGCGACAGACGATGGCTGGTGGCCCGACGCCATTCGACTATCGGATGTCACAGGATTGACTATTTATTGGGGGGCCTGAAAGTGAATGAATGGAACTGAACATCCTGTCGGCTGACGATGGCTGGCGACCGCTTTGGGTCTTCCAACCATCGGGTGCCGAGGGATTGTTTCTTTGAGTGTAGAGTGAGAGTTCAAATATGGCAATCGGCCTGTCGCCGCATCACCAAGGAATAGGGACTCTGTTCCTGGAGGAGCTGGCCACGGAGTGGGGAAGATTACGCCTTTTGGTAAGTGAACAGTGATTGACCGCTCAGTCCTGACCCCAGAACTGTCCTGGAAAGAACTACATACCTCGCCTACTCTTAAAGTCATTCTTAATACGTGTGCGCGTTTGTTTTTTTTACATGAGGTGGAAATTATCATCGATCGTGGGTTTCGGCGACGAGCAGCGTGCAACTTCGAAAAGTGATGGATCGGTATAAATAGGTTCGCTTGGATCGAAACCGGTCCTCCTGTTGGACGACAATCCCACAGCACCTTCAAGAGCGTTCGACGATGAGCCCACTCTTTGACTTATCACGTTGCTCACTGATTGGGAAATTGATCTGCGTAAAGAAACGTACGTACGTCAAAATTGAGGTGATAAATTAGGTGATAAATCGTGCCGGATGCTAGACGCGCTAAGAGCACTAGGCCGTTCGTCAAATTAAATTAAAAATATTGAATTACTGAATTAAAAAATTGTTAACGGTATTTGATTTTTAAACATTTTTGTATAGTAAGTAGTGGAACTTGTTTCGGTATTACCGAACTGGGGTAATTTTCGTTCAGTTCTGTCCAATTAAATAATGGATAGTAATTATTTAATTTCAGTCTGTTATTGAAATGTTAACAAAATTAAATCTGCAGGTGATTTCGTGTAGAAGAAAATGGAGTTGAAATAAAAAAAAATTTCCCATACCGGGAATCGAACCCGAGCCTCCTGGGTGAAAGCCAGGTATCCTAGCCACTAGACCATATGGGACTGATATATGCTAGTTTCTTTTAAAAGGTAATTCTAGTATTATTAAATTATATATTTTATTAAATTAATTGATCTAGTGATTATTAATTTAGAGCGCAAATAAGTTGTATTATATTGTTTAATGATTGATATGATATAAAGTAAATCGTCAGAAGATCATGAATGAAATATAATTTAAATCCAGGCTTGATTAAATTCGAGGCGAAATCTGCAATGGCATTTTTTAATAAAAATTTTAATAATATTATTGCTAAAATTATGAGCATTAATTTAAATTCCATTACTAATATTTTTAAATAATTATTACAGCTTGATCTCATGAGTATTATTATGATTATAACATAATATCAAACTGTGCGCCAGAAGTTTCACACAAATTGTATTAATAATAATAAAATAATATATCACAGTGAACAAAACACTGTTATCTATTATTTCGCTACAAATTGCTAAATATTTGTCTGATGAAATTCTTGGATTATTCTCGAATCTCGAGTTTTACCCAGCTCAAGTGTATTCAGCTACGATGACGGAGTGCAATTTCATAAAAATTATATGTGCATTAAAGAGAAATAACATACGCCGATTGGAACGGTTTCTGAAGACCCGTTCTCAGAAAGGAGAAATTGTTTGCTCGACTACTGTAAGCATCGTCCGAATGGCTGCTCCGATTGTGTGCCTTATCGACTCTGCGGTTCTTTGTGATGACTGTGTAAGCATATTTTCTGAAACCGGGTTACGTGTTAAATTGCATTCCGTAAATACGCCGAATTAAATGCATCCAACGAATGTATTTACCTGTAAATCAACATCGATAACAATACCACGGAAGCTAATAAAACAACCAGCACCGCCACCGCCGTTACTAGTCCATAATACTCGTTCGGAGTTATGCAAACGTTCTCCATGACTACAGTTTGCCTTTCGACCATTGTCTCTTCGTCTATATCCATCCTTGAGTCCAGTACCTGTGACAAAATTTCCATACGAATACAATATTCCATTTTGTTTCGGAAAAATTTCATTGACTTTTCGTTCAATCATTTCTTTCGGATCTCATTGATAAAATATAAAACAGAAATGATCGTGTATGTATATCTAATGGCTGTTAGAATATTCGATAAAAGATGCATAGAAAAGAATTGAATTAGTTAGTATACAGCTGAACGAGTTTGTGGCGTCAAAGAAATATATGTATTTATTTGATTATATCTTTCTTTTTAGTTAGTTTTTAAATTAATTGAATATCGTGCAATTAATTGTGACAAGATTGAGCTATTACCTCGATCATTTCTCTAACGTGTTCTTCCTCTTCCTCTTCCTCCTCGACTGTACTGTTATTATTCTCAATAATCGTCGCATTCGTAGTAGCATACGTATTATTTGCGTTATTGTTCTCCGTCACGATGTTTATTTCGTTTTCTTCGGCAACGGTGTCGTTCTGCGACACGTCTCTTCGTCGTCTTCCAAAGGATGGCTCGCTTCTTCCGGTACCGCCGGAACAATAGGCAGGCTGACAACCATCTCGACAGGTTCGTACAGTTGCCTCGAATACCAAGAAATTCGATTCAGGGATTTTGAAGGCATTGAAACGCGCCTCGAGGCTGTCTCCGTCTCGTAAACGATCCAAACCGGGGAATACGTAATTGTCCACTGGGCAACTGTGTGCACAAATCATACAAATATCGTGCGAATCATGCCCCGTTGGTGTATTCCATTAAAAGTAATTAATTCCATTTTCCAAATTATCTCAATCTCGTTTTAACGGAAATAAACGTTTTAACGGAAATATTGTATAATTCGTAAATAATATATAGGGATAATAAAGTGATAGAGGTTCTCTTTTATCGAATTAATTTAAGCATACGGTGGCACACGGAAATGTTCTGCAGGATAAAAGCTAATTATAACTGATATAATAATGTTTACGATACTCACCCGTATCTGTCTATAAGTTGAACGCTTCTTCCCGAGTATGGATCTCTTGCTATGACGTTGGTAGCAAAAATGTCCGTCACATAATTGTATCTGTAGAAAATGTTAAGAAACAATCGTGGAACAATAAGTAATTCACGGTGGAAGAGTTTGTATTAAAATTGTTACGTACCCATCTTGAGCTTCCAATCTAAAAGTCAATGGATCACCAACGGCAATAGTTGTCGTAGGCCTGCCCTGGTACAGAATTGACAAACGCACCCGAGAGCTTAGGGTATTTTCTGCTGGAAGATATTCGATGGGGATCGGGGATCCTGATCTGAAAAATCAAATTGCACATTCCACTAGTGTTTCATGGCGAATGAGAAATAAGAATAAAAAATCACGCATTAATTCCTCGTGTCAATTAACTTGGTATATCAAGAATTTGAATCTAATATTTCAATTTTCATAACATTACTAATTTATATCATATCAATGCTTCACTTTGATATAATAGGAGACTACTAAATAGCAAAATATGCCTGCCACAATATGCACTCGCGAATTCGACAGGAATCGATTCGCACAAATCAGAGTGGAGCAAAGTAAAACGCATCCCCCTTTAATTAATCTGTGAGCCACGTTCGAATCGAGTGAAAACGATTCACCGTCCGGTTGACTTTCGACATAGAAAATATACATTTATCGACCGTTTCTTGCACCAGGGGTTAATGCCAAGCGAATGCTACATAATTTGCATTCTGTACTCGATGACGGATTGAACTGTTTAATTAAATGCACCGGGTGCAGGCTACGGTCTCTCAATCGATATGACCTGGCATACCCGGCACCGATGTAGCCGGACGTGACGACAGCTTCGCCAGGGCCTCGAAATAGACAGGTGAGATTGAAACGTTTGTCCCTTCCTGTCTGCACGTAGTCCGAGAATTGTACCACAACAATGTTCGTCATTGTGTCGCCATACTGCAATCGTGTCAATAGACATCACTATCGTTAGATATTTAATAGAACATTTATTAACTCTCCTTTTTTTGTTTGTCAACAAACTAAGCTGGACTTTGAATTTGAGCGCTGCTTTCTTTTTCAAATTCTACTGACCGAGGTACTCGATGAGTTTGTCGATAAAATAAATGTTCTTTCTTTCTTTTGCGGATACAGGAACAGGTGTCTTACTCTTTGAGTGCCGCATTCAGGATAACCCTGAGGACCACTGATTCGAAGAACGTTCACCGTTCCCCCATTTCCACGGAAGAAGCATCGATCGTAATAGCCGTAAGTATAAATCCTGCCGATGAATCCTTCCGGTGTTCTCAAGGTAAATTCCATTCCGTCCTCGCTACACGCTTGGCTCACTGGAACGTGCATAAACAATATCGATCCTCGTGTAACAACAAAAAGATATAGAAAAAAAAAAAACGAAAGGGTTGTTAAAGCACACCGAAGCAGTCAGAATGATATCGATAAGATTTCATCAAAATATTAAACTAATATATTTCCTCGAATCATTTATTTCCGAGTGCCCAGTCAGCCTGATTGCTTCTCAGTGAGAAATTCAATTAATTAACTTCGGAAGACGTGGAATACTCGAACGTATAATCTCAGAACAAAGAACGAAATATTAAATGTAAGAAGAAACGACCCCCGACTTCCAGTCAGAAAACAGAGGTAGCCCGGCATCATCGGAAGTGACCAAACGAATAGTAAAAAAAAAAAAAAAAAGAAAGAATCATCTTGGAGAGAACAGACGGTTTATTTCTCGAAGCTCAGTCCAGATGACAATGTCTGTACAATATTTCGAAGTTGCATCAATAATATCTATAATATGGACCGGCCGCGTAAATGTCTCTCCACGTGACCCACGTAGCAGGTGTCCAGGGTCTTCTACGGCGCTTACCGTCGAGGCACTCCGCGTCCGCGCCTTGCCGTCCGTTGTTCCTCTCGTAGAAATCATAATCTGACCCAGTATCGTAGTAAACCGGATTCCCCATGTCCATATCTCTGGAGTCACGGTCGCTTAATTCACAGTTGTCCCGTTCGGCGCCGTAAGGGGCAGCGTAGGGACGATAGTTGAACGATCTGCAGACGAAATCCCTCGCGTCGGCGCATTCCCTTTCGCACTGTGCCAACGACGAGGCCGTGGTGTAACGTCTGACGAAGGGCTTTCGAACTCTGGTATGGGGGCCGACCTGACGGAAATTGTCTTGCTCGTCGCATCTGGACACCAAGGGTGGCCGACCAATTATGGGACCGCCGCTGGTACCGAAAGGCCGTGAATTGTAGACACCGCCTTCGCCAATGTAACCACCGCCGATTATTCCACCCTCGTTGCCGTACCCCCCGTACCCCAAAGGTCGGGACGGTCCTGGTACGGGATAGTGGGCACGGTCCGGGTGATTTTGGGGACCGTAGATGTCATCCGTGGGGTAGTTTGATGGGTAGCCAGCGTGAGACGAGGGCGGGAAGCTGAGAATAGAAGGCAGAATTATGGTTGCGAACTGTGGTCCGTTTTAACTTCTTCAGAGGGGAGCGTTCGGGATATTTTAATTCAGGTTAAACTAATGATGTGTTCGTGGACGACAGAGTATTGTAATGTTTGTTTCGTGTTGCTTGTAAATGTGTATCTTGCAGTTTACTAATTTTCATAGTTCTGAAGGATATCGTCGGGATATATTTTTCGTCTTTCACTTACCGATTAGGATAAAGATCCTTTTCCGGATATCTCTCGCTAATAGGATACCGTTCGACATGGGGTCTGGCACCACCTAAACCGGAGGGATATCGATCCAATGGATCGTCGGGTATGGGATACCGATCTATCGCGTTAGGGTACCGATCGTTGTCACTGGGGAAACGACCTGCAGATATCGGGTATCGATTACCAATTCCACTGGGATATCTACTACCAGTGGTGGGATATCTGTCTATTCCTGGATCAGGTACAGGATACCGATCAGCATGTATAGGCCGACGATCGCCACCTCTAATTGGGAATCGATCGGATACAGGATACCTGTCTGCAGATGGAAATCGATCTCCACCTGGATAACGATCGTTCGTCGGATAACGTTCGTTCGATGGATAACGATCACTCGTTGGATAACGATCGCTCGTTGGATAACGATCGCTCGTTGGATAACGATCACTTGTTGGATAACGATCGTTCGTTGGATAACGATCGTTCGTCGGATAACGATCACTCGTTGGATAACGATCTATCGGATCTGGAAATGTGTCCCCTCCTGCGCCAATAGGATACTGTCCATTCAGGGGATATCTTTCTGGGTATCTGTCTCCTGGATAACGATCTGGATATTTGTCGGGATATCGGTCCGGATATTTATCTGGATAACGATCCGGATACTTGTCGGGATATCTGTCCGGATAACGATCTGGGTAACGATCTGGGTGACGATCTGGATAACGATCCGGGTGTCGATCGGGTTTTACACTACTGCTGTAACCTTTGTCGTAATCTTCTGGATAACCTGCAGACGACAAAGAAATACGTTTATTATTCACTTGCGGTTAATGAAACGAATCATTTTTTAACCATAATTAATTGCCTTACGGCGATATATTGTTCGATATGTTATTGAAATTATTAAGTTATAGTTTACCGGGTCTTCCAAGGGATGGTCGGCCAAAATTTGTATCTTGTCCCAAGGGATCTGGTCTGTATCCTGGACTGTCCCTGTCCCCATCCAAATATTGATCTGTTCGTACAGTTTTATATTAAGTTATCGTTTTTCAACAACAGTTTCATATCGTGTATTATAAAAGTTTAAGTATAGTAATAATTTTAATTTCTGCTATTATTATTATTATTATTTTCTACGTTACTGTACCAGGATTGATACTAGAAAGGACCAAGTTTATTCGCGACACTCACGCATAAGGTTCTCGTAGTAATCATAATCAGCGTCGTAAATGATCCTGTGTCCATCACGCTGATTGAAACGACTTAATCGACAGGTGTGGTAATGCTCTGAATAGACGGCGCTACGGCATTGGAAGCTGGTCTGTCGAAGACACTCGTCAAGACACTCGCTCAGGCTACGCCCCGTTATCTCTGAATGAAATTCACCGCTCAAACGTGAGTTTCGATAACGTTGGAACGCGGTGTCAGGTCTTCGCCCATCGGAGAAAAGGTGCGACGTCGAGCTGCTGTCCGGGTATTCGGAGCCACGTGCTATGGACGGATCTACGTTTCGTAAGTGGGTATTGGTAAAATATTGCGAAGTACTAATTGATCGTTTCACTGTCACGAAGTCTTTGGTATTGAATAAAAGTGTGACTGATTGAATTCGCTTCATAATTATTTCAGCATCGATTGAAATTTTACGGTCGATGAAATTTAATGATATAATACTTGAGTCAATAAAAATATAACTTATAAGTCCGAGTAAAAAATTGCAGAATTTCATTTGACAACGAAGAAATGCAGTATCAGATGCAGTATCTGACAGTACAAGAATCAATTATTGGCTCCGTAATTCATTGTACAGTACAGTTATGCGATATCCATGATTATCCATTGCTGTATGCATCGGTTATGAATAATTGTCAGTGTCATGACGAATGAGGGTGAAATCACGCGTGTTGCAGACTGTACTTACGGTTGTCCAGGCAAACTAAATCGTAAAAGTGGTGGCTGGGACTGCTGCTGATACCAATGTCATCCTTCTGAGAGACGGAGTCTTCTTCGGAAATGACGCATTGACGCGTTTGCTCGTCGAATTCAACGCTGCGACAGAAATACTTTTCTGCTCTGAGGCAAAGGGCTTGACACTCGTCCAAAGTAAGGTTCGTATAAATGTCCACTTCGAATGGTCCGCGTAGACGTTTGTTTTCCTCTTTAACAAACACGGCCAATCCATCGCAGCGACGTTCGGCTGTAAAAATAAAAATCATTTCATTCCATTTCGCAATCTATTCAGACTATGTGCAAAATAGCGAAACGATGAAATCTGGTATTGGTGCAACTTGTATCAAGCAGCGTACCATTCAGACAAGTATTTTCGAGATAATCAGAATTCGGGTCGTCCTCCAATAACTCAGGATGCGTTCTTCTAGTGAATCGACTTAGGGCACAGCTTCTCAGAGCAGTGTCATAGGTTGCAGATCGGCAAATGAAACTGAACTCGTTCAGACATCTGTGAAATGAGGCGGGACAATGTTATCTCTAAAATAATTCATTGCAATTATAAAAAGCAATTCGTTATCACTTTTCATTCTACGATACCTGTCTTCGCAATCTGTTCTGTTCGCCGCGCTAACTTCCTTTATATCAGTCAACGGTAGCTTCAACTTTTTCCTAGGATGTCTCTCGAACACGTAACGTCGATTAGGGCATTCCCTTTCTATTCTGTCAGCTACGCAATGAAACAACACGGTTGAATAATGTTTCGAACGGAACAAACTATCGAGCGTTCCGCGATTAAAACAGTGTGAAACATTCCAAAACATACTTGACAAATTTTTACGAAGAGGAGACACTGATTTCGAACGACCAAATGATTTCACACAGGCGAGTATAATTTGGATATTAAAGTTAGCATTCGGAAATAAAATTCGAACGGATTATACTTACAACCGAGACAGACTTCAGTGAAGTGAACGCTGTTAGGCACCAGCATTAAATTTCCAATTCCCTCTGGTTGAGCCTGTTCCCTCGTTAAATAACAAGTGCTTTCTTCATATTCAGCAGCCCCGCTGAAAGAAGCAATTCTGCTGCCAGGTTGGAAATCGAAGCTCGTGCAGGCCCGAACTAAATTGTTCGTGGCTGTTCTATCCCGCAGACATAATTCCTGACATTTCTCCAAGACCCTGAAGGGTGGTGCCGAGTCTCGTACCTAGGAAAATTAATGCATATTGGGTAACAATGATAATAATCTTGACTGTTTCATCAATTTACAGCGCCGTTATGAATGATCAAGATGCTAGTGCAGAACAAAAAATAATAATGTCGCAATTGAAACGTTAGCAAGTAATTTTAATGCGATGAAAATTATTTCCACCGCAGCTTCTCTTTGATTATAATTTCAACGCAGAATGGAACAGAGAATAATAAAATTCAGTTAATTCGAGATAATTAGTTTGTCTATAGGAATATGAAATGTTCAATATGGTATTATTTTTCTTTTTTATTTTTAGAGAGCTTTAACAGATCGAGTTTCCGATTCAAAGTTCCCCTCGACTTTATCAGATTCCCTATTTGATCGCTGCAGCGGCAGTTTTTCAACATTCAACACAGTTTCTCGAGCGAGATTGAATATTTGAAGATCGTCCGCACGAACTCAGGAGATAGGTCAATATTTCGCGAAACATTTTATACCACGTCGTCGTCGAAGCCCTGAAGCTGTTGATCCGGAAGTCTTTCGTAAACGACTCGCCCCAAACCGCCATTACACGTCGTTTGCCCTGAAAACACACGGGAACAGGTACCTTAGTTATCGTACACCTAGGAATGCGTTCAGTGCTTAACATTCTCCCCTCCTCCTACCCCTCTGTCCGCGGGTATTTCCTCGTAAATAGATATTATTATTTCCTGTGCACCTCCCTCCACTCCGTCAAAATCCATGCTACTTCCTGTGAGCGATGATAGTCGGAACAATCTGATTTTATCATCGACGACGTGTTCTTCTTTTTCCTTTCCTTTTTTTTCTTTCTTTTTTACGTGCCATAAAGTGGCACATATAACGATACAATGGGACGAAACGCAATTTCGCAAGCGAACAAATGACATCACTATTCTTTGCCGCGTTCCGTCATTAATTTGCCCGGGCGGAGAATTCGAGGAAATATGTATGCTGCTTTCGAGGTCGCACAGAGGGAATTTTCTGGGGCGTGCTGATAGGGCTTATTAAATTAGAGAGATAAAGGGAGGATAGGCGGTATGTAGTTCTTTGTGCGACGATATTCTGTTCTAGTTTTATATCCGGCTGTATGGGGCATTGTGAGTTTAATTATAGGAAGTACTGCGAGTTTGTTAGTCGGAAGTGGTTTGCATGGTGGGTTCGAGTAGTTCTATTTAATTGGTGAATTATAAATTCTGTGGAATTGACTCGACGATTGGTTGAATTATTCATGTCTTACCGTTGACGACCACTTTTAAAGTAGCGAGAACGGAAATGGACTGCAGCAGATTCGATATATTGCCTTTCTTCATTTTCGATTGATAGAATTCACCATCAGGTAGTCATCCCAATGAAGAGTTCGATTCTGAAACGAGATATTTTTATTAATGCTGTTGCTGGAAAGTATTACAAAGTTAGTTAATGCGAAGAAATAATTGGTAATATTAAGATAATCGTTTGCAATGGTAAAAAGAAATGTCAAACATTGTAATCAAGGCAAGAAAGAAATTGAAAGTATACGATCGCATTATTTAAAGTAATTGGTGATCCATATAAATTACTGTAGAATTTTGCAAAAATTGGATATAATTAATAATCACCTAACTTCCTCCTAAATAAATAGTTTTAGCGGAGATTTCAAGTAAATCGGAATAATCAATAGATCACTGTTGCCTATCAATTTGAAGCAATTTTTATACAGTTAGTTATCAATCATAAGTCGCATGTTCTGCGATTAATGAACCTCAATAATCGCAATTGACTTTATCCATTTTTCTGGAAAAACGTACGTGGACCAATAACAGTAATCGGAAGAATACCGGACAACTAATAATGTAACGCTTGAAAGTTGGAAACACGGTTCGTTGCCTTTACAGGCGTGTGCTTGGTCCTTTACCGCTTGTATTATACGTGCACGCCAAGCGCCAGAGAAAGGGTTCACGGGGGTGCGAGCGTGTGGAAGTGTTCAGGGTGAGTGCAGCTGAGGAATTCTATAAAACCTTGTCTCTGTTGCACTCTGAATGGAACGAAATGTCCACCGGTCTGAATACACATCTGTATCGTGATCCCAAATGTTCAAAGTTACTATCTCGTAAGGTGAATGCGAGATGCTTTATACGTTGATTCTTCTCTGCTTTCAATTTGCAGAAATTGAAATTTTCTTTGTTCCTTTCTTTCTCTTTGATGGGCGATACGCGGAGGCTCTTCGAGTGATTACGTAATTTAAATTTCACGAACTAAGAGATAATTTAAAAAAAAAAAATGAAAAATTGCTGCGGTTGTTTCACCGATTGATTAATAAGAAACCGTATTAACATGATAAATCTTTTTCTCTGTTGGAACCTGCAATCTAATAATTGCCCGCCATTAAAGTGATTGAATATTTTCAATGATAATTTTAGAAACAATGTCCATTTATCAATGAAACGCTCCAATTTCCAAATTGCCGGACGTCATGCACACGCTTATCCATTAGATGCATTGAGGGTTTCACATGAATTGCACAGGAACACTGCTTATTAATTATGTTATGGTTTATCGCCTCGATAACTATAGCTTTCTGTCCAAACAGGATGGACGCTTGTTCGGTGATTAACGTTACGTTTAACCAGAGAAAATGATAGATTTGTCCATTCGAATCAACTATATATTATAATGCCACGGTGAAGTAATATCATACTTACAATTATTCATCAAACTCAATAATTATATGTTGTTTTAATAAATATACGAACTGGTACCTGTTTGGAAGTTATAATTACAAAAGTTTGAAATAGCGATTGGATTTATATAAAATAGCCTTTTACAGTTATTAATAATAAGTTTTGTCAGGCCTTTCGTGATTATTAAACATTAAGTTTCGTAGAAATATTTTCTGCGCAATGGGATTTCGTTGCATCATTTCATTTGACTGAAAAACTTCTGTAGGCCAGAAATAATTATTTTACAGGCATCTTGCTATGCATTGAAAAACATACACAGATATTATCGCGATACCTTGAGTTCAAGATGATATATGGATAACATTGTTGCGTGCCTCGAACAATTTTCATATTCCTGTTTGCACGATATTAATGCTCGCTCATAGGACGTTACTAAATCGCAATTATTCACTGAGTTAGTTTTCAAAAGGCATTCTTATTGTTAGATTGCTAAATAAAATTGTCAATACAGAGTAACACTTATGAAAATATTTTCGTACACAATTTTATGGAGTGCCCCTTTGTTTCACTCATTCCATCCTCTATACTACATTAGCAAAGGTCTTTAAAAAATATGCATCTGTTTGATCAGATTAAACAAAACGTTCCGATTAATCTCCAATCTTCCTCAGCAGATTTTCATATTCCGTGTGCTTCACACAATTTTAGCCGATCTACATTCTCATTTAACATTCAGATCATAGCACGGAGATAATCGTCCCAGATAAAAATCATTAGATTCTAATAATAGCTTCGTGTTTTTACTCTTTTACATAAAAAACCCAAGGTTCTCCGTACAAAAAAAAATTAATCTCCAGGATTTGCAAACACTCGCTATGTCAACCAATGCCGACAAATACCACCCCATGAAACGTTCATCTCACCGGCAATTAATTGAACGATGCGTACCAGTAACAATTATCTCGCGGCAATTAATTCATACCATCGAAACATACCCAGAATAAACGACGAGTTTCGCCTTAGCCCGTTCACCCGGCAGTAGCGATCGATCCTGGTAAGCACAGTTTCTCTTCACCTATCTTCGATTCCCCGCGACCGCTTCCAATCTATGACCGGTTCGACCAACGATCCCAACGATATGCACAAGAACTGTCCATCCAACGCGAATGGCACCTGTAATCAGACTGACGGTCAAAATCGGCGCAAACCGTGGAAATAATGGATAACACCTAGCCGGTCGCGGGGTTCGGTAGGGGGAGGGACGGTGATGGAAGGATCGTTTCGATGAATGATTCTCGCATAGACAAGCCATAGGGGGCAGAATGCAGAGGAGAGATAACACAGGTGGTACACGGGCGCGGTGGGATCCCCACGTCCGATTTCTGGCCTTGTGCTCGCCGGAAGTAGCTCCATTGTGTCCGGTTTCCGTGGGGCCATCCGGGAAAACGTTCGACGTGCGTGTAAACGATGGACGGGACCATGGGTTCTCAAGTAGTATTTCATCATAATGTTACAATGCGGTACTTGCGTTTCATTCATTCGTGTTTAATTGGACGAATCAACAAAATGTACAATTAATGAAAGTTTCCTTGATCCGATTGATTGCATTAAAGTGTTGGGCGTTTGTTGCTACGGTTCCTGTTGAGGGTATAGGATCGCGTTCTTAGGGTTTAACATTGTTGGGGGGGTACGGAAGGTTTTGTGTGGCGTTGACGACCCCCCTAGGAGTTCGTGGTTCGTCGATTGAGAATCGATGCACCAGACCGTCGCAATGCCGCGCCGGGTTGATTGTGCTGATGGTCGATCGTTTGTAGCGGAATCATGGATTAGAGATTCCTACCCGAGGTCAACTAGGATGACCAAAGAGCTGAGATACATTGCATGCCTGTCCTGATCTGTCGACGAGGACAGACTCGTTTTGTTCCTTTATTGCTTGGCTGTTTTTTTTTGTTTTTAACGCTATTTTATTTTTATTCAAATTTCACCCGCGCAGGGAAAAGGGACGCGTCGAGTTCGTGAACGGTTTTGAGCAATCTTGATAATTCAACTGCCTGTTTTGAATATGGAACGAAGTGTGAAAAATTTGTATGACGCACAGTTAGAAATAGTGGTTGACGAATTTCTTATTCAGTAGCGTTCGATGAATAATATAATTTAGGCGAAACATTATAGAATTTTTAATGATTTAGATAATTATATCAGCGATCTTCTTTCAGTAACGTTAGTTAGTTTAAAAATATACATTCACGCCTTAAATGTTTCGGTCATTTTTGGTTTAAAATGTAAAAATAAGGGAGGACATTTTTTGGTCACTCTATCATTACGATTATGCAAATTTATTACACAAGTTTTTATTGCATTATTCTTTAAAGATAGTCTTAGTTTTCGCCTTTCAACTTCCACTGATTTTTCTAAATAATTATTCTACTAATAATACTCTCTACTACTCGCAAGTCGCACAATATATTTCTAATTTTTATTATCTCTTGCACGTTAAATTTACCGAACTTTTACTTCATCTCACATTATCTAATCATTTGATTTGTTTCCCACTACATTTGCATTAAGCTTATATTAATGGGATTTGCAATAAGCAATAAGCATTAATGGGATATTTCAAATTTTCCCGCGTTTCGAACGCGCTTTCATTGGGGCGCTATTTGCAGGGGATGTTAATCTATATTGTCCCTTCCCATGCCACGAACTGTCAAGCATTCGATAGTTTGGCAGAGTCAGCTGATAGCAAAATGCGATCAAACGTTTCCCGTGAATTACCACGAAATCGATTGTAATTTATCGTGCGTTACCGTGAACTTTCTCAAGGTTCGACAATTCAGTGATCCTTCTCTTCTGTGGAAAATTCACGGATGCGTTTAGGTGCGAAAAATCATTATTATATTAATATTACTAGTGAATTACGTACATACAACCGCATATTGATTTACCATAAATTCGCTGTAAAGCTAAAGTTAACAGCGTTCGATACAACGTTCAGGGACGTTCTCTTAGCATTTGAACGATTGCGTTCCTCTTTTTAGAAAAGAATACGACATGATACATTAATCTTCAACTTTCGTACCTTATAGAGGTTATGATACACTCTCCAATAAATCGTTCCAAACATCGTTTCGCTAAATTAACGTATAGTTTAATAAATATCATATACATTTATATTTCTTTATATTTTACAGGTGGATATACGAGACTTTTTATACTGGTTTAACTGAAGCACTTCAACAGCAACAAGATGCCACTAAGCGCTGGTAAATAGAATAATTTCTATCCCGTCTAAACAGTTTCCTATTATTTCATTCATTAGCATTTAATCCGTGAATCTTTCCTTTCCGGGCCGTTGCAGACATATCCACGGCCCTCCATTTATTGGAGCACGTGCAAGAAAGGGTAGAGGACTGCGACGATCCCAAGCTGCAAATGCATACAACGCAAGACATAAAATCCTTAATCTCCCTCTTGGAGGACCCCGTGTTTCGGAGCATAGTAACGATTCAAGATTCGCTGATCGAACTGAACACGCAGTTGGGACAGCATCCGTCCATTATCCCCGGAGACTTTGATATTAATATCAGCGGGCAGCTGGAACTTTCCGTTCCAACTACGCCAATACAGCCGCTCGGATCAAACGTTTATCAAGATCTGTATCAGGACAGTAGCGAGCTGGAAGATCAAAGGGTGCCGGTCGTTCCATTGGTGCACAGCAGCAGCGAAGATACTAGCGCGCAGGTAAAGCTATATTTCAAGCACGATGTATGGGCAATGAAAGAATGAACGGAGCTCCACGAATACGAATTTTTCATGTTGTTACAGGTGACTAGTCCGAGCCTGGTATCAGAAATAATGGGAATGCCACCGATTACAACAACAACATACGCCAAGGAGTTCAAGAAAGTTATTGAAGCTGCAGCAAGAGGTCGGCAAATATTTACCGTGCAGGTTGGTAGAATACAGTCCTTAAATATATCGATGTTACTTTATCTTATGGCGGTGTTCAATGTGTTCAGTCTTTTTCACAGTTGTACAAACCAGAAGGTACCAGTTTGGGATTCAGCGTCGTCGGTCTGCGCAGCAAGGACAAGGGAGAGCTTGGAATATTTCTGCAGGAGGTACAGCCGAACGGAATAGCTGGGTGGTGAGCGAATTTATTCTTTACTTATTGCTAGATAATTAATAGTAATAGGAATAACAAGAGCAATGATGGCATTGGGGTACTCATTTACATTCGTACGAGTACATTCTTGTATTTTACTTTCCTCCAGCCGGAGAAAAGGAATTTAAATTGTATTTCTTTTAATTAGACGGTACTGTAAGACGTGGCTTGTATAAATAATGATAGCATTTTTCGTGCTTATTTTCAGCTGAGTCCATATATTTGATTTTCTTTCTTCTTGTTACTATCAAACCAAGTCGTTAAAATAGTTTTTGTTCGGCGAAAACATTTCCTCGAAAATTTTCGACCACCTTCTAATCACCGGCAGTAGCATATACCTGCAAATTCGATCGAGTAAAGAAAATATCCCATATTCGGGATTCGTGGAATTAATAAGTACCCATATCGTAATACGTGGAGTTAAAGGAGTAAACTTTTTATCAGTAAGGATACTCGAGCGTTCGTTATCTCGCGTAATACGGTTTGTGTGGCGTGTGGATTTCCGATGTAGGACCAATCTTGTGCATACAATCGGGTCTCGTATTTACATTAACGCTTCTGCATTCCAAGAATTTTCATTCCCTGTACTGATATATTTCCTTAATATTTGGAATACCTTCATGCTGTTTATATTACTTGTGACTGGTATCGAAGACTGTCAGAAACTTTTCAAGCGAATGAATCGTGTAAATGCGGGGAACAGTGATTTTGTGAAAAGGTTGTGGAAAGTTTGGCCAGTCGAAAGTAGAATTTTATCTCGTAAAACGAGAGAATCACTGGAAGGAAAGCGAGCACACATTTATAATGAACGAAAAATAACGGAAGGAAAATTTACTTCGAATAGATCGCTAGTAGACCAAGACTTAGAAAACAAACAACATTATATACTATTTTCAATTACAATGGTGTATATAAATACACCATAGTGAACAGAACAATCGAAAGCAATTGAAACTGTAGCGCAAGGTGTTGCAATTGCTGTGTGTTAATTAACGCGACGTAACTACGACGAAGGAAACACGATGGAGAACTTCAACTTGGAGTTGACAAACCATTTTTAGAATCGAGCGAAGCACTTAAGAATAGTTTTGCTAGATACAAAAATATCTCCACATCAATAATTCTAAAATTATTTCTTTATCAATTACCCACTTCAACGCAATGTTTTCAATTCTACATTATTATGTAGCCCGGATTAAACGTTGTCAAATAATTTTTGCCTAATAAGTGAATTCCAATTCGTTAAATTAATTTCTTAAATAGTTGGAAATGGATACCAAATGTTTCATTGGTAGCGTATTATAGATTTTCCATCAGTTAAATTTGGCCATTTTTCAATGGGTAGAAATTGTTTTAAAATAGCATATGAATATGCAATATCAAGTCGAGTATGGTTACAATATTCAGTATCGAGGCTGTACAGTGAATATGGTTTCGGTTCCAGACAATAAATTAATGCGTATGAAGGTATATGAATAATCGTTTGTTTTGCACCACGTATCGGAAGCTCGGGGGGCATAGAAAATATGAATATCAACGTCAGGGAGCAAACGTGTGGGAATTATATTTTGGCGATTAATGGTATGCAAATATTCGCGAGAAAGGTCAAATATTCGTCAGCCTATGCCACGTGGTTGACCTCACAGATTTGCTGTTCAAATAAAGTTAATGTAAATTAAGAGTTTCGAATACTAGAAACTTTACGTCGTATTTTATATTCTGATAGGGGCTTTTCTAGCCCGTTGAAAAATTTCTCGCAGAATTCACCGAATTTACACGTTAACAAGTGTACTAATTCACATTTGCAATGCACCAACTTTCTGCCCGAATAATCCAACACGAGAATTTTGCCAGAAGGACTAAAACTGATTTAATTAAATATAATGGATAGAGGGTGATAATAATCCCATACTCGTATGCACTACACGGTGTTAGTTCTTGAACAAATATACTGTGTACGTGAAGTATAATCCAGTACCACTAGAACGGGTTGCTCGAAGAAGCTAGATTTCTATTTAATTCTTAAACAATTGAAAGCTCCATTACCTACTACCCTTATCATTATTTCCAATATCGTCAACCCGGAAACCCATCGAATATTACCACAAAACGAACAGCCCTCCCAATTCGAAAGCCGATGGTTTCTCCTTTCACCCCTTCTCCCAAAACACCCCGTCCACCACCGTTCAACCCCCTCCGTGCACTCCATAACGCATCACCATACACCTTAATGCGTTTATCATACGTTGATCTTATACTTCGTTCCTGTACAACACGTACAACCCTCTGCCACCATTCCAAACTTCATCCCCCAATTCTTGGAACACCCTGTACACGTTCAATGTCCACGGCGAACACCGACGACACGCTTCCCGGCACACCTACCCTATGTTCATTGTACCCAGATCGTCTACCTCGATTCATCCAGACCCTCCACCGCCCTTCCCAAATGCACCCCCTTACTTCTAAAACGCCCTGTACACGTTCGATGCCCTATCCAGCTCTCACGACGTGCTTCTTGGCACACCCTGTGTGTGCACGGTGCGTTGATCGGGTGGCTCGTGGCACGCATGCCCGGTTACCCCTGTCCGGAAGCTTCGCCACCGTGGAGAAAACGATGCTTTCGAAAAAGAGGCCTCCCATTTTCGGTTGGCCAGTCTTCGACTGATCCTCGCGCGAGACAGATCGCGTTTGTCGCCACGCGGAATCGCGATAGAACACGCTACCCTTTCGAGAATTGTGCCCGGTGGTTGTTACGATTCGATTCGATCGTGGCCCTCGCAACCCCTTCAGTTCGAATGTTTTCGTTCGTTGGCGCGATACCGATAGCGGCGTAACTTTGTCGTCGGTGAACGGCGAACAGAGGAGGCTGTGCGATACCGCGGGTATCCCTCGATTGTCGTCTGACCTCACCTTTCCCCACGTTCCGTTTCTACTTATTAACCGGCGCTCGTCTCCCCGAGCGTGCCGAGGGGTTCGATGTTCTTTACGGTTCAACGAATCGTTCGCGTCGGTGGAACGGGCCCCGTGATAACATGCGATCCCATGGACTGATGCAGATTCAGGGCCGTTTGTTTTCGTTTCGCGCCGCGCAAAGGCCGACCCCGATGGTTTAACCCGTGTTATGGCCCTTTGATGTTTGGTGATTTGTGGAGGGGCGAGTGAACAGAACCGCGACCAGAAACTATGCTACTGTGAGGCTTGACCCGCGGCCTCGTTTCACACGAAATCTTCAGGTGGTATGTGTCGAAGTTGGTTTCCTCTTATTTGTTAGTGTTTAAATTCGTTCGTTTTTATGGGACGAGATTGGGCCGGACCTTATTCTCCAATGATCTGTTGCTCAATGCACGCTGATAATTAATAATCGTTCAAACTTGCGGGATATTTCGTGCTCTGTCAATTATTTATTTATCATAGATCTCGTCCGATGGATGATCCGTTTGGTTGAAAACATTGTTTTTCGAATTATCAAATAAATGCTCTGCGCAGGTGTATTATGCGATGACAATATTATTCGTGTCGTTCGTTATTACCAATCGAATTTTGATAAACATGAAGTGCGTGTAATAACACGTATCGGCGGCGTATTGTATTTGCGATAAATGATGTTTTCAATTTCCTAATCGAAATGTTTCGATTTTCGAATTGAAACGTTTTCGATTTTTCTAATTGAAATGTTTCGTCTTCGCGGACGTTGATCTTTCTACACTGTCAGGAGGATTCGCTTTTCGATCTTTCCGTTCACGTTGATTTCCGACGTGACGTAGCGCAACTGACAAATTTAATCTTTGCTGAATTTCATTTTGGTCACGTTCGTTATTAGTTACGACGATCGTTCTGCTCAACTCTGAAGAGAGCAACCTCTCGGCGTGACGGATTCTTTTACGATGTTTCATTTATAATTTGTCGCCTAGTTATTTTTCGTTTGCCGTATTAGATTCGATTTTAGCTTATTCGGAGTCTGTGCCACTTGGCTTTGTCCGTTCAATTATATTGAACTTGTAGTTCATTTATATTGAACAGCTCATTCATGGACGAGAAATGAAATTCATCACTTTCATTTGATTGCACGGTGAACATTCGAGGTTTTAAACGGAATATCATTATTATTAATGTTATTATAATCAAACTTGAATACGCTCGTTTCTCTTTTAAACAGAAACGAATTTCGTGCGGGGATAAATTAACGAGAGAAGAATAGTTGCGGGGAAAAAATTTGCAAGAAATATTCCGACGAAAGTGGGTCACGTTTTCCTACTTCGCGGGGTCATTAATAAATCAAAGTTCGAAATGAAGGGCCGTGCTCAAAGCTGAAGTATTCACTTTCTATTGGCCTCTCAATTCGAAATTCATTTCGGTTAAACTCGACCTACGTTTATCATTTTCATTTGCAAGATTCGACGGGGACAATTCGATTTCTCCTCGGGAGAATTTTTCACGGCACACTGTTGCATTGAAAATGCGTCGCGCGTCAGGTTTGTTGTATATCCAATTCCTTTGTACGTGTTCAATCGTCGCGAAATAGGGATAGAAGACGTGAAAGAGAATTTGAACGAGAGACTGGTGTGCGTTGCGCGTTTGAAAGACAGAAAGTGTCAGATCGATCACAATTTACGTAAATAGAGTTCCCGTGCCTGTATGCATGGCCGTGGAACTCGAACGCTCCGTTAAGAAATTCATCTTCGCAGAAGTCAAACGTGTTTCGCGTCGGGTTAAAGTGTTGCATAAAAAGATGCTTTTTCACGGTTCCCTTGTATATTAATGTACGATTTTATTCAAACAGAAGAAGGAAAAGGGAAGAAGAGTGAAATATCGCCGCAGTCGGTATGTTAAATAATATATTTCGCGCACCTTTGAAATTGAAATGGGTCTTTGAACTTTTGAGACGGAGAGTGGTAAACAGTTCCACGTAGACGAGGCGAACGTCATTTGCAATGAATGAAATATAATGCGCTGGATCAGAATGGAATATCTCGGGTGTGGATTGTTCTTAAAATTGTACTCGAGAATAGAGCAAACAAACTTTACGAGTTTACGCGAGCGATAAACTTGCGCGTAAAAAACAAAAAATGTTCCACCTGCTTAATTGAGTTTGATTTGCGAAGTATTTGCACGCGGATAACGCGGAAAAGATAACAGTACATTTATCTTCTTCCCTATCACAACGGTAGGAGATTTTAAGTTTGAGTTTCAGTACTGGAATTCCTTACTCGCGAGTCGAGATAAAAAGCAGACACACGTTCGACGGGCTAAAAAAAGAAAACCAAAGCTCCACGGATAAGTTCAGAGTTGAGTAAGGCTTGAAAAAATAATATTCCAATCGCAAACGTGAATTTTATGCTCTTCGATTCGTTTTTTGCGTGCTCATTGCCCTTGTTAAGAGCAGTACTGTTCTCGGCCCCTGCAAGCTGGTAATTATTGAAATTATGAAATATCACAGGCAGTGAAAAATGTTCGCAATTTATTATTTAAGCCAACTGTGAAATTTTATTCGCCCGGAACGAATGGAGAGTTTGATAATATCGAAGTGAATGATAAACTATGCATAGCCTGTCGATAGGAACGATGTAATTCTCGAGCTCCATTTCGATTTAATCGTCCCATTTCCATGCCACTGAATGTTATACATACCGTTCTTTTTCCTAACATATTACATCAATATGTTGGATCGAAATGGAGATAAAAAGGAAACGCACAACAACATCGGCCGAAATATTGATTTAAGCACTCCTTTTTTTCCACGAGACGTAATAAAACGGTCATGGCAGCAAATAGAGAAGGCGATGCACAAATTAATTCAGACTGAAACGAAATGACAAATTCATTACGTCCGCGTGTAAAATAAATACAAAAATTTCGTATAAATCTAACCACACCCCCGCTGTAGCATTTAATTAGAAACCAAAAGAGAAAAAAAACAACACTCGCATCGCTCGCGGTCTATTCAGATAAAAAGTAAAAACATAAATTTATTAGCTTCACATTCCAACACGTTCGCTGGTTTCGACGATGCAGAATATTACTCGCGAAATTTTCAGCAGGCCGAAGATATATCGCATAAATATATCGTGATGCTTATTTTCATTAGGGAAAAATTCAGTCTATATCGGACGCAAGTATTTGAAGCAACGAAACCTAAGAATAAGTGGTGGAAAGTGTAAAATCGTGTGTTTTTATCGACCTGGCTTCGTTCTGCGGGAAAAGTGGCGGCGTGTACACGCCTCGAAGGTGAAACTGGGTTAGATCGTCCGCAGGTGTAGGCGTCATCGATCTCAGATTCGAATTCAACGCGAAATTATTCTTCTTTCTGGATTATTCATGGCCCGACAGCCGGCCGGTCACGATTCAATCCGTACCGTGTTGCTCGATCGATGTTCAGACATTAAACAGACAAATATCTTTCTACCGCTCCAGTCTTCTCTGCTCCTCCTCTTTCTATTTCTCGTTTCGTTTTTCCTTTTTTTTCTTTTCGATGTTTAATCGACCACGAAATAATGGAATCGTTAAGCGATATTGGTACAATAATTCTTATACCAAAATAACGCTCTGCCAGTGTGCATTGTAAAGAGAGGATTTAATATTCCTTCGGGATATTTTTTATTTCCATTTCGTTCGATTCTTCTGTGTAGGTCGATATTATTTTCATGGATTTTACGCGACGACGGATATAAATGATAATTGAAATACAGGATAGGATCGTAAGATATCTGAGAGCATTTGATTTTAGTGGAATTTTAATTGTGGCATGTAATATTAATTAAGGAATATATAATGGAAAAGAATATAATTTCGTAAAGGAATTGTTTATTGAGGAAAAGGGAAAAGTAAACATTGCTAGCTTCAGAATGAGTTAGAAAGGCATAATGGTGATGCGTGGGCATGTCTGACTACATACGTATCGTTTCTACTGGCCGGTTTGTCCCACTCGTAACTCGCTGCTCTTTTTGTTATCAGTCATCATGGGCGAATTGTTTTGCTACTATTCTGCAATGATATTCAACATTTTCATATTCGAAATTATTTATAATCTTCTACCTTTCAACATTTATGAGGAGATGCGTTGTTTTTATTCAATACCTCCACGTGAATCCATAATTTATCGTATCAAATCAACGCGTGCCAAGCACCGCTCGCTGTTGTTGTTTTGTAATGAAAGTTTATTCCGGAATTTACCAGCGCATCCAAATGAACGCGAACGTGCAAATATTCAGGCCAAGAGACGTTTCCGTTATTCAAACTAAGTATTCGTCGAGAATATTCCATGGTATTAAAAATCCAGTGCCCGTCTAAAACTACGATTATCGATGTAAAAATCTACGACGAGGAAAAATCTGGCCGATAAAATTTCATCTAAAAACCTATATTTCCACGTAGTTCGCACGAATTATTGAATACAGATAAAGGGCGAAGAAAAATCCTATTATATTGGAGAAAGAGCTTTTTTTTTCTCTTTTACAAAACATGTACAAGTCTGGTCGCGAGAAAAAAATCCGTGCAATTTATTTATGCTTAAATTGCAGAAACGCTCGGCTGCCTTTAATATCGACGCAGACATCGAGGCTGGGCGAATTAAAACAATGATTTTCGAGTTCACTGACTTCGCATTGCGAACGCGCACGTTATCAAAACGATTTCCATTGTATCAATTCAATTTACGCCTCTCTGTGTGGTTCGTCCGATGAATAAAAATGAGAGAAAAGGTTGCTAAGTTAATATCGGTTAATGCCATATTTCGTTTCTGTTATTCCAAGCACAGTGTGAACATAAAGCTATCGGGATCATTTTATCAAGTCGTGCCTGTTGGAATTTTCATAGCAAATATGGCAATATTCACCTGCCCCATTATTATATCCTGTTCTCTATGATTCTACAACGAAACAATTGCCGATCCTCGTTCGACGTTAATTGACTAGGGAAAAATCTGTACACCTTCGTGAAATCTGTCCATTTTAGACGCTACAACCCTGAAAATTACGGCCCCCTTTCATAGTGGAAGACCGTGCTCGAAACGTTACACGGGGCTGGCTCGTTTGCTTTGCAATTCGACGGTTAAGGGTGGAGCAAGTGTTTCGTGGCAAGGCTAATGTCGTCGAACAAGTACTTGGCGTCGGTTAGGCGTACAATAGAGATCGGTATACCTGATAGCACGGTCCCTCCGCGAAGTCAGCACGGTTCTACTTCATTCGTTCGAATGCACAGACGACAAATTATAGTTCTGCCTTTTACCTCGATTCAGCTTCTTACCGTGCAGAATCGCGATGCTCGTTCGGTTTCGTACGGTGTGTCGGAAATAAAAATTATTATCCAGTCTCCAGAATTGTTGGAACGAATTTCACAATATTATCGATATCATCATTTTCCCGGAATGTTGTAGAAACAAATGTTTCTTGGACAAGACGATCGTAGTTATGCTACCTCTTCGTCCACGTAACAGGCTAAACCACGTGCATCGAGTGAATTATTGTAACGGATAACGGAGTGTTTCTGACACGGTCGACGTCCCGCGTTACCGCGTCGTAACTCGAAATTGATTAACCCTTTACCGCTTAGTATACCTCCGACGAGTAAGGTAGATCAATACGAGCCTCGTCTTCTTCTAGCCGGCGGACAATCGGTATCTCTTGGGAACTTCCTTTTAAGGAAGCTTCAGAAGCCTCGTCTCGAGTAACACTCGTGATTCTGATCGAGCCTTTCGTGGATCATAAGTTCAGGAGACTTTAATGTCTTGTACTCTTGGTGCCCTCTCACGTTCGAATTGCTTTTTAATAGAGTATCGGGCGAGATGGGGTTGAAGGTTGAGGAAAACGAGGACGGAATAATTTTCTGCGTTTCTTCCTACGTTTTCTTGATTCTGGTGGTTCACCTGTGTGAAACGAATTGCGATTCTGCGAACTGTGCGATTAATAATTAGACGCGATATTTTATTACGTGCGAAATGGTGCGTGGAAAGATAATTCTGTATAAAGCATTCGTTCAGTTATTTATTAATTGGACGGCGTAATAGGTCGGATGAAAGATGAAAAATAAAGAAGATTGTAGTTAGAAATGTCCTCTTGTACACAGTGATTAATCAGAGCCTCGAGAAGTTCAAGTAATTAAGGGAGAAACTTCACTGGTCGGGGTCATAAATATTAGAGTCGAACATAATGGAGTAGCTTCATGTGATATCTATAACGAAGGCCCTTCTCAAATTTCCGTATCAGAGTACTTTAGACTAATTTAGACCGCGCATTGTCTACCAGCGTTGCAATTATAATTTCAAGCGGTTTACAAACACTCAGTCAGTCGGGGGAAAATGGATCGATTTTCAAATAAATGATCGCACTCCAATCTATGGTAGTTTTACGATATATTTAGGAAACTTGCAGAAAGTGACAGTGTAATAGTAAATATTTTCAGAAGACGTTAACAGAAATATTCCAAGAACTATTGCATCGAGTTTGTTCATATTTCGCACAATTATCTATGCGCCACAGGATTTCTCTTATGCTAATCTTTATTTTGTGTAAATAAAGAAAAACACGCGTATGCATATACAGCGATAAATGGATATACAATCTGTGCAATCAATAATAATTAAGAAAAATACTGTTCAAGAAGTGTAACCCAATTTTTCCAACCGAATCAAAAATTTCAATACCTACTGAATACTCAGCTCACGAAAATACGAACGTTTCCTTAAATAATCGTAGTCGTTATCGGTCCTTTCGAGGACATATCCGGGAGAACTCGATCGTGTCGTCGAGCACTCCAAACTCGAAGCTGCGGATTTTCATGATCCGGATGATCCGTGAAAATGTGACGGACGCGAAGCTTGCAATGTTCCAGATCGCGCTAACGAATCTCGCCACCCTCAGCATCGCCTCCTTTTTTTCTTCTTTTTTTCTTTCAGTCGAGGCACGTATTATTTTGACTTACACCTGCACTGGTGGGAGTTGAATTTAGGCTCGATATATGTATTCCCAGACCGACGACATCGATATGAATTGATCGATTCATTGCCTGCTAATCGAGCATTCAATGCACTTGGCTTCTTGGGTCTGTTAATATGAAACATTTCGATCGTTTCAGTTGCTGTATTTAATTTTCCATGTTGCAAAACGTGGGTCGTATATTCAGAATGAAATTTCATTCAATAATATGTTACAGGGGGACAGTGTTTTCTGACACTTGATGAACAGATATGATACGAACTTCACTTATCCAAATATTATTTATTCATTGAATAAATAAATTGTCTGTCGTCCAAGATATCTCACGTGCGAACCCTTGTATAATTAAGAGAAATGTATGTAATATTTTTTCATTCAGTAGGTGTATGTGTAGAGTTTCGTTTATGTCGTTCCATTCTTCCATTACCTATTTGGTCTCAAAGGTGATACATCTTCGAACAGTGACTCCCCTGCAAGATCCAATTCGTCTTTGGGCTTACTTTAATACCCAGCCGGGCTAGCAGCCGTAAAAATGTCAGGGTTGCGATTGAAAATCACGTCACGTTATCCAGCGGTGTTTCGAATGTCTACAAAGGGGAGTATAGTTGAGCACGATTACTGACGCTTCGATCCTGACGTATTAGGAACGTATTAGGAAGAGAAAAGAATCGCCGTGCAATTACGCGAACGAACGTGTCACGTCCGTGTCTCGAGTAATTAACGGCTCGTCAATTTAGGATAGATCAAAGGATAGATGTTCGAGATAGGTGCCATGGTGCTCGGCTTCCAGGCAATCTTTTGTACCGTGGATTTCGATACGGTTTGCGTAGAAATTGCAATGCAGCTGTAGAAAATTTCTTTGGTAATTTTTCTTTATGCTGGTTTCGAAATTCAACAAATTTTTGAAAATGTTTTGAACGGATTTCTGGAGTTTCGTGAATGATAGCTTTCGAGTTTAACAATATATATATATATATATATTCGATGAAAGATAACGTTTTTACAATATTGTAATAAATCATTAATAAAGTATAATTTTTTGCTGAACAGAAATGTATATGTTTCACTGAGTTTCGTGTTAAATTGTACAAGTGTACGCGAGTAATTCTAGTTAATTTGAATAATTGTCTTCGAAACCGCGTATACTTTTCCGGGTATTTCCTGCTGGTTCTTAGAAAACTTGCACGGTACTTGGACGGTTAATGAGTCAAAGGCTCCGTTTCTTGGCACGTTCATCAGCTCGTTCATCAGGGTAAACGATACCGTGTAATGCAGTTTACGGAATGTATCCCCCGCTTTCTGCTACGTGTAGCAAAATATTTGTCCCGGCGCGAAGTTGTTGCGATAGTATGCGAACTATTTGTTCCTGTTCACCTGCTCGAAGGTAAGTTTCTAGATAGATACAACCGCCCAATCCGTCTTCCTTGACTCGGCAAGATTGCGCGTATATACATCCCCGATTGGATAGCTTCTCAGGTTGCAAAAGCCACCGTTGGTATATGGGTAATTGTGATATAATAACGTTGCATCGGTATCGGGTTCACAATTGTTGTTATACCTGTTACTTTTTGAAAGAACGTGCAGCTTCGTTGTAATCCGTCGATAATAATCTTTGTCCCCTTTTTGGAATTTAAGGAACTTGTTATCGGTCAATGTATTTGTCATAGAAGTATTATTAATAAAAGCGTAATAATTTTCGTATTGCTTAAGAGACCACTTCCCTTCTTTTATTCGAGTATTTCAACGTTTGTTAATATTCTTTCATTCAGTCTGACAGTCAGCAAAGTTTCTTATCTATTCTACTTAAACATTTCATTTCTGCTCTACCTTCTTCCTATAATATTATTTAATCACTTTGTTCAATTGCTTTCAATTTCGCTTCACTGAATTATATTGTTACGTTTCACTCTCCGTGAAGTTTCTATTTCTCTGAATCTTTTCGCCTTGATCTTTTATCTCCCCCCGATTTCTCACCAAATTTATTTTCCACACAACAGCGAGACAGTTGGGCCGACAATACGCACGCCCTTTGGCAATTTAACGACCGCTTCTCTTTACACCCACACGTTGGTCAACGACCCTGCAAATGGGGTTTGTGGAGAGTCACGCAATTGAAAGCGATATCAAGGAATAAGAAGCGAGCTCACTGTTAGTGTCACTCGCTGGCCTGCTATAAGAAAAAACGATTCCCAGTGATGCGATTAGATCACGACGATCAGAACGTAGCAGAGTATTTTCAGTTAATTCCGGCTTTGTCGTCTAACAACTGCAACAAGCAGTTCCGTCGCTACATTGCTAATGGCGTTCTATATACCGTATCGAACAATGCCATTCAAGTTTCTTCTTTCGTATAAAGTGCCACGAGTGGCTACGTTTCGACGTTTCTGTACGCGTGCATGTATAGGGAACAACTGGAAGCTTAATAATTCCATTGCCTGTATAACCCAATATTCTTCCTCTTCTCAATTAATTCGACGGGCGAAGGTGTAATAGCTCTGTTTGAAGCAGTGTAAGTGACGTGTACATGTATACTCTGTTGAATTGGGACGCAGTGTGCTTAAACTGATAGTTATAGCCCGTTTTAATGATACTTTCTTTTTCGTAGCTCTATTTTTATTTTATTTTATTTTACTGTTTTATTTGCACAGCCACGTATTCTTTCGTTGCTTTTATTTTTTTTTATTTCGATGCGTGGCTTCACGCGAAGGGTTTTTATGTTACTGTTGTTTAGTTGTTTTTAATAAGTTGACAATAAAATACGACGTTTTCGCAAGATAGTGTTATTACCAGTTTGGTATAATGAATAGTATAATTCGGTTTATTAGATATTATTGTTATTGTGTTTTCGATTCGTGTGTCTACGAATCTACTTTCAAACATAATCTATCGTTAAAATCGTGGCAATATATTTTCGGGATAAATGATTGTTTCTAGCCAGACTGTATATTCCTACCGGAATTTGTCACACTTATTGCGTAATATTTATAAAATCATATATAAATATATAAGGTAGGAACACGACATTGTTGATCTAGATCCGTGAACTGTACATCTGTCACAGTCACAGACTACAAGCGGAGTGTGCCATATTGTGGCTTATGATACATGGTTGCTATCGGAACTGCAGGAGTAGTAATGCTAGAACTGGGTGCAACTATGAAGCATGAAATTTGATTGAAATGAAAAAGCTCACCATTCTTTCCCAGTTTATTCCTCCGCGGTATGGTTGACGGATTTATAAAGATTTCCAATAAATAATCCTACCGATGGACCGAAGATAGTCCTGAAAATAATACGAAATACCGCGAACACAATAAAAATAATAATAATAATAATTATAAAATTTCATCTACCAAACAATTATAACAGCCGAGCTTATCAAATGCAGTTATTAAATTTTCCGACGGCAGTCTTAAAAATTCCGTCAGCACCCGAAATTAAAGTTGCAACGTTTCGCGATGATCGTGGGCGATGATTAGTAATTTCGATCGAACGTCCATATTGATATTCCATATTTCGATCGACGCGGTGTTTCGAAAAGAGGCGGGGGGCGGGGGGGGGGGGGGGGCTCTACTTTGCAATTCCCTTGGTTTGCTGAAACGTTTCTCCGTGTATTTTCAGTCGTCACTCGACCCTTTCCACTGTCTGGCTAATGGAATTTTAACGAGACACAAAGTCGGTCATATCATAGTGTGACGGGATGGTCGACGGCTCGTTGCTGTTACACGTTGGTGGTTCCTCGAACGAGGCTAACGCTCGATAGTTTCCCTGTTGCTGCTCGAACGAACGAATAGATTCACCCTCCCCGTTGCCGTTCGAGAAAATCGACACGTTCGATCACGGGCAACGGACCGTGGTGTCGGTGTGTTGTCTCGTTTCATAAATCCGCTGTGCAACTTGGTAGCCGCGAGAGGGTGGTACCTCGTAGATTTTTCTTCCCTTGAGCGCAGAGAGGGGAACGACTGGGATCACTTGGCGAAATTATTTTGGTATCAATGAATCTTTTGGAACAATCAAGTTGCCGTATCGCCCCGAGGCCCATTTAATGGGCGCGGAAAGAGACAGGGGTGGGATTCGTTTGAGCTTCCGTCGAGATGGATACGTTCGTCGGGCCTGAAAGATTCGGGATTTGCGTGTTGTTAGATCTTTTTGTAGCTGGGTTTGGCGAATCGAATCGCTGAAGCCACTTTGAAAACGCTCGAACACTTGAATAGGCACTGGGGATTTATAGGAACGACTTTGCCCGAGAGCTTTCAACGCTAATTAGGGCTTGGATATTTTTCTTCGTTCACAAATACAATAAAGAATTACGTTTTATCTTTGTACAAAATATATCGATATGTTTTTTAATATAAAGTATGCAACGTTCGTATCAAGCCCGTGTCTTCTTACAAAATTTCTTGCCCCTTTTAATACACCCCGGCCCTGGTACAGATAGAGGAACTGATATTTGATTGACTCAATAAAATGTTGACAGTCGTCCAGAATACACTTTCCTTATATCGTTTTCCCCCAAGGCATTTCGTCCACTGCAATAATAACACCGCAATATATACAACACGAGATGTACAAACACACAAAACAATCTCTAAATCATCCCTCAACATCCGCAGCCCGCATCCCTCAAATAACATTCTTCCTGCTCGCATCGTGTCCATGATTTGTCCCTCGTCCTCCGGGATACCTGCTGAATCGCACCTCCATGAAAAATCAAAGGGACCGTTCCCTCGATCCTCACCTGTCCATGAACGTGATTCCCCCGTACCACTTCCGCGCCGCAAAATCGTTTATTGCGTAATTGTCAATCAGTCTTGATACACCTGCAGCAGAGGGTTGCGAATCCCCCCCGGGAGTCCCTTTCTTCAAGCCTGATTGCGTAATCGTACGTGGCTGTCCGCCGCAGAATGAACGTTGCGCAATCGGCTCTCCTCTTCTTCGATTCGTCGACTCCGGTGCGCTTCGCGAACATCGAATCGCAGTGTGCACTTCTCTGTCCAGATACGACGGGCATTATTCGGTGGAAGTGGTCCAAAATGAAATACACCTCCAACCATTCTCGTTTCGCGGCGCTTCCGTGCTATTGCCGGCTCGAGCGAATACCTCGTTCAGTGTTTCGAGAGAAGGACAAGGGGCTATCGCCGAATGGCCGCGATATTGCGATACAGCTTTTCCGAATTATTTCCGCGTGCTGAAAACGATGCGCGGGGATGCCGGGGACGACCGGCGGAAAGGCGGCTATTGCAATTATTTAAAGCTGTTTCCCTTTCGGGAGAATCGATGCTCTTTTTTCTGTTCCGCCCTTTTGTTTGGGAGGTGTGCTTTTTTGGGGGGGAAATCGTGCATTTCGATGCGACGGAATCGAATGACTTGGCGAAACGTTAAATTCCCGGTTGGTTTCATGCTGCTTTCAATTCATTATTCGACGACGATCGATGCGGGACGTTTCACTCATTACTTCTTCGCGCGTTTTCAGGGTTTCGCGGTGAACGCGTAGAGTAACGTTTAGGTGTCCGTTTAGGTCGAACACGAAGGCCGTTTAATGTGGCAGTATGGTTGTCCGTGTTCACTTGAGATCGATATATCGTAACGGCAACCCTTCCACACGCTCGGGCTAATTAGACGCCACGGTAACTTTTCATCGTTCGGTCGCTTTCACGACGATATGATACACCGTTCTCGATTTCTGTTCCGCTGCGTGGAATTATTTTGTCTTTTCTGCGACGTGAAAGGAACGAACAAATTATTTTCCCCCCGAAAAAGTGTGCCCGCACAGCAGAGGAATCGCCCTCCAATAGAATATTACCTTACGCCCTTGCTTCTTGCTCCTTTCGTTTTATCGCAAAATTAAAATTCGGCTCAACCCGCTGCAACGAAAGTATGAAGATTGTATAAAAATACGACGGAGCGTAACTCTGTATAACGACATTTTATCTTCCGCTTTAATCCCTGATATGTACAGATACGTTTCACTTTTGCGCCGCGGTCGAGGAATTAATAGAAACAGATTTTTCGGTATCCTTTTATCCGTGGCCGAGTAAAAGTGCGCGGAATTTGTTCGCCGCACCAATTTATGTTTACCCTAAGCAACTTTCATGCCTGGCGAGGAATAAATCGGTGGAATTCGTTGCTGCCAACGGGTTCGTAAAAAAGTATCCGTTTTATTCGCCGCGAATGCGACTGGGAGCGTACATTTTTTCCCCGCATAGCACGAAAAGCTTTTGTTGGCCGTTCGAGCCTTACTTTTCCAAGTTTCACTTTGTACCACGAACGAACCTCCATCCGGTCTCTCGTGCTCGTTGCGGATACGGTTATGCGCCCACGAGAAACGCGGTCGACGAGACGTTTGCTGTAAAATTTAAGCTAAGAACATTCCTGCCTCGCGTTCCGTTAAGAGACGTGCGTGTTTCTCGAGGAGCGCACCTTTGCATTGTTACCCTTTTAATCTGCTGTTTTCGTGGCTAATTAATGCGGCGACGATAGACCCAGAAAGCATGGACAAATGCTGAAGACGGAGGACGGACATTTGTATCAATTTGTTAGAACAGTAACGGAATAATAGTAAACATATTGTACTATCACTACCATCGTATTCAGACAATTATGAAAATGATCTTTTCATTTTCATCTGTCAGTCAATGTTTTTTTGCCAGAAACAATTTTGCGAATTACGTTCGATCCGGAATCGTTTCGATATCCCCGTAAACTTCGCGCAGCTAATTAAGCTTCGAGCTAGTTTTGAACAGTTAACGCGATCACCCCGGATTGCTGGCAGTGTTAGAATTTCTCTTGTTCGGCGTGGATAATTCGATTTTGCCGCGGATGAAATAAATTCGATGGATATTGACGAAATTAATAGTGTATGTAAATCTTCGTTTTCCATTCTCCATTTAATCACAGCAGAAAACTTGTCGAATATCAGATTTCATTGTTGCACGTATTATCCTCATTCGTTCGTCCCGTACTTTTCACCTGAAATTAAAATCGAAATGAAAATACAAGCAGGAATGTGTAATATGAATATGAATAATAAAATGAAACGAACCGTATGCGTTCTAGATCCTGAAAGTAATAAAATTCCAAACGAATAAACGAACGAGTGCAAACAATCATAATTTAATCGCCAAGTGAGCGCGTCGTTTTATAATTCAAGCTAAAATATAATTAACCGCTTTAAAGACACGGACGAATATAATTCGCGGTGCATTCGTTAAAAGCCCTCGTAAAATATTCCCGTTTATTTCAAGTCGCCTGGTCGACTTGCACGGATGCGAATCAATAAGTCCTCCAAACGAATTGCAAAATCTCCAGAAAGATGAGGCTCCGCTGCTGGCGGATCGTTGTACTTTCGTCTTGAGGGTGCTCGAAACGAGCGGCGAGCGGAACGTTTTAACGAAACGGACGTTCGAAAAAGTCGATTGAAGTTCTCTGCGCAAGGATGAAATTGAATTTCCAGCGGCGAGTTACATCCTGGTGAACATGCAACCGGCTCGATACAAATTTGTGCACCCGTCTCTTGACCCGGAAGTTCGTTGTCGTTTCGTTTGGTGCCGGGAAATCACGAGGAAAGTTACCCGAGAAGGGTAATTCGAAAGTTGGCGCGCGTTCGTTTGGCGGAAAAATTGTGCGTGCTCTTGCACCTTACCGAAAGACGAACACACCGATCCTCGGCATGCGACGGCACGGTTTATTTTTCACAAGATTCAATTTCATTGCGAGATTCACTGGTTTGTTGATTGATCAGCGGGAGTTCTGTTCAAAACGTGCATGGGATTTGTTGAGTCGCGAATGAAACAGATGATTCAAAGCAATATGGAGAATTTAGAAAATTTAGAGAATTTAGAGGACAGTGAGTGACGGAAAATATAAATACTTAAAAGTAGAACCGGATTCAGCTACCTATATATTACGTACCTATAAATACAGCGACACGTTATTTAAGCAATAAAGTCGAAAGCTGGGCGCGGTAATGTATTAATTAAATTATGAGGGATAATTAATGGGTTAATTTTAAATGAAATTGACCTGCAAGTGAAGTGGACTATGTACACGGGGAGACATTGTTCGCATCACAAATGTACAATGTTTCGTCATAATTACGGTCAGGAACAGTTGCGGCAAATGCGGATTAAACTCTGAACAAACTTTCGTGCTGTCGAGATTTCAAACGGAATGTTTCGAATGAAATGTTGCGTACGTAAGATTGGCAAAAAGTTCTCTTTGGTTAAGCCTCTTTGCGGGTCCGCTCCACGCTAATTATTTCGAGCTGATGTATTTTTACGGAGCGTAATTGAAGGCGAATTATATATTAATGATCACGTTGAAACGTTTACACTCGAAACTCTCTGCGCACATTCCGCAGGATGCCCACGCGGAATTAACATTATTAATCAAACTTCAGAGCGGAGTTTGCGATTCTTGCGACCCATTCGACAGCCTATGCCGTTGCATTTCTCTCCTCTACAATTAATGCACTCGCGGGAAATCAGCCCGCAAATGTGCCGCCTTTAACCAGTTTATCTCCTGCAAAACTGTCGCCTTTGTTTCTTGGACAAATGTCGACTTTCAATTAGTCGGTGACAATGTTCAAGTTTTCCAACCACTTCGGGCGTGCAGGTTTAAACGTCGAGGGTTTTCTCACTTTTAAATTGCTAAAGTGAAACGTTGAATCGCTCGTATCCCCGGAAAATTAATTCGTTATCTTCGTTGTTCGTCGTTGTCCCGTTTCATTCAAATCGTTCCTGTCCAGGAGAAATGTTGAAAAGCAACCTCGAAGCGCTTCTTGTCGTTCCTTCAATGGAAATTCTTCGCGGGTTCGTTCGATTGAACGCGATCGAGACAATTTTCATTGATCGCGCTTCTATCGCCCGGGAGTGAAAGGAAACGAAGAAAAAGCCGAGACAAAAACGATTTCCAACATGTCGATGCGGTACGCGAAACTCGTCGCGGTTTTATCGTCGCGAGACAAACCGCGAAACTATCGAAACGTTTCCGCGAAGCCGCGTTTCCGTATTCCCTGAACTCTTACCGGTCGAAGAACGCCGGTCGCGAATGAAATATCCCGACGAGCGATCGATTCACGGCACGACGCGAGGCGTCGCGACGCTGCCCGCACGCGCCCGTACATACGCATACGCGGAAACGACGATTCAACGGCGGATCAATTTCAGCGAAACGATTTACGGTCGGTCGATGGACGCAAATGGAAATCGTCCCCCCCCAAAAGCTATGACTCCGCGTTCCTCGCCTCTTACTAACAATCACGAAGCTTATTTTCTTTGCTCGTCCATCATTAGTTCCCGATCTATCATTCATTTATTTTTCCACCTAGTCACCTTAGTCACGTACTACGTAGCGGTAGCCCTACCAAGAGTCGTATCATTCTGGTTACTCAACAAAAAGGAAAAAGAAAAAAATGTACGATTCAGTATCGAATTTGTAAGAAACTAATTTTTGCTTCGTCCGTTCAGCGGTCGTGTAAAGATGAAATACACCGGTGTGTAATAATTAATTCGTCTACTACACCGATCGCCCCGGTTGCTCTCTGCTTGTAACAAAATATACAACAGGAAGAGGAATATGTTGGTCGTCGCGAAATTCAAGATCGGAACAATGGTGTACACCTTCGTATCACAGGGGAGCCATGACGTCGCGGGCTTTCGAATTCAGGAGAAAGGAAAAATTCTCGGGGCGTATGGGGGGTGTGTGTTTCGTGTGTTTGACGAAAAGCGACGGCACAGATGCTGTTGCTTCACGCGGGCCGATAAATTTACAGGGACGCGAGACGCCGTTTGTTACAGGCAATTTCACGAGGGGCGAGATCGGCACGGTAGGGTGGAAACGTCCTAATCGTCGTTCCTGTTTCGAACCGTGGAGGATCGTATTCGAAACGCGAGCCGCGCGCCTGTCGCGTATTTACACTTTCGTTTCGTTTATCTGCTCCTTGTAATTCTCCCTACCGAACTTTTCATTTCGTTAGAGGGCGGTGGATTTCCTTCGATCCCCTTTATTAGGGGCACTTCGTTACGGTGACGAATCGTGGCAGATTTTATTGGGCAGTTTTATGCTGATGGACTGTTGGTGTATTTCGAGAGGCGCTCCTATTCTGGGGGCGCAAAATTATTCCTTGCTATTGACTTTTCATTTTTTCGGTCGCGTCAGTTTCGTTGCTTTGTTTATGCTCGTTTTATGGCGGTTCGATGGGAAATTCGGTGTCTATCCCGATTGCAATGAATTCATGGAATGATTTATTGTCATTTGCGTTTTGCATAACGGTAAATTGGACGTACTTGTTTCGTACGAATTTGATACTTGTTCCGTACGCTTATTTTCATCCCTTATTTCCTCTTTTTTCATACCGGAGAAGCTCACATTACACTAGGAATAAAGTTCGGTTAATATTTCAAAAGTGTCTGACGTACTCGTATCCTTCTTTGTGAATAGGAGCATGCAAGTCGCGAAACATCTGGACGAATGAAAAAAAAAACAGAAGAAATTCGAAAACTCTCGTGAGTTCAACGAGATCCATTTTTCTACCCGTGTCGAGTAATTGTAAGCATTTTTGTCACCGAGTTTAGTGGCTGCTCCACATTCTACGACTCTTGAACACCTCTCCTTTTTTTCTTTTTTTTTTTTTAACACTCCGTGCGTGACGAGAATTTTCAGAATTGGGGACCGTCCGAAAATTTTGTTCTCTAGAAAATTTATTAGTAGAGTAAATAGAAAAGAATAAACATGTTGACAAATATTGGCGTCGCGTACATTTTAATTAAAATCAAAATTAAATCACTCAGTGATTCGAAGTTATTTCTATGACAGTCTATTCTGTTTGCTGTAAAATTATGAGTTTAAACAATACAACTGTCACGTTTGCTACGTAGATTCCCTTCTGGTAGGCACTGATAGGAATCGATAAATTACAATTGACTGATCCCTCGCGCTTAAATGATCAACATAAATCCTCGATCAGAAAGCTCGACGCTCTGCCTCATTCAAGCCTAATCCCTTCAATACGGAATTTAATCGCATCGATCCTCGCTTCAGACCTAGTGACCTACTCGTCGGTGTTAGCGAAAAAATCAATCTGTCGTCACTAACGTTCAATATAACCCTTCCAAGACCAAAAAAAAACAGAACACAACACATCGTCGAAGCCCATAGGAAAATTATTTATCGAGATATCATTAAATTCAGAAACAAATATAACACGATAACGTTTCGAAGAAATTTCCTCGCTCTGGTGAATAAAAGAAAAAAGCAGAAATCGAAAGCCAACCTAACGGAAGCGCCTCAAGCATCGAACCCCTATTTCCGTTTGCACCGCAACAACCCGATTCGTAAATTAGTCACGAGGTGTCCGTTCGTTGTCGACGAAATTTCCACGAGACAACCCTGTCGATGTTTTGTCCCTCTTCGATCATTAGAGGTAGCCGTAACGCAGATGATAAAACAAGGAACAGCCTCGTCGCAATGTGTAGAACACAAGGGAAAGGAACGAATGTATGTGGTTAGCTGGGACACAGGGGATGGAAGAGGGTGAGAGAGATTCGTTATTGATTCGAACTCGACATAGCTCGGTTTAGAGTCGTGACAGGCCAGTATATCGACTGGCATACACGCTGCCAGGAGCGTGTTCTTGGTAGGAATGATGGATGATTGCGGCCTTGTATCGGCGAACAATCTCAGGGAAATCCTGTTATGGTTGTGGAAGCAACAGAGACTGCCCGGGGCAACGAGAGCGAGGGCAAAAATCGAGATTTTTGTTTTATCAATAAAATCGATATTGTTGACGCTGTTACTGTCATTGTTATTCTGATTGTGCAACGAATCAAATTGATACACCGCGATTATCGAGAGGGAATTACGTTTGCGTGCGTGTACAGGTTCACGCAAGACGTAATCTAGAATTCATTTATGGAAAAAGGAATAAGGTGGTATTTTGTTCGTCGAGTTGGCCAATTTTTCTGTTTATTATGAATTTTCTTTTTTTATTTGCAGTATGATTTTATGACAGAAATAACAAGTGTCGTGACATTGAAGTTTCTGAATTTGGCGTCCCCTAATTCAGGAAAGAAATGACGTTTGATATATATTTCCAAGGGAGCGCGACGATTGTTCACGTTCGTAAAATAAGAAATTACAGCCAATATTGTACCGTCGAAATTGAACATTAATCAAGCCGTTTATCCCCATCGAAAAATCGTGACAAATTAACGTCAGACCGCCTCTGCCGTTGCTGTAATTAACTAAATAAGAAGCAGTGGAAAATTCGCAGAATGCTCGAATGCTTCTATGTTTAATACACGCGACGCCGAGCCAGCTTTCCCTCGTCCGGCAAACGCCAACTTCTTCCCTGGCAAATTGTTAATGAGACAGGCAAAGAAAAGACGGCTGGATCCCGTCAGGCGAGCTCAAGCTTTTCTTTCGCGCAGCCAGTTAAGCATTAACAAAGAGGTAGCTTTATATTCGTTGCAACACTCGCAACGCAGTAATTTATCGTCTCGTCGTTCCGCGTACTTCTCTAACGAATTCCGAGCTGGATCGAACCCATTCCCCTTACCCTTGAAATAAAGATTCCACGATCGCTCGGGAAGCTAATATTTCGGGGAAAAATGTCAACGAAAAACACGCGCAACTTTTCGAAAAATCCTGTCTCCAATGTTTCGCGCAAATCTTCGAAATCGTCGTTCCGTCGTGTAATTTCGCCACGGCTCCATTGTTCCTTTCTTAGCCCGCAGAAGGTGCACCGCCGCACTTGTCGTCGCACAATAAATCTCCTTTCTCTAGCCTTTTTATTCATTCACTCACGCTCCCTTTCAACCGTCTTCGTTCGCCCGTCTAAACATTCTGCTCGTTCCTTGCTTTCACCCCGTCTATGATCCTTTACCGTCGTATCAGCATGCAGAAGGTTTTCCTGCAGGCGAGACACAAAACGTTCTGGCCGGCGAGCGTGGTCGGTTCGCGATAATATCGCGTCGACTTTTTCGTGGACAAAACTGCCCTCGCATCCGGGGGGGGGGGGGGTGGATTTTCATTCATCCGTAAATACCAGGCCGTGATTCTGAGATGTTGGTATGATTCCGTGCTCGGGGAACTGCGAATTGGAATGGGGATGTCCCTGGGGTTGTTCGCGGATTATTCTTCCTTGTATTTCAGCGGCGGAGAAATTTTCTGGGAAACGGGACGGTTGGTATTTTCATCTGGTTTCCTGGTCGTTATTATTTCGTCGATTCACTGATTGCCTCGGCGAAGTAGTTTATTGAAATGTCACCGAAATAGTTAAGAGTGTGCTACGAGGAGGGATCAGTTCTGGACGTAATAAAAATGTTGCAGCTTAAGATATAAAATTATTAACGCTGGCAGCTGATAAATTACAAATAGTTGTTATTGTAAGAAACGCGTGGAAATTTTCGTGTTGTCATAGAAAATGTAACGTGGTGAATGGAAAACAAAAAACCAGCTCCAAGCACGAATACAGCAGTTCTACAAGCATACGAGATTTCACGGTTAATTTCACGGTTAATGGACTACATTAGAACAACAGTCTTCGGTTCATCGACCTGCGGTTAATGAATAGCGACCGCGTCAGAATCAGTTTAATTAATACTTCCACGTACACGCGTAACCGTGATTGGGGTGTGCGGTAAATTGTTCTGCGGCTAGACTAATTATTTCCATGATCGATTTCGTATCGCTCATATTCGGATCGACCGCTTAAACCAACCGTACACGCCTCTAAACGATACCGACCGTGTGCAACTTTGCACCTGATCCGGTGCAAATTGTTGGCCAGTTACTGCCGATTGTGCGACCCTCGTTTACCCCGAAAGATCGTTCGATATTTTTGCAGCAATTTTCGTTCACGGACGTTCTCGTCTAATTTTTCCAATAGAGGGGACAACGCGTAGAAATACACACGCAACTATTTCTCGTTCGGAACTAATAATCACGCAGACCAGAATTTGTATAAAAATAGATCCGTCATCTTATCGTTCTCCATAACCAAAGCAAACTAACGGACGACGAACTCTCCTATTTTCCATCCTCTATTTTCTCGAAACTGTTCGTGATTTCAAGCGTACTGGCTCGGCGTTTAAACAAATCGAACGCACAAAGCACCGACGGAAACGAGCGACAGAAGTTCGCGATAAACCTAACAAACTGTTGATCTTTCCGCGTGTCTAACTGCACAGAGCTTAACAACTTGGCAGACGCTTTAATCTGCGCCCGGTGCAACAAGAAACGCGAACGAACATCGGCGACTACTCACCTATGCATGTATAAGCCGATCCACACTGGCGCATTCACGCCGGCTAGGTGTTTATGGTGCAACCGAATTAAACACACGACCCTGCTGTCGCCGATGTTCCCCGCTGTTCAGAACCCTTTGTTCAGACGAGGGAAAACGGCCACGGATGCTCTTGTTATGCATCGATCGAAAATAAACTCGTAGAGCTTCGAGGATTTATTGTTGGATCACTCACTTTTGGACAGCTCTATATATGAACATTGCCGCGAACAAGGCTGGTTCCTTGGCTTGCCAAAGAAATCGGAGAAATGTCTGAATTACGGGAGAAATTATTATTATGTCACTATTACTATTACATTTATTTCTCGTTCCTCACCGATCCACGCTTTCATTTTTATACGCGAGCGTGTACACATTTCGACGAACATACCGTGACGAATTAAGATTTTCTAATATCAGCCCGCGCTAATACTCGTCCCCATTAGCCATATTTATTATTCGTGCTGGGTTACGTGGCCAATCCGAATTACGCCGTTACGAAAAAGAGGGATGCTAGAGGGCCGTCGAACGTGAAACAACGTCCACGAAGGCGATTATTGGAAAAGCGATATTCGTTAGAGGAACAGTGTCGCTTCCGGTTGGATTAAGGGCAGATGGTTCATGCTTTGGTATCGCTATGAGCGGAACATTATGTCGTCACATTGAATTATGATCGATGATGGATCATCCGCGCTGGCATACCGAACGGCGCTGTCTGCAGGAACCATAATTCGCAATTTGCATCGTGTACCCATAGCTTATATGACCCCCATTTTTGTATTTAAAATATGGAGGGCGGTGTCTAAGAATGGGGAACTTCTTGTTAGATATCATTTATTTTATTTCCGGTTATTTTCGGTGTACCAGAAGATTTCAAACAAAACTCTTTATTTGAAACTATTATTTCTTATAACTGCACATTATTATAGAACTATTCATAGATCGAATAAAATTTTAACAGTAGCAGCGCGCGTAATTTCGCAGAGGAAATTGGGGTTCGGCGAAAAATTCCGCTAGTTTTGTAAACCAGTGAAGTACTTCTATACTCGACCCACTCGATCCAATCAATCTCGCAAGCGTTTGCACAATCGTTTTATATATATATATATATTTTTTTTTGTCAAACCATTTTCCATCAAACCATGAATAAATATGACTTACTCAGTTGAAGCATTTCAGTATTCCTTCTTTCACTTTACATGTACATATTTCTCTGATAAATTGTATTTATACTACTTTTTATTACTTTTATTACTCGCTCCCCTTTTTTTTTGGTTTTCAAGAAAAATTCAAACAGAGCTTATCAGCGTAACAAATCGACGGTCGATAATCAACGTTTACGTTTCGATTAGCATGGAGTTGTCAACCAGTTCTCGCATGAATGATGATACACGTTTGATCGCGACGATTACATATCTCGCTCGAAGCACGACGAATGGGTAATTGAATTGGTGTATAGAAGTGATGGCTGATGCCGCGGCACAAGTTGTGGGTGCACGGGGTGTCCCATTTAACTTGCCCGTTCTAAATGTTCCCATTGAAGTTCGTGACACGACGAAATTTCTCAGGAAGAAACTGTTCCAAGGTAACCGATATCGTGATCGGAGAGATGTTCGTTTAGAAGACAAGCTGTTTGACGTTTCAAAGCGAATCACGATTCTTCTTTAAGTAAAATTCGGTGCACGTTATGACGATAGAAATATGTGTGAATATGGATAATTATTGACAAATGACAGATGAGAAGCGACGAAAAGTTGACGATATTATTCTGCAGCATTGCATTAACGTTTGTGTTCTCATCCTCTTAATAGAGATATTTTGTATTTATATTTTTTTCAGAGCAAGAAGAGAGTAAATTTATTCATCATATTGCCACCCCTCGAAAAATATTGGAACCGATTTAAATTAAACAGGTTATTGGAGTTTGTTCAACACTCCTCGTCGGCAGCAGCGTAATTACATTTCCAGCGACTGGCAGTTCATATTCCACGGCAAAATGCGCAATTACTCATTTATTATTCGAAACTTGTGTGAGCTGCATTTTCGTAGGTGTAAATCGACGCGCAGTGACAATTCCAAAAGTTACACACGTTACAAATCATGACTAGCTTGGCGTATAGAAAATGATAACCAATGTCGAAATTTAGTACAAGTTATTATTTTAACGTCTAAATTATTTTATATTCTACCTTCAACTATATAATTGTAGAAAATATCAATTATGTACCATTTATTATCGGTAATCAGGAAGAATCTTTGAAACGAATTAATCACAACCAGTAATAAAATGTATGATGCAAAATGTACCGTAGTACAGGAAAAAAGAGAAAATTACATAGACCATTTGATCAGTTGAAGGAGTTCAAAAGTTCACGAATATTGAAGTAAAAATCGATACAGGAACGGCCTCTATTTAATACACTCTGGTCGAACAAAAAAATGCAAAAAAATGTTCCCTCCCTTAATTCTCCAACAGAATTGAAACGAACCATTTCTATAAGCCCAGCTGACTGAACACACAGTTATTCACATAAAATGTAGACTGAAATTATAAGTCGTATCTTACCACGTTTATTTTCTCCGGTCAATAAGTATCTTCTTCAGAAGGATAGCAGAAAAAAAAAAAAAAAAAAAAACTACCGTTGAAAAATATCCTCAGAAAAAAGGATCTTTTAAAATTAAAAGTGTCACCCGTATTTGAAGGCAGGTGCATACCTCGGCTCTCAGGTATTCAGGTTAAAAAGCAGCACCGCTAACAAGGTTTCGCTCGCGCGGAAAAATATAATCCGCCTCCTTTGCCATGTAAATAACCGTGGAACAAAGTGATGCTTCCGGATGACGGTGAATTCAAACACGGCCGCGGCTCAGAGGCGAATCTTAAAATTCCGGAATGGTTCCGCCGCTACACCATTGGCGAACGTCGACCAGTATTCTGTTGGCAAGACACTCATTTCTTCGCCGTTGTATAGCACCCTCTTCGTGGTCGAGGCAAACCTGTCCCGCGATATTGCCGGTATTCATAATTCACCCGGTCGCGGCAGAAGTAGCCAGGGGGGCAGAGAAATTCTTTTCCGGTTTGCGAAACGCTGTTTTCATGACACGTGGAACTTTCTGCAGCAATAACACCGGTGCATGATTCATAAAAGGAATGGAAATAGAACAGATCCGGGTCGAACTTAGCGAACTTAATCAACGCGTACACTGTCGTTCGCGAATCATAGGACGCGCAATAAAGTTTGATAAAAATGACCGAAAAGTTATTGGCGATTTAACAACGCTTAATTTATTATTCGTCCACTGAAGTAACGTTAAACGCATACTCGTAAATATACACTGGCAATCGTGGTTTACCTTTTGAGACGAAAATTTGGTTGAAACAAAATGTTTTCTATCATTTTTCTACCGGTTGTGTATGTTATAATTATTAGGTTGTGCTATGCTAACGCTCCGCCGTGTATGATGCAGTCATACGGGAAGCTTTTTGTATAGAAGAACGAAAACGGAAGCCAAAAATAAGGTAATCTATCGTTTGTCAACGCGTCACGTGTCGCAGAGAGAGGACTTACAGCGGGTTAACCGGAGCGAGGAATTAATTTGGATGGAAGGGGCAGGCGGAACTATTTCCGAAGGAAAGGAAATCGTTAATGAAGGCACACCTGCGTGAACTCGATGCTACGCTAGCTGGCTACATTCCAAAAAAAAAAAAAAAACGAAATCACCTGACGGTCTGTCTTGTCACGTTGGTTTTCGCTTTTGAACTTCAGATTTCATGACAGATTGCGACCTGACCGCTTGACAGACGAGACACAATGGAATCTCTGTTATCCGAAGCCGTCACTGTCCAAACATTCTGTTATCTAAACCTTTTTTCCCCGACCCCCTTTCGCAACGTAACGATTTGTTACCCCCCCGTTCCGGGTGGAAAAAATACGGGGTGGACGACGGTGGAATTCACGCGAGGCGCTAAATCGGTAGAAAAATTAAGGCCGAGGACCACTGACAATAAGTTGGTGAGAATAAGAATCGAATAAAAATAACGCGGCGGATTAAGTAGTATTGATCTAAAATTGCGTCGAATTTGGGAATATCGTTTAGTAATAATTTAGCTAATTATCAATATTTGTGAAGAGGTTCAGGAGACGGGATGTTATCGTGGATAAACGTCGTGATAAATATTACGAACTACTTTGTTTTATATTTTGCAAAAATCTGAGGGAAACTTTTAACCATAAACTCTGTTCAAAATTTTATATTATTATTCCCATGGCGGAGGGAATATTCTCATTGTTGTATTATTAATTTCCCACGAAGATAAGCGAAAATTCTATTGTAACGTCTCCTGCGAATTTTCACCCTGTACTTTTCCTGCCCACCGTTCCGCAAACAATTGAAAGGAAAAACTTCGCTGCAATATTCTCGTTAAAGCTTCGCACAGCCGCTCTCATACACTACCGTGTAATCCAATTAGGTTTCAATTGAAACACGTTTCCATGAACGACGATCACGATCAACTTACGCGGCACCTGCGGAGAAATCGTGTGCGAACACGACAGATTTAACCGCGACTATCTTAATTAGCGCGGTTAACAGAATTTGATGGCCCCGGCGACGTGTTAAGTGGGTAGTTTCGATGAAACTCCGTTTAATAGAAAACCGGACGCAGAGACGTTAAGCGCTTCCGAATCGACATATGGCTCCTTCGCGTTTCACGGAATCGTCGAGATAACTTTCGTTGAATGAGCTTACGATACTCCAATAAACCACTGGGATTTTCATTCCATTCGATTGCGGTGCGCTGAATTTTCTCGCGTGCCCGTATTTGTACTTATCAGACGCGGAAGGATGATTCAATCGTGAATATATTACTCGAGCGCAATGAAGTCATCAGTTTGCTTCTCAAGTTTGACATCTCAATCGAAGGATAATTTTGGAAAGTAAATTCGTTACGCGCGAAGATCTTTTCCTGTAGATGATTTTTCTCTCTCCCTGTGAATCATATGATTAATATACAACACATGTTTCATTAAATTGTAGGGTAGGGAGATTTGAGATTGGATATTAGAATTCGTTCTCAGGAAATTCGCAGGCATTTCATTAAAACGTGAACTGCTCTGTTTCAGCGATGGCCGACTCGTAGAAGGAGATCAGATATTGGCGATAGATGGACAACCACTAGACTCGAACATCTCTCATGAGCAGGCAATCTCGATTCTTCAAAAGGCACGTGGTCTGGTTGAATTGGTCGTAGCAAGAAGCGCCCAAGGTAATTTAAATCTCAATCTTTTTACCCCGTCAAAGTACTTAGAAGTTGTTTTTTGATTCGATTGGTTTTTTATATCACAAAGTGCATTTACATTTTTCTTCGTTTTTACGATTCAGTTTTATGTGGTACGATGCTGTTTCGCAGTGAATTGTTATCTTTTGTTTAATATTTAAAAGATCTAAATTGCCGCCCTAATTTCTGTTATTGTGCACGAAAAATATTTCACATAATTTCATGGAATATAATAGTAATGATAATGATACATGAAGTATATATCAGATTCACGCGTGCAACGAGAGTTTACGGTAGTGCCCGGGTTGTAAATTTGTTGTTTCCTGATTAATGGCGAGGTTGCTTGGAAAGTGGTGGATAATTGAACTATTTAGAAAATTACGAATATGATGTTCGATGACCAGAGTATCGGTCGGCAAAAACTCTGTGGTTTGCGAAAGTTTCGAATAACTTGGCGATGCGAATACAACACGTTCGCCGTCCATTAAACCAAATTAACTGTGACTGCAGGCCGAAACTTTTGCTGAAACAACGCGGCAAACGAATTTACGCTATCCAACTTTTCCACAGGAAGTGTTCTATTCAATTTCCTGTATTTTCAATTTAATTCCAATCAATGCCCTTTCATTTTTGTTCTGCTTTAAATACGTAACCAGTGATTTGATTATTGGTAGAGAAAAAATACGTTTCCGTTCGATTCGTTTCTCGTTCGCTGTCGGATCGCGTTGATGGTCAAACAAAATCGAGGCGAATTAATCGAATCGATCGATTCAACCGATTGGCAGTATCAATATAAACAGAATTCTGTACCCGTTGAACGGCGCAACTTGCCAGTATGCTTTCAAGTAATTGAAGTGTTTCATGCCATTAACCAATTTACCTGGCCCCTTTCGCTCCGTTTATTCCAACCTGTCCGAAATTGTTCGCTCCAGTCGCGACCGAACAAATAACACCGACGAATCTATCAAACCTCTAACGACTCTGCCTTTTCTTTCCCTTCACGTGGATTCTAATGCAAAGACGTTGGGAGCTCTTTGCCGACGGATGAGTTGTCCGGAGCATCGAGTTCGACAGCGGCCGCGGGAGCAGGTGTGTCCATCATCGGCGGCGTTGTCGGCGGTACGAATCAGGCCAGCCCCGACAAGGATCAATCGGTGTCAACATCGTCTATCGTTACACCAGCACCGACCCCGAAGTCCAGTCAACCGACGAGCATCGCGTCGGGGACAACACCGACACCGACACCGCCGACCTCAACCCCGGTACCTGGAGGCCTCGTTGTCGAAAGGAGCCCCTCCGCCGTCAGCGACGCCTCCAAGAGTGGCTCTGACATGGTGGTAAGCGTACTGGCTTCTGACTATTTTCGGGGATGGTTGTGCTTCTATATATAATGTATTCGCATTCCTGTCATTCCCATTCTTCGGTATTGTTTTATTTTCATTGCGTTATACGCATTCCACGGCGAAAGTTCTAGCACACTTGCTGGCGTACGGATCGTTGGTACAGTTTTATTAATAATTTAACGCGAACGGTTTATTTCTATTTCGTTGAGAGATACGGAATAAATTAGAATAGTCGCAACATTTTCTGAATTAATGTATTCGAATTGCGCACAGAGACTGTGTCACGCAGACTGCATGTTTGCAATTGTATAGTTACGCAAAGAATTTGCGAGGATTGAGTAATGGGAAAATTTATTAAGTTCTGCAGTTTGTGGTTCAAAGTGCGGAATGCAAATGTGTTTGATAGGTGTACTCAAACTGCCAGTTACTAATGGCATTCGTGCTTTTTTTGGAAACGACAGAGGATAAAGAATGTGCTGAATATTCTGTTGTTTTTTTTTGCCTGCTATCTGTTCTTGTTGTTCGATTTGTATTGTTATTTGGAACGTATTTCTCGTCGAATTTTTCGCAGAGTTTTATTCGGTATTGCATATGCATGTATTTTGTATCTTATTTATACAGCACGAGGCAGATGTCTTCTCTTTCGCATCTACTAAGGAAATGAGGTATACCGGAATTGTGAATGTCTCACTTAACACGTTTCCGATAGGACACGATTAATCTCGTTTCCAGGCACGTGTTCACAATGTACCGATAATTGCGTTGAAGCAATTTTTATCGTGACAGTGGAATGTGGTTCGCTCGATTAAATAGTATCTCGTGCGATTCGATAAATGGCGGACATTCGAGGATCGAACGTAAATTGTGACGAAACGAATACGAGAAACGCGAACTTGTCGAATTTTTCACAAAGAAATATACTTCCGCAAGTGGTCATCTTTCTCGCCAATGAAATTCGAGAGAAACCTCTTCAATGTCGTAACTACGAAAGAAGATATTTCGTGCTGGTCGACTGAATACGATCTCAGGAGGGGGGAAGAAAAACCGAACGAACAAATTGTTCGAAACAGAAGCAGCAATGATGCATTGAAATTACCCTCGCGTAAATTATAGCGAATAACACGGCGAAGCCAAAGCAAACATCCTTTGACACGAATCCTGTACATGAGTTTATATACCTGTGATGCATTGCCGCGACATGAAGTTCTCCAAACTCTCTGCCAGGTATACCGGCAGCGCTCGTGAAAGAAATTTTTCAAACTGACTTGTTGCAACTTTTTCACCGCAATCTATAGTTCGTTCGCACGGCAATTATTCAGATTGCATAGGTCATTTCCATTTAGTAACACGGGGAGTTGCAGCGCGATATATGCAAGGTAAATTGTTCGGAAAGTTTTTTGATTGCATAATTAGTTTCTCGCTTCGAGACCAAAAAATGCAGCTTTGAAATTGAAAATTAAAAATTAAAAATTAAAAATTAAAACCGTCTAAAGAGAAAAACGATTGGCGAATTGCTTTGTAAACCGGTCTGTAATATTCCGGATTATTAGTTTCTTGTTTAGAAGTTGAGCAAACCATTGGATATTGTTTAACGGAAGAATGTAATTAATAATGGTCAGTTAGCTTTTGTTGGGGACAGGTGGTTTCACGTTGGCACAGTTCTAGCTACACCTTTGGTACACAAAGTTGGCTATTATTTATGACTTTATTGTGGATACACGAGAGATACGCAGACTAATAAGCTTGATTTTGTAACAGAGATGATATGCCGTGTACAGAACAGAGCATGGTTTGTTTTCACGGGACAACGAAATATGTAATTATAGTTGTCAAATGATTAGGAATACAAGAAAACGATATTTACCCTCATTTGAATGTTCGCTGCAAAAATTATTATCAGTCTGATTTTGTACAATGAATTGTTCCGTTATCAGTTGTATTCCTTAAAGGTAGATCTGCGGAAATAATTTTACTTGGCGGTGTCACTATGATCACTTTTACTACTGTTACTGGTCGCTTTATATTATTTTTCCCATAATTATTGCTACTGTCTCCAAATTTACTACTATCTTCTTATCACTGGAATCACTATCATTTTCACAATCGCTGTCGTTACTCCAACTCGAGTCTCCGGTATCACCACTGAACCCATTCGGCGGAACCAAAGGTTTATTGCAGCCACGGTATCAGTTAATTCCGAAACTATCGTTGCGGAAGATTCAGTTGCTCGTTAATGCATGCGAATTAATTCTCTGTTAGTGTTACATTTTCGCTACTGTGTGTTGTGCATTTTATTTGCCTCGTTCATTTAAATATAGAACGTTGCATGGCCACCTTGGCTGAATAATTCTATCTAGACCTTGTGTCGTTTATTTATTAAAGAATTATAAATTGCTGAACCCTTTTGTTAGTAACTTTGCGCGATCAATATTTTGTTCATGGTGAATATAGTTGAATTTCATTTTAATACGATACACATTGACAGATAAAAGTTCATGACGATGGGGATAAATGTAATGCTCAATTAGGGACCAAAGGGTTGTAAATACTACTTTAATCCAGCGTCAACAATGTTTAAATATTGTTTAAAAATTGAATGAATAGATTCATACCTTCAGCTTTGCGAATCTATTTTTTTATTATTCTGATGTAGAATTAATCATGAAAGGGAGTTATCAGAAAGTTTAATTTATACAATATTTTTTTGTCAATTAAAGCATTCTTATTTTCTTTCGCGTAATATAAAATTCTGCTGTGACCTTACCAAAGGTAAGAAGTACGTACTCGCACTTCCTAGACTAAAGTGGCAATCCGTATATAGTATCGCATCTTAAGTTCCGTGAATGCCAGTAGTTCGTGACGATCTGAACAAACGTGCTCCGATTAACCGTGTGACAGATACCTGATAAACGTATAAAACATTACGATAAGAGATAGCTTCGGAGTATGTTTGTCATGCACCGGCATATAATCATGCTGCCGTCTCAAGACTGATCGCTTAAGCATCGTATTATTTGTTAGATAAAAGATTCACCCAGACAGTTTAAGACTTAATACCGATGTTTAATGAAATGCACATCGTGCTCGTAAACATCGTCTTCGGTCTATGCCTGTGTTGGAGAACATTTCAGAATGCAAATTAATATACGTTAATGAACTTATTTCATGAATATCGTCGATTAAACTTTATCGCGATGTTACACACAATGCCATTAATTCAGCGAAAAGAGAAGAGCGAGAAATCAAAGGAGTTTAGTTTAAGAATGACATACGATAAAAATCTATCAGGTATTACAAATATGGTTGCGAACGTTTATAAACAACGAGGGACACCTGTTTAGTGGGTTTATTCATTTTATTTTTTGTTTACGTTGTTATTATTTTCTCCCTTGGTTTTCCTAGGGATTCCATTCTTTTCCTCATTTTATTTACACTTATTTTTCTACCCCGCGAAATGGCGATATTTTAACCCTTTGAGATAATTAAAATCATTTTATTAATAAGAAAAAATTCTCCGTTTCTAGTAATATTGGTGTATATTGTTGAACGAAGATAAATGTAAGATTAGATCGATTAGTTTAAACGATGATTCGTTTGGCTTGTGTAAGGTTACAATCCTTTCGATCTTCTATGCACTTTTTCAATCCCCCATAAGATTTTCTCATTACAGAGTGCTCTTGAATGAATGTCCGATTACTAAACCGTTTTAAGGCAATTGAAGTAATCGTTTTATTATCACGGCCGCATTACAACGCTGAAGACTGTAAAATTGCACAGAACGGTTTGCTGTCTGTTCTAAGATATCTGAAAATATAATGAAACAACAAAATACTCATCCCTTCAAACACAACCCTATGAAGCCTCCTTCAGAAAATATTCCGTCAATGCATCAGCCACCGTTCACCAGGTTACTTTATCCCAATTCCACAACCTCTCCGCCCAGCTCGTCTTACCCGGGCATCTCCCCGAAAAAATCGCCATATTTACCGACACAAGATCCTCGGGGGTGAAAAGCTGCAAGCCTCTCGTCCGTCCCTCTAAGGTTAACGATATTCTTCGCGTCAATGGTATCCTCCATGCGAACGTTGTTTCGGCAAACAGCGGAGGCCCGTAATGCCCCTGTCTGGCTCGTGTTTCGTCGACGAAAGTACTCCTCTCGACGCCGAGGAGACGTCGTTCTTCTTCCCGGCTTCTTTAGTGTCACCCTCGTACGATCGAGCACCGTTCGAGGTGTAAAACAGAAAAAAACAAGGGAAAAGAATTCCGTAACGTTGCGACAAAACTACGATCGAGCATCTTTTCAATTAGCGTCATTTGAGTTATTTGAAATACTCCTTTGACATCCTTGTTTTTCCTTCTGTTTGGAAGTATGGACTTGTTGCGATAAGTAACCCTTTCGTTGCTGTATACGCGGTATACGTTCGCAGATATTGGTGAATCGTTTGGTAAAATAGCATATCAATTGTCTCTCCATTGATGCAGCATCGTTTTAATAAGTTGAATGTTTAATATAAATTCTGTTTCACTTAATTATATCGGTTTCGCATAAATCGATTGCATCCCAAGGAACTCACACGCTGCCCTGCCTTCCATTCAGTTCACTATTCTTCTTTGTGACCATTTTTATTCCCTTGCTTCTATTATAGCTGACGATTCGTTTCATGGTACGGTTATCGACTGGTCGATGGCGATAAAAACGGAGTTATCGACCAGTCGTTCCGCCATTCGACTCGAAAATCGTGGTCCGATGATTTTTTTCTTACCTCGGTCTTCGGAAAAGACTGGTCGAATTTTCGTGGATATTCACCCGGATTGATGGAAGTCGTCGACGGGATTCCTTTGCGGAATCGGTCGATTTTCCTTTGTGACAACTACGGTCCTCTGTGTACTTTATTCGTCGGTTTACTGTGTTGCACTTGTAGAACTGCTACGTTGCAATTTGCTCTTCCCTTTTGCCTCGGTCGTGTTCTCGAAACGACTAGTGCGTACTCGCGAAAGGAAACGTTTCGGAATTGCGTGGCTATTTTACGGACAAGCGAAGTTTCATAAATCGATGTTGGGGGATTTAAGAAAGTTGAAGTTGAAGTGCGAAATGCACAAAGTTTTCCAAGACACCACGAGTGCCTTTTTTCCGCCGCGTTTCAGACTAATGGAGGAATTATGCAAGATCTTTACGCCAGGTGCAATCGTTGTTCAGGAAGATATAGTTTATCAAATAATTCCTACGTAATAACAATAATTCGTAGCACAGATTTCTGACTAAATTGTAAGAAAAGTTATCGCGTTGCAGTTCAAATTCGCGCGAAACTGTGCATGAAAGATTTCTCGTGGACTCTTTAATGTGCGGTTCTAGCGAGCTGAAATCATCGAGCCCGAGAACGAATAATTTGTCCGACGTGAACGGTACTTAAACCGGGAGTAATTGGTCCAGGATCAATAAGGCCAGCTCTTCGGACCATTTTTCTAGGCGGACACGATTTTTCCCTCGTCAAATTAAGCCAGGAATCTGGAGTCCAGTTTAATAGAGTGCAAATATGCACGGTGTCGCAGTAAAACTCGATTTTCTGCTCTAATAACGCAGGGGATTCGGTTCGCCGTTACACGAACACGAGAAATAAGGACGCTAATTACGACAGATTGTCTCATTATACGTCTTATTACGGCGCAGTTTTATTTCTAGGATAATTGCACTACTGCTGGCACGTCAAATGTTGAGCACGAAAAAAGAAAGATGCGAGAGTTGAACAGCTCAAATAATTAAAGCAACCATTAGCGAAAGAGTTTGGGTTTGTATGTAAGACAAGAGTCAGCAGCTGTTAAATTATTTCTCTATTTTATCCAAATTACATGTACACGTTTTGCATCTATTTTGAAGGTAATACTAATAAGGATAATTATTATATTTCTATTTCCTCTGAGCAAGAAGCTTCGAAATTCGAGGGGAAGTTATTTTTGAAAGAACGCTTTTTCCATTACCTTGCAAGCGTCGTAATGAAAGTTTTCAACGTGTTTCACTTGACTTGGTATTTAAAAAAAAAAGGAGAGAAAAACTTGAGTGCAAAAGAATACAAGCTTCTTTCGCAAAATCGTCTTGGTTTGTTCTCGTTTCGAAATGCTTTTCAATTATTTGCCCAGGCAGAAGAAAGGGGCGAGTTAGAAATGTCGAATTGAATGGTAGAGTTCGCTACGACGTGAAATAAAAAGAAGCTCTGTATTTTGCCTTGCTTGGTAAGGCTCCTTTGACCGGGACCAAGTTGAATAAACTCGTCTGGAAGTTCCTTTCCCAGCCGATAAGTCCGGATTCAATTATCCGAATGGGTCGAATTCGTGTCGAATTCGTAGCTGCTTACTCGACGCAAATCGGTAATTGAAAGACGGATGCAATCGAACTGTCCTCAATCTTCGATATTCGTCGTTGTCGATCACAAACACCCATACAAGCGTGCGTGAATCTCAAAGATGTAGAGATTTTAATTTTCCGTACAACACTTTGTTCGACCCTTTGAATTGAATACGAGGAACCACAAACTGAGTGGACGTACTAAATACAAGAATATAATAGAATTTATAGAAGATCATGTTAGATATTTATCAATTATTAGTCGCAAGTTCCCCGAAGTTTGTTATATAATAAAATCTTTCTGTCCAATAAATGCTGGGAATAATAATCAAATTGACGAAAGGACCGCATAATAATTCGGTTAATGATAAAAAGAATTGTCTATTGAAAAAATTGAAAACCTCGAAACGACAGCGTCGTAACGTTTAACAAACTACTTGTCACAGCTTGTTACAGTTAATAATACACCGTAGGTAGATTATCAATGATTATCAATAAATTTGCGCACTTTCAAGGGAAGCTCTCTATCTGTTTCACACAAACGGCTGTTGCACGCCAAGTACAGTATATATACATCACTTGGGAGCACAGTTCCATCAAAGTCACCGCGGTGCAAGCTCACCCCAAAGATCCGATCCCCCGAGCAGGAAGGAAAAATCGATTCCTCCTGAATTCTTAGGCCAGCGGACATCCAACAGGAATAAAGGGGGAAAGCAATAAGCCAACGACTCGTAAAGCGTTTTTTTTTTTTCTTCTTCCCGTTCCCCCTATCTTTTTTCGTCTCTTTTCCTACGATAATGAGAACTGGAGCTAGCAGTCCTAGCAATCGCACAAGAAATGGCACGGTCGATATGAACAAAAAAGAGCAGCCCTTTTCCCCCGTTCCCCGTTTCCTTGGCCGATTTCTATGCGTTTCGGAATGTAGTTCGCTCGATCGCCGAAACTATCGCCGGCCGTTGTGATTTCACGAGCGACGATTCAATACGACGTTTCGAATATTAACGAGGCCGTCGTCCGACGAGACATTGTCAATTTCAACAGCGTCGTTCACTCTGCACAGGTGTACGGCGGTGAATCGCCGTGTCGATTGGAGCACGGCCCGTTTCTATGCACTCTCGTTTCGAAACCGCAATTTCGCGTTCGCTTATTATGAAACATAAATGGTATTAATCGACGTTGATGACCCGTTTCGTTTCGAGGATGACGAATTCACGTGCCGCTGTACGATTGTACGCGTGGTATTAATGTATTACGGGGATTGCATGCACGGGGTTGATTGGGGTTATTGGACGGAGGGGCGGTTTTTAATAAATGTGATGTCTTAATATTGTTGATTGCGGTGGGGTTTTTCTGCGGTCGGTTTACTGGTCGGCGAAGTACAATGAATGGTAAAATATAGCGTATAATAATAATCATAATAATAATTGCAAGATTTTATTTGATTTGCTTGATACCGTTTTGGTACACGACGATATTGGATAGATGTGTAGTATTTTATTTTCTTCCTTTGCATTATGAATTTGGAAGAATTCTTGTTGTAAAATATTGTTCGGAATTTCTCTAACTTCTCCATGGCTTGCAGATTATTCATTAATTTCATTGATATTCACAGCCGCGTGGCAGAACACAATTAAATCCTTGTATTAATGCATTTAATGTATCAAGCAACGTTTAATCAATTCGAGCCATTTCATGATAACATTAACCATTTCATTTAAAAGTCGATCGATTGCGTAGAATAGGATTTTGGATTAGTTTAATGGAATAATTTGTCGTGCCACTTGGTGTTATCGTGTTCCCATCTCGTTTTCTGGCATTTTGATACGCAACGTTGTAAACACTTTACGCGCACAGAGTGATGCTCGTTCAAAGCGATTATTGGCATCGCGACGTTACGAAATTCATTCAATTATCGGCTCAAAGGGAGCCCCACTTGGCTCGGCCGAAGTTATTGGTTTCTTTCGTGTAACTTTGTTATCGGTGTCAGCAGTAATTAACGCCTCAATTCGGTATTTATCCCCCGATATTGGTTTCCAGTAATTCGATAGAGCTTCTTGTACACCAATTCTATCGAAAGGATCGAACAATGAAAATTAATTTCCAGAATCATAAAGTATACGAAGAATAATAATTTATCAATGATCATGTAAGAAAATTAATGTAGGATATTTAACAAAGATTCAGACTGAAGTCCTAAAATAGTTCAATTAACAACCACTCTATTTCGAACAGGGAATGTCCATGCTGGACAATAAATTGATATTCGAAGTTAAATACAAAGAATTTGATATTTGAAAGTAACGATTTTTCGTCATTTCTATAATGTATCATTACAATTTTCCGTAACAGTATTCATACCTGTCTCGCGTCGTATTTTTACTCGCAAACGTATACGCACCCTTTAGCTCGCTTTTAACGACAAGCACACTTTCCATTCTATTAACCTTGCTCACCTTTCCATTGATTTTTCCGCCTTAAAGTCTCGCGATTAAGAGAAGCGCAACATCGTCGGGAAAGAAATTTTATTGCCGGTGTAACTTCCTATCTGGCCTGCAGCTATATTTTTCTTTGTTTAACTTTCTCTAATAAAGTCGATCGTTCAAAGAATCGCCGGCAAAGGAAAAGAGGAAGAAAAGGCAAAGAGGAAGAAAAGAGGGGTGCTCCCTTGAAAGGAAGCAATCTATCGAAACTTTACGGATTTCTCAACAGAATTCCGAAGTGCATTCGTTGGCCGCGAGATTCGCGCATTTAAATCGTCTCAAATTGTTTAAATATTCCGCGGTTAATGCAACGAGGCTATTATATCCGCGATAATAGGACCGAGGAGGGCACGGTAATTTAATATGTTTAATAATTGGATCGTCGATGCGAAATAGAGGTGGACAAGGTAGAACGAAGCAATCTTCCCTTCCCGTTAAATTGATTAGCAGGAGTTGTTACAGACTTTCGTGGAAGTTAAATGGAGACGGGGAGACTATGCCCGCGTGGTTCAAAAAAAAAAAGTTCTCACGATCATCGCTCTTTCTTAATCGAAACGACGAAAGTTCGCGACGTAAGGAGATGATTTATCGTCGCGATAAAATTCGATGCTAATTTTGTTTTGTCCGCGAAGCTTGTACCCCTGCGTACACACGACGAAGCGTACGAGTATTCCGCTTTTAGAAAAGTATTTTCTGTCCGCGTAACACAGGAGGATAGACGTTGCCGATCGATGGAGAGTTTCACAATAACCTCCGGCTACGAATTTCCTCGTAGACGACAGTGCATCAAGTTCATCTTTACATTTTTCTTTGCAACTTTATCGTATCTTCTTATCCACCGGGGATACATGTATATGCCTCGGGGTATAGAGCTCAGAAATAGGGGAAAGGCAGATAGTGTTTTCATGCAAACTCGTATGAGCCTTTTCTTCCACTTATTTTTCCAACGCATATTCAGTTCGTCCGGTCTTTAACAAAAATATTACAGTTTCGGGGAATTCAATTTTTCTGCCGACCCAACTAACTTGATTAAACTTATTTAATTTATTTAACTTCTACCGTGTATGATATTTGATTTCCCACGTGCGATTCATTGTATTTTCCTCGTTGCAGCTGAACACGGAATGGGCACAAGTTGAAGTTATAAATCTGATCAACGATGGCAGCGGTCTTGGATTCGGAATCGTCGGTGGACGCAGCACCGGTGTTGTCGTCAAAACGATACTTCCGGGAGGTGTTGCCGATCGGGTGAGTTCGTTAAAAATATTCCGTTCTATTCAATCGATGGAAACGTTGACACCGTTTGAACGCAATGAATAAATTGAAAGCAAATCTTGACAAAGCTCGGGTGAAATATTGTAGAAATTAATACTTCTACTTTTTATTCAACAAGTGTTTATATGTATTTTGTGGAAAATTTCGTTTTTATTTATCCAAGATACCAGTTCATGTGAGTCTCGTTCCTTCCTAAATAAACTTTTTGCAAGATAAGAAAATATTCGAAGGTCACGTGTAAATGGTAAAGGAATGTGTACAACACTTATTATCATTTATACACAATTTATTTTCTTCTTTTTTTAGCGAAAGAATGTTTCTCAACTAAATATTCTTCGGACTCTTCGTTACTGTGTCCACTCGCTCCAATCCTTTTCTCTATTATTCGCCCCTTTTTATTAGTCCAGCTAGAGGTGCAAATCAAATTACGGGAACCCCCTATACGAAATCCGGAGATCCTTCATTCCGACCCAGAGATCTGTCAGGGATAAAGACAAGCGAAAAGAAATGTCCCGATATAAGCGAGGCGTAAAAATCTGGTCGCGATCGACCCGCGAATTAAACACGGTCCGTTCGTTGCACAAATTGCAGGACAATCGGCTGCAGAGCGGGGACCATATATTGCAAATCGGAGATGTCAATCTGCGGGGAATGGGAAGTGAACAGGTTGCGGCGGTTCTGCGACAATCCGGCACACATGTGCGCCTCGTTGTTGCACGACCTGTGGAGCCAACATCGCCAGATTACCAGGTATTGCGCGAATATATTTCGCAGTATCATCGACGAGATTGTGACGATCACGACGAACGTGGAGTTGGAAAATATTGTAGAATGTTGAAATTAACGCGGAAGGGTTCCTAGGGTTTCTTTCTAATAACCCAATCATTGCTTGACGAAGGGAGTGAGCAAATTGTTCTGGAGATTTATAGTAACGCGGCCTCCTTGAGGTCTCGTTTATTCGACGAACTTGGAACGTCAGAATTTGTGAATCGCCCCCGAAAAAATATTGAACCTTCAGACTCGGGGAATTTTATAACAAACCGCCCAAAATTTAATAATTCGATATGGTCGATACAAATCAATTGAAATCACACTCTGAACACCAGCACGTAATAAATTAAATATAAAGATGATATTCATATCACAAAGCGTGTCTTTGCGCGTCGTCAATCCCACACTTTTTACATTCACCGCAATTGAACCTCAACACACCTCTGCATTAAAGAGCTAAATACCTCGTCCATAAGCATGCACTCGTAGAAATCGATCGGCATCGTTCAATTCCAAAGTTCGCCTCGCGAATTGCCCCCGATTCAACGTTCAAGCCGGGGATTCCAATCGACTCTGCGTTACAGGCACTCGGCAGCCACGCTCCGATCGTGCCAACGAAGATTCTGGGTGACCCCGACGAGCTTGACCGTCACCTGGTCCACAGCGTACCGGAGACGTACAACATGCGCCACGTACAACCCGACAACACCTACGACAATGGCTACATGTACTCTCAGGAATCCGACGTCGAAATGCACGTGAGTGTGTCGAACAATTCTGTGTTCTCATCCCTCGATCCTCCGACGTTAGTCCTAAATGAATTTTCTTGCCTCTGCGAGTGCGATGAACGATGTGCGCAACGATTGAAACGTGAATCGACGGGTCTCTCGTTGCTTGTTATAAACGAATCAATGTACAAAATACATTTCCTGCAGAACACCGGGAAATCTAGTTCACCCTCGTTTACGACGGTGCTTTTGACAATTCGGAAGGCTTGGTCAAAAATATTTTATACACTCTTTTTTCCCCGCCGCACCACGTTGACGTGTAATTAAAAAATCGCGAACACCGCACCGTTTGGAAATCGTCGATCCAAAGCTGGACCCCCTTATTTCTTCGCTGCGCCTCGTATTTGCATATCGTTTGACGGTCACCGCGGCTCTGTTATTATCTTGAAAGGACGGTTGTTTGCTAGGCGAGACCGGGTCTGATCATGGACGTAGTCCGCAATCCCATGCCAATTGGAGCGATGCCAGTGATACCGGCGGTTCCGGTGCAGATGCCGGAGCTACCGGTGCTCACCATGGACACCATTGACGTTAATTCACTGCCAGAAATGGAACGATTCACCGTCGAGCTCAAGAAGGACATTTACGGGCTTGGTATCACCATCGCTGGATACGTTTGCGAGAAAGGTATGTACAATCGTTTCGCGGTGCACAAAGTGTTCCTCCACGGCTCGGTTGTCTCGACCGAATTTACGTTTAACGGGTAAAGGTGAATAGCAAAGCTGGCCAGAAATATTTGCGATCGAACAGGGCTGTGCAAATGTAATTTCAACGCGATTTCATGCGGCGCGAATAGTAATCGTGGATTTGGTTGTAATACGAGCGAAACGATTTTAATGTTGCAATAATTTTTGTGCTGGAACGGTTTGTTGTCTTTTACAAACGTCGACGTTTCGTATTAAATTTATAGTAATATTTATGAGCTTTTCTTCGCACATTTTTTTAGTACATTAATGGAGGGGTGAATTGTCCTGAATTAAATAATGATTAAAACGCAGTATTGATTGACATTGTCATACATAAAAGTGATATTTATATTATTTTAGAGGTTCGTAACTGATTTGTTTGTTAATGTCCATCAAATCAATTTACTTCGAAGGGAAGCAGGCCCCTTTCAAAATGTGTGCACTAATAAACAATAGCCGTCGTTCTAATCGTAACAGACGCGATTTAATTCGATTGTTCCAACGATCCGATTATAGAGGAGCTGTCCGGCATTTTCGTGAAGAGCATCAGCGAGGGCAGCGCTGCCGATTTGAGCAACAAGATTCAAATAAACGACCGAATAGTCGAGGTAGACGGCCATTCTCTGCAGGGTTACTCGAATCACGAGGCCGTCGAGGTGTTAAGGCGTACCGGGCAAACGGTAGTTCTATGCCTGGAACGATATCTACGTGGACCAAAATACGATCAGCTTCAGCAGGCGATCGCAGCTAGTGAACTGAGACCACCTCAACCGAGTTCACCGTCGATCACCAGTCTGCCAAGCTTCCCGATCAGCGCTGTGAGTTACAATTATTTCGATACTTCGGTCGAGGAAAGTTCCGAACGATTGTTACGAGTCCGAATATTAATGTTTGATCATTGGAAATGGTTTCTAAGCTATTGAAAATTATTTCTGCCCTTATATTAATAAACGAGATCCACAATTAATAGGAATGAATGTTAGTTCTATTAACGTAGCACTAATTATTTGTGTAAATTACAGTTTTAACCCAGATAGATACAGTTCTTTCGTAAGAAATGTTCAACAATGATGTTTCATAATTTTACTGAAACAAACTTGAAAATATTGATTAAAAACAGAGGTCTTACTTTTGACTGCCATATCAATTCTGCGCAAAGTTTCCGGCATATCTAACGCGACCGAACGCTTTCACGAGCAACTGCGTATCAAATGAATCGTAGATGGTAAATCGCGTTAAGATTAAACGCAATACCGGCAGCGTGTATAGCTCGTATTTGAAATAGCGTTGCGCCAGTTTCTCGTTCAACTCGATAGTAAGTTCGAGTGTAACTGTTGACTGTAACGCGATTTAATTGCCCCGTTACAGGACGGGGAAACAACTACTGAAATAGAACCGGAAGGGGAGTCGCATACAACTGTGGACAGCGCGGTTCTCCAAGAGGGTGAACGTGAAAGAGCCACGGATGAATTAGATGACGCCGCCAACGTTGAGGCCCTGTTGAGCGACCCGTCCAGCGAGCTTACGCCACAAATTCGAGGCGCCATTAAAGCAAAGTGGCAGAAGATCGTTGGACCGGACACGGAAATTGTGGCACGTGATCCTTCAGATTATTCGAATAGAACGACACGCTCCGTTCACGAGTGTCGACGTTTTTAATTCGTCCCCTTCGCACCGAATCGAGCTGGCGGAATTCTCTAAACTCGTGTCAATTTATCTAACCGCGAATGCAAAACGTGATCGCAAGAATTTTTCTCGTATTAGAGATTGAATTCTGATTAATATTTTTGAATCCGTCCTTTCCGTAAAAAGATATTGGAGATAATATCAAGGGGAACTCGGTTAAATAACGATATGTTGCGTGTTAATTTTATCTACCGTGTTTGAGATATTTAATTATCATAATTTGTATGTATGTATATATGTAATTTATTTGTGTGTATTACACTACACGTATTTAACTATGAACAAGGTGCAAAAGATTGTTCTATTTCGTGCGATGACATTCTTTGATCAATTCGATAAGAGGAAGACTTTGTCTATCGATTTTTCGACAGGTGGCACAGCTGAAGAAATTTGCGGAGGGCAGTGGTCTTGGAATAAGCTTGGAGGGGACAGTGGACGTGGAGAACGGGCAGGAAGTGAGGCCCCATCATTACATACGATCGATCCTTCCGGAAGGGCCTGTGGGACAGAATGGAACGCTGCGTTCTGGGGACGAATTGCTGGAGGTAATGAGACACTTTAGTTACTAACTTGAAGAAGATCCTGTTTCCTTTAAACGTAATTAAACCGGAGGATTAACACCTCTGGCGTGACGTCACGTGATTCAGTAAACTTCAAGTATCATGTTAGTACACTTCATCCAATAATTCATTTTATTCGTATTATTTAAAAGTTCTTTGCAACTCGATAACACATCATTCATTGGCAGTCACACTTTTTTAACGAATAACATTAGTCGCGTAATTTTAAAATAAGTAAATTTACAGTACTTGCAAATATAATCATTTATATATTTGAAGATATTTCCCTTTTAAGTGTTAAAGGTAATTTTACGATACTGTGTAGCTCGTGGTTGGAAGATCACGGGAACAAACGCAATAACGGTTGACACAGCTTCCTAAGCTCAGTAGCTTATTACGAACAGTGTACACAGTGTACACAGTGTCCTAGATAATCACTCGACTAAGCGATAATTGTGTCTAATACCGCTTAACTTCGATAATTAGACAAGAATCACTGCCTTGTGGCCAGTGGAACCGTGAAACTAACGGCGCACATGTATATGTTAGCTTCCAAATATTCTCGCGACACTGCACACACATCCGCGGGCAAAATCTTTAAAAATCGAGCTGGAAGCAAGTGGAAACGATTGAACGCTGAATATCGTCGCTACTCGGAAATCCCCCCCAAAAATCCCAAGAGTATCGTCATCAAATTGAAAAAGAAACAGAACTCGTGGCTACGAGGTGAACCAAATAACGCACCCTCTCCAATACATCGCGAATATTCTCAAATATCTCCAGCGCGAGAAACAAAAAGTTACAAAAAAACATCCAGAGCTATAATAGATATATATAATAGATAATAGATATAGAGCTATAATAGAATTAATTATCAGCGGAGCAAAGTGCAGCGCGACTTCCGCCCACTGAAAAATTGAACATTTCCATTCCCGGCAGGTGAACGGGTATCGATTGCTCGGTATCAATCACATGGAAGTAGTTAGCGTGCTGAAAGAATTACCCATACACGTTCGAATGGTTTGCGGGCGAAACATCGCCTCCCAGGATCCTCTGTGCCCTATCGATACCGCTCAACATCAGGCCGCGTTCCAGACCAGAGTAAGAGATCCGGCATGCTTCAAATCTAACGCGGCCAACTCGATCGCGCGAATCAGCAATTCATGGTTAATCAGCCGAGGCGTGTTTCATAGAGCATCCTTGGCGGGTCGCTGCAGAACTTGTTACCGACGATGGATCGTCTGGTGAAGGCGAAGTCGGACGGTTCGTTAGCGTCGACGACGACCACAGCCACGGTGACGGACGCGAGCCTGAATAAGATGAAGTCACGCTCTCTGGAACCGTTGACCGGCTTGGCGATGTGGAGCTCTGAGCCGCAGATCATCGAACTGGTAAAGGGAGAACGGGGCCTTGGGTTCTCCATTTTGGATTATCAGGTATGGAGGGACAGAATTAGTTCACTGCATATTAATGACGCACGATTAATTGAATGTAATCGGTGCAGGGAATGAATTCGATGGTATGAATCAATGGTAACTCGATTAACACGGCGAATAACTTCAATCGATCCTAATGGGATTTTAATTTTATCGTTATATTAAATTTCACTTTATGAAGTAGCATTTAGACGATCGCAATGACAATGAAATACAAGTGATTGCAATGTCTGTTACGATATAAGAATCCCTACTCTTTAGTAGCAGTATATTCAGTTGGTCAGCAAAGTATTCGACCACGTTAGGCACTCGGTGAATCTCGCAGTAAATGATATACTAGTCGAAACTGAAATAACTCTCGATCTATTTTTAACGAATTATGAAACATTACTATTAATAATTTATCACGAAATAACTGGCCGATAAGCGAGCAAAGCTTGCTCGATCATTTCAGTCGACCATGTGTACTTTCGTGAACAACTGTACATCATAATTCAACTACCCTGTCCAATTCCTCCCCCAACGCATACCCCTGCGTAATATCCCAAATTCCGTTTCCCCTAATTCTTCGTTCGAAGTCACGCGTAAAAACGTTCCCTCGTCCCCGGCAAACTCGCCCGCAACGGAAGTTTCTTCCACCCCATCCCTTATTTCCTCCGTCCCCCAGGAACCGCCCCTCGCTAACATCATCGCGCTGTCGTTTCTCCTGTTCCAGGATCCGATGAACCCCAACGAGACTGTGATAGTAATAAGATCGCTGGTGCCCGGGGGCGTGGCTCAAGTGGACGGTCAACTTATACCCGGTGATCGTCTTCTGTTCGTCAACGATATAGCGCTGGAGAACGCGACCCTGGACCAGGCGGTGCAGGCTTTGAAAGGCGCCCCTAAAGGCACCGTTCGTATCGGTGTGGCCAAACCGTTGCCCATTCCAGACAGTATTGTCCAGGTGAGCGAGCAGGAGGATCGAATCGAACCGATCATCGATAGGGATAACGAGACGGCCACGTGCTCGATCATGGATAGCCATAAACAGAGGCGAGAATATTTTAGGGAGCGTAAAGTGAACGTGATCGAGCCACCGCATCATATGGATTTGATCGAGGGATTGAAGCACCAGCACAATCTCGTCAAATCCGAAAGCTTTTGAGGATGATAATTATCGATGATAGTATAGAAATATACGTACAATGACGCGTATTTAGATACAGTTGGAGACGAAATTAAATAGACAAATAATCGTTTCAAGAAAATCGGATCACGATTTAATGGAGATACAGCGGTGTTTGACGCGAGGCTTGAACAGAAGCATCGATGCATAGCGAAAGTTATTGCACCTCATGCCCACGCGGTGTATTGCTCGTTTGAACATTGGAAAACGGAATTTCTTGTTAGACCCTGGAGTTCGTTTGCATTTCATTTACATAGTACTGCTTTTTATTACAGGGAATGTAATAACAATTTCTGCCATTTGCCTGATTAATTTCTTTTTGTCTCCGATTGTATGTAAGTTTGATGTGGACAAAAAAAGAACAAGAAAAAAACAAACAAACAAATTCGGTTTTGTCGAACCTCGTTGTTCGTTTCACGAAGAAACTATTCAGCCTCTGTTTCGCGTGTTTCGACTGTGAATACCCCTTCCCGCGAATCGCGTGTCTTCGAGACGATCGACTTCTCAAGCGAAGTTCGTTCGCGTGTAAATCGATCGGTTGGATGTGTTCGGTTCTTTTTCCTCGTGATTTATTTTTATTCCTTTGCAATTTGTCTGTTGATCTCCTGGAACACGGATCAAAGGAGAAGCTTGAAGGTTCCTCGACAGGGTCGTTCGCGTTTTTAGGATCCGTCCAAATAGTGACCCCGGCTTCCCATTGCAAGTCGCGTGACCAGAAATCTGTTGATCGGTGAAATTTTCATAAAACAGACGCTTTTCCATTGGGCACAATTAACGCGGCTACGGTCGACACTTCGAGCTGTACTTAATTCGATATTCACGTTAGCAAGTAATTGATCAACGTTCGCATGCACAAGTGCCTCTAACTTGTTTACAGTTAACGCATAAATGTTGACGCGCGGTTGCAACAGAGAATTTTGTTTTATCGTTTTGTTGAATTCAACAAATCTAGAAAAGTGATAGAAAAAACCTTTTTTTTTTCTTCATATAATGGATATGAATGTAGTAGGAAATAGTTTTTTAACGGCGAGCTGCGCAAACTTTTCTCCCGAAGCTTCTCTTCTTTTAAGCTTCCAGTGTCTCGTCGAGTTTACAGATCCTTATCGTTCACGATACTGCAGTCGCGCAATTTTATTTACAATCGCGGCCGTAAATTAATGATTCTCTTTTTGTTTTAGAAAGATAGATAAGACTGCGAATTATTGACCAGCGTAAAGTACATTTACGTGGCTTGTTGTCTTTGATAGGGATTATATGCACAAGTGGTAGATTTTCGCGATGAAAATTTACCTTTACCTAGGATATATTGCGGCAATTGAATATGGACGAAAATGGAAAAATACGATTGCAACGAATATTTGCATTTTCGATTAAACGTTTTATATCGTGTATGAATTATAAATAATAAATAGGGTGCCGTGCAGGTTCTTTTTTTTTTTTATTTTGTTTATCATCATCCATCCAGAACCCCGATTCCTGATCCTGTTTCTCTTGCGTTCTGTATTAATTCATTTACTCGACGTTCGCTGTTATTTTAATGATTGGTTCCTTTTTGTTTCTGTGGACCTTCGTGTTATTTCATTTACATTTCTGTTATTATGTTTCTATCGTTCGACGTACGTATAGGGTGACAAACGTGCTTGCATGTAGTCGACTCCGAAAGCTTATCGAGTTTGTTTTTTGGTGAAGGTAATTAATAAATTTGTTGTTTGCTAAATTGTTTTTACATGTTAAATTAAAATTGAATAAGGCAATGCTCAGACTCTGATAATTAATCGCATAATTGCTGAAATCGTTTCTTAACAAATACGATAAATAAATGGTAGGAGTATTAATGTAACTGAATTTCTTTAGATCTGTAGTCGTGTTGCTCAAGGAAGAAAACCAATACTCCGCGTTCATTTTCTGCTAATGGATTTTCTTTCGTACTGTTAAGTTGAAAAGCGAGTAGTCGTCAGACACTTTGTTCGGAGAAAAAGAAGACACGGGTACAAGCAGTCCGTGGTAAAGCCCGAGCGCGTGATTCGAAACTTTTTGCAACACTTGGGAGTTAATTTCTCTACCTTGAAATTTGTTTCAAACGCTATACGTTTTTATTCCTTTTTCCGATTTTTTTTTATAATGAAACGTACTATTTTAAACCCATGAATTATGAACAGATCAATTGAAAGGATTAAATGCCAAAATTGAAAGCAATTAAGATCGATTTGATCGTTTTCGACCAAACGAACGTAAATTGAAAATTTTTGCATCTCCACGAAAAAACAATCATTTTGAAGGCAATCAATTCGAAGATCAACCTTCGAATTGCATGTTTAATTTATAACGCACGATTATACGAGCGAACAATTACTGCAATTATTTACCATTCCAAGCATAATCATTTTTGTTCCGTCACCTGTAAATACTTCATTTACGTTGTGCGATTAATTCCATTTGTATCGTTACAACGCGCACGTTCGTGAATATATTTCCGGCGTTATTCAAAATTTCGAAATTCGTGTGACACTCGCCTGGGATAACGAGCGATAAATCCTGATCACGTTGAGGAAAACGAGCGTGTACCTTATTGTCGCGGTTGCTTGGACCTCCAAGGTTCGTGTTATCGATCGCGAAAACGAAGACTCTTAGTCTGCGGCTATGCTCGGATAACGAAGTTATCGGAGCACAGTAAATCGTTGTCAAGAAGAGAGGAAAAAAGGGAAAGAGATTATAGAAGAGAAGTCGTGACGAGTGTGCAGATCACTGTGTCGGCAAAGGCAAAATGGACAAACATGAACGATAAGAGATAAATGAACAAAAGAGAAAAAAACAAACAAAAAATAACGTGCATGTGAAGAGAAATGGGTTGGCGTGACAAAAAAAAATATATATATATATATATGTATATACGTACCAAAAAAAAAAAAGAGAGAAGGACAATTATTATTCAGTATAGTTGTGGAATTACCGCGGATGGGTTTATAGAATGACCAACCATCGAGACTCTGCTAAGTAAGTACTGAACAAAACGATTGTAATAGTGAATGAAAGTTGCCTGGTAGAGTAGCTGAACAAAACGAACGGATATATTAATTATATTTTGCTAACGATTGACTCTTGTCTCACTGTCCTTCGATCCGGGCTCGCCTGGTACACGCGTGCACACGCCACACGAAATACGCATACACATCCACGTGTATACATACAGGATCTAACCGTAACGATCTTAACATTTTTTTTTTTCCTTTTATTTTTCTTCTTGGTTTCTTCTTTTCTTTTCTTACAATTAGACAATTTTAGGTTGTTTCTGTATCTTCGTTATTTGTCAGTTTCGTTGTAAGTTATGTTACGTATTTGCCATTTGCTTAGCGACTAGGATAGGGGAAGGTGATGGGCGAGATAGAAAGAGTGGAGCAGTAAAAAGATAAATTATCGTTGAACGCGATTGGGGGAAAACTTGATTGGAGCAGAAATAATGGATACTTCTGACGTGCAATTTCGATTGCGACGAAGGAGCACTGTTTAATTACCTTGTCTATATTTTAATAGTTCCGAGTGGCACAATGTTCTAAGCAATTTAAACCAATTGTAAGCAATATGCATATTACCATATAAAGTCTAATATGCTTTGCTCGCAACTCTCGACTCCAAAAAGGACTCCATTTGTTCGATTGCACTCGTTATGCAGATACCTTGCAGTTTGGAATAGATGGTAATTAAAAACCTGCGAATTGAAAAATAATAATGCAAAGATTTCAGTTCGGAATGAAAAATATATTTTTCTAAAAATAACTTCCTGTTCGTCGTAAAATTTGTGTAATTAGTACCTGAAGTTAACGATCCCCCATTATTTCTGCGCCGACCTAACGCGTTAATCAGGTGAAAAAATATCATTATAATGAAAAGTGAAACCATCAGAGTGAAACAGAGAGAGAAAGACAGAGGAAGTCGTGTGAGGTCAAGGGGTTCTCAGAAGGCTTCTCGGCGTGAAAAAGGGTCACAAATGACTCAGTTATAATTAAATTATACTGCGAGAAGGCGTAAAATATTAGCTCATGAATATCCAGTAACCTCAGCCATCATTGAAAATAAGATTCATTCCCGGCATATTTTTTTTTTCGTTCTTCTCTCCGTTATCTTCCTTAATCCTATCACGGTGCAGTCACGTAAAAACTAACCCTTTCGTCGATTTGATTAACTTTCTTGCGAGGAGTCCTTTCCAATTATTATCCTGAATATTGTATCATCAACTTTCGTTAGTTTGGAGCTCGTTAAAGAATGTTGCAAAAACAAGTATTCCATTTGAGTGTCGGATACAGGTTTTAAGATTGTGTAACTATGTAAATATTTTTAGTAATTTCAATAACAAGTAGTACATCCCTTATGTGCAATCGATTTCATAAAATATTTACAATACACATATAAATCAAGTGAGCTATTGATACAAAATACACATACCCTTCTTTAGACGGTTAGAAAAATATTTGCAATAAATATCCAACGTTCTAAATTGCAATGCCGTCAAGAAGTAATCCTAATAAAATCACATACCATTTCCAGACCGTTCCCAATAATAATATCGATCTTTAAATGTACACCAAATTACCAAAATATCCGCCTCAAGTGACGCTCAAAAATCAATTTGTAAATAATAATAACTTGTGCCTCCAATCAATGTGAAATAAAATTCCCAAAACGTTATCAACAACTGATACTACTTCACCGTCAAAACATTTAACGACCTATAACGAAATACAATTACACAATGGAATTCGGGCAAAAGTAAGAATCCAAAGGTTCTCCTCGCGAGTCGACCCTTTTTCACGTTCGATCACGTCTGCCATGCAAACAATCCTCCTACACCACCTCCTTATTTTACTTTTGTCTCTGAACAATTGACTAAAAGCATTTCACTACTGTCTACTACTCACTGGCACCTTTCTTCACTATTATCAGCGGACTGTCCTCGTGTCCAGGGATCGACAAGCATTGCCACTAGACATTGGTGGACGCGTTCGTCGCCGTACACTCCTCTCGACTAACCGAAATCGTACCAGATATCCGAATCGCGAACGCGACGCGTTAAAAACCATCTTCCCCATCGATGTTGGATACCTGCCCGCAACTTACGTAACGCCAACGATCGATTTGAACTCCTGCAGGCTTCCTTATCTTCTTCTCTTTTCTTGTACCTCATCTAAGTGCTGCATACTTCTTCGTTCTTTTCTTATCCATTTTTTTTTTTCCGTTCAGATTCTTGGTCTTGGTATCACTGTTAATTCTATTAGATTGTCCCGTGGTTATGCACGTGTACGCACGACTGAAATTTGCGAAGGGTGTGTACACACGTGTACACTGGTTTACGTTCAATGATTGAGTCTCGAAGGCACGCGATAGTCATTCGTCGATATTCGATCATGGCACCCATCGTCATCATTGTCATCACTGTTGTTACTGTTCGTTTCGATGTGGTGTATGTTTTCTTAATCTTTGGATCGTGGTGTTGAAACACATTTTTTGCGCTCAGGTAGAATTTCGCGGAACGAGAGGAAAAGTTTCGCAATTTTATTGCCATTATAATAGTGCTTGTATCCGTTTCGATATTACTATTGCGGCAATCTTATTGCCGCGTCGAATACGAACAATATCAATTCGAACAGGGACAGACGCAAGAAGAATGAAACAGTTATTAAACGGACCACGAACTTAATTCTCAAGCGAACAGAGCGAAGAAAGTTTCGAAGTTTCAGAATCACCACGAAAAAGACAAGTATCTGTTCCCCTCGCTCAGGATCGTCGAATTATTTATCTACAGTTTGAACTCTCTCGAATTGGCGAAATCGATTTGCTCGTTCCTCGCGTACATTCAGCAAAGAACTTGACTCGTGGATGCCGATGCCGAAATCGTTTCGAAACTTTTCCTCGCCAATTTGATACTTGGACTGCGCGCGATGCGAGGTATCTCTTGAAATCGATCCAGATAGCTGTCTTCGAATCACCCCCGGCCTCCTTTAATTTATCAACGCCCCCATTGGTGAAAACATTTTGCCCCGTTGCGATACCAATTCCGGCCGAATTCGTGCCGCAACATTTACTTACACAAGCATGAATCGTTTATCGTAGAAACGGGACAAATTATTATCGTGGCTATTTTATTTTACAATATTTCATTTGCTGAATTAGAGATACGTGTTTGTATAGATTTATGCGCCCTTCTGCGATTTTCCACCCTCGACTGGAGGAATGGGGTGAAATTTTCTTCGTTTTTCTTTTTCTTTCTTTTCGATTTTGTTTCACGAAAAAGGTACAGAGAGACAAGGAAATTATTTTCTATCCTTGAGTGTATAATGAATGGACTGGAAAGTTTATTGAAAAGAATTGAGATAATTGAATTGTTTCGAGAAATTCTATACGATACAATTGCGATTGAAAACGTTTTATTGAGGCTCGGTTATCATTCATTCACATATCTTTAAATATATTGTACTTTAATGTTTTTTTTTTTATTTTTGCGAAATTTCATTTCGCCCTGCCAGTTGAGGATTTAACACTTAAGTCTGATTCAATCTGTTTCCTACTTTCGGCAAACAGGACGCGTTAGCCTTGCTTATACAGGGTGGTTCCAAGCACAATTTCAATTGAAAACTCGAACAATTGGTGGACGAGAAATAAATCCGTTACTTTCATTAATTGTCGAATTAAAAATGTCTTTATTCGAAAATATTAACAGACTCGTACTCTCGTTATTGCTGCATAAAATACTTTATAAAACGTGCATTGTTACTTCTAGCAATTACGAAACAATTCGATCTAACAAGAGATACAATGAAAAATAAATTACAATAATATCCTTACGAATCTCTATATTAAATATTGAATTAATATTATTACATTAAATCGCATAAAACATTTACGCAATTCTATAATACTATGTACTATCCCGCGAATTTTTTCACCCCTTCGTTCACGTAACATCCAACGTGAAATGAAAAAGTTTGCAGCAGCGAAGTTTAAATGGAAAATATTACTGTACATGATTTAACGGGAAACGTTTCTCCATCGATTTTTCGAGTTTCAATTCACGAATCGCCCCGTAGATTTCTGTACTACTTTAGATCGCTTACGTTCCGACTAAAGCGTTTTACCTAGAGGGAATGCTCCGCGTAGAATGGCGTACACGATCGATCGCGACGCATTTAGATCTTTCATTTTGTTTCCAATCTTTTGTTCCTTTATTCCTCGTTTCACTCTTAATTTCTCTCATAGGTGTTTTCGCGCACAGTCAACAGGGGTTTCCGCTACTAATTCGGCTATTTCATTTTCATTTTCAGGGCAATGCTTAAACGTCCAGACCGGAACCATTTGCGAGGTTGCGAAGTTCGATCAATTTGCCGCAAGTTTACCGACCAAAGAACGAACGAACCGAAATTTAAATAATTTAAAAAATAAATACATACAAATAATGAAATACTATATATAGTATTTATATATAGTATCTATATATATTATATATATATACACACACAATGTGCTCGTTTAATGATCGTTTTAATAATAACAATGATATTCATATCGGAGAGCAAACGACCAATCATAATGTAACATTATACATGGCTGTTTTTTTCCTTTGCTTTAACGTGTTCTTCGTGCAACCCTTCAAGTTCCCTCTCCTATCGCGATCGCCGCGATTTTTTTCTTTCTCGTTTCGTATGGTATACCCGGTGTGGCAAAGTTTTTCGACGAATATCGAAATCGACCATCCTGTGAGTAGAAACGAGATGATATTGTTGTATTTGGAATTTATTTGGTTCTATTGAATTATGAACTTGGGGCGAAAAAATGATCAGACTTGGGGGTGAGTGTTCTTTACTTTTTTTCTTTTTTTTTGACTGGTCTTGATTGGTGGTTTAAATTTTTATGTTTGTAGTAATTAACAGATTAATAAATGATGCAAGTAATTTTTTTTTTTTTTAGATTATATGAGCATCGCAATACTATGCACGTTTTATTTGCTTTTCATCGACAAACACAAAATGGATTTCGCTTGAAAAGCTTTGAAACACCCAGCGTATTCTACGTATTTGAATAACGTAAATGTATTTGTTTAGTACGAAGGCTTTATGTAACAGTAATGAATTAACAGAGTTTCAGAGTTTGTAAGAAAGCGTGCTTGCTTTCTTACTGCGCTTTCCTTGAACGTTTTGGAAGAAACGGTTAATTCATTTTTATGCGCAAGCTTTCGAATGTGACTCGAAGGGACATCGTGGAAACATTAATACATTTTCGGATTTTCAATGGAAATTTGAAGTTTGTTGGCGCCCAAGTAAATGGTGCAGCCTCTCGGTTTTTTTAAAACGATAAAGATATACTTAACACAACCGTGAATTAACTAGTGTGTCGAAATCGAACAGGAAGCACTCGATGAAAAGGTGAGAAAATAATAAAATCGAGTTATTAGACTTGAGATATGCTTTTTGTCTGATAACAACAAAAAAAAAAAGATATGTCTGTTTGTCTTATCTAACGGGATGTCGACTTCCACGAGGACAAAGGGTTAAACACGAAGTATTATCGAGGAATAGTTCCATTTAAGTAGATGATATCCCCTTGGATCTGTTCTCTTCTCGCTGTAACTTTTTTCAACCCTTTGATCAACCCTGCGTTCTCTTCTCACGAGATTTATTTCCTCTTCATGTCTGACATGAATAAACGTGATACCTTATATATTTATTTACTACGCTTCATTTTCGAATACAGATATTAATATTATTTTAAAAGTTCAATAATAATATTTACCACCATAAATAATAGTGAGTACTAGTAAGCGTACTAAAAATATGCTCCTCCATTGCAATCGTTTTCAGCACGTTTGTACAAGTCTCGAAGGGTTGAAAATAGAGAAAGTGATTTTAATCAAATACACCACTTGACTTTGTACATAAAAGAAGAAGCAAACAATATACTGCCTTTGCAATTGTCTATCTCCTTTTTGAAGTATTGGTGTGTTGAAGTGTTTGTTCTCTTTCGTCAAGGTTCGAACTTGATCGAGAAAGGAGTCTTCCACAGGTGGACAGAATTTGATCGATGATTCGATCTGTGTATATTCGAAAACGTAGTATTAGTTGGCTATCGTTGAAGGAAACAAGCTGTTGCACTGATAGAGCAGCGTTGCATTATATTTGTTCACATGAGCACGTACGCTAGACATGGAGTATATTGGGCATATTTTCGGCGTATTGTGATCGTCGGCAAGGATAATGCGGCGTTGAACGTTTGTGATTTCGACGTTAAAAGACTACTTTCAGCGTAACACAATATTATCAATGTTCTACGACTGAAACTTTGCAATCATTTCATTGAGAGTTCGAATATTTTTAAAATTTTCCAATCTTCTTTAATTGCCTATTACCTGTGTGTCTTAAGTTTCTTGAACTTCTAGGTGTCGCGAAGAAACTGATCGGTGGAATGGTTATGGAAATTTCGTTTATCGAATCTTAACATTTTATTCTTGCTACTGAAACGTTGACACTTCAATCCAATGAAATACGATTAAGTTATCTTGTTCATATAGAATTTAGAGGAAGTCAATTTTCGCGGAATATATTTTGTGAACATTTTGTTTTAAATAATTCATTGCAATACGGTTTTAATGTGATTTAATTTGTAATAATCGACGAAAAAATTTGATCGATTTTTCTCGTTGTTCTATTGAAAAAAAAGAAGGAAGGGTGAAAATGAAGTAGTGAAATATTTATGTAAATAGTAGTTAGAAACTGTTTCATAAATGTTTTGGAATTGTTGCTTTACTCTTAAGTCTCTTCACTATGCGTATACCTGAACTGTATACTTACCTGTAACTGTCTGTAATATAATTTCCAGATTTACTGCTCGTTGATTCCGTATTCTCTGCTTTCGACTACAAATGTTGCCAATGATTGTCAATGAAATTCCAATAATTCAGTAACAGCATACATCAATTAAATGATCGAGTAAACGATTGACCGAAACGGCGTAATATTAAATAATTAATATTAGAAAGTAGTTGTTAAGATCAAAACAATGATGAATCGGAAGCTATACAATAATTCACTGGTCCCTCAAACGTTTCGTTCCAATTAGTTTTTAATGAAATCAATGGGACGAGGTGACGCAATGAAACACATTTCAATATTAGTATGCTTAATCTGTAGAGATTACTGCGGATAAAATACAAAAGCAGTTTCAGAAAAAAATGAAAAGATACGTAAAAAGATAACAATAAAATGAATGGAATAATTGAATCAAAATTATTCAGCCACCCTTTCGATAAACGACAGTCACTGGCAGCAACTTTACTTTACGAAATCTCTCTTGTCTCACCCTGAATATACCACGATTTTCAAGCTAGACAAACTGTATCTATACTATTTTGGAAGTAGCACCTGCGTCGAAACGCTTCTCTGATCTCCCACGCGCTCGTCCCCACTCGTTGAATCACGACGAAGGAGCACTTCTATTTCATTAATTGTCTCATTGTTTTCTCGATTTTTTTTTATGTCTCGATGGTCGATCCCAGAGGGTGCCACCGATTTGCCCTGTAAGACGCAGCAAAAGCTTCCCCAACGAAAGTGAAACCACTGATCACGCAGCCGAGCTCGAGGAATTCCTCTCCTCTAGATCAGGTATTTTTTAAAGTAGTCGTTAAGCAAGGAAGAGAGAGAGAATATCAAAGCAATCTTGTGTTCTTCAAGCTTGAAATTAAACAGTATAATTTTATCTCTTCCATAATGATTGCTCCTCTAGAAACAATAATAATTATTATTATTGATACTTCCCCTGCATTATAGTTTTAATATTTTGTTTACCTTCAATTCAGTAACAGGTGTCTTGTTTAAATCTGAATATAGACTGTTCTATTGAAGACGACTATGATACTCTCTGTCGCGTTCATATGAAATAGATATAAATATCAACAAATTCGTGTACAAATGTAGTCGTTATACATCACATAACTCACCTGAGACACATTTTTAAAATGACATCTCCACCTGGCACTGTAAAACCGCTCGACATGTTTCATTAATACAATTTTTCAAACCATATCGACTTACCAGACGGTCTCAAGCTAATCTCCCTGAACGCCATCCGCCGAAGCAATATCATCTAGTTCCTTACTCGCGCGCACAGCGAAGGATTTATCGAGAGTTTGTTCTTAATATGCTAAAATGGGTCGACCGTAAATAACACCTTATCTGGCTTTTATTTGGTTCGCTGCATCCGCGTCACTATTTTATTAATGATATTTAATAATGGAAACGGGGTACCGGTACATAACGACCCGTTTCGCGGACTCACCAATTTCGTTTCCCCGCTAATTCTGCTTCCCTTTCCACGGTCGAGGCGTGACGGAATTATCCACGGACAAACCGGTGTCCGACGAGGACGAGGACCACTGGAAGGATGCTTCCCCGATCACGCCGACCTGCAGTCCCACCAAACACCCCGCGAGAATCGCCAGACAACGCAGACACCCAAGAACCGTCGCAGTCGAGATCCACGACTTCGAGCCGACCAGTCCGCTCCACGAAAAGGACGTTATAATAATCGACAGCGGTGCCACACCGCCCAGCAAGAAAATGGCCATCGGGTACAATCAAGAGTTGTCGCCGGGCTTAGAAAAGGTGGCGCCGAAAGTGAAATTAAAGCGAGAACCGACGACGGAGTCGAAGGAGTCCGAAGAACCGGCCGTGGCGGAATGTCGTCCATCGACGTCGTCGGAGAAGCACGCGGACACCGAGAGAGGACGAAGTCTCGGACGAATGGACTCCGAGGAAGGGTTACCGTCGTCCAGGGACGCGGTCTTCAGGAGCGAGGCGTCGGAGAAGGGCGCGAAGAAGAAAATCTATAAGAAGAGGGACCAGGACAGGCGATCCTCTAGAAGAAAGAAAGGTGAAGCGGAAGAGTCGTCGCCGCAGGTGTCCAAAACGGAGCCGGACGATTCCAGGATGCAGAAGGAGCCGGAGGAGATAGTGTTCAGGTCCAGAGAGGAGAGGAAGAGTCTCAGGGAACAGGAGTGTATCGAGAGAGTGACAGAGTTCCTGACCAAGCACAGTGTGCTGACCTATTCCGACGTACCCCCCGGCTCTGAACCGGAAATAGTCGTCCAGCCTACCGCCGATGGCAGGGAACAACGCGTCACTCGTCCATCCAGTCTTCTGGAGCCCCAAGAACCACCTGTCCAAGTACTTTCCACCGAAGAATCCTCCTCGAAGAGGGAGAGTTCGCAGAGAACGGACGAGCTCGCGAGAACTCCCTCGTCGTTCGAAACCGAGAAACAAATGATCACACCTGTCAGGACACCCGTCACGGTCTCGGACAGAACACCGGGTAGCGTAGACGAGACGAAAACCTCGGTGACCACACCAGACACCGAGGTGCCGATAATTAAACGAAGAAGCTCCATGAGGAAGAAACCCGGCATCTTCTCCAGAGAGTCATCCAGAGAGTCCCTGCTGGACGAGACTAAGAAGGAGGTCAGGATACAGGAGAACGTCGAGGAAATCTATTTCGAGGACACCAGCGAACAGATCGGCGGTATTCTACCTGAGGTGCAGCTCGTTAAAGCCAGGATAATCACCGCTGAAGAGGCAGCGGCCAACAGGGTCGACGAGCCAATGAGGATCGAGGTACATTCCCCGCCGGAAGTGGCTGTGGTCACTGACTCTGTGAGAGTGAAGACCGGCAGGGTCCCGTCGCCGGAAACGGTGAATCTGTCGCAGCTGCAGCTGCTGAGTCTGGCCAAGTCCACGTCTGAGAACACACTGATGGACACTGGGGACGGGATCGGCGAGGAGAACCGAATATCCGAGAGGAACATCAAGGCCGAGATTTTGTTGGATTTATCGAAGGTGCCGGATGTCGGCGAAGAGGAAGGATCGATCGATAGGGAGAAGAAGGACAGGAAGTTGAGTAGAACGGGCAGCGAAAATTCGAGGAGGAGCCTGCTGAAGGGTCGGGTTAGATCGAAGGAGCAGGGTGAATTTAAGATTGGAAGCCTGGCGCAGCCGGATGTACCGGAACTGATGATCTTGCTGGAGAGCGCTGCTTTTGGGAGGAAGAAGACCGACGACGACGACGATACGGATAGCCTGGTGGACTATGGCGTGGAGAAGGAGATCAGAAGGTAAGAGATTCAGGTATTAATCGGATAGTATGCTTTTGAAGTTTTGAGCCTCGATAATTGAACAGTCCTTTGTGGTGATTAATTTTTATGTCCGTTAATGGGATCAGGAGGAATTAATGATAGTGTGAAATCGTGTTGGAATGTTACTATTTCATGTTAGTTAGTGTGTAAAGATATTTGATTTAACGAAGTTCATGTTGGAACTGTCAATTCAATAATAGAGGGTTAAAGGGTTAAAGGCGTAAATGAAAAAGCTATTTTACTGTTGGGTATGCTGATGAAATAAACAACAGTATACGAGAATCATTGTTCAAATTCAGGTGACAGTCCTTGTCAGTAAAAAAAAAGTACAGAATATTTAATATATTTCTGGCGAAAATGCACCGGCGAAATATTACTGTACATGACAGAATATTGCAAAGAGTAATATGCCAGAAAAGCAAACGCAAACTCGAGGACCGTGCAAATAATGATAATTACGTCTACAAACACACATTCTGAGTTCTATAAATATTTGTATGAATGGGGTAGACTTTTTTTTTTTTTAAGCCCTTTCCTCGCCGGCGAATATTAAAAGAAGTCACTATTAATTAAGTAAATCTAATTACGGAAGGGAAAGGGCTTCGAATGTCGATTAATGGGCAATGTTATTTTCCGTTGCTGCCGGATTACGCGAGTGACCATAGAAACCCCGCGAAATGCGCACAATTGGTCGGAAATGTAGGTCGTGTAGGACGCCACACAGTGTTTCGCGACCCGAAAATTTTCAAACCGCAACCCCTTTTTATGATTTCCCGGTTTCTCCACCCCCCCTCGCCGCGCGATCATTTGGCAACTAAGCTAGGCCTGTTGATCTCGATTATCTCTCTCAACCATATCGAATTTCTTCGCCCCTTTTTTTTCCATACCCGCGTCGTCCTTTTACCGTACTCCAATTTTATTGCGAGAAAAATTGGTGGAAATTTGTTTCGCGAATCTGAATAATTACAAACTTCTTCGTCAATTAACTATCAACTTTCTAATTAATGTATCGAAATTAGTCGGAACAATTTGCGCAATATCTCATTTTCATTGTATTCTGTCGATCTTAATTGAAAATCTCGCGGGGTATACGGGGTAACGTGGTTGCACGTTGCGCACAGTGCGAGACGTACGGTGTTTAATGAACTTCCTAGTTTCTGAATGCGGAGCGTGCGGCCCAATAAATTTCTAATTCGACGCCGTCGTTTCCAAAACTCTGGTTACTACGCTATGCTTGGCCTTCTAATCTTACAAAAGGCTTAACAAACCGAAAATGAAACGGATAGTACAAAGGCCGGCCAAACCGGGTAGGGGAGAAACGGCAGCCAAAAGAAGCCTCGAAAGTGGGTTAAGGGAATAGACAGTGTCGTTGCAGCAACCGAACAGGAATATAAATACGAACGGGGGAAGGAGAATTCGAGCCAGAAAACGTAACGACGATAAAAGATAGGGACGATAGAATGGAAGAGGTAACACGAAAGGAAGAAGCAAGATACTTATAGCTACGTAGCCTGGAGTGTAGACGAAGGAAGAAATCGCGACGGAAAGACTCCCTGGCCTTCCAAACAGAATCACCTAAGACTGAAAAATTATGAGGGGTGATCTGAAGAAAATCGTTGAACAATGGACGGCCGAGGAGTTTCATTTGAAATTGTTGGAAATTGAAATAATCAATTAGTATGGAATCACGAATTAAATTGAAACCATTTACAATAGAAAATTTCTGCAGGAGTTATTACTATTGTTATTATTTTCTAGCTAGAAAATTGCACGATTATTGCTTCTAAAAAATTTGTCGGTATTTGTTTTTAGAAAATCAGAAAGATATTTATTGATGTTCGGTACCAGAAAATCAAATCAACAAATGTCTTATACGTGTTTAAAATTGCACCCCCTGTTATCCGAATTAATATTCGAAAAAGATTCGACACCAATGTATGAATCGCTGTTCCGATTATTTCACGCGTCCAAATTGATATTCCATCCCCATTTCAATAACTCACCCCCGAAATTATCATTACTATCTCCAATTACTCCTGCGTCCATCTAAATTACCCTCGAAGCAGTTGAAACGCATTCGAATAAAAACTCCAACCAACCCTTAACCCCCCAACAATTTCCCCTGCGATCTCGACCCTTGTCTAAGTCTCGGCAATGAAACCGATGTCCACCTCCTCCGGAGTGATCTCCGAAATATTGTATCCTCCTCGAAAAAAATGTCAAACTCGCCCGTAGCTCGAAGAACAAAAAGGAAACGAAACACATTCCGACAATCTTTCCGACCACCCTGTAGACACAAGTACGCGTTAAAACGGGACGAAAGAAAGCCGGCAGAGGGAAAAGAGACGGAAAGCTCTGCGGCAACGAAGCTCGTCGTTACTTCCTCCCACGCGATTGCAAAAGCCTTCGTGGCTCACGTGTGTTCGCGCGCACACGCTCGCACAACCACCGCGGATAAAGTATGCATAGACACACTTGGACGTGTGTGTGCGTGTGCATGTACTCGCAGGACAGAACGCTCCTGGAGGTGGTTGCTCGCGATTAGTCGCGATTCCGACCGCCTCGACTCCGCTCGCCGCACTCGTGCAACTCCTCCGACGACGCGGTCGCAAGCCGAGGCACCTTGAGAACGAGAGTTACGCCGTTACCTGCCCGTCTGTCCGCGGGTCGCGAGGCGAAACCGTGGCCACCGACCGTGCACCAAGCCTGTTCGGCATCGCGCTGGCGTGTACGCGCGCGACGCCGCGTTCCTCGAGCGTAGTGCACGCGGAACCGAGCGTGTTGTTTATTAGATCAGAGTAAGCCAGTTTGGTGTGACGCAGCTAGGCGCGACAGTGAACACCTTAGATTACCGGAGGAAACGTGAGAGGTAGCCGTTCCCCGTTGTCCTTTTCTTTTTTCCCCATGGTTTCTCGTTTCTTGTTGGTTTTGTTTGAGGGTGTCTTTCGGTGTCCTTGTTTCCAGTGCCCGTTTATAGATTTCCCGTTGTGCATGGTCACGTTTTGTTTCCTGTCGCAATTGTTCACGGCCGTTTTCGGAGTGTTTGCTTCTGTTGGGGACTTGGAACGGTCGTACGTGGAATTTGTGAATGCGCCACGGGGTAGCGAAGTCGAAATTGTGCATACTTTATCAGCGGGGTTGTGCGGGAAGGGTTGACGAGTCGGGGGTTTAAGGGGTTCGGAGTATTTTTAATTTTTCCGTTCGCTTCCTCTTCTTCATTATTTGTACGAGTTTTGCGCGAGATTGAAGATCCTTGGAAGAAGTCTTGACCGGTAGAGAGATTGTTATTCAATTGGTGAGCCTTGAATACAATTGGTGCCAGCCTTTTGTATCGAGGCTGCATTCGTGAAAAAAGCGAGTATAAGTGTGAGATGTGTTCAGTAGCTGCGGGAACAGTACGATTCCAATCAATACCGCGGATCAAATGTTTCCCGGCCGCGTTTCAGACTGTCTAAATCGTCGTGAACATTGAATTACACGATATTTCTTCCACGGCTTCGCTCTACAACCCTCGGGTGTTCCAAGGTATTCAGGGTTTTACGCGTTTCCGTGACGGTAAAATCGTTTACGACTGTGAATGTGTAAAATCTACTGTACGTAAAATCTACGATTCCCCGAATGTTTGCGGTACGCGTAAACTTCGAGATTTCTGCAATCCGCGAAACCCTCGACTCTCAGGCGCGACGCGTTCAAAGTTGTTCCGGATTTCTTTCTAACGACGTTTCGAAATGCTCGAGGGCTTCGATCATCTCTGACCTTCGTATTGTTTCGTTCGCTATTCCGTATTGCGTAATTTCAACTCCTCGTGATAACGTTTGCGAAAGAGAGCACCGAGATAATATTGTCAGCTGTAATTACGATTGGATCAGCGGAAAGCCGCGAGAACATTTTTGTAAGGGTTCCTCGTGCACGCCGTTCCTTCCGTGTTCGCTGCGATAGGGTTTGCCTTAGCTGGATATTCGTGTTACGTTTGTCCGAGGGAGAATTTTCAGTTGCTTCGAAAGGGGGTTGAAAAAGGGATGGGGTTAGTTGTCTCGCGATGCGATTCACTTCGATGGGAAAACACGTGATTGCGGTGTGATGGGGGAATGCAATCGATTCGCAATTTCAAAGGGTTTACGTATTTAATATATTTTTAGGGGTTGATAGGGGGCTGTACGTAATCGAGAATTTTTTTTTAATTACCACAGATTTATTTATTTCATCTTAGCTTCGGGGTGTAATTGAAATTCGTGAATGCTTATGTAGAGATTAATGGAAATTACAATTTAGCATTAATAATTGTCGTGGATTCGGTAAATATCAGGGTCACAAGATAAAATGAAAAATTCCTTATCATTTCCTGCTGAAGATATTCTACGTTTTGTTAGTAGTAATAGTTATGCTTTTCCCATTAATTAGTTGCACAAGAATGGCTCGAGATATATTTTTATTGTTATTTTAAGATCATTTTGTACCTGGTTATTTTTGTGCAACAACGTATCTTTTATTTCTGACAGTCCGAGAGTTCTTGAAATGCGTTCAGACTTTAGGAACTATTCAGCTTTACGACTCTCGCAGTTTGTAGCACGGGTTTTCCCTTATTCTTCTACTTTTACGATTTCAATTAAGTAAAAGACTACTATTCGAAACGATGTAAAAATAATTTCGTCTCGGATATCGTGTCGTTTTTCTGGCGTCGAATAGTGGAAAAAAAGTATTGGTCCAGATATTCCTTGTCGATCAGTGAAAATTATCCGAATGGAGGCTACAATTATTATTATTATTCAACATGAAAAATTCTTCTAGAACATTTATCGACGTATATTTCTTTCTCCGAACGAAAGGGTCTGTTTATTTCTTGCTGTGCATACTAGTGCCAATGAAATTATGTTAAAAAGGAACAAACAGGTGGTGCGAGGAAAGCGAGGAAAGAAGTTTCAGTACCTTTGAAATATATTCGACACAAATTCACGGCACTGTGCCGTAAATAAAATATATCCACTCGTCCATAAAGCACGACGCGTTCGTGTCTTGTGTAAACTGATTTCACCCATTAACGCAAGCCGCATTGCTCGAAATATGCGCGTGTGACAAACAATAATTCTATTAACTCATTTCCTCTCGATGAAAAAAACAAGATAAAAAAGTCCAACAACCTAATGTCGCGGTTCACAATTTCGTGCAGGAATTAATCGCCCCCCAAAGTTTCACTACGGTTATCAAAAAGTTATCTTTATTGCAACATGATACAAAACGATGTCATAACACGGAGAAGATAAAACGGAAAATCTCGCCCCTTCTTATTCTAAATACGACCATTTGGAGAGCACGATAAGTAAAATATATATTCCCCGTGATAAGTGCGGGGCAGCCTGAAAGCTCGTCCCTTACTCTCGCACGAGCCACGCAGAAAGTCACTGTCGGCGAAATATCATTTCCTATTCTTCGCGTCGTTCGTCATACGTTCCATCGGCGAGGAACTTTTCTCCCTCTGAAAGATCCGCGCATCGCCAAGTATCGTGGCAATCGACTCGGAGGGAATTCATACAACGACCTAATGTTATTGTTAGATCGCGTCCAGCCGCGTTCAGCCGCCATTATATAAGAATTATACGCGGTACAAGTGTGACCGGTACACATTCGCCGGGACATTAAGCGGTCATGTTCATGTGAATCGGCTGTTCGAAGGCGTAGGAAGACGTAACAAAGAATTATTCGACCAGTCACGGACTCCTTTGTCGGAAATTTACGGCCACGACGTCTGGACAACGCCGCTACATTTAATGAGACAACATGATGGAGAACTCTGCGGACCGTGAAACTTTTTTAAACGAGGAACTCGGTTTAACAAGATTTTGGGAGTTTTTTTTATTTATTATTTCTTGCTTCTTCCCGGCGGGCCGAAGTTTTATGCGGTATTGTCTATCTTCGCGTTCGAGCACTTCGCGGTAATCGTGTTTCGTTCGTTATTTAATCTGAGAAGCTCGCGGGGGGGTTTCTATGTAAAATATCGATTATTACTATTATTGTCGTACGCGAGTCTAATATCCAATTGAACCGTCGAACAAATTCTCCCAATATTCTACCCCTTGTCGATCAAGCGAACTGCCAATTAATTCATCGCACTTATTATTAAAACCGCCCAAAGTGTGCCCCAATTAATGGTTCGCCATGAGAAGCATGTTGCTGAACGATACATCGACTTATCCCGAATCGTCGCGGTGGCAACAAAAATGATTGCATGCAGCGAAGCAATGAAAAGAATAGCACGTCGACCCTTCCGCCATAATCCTTTCCGCATCAACCGAGCGAGCTATTCGACCGGCTCGCAGTCACGATTAATAGGTCAACCCTGAAGACCCTTGCGTTCACTGCACCAGCGATTCTCCGTGTTCCTGCCCCCCCCCCCCTGTATCGGCCAAGAAAAAGACGAGGAAGCCCGCGCTCATTAACCCCTCCGAGTCGTTCCTTTCGTTAACCTCTCGCCTAGTGATAATTGAGTCGCAAGTTTGGTGTACAGCGGCGGGTAGTAAAAGGAATTTCGGAACGCAAGGCAACGCGAAATCGTCGGGACTTCTCGGCAGGGAAATATAAATTATCTGTCAGTTATACGGCCGAAGGTGTACCTCGAAATAAACGGGTGCTACCAAAACGATGTGAAACAACATATTAAAAATTTTCCTTTCGCTCGCCACTTGGCACCAGACGAACCAATTACAAATTGCCAGAACCGTGCATCGATACGGGAATCAAATAGTCAACTCTGACGCGTGTACATTAGATTTGACTGTTTCGACGATCACCCGCCTCGATTATCTTTCTCACGCGTGTTTCCTGTTTCATGGGCAGAACGAGAGATCCGAAGGCTGACCAGGAAGTCGAGTCTCCTTCAAAAGCCAGCCGACCGGACCACGCGCTCGACAACGGGGCGAAACTCCTCGAGGGTGACGATCGTCCAGGCCAGCCGGACGGTGAAACCGAGTTCATAGATTATGACAGGGCCCTCTGGCAGAGGCGTCCGCTGCTGGAGGAAACGGTCCCGTTCCGCCCCGAGGAAGACAGTCTGATCAGCAAGGAGCACTCCTTGGAGTACCAAAGTCAGACGTTGGAGAGCCAGTCTGAGAACCTTCTGCTCTCGACGTCCTTGGAGAGTCTATTGAAATCGACCGGGGACAGCTGGCCGGGTCAGCTCGACAGAAGCGTCGAGGAAACGGAGCGTAGCTTCAAGGAGACCCAGTACTCGCCGAAAGAGAAGCACGACGCGGAGACGCAGACAGAGCAGGAGACCAAGAGCACGCAGTGCAGCCCGGATCAGAGTATCGTTAGCACGTCGGAAGTGTCCAGGGACAGCCCGGTGCACTTATCCCGGGGATACTATCAGAGTCCGCGGAAGGAGGTTCAGACTCAGACGCAGGGCGACAACAAGAGCGTCCAGTGTTGTCTGGACGAGTCGGAAAGTCTGTCCAGGTCTGGGGACTTCGGGGAATCGTTCGACAGCCCATCCAGATCGGAGAGGAGCTACGTGAAGGAGTCGAAGAGCGTTCAGTGTATACCGGAGGATATATCGGTCAGCCCTGGCAAGTCTATCGACGGCGAGGACAAATCGTTCAGGTCGGACTGTCTATGTAGAAGTCCGCGCAGAGAAGCCGAGGTTCAGACCTGCCAGGAGTCGAAGGCGATACAGTGCAACGACGATGAGATCCTAGAGGTGATCACTGGACAGACCAGCGAACCCGAAGGGAGAAGTCCGAGGGGGACGACCGATAGTCCGGGCACTTCGAGTTGCGGTTCGCCGAGGAAGGTTCCTACGTTGGTGTTCGCGGAGGAACGAACGGATATGACGGTCACGCAGCGGGATCACGAAGGAAACGTGAACTGGTCCAAGCATTGGGGACCTGAGAGGCTGGTCGAGATCTACAGGGAGCCGAAAACTAGTCTCGGACTAAGCATCGTCGGCGGAAAGGTGCGTAACGCATTCGGATACGTTGGCCGGTTAAAAATAAAGGTTGCCGGTAACGGCACCGTGCGTTCGTGTGGCCGGAAGTTGATACGGGTGTAACGGTGTTCGCGTGTGTGTTTGGGTGAACGGGGAGCTCTCTTCTGGGTATTCGGGTCAATCTTCTGCTCGATTTTTTTATTTTAAGAATTTCAGGCGACAGAGAGGCAGGGTTTGCTATTGAACAATTGTTCGTGCGAATGGGATATCTTTGTGGGTGTTATTAATTGTGGACGCGGAGTCCCCTTGGGAGCGTGGTTTATTTTTCTTTTCCCGATATTTAGTTGGGGATTTCGGTGGCTTAAGCGAAGATGACACGGTTGGACACGTTAAGAGATGTATCTGGGCAGTGCGTAATTTGTATTTGTTTGGATAGATTATTTTAGTTTCGTTTTTCGTGGATTGAGATGAAAATATTTTCGCGTCGTTTGCCTTTTTTTTTTTTTTAAATAAATTTGCTTATTTTTGTCGATCGAATCAATGGAGCATGCAGACTGCTCTGCGACCATCTTTCTCGAAGTTGTTGAAATTAATTTTTATTGCTCACGCGTCAGATCGACACGCGCTCCTTACAGCACATTTATATCTTTATATTGAATCGTAACGCAACCGCAAACTAAACCGAGCAGTTTCAACGATTAAACCGTTTCCCTTCCATTTAAATATATTTCACGTTCTCGAAACTTGAGTACAGTACATTTGTCCCGGCTGTTTATTCGTCGTGTCGCGTAATTCATTGTTCCATTGCTCAAATATCGTTTTCTGTCCAACATTTGGATCGGGAAATTTGCATTTTTAATCGACGCTTCATTAATTCTGCACGGCGCTCTGCGGTGTATGGTTCGACATAGCACCGTTATCGACGATCAAACGCAATTCTTACGCTTTTATTAATTGCTTCGTTAACGACGTCGCGTGCCGAGCTAATGGTAGCACGCCGATGGCATTGCTTGATAATTTCAATCGAGTACCATAAGCTCCGGCGACATGCATATACACATGTACGTACATAGTTGCAATCGTGTAAGTCCATTAACGTAGCGAATGGCTTCGAGATATCGAACGGTCTGTGCAACGTAATCGAATAGTTGCTTTCAATCATTCTGATCTATCTAGAAACGGTCCCCATTGGGACACTTTCACCGAATAATGAACGTTCACAGGGTGCTAAATATTGGCCCAGTAAAATCGTCGATATGAAATCCGGTTGACAATGGTTTTTAATTCGCATCGAACGTTAAATCGTCTCCACTTTCACGATTTGTAAAATCATTCAACAACAGGGTCTGCGACGCAACGAATGAAATGAATGAAATGTATGAAATGTATGAAATGTATGAAATGAATGAAATACTTGCCTCGGAGATTCTCGCCGTATAACAAATTAAATAAATATTTCATTAGAGAAATTAACTTTCGTCGCGGAGACACCGGGACAACATTCCCCTTTCGACGGAATTATTCGACGACTCGAGCAGACGTTTATTTAACTTCAGGATAAAAATGAAATGAAAAGAAAAGAACAGAAAATGAAAAACAAGGACTGTATCATTGATATTTTCCCCCGATTTACGATCAGCTCGATAGTCCGATACTTTTGTCGTCGTATCTTACGAATCTATCAAATCTTTAACAAAGCCTTTAAGTGTCCGTTAATCTTTTTATATTCGTACGTCATTCTCTATACGAAGCATAAACGAAAGCGGGACCCCTTGAAACGCCTGTCGCGAAATCGTTTCACCGCGCTTCGACGCCACGCGTCGAAATGTAATTGAAACGTTTGTTCCAGGTCGACCTGCACAATGGCAGCTCTAGTAAGTCGCAAAACATATCCGGGATATTCATAAAGAACGTGTTGCCGAACAGTCCAGCCGGAAGGACCGGCGAGTTGAAGGTAACGTATGTACACGCGAGTTGAATTCCGTTCGCAGCGCGTTTCGTGCACGCCTGTGAGAGATGAAAGGTGGATGTGATTCGGTATTCAGTTCGTGGATCCCGTGGACTCGACCGCGAGTGGATCTTAACCGGTCGTGGTTTTGTCTTTTGGAAAATGCCGCGATAAATTGGAGGGATGTGACGCGAATGCGGGAACCTCGCTGTTCCAGATAAGAATTTGATAATCCTTTCTCTGGCATATTCGACGCGGGCAAATTGCATGGACGTACCGTGAAATAAATACATAGAAATTTTCTGGAACTTGGAGGGAGTCATTTAAGAAGAAATATACGATACTTGTTTTTTTTTTCGTAAACAAGAGTGCTCTTGGGTTGAGCAGACTCAGTTTAAATTTAATTATACTATGCAAAATTTTGTGAGTGCAAATTGTTATAAAATATCGAGAGGTTTCTTTTTAATTACTCGCACTGATTTTTATGCATTCGAAGTTGATCAATTCTAAGGACACGGCGACGCATCAACGTTGAAGGAAAACTCGAGGATAAGTTTTATAGGCAAAAGTTGACTGTATTGAATTGAAGGATCAATATCTTCGGATTAATAAAGAAGTCTATTTCCATGGGACGATTCCATTGAAAACTAGATTAAACGGTATAAAAAGGAAAGCACTTGGATTAAATCTGTTTCTAAGCAACATTGTACAATACCCAACGTTTTGTTAATATTATTTATATATGTGGATAATATTCATTTGTCGCGTAATTCTTACCCTGTACGTCACTTGCAATTACATCTCCGTTATTACGTATTCTATTATTCAATTGTAAACAGAAGCTGAAGAGAATATTGAATTCTGATTTAGTTTGCTAAAGATGGACGTACGAAAATAGAGAAATTTCCAGTTGGCCGAAAGACCAGGAATAAGAATTATTTAATGCATAATTCTCTGTTCGCGATTGTTTACAGATAGGAGATCGGATAATCGAGGTCGATGGCGTGGACCTTCGGCACAGTACGCATGAACGAGCTGTTGAAGTTATCCAGGCAGCCGGAAATCCTGTCTGCCTTCGTGTCCAGTCTTTGGTGCACCTGGTGAGACCTCGCCATGGCCAGGATATCGATGTACACCTTTCCCATCCAACGTTGTCCTAGATTCTCCTATATTTGACACCCCTTATTATTTATTTATCCGTTAGAATTATGTATCCCCATTTGTTTCTAGGCAATAGTTAGAAAGTTCCGATCTCTGTTTGTTGCTTTCGTTTTATAATGTAGATGTAATTCTTGGTAGTTGCAAGAATTCTGTCTGTTTTGTTTCCTATGAGTTTTCTTTTACGTTGAAAGAAAAAGGAATGGATGCGATATATCGTATACAATTGAGAGAAAAAAATGTGTGTATTTGTTCTGTGCAATTATTTTCGCAATCTAATGCGCCTGATCAGAGAAAATTAACGATTTTTTCCTCAAGATAAAAGGAAAGTTCATGCTCAGGTGAATCACATTCTCTACCAATTTGAAGAAAGGATTCGTGAAATTAATAAATATATCTTACATGTAACGATCATGAAAATGAGACAATCAATTTGTTCACGTATAATTTTGTGTATAAAAGATGAATGAAAATATTTCCAAGCGCTATTGTTACAGTATAAATGGACAGAAGTCGTGCAAGTATTTATTAATCCTCATGGACACGAAACTATTTCGTTTCCAATATTTTATTTACCCCATCGTCGCTTGTTTATCGACTTCCAAACAGTGGGACCATTGTTGCATACATTCAATTTCGATCGTGTGCACACAGGTTTTTCCGAACCTGTTCTCCATTTCTTTCTTGTCATTTCTCGTTCAATTGTTTTCACTGTTGTGCATTTCTCATGTGTGTATTTCGAACGCGAGAGTATCGCGTTCGATCGGTGCGTTTCGAGTGTCGTCGATGTTCGATGACGTTTGCAATTGTTGTGCAAAGTATGATGTGCCCGTCGAAAGGAATAAATTGCTTCTACAGTGCTGCGCATAGCCGGCACGTCTATTGTAAATGTGAAAATTACAGTCGAATGCTAATTTCGGATTGAATTTGATCCGTGAAACGTTGACAGTCTTTCTTTTCTATTTGATTGTTGAGGTACAATAGCATTCGACGGAATTAAATTTACTTCAACCGGAGAATAAATGTAGAAAATAATTATTACATATTATGTATATAAATTCTAGATATTACGTTTCCCAGCTGCAAACTCGATTGCTTGGAGAATTCATATATTCTGTCAGCACTGATCGCACTGATTGCAAAAACAAAAAAAAAGGAAACTTTTCACGAGGTGGAATCTCTGGTTGGATGTTAGTTTCGAATAAAACTAACAAGGCTCAACGAATCGGGATCAGTATTCGTGCCATGTTTCCGCGTTTAATCTGTCGTTTTGCTCCGATATACAATGCCGACGTATATCAAATTGCAGATTTATTGCTGATTTGTTTAAATACTTTACCTTAACCAAAGGGAACGAGCATCGAAGTAATTCGTAAGAAAAAAAAATCGCTGCGGTAACCATCTTGTTGAACGTCTAATTGCAAAACGTAATCAGGAATAAAGGGTAAATTCAGCGACCCAATAAATCAACTTATTTTCCCCTGTTTAAAAAGTGAGATCCTCCTTGTCTTTCAAATCTCACTTCAACCTGCATATGTATATGTATATGTATTTGGGCTTTCAAATTTGACGTGCGATCGTACAATTTTTCATTGAGCTGATCGATTTAAAAACGACAGGCGAATAAGAGATAATCATCGGTGTCCGAAACACAGACATTGAAGTTTTATTTGACAATTTAATACCAATTAGTAGTCTCCCCCAATTTAGGCATTTATAATCTTACGGAAACGAAATTTGTAACCGAAAAGAAAAAGACGTATAAATTTCATTTATTATTAATTCGTTTAATATTTTCGTGTCTCTATTTGGAATCATTTTATCGATTAAACAATACAATGTCTTTCCAAGACGCATCCATGAAGCCGATTCTATCGAACAGCATCTCCCCCCGGAGTGCCTATTTCGAAATGTCAGATAAACTAGATACGACGATTCCTTGAACGTGTCGACCTTGAATCTAGATATCTTGCTACCGCACTCCTTCACCATGATCTATTATTCGCGAGCGACAAAAGGATTTTATGAAAGGATGTGCTGATACGACTGTCAAACAAACGTGATCCTGTACATATAAGTTTAAAGTGGCAGAGATAAGACACTTGAAGGAGCCTGTTGATCGCAAAATATTTCAATTAGAAATGATATTAATTGGCGAATATTTTCAAATGCAACCGCGTTCGAATTGAAAAATATTGAGAATCATGGTACATAATGTTTTAAACACTGTCCGCGAGTGTTTCGATAGAAATGATAGAATATTTCCAGCGCAGAGTATCCCAATTAGAGAACACTTCGATCACTGGGAATCTAAGCTGTCGAATATTTAAATTGCAGAACGCTTCTGTCACGCTTCAATGAAGTTGCGAAATATATAAATTTTAGCGCACTTGAATTACAAAAATTCTTACAGTCGCAATATGTTCCATCAAATTTATTTGAACAATCATTTCCCAATTTATTATTATCTGTTAAATATATTCGACAGATAGTAATAATAATTATAACATACATACTTGTCCGCAATTTGTATTCATTTACCTATTCACTATTTCTCTCTATATCGCTTCTCTTTCGCTCCAATCGATTACGTTAACGAAGACCCACTCCGACTCTCTGGCAAATTAAAGACACTAAACGACACAGAACCAACAGGCTAGAGCAAGGGTAGCACATGGCAGACAGAGACAAAAAAAGAGGGAGAGCGTGGCGAAAAAAAAAAAGAAAAAAAGAATGAAAGTGGAAGAGAGTAGTATAGGCAGAGCCATTATAGGACATCCCTTGTTCGTGTACGGTGCATCGAGGTCGAACTTTCCAATAAACGAACTGACGAGGGGGGTGACAGGGGGTTGAAACCGTGTGAAAGGGGGGAACAGACCGAGAATCATGCAAATCAGAGCGAACGGTGTCGAAGATAGGCTGGTACCAGGAACAGGAATCGAAGGAAACGCTTTTGTTTCGATAAGATTGCCGCGGGGAAACGTTTGCACTTGAACGGTTGCATACAAATTGTAGGAATTCCAAAGATGACGTACGAATACGTTTCTTTTTATTCCTTTTTTTTCGTGTCGGTTACTTTTATTACTTTTCTCTTCTGTTTGCAAAGGAATAGCTTAGAGAAATATCGTTGAAGAAGGTCGCGGTTAAAAGTTCGACGGTGTTCGTCGATTTATTATATCGTTCTCGTCGGAGTTATCTAACGGAAACGTTAATTGGTTTCCAGCTGCTTTATCGTCGAACGTAAGCGTCGAACGATACATACCGCGACAAAGTGAAAAATCGGAAGAGTAATCATTTTCAATATTGAACACGCAACTTCACGATTGACAAACGATTCACGCCCCGAAATTCCACTGTCCCAGCAAGAAATTAATCTCGGTCCCAGGCAACCCTTCGACCATGTCGCGGCGCGGAACAGAATCACTGGGCAAAACCGAATCCCGCGGAATAAAAACGCGACCGGGAAAACAGAGAAACAAAAAACAACGAGCCAAAAACAAACGAAAAAAGGGGTAAAAAAAAAAGAGGAGAAAAAAGAAATCGACAAAAAGGAACAGAGCATGGCGAACAAAGGTTAAAGAGAGAAGCGGGGCGGGTTGGTGTGCAGAAATGGAAGGGGTGATTGGCATTGGAGTCGGCTGGTGTGAGAAAGTGTGGATTACGTGGTTGCAACGAACCGTCCATCATCGACACACCATGGACCATTGGCACCCCTTCCATATGCGGCGGCAACCCCCTCTGATCGCGTCCACCTTCTCTCTCGCCCCGTTTCGATATATCGACGCTGGCAGTTTCATGGACGAAACCGGCTGGTAGACGTTGCCTCGACGGAACAGCGTCGCGATGCACCGTCTCTTCGGACGGAAACGCGTCTCGTTTGGTGTACGTTGGACAAATACACGCATACGCGACGGGGTTGCCGCCAACCCCCCCTCGAGGGTAGATTCGGTGGAGGAGAGTTGGTTACCGTCGTGCATGATTTGGGATCGGTGGCCCTTTCGAGAATCATTCGGGGATCCGTCGTTGATTTTTCGTTTCGTTTCGCCCGATTTTTATTGCCTTCTTGCTGGTTCTTCTTTTTTTCTTTTTTATTTTATTTTACTTCGCTTTGCTGCTTTTCATTGTGAACACAAGCAAGGAATTGCTGCCGGACTTCCGCACTTTATTTCCGCCCGTTTTACACGCAATATGAAGGGAATGATTGTCGCCGATATTTTGCTCCTTCGGCACGCTTGTTTCCTCATTTTGGTTCGTGGACATCGTTCGAATCCGCTTTTGGAGTTTCGTTCGTTGAGTTTTTAACAATTGTGTGATTGGCAAATGGTTCGAGCGATGGGGGGTTTTTTTTTGAAGATATTTTGTGTGATTTTTTTTTATTCAAGGTCCATTTTTCATTTAATTTTAATTGGTATTATGGAAATTGTTCGAAGTTAATTGAGGTTCGTTACAGATTCGAGTGATTTATTTGGAGCAACGGTGCTCTGGTTCTTGCTTTTTTATATTGGGCGTTTCGATCGCAATGTGTAATTTTAGTATGCAATTTGGATAAGTTTTATGCATTGATCTGGATAGTCTCTGTCTGTCAAACAAGTCTCGCACAAGTAAACGTTTCTCTAAAAAATCGTGCAAGTCATTTCAATTGAAATGGAACATATAATTCCTCAGTTAACATTGTGCTAATTCAAGGACTCGCTGGCATTGCAAATCCATTAGTAAACTATTGTCTTGTAAAAATTCGAGTAACAACGAAAGAATTGAACGAAAAAATTAAACCACTCTAACAGAAAGCTATCCAGTCTTCGTTCAATTATGATCACAGGCATATTCATAATTGAACCAGCATTCAAATCCAAAGACAAGCGGACAACAAATTCCTGACACAAAATTATATTCACAAGCAAATCCGTAACACAAACTCGCAACAACAACGAAAAGAACACAAATAAATCCTCCGCCAAGTCTCGATAAATTCACACAAGGTCTCACAGATTCTAATCACACACCAGCGCGACCATGCACACCCACCCATGGACCCGAAGAAAAATTTCCATATAAATCCACCGACGCCAAAAGTACACTGCTGACCAAAAGTTTTCCAGTGCCATCCGTCATTTCAAGCTGCACCCACAACAGCTGATAATAATTTCAAATTAAAAACAAAGAACGCAGCGAATTGCAAGGAAAAATCGTTTCGCAAGGAACCACTAAATAGTTCCGTAACGAGAAAAGCACTGCCAAACTTTTGTCCAGCAACGTAAATCCTTCGCCATCCCTATTTTCTCTGTCGCGCCCCGTGGATGCTCACGGCCAATCCATCCAACCCTACCTCCAAGGTTCACCACGACCCACGACCACCATGAAACCGAGCGTTATTTCGCGAATCCTTGAGCCCAGTCAGTGGAATGCGCCGCGAGTCTCGTGCGAGGCCGAAATCTAATAACACGCATTAATCACATTCCGCGGGCTCGCTGTTATCGGCGATCGCGATGGAACACGCGCGTGTTGTACACGCTAAATTGCCGTGCTCTCTCTCTCTCTCTCTCTCTTCTGGCAACAATTCAAGACGTGAAATATATCAGCGGTGGCCGCGATTAATCCGGTCCGGTGGTCACGGAAATAGCACCGGTTGATTATTTTATTTCCGCGATTTTTCTTCCCGTTTCCATTTTTTCCCTCGATCCGATTCGAAGTCGATCGCGGAAAGCGCCGCGTATCAGCGAGCCCTGTGGCCAGCGATTGGAACACCGAGGCGATTGCTCGGGCGATTCGTACGGGGAGAAGTTCGGTGTGGTGGAATTAAACCTTCGGTCCTTTGAAAATGTTTAAGGCGTACATTGTACGGTGTTAAGAATTTCGCGTACTTGCTGAGCGTCTGGGAGTACTGATTGTGAGTGACGTTAATTACCCGAGGTCCTGTGTGTCCTGGAGACCCTTGTCTCTATTGTTAATTTCTATTTCCGTATAATAATATATTTCCACTGGACCCTTGGTTCATTCCTGAAACTCTCCATGATATGAAGTATGATAATGATTCCAGCTGCTCCGCCATTATCAAGCATTCCAATGTTCGCGAACCGATGACAGGTAGAGAATTCTGGAAATCATTTTCCCGGTTCCCAATTGATCATCGCGTCTTTTATTCAGCGCAAATTTTGCCTCGCCTTGAATCGAATCGCTGGCCACGTTACTCGGAACGCCGCCGTAGGATTGACTATTTACAAATCGCGGCTGCTCTATCGATCTTCTCTTTCCTGCACTACCTCGATCATTTTTTGGACGCACGGTGTTCTTTACGATTTATTTGCAGAGCAACGAGCACGAGGGGGATGGCGAGGAGGGCGGAAGATCGGGCGTAAGGCAGAACAGTAGAAGTCGATTGCCTGGAACACCCACGGTGTCCTTTCGCCAGAGGACATCGCCAGTCTCGCCTGTGAGGTCCAGCACGCCGGAAGTGACACAGGTGGGTCGTTTCCTTTGGAACCGATCGTTCATTCGTGCGTCAATCGACCAACGACACAGACCTCTCGCACGGTTATTTTTAAGATCTTCGCGGGCCGAACGGTTGCGTTCCGTGCCTGATAGTGATAGCTTGGAGGTTGATTGACGAGGGAACGCGGCGAGCGTCGGAATTCTATCGTTCGTTCGGCTTCAGGTATACAATGGAAAAGTGAAGCGCGAAAAGTGACGAAAGTGGAAGTCGAAGTGATTGGTTTTCCTCGTTTTGAGTGTAACTTGTTGGCAATAGAGTGTGCCTTTTTGTTTCCGTGTATCGTAAAACGATGATACCTTTGAGTTTTACCCGAGTGATGGCAGTGATATTCAATAGTGAAAGTTTATGTTTCATTTCGTTGGCGTTATCGTTATTCGTAGTAGCAGTAGAATTATGCATTAGCGGCAGATAATGTTATTTGAAGTTTTTAAGTGTTGCTTGGTTTTCAAGGTAATGTTGGAATAATACTGATCTTGCACGGTAAAATAATCGCGATGTTGTTATTATTTTAATCGTTGTTACGAAATATGAATAATACAGAGTTCAATCGAGAGGGTGCTCGTTTGAAAGCCACGCATGTACTTACACGACGCTTCTTTAATCGGGAAATCCTTTGGTATTAACAACACGGAATTATTATTCGGTAAATTGAAATGAGCGACAGAAAAATCACAATACTACGTTCCACCGCAGAATAGAACAACAATAGGCGAGACGAAAACGAAAATTGGGAAATATTCGTACCATTCAATATAATAAAAATAGAACCACATAGCTGTTATATAAAATTACACTTCGCTTATCCAAGATAATTTTAGCAAGAAATGAGACCAAAGTGTTCGATTCTAATCAAAAAACAAAATATCACAGCGTTTTATACAATTCCACCCAAAAATTATGCCAGAGAAAGAAATGAACAAAATAGGAAAGAATCATTCCGACTGATCTAATTAAACCGTGCCTCATAATTACCTAATAGGTGTGCCGATCGAAATACCCGTCGCGACTGAATAAATGATAGGGCAAGAGACCTTGATCGTTGTCGGCTGATTGGGAAAAGCGTGCGAAACATTGGACACGTTCGATTGTTCACGATGCAAATTAATTCAGTCAACGGAATGGTACGATAGGAATTCATCGTGTCCGAATAAATGGATTACGGTCTACACTTACTCGTTGCTCCTCTCATTAATATTTCATAAACATATCAATTCGACACTGAAGTCGCGCGAACAGTGAATTAAGCCTTCGCACCTCGTACAGATTTGAAATAGTTCGTTGGTAAATATTACGAAATGTATCGTTTCGAGTGTGCGAAATCGTCGCACCCGTTAGAAACAAAGAAATGTAGTTAATTCCAATGATTTCTCGAGTGTATTATTTATTATTCAGCATCCCTCGTCGAACAATAAATAGAATTATCGACACGATTCCATTGTGAACTCGGGGAAAATACGTGCACCAATTGTACACGCATCGACATCGAAATTTCGAACACTGGAAAAACTGGAGTCAATCAATTTCAGCTTCTCAGCGTTTCAACCGAGTGTATATTATCTTTCCGTGTCTTTCAGTACCTTACGCGTATCCCATACACGTATCGCGTGTAAGAGGTATTCAGTGATCCAGAGAGGAATGTTCACACGCACGAGCTACCAATTTTAGACAATCCATCGGTGGTTTGATCGTTTCTCGGAATTAATATATTCAGGCGCGTGTACCGCGTTCTTGGACCGTGTTTGGGGCTGATTGAACGGTGTTTAGAATCGATCGCGAGCAACGGCGAATTCTAAGTTTGTTCGTAACGGGCGTTTGGTGCAGTGTTTTCGGTTCGAACCAAGTCGTGACGATGCCAAACACGTGTTTCGGATGATTCGCCGACGTGGGTGTTTAAGGAGGGTCCGGTTAACGTTCGCTTCCCGGCAGCGTTAATTGAAATCGTTCGAGATTTTGGATTCGGAAAGTGCTCCTATTTTAACGGAAATCGAGGGTTTCCGGTGTTTTCGTTCGTGCGATCTTTCCGCGGTATCGTTTTCTCGAAAGCTGTTCACCTTCTTCTTTGCGCCACGTCGAATTTACGATTGTTTTGCCGCTAGTTTCCCTCTGATCATTTTAACGTGTCGGCCAGTTGAACGTCTAGGTTGATCGTTTTCTTTAATGATTTCACAATTTCGCGCCGATCGTGAGAATTGTTATTGCGACTTCTCTTCTTCTTGATCTTTCGCACGTTTCAAATATAGGAATTGATCGATGCAAACGAGGGCTGTTTTATATGAACGATACATACGAATTATACACGAGGGCTATTCTTATGAATAAAAAGCCATCCTTCTTTTACCCGATTAATCGTTTATGAATAATCTGGCACGGCCTAGTTTCGGATAGAAGTATGGAAAATTGCTCGACAATGTTGTACCGGTTCTTGCATCAAAGGAATATTTCGTTCTCCTCCAGGGCGGCGTAGAAGACGGCGAAAGGGAAAGTAGTTCGAAGTCAGACTTCAGGCGACAAAGTACAAGAGCTTCAGATGGCGCGGGTTCCAGTTCGCGAAGGTAATTCACCTTGTTTCTTGGCATATCGTAAACGGGACGAAATGGACGAGAACTCGGTTGAACGAAAAATTGCAGAGCCTCCATGAAAAAGTCGATCCGCAAGAAGGCGCCGTCCCCGCCTTCGAATCCAGGTATACTGCGAGAGGTGAGCGAGGAGAAGGACGACAATGCATCGAAACCGGAAGAGCCAGCGAAACGGAAGTATTCCTCCGACGAGAGCTCCGAGGAGGATACGCGGGAACTCGAGGGTAACGTTTACACGAAGGCTGGAATGGAGGTGAGCCAACCCTTTGAACGTTTCGTCACTCTTTCCAAATCATTGAATGAAAAAAAAAAAAAAACGAACCTACGAAAATAACGCTGAGAATTGAAATTAGATCGCGAGGAAAAGTGCCGGAAACGTGAAGCGTACTAAAGCGGAAATCGAAGCAGATCCAGAGCAGGAAGACGAGTTCGGTTATACTAATAGTACGTAATTCAGTGATTAATATTCCTTTTTGTTCTTCTTTTCTTTTCTCTTTTCAACGTTAGAACAATTCGTTCGAACGCTTCACTGCTGTATTTATTCCAGTGAAAATACAGAAAAAGTATCATTCAATGGGCCACAAAGTTGTATTGGTGAAGGTGGAAAAAGACAGGCGTGGTTTGGGAATTTCGTTGGCTGGTCACAGGGATCGAAACCGAATGGCGGTGTTTGTTTGTGGCCTTAATCCGAAGGGACCAGCTCACAAAGCGGGCGAACTTGTGGTCGGTGACGAGATACTCGAGGTACGATCATTTATCTTTTATTCTCGATCACAGCGAAATATAATATTTCCTAACAAATTACGACAAATTAAACCATATTGAGGTCATTTTAAAGGATGCAGTGTCCGCTGTTTAGAACATTTTTGTTATTTTCGACGCGAACAAATTAATCTCTTAATTAAATATAAACGAAAGTTACGAAAAAGGTCCATTGTTATTGCCATCGTCTATGTACTCAAACAGAATCGCTGTAGATCGTAATAAATGGTAGAAAGAGGCGTTGGTCCATTTTTAGTTGAGCACACGTGTACTTGGCAGACGTTCAAACACGATTATCACAAAAACGAAACTTCGTAACCTACTTTTTGCGCGGTGAATCATCTCTCTCTCTCTCTCTAAATTGTATTGTGAATTTCAATTATAATTTGCGAGGACAGATTGAACTGCGACGGTCATTCGCGAGGAAAATAATATTTGTTCCATTCTAATTTCAGTTAATTATTTTCTAGGTAAATGGATGCGTTCTGCAAGGACGGTGCCATTTGAACGCGTCCGCATTAATTAAGGGAATGGCTGGACCTTGTTTCAAAATAATCGTACTACGGTAATACATTTTGTTCCTTTCGTTTGTTGTAAAGGAAAGTTTGTTAGACTATTAAATTGTGCCGCTCCGTTCGCAGAAAAAGTTCCGCCCTCAACGATCTCGCTGTGAAACCAATCGTTCAATTCCCACCGACATTGGAAGATGTAAGCCAATATTTAAACGTTTCCGCGAAGCAACAAAGTTATATATTTTCATTATCACCGAATTTAAGTATAGAAATATATCTATATAGATAAATTTGCATAATATTTCAAGTTCTCTAAAAATAGAATATTAATTATTATTATTATTATGATTATTATTATTCTCTGTCACAGAATATACTCCACTGGCGCTTCTTTTATTTCCTCCCTGCAAACACTGAAAAAATGAAATTTCGTACACGATAATTAACTAATTTAATTTAATTAAATTTATTGAATTCTAATTTATTTGAATTAAATTTAATTTACATCCGTGCGGTGTACATACATTATACAATATAACGCAGTGCGCTTCTTCCTTTCATTTAATCCTATCGTAAATACGCATGGCGAAACCCCGAATCAAATCAATTCTCGACAATTTTTCATACAACATCAACGGCGACACGGAACATGCAAAATACATCGTTCTTCTGTTCCAGTCCGACGTGTTCAATCAGTTCAAAGGTGTCCGTAACATACCGGTGAAAAAGGCAAGTTTGACCGAATACCAGGGGGGATATCATTGCAGCGTATCGATTACTACACGTAGCTTTTCTATGCGTAGGGCCAGTACGGTTTGGGCATAATGATCATCGAGGGAAAGCACGCGGAGGTCGGCCAAGGTATATTCATCTCGGACATTCAAGAAGGCAGCGCCGCGGAACAGGTAACGGCGCGTTTCGTTTCGCAAATTAGTCTGCACCGTGCAATTCGTATGCGTCGATTATTGATCACGTATAACAATTGCGATCGCCGCCATTCATATGCGGACGAGGTCTGGCTGAATTGACAGGTGTTAGTATCGTTTCTTGCTTCACCTGTTGCAGGCCGGTCTCCAAGTGGGGGACATGATCCTCGCCGTTAACATGGACTGCTTGCTCGGCTCGACGTACGACGAGGTACACTTCGTTACTGTTAATTGCGAATTAATTAAGAGCTTCTGCGTGCATGGAAATAGCCGTTTCAGTTTCTGGACAGCGTTTCATTGTCGAGAAGCCGTCCTCTTATTAAACGAGAACGGGGACACCTGTTCGCGCGTGATATCATCGATGCGTTTAATTGAAAATGGAATCGGGAATGCGGACATTCGTGGGTTTTATAATTTAGCGCTTCCCTTTACTAATCCATTTCTTTCTCAGGCTACCAATCTGTTAAAAAAAGCGGAAGGTGTAGTGACGCTGGCAGTGTGCAATCCGAATCAGAGCAAAGTTGCCAAAGAGGAGGAGGACAGGGCGAAAGGTATCATTCCCGAACCAGAACCGGAGCCAGGTAATTGAACTTTGCACCAATCGCAGCATACAACGCGATGCTCGTCGACGGTGCAACGTCGTTTACACGATCGCGCTTGTTTCATGCAACTTGAAATCAACGACAGTCAAAGAGCCGGAAAAGCCAAAGGAACCGGAACCGCCGCAGGATCCGAAAGATTGCAAGATCGTGGCTGGCAGAGACACAACGATCGAGTTCCAGAAAGAGAAAGACAAAGGCATTGGTTTAATCATAGCTGGTGGTTCTGACACGCCAATGGTAATTGTTTATTTATTATATAGATAGCTTTATAATAGGGATAGCTTTCGACGTTATCGATCAACGTTACGCGCGTTTCTGCGTTAACGATATTATTTCGACTAATATTCAATCGAACAGTACCGTCCCGACGTACGTGTCACGTTTGCTTCGAATCGCGTCGCGCAATTGTCGAGAATAATTTCGTGACTTTTCCAAGATCCCGTCGAACATCGTTATCTCGTTTCAGAAAGGGGTGTTCATCGTTGAGGTGTTCCCGGACGGGGCGGCGGGCAAAGACGGTCGTCTTCAAAGCGGGGACCAGATACTTGACATGTGCAAGCAGAACTTCAAGGACATGGAACATGATAAAGCTCATGCCTCTGTACTGCAAGCCAGTGGAACCGTAAGAGACGGTTTATTCGGCACGGAAAATCCTAACGTCGCTTGTCGCGTTAATATCTGCGCGCACAGCTTCGATTTATCGTGCGGACTAAAATATTCGTTTCAATTCAATCAGTAGTATGAAGACATTCATTTAACTCGCGATACAACGTTAAAGCTTTACGCCAATTTAACCGAAGATATTCGTTCGATAATTTCTTGCTGCTCCGTTTAACCAAGCAACGAGACGCACAGATTCGTTAACGACTGAAACACAATTCGTACCAATTTGCAGATCACAATGGTGGTGCACCGACACGAGAAAGGAGACGAGGAAATCGAGGTCGAGTTGCAGAAGAAGTCGGGCAAAGGAGCTGGTCTCTGTTTGACAGGGTTCAAGAGCGGAAAGGGAGCATACGTGTCGGACTTGGTAAACTTTTCCCCCCGCCGAAATAAGTCAATTAATCTCGAGAAGCGATTTTCGCGAGGAGAAAATTCGATTGCGCAATTTCCGCATAATTTCCTTGCTCGCCGGCATTTTTATTCTCAATTGCCGCTCGAATTATTTCATCCGCGGTCTTCCTGGATTTGCCAGTATGTTATTTAAATGACGCATTTGTTCAGTTGCCCGGCGGAAGCGCCCTGGAGAGCGGAAAAATCTGCAAAGGTGATCGAGTGATAGCGGTTGGGGGGCAGGATGTTCGCGAAGCTCCTGTGGAGGACATCGCAGTCCACGTGAAAGTTTCCAACCCGGTGCAATTGAAGCTGGCCAGGTTCAAATCCGCCAAGCAATGACAGGTAAACGATGTTCGATTATCCGAATCAATTAATCGTTCGAATTTTATTCCCCCTCCGAGCAAAGGTACATACAGCGATTGCATCCGATTCGAAACAGCTGTATGCAATACAAGTTTTATATAATTCATTTGTTGTGCAGATCCTTAAAAACGTCGAGCCGGTAACAATATAATAATAAGCATATAATGAAGAAGAGTGTAACGAAGAAACGTTACTTTTGCCTAAATCAGTTTACCTGAATGTTGAAATTATTTCAATTTTATTTGGATGAACAAGTCTACGAAATAGTCTAGAGATCTATATAGGTTGAGGTCCGTGAAATAGATGCAAATAAAGTCGTTCAGGAGGCCAGCTATAAAAATTCTTTAATATCTTCTCAGGGTTCTGCAGGCGGAACTCTAATGACGATTCCCACCAGACGCCATGGACTCTAGTGTGATATAACTGACTATACCAAAGTAACTATAAATACCGTTTACTATATAAGATACACTAATTCTAGAAAGGAAAAGATATAAAAAAAAAAGGAACGGTCGTGTTAGCGATAATCGCCTCACCAATGCAATTTAAATCGTAAAAGAAAAAAAAAAATACTCTATACAATTATCCAGTCGTTTCACACGCGATTTTATAGCAACCACGCTGTCTTGAATATCAATAGGATTCGTCTATATATAAATATATATTATATATATATATAGATATAAATATATATAACATATATATACATCATCGACAATTGTAAAGATTCCGTCTGCCACGAAAACAGGAGAAAAGAAAACAACTGTGAATAGCAGTCGTTACGAATATTTGCGACACCCGTTATATACACTTATTAGATTTAACGACACAGAGTATTTATGCAATTAGAGCGACATTACATTGTAATAGCCACGAGGACGTGTCACGGTCGACGTTTCATTCCTGAAGGAGTTAGAAATTTCAGAAGAAAGTAAGAGAATCCATTAATGCTTTGGGGATAACGAAAGAAAATTTCCTTGCGCTGAAAGATTGGAATAATAAGTTCGCCGATTGTATGTCTCGAGTATTTTTCTCACTTTATCGCCACACTCCGAGGGAAGGAGAAACTCGAGAAAAAAAAGAGTGAGAAATAATATTCCAGATGATCGTGAAAATTGAATCGGCCCGATATATTCAGACAATTAGATTCCAGTCTTCTGCTTCGGATGAAATAAAAGAAACCGTTCGAGAGAATGGACGTGTAGGAGTATTACATTAGATGGACCAATTAGTAATCCATTACATCTAAATTACTTATCGATACATCGCGAGACAGTATTTACTCGTGGAAGTAATTGCCTCTTTTTCAGAACGTTTCCCATCCTCTTTTCGCCTCTTTTTTCCTTTCGACATTACAAAGTTCAGCTGAGCGAACAAATTATTTTCTTGCCTAAAAAGGAGAATGGGAAACGATCCGTAGGAACGACGTGAATTATTATAATTCCGATGAATTATTTCCGAACGCGTTGCTGCTAAACAACGAAATGAATAATGAAACAATGGATTACTCCTTTGGCGCGTGCGATGGAACATCGAGGAAACGTTTTCCTTCTTTCAGTCGCGTCTCCGGAATTTCTATCTCCATTCAGACTATTCCAACCGTGTCTTCATGCGAATAGAGATATCTCGCTTGTACGTTACGTATCGTTTACGGTTCAAGTCAGGCGAATCAGAAACGTAGGGCAGCGCGATTGCGCGCGACAGATAAAATGAATGCAATCCAAAAAAAGAAAAAGAAGAAAGAGAGGATAGGTGGAGGAGGAAAATTGAAACGGGAGACGTAGACGGAAAAAATTCTATCTTCCTTCGAGTGCATTCAGTATCTAATAGAACATACTTGTTCGCGTTTATCGTTTCGTACGGGGCAATTATTTCCAGAACCGTAGCTGAGGATCGTTTTAGAATGTTAACGAAGGATTACTGAGAGGCTAGACTGGCTTGTTGATCGCGTATAGTTCAATTTATCCAATTATCCTAGTCCCTACAATTAGCGTAGGATCGTCGAGGCGAAGACGAGAGAGACGAACGATTTTAGAATATGCGCACGTCGAACACCGGGAGAAAGTGTTGATCATGACCGGTTTCACGTGCACGTTGCCGCTTGTATTTAATAATAGGCGCAGGTATCGACGTCCGGGTACGATCATCGTCGTGAATTTTCCGAAAATTCGAATTGTTGATCGACATTGAGTTTGCTGATGGTCGTGATTCGGACGGTACAGAAATTTTCTTGCCTCGTTACTGCACGCGAACGTTTAGCGTTAATCTTGCGAACGAATACATATGTACGTATGTATGTATGTATGAATGTATGTACAGGGCGATCCGTTTTGTGACACCGCGAACGAAGGAAGCGTCAGGAAATTGTTGAAGGGGGACAAGTTTATTCGTTTTCTCTTCCGTTCGTTAAGATTACACATACGTTTCTTGCGAATATCGACGGATACTTGAGAGGATGTTTATCGCCTTTTATTTATTTATATTTCAAATGAACGTACACTTGCGATTAGCTGCGATTAGTATAAATCAATTTATCGTTCCGTTCTTTGACATCATATTTTTCGCGTGGTACCGTAAAACTGGTTTACCATCCCATTCGAGTTGTAAAACTTCTTCAAGCGTCCTGAGATATTCCGTCTAGCAGTTTCCTCTCTAATAGGTCGATAAAGCGCGTCGAATTCCATCGATCGATCGTTTGAATTTTCTAGTTCTATATACGTAATTCCCCGAAAGCGTACGATATCCGTTTAAAACGGATCACCCTGTAGATATCTAGCACTCGGCGTGTACACTGTAAAGGCTAGTTTCGGCTCGTTGTGCGTTGCTTTTGATTTCGATACACCACGTCGAATTGGAGATCTTTACCAAGGCTCCGCTGTAGGAGTAGAAAAGACGATTAAGAAAAAAAAAATCATTGTGAAAACCCGCGGGAATGATCAAATCGGACATTATTGTTTCGCGGATAATGAACTACAGCTATTTATTGTACACATTGATGGGTAATGCATACCGCGTGTACGTGTGCGCTGTCGAACGATGCTTTGGAATTGTTTAAACGAAGTTGCTCAGGTTTTAACACTTTTTGCGGTAAATTTGAAGGAACTCGGTATGAAATATACATATTGAAATTTCGTTACTTGGGAATCTCTGAATATCATCATTTCGTAATCTATGGATTCTTCGATTTTCGGGACTTCGGAATCGCGGAACTTCGTGTCATTTCTGACTTCTTTACATTTTACAGTTCGACAATTTGTCGAACATGATACGTTATCTTATTTTCATTCCAGCTTCCATTTCGTTTACGGCATCGAAACGTTCAATCGACGACCGTAAAGTAAGAAACGAAATACTCCGAATTATTCCCTTTAATTGCAATTGAATATTCCCGTGGCCCGTTCAATCGCTGTACACTCACGCGTAAGCACACATAGACGCGTATTCGCAATCGCTTTCTAATCAAGACGGATCGAAATCACAGGTAACTCGCAAGGATAACTGTTGCGCCAAGCACTCGTGATCGTTCGTTTTGTTGGCGCGTTGCAAAACGACGTCATGCCGCGATGACGTGGGATCGATTGTAAAAAAAAAAAAAAATGAAAAGAAGCAAAAAATTGCGCAAACGTTTTGTCAACATTCGAGCGAAAACGGTGAGAAAACAAGAATCGACGAGGGTGCGTGGGTGTATGTATGCGCGTGCGGGCGTGCATGAGCGAACGAGAGAAAGAGAGGGAATAAATAAAATAAAAAAAAAAAGCTTAGAGATAATTAATATATTTGCAAATATATAGTACACAGGGTACCATTTGGTATTCTGAAACGCCTTCGAAATTCGGGGAGCAATACAATCGAGCCACTTTTACAGTCAACGACTCGAATTAGTAGTATTATTATTATTATTATTATTATTATTCTAATTATCCTTATTATTAACGCCATTATTATCATCATTACGAATTATTGTCACACGATGATTATTAATTATTACAATGGATTATTCTAATTCTTGTTATCGCAGACACTGATCATTGTAGCGCGGCACTGTCGAGGTTTGCGGCGAGAAATAAAGAAGAAAATAAAAGAAATCGATTATTATAGAACGCGGACAAACAGATCGGGATCTATTAAAAAGAGTATTGATTGCAATGTTGCAATATCAATTCGTTCGTTCTTGTTTCTCCTATTCGTGTACCGAAATCTCCCCCTATTCGTTGCGCAATTATTATTGGCGAGGTAAGTGAACATTCATGATTTTACGAGTAGATGAAATAATTTGCGATTGGATTTCTTACGCTATTCATGATATATTTGATTAATCAACGCTTAACATGGATAAACAATTATTATAGTTTAGAGTTTAGACCGATTACTAACTGTGTATTATTAGTATTCGCTTTCTTAACATTCTGGTTTTATTATTACATTCTTAAATATTACACTACTCTGTGCAATGAATATAATAATTATTATATTAATGCAGATATTTCTTCATATCTACATTTTATCACACTTAGTAGTATGGAATGTAAACGCCAATAAGTGAAACAATAGTATTTACGGTGCGAGCCAAATCGAATTTTCATTTTAACACGAAAACTCCATCCAATTGGATCGGAAAAATCAGGTCGTTCGAAGAAATCGAATCTACTTAATTCTAAATATTCAAATTTAATCTCATTTTAAGTAACCCAGTATTTAAATTTTCAATCTAAATAATTTCACTTTTAATCGAAATTATTTCGATCTTGTTCATGTGAATTGTATCTGCCTCTGGGATTTTCGCGTGAATTAAACATTTTAATGATTCTTAACGCGAATGTCAGGATATAACTGTCCGTTTTCCTATCGAGGGCCCGTCTCATCGGTGCTCTTCTTTCACGACGGTACGCGCGTGCTCGCCTTCTAACAATAAGTGGACCAAAGAAATCGTTTATTGGCCGCAGAAGTGGGTTAGCGGCACGGTGCTTCGTAAACTGCACGATTAATTAACCATAAAAAATACGATCGCATTATACTCGGTACGCATACAAAGCGTGTTGCGTTTGCTGATAAATATGCATGTCGAGCAACGTATGTTTAGCACCTTCGAAATGTTTGATTTAGAAATTTCTCTGTTTCGACGCGATACACGCTGACGATTTTCTGCATTGCAATTCTCCTACTATTCCAGTCTATTTCTTGGATTTATCATTGAAAGATTGAGTTGACGAGAAATCGGATCAGTTGAATTCAGGCATTATTCATCAATTATTTATTTTTATCGTTCTGTGGTTCAAATATTTGTTTCGACAATGTTATTTCCATGCGATTTCACACAGTTGCGTCGAGAAGCCATATTGTTATTTCTTATTCCTGTTACCATTACTTTGCTGCATCTATGTTCCTGTTATTTATTAACAACAAAGCCTAAAACAGTATAATAAATATAATAAATATAATAAATACAATGAATATAATTAACACACACTACATAAATATATTAAAAACAGTACTTTCAAAACGCGATAAACTTCACTGTTCCCAACAGGAAACCCTCCCAAAAATATTCATAACTTCCTATTTCGATGACAATACGCCTACAAACACACACACACACACACACCCACAATCCCACACACACACCTATAATCCTATAATTGATTCACAGCGATGCACAAGCACCATTTCCAAAACGCGCCTCTTTTACGACACTTCCAACTTCCACCGCCACCGTTCCCCGTAATCGTAATCAGGATCGTTCCTCTTTATCTCCGCACTTCCGTTTCCGTGCACGGTGCAACGTGATCGCGGTTCGATCGAGACGCCGGGATCGCTCGAGTGTCGAAAGAGCACGTTTCCGTGTCGAAACGGAACGACACGGATCGGTTGGCCGTTTCGCGCGGCATTTTTGCAAGTCGTCGTTGTGAATATCGCGGGATTGAACTTGACACGGCGTTGCGCGCCGCGCGATTTCATAAAACGGCGAGGAAACACGGGAACGGGGAAAGGGGGAAAGCCGGCGGTGAAAATTCGCGGTCGACGATTATCGATTTCGTCCCGGCGACTAGGGGGAAGATCTCGGTGTTCCGGCGACGATTTCTTAACGATTTCTCTGGTCGTGTGTTTCCTTTGGACGCGGACGAGGACGGCCGGACGACGAAACTGCGGAACCGATGATCTTGGCAAAAAACGATCGATTACCGTTCGAATGACCGGTCTCTCGTATCATCGTCGCAGGCTGGTCGAGTGAAACGTCGAGAGGAATCAGGATGTTGAAAGTAATCGTGACTAAATCGGTATGCTTTGCCCAGGACGTTCCAAAGGAGGACGAATTTAACCCCGATAGGGAAAGTTCGATGTATCTGACCCAAAAGAGTGCGGATAGACTTGTTTTTAATGTTTAATTAACGCAGTTTAATTTCGTTCGATTTTGTTTCGTTTCATTTATTCATTTATTGGCGTCATTCGTTCGTTTTATTTCGTTTCATCTTTTATCAGGTACTGTGCGATATATTGCATTCGAGGGAAAGCGTAAGTTTTCCGCAAAACTTGTGCGGGTAATCCAAGAAAACGTTATATATTGAACGATAAATTTTAGATACAACGAAAGAAGCTTTATTCTCCATAAAGTGAGTATCAAAATTTCGTCGAAATACATTATTATTTATGTCGAAGAAGAAGACACTTCGTATACGTATATAGTGTACGATTCGTCTGAAATCAATTTGAACGCTGATAGAATTCTTCCTTTCAATTTTACTCCTTCGAATTTTTCATCCCCTTTAGTTGAACATCTTTTCCCTCGGCTGTTTGCAGTCTGAAAAAGTGCGAATTCTAATTAGGACTTGACGAGAGTTCCCTGCGTAGTTTTAGAGTCCAGTAAAATATTTATACAACTGTGCACAATTATCAACCAAAATATCTTTGAATTCATCACCGAACCAGTTAAGACATAAAAGTAGGAAATTGGCGATAAACAGAAGAATGAGTAGCAGAAAGAAAGTATCCAAAAAATTGTGAAATTATAAACGCTCCTCCTTACACGAAATTCTGCTAATAAATTAAAAAGAAAATCGGCTAACAAGGTTCGCGAGAAGAATGGCACAAACCACAAAAGTCGAAAAATATGAACGCCACTGCGTATAATCATAATTCTGTTTATAAAAAAAAGGGCAAATAGAATAAGTGTAGTAACGCGGCAGTCATTCGGTTACTGCTAGCAGCGGACGACTTTTACGAAACGCACGTGAACTACTTCTTCCTCGCGGCCGTGTATTCGCATTCCAAACTTTCTTAAGCAATTATGTCGTAATCCGTGCCCCAATCCTCTCTTTTTCCCTCTTTCGGTCTCGTCGTCTAGGTTCTAAAGTTCCTCGCGAACCTTGGAAGTTGGCGAACATTGCCTACGATGCGCACGATCGTTTCGCGAAACAATACCAATAAGAGTTTCAACGGACCGCGTGTTTCATAATTGCGAATGAAAGGGTGGTCTTGTGCGACTCAGATTTCGAAGAATATTTGAATGATACTTGGGACTGTTTCGATATTTCATTGATACTAGATTCAATACGGGGTAACATGCAATAATTTGATAACAAATATAAAATATTGCCGCGATTAATTATTCCAATAGTGAATTAGATTCGATCGTTATCAAATTATTGGGATGATAAAGACGGGGGATTTTAAAGAATCGAAACAGGCGATTGAACATCTGGAACGCGAATGGTTAATTTTAAACTGTTCGTTTCACATCTTAGATTGCATGCCGAAATAAAAAAAAAAGAGAACATACGAACGAAATTGAATCGCGTGCAACGGATAGTGAATCTCGTAGAATGAAGATATGTGGGACGATGATTATTGGCGTGCCACGATGCTCCATCAGAAAAGTGTTCGCCGATTATTTGTGTTAAGTTTTACCCCTTCGTACGGAGAGTACTATGTACTTTGGCGCAGATTTAATTTCCACGCCTGCATCGAACGCACCTTCGTAACGATTAATCGCGACGAATCGTTCTTACGAAGACGCAGACAATATCGGAAATAATTTCTCTGCTTTGCTTAATTTGCTTCGATTCGTGCTCGATGGATAATGTTGACGAGGATTCAAAAGTGTGCAATTTAGAAAATCTTGTGAAATTGTTCAATATTGAATTGCTAAAGTCTAGTTAAATAAACGAATAAAGTTTACGGGAAATAAAACGATAAATGAAAGTGCAAGAATTATTGTTGCTTTCTGAATCTAAACAATTTTCTTACGCCTCGTAGGCCGCTCTGCCGGGAACAATGCTGGAATTAAAATACTTATTTCTACGGTCTCTTTTTTTCGGTTTATACTGCAACATCTTTCAACATCCGATGCTCCGTTTAAAAAGCTAGAATTCCGACCTTCGTACACTGACAAAGAGGTACCACGGCACAAAGCTAATTGCTACCTCATCGTATCACATGTCCACCCACCGTGGAACTTTCGTTTTTCCACAGAGTGAACACATCACCAGCTATAATAACTCGGCGCTATTAATTTCTCGAACCGCCACGTCGATAGTGCAAACACGGAGCAATAGAAAATCGCGCGATTCAATATTCATCGGCACGCACGCACACTCCGTCGCGAATCGCGCGAATTCGACGATCGTCGAAGAGCAAACGGAAACGTAGAAGAATCCATGGTGTTTGCATCGCGGTTAATTCATTTGACAAGTAGGTCGATTGTAATCCAAGCATAAAGGTAGAACGAAACAACGAGACGAGGAGTGTCGAGAGAGAAATTTCACGAGAAGAACAAAATGTGTAAGAACGAGGTGGAAAAGGAAAATCGAAATACAACGACAGATGAAGGAACGTGAAAATTGCACGTTACGTTACAATTTCGTTCGATGGATAGGTTCTTTGCGTCTATTTGCCCCCCTCTATCATTTAACACCGTTACTCGCGATCGGTCCGTAATAAATGTTCGATCATATTTTCGTAATCGCGACGTGTAATAGCCGGCAAACCGTTTCCCGTTCGACCCGTGAGATTATGCCGGCCAAACTCGCTTGAGCATCTGGCGAAACGGGAAGAAAACCGTGGCGGCGAATCGCGGATAAAAAACGTGAACCAGTTCGATTGGAAATTCGTTTCTTACGCGGCGTCGAACGGAACGTTGTAGAAAGGTAACGAGGAATTATTTTGCATAGCGCAGAATCGCGTTGAATGCAGGGGGGAGGGCGTGGGATATCGAATTTTCGACGTTTTTAGAATCCGGATGTGCATTGCTTCTGATCGACGACGCGTTTGGAAAATAATAATTGTGACACAGCGATGTCACTTCGTGTCATTTTGTTTTGTAGAAATATTCGATATCGCATTCACTTTGGATACTTGAATAAAACGAGCAATCAAAAGATCGCAATTGAACACGACAATCGATGTAACAATTGCTACGTACTTACGTACGAACGTGTGACTGTAAATATAACGAGAAGTATAAGTATGAATATAAGAGCGGATGAATTCTACGATAAGTTTGCGTTACGACACAGGATACAATAAACCCGTCGTTAATTAACCAATTAAGGAGTAACTTGGATTTTTTAACACATACGCCTGAAACGCTCGAGCGGTTCATCAAAATGTTCGACGTCAATTGATAACGTCGACAATGATATTGTCACTTTTACTTCCGCGCAGCAGGTCGGAGCAAAATTGTTGGAAAGAAGCTTTCCAATGTTCTGTTTCGTCTGTCTGGTATCTAGGGCGGCGAGATAAATAGAATAATGGGATTCCTGACAGGAAGTTCACAAGGAATGACAGTCAAGTTAAAGGCATACGCACGATTTACGGGCAGCGAGCACGCCCTTTAAACCTGACGAAAGCTGAGGTAACAAGCGAAACAACCGTGACATCGTCGTGGTTGACAAAAATTTCAGCCATGAGTTGCGCGGGTTGGATAGTCTAGTCTCTGCAGGTGTAGTTCGATTTTTGTTAACAACTGTGATATAAACGTTAGGTTGTCGCAAAAGTCTCTTTCGCTGTTTGACTGGTCGGTTTTATTGGGCACCGTTTACCTAAACGTCCACTGACCGATCCATATTTCATTTATATCAGGGCAGTCGGATGTTTTCTAGCTTTCCAATAGTACAATGTCGTTCGAATCGATAGTCTCAGTGCCGTTCTTGCGTGCATCGAAAGATGGAAAAGCAGGGAAGGCATTTGGATCTGATTTGGAATAATCTAGCCCCCCCCAAACCCTTTCCCCTTCAAATCTTGCCCTTCTGATTATTGCTTATTTATTTCTTGATAAAGTTCCATTTGTTATAAAAAATTGAACTGATCGATATTTTGCGACAACATAAAAGAAATGTTAAAACATGATATCATGATGCTTCCGGACGGACGATGAAAAGGAACGTATCGTACATCATTAAAACATACTGTACTCTTCGTAAAATTGTTTGCAGTTAATACCTAGTCGGAAGGCGAGGGAAACTTTTGGGACAACTTAATGCTATTTCTTTGTCGCCTCCGAATCGTTCGTTTAAAGTTAATGCACAATATCGTACCTCTGCTTTGCAACAATATTGCTGATAATTTCTAATTCCGTTTCGGACAGCAGGTAACAACGGGACGAAGGCGGTCTGCCGTGACAATCGATGATAGTATGATAGAAACAGCGCCTGATCCTCGTCGCGCGACCTCGTGACAAAACGATTCCGATTCGGGATGACGTTCGTGACAACTTTCCACGCCGCGGCTGGAAAGCCCGCGCCTATTCGAAACGGCACGAGGCCTCCTCGGTTTTCGTGGCAAGTAATAGTGAAGTCGATTCACGGAATAAGAAGGGTCAGTCGGAGCCTACTTTCTTCCTCTTTCTCGTTCTCGAAGAGGGGAACGTCGAACAGCACGGTGAGGCTGGCCCGTCTACGCCAGTTCACGCCAGACCGTAGGACCCACCTGAAGAATCTCGATTGGGACCGCGTCGATTCTCGAACGCGCGACGCGACCGACAAGTTACACGCAGGAGAAGTTTAATTCGAATCGACATTCGACGACGACGACGAACGAGTTTTATTCGTCTCTCGTGACGTTTCTTTTCCCTTTCTATTTTGCTTCAATTTTCTTCCGGTTGCGCACGGCGAATATTCTTGCCGCGAATTTTCCCTACGAACAAAATAGTTCTGCCCTTTGATAAATTGAATCCACCGAGTGCCGACGGGGAAGAGTTAGGAGGTGGCCAGTTTGAAGCAGCGAGGGAGTGGACTTGGAGAATCTCGAGACCAGTAAGTATCTTCTGAATGGAACGTTCGATTGGTCGTTACGAGTTCGGTTCGGTGAACGATCGCATTTAGGACAATGCAGTATATTAGTAGTATCTACTTGTGGTACAATTCGGTGGACGCTTTTCGGCGAGTCTGTTCTGGGAATGTCTCCGAAGGAATTTCTGTGGCTTGATTTTGATCGACGATCGGCCGTGGTTGTAAGTTTTCATAGCGGAGTTCAATTGTTGTATCTTTTTATTTTGGGCGATCTGTGTCTGCGCATTTGTTGGGGAGGGTCGTTGATAAAATATCTGGCCAGTTAAGTTCAATGATAATCATATAGCTCAATCAGATTTAGTTAAGAAACAAAATATTGCTAACACTTGCGGAAGGTGAATATCTGTGTGAAGGCTCCTCGCGTTAAACACAGCAAAGCAAGTGATTGAATAATGTAAAAACTATTGCGAAGAGTTACGAATTTGAGAAAATTAATTGGACAGATTGGATTGAAACGAATGAATCTTAATCGCGAATCGCGAATGAAGATTAATTAGATCACGGGCAGGTGTACGAAGGATTAATCGAATGATTTAAAAAGTGGTTAACCGTCATGGCATACTTTCTCCAAAGACTTGGGTAGAATTCGAATTTCAATGTTGATTAATAATTTCGCGGGGTCGCGTGAAATTTCGAAAATTACTAAAGGATGGAATTAAAGAAAGTGTCGGTCTGCGTCATCGGCGATTCCCGAGCCTCTAATCACTTTTACACGTTTCGAAATCTAACTCGCAGAAAACTGTGCTGGTTAGAATCTCGAATTCAGAAACCAGTCGGCATGCCAATAACCCCGAGCTACCTGTAGCGCGTGAGCTAAATACTGAATGAACCGAATTGAAACGATATCGTGCCTGCTGCATAATATCTTACGATTCTCGTGAATATTATAAAGATCCCGCGTAATATACCTCAAAGTATCATTGTTATTAACAGGTTAACGGTTTGACGGGTATCAGATCGGCTAAATAATTTCAACGCGGCGCAATTCAATTACAAACAAGTATTTAGTCTATCTGACAAAGATCTTGAAGTAGAGAAATAATCATTCGTTCGTAGATATCATTGAAATATCATAAAATTCGTCTTAACTACAATAAAAGCGACGTTCTAAATCTCACCGTGACACTATTATTACGGACAATGATTTTCGAATAGAAATATAATACAATTACGCGATAGCATTATCAAATGGCGTATAATAGTAGACAGTGCAAAATATAAATAGTTCGACTAAAAGAATTTCGTCAATTCGAAGGAATAGAAAAAAGAAGTCCACTTGAGCTTCTAAAATATTCTCGACCCAGTTCGTTTAAATCGTTCTCGAATTACTTTCGCCCGCGTGTACGCTTTTTAATCGTCCGATTTGATTAGCGGCCCCATTATTCATAGCGGTCTCTGTGTCCGCGATTTTCAAGACAGGTTGCCAATCATTCTGATCCGTCGCCAATCGAGCGTAATGGCCGAGCGATAAATTCAGCGTCGATTCGCGTGAACCGACGAGCTTTTTTTGCACCCCCCCGCGAATCATACTGGAAATCACGCTCGTTTCGCATGGTAATAAGCCCAGCGGGAATGCAATCGCGTTCATCAATTTGTCGTGGTCGCGAGAATGTTGAAACACTTTCAGAATGCACCGACATCCGTGGAAACCGGAGAAGTGTGCACTATCTAGCGCCCCGGCCTCGAGATCTAACATACTTCCAGCGAAGTTTTCTCTCGGACACGATTAAGAAAAATAACCGGCGTCGTGGAACTGGATCGACACGCGTTCCCCCCGGCTTCTCGATCGTGGACAACGAAATTCGCGTTCTTTTCAGTGTCCTCTTCTGCTTCGTTTCGTTTCGCGTGTATTCCCTTGCACGACGAGGAGGAGAAGCTCCAGCGAGGACGCAAATTATCGAACAATTACATGTTCCAGATAATTCTACGGTTGAGAATGAATTTCGATCATTTCGATCGATAGTGGAATTTCTGTTGCAAAACGGGAGTCAATCCAGGGTTCACCAAAATAAGCATTGACCGCGATCGAAAGCATTCGAAAGTACGTCAGAGATTCACTCCAGTTTCAAGATTCCGGCCACCAGCAAAGCGACACTCGTCGCTTCCCTGCGAAACGAATTTTCAAAACGAAACTAGTCATCCGTCGTGTTACGAGACCGCAGCAAAGTCGAAAGCGGAAAGTTCGAAGCGTGATGGACAAAAATTGCCAGAGAAGCGACGTGCACGTTCGCCGGACGTTAGAAATGGCACGATGGTGCGCCATAAATGTCGTTGGTATCGCCATTAGACGCTGCTGCACGCATCCGCGAGTTGGCTGGCAAGTGCAATTATAACTGGACCCGGGGAAGATGCGAGTTATGCACGACGATAATTCGCGACAAGCGGCCCCCGTGGACGTGGCCTGCGGGTTTGGGAACGATTGACAGAAGTGAGGCAAAGCGGCACCGCGAGAACAATTGTTAACGATACTCTCGACGGCTTTGAAAAAAGTACCACGCGATGGAATGTTTATGCGGGGATTGATTTGATCTACGAGCGTTGGAGATATCGTGGAAGATTTTTGGTGAAAATCGAACGAAGTATGATTTCTTTTAGCGAAACGAGGTTACATTCAAGCGCGATATTTATTTCTGCGCCGAGCGTGATTATTTTAGACAGACGAATAATTTCCTCGACGGTCTCCCTTTGATACGCGCAATTTTTAATAAATGCGTGAAAAACGCGATTACGTGCGAAATTGTGCATTCGTTGGAGGTGTTGCTAAGCACGAAAATTGTTAAACGATGTTCGACATAAAATGCAATTGACTGTAGCACGCCGAATCCGGACGTGATAGAACGAAACAAGAAGAATCCAATGCAGAGTCAATCGAGAATCATTTTTCTTTGCGCGCAAGCCTTAATAATGACACAAGCTTACACGCACAAATTTATTTAAAACAATACCCAGATTAAACTAAGCGCACCGAGTTCCCTCGTGCAGCATTAAATAACCGAGTAACAGCGACAGAAATACAAAAGTGTAAACGAAATTCTCAACATTAAATGCACGCACTGCCGCTTTAACCGAGTAAACAAAAAGCATCAAACGAACGAAACAAACAAGTTCCACGGAATATGTGAAACACTTAACAAAGCAATCGCGGAGCAACATAAAATAAGACCAGTACCTCTGATCAAATATTAAAGTCCGAGTCTTTCACGGAACAAATGAACCATTAAATAAATAGCGGACAATGAGACTCGTGTCCCCTTGGCGCAAAGCTTATACGTCGAACGTAAAATCGATTCGTCGACAAGCATGGTGATCGAAAATATGGAGCAACGTCTATCCATGATAAAGCGGCATCGACTCTCCGGTATTTACACACACGGATAGTGCAAATGGGGGGTGGCCATTTCATTCGATTTGCCGCGGATGAAGGAATATAGAAAGGATTGAACGGAACGGAAGTTCGACGAACGAATTCACGGGCAGGGGCCATCGTTCGATAATGTTACACTTTATACAGCGAATAACACGCGGCGACCGGAAGTGCATGTTCTCCCTTTTGCTTCGTATGGTTTATCTAGGTTGCTACGACGAGCATGTTATACATTTCGCCTTTTCGCCTGTCGTCGCGTGCCATTCGCTTTGCTACGCGACATGAAAGGTTGATGGGAAACGAATTGTCGATCGGCATTCCGTTCGTTTCCATTCTTTATTCTATATTCCGAATGCAGATGCGGTCGCCGTGACTTGGATATCATTCGATTCGTGCACAAATGCATAGGTTTACGTTAGAAAATGATTCATCGAAACGCGATTTCGTTGCGTTTCGGCATTTAGAAATGTACAATTAACGTACGCAGTGTCATTGTTGCAATGTGCAGCAACTATTTATTTATTTAGTTATTAATGAACGGATCGAAGACCTCTTGCGTAAATGTTGACATAAAAGACGAAGATTTACCGTGATATAACAAAGAAAGGACGTGTACAAAATTTCATGGTACAAAGGTGTAACTTTATCTGATAATTCTGCGTGATAACTATTGCATGATTTCTTTCATTCAAATAATATACACGAAGGAACAATGAATTAAGATACCGCAGCATAGATGTAGGCTTATTATACATGATGAGAGAAATGGCCTTGAAGAGCGTATTAATTTTAAATTGGTTACACACGTGGATAAGTTGCCTTGAATTTTTCAACCAAAAAAAAAACAATTCGCACACAATAACCGAGACGGTAATTTCCTTATACACACTGTCGTAAAACGTTTTGTCTGGTAGCATTACACACGCCTGACAAAACTTCTGTCAATTATACGCGAGCGATTGTGAACGAGCAGGCAAGGATGATCGTCAGGAACGATAACAAAAAAGAATGGAAGTAATTATGGGAATAGGCAACGCACAACATAATTTCGTTTACTTCAACTTTCACTCGCAGGGAACAAGTGAAGAGCGTTCTCGTTGGAATCAGATGTGCATTAACATTTTCAAGCATGCACTCCGTATGGTATCATTGGAGTTTCTAATTTAACATTTTCATGGGAATACGGTTTATGAAAATTATCATGCGCCTCTTTGCGGCTCCAGTGACTCTTTTGATATGCTTTCAATGAAAGTCGGCAAAACTATTTAGAAATTGCACAATTATAACGATATTTCTTTTCGAAGGAACGATTCATCAATAAGTGCATAGTAACTATTGAAACGTCTATTTTAGTATTACTGGATAATGCAGTATTTATAAAAACGGATACGCGTAAGGCACACTTTTAGCAGTAAAATGAAATCACGATGAAAATATCGACTCGTGCGAAAATACTTTTAAAATTTCTGCAATTAGTGTAACTATCATCTGAACGCAATGTTGAACACGACCGGCGCACACGCAATGACGCATCACTACCCTTAAAATTCGCGGTGCAATTAAATCAAATCGACGAACAAGACTTGGCGGTGCATTGAAAAATGAAGAAAATCAAAGAATTGTCGGTTCCAAGCCCGCACATTTTCTACAACCGAGACCGTGACCAGATCTTCGTCGAGCTCGATGAAACGGGAAACAGATATTTCTTTCGTCGCAAAAATCATCGATTCGTCGCCTTTTTGTTTCACCCCCGCGACGATAAGGGTTCGTCCGGTGTCGAGGCAGGCGGCGTTAAATCCATCGTTCGCAAACAAATCGAGAACGGCGGCTTTTGAATTCGCGCGAATACGCCGGACGCAGCGGAACCGCGCGCGTTATTAATAACGCTCCAATGGAGACTGTTCAATCGGAATAGACGAATGGTCGGGATCGATACCGCGACTACCACGTATCGAAATGAGCTTGCGACTTGCCACACCGTTGCTTATGCCACTTTGCGCCGTTTCTCGTTTTCATTTCGTTGCACAGCGTTGACGATCACGACGAATAATTCGATCGGATATGAATTTGACGATGGTAACGAGCGACGAGTCTCGTCGGTGATTTATCGGCGAACGAAGCTCGCTGTTCGAATGACCCGTTGGATGACATTTGTTTGTGCGATAGTAGGTTACTGGGTACACTTGGAATCTTGTCGCCGTTGATGAAAGTCGATTGATCTTCTTGCGTCGATCGGTGGATCTCGAGTAGATTTGACATTCGAAGGTTTTCCTTGCTGTTTCTTTGGAAATGAGTGAACGCGTCGGACATTAAATTGAGTTAGCGTGTACCGGAGGATTGAAGTTTATTAGAGTGGGCATACGAAATGAGGAATTATTTAATACCCTATACAGACTGTCTTAAATTTTGTTACATGCTTGATAGTAAAATTATTGCACAAAAAGGGCATTTTATTTCTGCCTTTCCTAAATAAAATTTTAATCGATACAAGATTGGGGAAATAGAAGTGCCGTTATTTTCAGCATTCGTTTCATTGTTATTTATAACGCAGGCAATCTTTCATCCGCATATTTCCGGATTATTACTGCCGTCGTCGTAGAAAAGATTGATAAATCTATTTAAATGGGATTAATAGGCAGGCAGGCTTATATCGCGCACAGTGGTATCCAATTAACGTCTGTTCGTTTATTTTAGGTGAAAGCAAGAAGAGTTGAAAGGTATACCCGTTAGGAAATTCACTGACGGTTACATCCTCGGGCATAAAATGAAACCATCGTTTATCTAGATTGCACGGTTTCGTTTTTTCACGTTGAGTTTACTGAGAACGGGAAACAGTTATAATATCAAGTGTATTAATCTTGAGGCAGTTTCGTGCTCATTAATAACATTTTTCTTTTACAATAAACATCTAGAAACCGGCAATTTCCTTAATTGTGTATTCCTTTGCGAGATCTTCGAGTCATCTTTATTATTCCGCAACCACTGTGATAAAGCTTCGGAGAATTTTGTAATACTTTTTACCCCGTTCCACGGTGAAACTAAAATTTCATATCATTAGAAAAATTACTATCCTATGCTATCGTGAAAGACGTGAAATGCAAAGTTTAGAAAATTCTATTCCCAGAAAAGTTTCAGATAAAAGAAATAAATGACGAAAAAGAAACGGAACGATCTGCTCGGTTGATCCTCATTTCAGAACACATGTGCACGAATCTATAGATTGTCGAATAAATATCGTTGATTGATGTATAAGTTTCGCGCAGCGCAACTACTTTCTTCCGCCAAAGGCGGATCCACCGAGTTTTCCACGCTAAAACGCCCGCGAGATTCGTTTATCGAACCCTCGAGAGTTGCGAAAATTCGAGCTTGCGTCGACCTACTTGCCGCGCTAGTTCTGAGCGAGTGAAATTCGATTGTGCCTCGCTTTTCGACGAGGCCGCATCGCTCGGCGACTAATTAAGCAATCGATATCACTCGCCGCGAGTTCAATTGGTATCGAACGCTGTAACGAAGTCCCCGGCGATGAGTATCACGATCAATCCATTCGATCTTCATCGATCACGGTTTCATCCACGCTTTGTTTTTTTTTTTTTCTTTCACCCACCGATGAAGCTTCTCTTGTTCGATGTTCTTTGTTACGTTCGAACGGAACGTCGCGAAAAGAAATCGCGGAATGTGTAGTTCGAAGTCGAACGATCCTTTTCTTCTTCGGGTAACAATGGTGTGAAATTGAAAATTATATTGACCCGGAATGTTGGAACGCTTCTCTTGGTTTCTTTCTTTTTTTTTTCCTGATTTTGTAAGTCAAGAAGGGATAAATGAAAAGGAGTAGGGATTAAAGTAATGCGGATGATTTTTGCACGATTTCTATTAATTTTCTGATAATTAACGTGTTAATCGAGGTGCCTCGGCGGTTCGTAATGAGGCGGTCGGTTATTGAGGGGTGAATTTATAATCGCAATATGATTCCTCTCGTGTTCTCTGTTATGAACTGGCTCTCGATCAATCCTGTCCCAGTCCCGATTAAACCCATTAATCGTTCTACCGCTATCACCTAAATCACGGTATAATCACTACAAATTTCGTTCAACTCAACGAGACGCCTGCATATTGGCTGGGTGCGAATGTTTCGGTGTTATGCAAGTAACGCATTTATTTTCTTGGTCTGTGCAGAGTGGTCCGCGCAGACACGCACACACCTGACAACTTATAAAAATATACGTTGCAGTGCATGTACTTTTTTTATTATCGATCGAGGCGTCTCGGAGATTTTGTGGTTAACTATATTATTTCAAACGCAATACTATACTTTTTATGTCGAAACATGGGAACCACTACAGCGACCCGCGTGATTAATGCGAAATTTAAAATTCCACTTTTCACCTTTAATTGAAACAGAGCGAATTAACCGAAGACATAATGAAGTAAAGAAGTTCATTAATTATTGTCTATAATTATTGTCAGCCTATCGTATAAACGATGAAATAATTGCTAACACATTTATATATCTTCGCAGCGCGCAACCGTTTCGACACACGTCGTTAATTAATCAATAATAATAACACGTACATTAAACACGATGCACTCAGTTGTCCACGCTCTTCGTCTACCCGGTTCTCGTCGAATCTACCCCCAACCACCCCCCCGATTCCCCCCCTGGAATATCCGTAGCCCGTCCCAGGATAATAACACAGTCGCATTATCGGTCCGCCCGTAGAACTGCGATAACGAACAAATCGCCGCGAGTGTCCCATTCATTCCGCTCAGACACGCGACGAAAACGCCCCTCGAAATAATTAAAAAGTCGCGGCGCCAAGGCGGTTCGCGCTCGTCGCGAAAACTGCATCGAGACACCGCTTTTCTTTCACCTCGAATCGTGCAGGGAAGAGCGTCGCGTGCTCGTTAACGCGCCTACCTGCACGCCTCTCGTCGTTCTTCTACCTTCACGCTTCCTCCAGCTTCGTCCCTCTTGCCGCGCGAAAATTCGACCTGCTTAGACGCTGGAACCGCGAGGGCAGAGGCGGTGACACGGCCGGGAAACTGCGTCTACCTCTACGCCGGTTAAAACGGTTCGGGAACGGCGTGGCGTTGTTCGGTTTGTTCTGTCGTTTTTCGTTCGTTTCTTCGTAATCCCTTCGTTGCTCTGTTCGCGTTCGTCGCGGTCGTTTAATACCGTTAAATATCGAACAGCAGTCTGTTGGTAGGTAGGATAGGTTCGATGGCTTCCGGTGCATCGGTGCACGCGTCGCATCCGCCGGAGGAAATGTAACTTCGGAGAGTTATTTTCTTGGAGAGTTTGTTGATACTGGTTGAACGTTCGATACCGATAGAAATAGCGTATGGGATCGAGGGTATTTATTTGAAATAGTTGTGACAGTGGAATTTTTGTTGCTTCGGGTATATGCAGATACTGGATCCATCGGAATATTAAATTTCTTATTTTCAGTAGATTTCCGATTCATACGAGTGACGAATTGATTCCGTATATTCATTATGTATTTGGCTGGGAATAATTGGTTCTGTTATCCTCTCCTATTGTGTTGAAGTTTCGTCTGGGAGAAATGGAGCATGGCACGTAACAGTTGGACAGTTCAATTTGTCACGAATCGTATCGTTTGAAGTTCGACGGATTTAAATTCAGGATGATTAATTTAAAAAAGGTTTCACGGTGAACCGGGGGAACCAGTGAAAGTGTGTCTCTGTCCAAATTTAAATTTCCAAATGAATTATAAGAGAATTGTCGGCCATTCCCGTCTATGAATTACAATCGAACCCGCGAACACGTGTATTATACATTATAAATGCAAATTAAGCGCAAGCGTGACAAAATTTATACGAATCCATTCGAGCGAAACCGAAGGCACCGGTATTTCGGGCGTTACTTTAAATTGTAAATGACGGAGCGGCGATAAATGAAACGATATGTCAAGCACGAAATGGGAAACGTAACGTAATAATTTCGCTTGCGTGATGGAAAAACGAATCGAATTTACGAACCGCCGGGTGAAACGTGTTTAATTGCTAATTACACTGTACCACGAATATATCAAACGATCGCAGGAACTGTTTCTATAAAAATAACGCTCGCATGCATATTAAACAAAAGAAACACCAATATGCGAAAGAAATAAATAAACTATTTTCTAAACAATATTATACCTCATATTACATTACAAGATGTAATGTGTAATATTCTTGACAAATGAATAAAATCGATAAGCTTCCCGTTTCATGAATGAAAATACATAAATCTGTATCAATTATTATCGAGAAAATTATAGTTCGCATGCATACACTTTGAATTACACTATTACACGGATCTATGATTAAATATCCAACTAAAAGAATTCACTTTCAACTCCATTTCAATGAACACGTACTCAACCGGCCGGGTATACTAAATGTTCCGTGAAGAATGAAATAAAATGGTACCATGACTGGCTACCAAAAGAAAAAAAAGAAAAAAAGGAAAAGAATATATGACACAGAGAAAGGCTAATCACCTTGTCAGACGAGCAACCTAAAATCGTCATAACTTTCCCTTCGTTAACGACGGGTATTGCTTTTTATTCGAGGCACGATCCGAAGCCTATAGACCGGGCAACAGTCTAGCATATTAAGGTATGCATATTAAGATCCACGCCCCATCGCACTTACGTGGCTGTTAGGAGCGAATTTTAACGACCCAGATCCTCCGCCCGCTGGGGGGAAAAATGTGCGTAATGCTGAAAGCAATTGAACGATCTCGTGCTTGTCATATCAGCCGAATATTTCACTTTGGCCAATTGTGCGACACGTTCAATTTCAACGGGGAAATTGATTTTTCCGCGGCGCAGAATGCTACTGTGAGTTTAGTAACATTGTTGCAGGATACAGGATAGATCGTGCGAGATAACTATTGACCACTGTATTGGAGTTTTTCTTTCTCGATGCAACTGTTTCGAGCGGCTGTTGAATGCCTGCAATGATACAGAAACAGATACTAGAGCGAAGTTTTAGCATCGATTTAGTTAATGTCCAGAATATTCGAGCACTCGTTCGAATTAAATTGTCCTTGTGGCAAGCAGCGCGATACTTTCATTCGTCTATGGCGATTAGGATGATTGCAGATTCTAGTCGACGAGCATTTCCCTGTTAAATATGCTACGCTGTTGGAAATACCGTTTCGAAACAATATCCTCATAAAATCATACCGTTCCGCAAACAACTTTCTGTTAACAGCGATATAAATTTCTCGAACGACGGCTGAATCTATTTATCTTCTGGCCGCGAAGAGGTCTCGTACCTTTCTTGCGGATATTCTCTGTGCGCAGGCTGGTGCAACTGGCACCGGGAACTCCTGGTATCCAGGGATTACGGGAGGGTTTCAATTAAACGATCCAGGTTGGCTTCGCATAAAACGAGAACGGAGATTCGTGAACTTGTGCCGATGGTGTTACAGCTTCGGTCACGTATTACGCACCGGGCGGTGATAAATAATTTAAAGAAGTCCGAGGATGTAAAAAAATGATCACTAATATTATACATCGTTTGGTATTTAATAATTGAATAATTTCCAGCGAGCTTAAGTGTTAATATTTTGGTGAAATTTAAGAATTTCATTGGAACGATTGTAATATAATACAATTAATATCCAACGAGAATTAATGTTACGTCCTTTTCTTATTTCTCTCTTGTATTACTTTGTAATATTCGTTTCGTTATAACACCGTTATCGCAACTATATGTTTCCGATCAATCAAATGTACTCGCTCGACGATAATATAAATTATTATTGCTGCATTCGTCCAACGGTGGATTGCGTAAACTTCTCTTTATTGTCCTTTTTCTGAAGTAATATAATGACGCAGGTGTTTGTGTAATATCAGATATCGTACAAAGCATTTCCTAACGAGACTATCTTTAGACTTTCACTGCTCTCGAGCAAGTAAATAGGTGAATATTAATTGGATAGCCGTATTCAGGAAGCGCATTATTTGGAATGTTGATTTTCTTTCCGAGCGAAATTTCTGACACGATTCGCAACGTCTGCAGGTGATTGACACGAAACGAAACGGACAAATACGAATAAAATAGTAGGTCTCATACTACTTGATGTACTATATCATGATATGCTCAATCTATTTTACAAAATACGACATTATAATATATTAGAGAAACGTAAAACGGAGATTAAAACGAATAATGAATTAATTAGTCAATCGGGAAAATGTATACAAAAAATTGCCTCCCCTTCGATGACATAAAAATTTTTAATTAATTTTCTAATACATTCCGTCCTTTCATTTCATCTCGTTCATTCTTTAATTGCAACTCACTCTACCTAGTTTCACCTCTGTAATAAAAAGGAACAATCTAATTACAAGAATGCTTCAATTAACTCCCACAATGATGTAAGAAGCATATAATACTCCGACGAACGCAGAAAAGGCGAATGACACGTGTGAAATAAGGTGCAACGCTGAACAACGTTGTATCGGGCAAACGTTATGAAACTCGCTAATTAAAAATACCAAAGAAGTTGGTGTAATTATTACGCAGGCAAACATGCGAGATACACTGGTCCCTAATTAACGCATGAACGCAAATACATGTTTGCCTGTTTGGCCAGGCGTACGAACAGCCGATGGACAGGCCAATTAGGCGAAATTTTGTTACGATCAAACACGATGAGCGTGAAATTTTGTTTATGCAAACGGTCGTTCGTAAAATCCTTCATGTCTCTACTCATTTTTTAACAAAAATTCCGTAATATAAATTCCTATGCTCGTTTAATATTTTCTCGAATATTTAAATATTTTCAATGTTAAGATTATTGTGTATATAATGATAATTATAATATTAATATTAATCTTTCTGCACAAAGCAAGTATTCGCAGTCAAAGACATTTCTAACGTGGATACTATTTAATAGTTGCTGTTGTAAGTCGTTAGGTTCGCCGTTGCTTGGCTTTTATCAATTTAATGGGGGAAAAAATAAGGTCCGGCGGCTGTCTGATTTCACTCCTCGGGAAACTTTCTTCCTCAAAGCGGTAATTACTTAACGCTATCGTGAAAAATGAATCACAGATCAACCCATAAAATCGAGGCACGGTAGTCAGTTAATACCGTTTCGATCGTTGTCTCCACAAAAAGGTGAAACCTGACACGAAAAACTTATTTAATAAACACCGATATTTTACTTTACGCCACGTCTCTCGTTAAAATAATATTCCCGACACAACACAGTACCGTATCGATCAATTCTCGAAGAAAATGAGTTCCATTAATCTATTCCCAATAAGGATAAGTAAGTTCGACAAGCTCTCAGAGAAATGAATATTTTCAATAAATCTGCGGACAAACGTACAACACGTACTGCACAAAAGCGACGAAACAAGGAGTTACGCAAGATTTATTTATTTATACCATTCAATTTCTACTATTCAGTATGCACACACTGTTGAAACTATCATAATTGCGCCATCGTCTTCTCGGATGCAACGCAGATAATCCAATCGTTAACGCAGCATCGTATAATGACTATAAAATGACACACAGACGACACGATGCACTGACGAAACAGGATGCAACGTTTCCATCGTGGTTCCAGCGTAAGATTTTCGTTGGTGCGCATAGAAAATTGAAAGCGCGTGATCGAAGGCGATTAATTGCGCGGGTGTGTACGAGATACGTCCAAGTGAAACGTGAACAGCGTTGCCTGGCGGCTGTGGAATGCTAACGAAATGCCTGATGGATACCGGGCACGAAAATTCTATTTACACTTTCTTGAGTACGAACGATACGGAACGCAGACAGGTTAAAAACGTCTGGTACACCTTCTGCTGATGTGGGTCACGAAAGTGGACGCTCGAAATCGAAACTGTCCTCGTACCGATCACACTCCGTCGGCCAAATCGAATGAATTACGAAGAAAGATTTCATGGATGTCGGACATAGGAGCGCGATCATTTAAATCGATCATCGAGCATCTCATTTTGCAATACTACATTTTGTTACTCCTTGAAACGAAATCGCGTCCAGTTAAGTGGAACAATTAAATCGTTTTCATAATAGCAACGTCATACTAATATATTTTATATACTTTCACGTTGAAAAACGAACAAAATTTTTTAAGATTCCGTCGATAGAGGGTGAAACTTGCTTTACTCACACCTTAAATATTTTAATTTTTACAAAGGGCTGATTAATTGTCAATTAATATATAGTCATAAGATGCATTGTTGCTATGAAGTACTTTACCCACACCTTAAATATTTTCATTTTTACAACCAATTAATATTGTATAGTCAAAAGAAGACTTGTTGCTATGAAACTTAATCTACTCATACCTTGAATATTTCAATTTTCACAAAGGTGTGATTAATTACCAATTAATATATAGTCATAAGAAGACTTGTTGCTATGAAATACTTTACTCACACCTCAAATACTTTAATTTTTACACAGGACTGATTAATTACCAATTAATATATAGTCATAACAAGAAGTCGTTGTTCCTTTTTAAATCTACTACCGATGAAGGTGCAAATGGATACCCGAGTAACTGCACGTCGCATCCTCTTTCGTCAGTAAAAATGGCGTTCGTTCGAACACGCTTAGATACCTATCGACCATTATATCTCGCCTCCTGCCTTGTAATTGAGAGAAACGCGACTCGATCGACGGTTTCGCGTGCGACGACGACACCAGATACCTCTACAACGGGAATCGCACCGAGCGATGCGTGGTGTTTCGCGGTCAATGGGGTGCGAGACGCGTTCTTAGTAGGCGTTAAAAGGACAGCGATCACGCGGTGACTCGATTGGAGGCCCTGGATGTCGGATAAAAAGTACGCACAGATTGTTAGAGCGATTTTCGAACGCGTTGAGACACTCGCGTCCTACTTTTATTCCCCTTGGAAATTGCAATTTGTTCATATGAATTACGGATTTCTCTTTTGCTGCGTTACAGATTCCATTCGTGTATGCTCGATGATAAATAGGCCAGTGGATCGTTCATTTTCGAGTACGCAATAATATATGTTCTTCTAACAATGGCATTTATTTTACTCGCAAACGTTCGTTTAAATTGATAAATTTATTGCGTTCGTTTCCATGATCGTGGATAATTTAAAGGAGGACACGAAGAACGTCTGAGACTTTTGCGAAACTTATTTTTTCATTGATATTTTAAACTTTTCATTGAAATTATATTTTTTAATTGTCAATGGGCTATATTGTTGTTATTGTCGTGTGCGCGATTGTACTCACTTTCTTCGAACGTAGTTTAAACCGTTGATACTTATTTTGATTTAAGCGGCCGCTTGGTGCACGTGATTTCGTGCAACCAAGGTGCAGCATTAAGTTCAGTAAATTGAGCGCTCAACAAGATTTCATTTAGATAAGTGTTGTTGCGCAACCGTGTTCTGCCAACAATTATTAGATACATTGTACTACCCACGTGTGGGATCGGGTGGACGGTACATAGGGTGTTTCATTCTTCAGGCGTGAATTAAAAATCTTCACCAATGTCGATTATTTGGACACGAAAACACGCTAATAATTAATGCAACGAGCGCACAATATTATACAGAATAGATCAAAAGTATCTCTCACGCTTGAGTCAATAAAACAATGAAGCAATTATCACCAACATTTGACACCTACAGTTCATAAAATTATTATAAACTCATTTCTCATTGGAATTACAAAGAAAAAACGCATAGAATCGTTCGATACGATGTACAATTATAAAAATAACACAACTGTACTTTTAATTTCTACCGGAAAGCGAGGAAGGACAAATCTTGCAGCTGATTTCGTATGCTCCCTGTCTGCTTCCAGAAACAGCACGTACACTCTGACAAGCAACAAGCTTCTCCAGGAGCGTACAGAAGCTCCGTAAAAAATTAGTCGCGTCTAAGGGTGGGAGCAGGAGGGTGGAAGTTGAATCATTATATGTCGACTGAAAATTAATTGCGAACGTTCGTTCCCGATCGTTTTCATTATCCTGTTACGCTGGTTGAATGCGGTAGAATCAATTTTCCACGGTCGTTTCCCCTTTTCCTGTGTCGGTTTCGCCCCCGGCTTGTCCCAAAAAGTACGCTTCGCGAGCTAGCTTGGCCGTCGAACGACGCGCAAGCGTCGTCTGCCTTGACAGAGACGAATAAACAAGTGGAAGAAGAAAATATAACATTTTCCATTTTTTTTTTTTAAATCCCAGAGGCATTACACTTTCGTACTATTTCGCTTCGATTCCTATTTGAAAGGCTCGATTCAGTTCAGAATATTTTATTAAACGTAGCGTGCCAATTTGATTATTATTATTATTCTCTAATAGATTACTTGAAATCATTTTTAGTCAGTCCATTGTCAATTTACTCCTTCCCGCAACATTTCTCTTATTTGAGGAGGACAATGGCTGCGCAATAGCATGCTACACGGCGCATTAATTTGATCGTTTCCCATTTCACTGAACGTCAAGCATGACTAATAGCTATTAGTTACCTGTATTATATCTGCCGCGCATCGTCGTACCGAACTGTTCGACAAAATATCTAGATTATCGTTGGAAAAATAACGTTCGAAGCGAACGAATTTGTAACACACCCTGTCGTTTGTAAAGTGCGAGGGAATAATATAATCGAGGCAGAAATCTGTAATTTTTCTTGCGTTTTTACATGCGATTCTGATTATAATTTATAGAATTGTATAGTCTAATTTCATGGAACTCCGGATATTTGTAGTTTAAATAGTAATATTATTCAAACGTCTTGCGAGACAGATATACTGTTGTTAGAAAATATTATATCTCGCGAGGAAAATGAACGATTTAGCAATCGGGTAAATAATGTTTAAGACGGCCTTCGTGTTCGAGGAAGTTAATTTTGAAAGTGATCCCAGGTCGACCGTGGTTGATTCTATCTACGAGTTTATGGATCGTGGATCTCTCTAGAAATTTCCAGCATTTCTTCAACGCAAGATAGTAGAGATTACAGGCGTCTAAGAAATTTGTAAATTAATATTCGCCTCCTTTCCTTAATTAGAGGGCCGTTCGAAGTAGCATTGCGCCAACAGTGCGTGCACATCCGTTGCGGATAATTCCGGATGGAAATTTATCGAAATTCAACGAATGGTCAGCTAAAAAATTCGTTCGCCCAACAGAGATAATATTGCATCGTGATATAAGTTTCATTTATTAACACTTGCCGTTAAATGCAATTTTTATTTCCTTCGTTCGCGGCGATATGTATCTCTCGTAACACTTTTTACAAATCTTTGTTTGCTCGTGTATTACAAATATTAAACAGGAATAAATAAATAAATAAATAAAGAGAAAGACTGAAATGCCCGAGGAAAAAAAGCTATACAAATACCGCGGACGGAACCGAGTAAAAGTATTTCTCGCAGACCCATAAGTAAACTTTTAATTAACATGCTTCTCCTCTAATATCTTGTTCTCTCGAGACCCGAACGCGTAACCACGGCAACAAAGAAATAAAAAAAAAAAACAAAACGGGAAGGAAAAGCATTGCTCGTTCAAACTGCACCCCATACGAAAGGAGGGAAGAACCGAAAGACTCGGCGAAGACGAGTAAAAATATCACCGCGGGAGGTGAGAAAAAAACGTTGCACGATACAAACGAAACTCGCCGCGTCCGGTGAACAATTGAGAGCATCGCTCGCGACGAACAAAAACTTTAAACGCATAAATCTCCACCGCCGTTTTATTTCGTTTCTCTTCCGACGGCGCGTCACACGCATCCCCGTTCCGTAAAGAACGACGACGAGAACCCGGCGAATCTTGATACGAAACCGGCGGTTACCCTGCGCCAGTGGAAAATTCGAGCGGCGAACAGGTATATCATTTTTTCGCGTACCCGTGAAAAGTATGCCCGATACAGGTTCGAAAGGTGGCTTGCAGAAAATCCAGATCCGGCGGCCCGACCAACGATAACGTCGAAGGAGGGCCGGTTTTCAACGAATCGCGTACACGATCTCACGATACGGTTTCGCTCTGTTTCCCCGAAGCCTTTCGCTTTCCACTTGCGTGAAACGGCTAGATAGGTCTACGCATTAATTGTCAATTATCGTTTTGAACCGCGAGTTCGTTACTTAACGGGACGCACGCTCCTTGCGAACGAAACGAACTGCATTTTCCTCGGACTGTTATACAGAGGCGATTGGGTAAAACGATGCGTTGATAGGGTGCGAAGGGGTTGATTTGTTTGACAATTAATTAAACGCAATTGGAATCCGCTTCGAAACGGGTTTTACAGGATGGTTGCATCGATAAAGCAAATTGGGGGTTGGTTTAGAAATTACTCAAACAAATTTGATTCCGTTTAAACGGCTCTACTGGATGATACATTGATTAAAGAAAGGATTGTGGGGGCAGGGGTGGTTTCGTTGAATAATTAATTAAATTAATTAGATTTTATTGAAACGTTAAATATTTCAATTTCGTTACATTCCAAGCGAACCACCCTGTATTTGTAAGATTTATAACTAAGCTCACGTTCACCTATTTGTCACCCGTTAAGCGACCACGTAACACCTGCAGGATAAAAAATCGTGGCTGGTTCCGGGTCAAAAGTTTTGCATATCGTTTCTCGTTCTTCCTTTCGCCAATGCAACTTTACCTCGAAAACCAGACACAGGCCGGCCTGGGCTTCCGTGAAATATCGGGGCAACCTGTTTCTGCGTTCTGAGCTGTAAAACGAGAAAACAGATACGCGCGCAGTGGACAGGAATCGCCGAACAATCGCGCGGCAATTACGCCGCGAGACATTGCAAGCGCGAGCGCATTAATTCAGAATGCAACGCTGAACGAACCCCTTTCCGCGTGTCGGCCACTCGTCCAAAGAGATCCATGGGATTCCCAATGGGAAACCGGTGGCTTCAATGCGGCTCTGTATCACACGCGTTTACCCTGGGAAAAAGCTTCTGTCTCGTTCGCCAACGCGTTCGCCAGCGCGGTCCTCCTTCTGGTCGAAATGGAACGTTGGCCAACTAATGGCCTGTGCACGTATGTAGACGTATCGTGTGACGCAATGAAGCGAATGAACAGCGTACGTTTCTCAAGACCTTACACGTAGATCGGCTCCTTTGAGGCGCGATTGCGACAATGAACGGGGAGCGTTTGATGTCTTACTCGAGATAGAATTAAATAGAATTCGTCGACAACGACTTGTATACGCGTGTGCGCGCAAGCATAGATCTTCCTGCGAACGAGTTCCGCCTGTGTTAAAAATTTCTCATTGTAGGAATGTGAAGTGATTCTTTGCAATGGTAAAGTTGCTGTTTAGTTGGTTTCGATCCCGTCGAATATAGACTGACGCAGATTTTGCATTCGTTTTATTGGTAACACGATTGAGAATATGATGTTGAATGGTCTGTTGAATGTACCTCCTGGTGTTTGGTTTCGAGGGAGATAGAACATCGTGGACGTTAATTTTTCATGGAAATTGGATACTTTCACCGGGCGGAGGAAAAATGGTTCCCGTGGTAAAAAATAATATAAACCGCCCCATTACGGAAAAGTGAAAGCATTGCGAATTACGTGGAACCATGGGAACCGTTGTGTCGTGCATGGAGAATATTTCGCGAGTGTACGATTCGATCGAGCGGGTTTCGAATGCACGAAAATCGTCGGGGAAAAATGACGAGGATCGTAATGATCTCGTTGCGCGGAGAAAGTTAAACGCAACCCCTTGTTCCGTCGAACGTATACTTCGTTCAAATTGATTTAACGATGATGGATCACGGTGAAAAGTGAAACGGAACACTTGACTAACACTGATAATATTTATTGCGATTAGTTGATCCATAGCCTGCAGCTTTGCTGATACGATTAATTTTCTTGGACGATTTTAGGACTTTTACAAAAGGAACTTAATGCAATAAAATATTGTTTGATGATTTGAACAGTGCTCAAATATATTTATTTATTCTCTTGAACAGAGTGCTGCACTTTTACGGGTACAAAGTATTGTTCTATTGTGCGAAATTTTATGCATCTGGGTGGTGTGTACATTGTTAAGAGGGAGGCCAGTTTTGTAAATCAAATTTCATGAACGCATTCAAAGGGGGACATTTAAAGTTCCCAGGTACACATCCAAGTTTTATTCCGTTTCACTATTTCCGTGGCTGTTTCATCTTTTATTCACAGCACACTTTAAGGAACACTGCGGGCATGGTACGATGATATTTCCTGGCAAGTGACGAAATGCTAGAAATAGTTAGAGAAGTCAAACTTTAACTCTGTGCCATTACTGCGCCCGGAGACCACTTTCTACGCGCGTACAAATTTTATTTCCATCGTAATACTTATGCCGGCGATCCGACATTTCTCAAGCATTTCAGAGATACTGTCAAGCGAGGGGGAACAAATTTTTCGACTAAGCAGTATAACAGTGATAATAAAAATATTTGCTGTAACATGTAACTTTGTGGCCAACATAAAAAGCGCCTTCAATTCGGTGATGGATGAAGCAGTAGTTTAAATTCGCCAAGCGGTCCTGAATTAATTATCTTTGACTTTTAAAGTGTATACCGGTTGTTCTATTTACGCTAAGCGTTGAAATTTATCAACTGGCTTTATCAACTGAAGCCGTTCAACCATTACCGTGGGAATTCATTGCGTTTATACGCACGACGAACTCGTTACGTTGACGATCAGACATTATTTCTTCACGTTTCCCATGTTATTTCTACGCCTTTGTTACACTTCGCTGTTTACCAGCTACCTGGCGAGCATTACCCTGTAATTCCTTAATTGCACGTCTTCTAATCACGAACGCGAAACGCGACTCGACGCGATGCTTTGTGATGGATTTAGATCGTGGACAACAGCCGCGTGTTAAACAGAATTTAATCATTACGTGGAATCGTTCTCGACGATTCTCTGCGTGAAGATTACTGCAATGAAAGGAGAAAAATTGGCATGACTAGAAGCTAATGTATGTTCGTAGGACTTCGGGGTTGTTTTAGTATTATTAGAATGATTATTTTAATTATTCGAAAATTGCTAGTAATCAAATAAATGAATAATAAAACAAGTAGCGTTGCTGGACGTTATTTGAAGTGAACAGGATTATGTGCAGTGAGTTTGTTCAAATATTAAGTATGGTTATTGAAGGTTACTCTTCAAGGAAGAAATTTATTGTTTAAACAAAATTGCCGTAACACGTTGAAGTATCTAAAAAATGTATTACTTGAATACAATAACTGGAATTAATAATAATTGTTCCTTATCATTTTCATACACTTCTGGTCAAGGTAATGTGAAATACAAATTTGGTTTCTTTCCTGTTTCTCACGTACCCTGTATCTCAAAGGGGTTCTCCCTCTTTTATTCTAGCGAGCCGAAAGCTCGAGTGAAAGCACCAGTTTACTGTACGGTTAAGGGGTGGATCCCAAGAGTACAAAGGGAGACTGATAAAGTGCAAAGATGTTTCACAGTTGTCCAGTGTTGAGCGTCGCACCCATTCAGGGATTACCTGGGCATTTCGTACAGCGTGTGTCAACGTATACATGCTGCCCTCGGAACTCGATCTAGCCGATTGCCTCTGCCGGTGTGATTTCGCGGGGTTGGTGTAACAGTGGGTAATTCAAATTGTCCGCGCGATTGCGCCGAGGGAAGCCGTTCGAAAAAAGTGGTCAGAGGTAGAGCCGGGCAGCAGAGGCAAGCTAATGCTAATGATTAATTCAACTGGAATCTGCGTGAAATTTAAATGCACCTGCTCTATTGATTTTTCGATTGCCCAGCAATTTTGGCCTGCACAGGGTGCGGCACCTGAGCGCCCCTAAGTCGAACGAATTCAATTCGAATATACGATTCGTTTTGCAGTTTTGCGACGCGAACAAAGGTAAAAGGTATCGATGAAAAAAGAGAAAAGAAACTCGAGTGTTCACGAACGATGGAGGAGGATAATGGCTGTGGCGTTTGTTTCTGTAAGTTTGGAACGCGTGAACGTGAACGTATGTAATTCGCAAACAGAGCAGACGGCCGCTGGGGCGCGGGGAAAATGATACGAGGAGATTGTTTCTTTTTAGAATATTGCAAATGAGAAATAAATGGAGATTTCAGAAAATTGCTACCGGTGCTCGTAAAAGAGCGGAGTAATTCTTTCGCCTTTTCTCGAGTTTCACTATTACCATGATTCGTTCAGAGAGAAATGACAACAGAGCGGCGGAAACGCAGTTTCGATGGATTCGACGTTGCTTTCTATCCTGATTCTATGGCACCTTTCTCCGCGCAACGCTTTACTTGTCCTGGCCACCCGGATGATCGAAGGCTTCACGCCAAAAGTGTGCCGATCCTCTTTGATCCCCGCTTCCGTGATCGAGAAATTTGCAACGCGCCGAGTGCTGCATGAGTTCACTTAACGATCGGACGATGTTTTTATTGCAGAACGTTCGCGTGAATGATCCCATGGTCTGTCACGATGCGGTCGACGCTAACGTTCAATTGTAAGTAAACGATTCCTCGCATATGTCTCTCTACTTCTATTCATCTTTCATCATTCGACGAACTTTCGAAACGGGCAATTAACGTTTTCTCCTTCTGTGTTTCACGTGCAATATAAAACACAGGTGTCCTGGCGATGGGTCTCTTTACCTGCATCGGTGCAATCACCGTATCGATAGACCGTTCCGATAACAAACCCGTAAGTAGCATGAACAACAGCGCAATCGAGTTGCCGCAAAGAATTAATTTCCTTCTTAATAACGAATCCTTCGTTATCGGACATCAAATGTCCGCGAAATAAACTGATCCATTCAACGACCACTTCTTCCAGCCGCCACCAACGCGTTCGTCAATGATCGCGAACGGCTGGCGTCCGCTCACCAACGGCTACGAGGAAACCATCGGCACCAACGTGTCCCCGTCGGCGGACTTGGAGCGCAACGGGCCGCTTCACCCGGTCCTCGGCAAATTCCAGGAGCACATGGCCGCCTCGGAAAAATTGAAGTCGCAGCGCAAAGTCAAACCGTCGCCGCACCACGACTACAGCCCGCCGAGCATACTGGGCAGCTTCACGGCACTCGGCCACACGGGCGGGAAGACCCGGGGCGAGGCCCACCACGGCCACAATCACCCGAACAAACACGTCGTCGCCGAGACCCAAGAGTACACGTTCCTGATCCCGCCGCCGAAGGACGCCTACCGCTTCGACATGAGCCAGCACCGTAAGCCGATATTACGGGACAGCTCGGCGTACCTTCGCCAGCCGCAATTCGGCCCGCCGGCAGCGCATCAGCAACCGGATCCGATAAAGGCGGCTACGTACTTCATCAAGGGTTACACGTCCACCACGGACCCACCCTCGTCCCCGGCCGCACCGCCGAAGAACAGACACTACGGGGATCCTTACGTCCCCCAATTGCTCCAGCCGCCTAGGTACCATCAGGCGAAGCCATTCGAGTCACTGAAGGTCCACAACAATGCCAAGCCGTACTACCAACCACCCGGCGCATCTCTGGCCAACGATTTCGGGAAGGACAAACGTTTAACCGACTACGATCACAGACCGAGTTACGACAAGTATCTTGGACAGAGTCCGGGCAGCACGGGGAACTACTTCGGTCAGGTGAACCATCAGCCCCATAATACCTACAAGACCTCGTACGAGAGAGATCCCGCCTTCCTGGTGCACGAGAGCCACGAGATTAGCTACATCACCCCGCCCTCCGTGTACAATCCGTTCAACTTCAGACCGTCTCTGCCGTACGAAACGCTGCTACCGCCGGATGTGTACGCGTCCTCCACGCCGACGCCCACCACACCGAGAACGCAGGAAGCGAACAAGTACCAACAGTCCGGGGACGGCCTGCAGGACTACAAGAGGCCCGGTCAGAGTACGACGGTTCGACAGGTGGAGAACGTGAGCCAGGAACATCTGCCGTCGGCCGGCATCGGGAACACATATTACGTGTCCGAGCCGCAGGATCTGACACCGCCGCCGCCGTCGTGGCCGGTTCCAAAGAGCAAGTACGCCTCGGATATAAACGAGGTGCTGCCGCGCGTGAACCCGCCGTCGAAGTTCAATCAAGAGGCGATCGGCAACAATCAGATCCCTCAGGTGCCGAAAGTCGTCTACGTCAGGCCGCAGGTCCAGCAGCCGCAGTATCAGAGCTCCGTTCTGCCGATCGACGTTCGACCGGAGACCGTCGAACCGGAGTACGAGACGCCCGAGAGCATTTCCTTGAAGCATTTCAACGAACAGCAATACCTGATCCAGCAGCAGCTGCTGCAGCGGGACAGGCAAAGATTGGCCGAACAGGAGAGGCAACAGCAATTGGAGATCGAGGAGCAACAGCAGGAGGAGCTGAAGCGAAGGCAGGAGGAGCTGAGGCAGCTTCTGGAGCATCAGGTGGAGGAAGACGAGGCTAGGCTGGCTGCGGAATCGGCGAAGAATCAGTCGGAACAGTTGGCCAAAGTCACGGAGGAGCATGGGCCGTTCTCGATCCAGCTGGCGGAGTACGAAATCCCGAAGGTTACCACGGATTTGGCCACGGTGATTACCGAGCAGAGCGGCCTTGGAGAGCTGCCAAAGGTTCAACAGTCTCAGGTAGTTCTCGCTCGGGTGGATCGGGGGGGGGGGGATGGGGGGCTTTATAAAATATTTGGTTACCGCGGAACTTCTGAAGAGGGTGTGGTGAATGTTGGACGGGCTTTACTTACGGGATTGCGCTGCGGGGAGAGGTATTGTTTGGACTACGTTAGTTGGGGAGATAGAAGTGGAGGATATGGGTGGCTGTGGCATCCTTTAGTCTCCGGGAAATGGAAGATTGGGTCGGAGTTTGGTCGGTGAAATTGTAGACGCTAATTATATTTGGCATCGAGACTTCGAATTATTACTTTGACAGAGAATTTTGGTGGATGACTGACGATGTGCTCTTCTTTGAATACCTTGCGCGGATTGTTAAGTAATCGTCTGTTAATATTTCAAGTGTTCTTTTCTTTTCGTTTATTTTAAATACAGCGTGGTATGCATTTTGGGAATGAATTACAGATTTGATAAAAATGGAATTATTTAATAGTTGTATCCCTACTGCTGGTAAAATATCAAAGAACCTGCCTCGCGATACATCCGAATAGTATTTCATAATTGTAAAGATTTTTATTAACGAGGACTATATTCGATTGCACTCAAGTCACTCCATTAAAATATTCGCTGTAAATATAAAAAACAGTAGAAGGGAATACTAGAATATCGAATATCAACCACCTTTCAAAGTACGAAGTTGAAATCCGATCAAATACCTCTTAAACTAACCATGTACGATATTTTAGCGTATCCGACAACCAAGATTTAATCAAGCTAATTACCAACTACGAAACCCCGAAGCGCTCCCGAGTATCGAACCTCAGTCTCAACCACGTCGAATGTGCACAGTTTATACGCAGTTTAATCACAGGTCTGATCGTCTCGTTGCAGGAAATCCAGCCAAATTACGTCATCTCCGAAAGTCCCGTCATTCAAAGCCAACACTACCAGGATCATGCAAAAATTCAGCAGGAGCACGTCAATTATCGCGAGCAGCAGACTGACTCGCGACCTCAAAGACCGCACAAGCCATCGCGCGATCAATATAGACGACGAAAACCGAGCACCTCGGCGTACGAGCCGACGCCGACGGAAGCGCCGGTCCAACCTCCAGAAACCTCGGTTCCGGTGACGCTGCGCGTAGAGGAAGTATCGTTCCGAACGACCATCGGGCCAGAAACTGTGACCCCGTCACCGGCAGGCCCGCAGAAGCCCAGAGTCCGAAGACCGGGTTCTCCACTGCGCCGAAGGAGGCCAACGACCACCACACCAGAACCGATCACCGATCCGCCGTCCGAGGATCTCCTGAAGTACGAGCAGCCGGAGGAAATAGTCCATCAACCAGACGGCGCGAAGAGGAGACGGCCGACGAAACCGACACCACCGAGCTTCGAGGAAACGGTGACGGAGAAGAAGGCGAACATCAGAAAACGACCTGGCCACAGGAACAGAGTGAATCCCGGTGAACCGTTCGAGGCTGAAATCGTGACCGAAATAGTCCACGCGCCTCTGAACACATACAGGAGTCCGACGGAATCCGTTCAGCCCTACAACGAGTACAATCAATTCGTGACCAATCAACCCGGCCCGTCGGTTGATTACACCTCGCAGAGGTTGGCGACAGTGCACGAGGAGCGAGAGGACGCTACACAGACCGTGCCGGCGGAGTACTTCACCGAAGTGACTAGAGCGAGGCCGGAGAGCGTTCAGGACAACGAGAACTACAATTCGCAGCAGGGGGCTGCCGTTGCCACGAATATACCATTGGAGGATCTGTTCGTCAGAACGGAGGGCAATTATTTCGACCGAGCAACCGCGGTATCCTCCGGTACCGCGAGTATCGGCGGCGGTTCTAGCACCAGCCCCGCCACCGTCGCCCCAACGACGACGTCCACGGTGCAAACAAGCACCGCGGCTCCGTTAAGTTCGTCGACGACCAGAACTCACAAGATCCGTCCCATGAGGTACGGGAACACCACCAGACCACGCTTCAGCATCAAGGACTACAAGAGCCGTTTGGATTACAAGAGCAGGCTGGCTCAGATGTCGAGCACGGAGTCACCGTCGACACCGGCGCCTCGCGCTAAACAGAGGGGTACCACGAAGAACCAGCAGGCCCAGCAACCGCAGCAAACCAGCGATGCTAGCAAGGACGCGCCTGGAAGATATAAGTACGTGTCCAGGATGAATTACAGAACGTCCTCGCCCAATCCGTTGACGCCAAAGGAGCCAGAATTCCTGTCCGAGGACGTGGTCTCCTCCACGACGGAGAAGAGCAATCGTTTCGTACCGAAAAGGAGGCCGATCAGCGCGAACGTTTACAGAAGCAGGATATCGGGAACGACCAGCGGCCCCGGCAGATCGCAGAGTTACAACGAAAACGAGAGTCAGGCGAAGCCGAGCACAGCCAGGCCGGAGAACGTGTTTTCCTCGTCGGTCAGACGACGGCCCGTGATGAGAAGCAGACTCCAGGCGCAAAAGGAGAGTTCTACGTCGGTCTATCCCGAGAGGAAGGAAGCGGAGGCCACAGAAATGACCGCCGAGGAAACCAGTTTCTACTCTTCTGTGACCACCGCGGGTACCACCAGGCCGGTAGCCAACCAGATCCCCGTAGAAAGGGAGGAGCACTCCTATACGAGCGTGCCAACGAAGCTGGACGAAGCGGAAAGTGAGAGCGGGGCCAGTTTTCATTTGGAAAATGCGGGCCCCGTGGAACCGGTCGCAAGTAGCACCGCCAAAACCGTGGACGAGGATCAACTGAGGGAAACCGGAGTCGCGGAGGTGTATTCTACGGCGAGGAACGTGGAAACTACGACGGGGGAGGCGAATAAACCGGAAGCTACGACCGCGTTCGATGTACGGTCCGAGGAAGAGGAACTGTTCGCCAAAGCGTCGCAGAGCGTGGCCGATTTAACCAGTTCCGCTTCTGCTTTGTACGATAAGCCTGGGATGTTCAAAGCTGTCTCCCCGGAGAGCAGAGTTGTCTCGTCGCATTTCAAGATAACCACTGACGAGCCAACTTTGCCCATTGAGGCGTTCTTCCAAGAATTGACGAGGAAGAGTTAAAGGGGAGTAGGGACGGTAGCCTCTGATTTTTTTTTTTTTTGTTATTCTTAGGGAATATTTATGTGTTTCTTCTAGGAGGTTACATGCACCTGGAGGACTGAAATTGTGTAGGTAACTTTCTTTCTTCCGATGAACAGTGCGGTATGATGAATGGCGAATTTTTATAGACAACATCGGGCCAGGTAGTTTTATTGAACGAGATTTTCAAGCTGGAATTCTATCGTAGGATATATTTTGATTTCGGTTTTAAACGTTAATTGTTAAAAGTAAACAATTCCAAGTCTGATTTTTCTTCTTTTTTTTTTTGTTTAACGGAATTATTTGGTCGAGTATATATCATAGAAATTCTAGAACAAAGACTGGATAGTGTATTTGAATGCGCTGTAAAAGAAAAATTGTCGAAGAATCGTTTTTCGACCACGACTAGGTGTATGCAACCCTTTAAAGGTTTACGTTTGTCAACGCGATGAGACGAAATAGTTGGGATGCTCGGACGAAAGTTATTTAATTTTTCTACTTTACCTTATATTCACCTTTCTATGTTCTTCAATCAGCACCGTTCGCACTCTCGTGCTAATAATTAAATTGATGCCAAAAAAACAAAATCCATCTTTATGGATTTATCTTTTTTGAATAGAAAACTCGAGAGGAGAAATAAAAAATAGGGAATATAACGGATCGTACAGTTATTGGGGACATTGTTGAATAAATTTTATTAGATTTCCTGTGATGACATCGTTTTACCATCGTATTAGTAACTTCGTGGAAAAAACATACCAAACGCATTCGATTAGGTTTAATTGAAATTATCCTTTACCTATTTTATGCGTACCTTATTAAATTATTTATTTAAAAAAAATGGGAAGAATGATAACACGCACGGGTCACGTTGCGCCGTTCGATTTCGCGATGAAGCATTCCTTATTTTCGGCGATCCGGGGGGAAGAATAACGGATGCTACGAGATGTCCTGTAAATATAAGTAACATAGAACGCTCATCTTAATTTTGAGCCAATTCGATGCTCGACGCCGAATGTTATTTAACGCCGCAATGGATGCATTGGCATCGAAATGAAACGTTGTTAATATTACCATTGAGGATAAGTCGAAAACGGAACATCATTTGTCCGCAAAGTGTCTCCTTGCACTACACATTACGTTAGAGAAACAAGAAATTGAATGGAAAATATCGTAAAATTGAAACAAGTGTTGAAGAAAATGTCATGAACCAGCGTCTTTATTTTTTCACGAAATCCAAGGGAGGAGAAAATTTTTCGCCCCGCATTTTCGACTTACCTCATCATCAATAACACACCCTCTGCTTCAATGGAATAAAAACGTGAACACGTTGTCGATGTGTCTGTTTCGTACGAAACATGAAAATAACGAATAAGGTCGGTGTATCGTATTATTTATATTAATTAAGCAACTCCATGTACACTGTAAATATATTATATATACAATAAATATAGAATACATAAAATATCTCGTTATTTACAACATCGTGACTTGCCGTCAAGCGAGGGAATGCAACGTGAACGGTCACAGGTCGTGACTTGTCCAGAAACACGGTGTACTGATAATTACGATTTCATTTACCGTACGTTTAATGATCGCTTTGATATCGTGCGTCGTCCGATATCGATTACACGGCGTGGTAGTGGCCAGGCGAGTAAAATACTAGTTTGAGCGACGCAAAGAAAACCTTCCCTTTCGGAATTGTCAGAAGAGGACACGTTAATCGATCGCGCCGAATCAGAGGACCCCGACATATCGCAAAGGAGGAAGAAAAAAAAAGCGAAATAATTGCGAAAAAGAAAAGAAACGTTTCCCCGATCGCACCACGACGAGGCAAAATAGTACTTTACCCGACTGCGAACAGTACGCACGCGTAATTTCTCTGCTGTGATTTTTTTTGTTGATCGAGAACGTAACAATTCTTCTTACGCATAATCCGCTGATTACATACGACACTCGTTTAAATCTATACGTGTATAATGTATAGGTGTATAGGCCTACGTAGACTAATCTGATTGTACCTAATTTAGAATTATGCACCGGCCGCACATTGCATCGATGAACGCGCTTAACGATGTACACTAGTCGCCGTTCGTTTAATTTCGTTAATTAGTTTCGTGTAAAACTCCCATTTCGTAATTGACAATTAGTTTAATGCGTTTATTTTATTTTTTCTTTATGTTATTTTCTCATTTCACTTTGTTTCGTTTACGTTTAGTTTCTTCCCTCCTTTTATTTGTTCAGTCATTCAAGGTACCCTTGTACAGTATTCGATATATGTATACAATTTATATATTTATATATATATATATATATATATATATATATATTTATATGTATGTATGTGTGTCCGTATATATATATATATATACATAACAATATTAAACTATCAGACAAAATAGGCACACGCATAACAAAGTATTTACACGCTGCTCGCGAGAGTTTATGCGAGCGAGAAATGGACGTTGCAGCTAAACTTCCTGTGTATGCACATCGATAAGTATCACGTGCGAGTACAATAGTCCATACGAGACAAAAAGAACGTACGGGGAATTGGAAATCGATATTTCTACGCGTACGGCTCGCAGGAAAAGATCATTGGGGGAAAGTAGAAATGACGAACGAACGAAAAAAGGAACCGGAGATTCGCGAACCTTCGCGTACCTTGGATCTCACCTGGAGAAAAAAATTTGGGCGTCTTGAAACGTTATCAGTGGACAATTGAACGGTCGTTGAACTTTTTATACTTATTCGAGTGAAAACATTTCGGATCAACTTCGCCATCAAGTGTTGAAAATTCTCAAATATCGGCCGTCGCGTATTTTCGCATATTTATCATTCTCTATTGCGCTTGATATCGACTCTTTCTATTTCTCTGTTCGTCTCCGTTTCACTCGAATCTCCAGTTTCAATCTTCCACCCACCTGAGACATTATATTACATTCACTCCAAATCTCAGATTCGTTTCTTCCTCGCATTGTTCGTCCCTCAAACTCGTCGGGGTTAAATTAAAAGAGCCAGGAACGAAAGCGGGGACGCTTAAATTTTACTGCTTCACATGGCAGACTTCACCGGACTAGTCCGTGACGATTGTGAAGTTAACAGTGATTGGTCTATGAACAGATTGGTCCTTGTACGAAACTACGCGGGGGTAGTTTGGATCGCGAGCGACAATGGGGATGGATGCTCGGCACACGCATAGGAAACGATCTGACACGCTTATCGACGCGCGACACAATTCATTCGAGGGATCGAATGCTCTCGATAAAAAATATACACGATGCAACACGGCCGTAAGGGGTAGTCCCTTCTATCACGCCGTAGTAAAAGTCAGACGGTTGGGATTTCCCCGGCTCGCCGTGCTCGACGAGGAGATTCCCATGAATGGATATCATGGTGTCACGACTCGATCGTTACGGGAACCGTTCGCATATTATTCATAGAAATTAAAAGAACGAACGATAAGGGGTGGTTATTATAATTTGTAGTAACCGACAAATGAAACCGCGATAATCGAACCCCAAAGAACCAAGATCGATTCGTCAATTCCTGACCGTTTAATTGGGCATAATTTTCATTGTTATTCATAGTCGGGTATTCGAGTGTTCGTACGCGAATTCCGAATATTTATTCGATGTAAAATGAATGTTACGTTGGCAAAAAATGTTACGTCGCGATATTGAATTCTTTTTTAATTGCCACCGAGACAGAAGAATGAAAAATATTGCCAGAAATATAACGTACATTTTTATATTTATAATTAACGCAATTATTTCATCTCTCGGTTCTGTAGGGTTAACGAGGTTTCAATTGACAGAAACGTGAAGCTGCAAATTGTTGCAATGATCCAGCGACTAATGATTTTTGTTCTATCATTTATTTCTAATTGTTATACTCGATAGACTAAAATTGAAATTATATCAAAATACGTTCTATTGGGTCTCCGTCTACTTTCGGTTACGCTAGCGCGCGTTGTTACAAATCCTCACGCATTTATGTACAACGAGAATACAAAAAAGTAGCGTCGTAACAATCAGAACGTTAGTTTAGAACCGACTAGAAAAAGGAAGTTTGCGCGATGTAACGTGTGTGTATATTATATAAATACCACGTATACATATGTATACATATAATTCACGGAAGTACTTGTCTATGAACCTGTTTTTTTTGCTTTTTCTTCATTTAATTTCACCTTTCAACACAGCGTTGTACGATATAACGTAGCTAATGCTGATACTTAGGTTCTCGTGCTATGCTTAACTAACGTCAGTCCTTCGGCTCGTTCGATTTCAGCAGCTTTATTTTACTTTTACTTTTATTATCTAGGGTTTCGTCTATTGTGCGTAGACGTCGTTGTCAATTCGAGCAAACGTTTTTCATTTATTCACTCCTTTTTTTTTTCGTCGAGAACGACCTCACTCTTAATATTAAAAACTTAAAAAGACGTTTAGAACGAAACACAATACTCCTGGTGCAATATTTAGCGAGATAATAAATTCGTTTGTCTATTTTGAACGGAAAGTCATTTAGCATTATCGCGAATGATTTACGTGTCGTCCAAGTGTACGAGAATTTCGTTTAAGCGAACAATCGTTGGAGAACAACGCGGCAGATTGCACGCACATCGAGCTTTTTTCGCTCGCGCAAACGAAAGCTTTTATCCTAATGGAATATATCAATCCTCTAGAAGGCGGCGAAACGCACGTCTGTATCAAAATTCAAGCCAGATAAAGCGTCAAGGTATTGCAACATTACCTGTGCAAGTAGTAACGAAACTTTTTTGCAGGTCCGTTCAATTTTTCGCTTTGTCTCGCATCGATGTTTCGTTGTTTTGTGTTCGCTTCGTTTTGTTCCCCGTTTATTTGTCCTTACTCTACTATTGCATCGTAGTTTTGCATTTATATTCAAACTATTTATCGCCCCCCCGAAATTGTGCAATTTAAAGATACAATTTCTTTGGACATTCATTATTTTTGGATTGAACTTGTGTTCGTAATAGAAATGAACAATTGAAACGAATTTATTATTCAATCTAACGTCGAGCGTTTCGCGAAGGTAATGGTTGTTCAATTATGCCGTGCCACTTATTTTATATCGTCGGTGATTCTCTTTGCGGAAAACATCCATTACTTTTGTTCACGCCTGATATTAAACCAGTTTAAATAGTCCACTAAATCGGTCCACTTTATAATATAATATATGTGTATGGAAATAAATAGCGTTGTAGTACGAAAAATTAAGAAAATTAATAATTGTAATATTATTAAATTAAAAATCATCTCGTGCACCGAACAAGATAATCAGTGTGGCAAACATCGAAACAGCCAAAAAGAGAGAAGAAAAACTCGAGGATCGACAGGCCGAAAGACTAACCTCGTGGCGTACTTCTAACACTTTCAAGCGGGTCCATCTATTCTACGACCCTTTTTTAGAATTTCCATGTGTGGCTTCGGCGTTGGTCCACTTTAGTACGTTATTATCACTTTTGTTTCTATTCTTATTTTGTTTCGCGCTTCGCTCGCCATTACATGACCGAAGCTTAGAATCATCGTTATTCGCACGCGACACGCGTACAATGAAACGTCAATGTCGGAAATCGTAGCCAGCCTTGCGGCTAATATCGTTCAATTTCGCTGGCTTAATCTGGCATTACCACGGGACGAACGTTGCGCCTGATAACGCTAGAAATGTCTGAAGTACATTACCTCCCATGAACTACACTGTTCCATCGTTATCTGCTTCGTGAACCAGTATTTCTTAATCTACGAACGATTATCCGAATTCGGATTGGATAGGAAACATCCGACATAGAGCGACAAACATCTCTAGATTAATCATCGAAGTGTAATACGTAACAGGAAACAATCATTGACAGAATAAGAAAAAAATTCAAACGATTTTTAATCGAACATAATCTTCCTTAACATATATGTCGAATGAAACACAGTATTTCGAATACTGTTACAAGAACGACAAATAAAATCCTGCATTACGCAACACTGACTCAAGCATTGCCCGCGATGCAGCCCAAACAGAATTCTTAATTCAAGCAAAAACAGCGAAATCGATTTCCAATAAGAAAAGCAAAAATATTTGTAAAATCCAAGTGCGTTTCGCAATCTCTCGAAGAACATCAGCTTTATCGCGTCAAGGAGAGCGGCAATTAAAACACAGACGAACCGAGAGTTTAGCTTCGAGGAATATAGAGCAGTATATTAAAGCCCACAGATGCGAGAGGGTGGTATATACTAAGAGCGCCGAGGAGACAACAGCGTGCTAAACTTCGATTCCTTACTTCCGGCGATACTTTCGCGAAGCTCCGCGAAAACGTTGCCGGCATACTTGATACCTCGTGTCCGTGCCGTCGTTCGCCGTTCGTTTAAGAAAAAGCTGCTTCTCCCTCGCAACGCGTGTCTCCAACAAAACGAAAGGAGAACGAAAGGCAATTGCACACCCTTCTTCTCGTCGGAACCAACTTGACCGCCGAACTCGCTCAACTTTTCGTATCATTCTAAATAAATCACCCCCCTTCACCGCGCGTCCGCGTATAAAAACAAGAGGAAAGTTCAGCCGCCCGAGTTCTCCCCGGGGAATCACTTTTCAATGCGATTCTCGTCTAACCCTTTCCTCTCGGGCTACCCGGGGGGAGGCATCAATCGGGAACGAAATTTCGCGAACCCGCGGGTTAAAGAAACGAACCGTCGATCCGCGGCCCTGAAACGGAGATATTTCAATCGCGCGTAGAATTTATCGAGGGGGAAGGGAAAACGTTCGGGATGGCGGGTCGTCGAACATGAGCACGCACGTGCCGCGAGATCGATCGAAAGTGAGGCACGCGGTGAACATTTTCGTCGGCGTTATTATTGGTATTCACGGAGCAACGAGGATTTCCACGTTGAACGCGATTACCGAGGTCGGGGTGTTCGCAATTAAACTTTACGCGGCTGCCGCGACGTGGTTGCGAATATTGTTTCCCCCTCGATTCTACGAGCAGATTGAACGCGATCACCGGCGAGAGGAAAGAGCGTCGCCGTTCGAACGCAGCTCGAGTAGGCCGGAAGCGAACGATTCTGTCTCGCGTTTCCGGAAACTTGTCGATAATACCTACGGGGGTGACCCGTTTCGTTCTGTTCGCGCGAATACCCACGCCTCGAACGGGTGCATCGGTGTATGCCCTTTTTCTTCGGGGGAAGAAAAATTGAATTCAGAGAGGTTTAAGGAGGTCGAGAGCGATGTTAGAATCGCACGGGAGAAAGTACTGCGAATGGACCCGCGGAGGACGTTTCAGAAAGTTGTACGTTCGTCTCGAGCACAATTCTTCTTCTTTTTTTCTTTAAGGCTGTCTTTAATAACCGCGTGCTCCAAATTGGCCGCAATAATTGCTTCTTCATGTACGTGCAAAGGAACGAAAAGAAATGTCCCATTCCTATTCCGGGGAATTTAATAACTGCGCGTTAATTATTTTTCGGAGCGTCGCTGAATATCGCGAACTTTTTTCTACGACTTTTGTAAGGAAACCGCGCGAAGAAGTTTACTTGACTATCGTCTCGAAGCGGCGAAGAAACGTTTACATCAATTGCCTGTTCAATCTCCCATCCCCGCGTACCTCGAACGGTGCGTACATTTGTACAATTGAAACGAGACACCCTGTATACCCTATCCGTGGAATTGATCTACGAAAATGTTTGCGCGATCCCACAAAAATGCGCATGCATACATTCATCGTTTCGTTTATCTACAATAATACACGCGAGTACGTGTCATATCAAATGAGCAACATCGACTGCCTTTATTCGTTGCAAGAACAACGCGCGGAAGAGTCCTGTTACCGTAACACTATTCAACAACGTTCGAGACGATCCCGATTGTTGTGCCGTTGGAATCGAGACAATACGCGAACGATCACGCCGAACGGGGACGTTTCGTTCGATCGTTCGTCCGCTTCGTCAAACGTTATCCAACCGTCAGCCTTGCGACAGGTGAACGTTCGAATGCTCTCAGACGGAATTGCGAGCGGATATCGCGCGAGCGACGCGAAAACGTGCCCGTGAACCGCAGTCGGGATGAAAGTTCCGGACAAAGGCGATGAATTACGACGAATAAACCCACGCTCTCGCGATGGAATTCCCTTTCAGGAACTCGGTAACTGATCATTTCTTCGGCGGGGGGTCGTTTGTCGACTGTCTGAACGCGGCAGGCGCCTCGCCCTTAGTCGTCTCTCGATCTACGCCTAAATGCCAGTGCCGTGTAAATCTGTTCTTTAACGTTGAATGTAGGCGAATTGATTGCTCCGATTTTTCCGCGAGATTGTTACACGCGAGAGCTCCGGCTGGTATTGGGATGAAATGCGATGAATTGTTTCAATATTAATTTCGAACGTTAGATAGGAAGAATCATGTTTCATAATTCTTGGAAAATTTCAATGATTTTGCTGTGCCGTTGCTGTGCATTCCATGTATCTGTGATACAACAGTGAATCTTTTTAATAACAACCTGTGAAATTTGTGAGCGGTTTGATAGAATTATTTAGGTTTCGATATAATTTCTAACCCTGAAGACAATGAGAACGAAGATTCGATTCGACTCTCTTCGATGGCTGTAGATTTGAGACGTGCATACGTGGGACTAATAAATTCATTGGCACAAATTATAAATTCATCCGAAGGTTCAGCATTCGATCAATGTTACTTCGCGTTTTGGGTGTAATTTGGAACTGAGTGGATCGGAGTAATGCATCAGGTTTACGTAGTGCCTGTTTTGTAATGATATTGCCGGTGGCACCGACAATACGGTTTTAATATTAACGCCCCGCGGTACTATATCAGAATTAGGATAGCGTTAGAATCGTACGGTATCGATCGGTTTATGGTCTGTGCATCGATAACAGCGCCGTGGAGATGCAGCTTCAGTATCAGTAGTATAGGCGTACCATATCTGGGCTTCGATATCGGAAGTGTACAACTTTAACGTTAGCACCGCGCGGTATTGAGTGCTACTCAGTGAGGCTATCAGAATGGAAAATGTAGTTGCATTACGGTGTTATTGTGATTCTCGCGTCGGTTTCTCTTCGAGTTGATTTTTAGCGCCGCGATTGCGTGCAACATTAAACTGAAGAAGCTTCGTTATCCATGATATTGCATCCTTTGGAATGAAATAATGAAAGAAATTGAAGAAACATTGATCGCTTTGTTTTCTTCCCTCTCGAATTTCTTATCGCGTTACTGAAACGGGACGGGATTGAAATTTCTATGAAGATTGCCCCGAGATTAAATTGTAGAACCTTCTTGAATTATGTGAAAAGTGTGCGTCGGAGTACGCAGATAATTCGACTCGATTCAAGCAGTAATTGCAAGGGAAATTAAACGAACGAAAAACGATTATCCTGAATGGATAACAATCTTTTGATTACTATTATTATGATCATTAAGCAATCTAAATCAGTGGCTCGATTGCATAATTATTATAGAAACACCCTTTACCTATCGTTTTTTCTCTTCTGCCATCCTTGATATTTAATAACCGTAACAATACTGATACTTTGTCATAACAATATAACAAAAGCGCACAGTATAATCCATCTTCGGATCCCAAGAAACTCGGTCGCAAAGTTAATCAATACTTTCCCAAACTACGAATAATTCAAACTGATGTCTTCCCGAATCTCATTAAGTCGTTAAAATGAATTGAGACGAGTTGTCTCGTGGAAGGTTACGTGCACCCATAAATTCTCTCTACCGAAAAGTGGCCAACTCGTCGAACCTCGAGCAGTTACCGCGTTCGAAGTAGGCAAAGTATTTCACAGACATTTCACAGACTGATTTACGACGTTTACATCTTCCGAGCACGGCAGTCCCGCGGTCTGACAAGCTTGCGAAGCGCCCCAGCTCGCGTTCGGGTTACTCTGGTAGGATTATTTTATCTGTTAACGGGGTTGTTACAAAAACACAGAGGCGTCGCTGCAAATTTCACGCGATTATACGAATTACGAAAGTTCTCGCATGAATGTCAGGAGGGCAGAGAGAAAATGACAACGGGCCGCATAATTAAAATGAACGTTGAAATTAATGCCACGATCGTCGACGTAATAACGCAAAGTACTGAAACTAATTATGCGTCGGAGCGAAAGGAAATCGTGTAGCACGCACGATTCATAATTATTACGAATATCGCGCCTGTATTACGTGGGTGTTCGTACGGCGTTAATAATTCTCGCGTTGTAAAACAATAATGGAGCAACCGAAATAAGAGATTTCAATATAAGATAGGAAATATTGAATTGAACAAATTAGAACGGGAACGACGAACTAGAAAAATGATAATGCAACATAGCGGATGCAGATTCTCATGAATTACATTTAGCCACAGACTGTTATTGAAGAAAATAAAACAAAGGAAGGAGTTTACCAACGCCTGATACGATCAACACTTCCGATGGTCTTAATTAAAATTTTATTTCTCGATTCCCCGCTGACCGAAGTCACCGATTCTGCTCGAAGTTTAATCGAATTCAATTGAATTAACAGTGCCCAACCTTTACGACAGTAATCACATCTGATTGTACTTCGAAATCTCGATATTTCACTCGCAACCCTCAAGTGCAATCCGCGTAATACCTTGACGACGCGGTGGAAGAACCACCATGGTTTAATTTCGTTCGCAGCGATACTCGATACGTATGTTCGGTTTCATCTTGCGGATCAGAGGATTTACGGCCGCAAGCGTGCGCTTTAAGTTACGCGCGTCGTTATATTGAATTCTCATCGTTCCAATCTTGACCAATCTGCGGGCGCATTCACGAAAATATCGATACAATTCACGGGAAGTCGAACAGATTACTCTTATCGGACACGTGATCTTTTATCGGTTTAAAACCCATCGTTTTACCCGACGCGAGCGAAAAGCTTGATTACATCGGCGACGAAATACAGATAGAAAATTCGACAGAATGGCGACTCTTGAAGAACAAAAAGAAACATCGGACGAACAAATGTCTCCTGTCTGTTGAATATTGCAAATGTTCCAGAGATTACTGGAATAGTGTTACAGGAAAGGAAAGGGAGGTGAATGAAAGCTTGTGCGCACGAAGAAATGAGAAATTTGTTTAGAATATGAATGAATTAGAAAATACGGGAGATTAATTATTACGAATATATTCATTTCGATTTCTTTCGAAACGGAGAAATAACATTCGCGTTGTTTGTTCAAGGTTTGCGTACAAATGAACGTGGGAAACGGGAGAATAAATCTCTGATATAAATTGAAATAATTTGTACTGTTGAGGGAGTCCGTTTAAAAGCTGAGATTAAAACGGGGAATATTAAATAAATATCACGAACGAAATATGAAAGGAAACTTTTCCGTTCCACGCCACTGCTATGGAGTGAATCGTGCCCCAGAGATGTAATGAAACCCCGTCAAGGAACAAGAAAAAGAACGGAAAAGACATAAAAGTAGACGGGGCAAAAGGAAAAATGGGAGCCCCTTTTCCAGGAAACATTTTTTGCCCGATGGTCAGTGATCCAAAATTAAATCAGTCGATCGAGAGTGCACAGTGCACTCGATGTCCAAAGAGTTTCTCAAACCACGTCAAAAAGAAGACGAAATAAATTCAACCCATTGAGTCCGTCCCAAATGGTTTAAAATCCGAAAATTTCCAACGTAACAAAATTACCGTAACATGCGTGCATGAACAATGATATTAATATCATTGAAAAATAATATTCGTAATTAAAGATGTCTTTATAAAAACAATTTGGATTCGTCATGAATTCGATATCATTTAACGTACGAGCGTGGAACGTTTCGAGGCAGTTTCTGAAATAATGGAATCCCGTAAATCTGTCCGAACGATGTTTCGTGGCGTTGTATACGCGTGCACCTGGGTGACGCAGGTGCATGAATATGCCACGTTTAATTCGCCACCGCGTGCATAATTCGAAGATACACGTTACCAGCGCTGTGACGCCGATCGAAGGCAGAGTTTCAAACGGCGGTCAGCGATACAGGTTCGCAAATTTCGCTTGATCAGGTGCAAAGCACAAAGCGCAACATTCCCTTCCATGTTTATTAAATTCCACCCTTGTTGGAATTCAACGGGAACGTTGGTGGTAATTTTGTTCTCTTTAACGAAAAACGACAAACCATTTCTCCGTGAATTTAATAGGGGATATATGTTACGCAGAAAATAAAAAGTTTTAAATAATCATTTGCAGATGCCGTAAAGTAATAGTTTCTTTTCAATGCAACATCCATTTATCGAAGAGACTTGTGGAATGGTTGAATGATGACAGGTGTATCGAAGTGTACAATTAAAACGATTGATTGAATATTAAAATGAACTATGCACGGAATTATATGGATACAAAGTTAATCGAACTGTTTTATTTTAAGAGATTTGTCACAATTTTTTTATTGAACTTTTCGTCGTGACAGTTGACCACGGAAGTGCTGGAACATTCGAAGCAAAACACGAGAACTGTATCGAATTAATTTCGAAACTATATTATATTGCACATTATTGACACACTTTCAACCCATCGACAATTTTATAATTCACAATTCCTCATAATTCATATTGCACTGATTGCATTAAACAAAGAACAACAATCTGTCCAAGAAATTATCCAATTAATTAATTCCTGTCAATCAAATATTTCACAATACACGCCTAATCAACACACTAAAAATATTCCTCAATTCCTTGTCCATTAAACCGTTCACTAAAAAAAAAAATCTCGAAAGATATATCAAATACAACCCCTTGCTCGCTGCAAATCAAAAACTACCCACGGTCGTCCAATACTGACGATCGTACAAAAAAGAAATTCGGCACAACATGAACCGTACTGCCCGTCACCGTTTCTCGATAAGCGTTCGAGCACTTTCGCGGTCCACCTTACAACGGGACCGAATAGAAAAGCTGTTCTCCCGTTAATACGCCATTTAAACAACCGTTCACCCTCGCGTGGGCCGTTTCGTACAATTTGCGAGGGGACCGGCGCGAATAATGCCCGAAGGTCCGTTTCCCGATTCTCGTAAACTCTCGTATCGCGTGTTTCGTCCAACGTCGTTAAGGCTTCGCGTAGCCGGGTCTGTAAATGTTAGTGATCAAGACAGAGGTATGAATTGCGACGGAGCGCGATTTCTCAAGTGTTCCGTTCGTTTAATGTTGAAAACCATCAAGACCGGCTCGAAACGAAATTATTGACCCATCTCTGGGATGCTGTTATTTACGAGCATCGGGGCAACTCCTGCGTCGTGTACAAATTTTATTCAATTTCCCCTTCGTTTAGTCTCTTTTCCCGTGGCCTGGGCAAAGATAAATTGGCACATGGTGTACATCGGGCATCGCGTTGCAGTCGGGCGAAGAATTCGACGGAACGGTCGCGGCGACGATTATTATTCAACATCTCGAACCGAGCTGCTAGTGTCCCAATTGTGAAACTTTCAAATCCTTCGGGAACTTTGCGAGGAACGAGTGAATTCTGTTAGTTAGCGTCGACCGATTGCGCGAAGGGAAAACTCGCGAGCCACGTTATTCTTGTCGTGCTGTGTAACATGACGGAGAATGTCTGCAGATCGGTAATTTGCGAGCTGATTGATGGTGACGATCGAACGTGACGGTGTTACGGATACGATAAGATTGAGGCTTAACCAGTTTCGATCGATGGTGAATCTAAGCGCGTGATAATCGGTTAAAACTAATTTATGTACGCGGATGAATTGAATAACGGATTTGTTGAATAATGGTATTATGTACTGATTTTTAATTAATGTACCGTCGCATCGCCTTGCGTTTTTATTATAGTTACTACGCGTTCAATGTCGCGACTGGTTTAAGATCGAAACACTAAAGTGAGCCATATGTTTTCAAGCATGGTTCTGCCAAAGCGCCAAACTTTTATACAATTTTATTGGACAGGAAGAAGTTTGTTTCGCGCGCTGCTCTATGAGAGTAGAGACTTCAAAATGGAAGTCAGCATTTCGTTACGAACGATGATATTCCCGGAAATAAAATAATCATTCGATAGAACGATGCGGCGCGAACCGGATAAAACTTTCTAGTTCACCCTAGTATTACGTATGATTTATAATCGATATTACCCAGTTTCGCAGATTACAATTTTACAATTGGGTCTGCCAGGAGTGTAAACCAGCCACGCGACGATTTATAATTGTTTAGCACAATTACAATGTTGCTAAAACCAAAAATTATTGTCTGCCCTGAAACATTTTCCTTAATGCGTAATTTAAATTCAATTCCTTGCAATTCCTTGTCAGTACATCACCCCCGGAGTCAGTAGTTCATCCGTTTCTTATACAAATCATGAATTTCAATTGAACGCAGTCAATTGAGACGAAGGAGAATAAAATAAAACGAAAAAGAAGAGCAGAAGAAAAATTAAGAAGAAAGACCGTACTAACAAAAAATAGCGTTGTCAACTTATCCGCCGTCATTCATATCCTACCACACCCGTAAGAACATTTACACCCGCCCAAAATTTCCAAACTTCCGTTCACTCGTCAGACACCAGTATAATTCCAAACGAATATCCCCCCAAAAAACCAGCTCCAAACGAAACTCCATTCCTAATCACCCACCCCTCGATCGACCACTCAACAACCCCGCCAATCATCCCCCGTTGATTCATCGGAATCTCTCAGCTGTAAGCTCGAGCCTGCTTCGAAACGGCGCGGAATTCCGTCGCATCCGTAACAGCGGTGCGATCAAACGTCGATCTCGTTAACGAGCGAATCATAGTCCGCAGGTTGAATAGAGACTCCGTTCATCTGGACAATTGTTCACCTAATGCTAAGGCAACGTGCCCCCGCGCACGATCCCATTTTGGCTATTCGGTTTCGCTAATTGCACACGCTCCGGGTCGCCGTCGACCCTCCGCGTCGACGCTACGTGCATCGGCGTCGTAGAGAAAAAAGGAGTATAGAAGAACGAAAATAGAAAGACGCCGACGCGATCGACGATCCGTTCAGATTAGCGACACGGCGACGCGTCACGGATATGTCGATATTTCGATGAACTTTTGAATTTCCAGTCAGGTGCCTCTATCGGGGGCGGACCACGACATTATAACGATATTATTGCATACGGCCAACGCGATGTCCAATCGGTCGTCGGTTCTGCAGCAGCGGCGAACCGACGCGGCACGTTTAATGGCAAAGGTGTTTCTTTCTCTTTATTTCCGTTTTTTCGTTTCGTTCATTTTTTGTTCTCGCTTTGTGCGATGGGGCGACGTCATACGGGTGGAAGCGTCGTGTGGTTGTCGTTGATGTCCAGCAACGGCCGCTGGTTTCGCTGCACGAAATCCTGGAAGATCCTGTAGGATGGACCGTGTACTAGCTGTTATCGCCTGGACGAACGGAAGTCTGCACTGGGCTATGCGAGGGTGACCACTCCTTCCGGCTCCGGGGACCAACAGTTGTCCGACAGCCAGCAGCCGACCACCACGGTCACGAAACCGATCAGCAGGGCTAGCAAGATGTATACCTCTGCCTTTCCTAAGGAATCTGCACGAGGACAAGGGTTTTCTTTGACGCTCCCTTTTATCCCTCGATTTGGCTAGGAATGGTGCGGATGTTGGATCGGATTTGGCGTGGTGGATCTTGCGATTGGTATGCTGGCATTCATTTAGGTATTTTGGCTCGTCGTTTCTTTGGAAATGACTGGGGGGGAGGATATGCATCGCGTGCAGTGGTCGCGGGGAAATGTGAATGGAAAATGTTCGATGGTTCAGTGGAAAGATTGTCGAGATTTATTGTTATTGTCATTATTAATGTCTTGTGGAAAGTGGTATTGAAACGGATCTATATGATGCTGGACAGAGTAAGCTGTGCGCCATTTCTTTCATTTCATTTGAATCGGGATCGGGGAGATTGCTGAGTAAAAGAATATTTTATTCGAGCATGTGGAATTGTTGAAAATATCTGTTCTGAAATGTTTAATACTTGTTAGGTGAATAGAAAGATAAAAATTGGAATATACGAGAGTCTGCATTATGAAACTAGAATACAACATTGACGGAGAAATATGTGCAAGCAAGTTTCAATTATGAGCGTGAAATAAAATTAGCCATTCCATGCTACTTATACAAAAATGCATTTGTCGGAAAAGAGTGTAAAGATACAAGCGGACGATACAATTAGAATAATGCAAGCAGAAAACCACTGAGATCGGCAAACACTGATATTCTTTTGCGTTTCAAAGTTTTAAGTCCGAAAACTTAGAACCCACGTAATTTCGAAAAATAAAGGTAGAATTTGAAATTACGATGAAACATGTCACTCGACGGTGGAATTTCAGATGCGTTGATCTACTCAGAATCTGAAAGTTAAATCAGAATCGAGGATCACGAGCGAGAAGACACGTTTTGTTCATTCGTTTCATGAATTTTTCACGCTGACCGCTGAATTATCTTCGACATACGTCCAGGTTGACGGAGATTCGAGGAAACGAATCTGAAGTCAAGTAATTCCTTTAGCCTGGCGAAATTGTATCGGCTAGAAAGACGAGTATCAAACAAAGAGGCATTGACGAAATGAAATTATATTCTCGCTTTCATTTTCAATTTATCGAAACTTTAACAAACATCAAAAGCATGCAGCGTCGAAAAAGTATCGCGGAACATAGAATTGTTTTAATTTGCAATCAATATAGCACAGAATAACATGCATGAAGGACATTCGAGCTAAAACAAAGGTGCAATAGAAACAAGAGAAGAAACGATAGATCATTGGATAAAGCGCAACTATCCAATACGACGTTCCATATAAATATATTACGGAAATAAAATAACAACGAAGTGCTCAGAAATGAGTCAATATTCAGAATCAACGACGATCAACGTCAACTCTGAACCAGCCTTTCTCAACCTCCGGTCTCGCGTTAAATTATCAGTGGTTCTGGGTGTTCTTCTGTTCACAATACGTATAACAAGCTCCGATAAATATAATTCAAGCTATTCAAGTGATTCCACTTTGAAACAGAACGGAATGTTCCACTTTGCGCGTGGAAATTGCTCTAAACTCTGCCTACTTTTATTCATACACGGTTGTTCACAGACCTAGAACAACCAGCGGCCCGGTCTCTGGACCATCAATTTCTAAAAAATTCTCCATCGCGAAACCATCCATCTCGCCAGCCACGCGGTTGCGAGCAAACACATTACTCCACGCCCGAGCCGCCGAAAGGTTGAGAAAAGTCCGCGCTAACAGCAACGAAAAGGCAAAATCACTACAAAGAGATTCATCAAGCATACGTCGATCAAACTGAAATGGTTACCAATATTTGCACGTTACCTAGAGGCCCCTTCGACTTCCATAGTCCCTTCATCAGCGTGGGGTCGCCGCGGCGCCAGTCGCGCCACCCTCGGCCCCGACGAGCCGGCCCCGGGGCCAAATCTGTACCACCACCGACAGCACCACCACCGGCAGCACCACCACCGGCTCCACCGCCGGTACTTCCACCTGTCACACCGAAACCGGCCCCGCTGTTTCCAACAGCGGCGCCGATGCCGGAGCCAGAAGCACTGCCGCCAGCGGCGCCGAGGGTGCTGCTCACGCCACTGCCAGCTGTGCCACCGCCGGGGCCCGGGGTGCTCGACGATCCAGCCTGCGGCTGTCCATGGCCCCCCGCACCGCCACCGCCCTGTGGCAACGGCAATCCAGCCGCTGTTTTCGGTTTTTTGTTTAATTAAATCCAAAGCAGCGTGAAAAAGCAACACACGCCGATATAATTATTATTGTGCGGATTAGAGGGTTGGTTTTTTCTTTTTTTGTCTCTCTTTTTTATCATTGTTGTGAGAAGATATTTGGGGCGGTGATTTGGGGAACCGGTACGTTGCGTTGCGACGGGTGTACACACCTGACGAGTTTCAGATTGCTTGGCGTTCGAACGGGTTTTCGGGGCGGATTTTGGATGGTGCCTGGAGGTGTTTGAATATTTAGGGGGGGGGGGGGGCAGTCGAATTGGACGCGGATTGCGGTGCTGATTGCGGTTTTCTTTGCGGGGTTTGCTGAGATTTGTCGGCGGTCGTTATGTGGGGGGTGGGTTTGTTGGGAAGGGTGGGTGTGAAGTGTAATGTAAAGTGACAGAGTAATGGTGGTATTGATAGGTCCGCGTTATTGATGGGAAATGATAGGGCGAGATGTATCGTACAGTGGGAGATAATGATAGAAGAGATAGATAATGAAATCTGAATTAATAGGTAATTGACCAATTGTACAAACAGAGGCATGATTACATTTCGATATCAAATATGGCAATAAATACAACAATGATTACTTTGTGTCGTGTAATGCCCCTAAAAATTGAGATTATCAAGATATCTCACAAGTATTGGAGTAAAGTAATTTATTTGCAACGACTTAATATGAAAAATTATTCTGCTATATATTCAATTTTGCAAAATCCTAATTAAGTTGCGGATTATCCTAACAATAGAATTTCCTACTACAGAAATAGAAACCTTAATGCTGACAAATAATGCACGGCCTGTCTTTGCCCTCGCATAACGAATGCAACAAAATTGCGCATGTTTTTGTTACCAAGGCTAAAATCTTAAGAAAGATCGTTAGATGTATACACCATGGTGAATCATACCAAAGGAGAAGAGTAATTTGTAGCTGGGGTCGTGCTCTTTTAATCACTGCTGGAGCAGTTGATTCCGCTGTTGGTAAATTCATTCGATAAAAGAAAAGTTTCCCGCGAGCGTAACTCCAATTACCATGCAAAGCGATCATTATGCCTCGTCTGACCCGTAAATAGGTATAATCTTCGAATAAATTTACCGAGCTCTAGTATCTCTCAGTGCCAGTTTATATGCATGCAGAACCGCTAAGAAGATAAGAAAAAATGCTATTTTGCAGTGTTAGTAGAAATGAAATTCATTTCACCCGGAACTTTGCACGTGTCACTGAAATTTTCACGGCGCCGTTAACGCATACCTGTTGATGGTCACACAAAAACATTAATTTCATCATACCAAAATGGCGCGAAGCATTGAAGAAGAAATGTAGACTGTCGTAACTTGATATTTCTTTATTGGGAAAACAAATACTATAAATATCCGTACTAAACTTTCGCTAATAAACCCTCGACAGAAATGATTATTTAAATGGAATTACTACGCTCCAATCTATTCATATTTAAAATTGACTAAGACGAAACATTTGCATATACCAATATCTCAGTGCACGTTTGTTATATCATTTCTATGATACGTAAAAATATAATTGCACGTGTTCAATAATCTTTCACCGCGCTTGGACAATACAAGAAGTTACAATTCAACACAATTTTACTCTTTTGTTCCGTTTACTGGAAAATTTGTACCCTGATGCGCTCTCTAGTAATAACTCCTATCTCGAACTTTCTTATCGCGCGGACACAGCGGGACCGGCAACGCGTAATTGATCCCGTAGGAAGGAACTTTAACTGGTTTAGAACAGCCATGACTTAATTAAATTTTTCGATACGGCAACTTTCTATTTCAAGGAAATCCTCTGCAGCAAGCGGATATTAAAACAATAGAACTTGGAGACTGTTTAATTATACCATTATGAAAGAAAAGACACCAAGTATATTCAAAAGACTGTTTCGAGATTAGCGCCACGAAAATACCACTGGTCGCCTGTTTGTTAAAAAAATATCCTGGTATGAAAAACGTGATACACTTTCGTTGCAAGTTTAACACCCCATGGAATAATTGTATTTATACTTCTTTTTTTTTTAGGTGGGGTAAAAACTTACCGCATATGCAGAGGAGTAAAATACTGGCAAGAAAGATCCACCCCATAACGTCATCAACAAGTAGTTTCTGCGAAGCTCATGTTACGCTGCACTATCGTCCTTTCTGTTTGCTGATTAATGTGGATGGCGGTGATTTAATCATTCGAATACTAATTTCTGCACAAAAAAGAAATATTTATATGATTACAAGCAGTGAATACATCGAACAATTATCGAAAACGCAACCAGGGCACCATTTGAGAAAATCAAGTTTATAAAATGAAGGTAATTTGTACGACTTCTTACTGTATAGTTTCCCGCTTTTATCGAATATCGAAGTTAAGCGCCAATTCCCCCGCGATTTCTATCGTCGGAAACGGCAAACATAGGATCGGTCGAAAAAACTAATTTCAAGCTTAACATAGAATTATCACGAATGATTATTGTACTTTAAATAGTAGACTACACGAAGCTATACAATGATATTGTATTGTATCGATCATAATTTGAAAGAATTTCACGGAATATCATATTGAAGAGTGGAGTACGTATTTTAGAAAGTTTGAATTTTGCGCATCGACTAATCGATCGCTACGTCACCGCTTCGATTCGACTAGATCCGCGACAATCGTCGCTAACCTGTTGACAATGCGTGAGAGGCCTTGTTCACTTGTGGATCGGAACAGCAAAATATCAGAGAAATGTTTAACGAAAGTCCCGTGTGTACAGTGTTGTTAAAAACGCTGAATTAAATAATGCTTTAAGAAACGATCCGGGTTATGGCGTACAACAAGAAGAAGAAAATGATGGAACAAGTGCACACAATTGTTGACAGATTGTCAGATGTGATCGGGAATATGCAGAAATGTTTAGAATGCACAATTTGGTAAGTTTGGAATTATTATATTGTAAAAATCGTACAGCTGCAGTAAAACGTAAGCCGCGGAACATATACTTCGTACTAACGAACGCCAGTGTTCAGTAAATCTTAAGCTGTCATGTTTCAAGTATAGGTTATGTTTCCTTGCAGTCGTAGCTACGTTTTGAACTAGATCCCGCGTGTCAATTATTTCTCTCTTTCTGAATATGTAAGTGCTTCTGCATTTTCTTTGTAAACTGTGTACAGTCACTTCAAGCTTGCGCAAACTTACAGTTTTTTAGAATTATGTTAAACTGAATTTATGAGTATCGTTAATGCTTTATTCCTATTTCTGTTAGTACAGCGTACTATTGTTTAATACTGACAATAGATTAAACAAAAACGTATATCACCATACGTAATCATAATAATATTTCATTCGTGTACTAGATATCATAATATTTCATTCGTATACTAGATATCATATTATTTCATTCGTACACTAGATATCATAATTGAAAGTGACGTACTTTTTAGTTACCTGAGTGCTTGTTAGATAACGTAACTAATAGGTAAACTAATCGCCAGGCGCTTCAGTAATCACCACTTTTTAATACCAGGTGGTATAGATATTAACTCAACGGACCGATTCATAGAGATATTATTATACGCACAATGCATTACATATAATTCCGACGATATGAAATTCCACCCTTTCTTCTTCATTGCGTAAAAAACATTTTACAAATATAACAATAATACAAAGAGACATATTGCAAGCAGACTTTTCATATAAATATAAAGGTCCCAAATGAATGAAACCCAATATTCTCAAATTGTACATCCATCCATTTGATAAAATCTAAATTTTATTCGTCGATTGAGGAAGAAGTAAATTTAACATATTTCTATAAATTCACAGGTGGATGACAAAATGGTGCAACGTAATTTTTATTAACTTAATTATTTCTGCTATTCAGGTCATACCAGCATCAGATCAATATTAAATTCGACATCTCTGTGTTACAGTTTGCATACTATATCGGACCCAGTGAAAACCCTTTGTGGGCATCGATTCTGTCGCCTGTGCATTCAAAGGGTGTTGCAAAATAAGAATGCACATTGCCCTCTATGCAATACCGCCATACATCGACGCAGTATTACTGGGGACGAGCACATGGTCCTGTACATCGATCGATTGGAGAAGTTAATCCAGTCGATTCAACTGGATTCAGGCATCGACAGTAAGTACCTGCATTCCATTTATCGCGAACGTATGACCGTATAACTATCATTGCAGTAAAATTCCATTTGACTAGTAACTTAAACTTTTCGAAATATTTGTTGCACTTGAATATCAAAGGCACAGAATTTAATGGAAAAACGAGATATCTGCTTTTCTGCATAATTCAGTTTTGTTCGTATAATATTTTGACTATAAAATATTGTAAGTAACATTTTTAATGTAAAATATTACATGCGATATTTTAAATATAAAGTATATACTGTATCGTAGAAAAGGATTTTCGAATATCAATAATGTGTCTCGTGTCCAATTTATCGTATAATCTACATATTTATCCGACAAATTTTGCTACCATCTCTCGTTCAAATCACCATACGAATTAGGATGCACCTTACGTAACGTTGCACGCGTGAACTTATGATACAATTTTTTTCTTTGGATGCACGAATAACCCACGATACAACACGTAAAGCAAATATCTGTTTTGCATAAAACAGACGCACAATCGCGTACATGAATCAGGTGTTCTTCGTAAGCACAATGCTCGTGCTATAAACATTGATCAAAAATTGTGCGAAAGTATAATAATTTGAATGCAGTATATTAATTATTCTAACACTATTTCAGTTATTTTCAATGCCAATAGAAATTCTGACCTGTTTTTATGATGTTTCACGTATAATATAATTCTGAGTATCATTAATTAAATGTATTCTATAAACTTTATTCACATTCTTTTAATACCTAGCGGAGACAATGACAAAAATCAGAAATTTACGAGTCATGTACTAATGCATCTCGCTATATCATTAGGTATCGCGTTTTCTTTAATCGTTCGCCCATACAAAAATAAATGTGCAAGCACGAAAATAAATTGCGCGTTGGAAGAAATATTGGAGGAACGCTACATTTCTCAGCGAGCGGCAATACATTTGAAAGGATCCAACGTTCGCTCGCGATAAAGTTTTTCTCTGTACGGTAAGAAGAGCATGAAGCTTAAAATACAACGCTACATGTGCCGCAACATCATGTTCACTTAGGTCAACTATTCGTTTGTCTCTGCGAGAGCAGCGAGCGTTTCAAAATTTTACGTGCTACGGTTCCTTCGTGCCTCGATGCTTCTCGCTGGCATCTAAAGCTTCAATATTTTACGAGCTCTTAACGTTTGGCTCCTTGAATACTATCGGTAAGTGGAATCTTGTTGTGCGCTTCCGATACAAACTTTTATTTTCGTTGTTTCTCCACATACATATTTTTCCTTGAGTCGAACAATATTGCCGAGGAATGAAATTGTGAGTACATTTATTGTCCATTGGCTTGAAAATATTTCAGAGAGTAAATGATCGTTCTATGAATTTTATGTAATATATAATTTTATATGTAAACCTATCTGAACTAATTATTACTGGAACAGAAATCGACGATGCCATTCAAATTATTGCAATTGTCCAGCTGCGTATATTTATATCTTGACGCAACTTGACGTCTTCTATTTCGAGATACGCAGAACAATAACTCGTAGGTGAATTTCCTGATGTACTTTCCTGTGGCATGCTTTCAACTCTGACTCTTCCCAAATGCATTCGCGTGTTTACATTTTGGTGCACATATACGAGCGCTCGAGTTTCCGTAAAACCGTACGAAACCTCTTGAAACTAACTATGGACCGAGTTTTCGGCTTTAAAAAAAGGGGGGGGGGGTTGGGCAGATAGCAGTGTAATTAGTAATATTCGCAAAGAGCTCTAAGGACATTGCAGATAACTGGAACTTTAGTGACTTGAGGATAATTCAATGTTACAATTCAGCAACGGGACAACTTTTTTCCTTGGAATCTTCGAACTGTACGAGACAGTACAAGAAACACAATTACACCTTTTACAGTATTGTCTCATTTACCGAGGCCACGTGACACCCTGGAGACCCACGCCTCAGATGACACCGAACACCGCAAAACTGATAACGCTGAACAGATTAAACCAAGCTGCTCGTACAACGCGTCCTCGCCTAGAAAACAATCGGTTACCCACTCGAATCGATCCCCGCAAAGACAACGAAGGGTATATAAGGGTCGCAAAGCGAAACATAAAAACGTCGAGAAAGATGGAGGTAGCATAACCAAGTACCTGTCGAAATGCGTCATATCCGGCGTGGAACCCCTGGCCCCGGACGAATCGAACGACCCTGTGAACGAGAAATCGATGGAACAGAAGGTGAACAGCTGGCTGGAGAATTTGCCGGAGACCGATAAATTCGACGATCCAAATCGGACCTCGCCGGTGCAATTAAGGGAATGTAATTTGGACGATACGCTGATTACATCAATTTCTCAGAATTGTCCGGGCAATAAACCGGAAACTTCGGGCAAGGTTGCCGAAGTTGCGGCGGCGGAAGAATGTAATTCACGTAGCTCTATGACCAAGCGATATTCGAGAAGCTCTCTGCGAGATGAGAGGAATGAAGATACGTTCGACGGCAAGGAGGAGCGTAGAAGGGATTGTCGAGCGGGAACCGTGGAAAGAAACGAAACGAGGATGGAGTTGGACACGATGGATCCGAGGCCAAGCACTTCGAGCAGAACGAAGTCGAGCGTGGACAGGGAAAGGAGTCAGGACAGGTACAACGACGTACGCAGGACGTCACCTGGCGATCTGTTGCCCGCGATGAAGAAGAATTGGTCCTCCGTTAAGGAATTCGGCAAGGAGATGCGAACGAGGAGGAAGAAATTAAAATCATTGGACGTCAGTATCGAGAACAGGGGCAGATCTCGATCGTTGGACGAACCGGAGGCGAATATCAACAGGGAAGAAATCGTTGAAACGGATGCAACAAAGGGCCTGAACAATAGGGGGAGGAGAAAAGGCACGAGGATGCCTGAAAATGTTACGAAACCGCCCTTGGACAAAGAATTCCTCGTTGGAGAGAAGAGTTCGGCGGGAGACAGAGGTGCGCTCGAAGGAAACGCGTCCCCAAGAAGTAGATGCAACAGATCGATGTCGGGAGGTGTTCGAATGCCTGGCGAATCGTCGTTTATCACGTTCGAGGGGGGTGAACAGGCGTGCATTCGAAATTTGAACAGCACTCAGATGAACGAGATCATTGGGGTGGTTGAAAATAATAACGAACCGGAGGACGTAGATATGGTTGCAGAAAATAGTCCAAAGAGAAGAGACGATGATCCCTCCGGCACGCCTCTCGGTAATCAATTGAAGATACCGCCGTGTGCAACTCCGGCAAAATCACCTGTGCTTCCAGGTCGTCGCAACGTCCATACCGAGTCTAATCAGAAGCAGGCTGATTCGTCCCCTTCGGACACTGTGCTGCAAGGGTTCACTCCGCCTAATCGCGGAAGACTCTCGTTGAAGAAGAGGAGTGTCGATCAGAAAACGAACGATTCGTTCGGCATGAACGCCGAGTCACGATTGCAAGCAGTTAGACGCAACTTGAATCCTGGTCTCGACCGCAGTATGGAAAACGTCGATGAAAGGGCGATAAACGTGGAAGAAAAAGGTGCGACTGATACAAGCAGGGAATTAGGAAGGAATTTATTAAGCGAGACGGAAAATATCAGGCGCGTCAAAGATTCGCCCGACGTTTCGAACGAGCTCTCCGACGCAAAGAAGGAACGCAACGGATACAAGAGACCTTTGGTCACGTTCAAGAAGCTGGGCAAGATTTACAAGCACCGCAAGAAACGCGTAACGTTCTCCTACCTGGGCCGAACCAGTTGCGAGTTTTTCCACTGTTGTCCCTCCCTGGACAAACATAAACCCTGCAATCCTGTAGACACGCTGGACACTCAAGATTTGGACGGTTACTTTGGAAACAGTGCGCAAATCGCCGCGAACGTTACACCCGCTGCGAGAGAACTTGAGAATTCTAATACGGAAGCTGCGGGGGAACTAGAAAAAGGTCTGTCAGAAATTCGTTTATCGCGCAATAATGAGCAGGAAGTTATTGAACAAAGTACTTCCAAAACTCTTGCCAAAATGGATGATAAGATCCCAGTCCAGAGCCAAGAGTCAGACGTGCTCCTCGTCACCCTGGACGAAAACGAACAAATATTCCATCTTCCTGTTGCGCGTACAACCGAATCGCCCGAAAAAACGTCGACCAGCACCACTGTAAAGATGTTGTCGCCGGCGAAGGACTCCCAGTTACAGTTTCTCTCTCTAGAATCCCCCGTAATCGGGGACTTCGATAGCCAGGAGGTGATCGGGCGATCCGAACACGTCAAAGGCAACAGCCTCGCCGAAATCGGAGCTCGATCCAGTGCGGTAGCGCCCGCGTCGCCGCGGGCTTCCTGCAGTTCCGAATCCCCGTGCACGCCGCAGAGAAAGAGGAAGAGGTCGGGGAGTCGTGAAAACTTGCTGCACAGAATGAGGAGACACGGGGACGACACGACCGACGACTCCCGTCACAGTTTCTCCTCGCAAGTCACCTGCGTGAGGAACTCGAACAAACTGTTCCGCCCGTCCCCGAAGAAAACTACGTCGGAGAGGTGTCAGTCGTCGAGCACCAAGGATGTCGACAGTGTTTCGTTGAGCTCCGACGTGGACACCCAGCCAGGCGGAGAGTCGGGGCGGAAAAAGGTGTACAGAAGGATCGTGCCATTGGCCAGCTCGGGCACCAGCTCGCCAGACCTTATTTCGTTGAACAATACGCCCGGCAATCAGCGTGTCGCCTCGCCGACGATCAAACGGAAACGAGACGTGTCCCCCGATTCCGACGGCGAGGCGGACTTGAACGTAATCGTGAGCAGCTGGTACGAGGAGGCGAAACCGGGCGACAGGCACAAAAAGAAGGGCAAACTTGAGGGAACTCGTGATCCCCTTAATTCGACGAACGCGTCTCGCGAGGCTAGAAACAATTCCTCGTCGGGATCTTGCGCGAGCGATCGTAACAGAGGGGCCAACAAGCTGTCCGAGCGGCGAAACAGACGGCCGGTTGGTTTTGCGCAAAACACCATTCCGAGGAAATCTAATTTCGCTGAGATCGAAGAGAGGCAAAGAGCGGAGGACAGGGTGGAGCTGGTTGTTCTCGAGGATTCGCCGGATTTCGGTGCAACGATTGATAAGATGAAGGATATACGGGGGAGAGGGTTCCTCGACGGAAAGCAAGATGACCTGAGGGCGGACAATCTTCTGCAGGATAATTTCGATGAAATTATTGCGAACGTGGTCACGGACTCGCTGATAGACAATTGTTACGATGGGAATGATCTTGATGCTGGAAAGGAGCCGGATAAATTCATGGAGGGATATCGATCCAATGAAAACACTCCTAAATTGAAGAACGATTTCGTATGTTTAAGTTCCGATGCTTCCGATAAGGAGAACGCGTATACAAATCTTGCGCCGCTGTACGACGTTAATGACGATACCGATAAGACATTGACACCTGAGCACAAAAGTGTGTCGAAGAAGAATTCGAGAATGGATAAATTCGAGAAGAAAACAAGGGCAGTCCAGTTGCCTGGTAAAGTGGAATCCATGAGTATCGACTCGAACAAGTCGATGGTTCATAATTCTGCGGCTCCTTTCGATCAGAGCAAACGAACGATTGATGAGAACGTGGATAATGATTCGATTGTTAAGGACACGTGCGAGCAAGACTCTTTGATGAACATCACGCAGCATTACTTGATGATCAAGCAGTTCGAGGAGGATCTGTTCGGCAAACCTAAAAGCTCGAATGCAATTTCTCAGAAGGAACAGGCGAAACAAGGACAACAGACTCCGCAGAAGAAGAAGAAGGAGGGTTTAAAGAAGAATGCGAAGGTCAGTCTTTTTATGATGTTTAATTGTATGTTTATTTCGAAGTTGAATTTAAGAAACAGGAGTTAATGATCCAAGTAGATTTGGTAAATAATAAGTGCTCCGTGTAAGTCCCTTTGAAATATGAAAAGATTCGTATGCATGTTTGCACCGTGATTAAAGATTAAAACTCGCGATATATATTTCGCTAGAGTATTAACAATTTAATAATAATCTTTTCCATCGACGATTTAATCATTCTAAGTAATACGTTTTATTTAGAAAATTGAATAATCATATGCTACGCTACGATATTCAATCGGTGAATTTTTTTACACGCGACATTATCCCCTTACACTGCTTTCGAGATAATCAAGACCGTCTATTCTCAAAGAGTTACTCTGTGCTTTTGAAATATCCAGGACGTCGAACACTCAGGCGAAGAAGACGACATTGTCGAGAACACTCCTGACACAAAGACGAAAACGTGAGTAACTCTCTTGCAACGTTCATTCTTCCTAACCAGTTCTAAAACGTGTACCTTTCGTTCAGTTCAATGAAATTACACGTGAACGTGCAAATATTTCTCCGCGATATATCGCACTACGCCGTAAAACTAATTTCAGAATTTTAATAATTAAATTTCGCAACAAATTAACAGTGCGCAATAACTTTTACAGTTAGTTTCTAATCATCTGTATCTTTGCCTCCTCTGTTCAATAATATGACAGTTGATTATTAATTGCTAATTCGGTCCCTAATAAAATAAGCAAATTATTTTTTCCATTGCTACCGCTTAAAAATCATTCAGCCCCATTTCTGTCTTTCTTCCATCCAGTCGAAGCTTCCAAGCTGTCGACTCGCCGAAGGACAGCTCGCGTGTCTCGTCGCACTCTCAAATGTTCACGAAACAATTCCCCGACGACAGTCCAGCGTCCACGTGCAAAATCAGCTCCACTGGCGTCAACACGCCAGCCTGCAGAAGGAAGATCCATCCTCTCTATCAGAGCACCCCGAAAACTGAGCACTCCATTAGCAACAACAATTACAGCGCTGCCAAGACCATCTCTACCATAAACGAATCGTTCGGCGTAGAAACGAGACCCGCCGCAAGGAGCAACGCCGAAACGGCACGGAGTGCGCGAAGCGCACAGAACACCGAGGCGCATAGATTCTGTTTTGTGTGCAGCGGTCTGTTGCCGGCTCAGATAGACCTGGTGAAAAAGCTCGCGACGATGGTGAACGGAAAATACGTGACGCAATTCGATCGGGATGTGACACACGTGATCGTGAAGGCGAACAAAGAGAACAACGGCGCGAGCAAGACGTTGAAGTACCTGCAAGGTGTCGCCCACAGGAAGTGGATTGTCGGCTATCAGTGGGTGGTCGGCTCGTTGAAGGCGAGGAGTTTAATAAACGAGGAGCCCTACGAGGCAGTGGATTCCATGACGCTCGAGGCTGGTCCTCGAAAATCACGGCTCCGGGAGAAGAATCTGTTCGAGGGATTCGTGTTCCTGTGCATCGGGCCGTACGACGATGTCTCGGACGAGCAGTATCATGTAAGTAGCGATAACGATGATAATACAGTGGAGGAAAGACGTCGTAAGAGCTGGCTTTGCGACAAAGTCTGAAGGTGTTGCGTTCTTCGTGAACAGATACAGCCATGACGAAATTGATGAACGAATTGTATGGTTCTTTCTTAGATTTTTATCTGTTTCTCTTTGAACTATGTGTGTTTCACAACTGTTTCATTTTAATATACAGGTATGAGCAATTAATTTTAAGAAATTAAGTTTTCTCAAGCGGTATATGCACATTGCAAACCGCGTTATCCATTTTACTTCTTGCCCCGAGAGGCGTACAAATTTAATGAAATGTAAATCTTGAGTTTCTTTCACATGCGCCTATCTCGCAAGTCTTCCGTGGAGATTTCACGTTCGGAAATTCGCGGGATACCTTGCAGCTGAAATTGCCGGGCAAATAATAATAGTAAAAAAAAAAGGAGTACCGAATAAAGCTCCAATATGCTGTAAAGGGAACCATTGCGGCAAGACCGTGGCGTCAAATCACGCGCATAAATTTGATAGGTTTCGCGTGTTGCAACCAAAACGGTTTTAGCGATCCCGAACGAAACCACGGTTCGAGAAACGCATCTATTTACGTTTCTTCGCCCGTCCAATCCTGCAATGCCATTTCGTTTTGAACCCCAGCCAAGTTCTAGATATATGCCCCCTTGCACAGGACTTGCTACGCGCTACCGGTGCCATTGTAGTCGACTCTTTGGATGCTCTGGCTGCAGAAAAGAAGAGGCTGAAGATCATCGTGATCCAAGCTGACGTTTACAACTACGAGATTATCGGTAAGCCTGTTAAGCTGTTTTCCTCTTTTAGCAGAGAAGCTGGTTTAACGTGGTGAGTAATTATAATTGTGAAGCAATTTTGTATTGCTATTACTATTCTTGATTGTTGATTTCGTGTAGACACGAAAATTTGCATATATATTTTGCTCGCAAAGTTTGTTGGTCTCGAAGAAAACATTTCGAAAAATTAATTATTAGCGGTGGTTTTAAATACTTGTGCCTGATAAATCGATAATCTATATTTGTTCGCAAAGGGTTCAAAGATTGCTATTAGAAAATTCTCATGGGTCGAATTTCTTTCGTTTGTGTTCACGTCTTTATGATATCATTAACCTCGTAATATTTCTTCTCAAATTTCAACAGCTACAACGTACATTTACCCCTCACGACAACACCTTCCCTAAATGATCCTCAATAATGTCCAAGATTATGGAGTCCCATAGTAACGGTTGATTTTTTGTTCTTTTTTTTTTGTTTCCTTCTAGTAGAATGGTACAAAAAGGCCCGCGCCATACCAATCGTCCACGACTGGGTAATCGAGTGTATCAGTCAGCACAAACTCATATCTTTTTATCCGTATCTCCAAGAGTTGTCGCGTCAAGATGTTCTGGCACTCGGTTATCCGGAGTACCTCGTAGAAGAGGAGGCCGACGGAGATTCTGACAGCATGTGCGACGAATCGTCGTGATAATTAACGCGACGCTGGTCGCTTCAAGCGTAATTTCGCGGCGACAAACAACCCCCCGTTTCTTCATCGGTGCCAAACTTATTCAAACAGTCAATCAAAATGTGCTATGTAATTTAATGTTAAAGATGTGTACAGTGTTTGGATGGTTAAGCTTCTTATATTAAGGAACTGTTATAAATGACGAACCAATATTTGTTAATCGTAGAGAAAGGGTGCCTTCCGTTGTTGTGTCTGGAAATTGAACGGGTACGGATGCGTGGTATTGCTTGGACAAGTAGGATAGTGTAAAACATTCGATAACAGAGCGAAGTATTGTGTTAGTTTCTTGTTGTCGTTGCGGAGGTATTTTTGGTAAATTGTTCAAAGCTTGCTCAAACTATTTTTACATAATAATTAGAAGCTGACAATATTTCTGTGACCAAACTTGGCACAGATTTCTAAACATAAATCGATAATCTTGCGTAAAATTATTACTAACATAAATAGAAAATTAGCTACCCCTTATCGTTTTAAAAATCATCGCGATAGTATTCAACGATACAACAAAAACACCACAAATCTCGTATACCATTTATTATATATTAATTTCATTCTACGTCGCAACGGGAACGACGAAAGAACCATCTCGTAAATATTCTACATATCAATATCTACCTACCCACACGCATACATATATTCCCTTTCACAGTGCCGCGCATCTACACCTCTAATCATTGTCACAATCACCGCGCCAGATATCTTTCCTTTTCTAATTTTCACCAAAGCGCGAGACTCGGTCAACGGAGAATAGGATATGCAGGGCGACGTATGATGGTGCTCAGAGGTTCCAATATCGTGATCATGGGTGGGTTCAGGTGCTGTTGCGTGTTGCGAGGGCATTCAGGCCACTCGCGTATTCGCGGAAACACGCGAACAATATTGATTTGCCCGGGACCACCTGTAGCCGACTCTCGTTCGTCCTGGGTTCGCACAGGAACACACTGTGCACCGAGTCGGTGGTCACGAATCTCGGCCAATTGCCGGCATCGCGAGGAGGTAAATGATCACTGTGCGTCTTGCGTGCTCCGTTTCGGTACACAGGTTTAATTGTTGCGTTCGATAAACGCTTGCGTTATACGTTTGTTCATTCCTTTTCCGTAGGTTATTCCGTGGATTATTGAATTTTTGAATTTATCATTTCATTCGGCCTTTGGTTCTTGATTGCAATACGTTTTGAAGGTTCAGGTAATGCAAGTGTATTTGGTTAACGAACACGGAGGCAAAGTAGAGTTAAATTGTTAAGCTACATTTAGTGTTGTTTATCTTTCGCTTCACCGGGGTGATGCGTGTTAGTGAAATGTATTCCTGGCAGCGCTCGTCGCAGGAATACTTATTTCGCACGAATTATCTTGACGGAATAGTACAAGTTCATTTTTAATTCGTAATATCAACTTGGTTTTTAGAATGAGATTAGCGTACGTTCGTATGTACCATTAGCATTGTCGCGCCCTGTATAATTGAACGGCTCGATGAAATGTGCCTGTGTATAATAAATTAATGCGTTCGTGTTATGGCGATGAATCTTGGAATATGTAAGTGCTAATCGATTCATTTTTTTTTTATATTTGTAAAATAATTGATTTCCGCGGATTATTGAAATACAGTATGTGCGTCATATGGACTGTTTATTTCGACTTTAATCCGTTGTCGATACTTGGGGTGCGTTGACGTACTCAATTTGTAATATCTTCATTTCTCGTAATACTACAGTATTGTAGAATTTTTAACGGTTCTTGTATCATTTATGAACGAAGGAGAAATACATGTATGTATATATACATACAAATACATATATATATATATATCATTCGATTAAGAAAATGTTTTTTCTTCTCCAGACTTTAACCACGAAAATTATTCCCCCCTTCAAACGTTCTTCAGGATATTTCATTGTCCAAATTTTTTAATATCCGTGCTAAATTATTTAGAAATTTTATACTTTATGCTAATTTGTGCTTAGTGTTACGAGTATATCAATTTTCAAAATTCTGAGGACTTATACTTGGTACGTTAATTTTGTTTCCTTAAGAAGAAAAAATTATTAATCGATTTCTTCCATAGAAGAAGAATGCATTTTCCTCTTCCATGTGTTGCCTTTGGTCGTTGAAAAAAAACATCTACAGATGTATAGTTTGCCACGGTAATGGATGATCCTTCCAAAACAGAATGTTTTATCTTCGTTACTAAATCGTACCTTTTATTTGCCCTCCCTTTGAGAATGAAGAATGATCGGGACAATTTAGCATGGTTTGTATGAAATCCATTGTCCACTGTGGAATTCCAAATGTATGCAAAACGATTTATTCGTCGTCCGCGACTGCAGGCGATTAAATTGGCCGAATGGTAAACTTGATTAAAGAATCGTATTTGAAGTATTATTAATTTGTGGCGACAACGGTTGCTCGTGCGATTCATTGATACACCTCGAGTATAGAAATGCCACTTCAAAACCTAAGAATAATTAATTATTCTATGGAATATTTAACGTGTCTTGAATTAATTTTATTATTCGACATCATAGATCATTCAACATCTTTGCGAACCAATAACTTGTTACGGATACATTCACAGTGCAGTAACTTAAATCAGAAATATTCATATTGTTTTTTTAACCGCCTTTCATGCTCGTACCAATACTAGTACAAGTTATTCGATGAGAATATCATAAATTCTGCCGTATGAATTCTTTACGTCACTGTAATGTCAGTGGAAATGGTTGTCGAATTATTCACAGAACCGAAGGCAGCTATTCTACTCCCCTAGCTTGCGTGCACCTACAGTGGATGTTTGCGAATCACTATCAATTCTACATAGTATTGAACGTCTCTATTGTGCAGTGTACCCTGTACACGAGAGCAGTGTACACGAATCGCATACATTTGCATTCCAAGGTGTGTAATCTTGATACGTCAGTCTTTCAAAACGCCAGGTTACAGACTAGCGTAGGAAATTCTATCGACAGTTTCTTTGCATTTAGTACGATACCTGGCAAACACGTGTAAATAGATTTAATTAAATTACGCGGGCGATAGGTAGATTCGGTGTATTGTCTAGTACGTATATTATATATTAATTTACTTCCAGTAAATTGTTATAGTCCGAAGCTATATTTTCGCGTGAAGCATCCTGTGGAAAAATAGATCCCAAGAGAATGAGAAATTCGTATCGCACAGAAATCTGGTCACGTACTACATTTTTCAGAACGAGATCCTACACTGCTTGCTTTATCTGTAGTAGATCGAGGCCGTAAACATATACGTCAAGTTCAAAAACATATCACCATAATGTTTTACAGAGAGCCATCTCGAGTCCCCCAACAATATTTGCAACCGGGTCGAGAACATTCCTACGATAATTGTGATCAAATGTACCGTCTCGAATCATGAAATAATCAAATACAATTCAACATTTACGTCGACAAACTCCGTTCGCGTACCATTGAACCTTCCAATACAAAATAGTTAAAACATCCAACGCCAAACAGTTTATAATTCTACATTGTACAACAACCTTTTCGGTGTTCTACTATTTCATTAGCCGTTTCAAATCCTGCACCTCAAATCCCTCTAAAATAATAACAGCTTCAGCCGAGCTTAAAACACCCGACGATGCAAACTCCTCCCTTGAACATCCCCTTCAATATAACAACGCTGCTTTCGCCCATGAAATATCCATCTAAATCTAAAGTATCCAACAGAACCGGGCTTATCACCTCTCTGTTTTCCTATCTGCGAACCGCAATTACACATTGAACCAACGTCAGAATATCCCAATCAACTGTCGATTGTTGTTCGTCAACTTGCCGCGCGGTCTGACACGCGACAGGCCGATTCTACTTAATCGGCGCGAGTCACAACGTGGTCAATTGAGCACGGAAACGGCCGTGTACTTAATTCGTTCGCGGGTCAGTAGGATGAAACGATAATCGGGATTAACGGGCCAGTGTTGGCCCATTATTGAACGACGATTAAACAGGTTAAAACAAGACACACCTGGCGGACAATCGAAGCGGGGAAAATACGCTTGCGTATGCGAATTGGAAACCGTAGCAATTAACCGAGCCGAGTGCGAAATCGTGTAAGCGATTCTTGAATAAATAACGAACTCAGGTTTCCGTTCACGATCCACGAGCTGTGTGCACGTGGATACGACGAGAAAGGGGGCGCGTTAAAAGAAAATTAACGATTCGTCGCGTGTGCTGATTGTTTCACTGTTTTGATTTCCCATCGATCGACCGGTAGATTTGCAATGAAATTTAGTGCACATGCGGCATGGCGATTTCAATCGGTTCTTTTCCTGTTTGTTGGACGATTTCGATTCAATTATCCACTTTCCCTTTCTTCTTCTTTGATTGCATTCGAAATTTAGCAGGATCTATCGTAATCGCTGTGATCATTCTAACCAGCATTGAACTTGAAGTAGTATCCCGCAAATTTCCGAACGGAAAGAAATAAAGAATCGCGGTAAATAACGACGATTCCATTTTTCCGGAGGAGGTGAAATATTGATAGCACTTAATTCGACTGTACGAAGAGGTATCGAGTTACGGCTGTTGAATCATAGCGTTCAGCTATATCTACTAACTATCGAGATAAATTCTGGATTACCTCCATTTGCCCCCACAAATTCGCCGGGAGTACCTGCATATATAGACGCCGCACGCGATAGCAGGGTCCACGAGTGTACTGTACGGCACGGTCTGTGCAAAATGTAAAAATCATAACTTTATTTTGGATAGCGCGAGCACGACCACGTGGAATCTCGTATTGGAAAAATCGATTGTAGATTACGAATAGAAAAGATTTACCTTATGCTCATCGTGGGCAACGAACACCGCGTTTCGTACCACCTGCGTTCGCGAATTCTGTTTAACGGATCGCAATTACGTGTGCTGAGTTAGTGGAATCGATGGTTCGTGGAGTTCGAACTACCCTCGCTCGTTATACGACCGATCGTGTGAAACTTCGGAAAGAGTCTGGTATAATTAAAGGAATTATAAAGTTGGGCAACGATAAAGGCATGGTCGTTTGTTGAGGCACGGTTACTTGAGATAATTCCACGAATACTGACGCATCAATTGGACTATTCTTTTTCAAATAACGTAGATAATTATTAGCCGATTATTCTGTGCAATATAATTGTAGAAAGTACGAGTATAGCATTATTATTAACATTATTATTGCATTTTGTCAATTCAATAATAAATCTTCGGGAGAATTTAATTTAAACAAGCAATTTGTTTATTATTGTAGTAACGTAGCAACGTAAATGTATGGTGATTGATAATAGGGTTGCTTATTTCTGCCGACGTACCAGACGAAATTGATCGTTCGCGTTTAGCAACGGCGGATAGCTATGTAATATCTCGAAAATTGTACCGAAAATAACGAACGGCGATAGTGAACGGGGTTAACGGGATTAAAAGTAACGCCGCGTGTACTAGCCACCTACTAAGCTCGTAATTAACGGCCTCGATTAAATTACGAAGTCACCTAAAACGATCTTCGTCTTCCAATTACTATGCGAACCGCCAAGAAACGGATATCGATCGTCATCGTACGTCTTTATTAATAAATCACTTCGCCGCATATGCGATTTAACATTCTATCATTGAAACTAACAAGGATTTTAAGGGCAGCAAAATTTCCATGTTTCCAATATATTATTAACGTTGTTGCTTGTACGGCATTATTTTGAAAGTGTATATAATTAATAATTGATAACATTTTATGGCACTCGATATTTCAGAAGTAATGATAAAACGAAATTTACTTTATTTTTCAAGCCACAATTTCAGAATATATAATTAATTGTTTTCAATGAAAGAATGAAACAGTACTTTATATACCCTTATACGTTTTCTATCTACAGTATCTACATTACTTTCATTTCCACATTACATAACAATACTAACTTCTGTCGGGAGACAAACGAAATTTCAATTCTCACAGACAAATACCTATGACTGAAATACATTAGTGTTCTTTATTGCGTTTGCTGTAAACCGAGAAACACGTATCAATTCGACGATTTCAGGTCATTCGAAAAAATGTCCCATTGTCCTCTTCTCTTCTCGCTCTCTCTCTCTCTCCCTTTTTTTAAATCTATCATTGTAGCTGTATGTTGGCCGCCCTAACATTTCTCCCATCCACGATCTCTGACGGAACGCCAGTGGTGCGTGCCGTGGTTAACAGGATCGATTTTAAGCACCGTGCTGCGAGCATTCGCGCTTGTTTCGTTACCACGTTTCAATTAATTTAGACCAGTACACGAGAGTGAACAATTATTCGCTAGAAAAAAAGAAAAAAAGGGAAGTATTCACAGTTAAATTGGAAATGGAAATGGAAGCCATGCACGCGTGGTGTTCGCATTTTTCGCGTGCAACCACGTGTGCTTGAAAAATATAATTCATCCCCGACCCCTCCCCTTCCTGCAGATTCGCCGTGACAAATGTAAGAAACGTTATTATCTTTCTCGCGTGATAAACACCGTCCACCTTGCGGGTGTAAAAGTTTTCCGTTCTTAAGCCACGTTTTCATATTACAGGGACGAGGGGTGTAAATAAAATCACGTCGTTTCGTGGACACTCGTTGGTCCTGCGGGAGGTCTTACGGGTTGTATGGGATTTCCCCATGGTTGGAATTAAATTTACGACGATAGTTTTTTTTAATTTGAAATATTGTTAAGTGTCCTCTGATGTATTTCGTAACGTTAAATACGTGTATTAAATTTTTCCGTACACCCATTTATGTGCGCATCGCCGTTTTCTTCAAGAGTTATGTATCCCCGTTGGTGTGCAGATTCTATCTTATCTTTTTTCCAAGTCGAAAACGCTATTTCACCAGGACCATAGCAAAACCGTTTTTCCACCCCAATAATTTCTACCATTTGTATCGGTTATATTATTCGCTCGGATACTGATACACTTTTCATCCACAATCTTCACTCACCTTGTATACCTGAGAAAATGAAGAGAAAAAGCAAAAGGGTAACAAGACACTCTCGCGCCAAGATGACTAGAAATAAATAAAACGAGAACAGTTATCGTTCAACTACAAATTGCATTCATTATCACATCAAGGTGTAACCTTAAGAAATAAATCTTGCATCTCGCGCTTCGCTGAACAAAATCACGCACAGACGGATGCAACCCCGACAGAATCGAACAGACATTGCCAGTCTGAGTAACTTCCGGCGAATCGAACCGTTTTTCCCGGTGAATCACTATGTGTCGGCCGGTATCGTGCCCGACTTCGAAGTGTCACGATCCCGTTTGCTTTTCCATTCGGCTCGCAATGTTATTGAAAGTACCAACAGTTCGCCGATAACGAACCGGTAGTGCACGGTTCACGGTGGATCGAGCCTTTAACCATGGAGGGTATTAAAAGGGGGTGCAAAGTAGTCGCGCGAACAGTTGAAAATTCGTTCGTTATCGGGAGAGAAAGGTGGAGCCGGTGAATGGCGAATGGAAAATTAATTTCAAAGGAGCTCTTTCGCTGGAAAATTGTAAAAAATACTGAAGATTATGAGGGGCGAGAGGTTCGGGGGGGGGGGGGCGCACGGGGGTGGTTGTGGCAGTTATTCATCGTTGGTAATCTCGTTAAAGTTATTAACGGACGAACTGTGGGCTTAATTTACGCGGAAATTATTTCATTCGGGGGAATCAGCCCGCGGTTTCTCTTTCTCTTCTTCTTTTTGTTCGCCGCAGCCCGTCTGTAATTTGTACAATATGAAAAAACGAACGTTCCACGGGTTACCATCCAATTACATTTAATAGCGGGCTACGCGAGACCGGTGATACTACTAATTGTGCTGCCGGCTGAAAATTATGAATGTATTAAGAATTATATGCATGGCGTGCGTTGACACTTTTAATGGCGACGGTGAAACGGGCCGAGGGGACAATTATTTCCCGGCAAGTATGGAAACTGGATTCGTTATCGTTAAAGTGTCGTTAATTACAGAAGAGAAAAAAGATGAAGAGAGAGGGAGAGAATAGCTCGAACAAGATTTATTTGATAAATATTTTTAAAGCCATAAATAAATATAGCAAAGTGGCTCCTTGAATTACGATACTTTATGGTACTGTGAGGACTTTTATGGTACTGTTTAATAAAATTATATCTCAATTGCGTTACGAGGGAAAAGAAAATAACTTATCGAGAATAATTTATTGACGACAATCTGGAAAGAGCTAATTTCATCCTTGATATAATTATTTACCTATCCAAGGATGGAATAGGAATATATTCAGTTGAGGATCAAGCTAATAAATTAATTGTCCACGAAATAAAATTCCGGCGTGCAATAAAATAACGATTTACGATGAACAGATGAAGAAAGTGACATCGGTATAAAAGCGTAGACATTGGAATTGAAAGATTAGTAAGAAACGTTAAGAGCAAATAAACGTAAAAGGCAGGTGGACATTGTACAATTAACATCCCGATGATATCCAAGGAACGATCCGCCGTTGTCTAAACAACACGTCCCGCTCGCCCGTTCTAATTAAGCATAACTTAATGAATCCAACGCAGCGCAGCGGTTAATTTCATTATGTTCAGCTCTAGACGTATACGCCACCGAGGCATCCGAAAATTAGCAAACACTTGCCGGCTTTGCCCAGCGGACCTTTGTCCAAGCTGATTAAAGTTGAACTACTTTGCGTTTATTTAATAAAAGCGCCGGAGTTCCCGCGGAGCGGGGAAGTTCCTCTCGCACAATCGGCATGGAAAAGTTTTCGTTGAAATAAAACTAGCAGCTATCTGAAAGCAACTCCGCCATCCATCTAACTCGTAAACCGATTCCGGGTCCATCGCACCGGATAGAGAACTTTATCCATGAAACGAGGAAATTAATTCGCGGTAACCGGCGCACGTGCTGTTTCGTGTAATCGGGCCGAAAAGGAAAACAGAAGGGGATGGAGCAGAAAGAAAGGGAGAAAATGAACGACGAAAGAGAAAGCTCGTCGAGGGCGGACAATACGTAATGAACGTGAAAACGCGAGCCTCGAGCGAACCGGTTCCATCAGTTTCGTCACGACGAACAGGTTTTCTTTTCATTCCTTTAAAGGAAGAGACGTCGAATCCGGCTGAATCGAAAGTTTTCCACGAGAGACTCGCGTTTGACATTCCGCGAACAAATCCCGGCGGCTAGTCCCCGGCGCCTTTTGAGGATTCGTGCTTTGGAAAATGAGTAGTCACATTCTTGTTGATATCGCCCCGTATAGTTATTCGATGAACGCTGTTGCTCGGGCTTCGTGAAGTAGACACAAACTTTTCCGGAACATTGTTTCACGGAGCATTCATTATTCGCGTTGAGCTTCTTCTTCGCGTTCGTCGCGGGGAAAGCTGTTCCCGGAATGCCTTCAGAAATTGATCTGCTAGCCATTCTAGATTGTGTAATGCATGCGCGCGCGGCGCTGTAAAATGTTGGTCCCGCGGAATGTCAGAATTTAATTCGTATTGAACTCGGATCCTCTGAAATGTTCAAAGGAAAGGTATTAAGAAGTTCGCGAAAAAGGATTGCACAGAAATATTATAGGAACGAATGAATTCCGCAGTTTTCCATTGAACGCTTCAAACGCTCGCTCAACGTTCTCGCAAGGCTCGCGTCGCTCGAGAAACATTTACCCCGGGCGGAGTTTGTCTATTTGAACATCCGACGAGACACGAAGCTTAAGTCTTAAGAAGAACGCTTGACACGGATACGGGGAATGAAATGGAAATATGATTTGCAACTTTAACCGGGAGGCTTATTAAGGACAACGAGAGGAACGTTCGATTAGAATCCTTTACAATTAAATCAGTGCCCCGTCGACGAAGCAAAATCGTATTAAATGTTCGGCAAACAACCGGTCCACAGGGTGAGCCCTTTGGGCCGAGTAGTTTCTTGACTTTGACATGGAAATTCGTTTAAGATCCTTGTACTATACTGATGATCATTTCGTTCCTGGGATCCTTTCACGCGATAAGATGCTAAATAGGTTGCGTCTGATTATAGGCGGACTCGTACTACTTGAATATTTCCTGTGCTTGGCTTGTATCACTTGTTCTGCTGTCTATATTCGCGAGGGAAATTTTTCATCGGTTCTGGGGATTGTAGGGGAAGCTTCAAGGAGTATCAGGAAAATTTTGTTTATTAACTTTTTCGATTCTTCAGAGTAAAAACAGACCCGTAAGATTAATATGCATTCCCCTATTCTACTGTACATACACGTATCTTGAAAATTGTAATGGTTTCATGCTTTATAAAGCTGTGCAAGGAGAATTAATTTTTCTATTCTATTTTAAAAAAACCTTTTTAATGCTGTAATTTTTTTGAAATAAATTTGCCACAAGATCGGGGAATATGCTAAAGTTTTATAATCGTACGTTGTATGTATATTACAAAACTGTTCATTGTGCTGCACGTATGGTAAAATTCGTAATTCTTTTACTGGAACCTGCATGCATTGACTCGTACTACTTTAAACGGAGCACCGTATTAAAATCACCGGTATGTACTTTCGCGTTTCTTGTTTACATTTTATTGAACCAATTGCACATTGAAGTTTGCTATCCGAAGTTCACTATTAATAACAGTCGCGCACAATTCAGGGGCCGGCAGTAAAGCATTAAGTACAAAGTAGTATCGAGTTGCCCCGCCATCTCGAACCACCCTTAAAACATTGCCGTCGCTGGACACATTTCCCTAATAGACACCGAAGAAAACGTCCAAACGTATTCAAAGGAGGGAACAACGATTGCACGGTGCACACAAAACAGTCCATTTCAACCATCCCCCCATTCCACCTTTCACTCCCCCCGTTTGACTCTTCTTACCCCTCTTTGTGTCACCCTCTCCCATTCATTCATCCCCGTAGCAACCCCTCGAGCATCTTTTAACCCATACCGGACTCATCCCTTAATTTCTGCTCGATTTACACGATTTCCTTTGCCGCCTGATCTTCATTCAACCCTCTATTCACCATCGATGCGCTCTCTCCTTCCCTATTTCTCCCTCTCTCTTCATCCCCTTTGCCACTTTATCGTCCAGCTGGTTACCGACTTCCGTCAGCCGCTGGCAATTAACAATAGCGAGCTCCCTCCACGCCCTGCTAATTTGCTCTGGATTTTTAACTGAAGCCCACTTTAAGCTCGCGAAAAGCCACCCCCCCCTTTCTCCCTCGCATTTCACCTCCATCCCTCTATTATTCTACTCTCCTCTTCTCTCGTTCCTTCCCCGGCTATCGTCCCCTCCCTTTTCTTCCTTCCTTTTCTTCGCCTCTTACTGCGTAACACACGCTGCTAAAAGTTCTAAAGATAGGCCGCCTCTGGCTCGATACTCCCCGGCTCTAATATAAGACGCTCTCTGTCCGGTTATCGTTTCTAGCTAACGAGGATAGGGGGGGGCAAGGGCGAATTCTTGGCAGAGAGTGGTATATTTTTCTCTGAAATATCAGCTACCGCGGAGAAGGAGCATCGATGATTGCTGGAACGGGAGGTTGGTTTTTACTCCGACTGATATCAGGGGATGGTTTTGCTTTTAGTCTGGAAGGATGATAGTAGGCGGTTTCTTCTCTGAGCTTACAGTTGCTCTAATTTATGCTCGTGGATAAGTGGTAAGGGTAGACAGAGAGCCGGGCGACTGGCGTACATCGTTGGTAATATTTTTATTCTTTATATCGTAGATACCTTGCACGACGATTTCTAATAATACTGTTCACTCGTATGCAAAAGATAGTGCTCTGTCGGCGGACCTGTACTTTACTTTCATTTCATTCTGAAATCGAATGAGCAGAAGTTTTCTATTATAGTAGAAACAAGTCTCAGAAGTCAATGGTTGAGGCTTTCGAAAATTTTAGCCCGAAATTTCTTTGTGAAACTCCTCCTTCGATTCAATTGTGAAGAAATATTCGATATTGAAATGTGAATCGTTCATTGGAAAATGATGGCAGCTTTCGAATACTTCCTCGAACGATATTGCGTAAGTTTAGCGTCTATAATAATGGAAAAATAAACTTTTTGCTAAATAGTTGCGAATAAAAACTGTTAGCTTGAAGGGAAGAAAGGCTGTGGATTAATACAGCTTTATTTTGTTTAAACGAATAGCATTTTGTGCATGAAACAGTCCTATTCTATTATATATTTGTACGATATAAATATAGTGTATCTCTTCTTTTGCTAATGGCCATCGTTCTGTTTTAGCCATTAAGATTAAACAACCCGAGATGCGAGCTTCGTGGTTCGTTTGCCACGTGACCGCAAACTGCCAACGTAAATACATTGATGGTCGTCGTGTTTGTCAAGGGTGTCAGTAGTTCGGTTAAACCTGGCTGACTTGCATCCCTCACAAACGTTACGGTCGAAACGGACACACACAACTCGTGCCTCTTTACACTCGCCATAGTCGTGATTTTTTTTAATAATCATCTTTCAATGCAGACGTTTAAACAATTTTTATAGTCTGTACACCGCACAGTTCGATAATATATTTCTCGTCACACAACACTTGGGCCTAAACTCTTGTTCTTAACTTTGTAACAAATTTCGAAAGCTCTCCGGAATCCCTTTATCTGTATGCTTCACGGTGGCCGCTATCGATGATGAAACTCGATGGCGTTATCGAAGGCTTCACTGCAACGTGACTCGCCAGACTACGTGTGTCTCAGGATTTACGTGATTCGAGTTTCGGATATGCCGGATATCATTTCGCCAAACCATCCATTGGATAGTTCCGAAAACTGTGTCCGTATACACCGTACGGGCACGATCCGTGCAACATTGTTTGGAGTATCGTTAAATCGGGCGAACGTCTTTCTAGAATCCAGAATACTATTGCTGATAACCGAGTCGCACCGTCGAGGTTTACGATTGAATATTTTCGTGGCTGTTTCCCCACGTGTTCATTTTTATTCTACTGAATATTTCTCGCGAGCAGTTCCAGAGTCAATTTGAACAACCCTTTTCTTTTTCCAACGAAGTTCATTTTGCAATAAATACGATCATTTTATATATTGCCGCGGCGTTTCTTTAATTAGCTGTTGATAAAAAAAAAAGCGGTTCCATCGGATCGCGTTTCAAATACGTTTTACGAAGGCACGAGCATTAGCAATTCTCCCTTCGTGGCAAAACGTTGCTCACTTCCCATTCGCAAGTATTTAAAATGCATAAGTACCTTGGCGGTGCGAAAAATGGAGCGAGCAATTAATTTCGACGCAAATTCGTACGCGGCAACGAGTATCAAATAACCCTGTTGCAATATCTAATTTCACGCTACTGGTTCCATGAAAAAAAAAAGAAAGTTTAAAAAGAAACCATAAATCTACAGAACGAAGAGTATCGATGATTTTAAAATTTCTAAAAGAAAGAAGACATGTTTCCAACAACAATTCTACCTCCGAAACTGGAATTGCCGCAGTGGTTCTACGTTTTAATTAATTGCACTTACGGAAAAGAAAGGGGTTAAAGTTCAGGGCTTCGCGACCAATACGGCTACCCATTTCTCCGGCGCACGGACGCAGAAAAGAATCGAAAAAGCGTAACAAAGTTCAAGCCGCGGCGGATGGCCGGCGTATGGCCAAGAGAACCGGTGGTTTATGTACTTTGCCCTGGAATTGCCTAACTTATTCGTGGCTTGCGACCAACCGTTCTCCCTGCTAAACTTTATTATTTATTTCCCCGCGATCTCTTCAAACATCTGCCGCCATTGTTCTATTCCGTGGAAGCCACCAAGGCTATCAAAGTCGATACCTACTTTGTCCGTGCAATATGCTTCAAGTAAAAGAAATACAAATGAAAGAAGAGGATTTTTTTAATATCGGTACGTATCCATCGCCGATCGCGAACTTTTCCCTTTGGAGAACAATGTTGGTTTGCATAACAAGTGATATAAAGTGCCAAATTCAGCAACAAAAAATAGTAATAAATTCTTTGCGAGAAAATTCGTCCACTACGAGTGGCGATTATCCGTGCAACAATTAACTTGTTCGAGTTGCCCTCTGATCGATGTCGATAACTCGACGTTCACGCACAGCAAAACGACCGTTGCAAGCTCGACTCCGCGAATTTCTCTAAAAGGGCGAAGGTACAAAGGTTTGTCGGTGAGTTTCGGTCGTTCTCAAACGAGCAACTCCGTACAGGGAATCGCGTGGGCCTCTTTGACCGATGCTCGTGTAATTCCAGTCCGTGCACGGACAGGGGGATTCGTCAGAAGTCCTGCTTCGACTCTTAGATTCTCTGCTTTCGATGTTAATGACGGTCCGCTGTAGTCACTTGGCGAAAGGTTCTCGATCGGATAAGAAGGTAGAATTTAAAGGCTTTGGTTGCTCTGCGATCGTCACGAAATATCGATTTGAATTAAATTCAATGTGATCTAAACTCAAAACGGTTAAGAGGATAAATCCACTAGAACGGAGGTCAATTTTGCAACAGAAACGAAGCTTCCATCTAAACGAGATCCTGATAAATATATCACAGAATTCAATGAGTGGCATGTATCCGTCGTAAACGCGTGGATCAGTGGACTGTCCACTGTGAGTTCAATCACACAATCTGTCTTGCGCTAGCAATTGGTAACGAAGTAGATTGTTTCATTCAGCAGAGCACGTACTTATGACGTTTAAACGGTAAAACAGCTGCAGAGTGTGCGGAGATTTCATTTGAGCAAGGAAACCTTGATTAAAGGAAACATAATAATTCTCCTACACTCGAAGTCAAAATTGATTTGACTATTTCTTTAAATAATATTAATATAACGTTACTTTTGCAATAGCTCCTTTTTTTACTTACGTATAATAGAGTGACGGTGCAACGAACAATTTCAAATCGGACTTTATAAACAATGGACAGAATTTCGCATACGATTGTCGAATGTACACACGCGTATGTAAGCGGTCCAACAATAAGGAATACTATAAAACAAAAAGAATGGAATTTGTATTCTCGACGAAGTGGTGTTACCTGGAAAATGGGACCGTTTAGCCGCGACAAGGATGCCGACCGATATTAAGGCCGTCGCTAGTACGAAAGCCTGTTTCACTTTTGGAACGCCGTACGTAGAAAATGGAATTGCATTTCCGTGTGGCAAACGGCAATTGCTCGCCAGTGTTTCCTCTCCTTTCCCGTGGACTAGAGCCTACATAGGTAGAAAATTGTCCGATTTTTATGGTGACGTTGCGACACGCTCGTGCTCCTTCAACTTTTTTCTCTCGCTCTACCTCTCTTGACGACATTTCCAAATTCTGCCTTTTTCAAATTTCGATTTCTCTCCTCAATTGTACTTTCCTCTCCTCCTTACATACTTCTTTTATCAATGCGTCAATCTCTGTCATTTGTGCGCTCGAGTCCTCCAATCATTTTATTAATCAATAACGAAATTGAACTTTCACTCAGTCGACCATCATATTTCCCAGTTGTACTTGAACAATACCAACGAACACCCAGTGTTCTCGTCGCAAATTCAACCCTAACGAAGTATACACTAGCTCCCGCGACGTTATTCGTTTCAATCCGCTGAACAAATAAATTCGAGAGTTATTAAATCTAGGATAGCGGACGTCCCGAATCGATTTGCCTCTTCTGACCTTATATTTTCGCAATAAATCGTGTGATCGACGGCACTGCAAACGACATAAATGAAAATGCACCGCGAATTACAAATTGAACTGAGCACCGCCATTTTGCTCGCCGGCGTTGGACCGGTTTTATTTAAAAAAAAAAAAAAAATAACAAATCAAGCCCAAATCCGACCGGATTGCGAGGAAATTTTATCGCCGGTTTCCACGACAGGGGTTTTCGATAAAAAAAAATCTCTGACTGGTCCCTGTGAATGTCGTTTTTCTGTTTCATCGTCTCTCTTTTCTTTTTCGTTGTCCCTTGGAAAATATTGTTTCCAAATTGAATTTTCCCAATGGAACGAACTATAATCGAGATGAGCTGAAGTTCGAATAAGGAAGCGACGATTAATTTCGTCAAGAAGCACCGGCTAATTAAATTATTATTCCAATCTGAATAATATAAAATAATACGGGAAAACCAAACAGCATCGATCTACTTCATTAAACATTACTAAACTCCATTCCATTCACCATAAAACAAACGTTCCACTTTCACGGGGGAATCGTGCAGAGAAGAAAAAAATCCCACGCAATATCCTCAAACAATTTCCTTCACTTCTCTTACACATCTCGTACAAGATTCACGATCTTCCATGGAATTTCGACCAGTGCAGCCACGACGGCGGCTGTTTATTAAAAATTTCACGACGAACATTTCTGACATGGCACGACCGTCTCCATTCTCAGGAGTAGGCCTTTGTCCTCGCGTTTATGAATTATTGGTCCACCAAGAGAACCAACGAACCGATTCTATCCAGGATTCATGGAAATATTTCATCGAACACACGAGAGAACCGCCGTCGCCTTTGGCTTCTCTGTTTAATCTGTGAATACCGATATTATATCGATCGTCTCGCGGTATCGAATACAACAGCGTTACCGTTTCGTTAGAACGGCGAAACGTCCTTCGAGGAATCGCGAATATCGATGTTGCATGTTCTCCCGCTGCGTCTCAACGAAACGCAATTGTTTCAATTCGTTCATTCCTGCGTAATTCTTTCGAAAACAGTTAACAGTAAACAGTTCTTTCGTTGAATATATTTTCCGAGACTTTTAGTTCCAATTTCATGTTGCCTCGAATTATTTTATTTAGACTCGTGGGATTTAATTGTCCCTCCAATGTATTGTATATTATTTCCACTATTGAATTGATTCGATGAATTTTCTTTGTCACAAAACTTTTTTTCGTTCTGTTCGTCTCGATGCAACTCTGCAAATCCTGTCGAAATTAATGTCCCTTGAATATTTAATAACCGTGCCCTGTAAACCTGTTTAAGGGAGTACGAAATGGAGCAGATCACCATTTCGTGCTTCATTGAAATTCGAAGACTGTTCCGTGACAATTCGAAAACTTCCGCGCATCAAATTCCCAAGGTATCCATAAATGTGGAATGCACGAATTTCTTTTTCCCTTCGTTTTCGCCGCAACACAATCGTTAATAGATAAAGTTCAGCTGCCCCTGAAAGTTTTCAACCCCTTGGGGGTTTATCTCGTAGACGAACTGTTGATGCCCGGAAAACACGCTTTCAACCGTTCGTCGTTTTATCATTCCCAGGAATTTATCATTTATACACGCGTGGGCGGAGAGACACGGATCGGTGGGTCGAGGGGCGAATGAAATTCTTATATGGTTCAAATCGAGCATTAGCAACGCGTTTACCGATAACTCGAGCAAATCAAGTTGCAACTCGGCCGCGTTTCCGATTCGAGTTTAATGGCCCTAGAAATCTGATGACGTATTATCCAGCCCGATGGAATGATCTCCATTCAAAATCGAAGACAATGAATCGTTCGCGGGATATGGAAATGAGGTGAACGGCGATAACGACAAATTACATCGCGATCTAGTTATCGATAGTACGATTTTATTTCTCGTCCTTTTTTTCTCGTTTATATCGCAATCGATTATACGGTCCAGAGATGATGTTAAACAAGAATTCCTAACTTCTTCGCGAGGATCAATTCTGAATTTCAGATCCTCGTAGTTTAAATAATTAAGTATTTGGTAAATAAAAAAATGTATTTTCTCGTTGCGTTCATCATGTACATTGATGTATATTAAATTACTTTCCCTTCGAATTTATTTCCAAACAGTTCGAATGGCTTGAATAATTTTTCCCGGCGCGTAAGAATTTCAAACACCCCCTAGAAAGAAATTGAATGAATTATTCAGAAACGTTTTAACGCGGCGTTGTTAACTTAAGCGTCGGTGTATTTAATATGAAACACAAGGGCTGTACGGTAGGAATTGTTCGACGGCCATATTCAAATGCATCGCAAATTAATTCGGACGTTCAAATGCCGAGCAAAACCTGCGCATGCCGTTTAAGTAGCGTCAATTAACCAGTCGCCAAAGTGAAACACATTCGTTTCCAACGTTTTGGCAAATAAAACACCACGCTGTTCCAGCCGGAAAATATTGCGTTCATAAAACTCGAAACACATCGTTTGGAAACATTCTACCCGAAAAATCGGACTCGATACTCCTCTACATATCTGAATTTCTCTGACCATTCGCAGAACCAAGCGTTATGGAAATAAAAGAAAGAATTAAAACTTCTGAAATTGCAACATTAAAATCAGAAAGAAACATCGATCCATTCAAATTATTCATTCCACGATTGTATTTTATTTATCTTACTTTGGTCAAAGTCAACGATACTAAAGAAACTTGGGCATGAACATCGTTCGAATGATTTTCCCCCGGTCACCATTGACCCCGCCAAACAGTCGGGGGACTAGGGGTGAATGCGAATGACACTGACGAACGCGATACCCTGCAAATCGTTGCGCAGGAAAAGCAAAATCGTCGACAACGACGCGGTATATCCGTGTTGTCGTTCCAGCGACGGGCGTGAAATTTCGCGTTCGAATGTGGTTACAGAAATTCACGGCTGTGCGTCTGTCGACATACTCCTCCAGCGTTTAGATCACAAATATGGCTTCTCGGGCGCGATGTTATATCGCGATTTAGAACGAAATTGCGAAGTAAATGAAGGATGCGGTAGAAGAAGCTTTTTCGCTTTAAGAAAGACGAGGTTTCCCAAAGTGCGTTTGACAGATTGAAGTAAATAATATTTTTAAAGTCGTCGCATTAAAGATTGGTACGATTATGTTGTATACTTTGTTCCTTTTTTGCTTTCACGAAAAGGTAGGAAGTGGGAGAAATTTTTGTTAACCAGAAACTATGGAAAATTTCACGAGTAGAATTGTTATTTATTGTATATATACTACTGTCCGCTGAGCGAATGATTATAATGAACAACGAGACAGCTCATAAGCACAAATGCTACCCTAAAGAAATAAGTAATCGGGACAGAATAAAATACTGTCACAGCGCAAAACCCCGGGTGATTCGACAGAAAATTGTCGAACGAGATCGCCCATTTCAAAAAAAAGGAGATAACTAACAAATTCATCGTACCGTCGACCGAAGAACAAAACGAAACTAGAAAAATTCAACCCCTTGTTCAGCCCCAATTAGCTCGCCGGCCAATCACCGCCAAAAATTCCGTACCGCCGCGAAAAATTGGCGACCAATCTCGGATATTTCGCCGGGATGTTCCATCCTCGTGAATCACATCCTCGAAAATAAGTGTCACTCGACCGCACGCCGAAAAATCTGCCGAACTGCCGGTCAGTTGAAACGTTGAACGGAAGATGCATGGACCGCGCGTATGCTTTCGCCGGTCGAGCGAAAATAAAATTATTCCGTCGGCCCCTGTGTGCACATATATCGCCGTCAACACCCGGTGAGAATAAAATCCGAAAATTTCGTCGAGCCCCGTTTCCGTACTTTCGCGGATCCTTTCTGGCCATTCGTCAAAGCTTTATGCGGTTCGTACGACAGGCGCAGAGAAACAAAAAGAATTCCTGCCCGGGAATTCGCGCGTCGATGCTGCATTTCCGCCAGTTTAATTCAATTACATGTACAGGTCCCCCAGCGGTTCTGTGTCCCGCGAGATATCGGGAATTTTAATGCCGGGGTTTCGCGAGAAAGAATCGTAAGATGTGCGAATAATTTTGGTGTAAATGATATTATCAATTGTCGTGCTCTTTGTTATTGATAATAAGTTGGCGAATTCGACGCGGCACAATGGGAAAGATTATTCTGGTAACTTTTTAATTGATTCGACTTATTTCCATTGCACTGATTGTGGCAGCCTTTAATGAACGTTCCGATACAAAATACATATTGACATTATAATAATATTTACTGTCCCATACGAAATTTCATTGTATAATATTCGAATCAATTACATTGTTTCTGTGTGTAATAAAATTAATTAGTTTTCCGAGTGACTTGGAGTAATTTAATAATTGGCAATGTTTATTCGTCTCGGGGTGAATCGCGAATATTCATTTGCATTTTCGAACGGAAACTTTCGATCGCAGTCCTATGAATCACCCCGAGGAGACAAAGGTTGGGAGGTACAAAAACCTGTGAAAAAATTCCTACGACCAGACGTCGCAAAAAGTCTAGAATTATGGTTGTGATTCGAGCAGCTGTGCATAGGGATTCGTGTGACGCGTGTGCATACCTTTGCTCTTCTTGCGGATCGTATCAAAACCCGTGTCATTTGTCTGTCTTCCGGCGAAAACTCCATCTCGTGATTACCGTAGGTAACAATAGAGACGGGGAGGGGTGAAAGGTGTAGAGATCGAGGTTTCGTTTGATTTTTATAGTTTATTTTTAGACGAGGTGGAGATAAGTCGAATTGAATCTACGTTCTTGGTGAAACGTTTCGTTTTCCAATTGAACTTGTTAGATTCAAATTTAAACGCGGTTCAAATATTTTATTTTGTTCGATCAATGCTATCCTACGTGAAAAGATATTAGGATATTTTTCTATGGTGTAACATTATAATGAGACGGAGAATACGAGTTTGTTGGATATCTCAAAGATTTGATTTGATTATTTGGCCGAATAATAATTTAATGCAATAACGAGCTTTTGGATTTCGTTTTACACAGGTTTCAAGTTTTCTAATTATTTATTTCATCCCAACTGTTGTAATTCTTTCACTTTCTGGCTGTCACTGCATAGCAATTTGAGTCTTTTATCTTCTCGATGGCAAGCAGATAAAATTACAGAATCATTGTTAGCCTCCCTTCTCGTACCATAATATATTATCAGTTGCGAACGAACATATTGTTCAAAATTGTGGCTATGAAACGATACAGCTCTCTCGAGCGACAATTCTTGAATATCTTTTGAATACGTCTTGCTCTGGAACACATTTATCAGACAGAATAACTAGAGAATATGCTGAACTTTCCTTGACAAAGCTAATAACTCAAACACGAGTTAGATAACACTTCCCTTCGTCGGGAAGTTAAACTTCCCTTGTACCATGTAAGAAACTGTATGCATACTGTATATGTCACCGCGAATGTAACGAAACATTTTCCATCGTACAATAGTGTTCTAATAATAATTTTTCTGTCAAAGAAACCATGATAGTACTTTGCAAAATGCTTAACAGACATTAAATTTATTATATCTTATATCACAATTTAATAACGAATTTATTTACTTCTATCGCACAAGTACGTCAAAGCATTACCACTGAAACGATTCAATCGAAATATATGAAAATTCGCCGCACTTTTGAACACTATAAAAAGTCTCCCTTCAAGCTCCAGCTCGATGCAGAGCAGTTAATTTAAATCCACGAGTGCTTCGAAAGCACAAAAATCATTACGCCGGCTCTCGTGTCAGTTATCTTCGTCCCCTTTCGTTCGTCCCAAAATAATAAAAAAGAAGAACGTAAAAGAACCGTGAACTGGTATCAATAAAACGAAATCGTTTCAACCGGCACGCTGAAGACTGCATAAAGCCTCAGTGAAATTTCTTTGATGTTAAACAACCCTTAAACCACTTTTTAATAACATGTTCGTGGACCACTTTCATGATCAACCAACTTCAAACGACAGCCTATTTCAATTGCTGTGCGACACGATACCCCGACGTTGTTTCGTTTACTCTCAACCATAAAATTGCCATGGCCGCAAACACTGGTCGTACAAACACACCTATTCTTTATCTCCGTTATTATTTCTTCATCTTTTCCCTCAGATATATTATATCTCGGTTGCTTTGCACGAAAACAGGAGTCGTATTTCGGCTCGAGTTTTCCGAATATCCATTGACGTGTACATTTATTTCTGAAAGGTTCGCGTCGTCTACGATGTTGAACGATGATACATGGTGTGTGCAGAGTGGAAAGCATGATTGAGGGTTGGCCATTGTGAGAAGCTGAATTTAGAAAGTCATTTATTTCATCCGCGGTGAAAGGACAGGCCCTGTACGTTTTACGAAGTGAATCGCGGAAAAATATATCAGCGATCCGTAATAAATGGGATCCGTGAATTCATTGCTTCTTTCCTCATTACAAATGTGAACGATAAACGACGGGCCAAAAAATATTGCGATTATTTCAGACAGACCTATTAGGGTGGCCCCAAGTGTATTCGTAAGATGTATAAGATATACGTAGCAAAATTGCATGCACAGTATATCATCAAAGGAGAATATTAATAGTCTGTCCAATATAGCGCTATAAATATTTATACCCCTCCAACAAAAATTTCCATCAAGAAAATATACATACACACATAATTGCCCTTCGACCACAGTGATCCAATTGAATCGTCAAACAATAAAGTCCACCCCAATGAATACAACTTCCTAACAATGGTATACCGATTCATACCACAGTAAAACGTACACCCTCTGGGCATAAATTCTATCGATCCCCCTCCCCCCCTCCCCCCTTAATGACTACAGAATGTTTCGCGATAGCAACAATGGGTCGACAACATTCGTAAAAGCTAGCTAATTGGAATCTTTTTCGTAATTGGTGCGCAAATGTCGCTCGAGTACGTGCTCGATCCGTCGCGGAAACTGAAGGACGTCCCGTGACAATCTGTTCTCGCGGCTCGTTTCCGGCCAGAGATTTGTCAGGAAAGTTTCTAAATGCCTCGGATCGCCCGGTATTCGCGTCGTAAATATAGTTTCGGGGAGTGACAGGGCGCGGGCAAGACAGAAATTCGATTCCGCCGGTGGAATTTGTGGTGCGCGGTAGGTGTTCGACCGGAATGTAACGATAATAAACCCCGGGAACCGTGTACGTATTACAGACGCACGTTCACGATAATCTCGTCGGCTAACGGGAGGATCGATCCGGTCCAGGGGCCGGGAACATCGCTCTTGTCATTTGGAAACGATATATGTCACAATCATAATTATACATACATTTCTATTCGCATATTTCATTACGATAGAAGACGGAACTTATTATCTTCAAGTTCGTGAATAAATGATCGATTGTTCAGCACTCTGAGCACGCTTTGCTAATTACATTCTATTATTAAATAAAAAAAACGGGTTATCAATTCTTCGTTTCATAAGAAATATAACCATCCGAAAAGTTCAATGTTCCGTGTGGTACAATTAAATTACACGTAATTTGTTCTTGTACACGTAAGTTCACTTTATGTACGCAGGGCTGTGGATATACAGGAATCGGACATTCTTTTACTGGTTCTGCAGTTACACTGCGCAGAGTACAGTGCCCTTATGTCACCTTATCCAATCGAAATTTTCGCACCCCCGTCGAACGCGAAATTAAAACGTGCGAATTATCCGGGTTACGCGACGAGGGAGATACTTGCTGTATCTTCGCGTCATTACTTAATTCGTTCGAACCAACAAAAAAAAACAAAAAACAAAACAGCCTTTACCTCCACCTCGATATGTCCATTTATTTACCCTTTCGCTCGTCATGGCCGCATTGTCCCGACGTCATCGACAGCCACCAGGTCGCGTAATCAGCAACGTCGAAGCCCGTGCAAACGGGACAACGGCCGTTCACGTCCATGATCCTTTTATTTATTTTTTTCCACGGTTCATCCTCCCCCTTCCCGTTTCGCCCCCTCTCGATTTATTTTCCACGGCGTCGAAGCACCGCCCCACGGGGACCGGACCCTTTTCGCGCGACGCGCCCCGTTTAATCATCGAGATTGAAGCCTCTTCGAGGTGCCGTCAGCGTGTGTTTCCACCTTTTCGGGAGGTGCGCGTGAAAACATCGCGGGTAGATTACGCTCGAGACCGTGGCGGTTCGTGTCGCTTTGGAAAAATGTTTCTTGTTCCCTTGTTGCTTCGCGGCGGAATCGGTGTCACGCGTTAACACCGGCCGCGACGGATACGATGGACTTTTATCGAGTTTCGAGAGCCGGCGATCGAACGATCGTCCAAGCACGACCGTTTCACCTTCTTCTCTTTTCTCGGTTCTTATTTCCGCAATTTCGGGCACCCCGGCGAGAAAGGTTCGCTCGCTCAATGGGGCAAAGTACGTCGTGTTTCGTGAGTGAGACATATTTCTTCGTTTCTCGGTACTCCCTTCTTTGTCGCGTTTTAGGGGTTCGGATGTGTGGGCGAGATCTTGGCAAGAATGATATAGGGGGTGTTATAGGAAGGGTCGCATGGTGGTTTGTATTTTTTTTTTTTCTTTTGGAGGGGGGAAAGTATTGTTGGATATAAATTATTGATACCTGGGGAGAGGAAAGAATGTCATGTTCAATTTTTGTTATGGTATAGCTATTATTATGTTATGCTATTATTATAGTTAAGCTTCGTTAGAAATTACCGTTTTAGAATGACCATTTTAAATGAGAACTGATGGCCCGTTAAAGTTCACTCGTAATAAGGAAGTTCGTTTTAAATATGAAAAGTTAAGAGTCAATCAAACGCTTTGACGATGAAATTGAAGAAAAATTCCAGAGGCGGAGTTCACCGATTTGGCTAATGCGCGACTCATATATGACGTGATAGCACGCGCGGTAATTCACTCGGTCAAACCGCACTTATTACCCCCATTAGGATCATCCTGTTCCTCCGCGAACCAAAAACCTCAATCACTTCCCCGTAACGAACCCGTTAATGGCACCCTCCAATCTAAATCGTCATTCGCACATTAAATGCCATTAAAATTGTAGAAGCCATTACCGATCTCTCTCGCAATATTCACCGTTTCGATAAAAACCCAGCCGGCCATTAGCAATTCATGGAATTATTTTGAACCGGTTTCGAATAAAAATTTAACACTTTATTACGTGACTGTATTCTATATAAATTCCAATAGAATAATAAAAATTGCTCGAATGAATTCGAGCGAATATTCAATCGATTTAGGATGTTTATTATTGTCCAGGGGTAAATAATTTTTCTACAATATCGTCTATTATCGATATGGGACGCTTGGGTTGTGGTTTTCAGATTTAATTAACGGGGGCTGCTCGTTGCAAGTCTGGTTTTAGATAGTGCTTTGCTAAGATTTCGCGTTCTGGCCGACGAATTAAACCATTAGGGGAAAGGCAAGAGGGTAATCTCTGGATTTCTGCAGCGTCGTTTAGGCAGACAATTACTTGACGTTGCATGAAACGCTTTAGCCGCGCGTCCTTTCGCGAGAATAGCTATTTGAGTGGTTAAAACGAATCTGAAATGTAATCGAGGTATTCCAGCATTTCTTTAGCAACTGTTCGGTACCAAATATCGTTTAACAATGATCTGTTCCGTTGTAGTTCTAGAATTCCAAAACCGGCAATAGGTAGAAATTATTGTGAATATCCCAGTTTGATATACCGAATAGCAGGAAACTGAAAAAGAGTAATGTTAATAATTAAAAAATTTCAATCCTTGAAATTTAACGAAGTAAGCATTGAAATTTGTTTCATTACCTTTAATGCAATTATACCCGGGCACAAGAGAATTATTTTTCCGCGAGAAAATATTATCGAACAATACTTAATCCCCCGCGCGTTACAACACTGAAAAATTCCATTTCACGTTCGACAGATTAATAAACACACAATTCATGAAACCTCTGCATAAACCAAATCATACCTACGTGTGCAGAGGGATCACCGTTTCATATTCGTCGCGTTTCAATTCAACTCAATCGAAACTATAATATATGATGAAATTCAGGGCATCATCGGATTAATATAATTCTCTGATAGCATCCAAACGTGTCTCGGAATTGCCCTCCGCCTAATTCATAACAGACCCTAGAAATCAATGTTCCTAACTACTAATTCATTCCAGTTTAACAATCGTAGCAGACAATGAATCTTATTCAAACCTCAAATAAATGAAAGAAATATTGTAGTTTAGAAATACGCGTAAAATTGTAACCGCATAGAACCTGCAATAATACCAACCCAAGAAATTCTTCAACTGGACAATCCAACCTTCGACCTCGCAGAACCACACGCGAAACGAAAGGAAAGAAAAATAGTTCAGGACAAAATCGAGAAGCAACCCCCCACAGGTGTGCTCTAAACAACAGCCCCGTTTAAAATCCACTCGTCGGCCTAATCAGCGGAACTTGCGCGCCCACGGAAATCGTCGCACCGCTCCACAATTTCCTGCCGCGACCGGAAGCGAGCTACGATCCGGCGACGTGCAAGCCGCGAGACGCTTGCAATTAAGGCCTCGCGGCCGTTCAACGGAATTAAATCGCCGAAAAGGAGGGTGATCGTGGCGCCCGGGATCTCAGCCGTGTCTTTAGAAACTCGGTCTCCGGGGAACTCCGAGAGGGAACTTCTACTGAAGAGACTACTCTCCTCGGCGACGCGACGTGGTCGCTCGTTACGACTCGCTATTAACCGTTCCGCGTCCGCCTTTCAAAAGAAACCCGCACCCCCGTCTCTATCCTCTATCCGCCTCTCTACAAACCACCCTTCGTCCGTCCTTCCTTCCTTCCTTTCCACTCTGCGTGATCCTTTCACAGGTATCGCCGAAAACGTGCGCCGCCGGTCGAGATCCGACTCATTAGGCTCTCCTGTGCAGGTGAACCGCGCTTGGCGCACGACACTACTTTATTTTCTGTGCACTTTCCTCCCTTATTGAGTGAGGAACACGAATGAACGCACGCCGCAACGGTTTCGGATGGTGAATGGTTGGCGAATGAAAGGGGTAAGGTGATTGGGCGGAGGTGGTTGATACGAAAGTGGAAACTGTTGTGCGATATTGTGTAGGTACGCCTGGAGCGAGGTTTGGTTATGGCGGAGTTTAAGGCTTTCGATGGGGTGTAAAGGTTGCGGGTGAATTGGTCGGGGTTTACGTGGATTAGAGGAACGGGCGGTGGGGTTGTTTTCGTGGATGCTGGAATTATCAGCAGTTATCGTGGCACGGTATTGTGAATCGCGGAATAAATGGGAACGGTTTGTCGGGGATAATTTTGGTATATTTCGTTGGGATTTTTTTATTGTGGATCATTTGTCGTCGTTAAATAGAATCGTTTGTATTTTATAGCAACATTAATGGATTAATTGAAATGCGAGGAGACAGTGGAGTGCAATATAAATAATACGTTGATACTCTCGATCCGATAGAAAGACATCGGTCCGTCGTTAATAATTATTACAAAACTACGGTAGCTTCCATTAACTTTCTCAATCTCTATGTACATATAACACGTCAAATTAAAAACGAAATACTTGCAATCCTCCCCCCAAAATAGAATACTAAATCCCTCGAAGGTGCTCAATTATACATCAATCATTAAAACAAATTCAAGAAAATCCCACAAAGTGCCACATCAGGTGAGCTCTCTCCGTTTGAAAGATGTTCCTTCGCAATCCCTTAAATATCTGAAAACGAGCCTGGCAAATCCGCATTTGCACGAAAGACAGTGGAAGACGGTCGCACGATAATGGGCAGAGCAAAGCCCGGAAACTACGAGGAGACATTAAGAGAGGCCTGGCCCTTCGTCGCCTTCCAGCATCCACCCCCTCCGTCGTTTTTGTTCCACGGTTCCTCGAGGTGGCGGAAAGAAAACCGGCGAAGTATCCTACGTTTAACGCAGAGTCAACTCGACGCCGTTGTGCGGCTTCTTAACGAGAAAACGCCCGGAGAGAAGCGACCCTGGCACCGACCTATTCATCGAGCGGAGTGGAGCCGCGATTTAAAGGCCGCCATCGGTCCAACTTACCCTATATCGTGTGTATCGACGGGAGGCGTGGGAGGGGGCGAGGGGGTGCGTTTCTGAACCGTGCTAGGAACAAACTAAGCCGGGTATAATGGAACCGTCGAAAGGAGAGAAAGGGTTTCATAACAGCGGGACGTTTAATATTTACCGGCCAATATTTCATTACACGACGATATTATGGAATCAGTTTCGCCGAGATAAGGAGGCGAATGCTGAACTGGTAAGCAATATTCTTCGAGGGTGGTTTATGTTGCAAGGATTTTTTACTATCGTTCGGCGAGAAGTTTTCGATAAAGTTGATCGGGGATTGTTTTCAACAATGGATACTTTAAAGCCTTTTTCCATGGATGTTTAATAATAATAATAATCGAGATAGGGAAATGTTATCCAATAACGATAATTAATGGAACGATGCATGACTTTCACGCCACACTCATAATCGCTGGAACATTTGTCAAAGCAATCCTCGTCTCCTTCTATGGTTCACCTTATAATTCAACTCCTACCCCCGTAGTCCTTCGAGGTCCAAACGGTAGCCAACGACCGGCGACGAACCGCATCACCACGCGTGGATACGCGCCCCGTAAAGCTGATATACAGGCTTATCTGGCAGAGCCACGAGCCTCGCCCTCGGCTGCTAATAAAAATTTTTCTTCGCCGACCTACTCGCCAAGTGCAACGTTCGCGATTCTCCTCGTATGACAGCTATTGCTAGATAGAATTGCTAACTCCCCGGGGAAGGTGGAGCATTTCCTCCAGAAGATGCGATTGCAAGAGTGATGCTCTGGGTGTTGATGGAGCATGGGGTTAAAGGAAGGGGTTGGTAAAGAGGATAGAGTCGTTTTCCTGGGTGGTTGAAGTTTAGGGTAGTTTTGGTGATAGACAGTGGATGTAGGTTAGCGCAGAGAGGGATGAAGGATATTGCTGGATATTTTCACCCCTTTTTATTGCGGAGGATGTATTTATGGTCGTGGACGATGTCGTTCGAACGTCATACGGTTGGTATAATATTGAATTACAGTAAAGGGTTAATGGTTGGATGTAAAAATGGGATAAATAGCGGTTGTCAAATATATGTCATAGAATAATCAAAACTTTTGTCGCGCTTATTCTTTTTTTTCTTTCTTTCTCTTATTCAGTTCTCGCGATAATCATTTTATGACAGCAAGAAATATTGAACAATTCATTAATTCCTACTGCGACATTGAAATATATTTTTCGTCTGTTTTTTCAAGTAAATTGTTAATTTAATTTGGTTGGTATTTGATTTGGAAATACTTTGATGCAATTAACGGATAGCTTAAGTGGTTCATTTTAATGCAAATAATATACCATGTTGTGGAAAACTTCACGTCAGTCCTTCAGTTATAGTGTTCTGTATATTTTAAACATTTTCCATGAATATTGACAAGATTATAGAAATATGTTTCTTTAATAACTTGATAGCATTGTAATTTCTGCTCGATGTCTGACTATACACTGTCTGCATCTACTTACATCCTCAGGTATTCACACGGTCCTTAATTTCGAATCGAAACACCGGAGGGGAATACCATTTGAGATTTTTAACGTTCCGCCATCAACGTTTACTGTCCTAAAAGCATTTTACGATTTTCTTTTCACGCTCCGCGTAATAAGGTTTTATATTGAGACATGTACGGAAAAAAAATCCATCCACTGTAATAATCGTAGAAGTATCCTTTAAAAAAAAATATACCGTATCATAACAAAGGAAAGGAGAATTGTAAAAAAACGTAACAACTATTAACATAACTGCTTTCGCGGAACTGATTAAAAATAATCTTATCACAATTACCCTGCCCAACTGAGAAAAATAAACAATAATAATATGTTGCTTCTTCTATCATTCGGTGTTTCCATATTAATTACGATATTTACTGTATTCGTATAAAATTACATTTTGAACAGTTGGAATAAAACCCAGCTGAAAATCGCGAGTATAAACTTGGTGACCTCGTCGAAAATGGAATCTAAAATTTCATTTAATACTTGCTGGACGTGAAACGGGTAAATGGTATGAATAATAGTAGTCGAAGAAAAGCTGCAATCGATTGATGGCAAGTCGAAGATGGAACAGGCTATAGCGTCCAAGGTAATTAGTTCGTCGATCCGAACGAAAGTTAATCCTTAAGTGGACAAAAAATGTCCCCGGGAAAGCTCGAATGGCGTGATCTTAATTGGAGCTTTTTAACACGTTTCGTGCCTTCTAAATATCCTTTAAGCTAATAAAAGTTCGTCTTAAAAGTTCCGAGATTAAAGCATCTAGAATAGAAAGTAAATCTGGGACCAAGAATTACCAGGGTCACGGGTACAATAAAAAGAAAACGACAGGTATTGTAATATTGAAACTGAACCGAATGTTCGAAGGATTGGAATATTTATGAACAGATGATATCATAGACTAAAGATAATCAATAATTATGCTGATGTTATTAGAAATTTCAAGGATCAATATTGGAGATCTCAGAAATTAGAAAAACTAAAAATGAACAACTGAATGTAGAGCAATGGAAATATTGGAAATATTGGAAATATTGAAAATAGATATTGAGGGGATGAAACAATGTAATAAAAAAAAGGTTAATATTAAATATTGGAAATATGACGTATCCGGTGTATCACATAAAATCATATTTAAAATCATTAAATGCAACATATATTTTTTCACATTCGAAGAATACAAACATTCTTCAATTGAATACGAAACCAATATAGTCGACAGAAAGGCAATTTTGCCGTCAATTAATTACTATGATACGACCTGTTAGACCCAGATTAAGGCCGCATCGAAAACTTTCAACATTACACGGTTCTAAATTCGAATTATGGACCCCAGAACTTCGGACGGCTTGCGCTGGCCAAAGTTTACGACACGTCCGTACAATGTGGCTGTTTTTTTTAACCCGATACACCGGTGTGCAAGTTAAGCTAGAAGCTTAAGATGCACTCAGCCTCCCCTGTCAGCTTTATCCCGCTGCAAAAATACTACTCGATACCGAGAACGTTCGAAAAATCTGATTAGTCCGACGGAAAATTGTTCGTCGAGAAACCGAACGAATCGGGCGATTCAATTAAAGATCAATTAACAATAGCTGCGCGCGACAGCACCACTGTGCATGCAAATTTTAATTTGCACCTATTTCCGTGTTTCGAGCTCGGATCACCATTCGATAATTATTATAAATTATGCCACCGTGGGTAATATAATAATAAACACCTATCGCAATGCAATTCAACCACGTGCGCCCAAGTCATCCCCCATTTTTACCCGGTTTCAGCCGACTCGTCCATCCCGCATGAATATTCATCAGCCCAATGGAACGCACCGCACCGTCACACGTACACCGTCACACATACCTATATAATACAAATATCTCGGTGTCGCGGCTACGCGATATTACGTCCCCTACATATGCATGATATATCCAGCCTCAAAGCAGCCACGCCATTGTTTCGACCGCGTAATGCGGTTGTTGAGAACGCGCCAAGATAAATAAATACATCGTTGGTTAACGCATATTTCGTGGGATCGTGTGTAAATTCATTAACCGGCCTGGCTAATCATCGTTCCGCGATAAGAACAAAGGGGTTGAACAGGCGAACCATTTATGATAGGATTCGTGTGCTATCGGCGTTCGGGGTAGAACACTGTAATTCGGTTAATAATGATTCGACATTTAACGAATTTCTGAATTTCTGTCGGACCTTCGTAAGTTATCGGAGATTTCATTTCTACGTAGAAAGATAGCAATTGCATGCGTCTTTCGCTGTGTTCGGGGGAATACTGCTGGGATGAAGAACGTTCAAGCAGATAACCCTTTTGGCTCTTTCATATTCATGACAATGTACAGGGTGATTTGTAGAAAAAGCATTCGGAGCTCTTTGTGTACAGAGAGAGCGTATGAATTCAAACAGAAAATAATCGCTTGAAAAGCCGTTCCTACTTTGTTGCAGTTTATTATATTTGCTTCAGAGACATTATTCGTATGAAAGTTCGCTGTTTTTAGTGTAATAATACGTTGGCTAAGAACGCGCGTAGTATATATTTGAAAATCGGTACAATCCTTATTGATGCCTCGAATAAATTAAAACTTAAATGGGCAATTATTCTGTAAATATCCTAATTAGAAAATCGTCTCGTATGTTCGTTGCCGGTAATAATACTATGGACGAATTGGAAACAATTTCACTGCATCCCAGAATTTGTAAGCATTGATGGGCTTGTAATTTTATTGAAAGCATATAATCCAGAGCACGAATACCGATTTCGAGGAATAACGACAATGAAACGTTCATTCGAAGTGGCTTCGTTATCTATTCAAATCTTTGAACAATCGTCCGTCGCGGACAGCTCAATTCATTTCAAATACATATAAAGCAGAGAATTACCTATCTTCGAAAGAAAAAAAAGAAGGAAACAATATTCGATCATAGCAAAGCGATTCAAAATAAATTCCAACAAATACAAAAATCTTTGCGAACTATTAAAAATAATTTAATGCAATCGTCAATCTCTTACATTCGATACAAAAATTACAATAAACATTATATTTCACTTTCACCTATGTTCAGTAATTTCAGTTTTAACACTCCAAAAGGATAAGTTTCAAAACATGCCAAAACACCCACTAATAAATAAAAAACTTCCAATAAAACCCCATTGCCCGAACTACCCCTTGATAAAACACAATGCCAACCCTATCTGATTCAATACAAAAAGAAATCTTCCCACATTACCGAGAATTTCCTGCAGCCTTATTTCTTTCATAGTCGAATCATAATTATCGAACAGGAGACAGTTTCGTCAACGTCCCGTCGAATTCGCTACGAAATCTCGCACGCCTACGTCGATTCACTTATCGAATGATCCAGATGGAAGCTTTTAATTACGAGCCGTGCAAGCTTGCCGCACCTACCTGTGCATGGATGGTGCTCTTTAAGCGTGTTCTCGTTGCGTGGACACGTGCACCGATCAGGATCACACTCTGACAGCCAGTGCCCGGTGTATTACGCACGTTTCCGATGCCCCAGCATCCGGTTTCCACGTCGAAGATTCCGGGTTATCGGGGTTCAAGCCCCGGCACTCCTACAAACACGTAAATCCTCGCGATTAGAGACGCTCCTCTTCTAACTTCTGTTCACGTTGTTCTTATTCATTTTATTTCGAGGCGACGGAAGTTACTTGCGTTTGCTCGGAACAAAGTTCGATCAACCGTCTTCTAAAATAACTATTTAAATATATTCAAGAACTTCACTTTCCAGTTCCATTTGATCTTTATAGAAATCAGAATTGTATATTGCTTTCTTGTCATCCACATTCATTTAGAAAGAAAGGCAACAGAATTAACCAAACTTCGTAGAAAACGAAGAATTCCCACGCAACCCTTAATCAAGATCTCCTCTTGATTCACCCTCCATAGGAACAACGCCAATTTAAACTCCCCCTTCCTTGCCAAAATTTAATTAATTACTCTCCACGCGATTTCTTCCGTCTGCGAAATAAGCCTGCCCGCGCGCCGTCTTCCCAACGTAACCACCCCGCAATCAAATTCAGACCCAGAACTGCTCACCTCATATTACCCGAGTTCCGAACTTTCACCCAGCTCCCATCATCCCCCGAACAAACCGCTGTCCCCCCCCCCCACGACCCTCCTCAAAATTCTTACCCTCCTTAGAATCCTCTGCGTATCTCCTACTGTCTCCTCCGCTTGGTACTTCTCAGCAACATACACACAACCGCGCACAAACCTCTTCTATCGCACCAGAACCCACCTCACAATTGCACCCTTCGAACCTGCGAACCCGTCGCACTCCTCTTGAACGGTCATTCGAACCGGCCCGGTCCACCCACCGATAAAATCGGCCGTTCACCTAACGAAACTCCACAACGCACTCACGCACCTGGTACTCTCGAGTATCTCTACTGAATTATCTACTCGTCCCCTTCGGCTCGCCGACGAAATGGACACCGATCGCGATGCGCTCGCGGCCGGCCCGTTCGCCAAGGTACCTGGCGATCAAGGAAGCCTAACCGGCCGGCCGGTGTTCCTCGTGGATTCTAACTTGTGGCTCCGGCAAGCGGGACAGAGGTATCGCGAGGGTGGTGCGCGTGCGACGAAGAACGTACAGAGGGTGAACTATCGCCGGGTGGCAGCCAGGTCAGCGACCGTGATCGTCCTCGGTCCTCCGAATGCTCTCTAACGGCGGCGCGCTCGCGACTGGGATCCTGGATTTCGGATGAGAGGCGAGCTCTCAAGAATCAGCACGCAGGCGCCGTTCTCCGTCCTCCTCTTCCATTTCCGCCTCTGCCCTCCGTGGTTCGCACCCTCTCCGTTTCACCGGCGTTGTAAAACCGTGGAACTCCTCGTCCGGCGTGTGCGGTGTCTCCGTCTGGCAGGACGGAGGGACCATGGGGGTGTTTCTGTCTTCGTTTTTGACGGCCGGTTTCTCGCGGACTGTTCAGCTCGTGCCTGCCCTGCCCTGGCCTCCTCCTGCTTGGCCGGCCTACCCCTGCCGGCACCTGAACGTGTAAGCAGCTGTTCCGTTTTGCTTGATGCTCGTCGGCCGAGGATGGTATTTTTCTGCTGGTGGCTGGCTGTCGGGTGAAGGGTTCGCTTGCGCGGTGTTCTATGGGGGAACAGGGGGACGGTATCGTAAGGGGTAGGTGTTTCGGGTTCGGTGGGACGTTAACGGCGGTAATGGGACGTGGCTCGGAGGGTGAGTGAACGGGTGTCGGAATGATTTGGGGACATGTGGTTTTTGTTTGGGGACGATTGAATTGACAGGAGGCTGGCTCTGCGATGGTAGTGGGATATGTTCAATAATAATAATAATAATAATAGTAATAATAATAGCAGAAATAATAAGAAGAATATAAACGGTATACGTGTATAATAATGGTGGCAAGACTAATGAGAATAATAATAACACTTTTCAGGACAATAACATTGCACTGTACGAGTACTGCTTTCAGCGTTTTTATTTCAAAATTGAATGCGATGATGAAAGGTCGAAAAGAAAGTGGAAGTCAAGCAGAATATAATTTGCGGAGGTTTTGTAACGAAATGCTACGAAAATCGTATCCTTATGTAGCGTCGAGCTTAGTACATTTGCATTTCGAGTTCTCTCGACTGCGTATACTTTCGCTGGTCTGGCCAGACACCGACTCGTTCTACTTACGCGTGGCGTACTTCCATCCGCTTGCCTGCCCTTTCTCACCTTCCTCATTTTTTCATCACAACAATACGCCTGTACATTCATATTCCGCGTAGATGCAGTCAAACTAAATGGAGAATCCTATTAATAATTTTGGACCGATTTTATTTTGAGAATTAATCGAATTGCTGCATTGTTGCAACCTGAAAATATTCACTTCACGAAAGATCTCAATAAATTGCTTGCTCTTCAGAATACAATAGAATATTGACAAACGCATTATCAATTATCTTCAGTTGTTCATTTAACAAAAATTAACTAGAACGAGGAAACCAATTGAATATTTCCCTTTATGGATTGTTTAAAATACGAAAGGTCGATTTGCTCTGTTCCACCCTCCCGTAAGAATCTCTGCCCCTCCTACTCGGTTCATTTAATTTACTCCCGCAGAAAATCTCTTTGTTACTCAACAATCGAAATAACTTATCCTGCAATTTGATTAACTCGGTCGATCGAGCCTCTTCCGCTAAAACGATTCTTTTGTTCTCTTCCCCCTTCGTCATTTTACTTGCCTCCAAGATTTGCATTTGTTTCGCATTCTCGACGTTGAATTTTCTCTTAAGGGTGGCATTAAGGTTTTAATAGGGTACCATCTTTTTCATTATTTATGTTTTTAGCTCTCGCAATGTTTCAAGATTTCATTAAATGTCTTTGTAAATATAACTTTTCGTGATATAGTCACATTGTACACCATTATTCGTAGTTGCACAGTGCGTGTAATATTAAGATCACTGTTATCACAGTTATTAATTTGGACAGCAAATCACAAATGCATTATTTCACCTCAGACGTAAAAAATCCTATCAAAATTATACGAGCATCTTTCTGTCAGATTATCTTTGCGACAAGTATCCTGCACTTATTTATCTAACGCTCACGTGTGTTCAGTATTATAAGTATTGTTAAGTAATTATTATTACAACCGCCCGGCATTCATATTACCTCTACCACATATTCACTATAAATCATGACGACATTAATACTTTCATTGTCATTCTAATACAATCTGCAACTACTCCTATTTCGAATATACGCCTCCAATTTCCACCTAAGTGTGTTTTTTACGACATCAATCTACTGGTTCTTTCCTCCCTCTGTTCTATCCATCACCACGCCTCCACCACAAAAGTTGCTAATCTACTTTCGTGACCAGGCTTGGCCTGCAACTTCCGGGACTTTACGAACGTTCATTCCCGCAACCGGAAACGAGCGCCTCGAATTATCGTGACGTTAGACATTCACCTTTACCCCCTGCCCACGAGATATTGCACCTATAAATTACTGTGCTGTCTGTAGGAATTTTTATTTCTCGAATCTGTTAACACAACAAAGCCAACTAACTTGTTAAATCTCTGAATTGAGCGCACAAACTTTCGCCATACAAAAGAGAAGTGTATATTATAAAGCACGAGGTTCACTGTAATTAATAAATGAATGATTGTTTCGTTTAGAAAATTTATCCATTCATGGGGAGTGTTTAAGTTTGAATCGTCTTCAGATAATTAATATTTTTATCAGTATTATCAGCGTTGCTATTGTTTAATATTCTGGTTATATTTTATTCGGTATTTTTAGTATTATTCTGAAAATAAAGAATGACTGTGCTGGCTGATGGTAAATATCATTCGAACACCGTTTCACATTTTCGATATAGGTGCACCACGCGGTGAATCCTATGGTGTGCGGGTCAATTATTTATAAACCTCGTTAATGTCGCGTTGAAACTGATAAAATGATCAGTATCGAAGCTGTTTTTCACAGCATATCGAATACTTAAAGTGCTGGAAAAATGTTTCATGGACAATGTGCGATAGTTGGCGGAGAAAGTAAGAATGATTAACGACGCGTTTTATGAAGTCACGCACAAGTCAGAAGATATTCGAGCCTTGGAGAGTTAAATTTATTGTCAGTTAGGATTGCCTGGGACGGTAGTTTGTTTTTGTGCGTTTTCTGCCACTGATTTATAGTCGTGTGAGATAAAAAGAATTATCCTCAATCTCAAATTACACACACGTATAAAATTGTCCCTTGTGTGGGGGTACTTGAACTTTTATGTAGTACAGTGAAACATTATAATAAAGGGTAAATGGAAGTTTGATGAAGTTTAATTATAGTTTACAAGATCATTATGGCCAGAAATAAAACGAAACTTTACGTGTTAAACATAAATCACAGCTTTAGATCGAGGTCTTCGTGCGATAAATTGGACCAGAGGAAAAATGATGATGTGTAAATGAAAAAAGATATTAAAGGAAGGAAATTGACTTATCATTTAGAAAATCGTAAAAATACATGAAATCATGATCGGGATAAACAAACAAAACTATCCTGCAGTATTATACACACAGTGATCTAAAATTAATACAGTCCAGTATAGAAACAACCTTGGCCTCATTGAAGGCTGGTACAAAATCTCGTCTAATTTATCCCACTTCCAGAAGTTCGATTTGAATTTGCATTGAAAGTTAATTATACGGGAAATGTAGAATCCCATGTCTCATCGGAGTCGACTTTCATCAAGTCCATAAAATTCCAGTAGTCAAAAATATTATAGAGCGAATATACGTATAATAGGGTTTGCTTCGACGTACGATTTTCCATCAATTTTTTTGCTCAAAAGCTCGTAAAACGAGGAAGCATTTTTTTTCTCCGCTTGATTTACGACACGTGTACAAAATAAGCTGACAGAAGATCGAACTATTGATACCCAGAACGCACTGTGACGTCAACCCGTTTCTATCTCGGGTCGGCTATCCACGTGTTTTCTTAGCAACGACACTTCTGCCATTTCTTCGAGCGTTTCCACGTAACAATGGCAGCAATTTGCTGGCATGTGCGGCATAGATCTTAAAATGTATAATCCGGAAATTTCACGGCACACTTGAAAGAGAATTTACTCATGAAAGAAAGAACTTTCACGATATTCGCAGTGCGAAAATATGCTTTACTCTGTGAGCTATTGTTAAAGTAAGACTATTCTCTCGAACATCATTTCTCTGCACTGTAGAAAATTGTATCACTCGAACAGATCGTCGTGCAATATATTATTTCCTCCTTTTTTTATTACACTGTCCTGATTGAGTAAAACACACATGCAATTCAGAATATTATTAGACAATTAGTGGAAAATTCTAACGAATAGAAAATAGGGAACGACGGTCCTTTATTATTGAAGAACCTTTTCTCGATTCTCGTTTCCTCCACAAAAAAAAATAAGAAAAAGAAAACGCAGACGAAACAGCGCAAGCAAAAAGAAAATTCCGAATCCCACGATCTTCAATTACAGCAGAAAATTCTCCGGAAATAAATGCTTAGAACTGCATCCATGATAATGATACTCGAAACATGTTTCCAATACTTTAACGTCGGCTGAAACGTACTATTCTCCGCGCCATCGTGTTGAACAGTTCAACAAGCTTTGCCTAGATTCTCAGGTATGCGGCAGTAACGGTAGCGAAACGTAATCGCGCATTCAGAATATCATTTGGGAGAGAGGAGAAAAGCCGTGGGAGGGCTATAGCGGCGCAGGATCTTATTTTTACCCGGGGCAGAAGAAAAGGCAAGCTCGCATCAGGACATCTTTATCCGCCTCTTTGCATGAATCGATTTTAAAGAGGAAAGGAAAGAGGTCTGAAAATTAACGATCTTCGTGAAATAATTGATTGTGAAACGTTCCATAAAAATTGCGGAACAACGACATGATCGGAGATATATGCTTCTAAAATATTTGGTTGGTGCGTTTATACGTTATGGTATAGGATTGAAGTTTCGAGTATCACAAGCAAATGAATATTGTCAGATAATATATTTCTTTGAGTAGTACAAGTCGATAATACTAGTACACATTGATACACTCATTGTGATAATTCAAGCGGAAACGATCCGTAGCATAGTCGGTCGGATATTCGTAAGTAGTACAAGTCAACCATATAATACAATGTGCTTGAAATAACGATCAAAGACCGTGAACATTTTTAACTGTTGATTAAATTGATTTACTTGAGAGCATTTAAGTAGATCCGTTTCGCAAAAGAGCACAATCACAACAGGATCGTACGTATTAAAGGGGAAGCTGACATATTTCCCGGGACGGCAAGTAAAATTTATCGATCCGTGGTATAATTTCCGCTTCGTACAGTCGGAAAACCAAATAAAAGAAAGCGGAGGGGTTCAACCTGAACGCAATTAAACGAAATTTGTCGATAATACGTATTTTCGTCCCTTGAACAAGTCCAACGGCAGCGAATCGCGTATCGACGCTTCCGAAAACAAATAATCCCCATCACGCGAAAATAAACGCCCCGGAATCGTAACATTTGTCATTCCGGAACACCGGAAACAGAACTCTATTCCGGTGGTCCCCCGATGCAAAGAGAGGGTCGGCAACGGGTGTTTAACATTTAGAACGACGGATCGGAGTGAACGAGAACGGAAAGGGAGCGGTAAAAATAATCGGCGATGTTCGTCGATGAACGAGCAGAGATATATATTCGCCTCTCGTTTCAGCTCCCTCTGTTCCGGATTAGCGTAAACACGCGTATCTCGTGCGCGAGCTTTTTCTTCCCCATCCTCGATCCTCGATCCTCGATCCTCCGAGAGCGCCCGTCTGGCCACCGACGAATTTCTCCGAAAATCCCAGCCAAAATATCCCGAAACCCGGAATATTTTGTGGATTTTTCTTCTTTATTCTTCGTTCCTGCGCCCACGGATGCCTCTCTCTCTCTCTCTCTCTCCTCTTTTTTCTTCTTTCTCCCTTTTGTCGTGGAACACGAGCGAGGAACGGAATATTCTTCGAATCTCGTATCGTTGCACGGTAATCTCGCGTGGAACGGTGCTTCCATTAAGGATTACGCGACGCGGCCGCGATATTGAAACAAGGAAGCGGCGATTTAAATGAGCGAACGCCGGGGACGAGTAATGGCCGAGATGTGTCACTGATCGATGGAGAATTATTTCATTGCTTGAGGAACGATCGGTGCGGCGAGTGTGTTTGGTCGATTACACGGTTGTATCTTTCGTCCCTTCTTCTAATATTGCAGTGCGTATGAAATTTAGCAACAATCTGCTATAAATTTCTTTGTCTTTTCTCTTTTACTACCAGACATATTAAAGCTAGTAAATTTAAGCTGCATTCTTATAACCGGTGTCGTAAAATGCAATTTCCTAAATTACGTTTTAATGGAACATAAAACTTCTCTTGTTCGTTAGGCATGATAACAGGCAATGTTCCCGTTTCACGGCAAAATAACTCCACTATATTAATTTACGTGATTTATGACAGGCTCGTATATTCGTTTCGTACATTCTGGGATAAAAGTTACATAGGTCAGGTGGATTATTCTATTTCCGTGTCCTTCGTTCTCAATGCAGAAATTTAGACTACCTGATAGGCTAAATTATTCATATCGTAATTTCATTTAGAATATATATTATTAGTTCTGTTCCCCGATAATCTGGTACATTCTCAACATTCTAAATTTGTACGAATATTCCATTCTAAATTTGATATTTATTCATCAAATTTATTCGATCTAAATTATAAACCCCTGATATTTCCTACGAATGAATAACATTCATCGCTTCTTCTAAATTAAAACTGGCAGCTGTACAATATATTCATAAGATGTAACTAAAACGATCAGGTGGGTCTGATTTTGCCCGATTTTATTCATCCAAAATCTGTGAATACCAATGGACAGATCATTCGAAGCCTTGCTGAAAAAATAAATGAATAATATCGTTTAATGGAGTAGGAAAGGTGCACGGATTTATGCATCAACTAAGCGCAGATAGAGGATGACTATCTACCGCCTAGTGGAAGATAGACGTCCACTTTCTGACATTTACAGTGATAACACGAACCGTAATAGCACGGCTCAAGTAATAGCTTTTCTCGACTTCCATTAAACACCGTGGATAAAGCGTGAGCGTGTGTACGGGCCACGGTTTATCTAATTATAAGGCCGCCCGGGTTTAACCCTTTCGTCGTTCCCTTTCAACAAGCGACATTCGTTTCTCCACAAATTTTATCTCCGCTTTGTCCCTTCTATTTGAAGCTCTTCCGACGGGTGTCGGTGATAAATTTTCTTAATATACGTGCTAGTTGTTTCTTCCTTTCTTATTATCGGTACTCGAATGAATTTCACTGGAACGTGAAGTATAACAGTGACAGATATTCATTTTACGAAGTATTTCTGTCACTTTATCAGTAAAATTTTGTAAATCTTATTCTAACTAACCGTTCTAATTGCGTGGACAATATCGAATTACAAGAACTAGATTGCGAAAAATTAACCCAATCATCGCTTGCTAGAAGCCGCGGAATAGTCAGGAAAATACTGCAAACGATAATATGAAAATACATGCAAGTTTCAACTCCTAAAATGATTACAAAATAAAAAGTAACAATCCTGCAAGGATCGATCATTCTCTCCTCGATCATAAAAAAATCCCCAAAATTCATCGTATTTCGTTCGCCGACAAATGGACCACCCGATACGTCTGCCATACAATCGTGCATCAATAAATTTACGATAAAAATGTGGTTAAAAAAAATTCCGTTCGCCATTAACGATATCAGCCACGAATTCCAGAATCGACAACGACGACTGGCTCGGTTGTTGCTCGCGCGTGTGTGCACCAATCGAATGCCTTCGAATAATAATTACGGTGCTCGCGGGTCAACAAGGCCACTTGGATAATAATCCAACCCCTCTCAGCCTCGTTTCGATGCTCGAGAGGAGATCCTGATAGACGCACTTCGATACTCGATATTCCGTTCCCCCTACCCCTTCTGGCAGTCCAGAAATTCTATTCGCCTGTTTGCTTATTCCAAAACGGACTGCCTGTATATTAGAGCGTTCGCTGCGCGTCGAAATAGTCCCTTAAACCTGCGTACATATCGCGACAATGATTATCAAAGTGGTGTGCAACTTCTGCATTTGTCGATTTCAGCATGTTCAGCATTTTATAATTGAACAGGAACTGAACTCTCGTCGAAATTCGTTTAAGGTTTCGATTTTATAACTGATTCGTAAATATGCATCTGTATTATTCGAATGTATTACAAATGCGAAAGACGAAGCACGAAATGAGTGATAGTTTCATTTTTTCATTCACATTTGCGCCTTAGACCACCAGAAAGAAGTCTTTAAATGGATCACAAAAACCGATATTGACTGGTTGTTTCGGTGAAATTTTTTTATTTTTATTTGTTTCAATTTTTTACTGTTTCAATCACATTGGTTATTTGCATTTGTAATTGACATGTCTGGCGTGCCGAATTCGCCTCTGTCCCTTCGTTTTTTCTTCATTTTTACCAAAAAGTTTCCAGAGTTCAGTAAATATCGTTCTCTATTTTGATTCGAACGCTGAATTTTTAGTCGCCATGTCGTGCAGATTCAACGAATAATGATGACAATCATAATAATAATCATCATCATCATCACAGCAATCGCGACGGAAAATTATCTAAGCTAGCACAAAACGTACGAGACCAGAATATTTCCAAACCGAATAGTCGGTTCTGTTTTCCACGTCTTGGCGGAGCATCATCGCTTTTCTTCGCAGACAGTCAACACGAAATTGTATTTTATTTCGTTCGCGATAAAACTTCAAAGCGTCCCGTCGACTGGCGTCACGTGCACGTACGCGTTGAGAACACGCGTTGCAACGAATCATTTTGCACGGCTTTCGTCGGTTCGGATAACACCGGTGGATGCAGCTTTTGTCACCGGTGAAAGTAAAATAAGAGGCAAAGAAGTAACGCGTTCGCCACTTTGACATCGGCCCGGCGGTGTTTGCATTTTTCATTAACGCAGGGCATGCATTCGGGGGGGGGGGGGGGGTTGCACGAGGGAATGGGTCGGGGTGGAAATACCTTCGTTCGCGTTTCCTGTTTTCTGTAATAATTCGGGCGAATTGCGAGGCTGCCAATATCGCGCGGCTCGGCAATTTTTCAACGAAATTACGAATTCCAAGTGGCCCGTCGATCTTGAACAACGGCCCTCTATTGGATCTTCTCCATTCCTTGTACGATACGAAAATTGTCGCGTATATTTGCGACGTTCGAGTTGATTGAGAGAAACCGGTGAATGAAAGACACGTAAATGAAACGTTTATTTATGGAGATTTTAAACCGGATTGCAATTAGACAAGTGGGATATAATTGGTTACATTAGTGTTTCGCGAATAAAGGACATTTATTTAATTCTTTATTTAACATCGTTGCGTAATGAATACCGACGCACTTAGCCCGAAGCATTGATCTATTGATGAAATGAATAGTTGTACAGTTTCCTGTTTATAACGTGAAAATGAAACGGCGAGCGTTATTTCTGTCCCCATTATTGGAAACAAATATATACGCGCAGCTATTATCGAAGACAATATTGGAATACTAATAACGAGGGCAGTGTATGATTTATCGCGCCCAATTTATTCGTATTTAGCGCGTAAGACACGAGTTGCTCGCCGTTTCTCGATCCGTCGATATTCATTACTGAACTGTGCAATCGATTGCAGGGATATCTGTACCTTAAAACAAACGGAAGTTATAGTTCGTCGATTCTAGCGAGCTATACAGTCGGTCTGTCTGTATTTTGAAAACGATCGATACTCGGGTCGAGTTATTTGTTAATTTAACAGAGAGGCCGCGGCTAAGATCAACTTTGTTTGATCAGCAACATTGAAGTGAATCGCAAACATTCGCAAAACCGATCGGCGGCTGTTCGTTTGTAACTTTGGTCGTATAATATTTGCGCGTGCAAATGCGTTTGAAGGAGTTATCGGGGGGTTGAACCGATTTGGGGCGAGGTAATGCAAATCAAATAATGAATAGAACAGGTGATTCGGATGACAAGGTTTTCGAATTAATCGATGAATTGATGGAAATATCGCCAAACGATTTCTTTCGAAGAATTCACGAAACAATTCGATTCGGATTCGAGTGGCACCTACAGCAAGTAGTGCCAGGTTCATTCTTCATTCAATCATTGCATTTGCCAGGAATCATTTTTCTTCGAACGTGTAAATTATTGCCGGCTGGGGGTATTTCTCGAATTACTCTAAACGTTCTGCGGGATTAAAAGAAACCACGTGTATGTATAAATAGTACACGATTTTTCTTTCGAGGAACATTAACCGGTATGTGTTCCGCAGAGAACAGGTAGGATAGATGTGAAAAGTTAATTTCGCTACCTTCAGTTCGCGCGGGGCTCTTGGTCGCCTTCAATTTCAATTTATCGAAGACACAATACATTTTATGTCGGACAGCGGACCGACAAGCGAGCGAGGAAAATTAATCTCGACATTCGTTGTTTGCACGATACTTACCTCTATTTTTTGTATTTCAATTTATCAAGCACCACAGCGCAGCCGAAGCTAAACAAAGAGAATAATAACTGCGACAGATTACAAAATTCAGTACATTTCGACGTACGTGAGAAACGGGAAAACAATCAATGTGAAAGTTAATTCGAGCATCTCGTGGTGCACGCGTGGACAATATTTTCCAATTTGCTGTTTCATTTAATATCCAACCGAGGCAACGCCACTCAAATGAATTAATACCATCGTGATGCGTTATTCAATCGAATCGTCGATATTCAATTCACCCAAATGAAACAACTAACCTGAGGGAAACAGCTAAGACTAAGAAAGCACCGTTCAGAAATGATAAAGAAGTAGAGAGCATAAATAAAATTTGATGTATATATAATATAAAACACTGCTCCATTAGAACGCGTGCGCGTCTCGAGAGAAACTTTAAACGTAAACTTTTAATCCCCATCTCGAGCATTAAGAACGCCACATTTTAAAGAATATCAAATATCTCTAAAGGAAGTATTATCTTCATTGAACTACTCCGGCTTTGTTCGCAGTAAGAAACGAAATCGGACAAGCGACTTTATAAGAAAACGCGACTCCGGTTAACTACGACAGAACATTAAAAACGGAATAATTCGCATGCGGCGTCTTAAACGGCGATCAAAATTCTCGACCAGGGTCTTCGGCTTCCGTCGCGCATCAGGATCGATATTCACAGGCCGCCTCGTTACCGGAAAAATCCCTCGGGCATGGTTAATCGGTTGATTGACCGGAGTGCAATCGAATTAGAGCCGACAAGCGGGGCTCAGTATCGATTTCCCTTCGTTTTCAAAATCAATGACGCGACCTTCCGCCTGCGACTCCGAACGATTAATCGATCTTCATCCGCCGCTGACTTTTTTTCACGTTCACCCTTCCGCTCGACGATTTCATTTTCTCCGGCCGGTTTCATCCCGCCCCGTTTGATATTTGCTTTGACATCGACGTTGTCTCATATTAGCGGGTAATTTCGTTTATCCCGCTGTTGCTGGACGCTAGAATCTACTGGATGTTAGACATGTTTCGTCTGTTTCGGCTTGGACGCGACGAAGTTGAGGGACGAGAATTTTGGGAATCGTTGGCGGGATAAAATAGTGAAAAAAGGGGGCTGAGTTTAATGGAATAGATCGATTTGATTAATCCTGTGGATATCGGTGAAGATTATTCCCAGTTTTCAATTTAGATTAGATGAGGGTGGAATTTTTTTTCAAGTATTATTATATCGAATAAAATATCTATTAGAAAGAATTGTTATTGATGCGTTATTAGACGTAGACGGAAAATAAGAATAAAATCGAAATTCCGTTCATCGTATTTCGTATAATAATTTATTACAACAGCCTCCTAATTATTTGGAAATTGGTGGAAATTTCGAATAAAAATTTGAACAATTCGTGACGCGTCAAGTCTCGCACGGGCGTGATCGTTTCAGCATAATCATACAGGTGTTAGAATCGCCAAGTCGAAATTAGTATCAACGAGATCGGAATTAGAATCAACTTTGCGACCCGGCATCATGAATATTCAATACACTTTTGCCGTGACGTTATTCGCTGAACTATTCACGGCGAGGTAAAATCCCGCATTTCGACGCCGATCCCGAGGATCTCAATTATTCGCAGACGGGAAATCCAACAATTTCAAGTATTTGCACGCCCCTTGGGAACGACACGACCCAATTATAAATCAACCAAGCGTCGAAGCCGACTTGTTTCGGTATTTGTTTCGGTACTTCGGCGCATCCTAATTGTCTGTCAACCGTGTCTGCAAATTGAGCTTAATCGCTCGGCAATCTGACGGTAATTACAAACTTTCGATGAACGTTGAGCGTTCGATAATTAAGCATATATAGTGTCGAATATTTCTCAACGACCGAAGAACTGTCACTTTCGTTGCAGCAATGTTCGCAAGTATCGTCTACTTCAATCACGGACGTATAAATCCCTCGAATTGAAACGGTTTAAATTGTTTAATGCGGCAGCCGATAAAAACTACCAAATGAACCGAGAGTCGCGCTACATCAACGTTTCTCGAGGCGAGGTAAAAAAAAAGTCGTAGTCTCGCGTTTGAAAAATTTCACCTACCTATTCTCGCAACGCGCCTCCGCAGGAGCAAGAAGTCTAACGGCAACAAAACTCCCCGAAGGAGGTCCAATAAAACGCGACAAAAATTCCCCGAGGACTGCCCCAATAAAAATCTCCAGCCATCATAGAGGGGAACCTCCGAGGGGTGAACGTTGCCTACCCCTGGCGAACGTCCCTCTGTACTCCACCCGTCTCGCGAAAGAAAAGAATAAAAGGAACGAAAGGAAATAATGAAAACGACCCGTTCGCGACGGAATGTTCGGCACGGGGAACGAATGGTCGCGATAAATCCAGCGGCAAAGTTCCGCGAGCGAAGTTGCCGGGCGTACCCGACGTGCGGCGTCCCTTCAACTTTTTGACACCGGCTGATACGGGACTCGGTCTGGCGGAATGAGAAAGGGGAAAAGAAAAGTGCGAAATTACATACGTGGCATCGCGTACAGGAGTTATGCAGTTTTGCCCCTGTTGCACGGCCGCCGACGATAATTGAGCAAGTTGCTCGCGGGAAACGTTCACCCTGCCGAGTGTCGGCGACGTTTCGAGATGGCTTTGATAAATTCGGGACCGGTATGTCACGCGTAATTGCGCTTGTGTAATTAGTCCGCCTCTGTACGACGAATCCTGCGTTTGGGATTCATTGGTGTTACTTTCGAATTCTTTATTATGCTTCGCGCCGTGGGAAATGAATTTTGTCGTACTCTATTCCGTTTTATTTCCTTCTTCTTCTTTGTCTTATTTTCGAACGGGTTAATAGCTCTGCGAGCAACCGTACACTTGGCTTAATTGATTCCGATAAAGTAGCACAAATCACGGAACTTATTATGATAAATATAATTTCATTTTTGTTAAATATGGTTTATTCACGGTTTAAATTCGATTGACGTATTCTCGGCAGTTCGAAAATGTAGATGAGCAGTATAGTTTACCTTCGTTGTAATTAATATCAGATGGCAGGCTTGAGTATATCCGATTACAAGCAACTGGAAAGTTATGTTTCATTGAAATTGAATGGAAGTTTAAATGCTATTGTTTCCAGTTGCGAAGCTTCGACTACGACTGATTGTATCTATCTGGAAGTTCACTCGCTTCTAATTCTGTCTACTTGGAAGTTTTACTGCCTACAATTCTACTAAAATGCCCGTTTCGTGGATCCCCATTCGAACTAGCTGATGGTTTGATCCATTACAATTTCGGTGTCCTAGTCGAATTTGGTTCGGTTCAACATTGAGTACTGAGTAGAAGTTCTCCCAGGACTGAACCACCTCGGTACGTCAATTTTTGCATCTCATTGGAATAAAAATAAAAAGCACCGCAACCTTTCTTTGGGAATAACAATTTCAATTAGTAATATTAACGAATTCCAATGCCTATTCCATATCAATATTATTTTTGCATCCCTTAAGAGGCAATTACGATATTCTTTTCAACGTGAAAATTAATTAACTCGGATAAAAGGAAAGCGACGCGACATCAACGAGATCAAAAGTAGTCGCACACTTTTTCTACAATAGAAAATAGTTGAACTTTGAAGGAAAAATTGAACGACATCGATCGCATAATCGCCGTCGTACGTTGTACAAAGTGGCAATATTGGTAGCATAAAGGATTCAATGCAATTAAGGCACATCAACTATCCCACTGCCTTACTGCGCATTTAACTATCCTAATTAACCCTGGAAATTAGATTGGACGAGGCTCGTATGTGGCTCGCAGAGGCGTAAATGTAGGACGCGTCGTAACGTAACAAGTATTTTCATTTATGCGTTTTACCTCGCCAACTCGTGGAATACATAAATATTATAGAATTACAGAAATTAAATCACTCGCTTCTACGGCGACGAATCTGGCTTTATAACGAGGAATATTTAATGAACGTGTTCTTAAGAAAGAGTTTCGTCAGAGGTATAGATACAGAGTTGTCAAAGGTATAAGGGTGCAATATTAATAAACATGAACTTATAAGGCAACTGCATTTTTGTTAAGATAATTCTAGCATCCTTTTAAGGTAACTACGTGTATTTAGAAAAATCGTAGTGATAATAGTATAAAGTGTGTCACGCGAAATTACTATTTTGCTATTTTGTATATTATGATTATAATTTTTGAGAAATACTTCTGAATTTAGATATATATATATACACATATCTTCGTATGAAAAATGTGGATATAACATTTAAACGATCGGAATATTAGCTAAAGAAATTGGTGAAAGTTATCGATTATGAACTTTGAAAAATTATCCTTCAACTTAGAAAAATAAAATTATACCGTGGCGTTGCTTAAAAAGCATTTCTTCAATATTTTTTAATAATGGAAAATCCAGCAAAAATTTTTGAACCAAATGTTTCATCACCTTCAAAAATATATCAGAAAGAGATTTACAAAGCAACAGAAGATTATAGTTAAAAGGACGAGCAACAATGTACATTACAAATTCTAAATGATAATAAAAATTACCTGCCACGTAAATAGTTATCTAATAAGACAAAAATCCCGGCACAGTTATTTATCGAGCAGTTACCATTCGATGGTACTAAGCCCACGCCAAGTTCTACAGAGATTATCGAGCTGGTATAACATTAGTGGCAGGGCTCTCAGGTGCCTTTAACCCTTAATTGATCTCTACCGAATTAAATTAGACGAATGTCACGAGGCCGGGGGTAAAGGTTGCGTCCACGACCTGGTTCCAGTCCCCAAAAGGGTTGCGCGATAATCGAGAAACTTGGTATCAATATTCTCTGTCGGATATCTGTACTTGTCAGATCCGGGAGCTATATTTAACCGAGTTCCAAATATGTACACACTTAAATCGATATAAGATCTGAATAATGCATTTAATATCCCATTGCGAACATTCTTTTTTCTCCTCCGTCTATTTCTACCCTTGCTTCTTCATTTTGTACAATTAGTTGATCGAACCGATTCCGATTAACGATAACGCTGACGAATAATCGCTTTCAAGTTTTGTTTTCGATTCGACGAGTAAGATAAAAGAATATAAAACATCACAGAAATTGGCAATTTCTTGAATACAACATTTACTCCCAATCGATGCTACGGTAATTCTTGATGTCGATATCGATAGTGATGACAAAATTATTAATACATAAAAATTATATGAAAATTTGATTTATTGCACTATTAAACATCTCCCTTAGTACACTTTCGTTCCAATTATTAATCGAATAACTAAAAATACTAACGCAATTCATTCTTTCCGAATTACTACTATCACAATGTCTGTGCAATTGCAGTTATATCAATTCCTACGGGAAGCGGTCCCAGGCCAATACATTCATCGTTCACTTTATTGCAAATATTTCTCCCGTTTATCTTGTCCGATATTACCCTGGTGCAACTATATTCACATGAAAATCGTTGTTACCTGTATAATTCACACATTTCCCGCTGACTGCCTTCCAGAATGCATAGATCGCACTCCGGAATAAAGCAGTACCAAGAATTGATTAAGCCTGCCTCAGAAATTCGTCAAATTCTCGACGCTCCTGTAGAACCTCCCTTTCACAACCAAAGAAAAAATATTCCCCTCGTTTCATCACACTTCTATGTTCACACTGCACCGTGGACGCATCACCAGCAATTCTGCGAAAAAGTCATTGAAACGTCGAACCATCCGTTCGCCCAGCGATTCGTGTCGCCAGCGGATTCGCGTCGATGAGAACACAGCCAGAGGACGAATAGAGATTCTAGGGAAAGTTGCAATCCTCAGCGCCGGCCTCAAAGCGACGGGATTTATATCATATTCGCCTCGATTCCATACCCGAAGCGATCCTAACAAGAATTCCTGATCGAATTTCATAAAGCTCGCTCAAAAGGCGTGCATATTTGAAACCGATCGGCTAGCGAGCGCAGACGACTGTCTGAGATGCTTCAGAAACGTGCGAGGGATCCCTTTGACAGATACACGGATCTGTACTTTGCAAATCGTGCAACTCGGCAGCCACTGTATTCACCGAGAAATATGAAAATATTGTTCTATTTTATCCGCGCTCTTATTGAGACGAAATCGACATTTGCTTTGTCGTTTATAGGTGTATTTTAAGTCCTGGAAGATTTTGGAATAATCGATTCGTCGCGAGGTTCGTTTCCATCGAGAACATTTGATATTCTGCATTATAATTTTCGCGAAGTTCGAGTATTTGTAATATCGATTTGTAGAAATGTGATTAACTGCGGTGTTAATTACAAAACGGATATATTATTGGTCGTTGTTTCCAATTACGCCGCATACTTTGTTCAATTTTATGCAAGTCGGTATTCGGATTGCGAGAGGAAAGGTATCACGAAATCCTCGAATCAGGGAGGCGAAAGGGGGAAAAAGAAGGAACTACACGGTGCACGAAAACAGACAAAGGGAATATCGCTGGACGATAATCGGGGTTCCCTAATAATTCTCGAGAACTCGTGTTCGCGAATGGAAAAATTTCCAATTGCACTCGTTTCGCCGTGAAAATATTAGAAATATACACATATGTATTTGTGCCGGCGAGCATTCGAAATCGCTGCTCTCGGAAATCCAACACTCCTGCGATAATAAAAAAAAATGAAGACAAAAAATACCACGGAGCAGTAGACACGAGGGGAAAAAATTCGTCGAGCTGTAAAATTTTGTCTAAATTACATCATACGGCAAGTACGAAAAATTCGGAGGATAGATAAAGCGAAGAAAAGTTTGGTCAAAATTTCGCGATCCGAAACAGAATGGGCATGTGCAGTTCTTTACATCTCTTTTCCTCTTTCTCTTTCCGCTTTAACTGGCCGTTTTGACGTCACGCGTAATAAAGCAACGAGTTAGCAGAGCTGAGAATGTACGTTAAAAACTACGCCTAAAAAAATCCATATGGATGTGAAAGCGATCTATAAGGTTACATTTCGTTCCTCCTCGATTCCTTTACCCTCCTTGGGTATAATTCTCCTTCGTTTACCTGTCCTCCGTTTACACACCACCCTCGTTCTTTGAACAACGACTGATCTAAACGAAGGCGGACCCGTGTCCCTAGTCACATCTTTCGGCTTATTCTTCGGTTTATGCAAACGTTCTTTCTTTCTTTCTAAAGGGACTTGTTCCTTCTCGTTCCTCTGTATTCTTTTGTCTATTGGCAACATTTTTCTTTTGAAAGACAATTCTTTATACGTATCTGTTTTTCTTCACGGATTCGATGCTGAAACATTGTTGCAATGCCTTTGCATTTCATACTCTACGAACTTTAATGCAATATATCCCCTCCTATTTTATACCATTGTAACCGTTAAAATTTAGCCTCGGAAAATGGGTGTCTTCTATTAATAAAGAATCTAAAGTTTTGTGGACAAAAGTTTCCCAAATAGTGATTCAGTAAAGGAATACTATAACGATGCACCACGTTGAAACATATTGGCTATTTGATTGCTGAGCACAAACACGTTCCGTTGCTCACCGTTCAAATAGTGACTGCACAAGTATCTTGAACTTGGCTATTCCATCGGAGTTTACTTAACACTTCCAATACGAGCGATTTAAAGTGGCGGCAACCAAAACAGGTTTGAGAACGGTATTGGCATCGCTCCACTCAGGGAGGTCCTTTTAAAAAAGAACAGCTTAGAGTACAGACTGTCGCGAATGTGTCACGAGTGTCACGAATACATTGCGATACCTTTTACAGTGGAAGCCCAAGGGTACAAAAGGAATCCACGATAATAATATCAACAAAATAATTCAGTTGGATCAATAAAAAAAAAAAGTAAAGAAGAGTACATTGCAAAAATTTAAGATTTGACCAAATATATTTCATATTTAAATATATTTTAAAAAGAACACCCAATATACATTTATCCCATTTCCATTCGCCCCCCCCCCCCCCCACCCCCACACACGCACACACCCATTCTCTTTCCATTTCCCTTGCAACTCATTTTCAGTACTCGGTTGCTCGCATTTATTTCTGTCTTTTGTCACACAAGACCCTGAGACGTCATCCGACTTTGCACCCTCCACCCCGAATGTGCCGTTCCACTTCCCGCACCGTCATTACACCCTTCTCAGATGTGTACCACCATTTTTTTTTTTTCCACCCCGTCGCATTGTTATTATTCCGCCAGCGATTCAGCAATACTTCTTTCCTCGTCGAACCGTCCTACCCTCCACGTTTCGTGTGTCTCCGTCCCCCTTTATTTACGCCAGACCCACGTCAACCCTCCGACCCCGTCGTTCATTACCTCTCACCCAGCGTCCCTCTCTCGCCGATCGATCTGTCTCCGTCTCTTCACCCTGTCTTGCCACCCACAATCTCCCCCCCCCCCCCACCCACGCTCTTTTCAACCCCCCGAAAAAATTCTACCATCACTGTCTCTCCCTCTCTCGCTCTCTGACTACCTCGAAAATCCCATTGTCCCTCAACAACCGTCCCTCTCTCTCTCCGTCGTTCACTTTTACTCTCAGCTTTCACCTTCGCCCCTCGATGGTTTCTTTCTCGCGCAAATTGTTCGGTCCCTCGCCTCACCGTTCACCCTTCACACACTCGATATGATCTCTACACATAAGCCCGCAGTATCATATCTTACCTATCTCGCTACCCCCATCTCATTTTCTCACTGACCAACCCTTCGGAGCCTACAATCTGCAACAGACTTTCAATTGCTATAAAACCACCCTCATCTCTCTCTCTCTCTTCTTGTCTTTCTTCTTCTTCTCTATATTTCCCCCCCTTCCTTTCTTTCCCTTTCTCTCTCTACCTCTCTTTTTCTCTTTCACTCTATCTCTGTCACTTTCTCTGCCTCCCTCTCTCTCCCTTTCTTTTTCCCTCTATCCCTGTCACTTTCTCAACCCCTCTGTTCCTCTATGTCTGTCACTTTCTCCAACTCTCCCCCTCTCGCTCCCTCTTCCTCCCCAGAACAACCCTTCGCTACACACCGCTGGGCGTTACGACCCGATCCACCCCCTCTATCTCCACGCACCGACCACCACCCCCTACCGAGCTCGCTCGATCCTGCGTGCATTCCCCTCGATCCCTACCATCGCCGCGCCGGTACGCGCGGTTTCCTCTGTCGTCGTCAGCCGTGGCAACCGATCCGCGCAGGCCGCCGTCGTTAGACGAGCGGCAACATTCTGGCGGACGCCGGGGTTCGGTTCAGTTGGCGTTCCAGCCGCGCACGAAGCCGGCCATACACCAGCGGGGACAAGGAGGGAACGGTACGATCAGGAGAGTCTAAGGCGAACTCGAACCTTGGTGAATTCGGATGTTGCAAGGGGTGCGCGTCCAACGTCGATTCGGAAGGGCGAGATTTCGTGACGTGGCCCGGCGGGAAGAAACTGCCCGAGGGTGGTATCCTGGATATCGGAGAGGCTAACCTGCTGGCTGTGCGGACCGGACGGGGCGAGGGAGAGAGAAGCATTGTTGTTTGGAGACGCCGAGGTGTGTAGGATTTGTAGCAGTGTTGTGCATGGGGGTCGCAGGGGTTGCGTAGGGTCTCGCAGGCCTGACACGGTTGGCCAGGAGGTTGGAGGGTGTTGTTAGTTGAGAAATTGATGGATTTATTTACGCCCGTAGAGGAGATACGATTAGGTATATCGATATTTTCAGTTTCGCGATTGTTCTGTTGCTGGACGAGCTCCGCGGGTTGTCGTGGAATTTGTTTTCGGTGTTACGTTCGTGTGCAAGTGTGGAGGATGTGTTTTGTGCGCTGCGGTAATACAATTTGTTATCTTTCTTTTTGCTGGAATGTTGAACTTCTCTCTTTGGGAGACAGAGCTTGTACAGTACTCTGATTATGGTATAAGGAAATCATCTGTATATTGTATTCATACATTTTTAAATTAATCTATTCAATTATTATTATTTATGCAATTTTATTTTGTAGTTTGATCGTTTGGATGCTATTCGAATTGCTAGTATTTCAAGAATAATTATATTCTCAGCGTTTGAATATTTAATTAATTTTCATTTAATATCCATGGTACTTTTGATATCTTTGCTACCCAGACATTTTTCATAATTAGGTAGCTTATATTCATTCGTACTATTTATTTACCGTGGGTCTGGATACGTGTGTACATAGACGCTCGTCCTGAAAACCAGGACCTCAGTCCGTTAATTATATATGTTAATGTGTAACACGAAATGCGAATATGAATAAATGAATGGCTTTTGGGATTGAAGTAGTGTGTATGGAAGCATGCTTAACTATGGATGGCGGGTGTGGTGATAAATTAGCGTGTGCTCGTGCCGCTTCAGCGAATGTATTTATGTGGATTGGTTTTACGCGTGGTTGGTCATTGGTGCTTGTTCAGAGTACCTAGATGGACGATGTGTTGTTATGTTTGTGTATTTTTAGAATATTGCTTGGGAATAAATATATTTTCTTGTTATTTTAACGTATATACATCGGTGAAGCTTTTCAAAATTCTTTCGTCGCGATTGTTGAAAGATATTTCCGCATAATAATGAAGAGAAGTATTATGACAATGAATTTGACGATCATTTTTTTAATGTGTCACGCGCCAGTCTCAATGTACATGGAAATAGGGAGAATTGTTTTAAATTTCTGTTTGTAGAAATTTGCATTTTATATCAGATTCTGAGAGGGGAAACAAAATTTTTAAATCGACCTTAAATGATACAATTTTTGGAATGAAGAAAAATCGTTGTATTTTCTTTGTAAGTTGCATGAAATTATTCCATTAACAAAGTGAGAGTAAAACGCGCTTCTGTTGATTGGAAACATTGAAAATATTCCTCGGCTTAATTATGAATTATGATAGGTAAGCGAGCTTCTGGAAAGTTTCGTAGCCTGCGACGTTCGGATACTTTGTATCTGTCCCCTTTATTGTTAAATTTATTAGAGGCCATTGAAACGACGGGAAGACAATTTGTATGCATTAAACGTTAAAGGAACATCGAGCACAGTTTTCCTTGATGAAGAGTAATTGAATTTGAGAGACAATTGGTAATTGTTTCTTCTGCTTTAAGATCCATCTCTTTTGTTTATTACATTTTGCGGAGGGCGAAGATGGGCAAAAATTAAGCTAGATACAATTACCTATAAACTATCTCCAAACAGCGATCTCTAATTTTTCATTCGACCCTCTTCTCATTTTTCTAAACGCTCGTCGTTGGTACCTGACACAGAACAAATTCATTCACCGACTGAACAAGCAATAAATTTTCGCCGCCGCGGCGGTTTCATTAAACGGCAAATCTGAGATTTTCCGTTCAACGGTGGTAGAGAGTATAATAGTCGTTGGTACAATCAAAGTAAAATGAAAAAGAAATCAAGCGAGAACGAGACTGAATTTATTTGGCAAAGAGAAATAGATTTTTTTGTACCAATATAGAAATAAAATTCTGCATAGCGCCACTTCGTTGAAGGGAAAATACTACAATTTATTGCTAAATTTTCACGAAAAAACTATAAAGGTCTACGTCGATTTAGAATGATTATTGATAACCAATTCATAGTTATTTATTATACGATTATACACATGAATTTTTTTAATACCATAAACAGACGAAAAATATTATCGATTTGTCATAGATGTAAAAATAACATGTTCATTCGGCAGAACAAAAAGACGTAACAACAGCATTCGTTTGGAAATTTCCCGAGCAATCATACAGTTCGTCGAATACTCCTTGTTACATTCGCCTGACCAGTGCCCGGTCTAAGCTACTTTGCCCTCTACGCCCGGCGTCTGACAAATGATGGACTCATTCTACTTGGCTCTATTATTCCAGTCGAATACCAACCACGCACGTTTGATGGTAACTTTTCCTAAATCTTTGAATCGTCTTTCCCGAAATTCCGTCGGTATTTTGTGCTCTCAAAGTGAGCCAAAAATATTGAGAAAGATAAAAACGTGAATGTATTTATGGAAGCTTCGAGGGATTGGAAATTGAAAATGCGTGAATAGATATCGGTGAAATCGATGCGGCCGACAGTTGCGCGTAGCTCGAGGGGATCAAATGAAAAAATTGGAATCAAAAACAGTTTGTTTCCCAACGTTTACTCGACTGTGGAAATAAAACGGGGCCGTACGTTTGAATCGTAGATCGGCGGGGAAATTTTTACTTTTGACAATGACACTACGTAATGTCTGAAGCAATATATGAAACGTGCGAGAACAAGTTCCATCATTCCGTACGAATATTTTAGAGAGCATCTAAGTGGACTCGTGTTAAATATGAATCGGGAAACATTTGCGGCACACCTGATTGATAACTACGAACACATCCCTCGGTCTACCTACCGGCATAGCAAAGCAAACAGCACGCTTTCACGAACAGTCGCCCACGCAACACTGTAAAGGAAGAGCTGTAACGTCGAATGATTAATCGGGTCTAATCGCATTTCCACCGGATTTCCATCCCGACGAGCGAGCACTCGTCTGCCATCGAAACGATACGCCTGAAATTTCGCGGTGGCCAGCACTATTTATACAGCAAGAGGTCGGAGTGCACAGATGAATAGGGGAATATATATCGTCCATGCGATGGTAAAAAATACTTCTGCTCCCATTTCCACTGTGAGCTGCTCTTTCATTTTGTACGAGGAACGAGAAATGATTATAGAATTATTCCGATCACTTCTTCTATCAGTGTCATAGAGAAACTTCATAGCGAACAAGTGGATTGTACGTACATAAATAATAATTTCAGGGCAGTCAAATCAATTATTCTGTTACAATTTCTTAGATAGACTCGTTAGTCCCTTTATTATTCTATTCGTGTAAAACAAATTCTGTTCCATTGCAATTACGAGTTATTGATATTTTTCACGAGTTATTAATTCTTTTTTTCTTTATTTTTTTTTTTATATAAAGGACCGAATCAGTGTTCTGTCTGCTGTAGGTGCAATTTTCTTAATTGTCACTTTAAGGAGAGAAACCACAGCGTGATGAACATCGTAATTGCATTAAGTCGTGCGTGTGCAAGAAAAAAAAGGGCGTTTTAGTAAAGAAGCAGCTGTTCCAAATTTTCGACCGGCAGTGTACATATTTCGGGTGGCTTTAATTACTCTCAAAATGCCCTCATTACGGGGATCTCTGGAATCTAGTTCAATGGTTTTTGGCTCCGTGGAGCTCTAACAGACGGGTGGCGAATAAAACTCTTGCGCCGACATAGAAAACGCGTGGTAGCCAAAGGGCGTGGCCGGGGTGGTGCAGTGATTTTTGGAAAACGCGTCGGATAATTCTATATCGTGCACTCGTGCGTGGCCAGGACAATTGATTCGTCGTGGTAATGCAGCCTGGGGACGAGTTCGAACGTGCACAACCCTGTGCCAGGGTGAATTACATCGCCTACTGGTATGGTATGATAAATAAAGATATACCGAGTGGTACGAAAAACGGTATCACAAATGGAGAAATTGAGAGTTAATATAGTGTAACTTGATATCGTTGCACAGAAACCAAAATTGCGTGGCTGGTTAATGCAAATGGTTACCATAGATACAAACTTGAAATGCAGAATCACCTTTCTCTAAGAAGGGGATAATAAAGATGTGTATTCCGGCGCAGTAGTGTTGGAATAAAAAATTCATATAGCGTTCGAAATAGTTCTCCGAATCGGAAATTTTTTATCCTTCACAAATTCGTGCGTTGTGGCGTGTTTCTTCGTCGCGGACGTGGACGAAAGGGGGTGAATGGTTGGTAAAATTCGTGGCACGTCGCGTTTCCAAATCGTTTGGATAAAAGCGCTTGGGCCGAAATAGCTTACGGCCAAGTAAACCGGCGGCATTATTAAAACACTATTGACGAAATTGTCGATATATCGCGTGTTTGGACGAAACAACAAGCTTTCGATCGAAACCGGACCACAGGAAACTTACTAGCCTGCTATGAATTCATTTTTCCCAACAAACTTCCATTCGTTTCGTGGCAGGTGATCTAAAATGAGCTGTGTGAAGGCAATTATAACTAATGAAATTACAACTATATAATATTGAATATACAATATTACATTTACATTTTTTCGCGAAACTCGTCCAATAAAAATAATCCGTTCCTAAATATACAAAAGGCAGTTCGAAATTTAATTTCTCAAGAAAAACTATCACGTTACTGTTCCTCAGAAAAAGTTGAAGAAAGAAAAGACTAATATTTTAAGGACCCTATCCACGTGGTCAAGCAAACGGATATATATAACATATATCGTGGATATTTTAAGGGGAAAAATAAAAACGTGATTATCAGAAAATCCCTTGAACTTTACACGGCAGGAACCCGTCGATTTATAGCGAAACCGATGAAAACTTTGCAAACGAGACGTCAAACCTGCAACGTCTGTGCCCTCCCGCGGAAAGAAGCAAGTGGAAACTTTTTTTCCGGCTGTTTTCACGTGTCAACGCGATCGCTACCACTTTCAAAGGCTTCTCGGTTTTAAAACTGGTATTTATACAGCGCCACTTGGCAAGAATTCTTCCAATATCGGAGATAACGCTGCCCCGCCGGTATTTCGTGTGCACGCCAATTAAAAGTTTTTCCGATGACGCGCCTCGTGCACAACGGGTGATTGAGAAGTACTGATTGACTCGAGAACTTGTGTACAGTTGACACGTTAATCGCTGGATTTTAATTGAAGCTGTTTCACGCGAACCGTGATGTTTAACAATGAATTTTAACTAGCAAATTTTTTCAATTAAAAATTCCGATATTCAGATATAGTATACAGTGTGTGTCAAATAATATAGTCTGAATTAAATGTTTCATATAATATTTTTACAATTATAGTTTACAGTAGCGAGTTAGAGAAATAGTGATCTGAAACTTTAATTACGATCATTTTTATACGAACGAGTTTTGCATATGTTAAAGGGCTGAGTATTTGTAACAATGATTTCCTTTCATTATATTAGTTAAAACAGAAACACTGGTAAATTGCAGTAGAATAAATTTTATTTCTATCTAACAAAAGCACGAACAAATTATCATACATAGGTATTACATGCAATTACAATGTATATACATACGATACGTAAATCTATTGAAACAACGAATGGTGCCTATATACTCTACGCAATACAATGCGTAATCAATAACAATTATTGAATTGCCGCCAGGAAACAATAAACATCTAATCGATTCGATCGTGCGGCGATAATATCAAGCGATCTTGATAATTGTCGATACACAGAAAAGATTCGTCGGAAGATTAAGGCGTCACGATTAACTAGGTCACATCGTGGTCGAACGCTGTCATTAGTGGCACGATAGATAATTAAATGGTCTAACCAACGTGGAGAAGCGACAGAAACGATTTGTTTCTACCAAAACAAATTCGACTGTGACTCGTGCAATGAAATACCACGCTGGGTAATCATAGTTTTCCCTAGCTATTTAATACGGCATGGTACTCCATTGTATTTGAACACGACGAATAGGAAACTTGGTGTGCTCGTTTAGCGTAGAGAATACGGTGTCGCAGGGGGAAAGTTCGAGTAGACTAAAGCTCGTTATCTGCGTGGCGTTCAGAGGAACCTTAAGTGCAAAATTACCTCGTGGTTAAATTTTAAACATTACTGCGCACAGAGAACACTGTGTCGAAAGTGTAATATTTTATTAAAACAGAGAGAAGAATTTCGCGCAGAATATTACAAACAGCAACACGCATACACGAACAATTATATATTTTTCACTTTCAAACAAATTCCCACCCCCTTTTTCAAGAATTCACGAAACAATTGTTCCAACGACAAATTGTTTTAACTTACAGGATTATCAAATTTCACTGATACAGCCGCTATACGCCACTGCGATTCGTCCTAGTAATTAATCAATTTACTTTAATCCACCGATACCAGCGTTGGTGGGTTTCGGTTATTGGATGAATTGACGGCGCATTTTAATTAATCCGCGCTCGATTGACGTCTGAATGTTTCGCTCCAAGTGTATCAACGCCATTTCGGTCGTTCCTAAGAAGGATTTTAACAAAATCGGGGGGAATGAAATTGGGGCAGGGACTATTAATAAAACAATTAATTATTATTTAAGCATAAAACGTCGGAATAATGGTAAAAATGTCGCGTTACGGTAAACTGTATCTTTCGATGAACTTTATGCTTGGCCCTATAAACTGTGACGCCCCGTGATAGGATTTTATCGCCGCGATGTGCCTAACAGGTATAAACGACAGTCTCGACAGTTTAATAAATAAAACCGGCACGCGATACACTGCAATCGTAAATGTTTATATGCATGCACAATTGGAACGCGCGGGAACGATTTAATGAAGAACAGAAGGGGGCGGCCCGATTTATCGTTCATATACGTATAGAATGTTGCGGTGCACTGGGTATTAATTCTGCCCTGAAAGAACTTCTTACGGCACTTTTCTTATTAATAAGAAAAGAAAAATCTCTTAATATCTTTCCGAGAAGGTATTACATTCTGTGAGTGGAGAAATTTTAATAGAATGCTTCGTTCTCTTTATCGTAACTTCGTGAAATACTTTGAGGTTTAATGCCGACCAAGAAATCAATCGCGAAAGGAATATTAAATTTTCGTTCTTGAACACGTAATTTTTGTGCAAATGTTCCTTTAATACGAAAAATTATTATCACTGCATTTCATTTTTTCTAAATATTATTCAAATGTGTTTTACCGTTGTTGCATCCGTTAAGATAATATAGCTAAAAATACTGTTAAAGATGAAGGATAAAGGGGATAGAATAATATTGAGCATAGTATTATTCTGATCTCCAATATAGTGTCAATATGAAAAGGCAGATACAACGTGACACGCGGAAGCGCCTAAAAGAACAATGGGAAACGGATCGTGTATTGTCAGACACGTCCTGCTTGGAATACAACCGGAACTACATAGCAGCCTCTGACTGAAGCGAAATGTGAGGGTACAGGGGAAATGGATAGTCTATTGTCGTTGTCAGACACATGTTGCATTATAACACGGCGGAAGTTATAGGTCGTAGTAGTTTTCATTCGTGTAGTATTTCGTTCAAGAATTCGAGTGTTCAAAATGTTGTGGAATTAATGGAAATTATAGAAAGGCTATGCACATGTACCTACAATAACAGTTCTTAACATTACCAAATTGTTATCAATATATTTGACAGTATTGCATACCATTGTCCGAATTTTATTTGAAGAAAGTTGATATTTAACAGTCGTTTAAAAATGTAAAAGGTGCGTAAAGTGATCCAAAGGGGTCGTCATCTAGCTTTCAGATTTCTCGGGATGTCGAAACTTGGTTAAAATACAGAAGCTCGAGTAGTACAGTAGAGTTCGATGTCGCGAAGTTCGAGAATTATAAACTTCCAAAATCACCGTCCCTGGAAGCACCATTTCCGCAATGGCGCAGCGTTTCGCGATAAATTCAACAGCAGCATGTGAATCCAAGCAGTCCTCCCTTAAGGCACTTCCCGAAACGATCCGAACGCTCTCCGGGCACTTTTCAAAATGCTATCTTCTCACAAAATCAACTGTACAATTCCTGTTCCCCGTGGCAACGAAATGTGAACGAAAAAATTACGCAAACTCAGCGCGCATAAACGTGCATGTATCCTGTTGATTCGATCCAAAAAAAATCTCCCATTCCATTTCACCCCTTTTCGACAGTCGTCCACAATCGGAATCTCCGTCAGAAAAGAAGAAAACCCAGCCCTACCAAACAATTTACAATAGACAGCGCACTTTCTGGAACTCATCGCCGATCCAGAAACCCTCGCGGCTTAAATAAAAAAATCCCTCAATCCACGCGTGTCTTCGAGCCCCATCCCCTTCGTCGTTCCACCGGAAATATCCCGTCGACGTTGTCCCAATTCCGGCGGCCCTATTCCAAAGCGTACAATTACACAGCGAGCCCCGACGACGCCTTATTTCCCCTCAAATCGAACGGCTTCTCATTATCGATTTCCATTGCTGCCGAAACGGATGACGGGCGTCCCGATACGACATCCGTCGCGTTAACGGCCGCGATATCGACCCATCCCGACGACAATAGGGCACCGTGCCGCGTGGCGTGCACAAAAGCGCTCGAGGGCCTCGCGGCGCGATCGGTTCGCGGGCGATTGCGTGCAACAAAAGAGAGGGTTAAACGCGGGTTTCCAACGGACCGTGATAAACGTACGCGGTCGACACGCCACATGACAAGGGAGAACAAGCGGAACGAGTACGGGGATAACTTGTTGCGCCCGTTCCAGCTCGCGAAGTCGACGGATCTACACCCCCCCGTGTTACCGAACGAAAACGCGTTGCCGTTTCGGGACGGCCGTTTGAGTATCGCGACGGCATGAAGATGAGAACGAATCGGGGCAGTCGAATGATGAGTAATTGATAGGTTCTCTTCGCCGAAACGATTGGAATTTTGTTGATGGTAATTTTCTGCAGATTTTTGTGGATCGGAAATTGTTACGGGGAATAATGAGACGCGTGGTAACTGTGGGCGAAATTATTTTGCGCTCGAAGAAAATTCGTTTCCGAATGGACGAATAAATCGATTCGGATGAGAAAGAGATTTTAATGTTTGCGATAAAATGGTACCTTCAGAATACGGACGATATTATAGAAAACGAAATGTTCGATTGCGCTATACGCGAATTGTGAAATTGGATCTGATCGGGAATATTCGGGGGAAAATAACGTCGGGATGAAATTATGTCCCGATGAGGATAACAGCGGGAGGAATAATACAAAACACGACGTGTACATTCGAGGTAATTTAAAGGGTAGCCCGACTGGAATCGCGTAGAAATTTTATACTTCTGAATTTCTGCCATTTCTTCCGAACTTCCATCTGTTTGTGCAACTAATCGTCGACTGTTTTGCAAGCTCCCTGGTCGATTTGGCTGAACTTTCTTCTCGCGGAGCGTGCACGTCGCTCGTTCTCCGTATCTCACGTAACAAACAGCGAAACTTTTGCATAGACCTAATTGGAGATGTTCCAAGAAACGGTTTGATCGCAAACAATTAAATATTCAACCGATCTGTCCTTACCTCCTTGGCATCTGAATTTTCACGTAGACATTGACCAAATTTTATTCGACCGGCCAAACGATATTCCATCAATCATTTTCATTGTCATTTTCATCGTTTCACGCATAAATATCTCCACCATTTTGTTACGACAATTTCTTTTTTCTTCCGCCATTATACGCTACGATTGTTCAACAATTTGCAAGGAAATTCAAATCGAACGAGAATCGCCGAGTATACGAACGGACTCAAATAAATGCAACTGTCTGATCCCGCCTGTGAGAATGAACAGGGATCCTTGGGAAATGGAGAATTTCATTAAATCGACTCGTGCACGGTACACACACCCGTCCGTATCTGCAGGTTTGTTCAAAAAATTGGTTCGCGTTAACGCTGCGAATTAAAGGACAAATGAAATGGCTCTGGTCGCGAGATAAAGTCGCGTGAATTTTGCAAGAGAGTCGCCGTTGGAACGAAATCAAGAAAGGGGTTACACGTATCGAGCGGGGAATTAAAATGGCACGTTTATCGTGAACGAGGGAAGTGTAGGCGCGTGGGTGTGCGCCTGTGTATATGCATGCATTAGAGTGGAGGTAATAGGGCCGGAAAAGAATTTAAATCGCACAATTTCTAAGGCGTTGCGCGGAGGAACTTTATTTTACAGTATCGCACAAAGCACTTGCCAGACGACTCGCTTATTATTATCAAAGAAATATGCCGAGTACGTATTATAATAATTTCTCAAACAGATACGAGAGAAATAATAAAATCATATTTATACGATACTTCGTATCTACCACCCTTGTTATCATAATTATTAAGCCGATACAAATGAATACATTAGAATTATCCGCGATCGTATCCTAACGAGAGAATTGCATGTCTTTCACATTTAATGCGACCTCAGAGCCTTTTGCATAATCGATGCTTCAACTTGCCGTTCGTATTGATTTCAACGAACGATAATTCGAGGAACATTTGACAGCCTGTGTAATCAATGTCTGCTCGAATACACTCCGATAGCGAGGAGCACAGGCGATTTAATCGAACAATTAATTGACCGAATAGTCGACTGGGCTAGAAATATCGTATCGAGCTCCTTGAACCGCGGATCGAGCGATTCGTTTCACCGCGGCTTCGTCAATAACATCTAAAACGTAGCCAACCCGCTAACAACGGAAAACGAGATACGACGTGCAGAAACTGGAAATTTCGCACAATGCGCTGGCGCGCAGTGCAAACTGAATTGCACTTTCCCTTTCATCGCGGTTGAACAAACGAGACAAAGACGGTTGAATTTTTGCAGGTATCAAGGCGACAGGTGAAACAGCACAGAAATGCCCGTGGGAGGACGAGTCGCTGGGAAAGTCGGAATTTACAGCTCCCACTATAATGGTAATGTAAACAGGCATATTACACTGTTACGTTTTACGCGCGCGTAGAACTGTGTTTCCGCGGCGCACGCTTTAACCACGATTAATGCTCGATAATTGTTCGATATTTGCATACTCGCGGCTGCCAACGATCCCCAATGCCAGTGTCGACGAGGAACGTTTCCCCGTGTGATTACGAACTAGATTCGAACAGAAGTTATTACGTTCTCTGGTATCCGCGTGTTTAAATAAATGGCTAATTAATTTGTAATAAAAACCGGCTGCTCTGCCGCGTCCATTCGATTCGATTATTATATTATACACTATACAATAGGCAGCAAATTCAAGATAAAAGCTGCAATTTTCCAGGCACGAAATATGAATCCAATTTATCCGTTTAATTTCACCCGGCAACATTAACTTCTCTTGTACAAAATACTTTTCCGACTCTGCACAGTGAGCGACACTTCAATACCATGGAAACCAACACCGCCACATCCCTTGACAATATCCTCAAAATATTCTTAAATATACCATTAAAAAAAAAAAATGCCAATAATTCTCCTTCCAAAAATTTCAACGAACATTCTGGAAAATTTCTGTCCAGTTATCCCAAACCTTTCACACCAGACCTGCGTTCCGGCGAATCGCTAGAAAAATCCCGGCGAAGCGACCAGAATAAAGAACCTGTCCAACTATCCGACAGCGAAGACTTAATGCGACGTGTCGATTACAATATAAATCCGGCATGCTTTCAGGAAAGGGCTACAGCGGTCTCAACGAGGAGATCATGTGGATCAGCATCGGTATGGGTATCACCATAGCCGTGCTGATCACCATAGCGCTGTGCTACATCGCCCGTGAAAAATGTCGGAAACGAAACGAAGGATACTACGCCTCCTGACGGACACTTCCGCCGCCCTCGTGGGCCTCGTGGTCGTTTTCACCGTCGACGCCCGGCGTCTTTTTCAGCCCGACCACGTCAAGAGGCAAACCGAGGGCGTACTACATCACCGTCTAACACCGAAACCCGGTGACTAACGGCTCCGTTTGAGCTCGAGCGAGCTGACGTTTCATGATGAACGAAAAATCGACCGGCGTTCTCTCTCTTATACGTCGACGTCATTCCTCTTCCACGTCCTCGATATTTTTTTTTTTTATCGTTTTCTTCCCGCTTTTCTTTATTGCCGATGAAAAATCGACCAAAGTTCTAGCCGTTCGACTTTTTTCTTCATATATATATTTTTGTATTATTCTTTATATATTTAATTAGTTTTCGTTTTGCATTTCTATGGTGCGTACAGAACAATCGATTAACGAAGGGAAATTCAATTTTCATTTTAATTTTACCGTTTAATTTACACTGATGCTTAATTAATTTCGTCCTCCCGTTGCTTTTATCCGACGTAACCATCGGCATTTTTATATTCGATAGGACGTACCGTTCGCCCTGAACGAGAGGGGCAATCGGATAATCGAGATGCTCCGGTTAATCGGGAGCCGGGCGAAATTCGAGAATGCGTTAAATCGCGTTGAAAATGCATGCCATTCGAACGACGCGCGTTTTTCCACTAAAAGTTGTGCAGCTAATGAAACGGCATTTCGCTCGAACGAACGTGTTCCCCACCTTTAATTCACCCACTGTTGTTGCGCGTTGTTCACGTTGCCATCGGGTCGCCGAAGCAATCGTGTTTCCACGATCGTACCAGGTGCAAGGAATCTCTTCTAAGCAGTTCTACCTTAAGAAATGTCACACGCAACGCTGCGTCTCTAACATATATTGTTCAACGATTTCTCCGTTGTGTCGCGAAGGCACAAATTTCAACGCAATTGTACACTTTTAAAGTTCACCGATTGACAAACCTGTCTTGACGACCGACGCCATTTTGGGGAACTTCTCGCGGGAATAACTTGTCGAATGAGAATAAATTCGTCGTTTCGTACTCGAACGATTCAGCCATCGTTGCAACAATGTAAAGACAAAGAAGTTTCCGTGGAATACAAGCGTGGTCGTTCAAGATTAAACAAGAGATCGTGGAACGATACGGATCGCAGTAAATTCCAACGTTTCGTAGACGCCTGTCTCCAGAAAAGGCGGCGACAATTTTTAAAGAGGAACCCCTCTTGGCAAGCAACACGACAGTCGAATTTATGACTGGACGTACCTGCCAAGCAATGTTTCCGGGACTTTTACACGCGTCCCTTCTTGCTCGACTGGTCGTGCGATTTCGGAAATCCAATTCCTATTTGACGTTCATTCGCAGAAACACGAATATCAGTTTGTCCGGCGAGGAAGATTCGCAACGTTCGCGTGATCGATTCAGCTTTTACTTTCCGCAGGATCGATATCTATGAACTACGTTCAAGAACATTTTGCGAGCGTGTTAACTAATTAGGAAAAATAATCGCAGGTATTTTTCGATGGTATCGATGACGAGGAGATTGAAACGAAATTTTGGGAACACGTAGAAACGACATCAACGAAACCGATTACTTCGATTCTAAAGTAGCGTGAATGTCAGTATTAATGATGCAATGCGGATAAGAAAAGAAGTGTTGTCAAGTAAGAGAGAGTTTTATTTATCTTAAAATTCGTTCGGCGTGTATCTATGGCAGAATTGAATGAACAAATTAAACACAAAAGCGTTAATCATTTTTCTGTAATATTTTGTTGGTTTTTTTTTTTGATCCTGGAATATTTACCGTTCAATGAACGAATTTTAAGATACGCATTGAGTACCGGCGATACAAAGGGAAAACGAAGAAAACTGGACGCACAATTTAACTGTCATCCGTTCCTCGGAAAATGATTTTCCAACTACCCATACGTTTCAATAGAACTGAAACCGCACTGGTTAATATACGTAAGGAATTATAGATATTCAGATTATGCTCGTATAATCGTGCTGACGGGACTATTGTTTATCATAGTATACATTGTAATTAGATGATTTTAATACTGTTAGCTACTGTACTTGTGATTGTGTGTGTTTTGTACGTATTGGCGATTTCAGGTATCTTGACTATAGAATTGAGGAACGGATGAGGCTCGATGAATTAACACGAGTTTTTAAGAATTTATGATAAAGCAATTATGAGGAGCACAGGACTACCAGCGGTAAATAGTAATAATAATAATATGGTGTTTGCGCCAAGTTATTGTAGAGAGTACAGCACCACGCTTGTACAATTCTAATAATTTGTTCATTTTTAATCAATCTAAACATTTTTATATTTAATAAGATTCCCAAGAAAATTAAAACTGCTTGCACTTTATACTAGTATTGTCATTAACATTATTATTATTACTACAAGCTATCAGAAACCAAAAAAATTATGTCGGTATACCAAGTTCAACAAATAAAAGGAATTAATATATTTTTACAATGTCTTGCAATGATAGCGATTCTTGCATTGATAATAAAACCAAATTTTTAAAAAGACCTTTACCGATGCGAAAAATAATTCATTCACAAAATTGCATTCATTAGCCATGACATACTTTATCCAATATTTACAAGACTCCACGTGATCCAGTTTCGTTAACAATGCTATACTCGTTTGTTTTTATTTCTTTTCTCTTGCGAAGTCCGAATTGCAGTGGCGTGTTTTTTTGTTCAAGTCATAATATAAATGAATATGCAAGGACGCAAAAGTGTACGTATGGCAAAAAATCCATCGGAATGCAATTTAGAATTACTAACGACATGTTACGACGGCGTATAAGTACGTGTGTACATTACACGCAGATGGAGGGTGTATTGAATCGTTGTGTTTTATCGCGAACATCCCCAAACGTACATTAATTTCGCCGAGTGCAGCATCTCATTTAATTCGATCGTGCAGCAAAACGAAGACTGCGTATGCAAGGGTGGTTCTAGCCATAGAAAGTGTCGACGGGCTGATATAATCAGCACGATCCAACAGTTTTCGCAATTAATTTATACAATAGCTCCTGTGGTTCCCCATATTTTTGTGTTCATTTTAGTCAAACTACAATAACAATTTCGTACTGATGTAATCGAGAGTTTCGTTTTATTACTGCTCAAACAGTAGTATGTATTTTGTAAGCGTATTGTTTAATACCTTTGTTGAAAATCTATTTTCCGATCACGTAGAAAAGGGAGAAAGGATATTTTGCAATATTGCATGCTGTGTATTAAGTATGTACTTATGAATAATAACGTTTATTGGGAAAATATTAATCGAGTAATAAGGATGATACATATAATATGAATAAAAATTAATGCGGAACGCTTTCTTATAAAATGGTCCTTCTGGAAAAATACTTTAATTAATGTGTTCTGAAGTAGAAATGTCGAATCTAAACCGGTCTAAAGTTACGATTAATTATCGATCTAGTGAAACGAGATTTTTTGCCAACTACAGATCGATCTGCCTAATGATCGCTTTGTTGAATGGTTTGGGGGATGATCTCCAAAGTGTTGCACGTGTAACATGAACATACCTGTTCTGCAACCTTTTTGTAATCCTTACTCTTTGCAAATGTTATCTTTTACTGTTGAACTGAAAAATATTGAAATACAAAATTTTCCAATTTAAAATCGAGCGAGAGTTTTATTTAATTTGTGACCAAATCAAATAACGTTTGACACTTTGGAAATCGTACACCTAAGAACATCCAGATCTCTTACAAACAAGTTCTAAATGCCAAAACGGAAAGAAGAAAGATAATATTAATGCACAGACTTCCTGAAAGAGACTTTTCGAATACGATTGTCAGCCGTTAAGTGCACAATGGGTCTCAATGTAATAATTAACACGTAAAACATAAGGATTCTGACCAAAAAACTCTAGAATATACATACTTCTGAGAACTGAGATTATTATGCCAGGGTCTCGATCTAATTGTGTATAGCCTGTAGAAAACGACTGTAGAATAACGACTACATACTTATTGTTAGAAAATTATACATTGTTGACACGTGGATAAAATTTACGTAGATGATAATGCGAGCGTGGGCGACAAGCCTCTTGATCGTGGTTTGAATGAATACATTTGTCCCATTCGAAAAGCATCATCATTTCAAATACTTCAAACGCATACTTCAATACTACATTTAACTTTTAGTAAACAATAAAATCGATCTAAATATTACGAATCTTTAATTCAAATAGTAAGTACATAGTTCGGCAAATAGTCTAACAACCTTCCTATTTTAATTGATTATATTAAAAGTAAAAAAATTGCATAACAAATATTAAGAGCATCATTTTCATTTCATCGCATTTTCTTTTCTTCTTAATCAAAACATATTTTTAATACAGAAATGATTAAGGTCTGATTCATTCTCTCTATCGGCACAGCAATTAAGTACTCGAAGGTTTGTTAAAAAAAAGAAATATATACCAACAATTTCACGTTTCGTGTATTGCCAAAAAGAATGATAAATGAAATAAATAAATGATTGATATTGAGAGGCTTGTAAGACTATGATGGAGTGCCGATATTAATCGCAAGTGCACTTGTGCACCGCAACATTTCGACGTTTTTTATGGAGAACGATAAGATCTCGTCACACACGCGACAGATTTTTAAATATTTGGCAGATATTACGAGACTTACTCCTGATAAAGCCCGCTTAGTGGGTGAATCGAATTTGTATTGAAAATGGATGCTGTATTATGTAAAAGGACAAAAAACGGGGAGATCTCTCAATTTCAAGACACGGTACATTACGATACATTACGTCTAATTCAATGACCAACTTGATAGATTGATGTATGTACTACGATATATTATTTCCTGTGGTGCATTTGTAACAAATAAATTATTAAACAGATATCTTGGAATTAACGTTTTCTATCTTGCTGAGTATAAAACAGGAAAATACCCCAATTCCTGGAGTTCTGAGGACCTCATTTCCATTTCCATGTCACTCACATCGTTACCAACAGATTATACAAAATCTGCATTCTGACCAACTTCCAGCTGAACCTACGATCCCTGAGTCACACCTACTGGACTTCTGCAGGTTCTGACTAAGTTTTAGCTGAACCTCCGATCACTGGTTCAGACATTTCTTTGAATTCAAGGCACGGTTGCAGTCAGAGTCCATAAAGGGTTTTTGGAAATTGCGAATACCATGAAGCGCTACCGAACGCTACTGGCGCGCGTGGCATCAGTATCAGTTCGAGCGTCGCAGCGTATGGTTCGTCTGTACTGTAGAACGGTAGCGACATACCTCACTTTACAACACGGTAGCACAGACGAGATATAGAAATAGACAAGATATCTTATGGATTTTCGTGGCCCAACGTGATTGACATACCGACTCAGAAAACCACGCTGATTCGAGCGTCCTCTGCACATCAACAGTGATAACTTGAAGAACTATTATTTACTGAAGTAGTGTTGGAGACAGGATTCATGTGATTGTGTGTATATACGTAAATGCAGGGGGGGGGGGTCAGGAAAGCTATTTCTCGGGCAACGTTTCGGTAAAAAAAATTGAGCTACGGTGCCTGGTCGCGCGATGCACTTCGGTTCGGCTCGAGTTGAATCGACCCTAGAGTCGTCGGTCCGGCTAAAAGTTGGTCAGACACAGTAGAAGTCCAGTCGGCACGACCCCAGAGACGTAGATCCGGCTAAAAGTTGGTCACACACAGTAGAAGTCCAGTCGGCACGACCCCAGAGTCGTAGATCCGTCTAAAAGATCGTCAGACACAGTAGGAGTCCAGTTGGCACGACCCCAGAGTCGTTGGTCCGGCTAAAAGTTGGTCACACACAGTAGGAGTCCAGTCGGCACGACCCCAGAGTCGTAAATCCGTCTAAAAGTTCGTCAGACACAGTAGGAGTCCAGTGGGCACGACCCCAGAGTCGTTGGTCCGGCAAAAAGTTGGTCAGACACAGTAGGAGTCCAGTGTGCACGACCCCAGAGTCGTTGGTCCGGCAAAAAGTTGGTCAGACACAGTAGGAGTCCAGTCGGCACGACCCCAGGGTCGTTGGTCCGGCTAAAAGTTGGTCAGACACAGTAGGAGTCCAGTCGGCACGACCCTAGAGTCGTAGGTCCGGCTAAAAGTTGGTCAGAAACAGTAGGAGTCCAGTGAGCACGACCCCAGAGTCGTTGGTCCGGCTAAAAGTTGGTCAGAAACAGTAGGAGTCCAGTGGGCACGATCCCAGAGTCGTTGGTCCGGCTAAAAGTTGGTCAGAAACAGTAGAAGTCCAGTCGGCACGACCCCAGAGACGTAGATCCGGCTAAAAGTTGGTCACACACAGTAGAAGTCCAGTCGGCACGACCCTAGAGTCGTAGGTCCGGCTAAAAGTTGGTCAGAAACAGTAGGAGTCCAGTGAGCACGACCCCAGAGTCGTTGGTCCGGCTAAAAGTTGGTCAGAAACAGTAGGAGTCCAGTGGGCACGACCCTAGAGTCGTAGGTCCGGCTAAAAGTTGGTCAGAAACAGTAGGAGTCCAGTGGGCACGACCCTAGAGTCGTAGGTCCGGCTAAAAGTTGGTCAGAAACAGTAGGAGTCCAGTGGGCACGACCCTAGAGTCGTAGGTCCGGCTAAAAGTTGGTCAGACACAGTAGGAGTCCAGTGGGCACGACCCCAGAGTCGTTGGTCCGGCTGAAAGTTGGTCAGAAACAGTAGGAGTCCAGTGGGCACGACCCCAGAGTCGTAGATCCGTCTAAAAGTTCGTCAGACACAGTAGGAGTCCAGTTGGCACGACCCCAGAGTCGTTGGTCCGGCTAAAAGTTGGTCACACACAGTAGGAGTCCAGTCGGCACGACCCCAGAGTCGTAAATCCGTCTAAAAGTTGGTCAGACACAGTAGAAGTCCAGTCGGCACGACCCCAGAGTCGTTGGTCCGGCTAAAAGTTGGTCAGAAACAGTAGAAGTCCAGTCGGCACGACCCCAGAGTCGTTGGTCCGGCTAAAAGTTGGTCAGAAACAGTAGAAGTCCAGTAGGTATGACCCTGGGATAGTAGCATTTATGGAAATAGCGAATACCACCGAGCGCAGCCGACGCGCCGGCGCGTCGCGGAGTGGGGACTGCCGCGCCGTCGCGCGGCGCGCACCCCGTCAGTCCCTATTGAAGCGTCCCAGCGTAAGGTCGTCAATGTAGTCGATGGCTAGCCACATAACTCACTGTACAACACAGTAGCACCTCGGTCTTTACTTCACCATCGTGTACGCTTGATTATTAGCTTCTATTAATTAATACGCGTTTAACTAACCATCGTTCTACTATCGCAACTGTACATTAAACTTTAATGATTAAAATCTTTCTTGAGTCTCCTTTGCTGGACGAATGACCGATCATCCAATTGAGGATGGACGCGTCTTCGTCCGGCATCGAGTGTTTTTTAATATGAGATTATATGAGTCGTTTGTTGTAACATCGTGTTAACTAATTTATTAGTTTGAACGGTTCTTCGAATCTTTATTATATTTTATTCAGTCACTTACATACTGCTTTTGCGACTTCGAATTCGATTCTGATTTTAGAACAGGTCTATTACAGGTCTATTCTTTTGTTGCAGGTATAATGGACGATTGGCTGGCAAAGGATAATATATTGAGGCTGCAGGAATGGAGTATTGAGATTCAATTACTGCGATGCATAACAATCAGTTCGATGACATATGATGAAGGGCTGGTAACATATAACTTATTATCCCAACGCTTTATGTATATCTCCTGTTATCTGGCGATTGGCTTTCGGCTCAAGTTCGTTTCCTTCGGTTGAAAGTTATTGAACACTTTCATTATTGTATATGGATTTCAATACTTACTTCTCTCAATTCGTATATCCACGTTCATTAAATAATGAAAACATTTCAAATAGAACTTACAATGTTCGCGATTGAAACTAGTCACTAAATTTCATTAATTCTAAACGAAAAATTGAAATACGTTCATGTTTCGCTTCATTTCGGTCGCGATTTCTGTTGTAGCTTCACTAATTGTTTTTAACAAACACTTTCGTTATCTCTGCGACCTATTCACAACTACGGCCAAATTGTATTGTCGATGCAGGATTACACGCGTAGTTACGTACTTGTTGTCATACCCTAATAGTTTCGAATTTTCATTTCTACAAGCAGCTACGAGAACTTATAAATGTTCACGATATTCTTAACTTACTAGCATCATGATCAACTTTAAAACTCTGACGAAGAACAGTCACAGTACGCTTCTGATAAATCGATATTAATATATAATAATATATCTTGTATAGAGAATTAATAGTAATTAAATCTGAATATTAATACGGTAGTACTTGATTAAAAAAAAGAGCAGTATTTCCTCAACAGACGTTCGACAGGATGAAGAAATAATAAAGAGACAAATAAAATCAAATATATATTGTTTAAATTTCTACCTCCTCACCCCATTAACTAACTTGTACAGATTTTCTTTCAGAAAATTTTGATGACCGCGCGCAATGCGGTCGGTAGAGTCAGTGCTTGTTTCGTTAAAGTTCTTTTTATTGCTTTTAGAGCGCAACCGCTCTTGATAATTACAATTAGATATAAATAATAGTAAAGATACGCGAAAGTAGAGTCAGTGTTTGCTTCGAAATATTGCTCTCGTGAAATTAGAGTCACTTTGTTCGTCGATCACAATTAATAAACGCGCGCGATAGTAGTCTTTTATTTTTTTATTCTTTTTTCTCAATACGTATTCCGGTATCAGAGTCAGCACCTATGCAGTTCGGCGAGTTCGGGCTTTCATCCATCAACTCGAAGAGTAAGTATCTCTGTACTTCTTTCATCTTATTTTGCAATGGTCTTTGATAATTTTCCTGTACGAAAAGTATTGAAAATGCAAGGATTTCAATGTTGTCTGCTCTTTTGAATGTTTCAGAAGGTGCCTTGGGCTCGATGATATCATCATAACGATATTGTTAACCGCGCGCAATGCGGTCGGTAGAGTCAGTGCTTGTTCCGTCAAAGTTCTTTTTATTATTTTTTGAGCGCAACCGCTCTTAATAATTATAATTAAATATAAATAGTAGTAAAGATACGCGAAAGTAGAGTCAGTGTTTGCTCCGAAATAATACTCTCGCGAGATTAGAATCACTTTGTTTGCCAATCATAAGTGTCCAATTAGAGTCAGTGTCCTGTTCGGCGAGTTCGGGCTTTCATCCATCCACCTGACGAGTAAGTATCTCTTTATTTCTTTAATCTTGTAGTGCAATAATCTTTTGATAATTAACACATTCTAAAAGTACTGAAAGAATAAAGGTTTTAATGTTGTCTGCTCTCTTTGAATGTTTCAGCAGCTTCCACGGCTTCGATGGCGACGAGCTTGACCGCACCCCTGGTGAGTCTGCAACCGGTGAGTGGCATGCTTTAAAGTTCCTCTGGTCACTCAATCATGTCGCAGGACGAAAGGTCCGAACCGACACGGGTGACTGGTTGTAATTACGTAGATTTGTCTAGCAAGCACTGTGACCATGGGTATATGGAAATATACTCATGAGTAGTAACTTCTTTACTGTTTTATATTATATGAGGATAGGTCTTCTTGTACAACGCGTTTCAAATTAGTTTGAGAATTTTAAGAGAGAAATTTAGTATAAAATACATCACTATGCATCTTTTTATAATAGAGTATTTCATTGAATACGTATGAAACGAATATTTAAACAGTTATTAATTATTAAATGAATATAAAGTAACGTCCAGTATCATACGTGCATTAGTTTGTAGTGGAGAAGTCGAATGCCCTTCGACTTCGTTTATTCGTCAATTGCAATTAGTGCACAGTTATAATAAAATGCATAACGATTGCTGTTAGTAAGAACGTAGTATTCCTTCTTTTTTCTACTTTGATTGAATACAAAGTAGAGGTACTTATATACCTTGTCAATTTGTTGGAACTATCGAATAATTTTATTATTCGATATCCATATTAGTCTTTAGAGTATAAAGATATCAATAAATTCACTTCCTCCGTACAAGATATTAATTAAACCTAAATGTACAAGAAGACAATACGCGAACGGGTAGATCTCGATATCAAGGCAATCTACTTTAAAACCAAGCTTGCGTTTTAGAAGCACTGCTTTGATGACGGGAACGCCCGAGGATGTTTCAATTTAATTCAAAGTATATTAAAGTAGAGTCATTGATTAATTTTTCTAATAAAGTAGAGTCATTGTATAATTTTTCCAATAAAGTAGAGTCATTTCTTAATTTCTCTAATAAAGTAGAGTCGTTGAATGTTCTCTTCAATAAAATAGAATCATATATTGATCTGGTACATATACAAACATATATTTAGCCCGTTAGAAAATCAGTATGTCTTTACCATCTTTTTAGACGAGGATTTCCAGGTTTAACCCTTTCCGTGTTCACTGCCCGGATCCCACTCACGTGCCCCTGTGCTACTTGGGTGGGAAAACGGTGGTAGAGCACGACGATATTTCTTTAGTTGATAAGCTATTGAATGATTTATTGTTGGCGACTGACAGTGCGTTTGGTGTATCGTGCACGACGTAATATCCGCATTGTGTGTGTGTGGTTAGGCTGTGGATTTGCGTCGTTCCGTATTAAAACGTATTTACTCTGACCAAGATGAGATGTCCATTAATTTAAAACAGAGACATCATTTTTACTATTAATTGCATTAAGAATCCCTACTATACTGAGGCACGAAGTTTTTGTCATTTAAGATGACAGAGGCCAAATGCCAAAGAGAATCGAATATAGTTATCAATTGCTATCAAGTACGTCTTGTATCGGGCTATTTAATTATATCATCAAATATCTATTAAATACCTCAACCGCGACGTGGCTTTTTGCACGTGAACGCAAAGATCCCAGCCACTGTCAGTCGATTTCAGGTAAATGGTACGTACCTTAGAGTGTGCAAGTTGTGTGACAACACTTGGGTGTCGGGGGTCTCCCGGGACGCCTCCCTAGTGTAGGCTTTCGCGCCCAAGTGTTTGAATGAGAACCGTGGAGTGTCGTGTGTTGGTGTGCCTGTTTGCCATTTTTTAAATATAGGTTCAGGCAGGATAGGTAGCATACTTTCTGGTGCGATTGATAGACATAAGTAGGTAGGGCCGGGCAGGTTGACACAGTCTCTGATCGGGTAGGCACTATTTCGCGTGTTCAACCTGTTTCAGGAAATCTGATTTGAAAAGTCGACGGTGAAGCTGAGGCGCGAACGACAATGCGTTCGCCTCTGGCTTTGCCTATCGATTTTTCGAATCCTTCGCGGTCGTGGTCGCGATTTAGGCTCCGAAACGAAACGCCTTACATTATGCTCGAGGCTGCACGCGTGAACGAAGAACGATTGCAATTTTAATCGTAATCTTTGCGATTTTCCGTAATCACAATTTTTACGATTTTATTTGGTCGTGACTCGGCCGCGTGCGTTCCACTTAGCACCGCGATTTAAACTCTTTATTTCACCTTTATAAGTTTTTTCTTGATTTCCGAGTAGAGCCTCGAGCCTAGTTTAAGTTTCAGCTGGCCCTCGGGTCCAACGAAAAGAAGAGGCTATATGCCGAAGAGGCCCGACAAACTGTCGCTCAAGAGGGCAACTACTAATGGCTCGCCATTCTTTTTAAGAATGGGGAATCATTCTTTGTTACTACTTTGTCACTGTGCTTGCATTTTCATTCGTAGAATTTTTATTTGTACTTGGCCGACGCACATTCCGGCCCAACGATACAGCCCTCCCAAAAATATCGCGTTGCTTTAGAGTTGCGAGAAACTTGAGAACGGGTCGAATTAGAGTTGCGTTAAATACCGCGCGATTATTAATTAGAGTTGCGAGCAAATGAAAATCGCGATTGATTTAGCGTTGCGCAACGATGTCGCGATTGTTATTGCAATTTTGCCGTTCTTATTGTTAGTTGAATTGTAGTATTTTATAATATATTTTACGTATGACAAAGTTTATAGTGTTGCGGAAGTTATTTTCGCGTCTTGAGCCCTCAGCTAACTTTTCAGGGGATCTTCAATTACCTTGTTTTTTGATATTACAAATAATTTAATGCTTGCTTTCTATCGGTCTTGATAAATAGTATTGCGAAATGATTAGCGTTGCGTTGATTAATATCGCGTTTTTAATTAGAGTTGCGAATACCAGTCCCTAACTGCTTCCAATTGGAAGCCTATTCCTGAGCCACCCTGGAGGGTGGCACATAATCGCCAGCCAAAGATCATGGCTGACCAATTCTTTGGCAATTCTTGTTGTACATGGTGTAATTTTTCTTTTCAGTGTTTTATATTTGTCTTTCTTTTTATTTTTTTTTCTTAATAATTATACTACCTGGAATGTCTGTTGATGGAAATACTGCTAAAAATTCGCATACATAATAGTAAATTACTGTGTGAACGAAACGAAAAAAAATAAAAAAAAAATAAAGGAAAATAAGCGAAAAGAAAAGAAAAGAAAAGAAAGAAAAGAAAGAAAAGAAAGAAAAGAAAAGAAATCAAGAGAAAAGAAAAAAAAGAAATAATTCTAGACAGTAGATTTCAATTAGAGTTAATACTAGTGACTGTTCATTATTGGAGTTTAACTTCAAAATATTTTCTCTTAATCGTTGCACATCCATTTTTACCCTTTTTTAAAAGTGGAGCCAATTTTTATAACTTTTCGAGCTTGCTTTGTACAAATTGAAATTCACTCGCGATATCCGTAAATGTTTAAACAAAAATCCTTGCACGAAAAATATTCTTGGCTGTACTTGGACCTCGGCATGGTGATAGTGGAAGTTTGATATTTTGCTTCCGAATAATCGTTTGTCGCTTCTTTGTAGAAGCGAAATAGAATCAATTGTAGTGAAATGTAACTGCTTGAATTTGGAGTTTTTAATGAAATTGATACTACCATTCAGTTTGATCTGGAAAGTAGAAAAGAATATATCACCTTAGCCGAAATCCAATTACCTATTGTTATTAAAAAATAGCTGCATTTTTCATATCAATTGTGATTTATTATCTTCGGTAAAATACAGTTGTTGCGAAATAAAAGCAGCTTCAATTCAATATAAAATGGTGGGGGCTTGGGGATGTTACTAATCCAATGCATCAGATTGCTACAGATTCACAGATGAACCCAAATATGATATATTAAACAAATGGAAGTACAGACGTCAGAGGCTTAAAAATGGAATATATACAATACAGACTCAGAAATATTATCAAGGACACGATTGAAAACTTAAAAATTAAAGAGCCAGCCTCGTCGATCCCATTTGTGAGTTTAATATTTATATAATGCTTTACTAATTACTTCCAATTTGTCTTTCTTTCAGAAGCATAAAGAAGACAATTGCATAAAATATGTCTAATATGACCACACTCTCACCCAGCCCCTGCCCCGGCCCCTGCCCTTTTAAGTAATTACGGGTGTTAGATAAGTAATTGGGCCGGCCCAATTATAAATCGAAAAATACTTTTAGCTCTTTATGTAGGTAGAATTTGTTTGAACACAATCTCCAGATCTTTATACTGGCAGGTTTTACACGAATTGATATTATTAGACTTTTACTTAGGCAGGATTTATGAAACTAAAAATTGATACAGTCTGTTCTAGGACACCATGGGCCACAAAATGAATTCCTCCATCAATTAGTCCATATTAAGTATATGCATACTTATACCTATATGAGTATGGTAAAGTATCTTTTACATTCCTACGTAGGTAGGATATTATTGGAATTGTTCTTTTAATTGAACTCTTAGATGTTATACTAGGTAGGGTCATACTAGTTTTAAGTTAGATCTTTAGTCAGGCAGGGCGCATTTGAATCTAATCTAGTATTTAAGAAGGGAGGATTTATTTTCAAGCTGTGTCTTAGCCTTTAAGAAAGCAGTGTTCCCACTGCAATAATATTTCGTTGTCTAGTTTTTAAGATCATAGGATATATTTTCAAGAAAGTTTTATTTCAGGAAATTGAATCCTCTGCCAGATTTTCTTTCAGGTTTCCTTCTGATATTCAATTTAGTTCGCGGTCGCGATTCCTCTAAGTACTCCTGTTATTGTCGTATTTGTGCAACGATCAATTCATGAACGTTCTACAAAGTGACGATAATAGGAGAGTTTTCTTTCCAAAAAATGATACTAAAAATAGTTTTCCCGTAATTGGAGGGTGGAAGGGCCGTGGCTAGGGTGGGTCTCCAGGCGCAGTAACCTCCACGGGGTGAGACCTGGGCAATCAATTATTTACTGTATAATTATTAAACGTTTAAGAGACGTTTGATAACTATGTGGAAAATAATTCGAGCAAATTGGCTGCGCATTGCACTTTCCCTTCTCATTCCCTTTTTTGCTTCATTCCCTTTTCTGCTCTCGGCTCGGAGTAGCGCTGGATGGGCGCTTTAACATGTTACGGGTCTCAGTGTAGTAGCTTCTCTTCCCTTTCTTTTGCGACGTCGTTGATTAAAATCGGCCCAGCAGAAGCCAAGATAATCCAATTTGTTTAAATAAATTATAAACAAATACGAATACTGGCCCTTCCCGGCAAGCTACAGTAATGACCACGGGACATATATTAAAGCCAGAGGCATAGGCTACCATCTCCAATAGGTGTCAACATTATTCCATCTGCAGTTCATTTGTTATAAACAATTAAACAATTGAAATTGTTCTTACGGCCAACTGAGTACAGTTGCAGTAACCGGGTATTTTTTCTCGTCTAGCATATTCGTTTCCCTTTCTTTTGAGATGTCGCTGATTAAAATCGGCCGAGCAGAAGCCGATATAATCCACTTTGTTTAAATATGTTATAAACAAATGAGGTTACTGGCCCTTCCCGGCTAGCTACGGTAATGACCACTGGACATAAATTAAAGCCAGAGGCATAGGCTACCATCTCCAATAGGTGTCAACACTATTCCATCTGCAGTTCATTTGTTATAAACAATTAAACAATTGAAATTGTTATTACGGCCAACTGCATACAGTTGCAGTAACCGGGTATTTTTTGTCGTCTAGCATATTCGTTTCCCTTTCTTTTGATATGTCGTTGATTGAAATCGGCCGAGCAGAAGCCGAGATAATCCACTTTGTTTAAATATGTTATAAACAAATGAGGTTACTGGCCCTTCCCGGCTAGGTACAGTAATGACCACCAGTCATAAATTAAAGCCAGAGGCATAGGCTACCATCTCCAATGGGTGCAAATATTATTCCATCTGCAGTTCATTTGTTATATACAATTAAACAATTGAAATTGTTATTACGGACAACTGCATGCAGTTACAGCACCGGGGTATTTTTTGTCGTCTAGCATATTCGTTTCCCTTTCTTTTGAGATGTCGCTGATTAAAATCGGCCGAGCAGAAGCCGATATAATCCACTTTGTTTAAATATGTTATAAACAAATGAGGTTACTGGCCCTTCCCGGCTAGCTACAGTAATGACCACTAGATATAAATTAAAGCCAGAGGCATAGGCTACCATCTCCAATAGGTGTCAACACTATTCCATCTGCAGTTCATTTGTTATAAACAATTAAACAATTGAAATTGTTATTACGGCCAACTGCATACAGTTGCAGTAACCGGGTATTTTTTGTCGTCTAGCATATTCGTTTCCCTTTCTTTTGATATGTCGTTGATTGAAATCGGCCGAGCAGAAGCCGAGATAATCCACTTTGTTTAAATATGTTATAAACAAATGAGGTTACTGGCCCTTCCCGGCTAGGTACAGTAATGACCACCAGTCATAAATTAAAGCCAGAGGCATAGGCTACCATCTCCAATGGGTGCAAATATTATTCCATCTGCAGTTCATTTGTTATAAACAATTAAACAATTGAAATTGTTATTACGGACAACTGCATGCAGTTACAGCACCGGGGTATTTTTTGTCGTCTAGCGTACTCGTTTCCCTTTCTTTTGAGATGTCGTTGATTAAAATCGGCCGAGCAGAAGCCGAGATAATCCAATTTGTTTAAACATGTTATAAACAAATGAGGTTACTGGCCCTTCCCGGCTAGCTACGGTAATGACCACTAGACATAAATTAAAGCCAGAGGCATAGGCTACCATGTCCAATAGGTGTCAACATTATTCCATGTGCAGTTCATTCGTTATAAACAATTAAACAATTGAAATTGTTATTACGGCCAACTGCATGCAGTTACAGCAACGGGGTATTCTTTGTCGTGTAGCTTATTCGTGTCCCTTTCTTTTGAGACGTCGTTGATTGAAATCGGCCGAGCAGAAGCCGAGATAATCCAATTTGTTTAAATATGTTATAAACAAATGAGGTTACTGGCCCTTCCCGGCTAGCTACGGTAATGACCACTGGACATAAATTAAAGCCAGAGGCATAGGCTACCATGTCCAATAGGTGTCAACATTATTCCATGTGCAGTTCATTCGTTATAAACAATTAAACAATTGAAATTGTTATTACGGCCAACTGCATACAGTTGCAGTAACCGGGTATTTTTTGTCGTCTAGCATATTCGTTTCCCTTTCTTTTGATATGTCGTTGATTGAAATCGGCCGAGCAGAAGCCGAGATAATCCAATTTGTTTAAATATGTTATAAACAAATGAGGTTACTGGCCCTTCCCGGCTAGCTACGGTAATGACCACTGGACATAAATTAAAGCCAGAGGCATAGGCTACCATGTCCAATAGGTGTCAACATTATTCCATGTGCAGTTCATTCGTTATAAACAATTAAACAATTGAAATTGTTATTACGGCCAACTGCATGCAGTTACAGCACCGGGGTATTTTTTGTCGTCTAGCATATTCGTTTCCCTTTCTTTTGAGATGTCGTTGATTAAAATCGGCCGAGCAGAAGCCGAGATAATCCAATTTGTTTAAATATGTTATAAACAAATGAGGTTTCTGGCCCTTCCCGGCTAGCTACGGTAATGACCACTGGACATAAATTAAAGCCAGAGGCATAGGCTACCATGTACAATAGGTGTCAACATTATTCCATGTGCAGTTCATTCGTTATAAACAATTAAACAATTGAAATTGTTATTACGGCCAACTGCATGCAGTTACAGCAACGGGGTATTTTTTGTCGTCTAGCGTACTCGTTTCCCTTTCTTTTGAGATGTCGTTGATTAAAATCGGCCGAGCAGAAGCCGAGATAATCCAATTTGTTTAAACATGTTATAAACAAATGAGGTTACTGGCCCTTCCCGGCTAGCTACGGTAATGACCACTGGACATAAATTAAAGCCAGAGGCATAGGCTACCATGTCCAATAGGTGTCAACATTATTCCATGTGCAGTTCATTCGTTATAAACAATTAAACAATTGAAATTGTTATTACGGCCAACTGCATGCAGTTACAGCAACGGGGTATTCTTTGTCGTGTAGCTTATTCGTGTCCCTTTCTTTTGAGACGTCGTTGATTGAAATCGGCCGAGCAGAAGCCGAGATAATCCAATTTGTTTAAATATGTTATAAACAAATGAGGTTACTGGCCCTTCCCGGCTAGCTACGGTAATGACCACTCGACATAAATTAAAGCCAGAGGCATAGGCTACCATGTCCAATAGGTGTCAACATTATTCCATGTGCAGTTCATTCGTTATAAACAATTAAACAATTGAAATTGTTATTACGGCCAACTGCATGCAGTTACAGCACCGGGGTATTTTTTGTCGTCTAGCATATTCGTTTCCCTTTCTTTTGAGATGTCGTTGATTAAAATCGGCCGAGCAGAAGCCGAGATAATCCAATTTGTTTAAATATGTTATAAACAAATGAGGTTACTGGCCTTTCCCGGCTAGGTACAGTAATGACCACTAGATATAAATTAAAGCCAGAGGCATAGGCTACCATGTCCAATAGGTGTCAACATTATTCCATGTGCAGTTCATTCGTTATAAACAATTAAACAATTGAAATTGTTATTACGGACAACTGCATGCTGTTACAGCACCGGGGTATTTTTTGTCGTCTAGCATATTCGTTTCCCTTTCTTTTGAGATGTCGTTGATTAAAATCGGCCGAGCAGAAGCCGAGATAATCCAATTTGTTTAAACATGTTATCAACAAATGAGGTTACTGGCCCTTCCCGGCTAGCTACGGTAATGACCACTGGACATAAATTAAAGCCAGAGGCATAGGCTACCATCTCCAATAGGTGTCAACATTATTCCATGTGCAGTTCATTCGTTATAAACAATTAAACAATTGAAATTGTTATTACGGACAACTGCATGCTGTTACAGCACCGGGGTATTTTTTGTCGTCTAGCATATTCGTTTCCCTTTCTTTTGAGATGTCGTTGATTAAAATCGGCCGAGCAGAAGCCGAGATAATCCAATTTGTTTAAATATGTTATAAACAAATGAGGTTACTGGCCCTTCCCGGCTAGCTACGGTAATGACCACTGGACATAAATTAAAGCCAGAGGCATAGGCTACCATGTCCAATAGGTGTCAACATTATTCCATGTGCAGTTCATTCGTTATAAACAATTAAACAATTGAAATTGTTATTACGGCCAACTGCATGCAGTTACAGCACCGGGGTATTTTTTGTCGTCTAGCATATTCGTTTCCCTTTCTTTTGAGATGTCGTTGATTAAAATCGGCCGAGCAGAAGCCGAGATAATCCAATTTGTTTAAATATGTTATAAACAAATGAGGTTACTGGCCTTTCCCGGCTAGGTACAGTAATGACCACTAGATATAAATTAAAGCCAGAGGCATAGGCTACCATGTCCAATAGGTGTCAACATTATTCCATGTGCAGTTCATTCGTTATAAACAATTAAACAATTGAAATTGTTATTACGGACAACTGCATGCTGTTACAGCACCGGGGTATTTTTTGTCGTTTAGCATATTCGTTTCCCTTTCTTTTGAGATGTCGTTGATTGAAATCGGCCGAGCAGAAGCCGAGATAATCCAATTTGTTTAAATATGTTATAAACAAATGAGGTTACTGGCCTTTCCCGGCTAGGTACAGTAATGACCACTAGATATAAATTAAAGCCAGAGGCATAGGCTACCATGTCCAATAGGTGTCAACATTATTCCATGTGCAGTTCATTCGTTATAAACAATTAAACAATTGAAATTGTTATTACGGACAACTGCATGCTGTTACAGCACCGGGGTATTTTTTGTCGTCTAGCATATTCGTTTCCCTTTCTTTTGAGATGTCGTTGATTAAAATCGGCCGAGCAGAAGCCGAGATAATCCAATTTGTTTAAACATGTTATCAACAAATGAGGTTACTGGCCCTTCCCGGCTAGCTACGGTAATGACCACTGGACATAAATTAAAGCCAGAGGCATAGGCTACCATCTCCAATAGGTGTCAACATTATTCCATGTGCAGTTCATTCGTTATAAACAATTAAACAATTGAAATTGTTATTACGGACAACTGCATGCTGTTACAGCACCGGGGTATTTTTTGTCGTCTAGCATATTCGTTTCCCTTTCTTTTGAGATGTCGTTGATTAAAATCGGCCGAGCAGAAGCCGAGATAATCCAATTTGTTTAAATATGTTATAAACAAATGAGGTTACTGGCCCTTCCCGGCTAGCTACGGTAATGACCACTGGACATAAATTAAAGCCAGAGGCATAGGCTACCATGTCCAATAGGTGTCAACATTATTCCATGTGCAGTTCATTCGTTATAAACAATTAAACAATTGAAATTGTTATTACGGCCAACTGCATGCAGTTACAGCACCGGGGTATTTTTTGTCGTCTAGCATATTCGTTTCCCTTTCTTTTGAGATGTCGTTGATTAAAATCGGCCGAGCAGAAGCCGAGATAATCCAATTTGTTTAAATATGTTATAAACAAATGAGGTTACTGGCCTTTCCCGGCTAGGTACAGTAATGACCACTAGATATAAATTAAAGCCAGAGGCATAGGCTACCATGTCCAATAGGTGTCAACATTATTCCATGTGCAGTTCATTCGTTATAAACAATTAAACAATTGAAATTGTTATTACGGACAACTGCATGCTGTTACAGCACCGGGGTATTTTTTGTCGTTTAGCATATTCGTTTCCCTTTCTTTTGAGATGTCGTTGATTGAAATCGGCCGAGCAGAAGCCGAGATAATCCAATTTGTTTAAATATGTTATAAACAAATGAGGTTACTGGCCCTTCCCGGCTAGCTACAGTAATGACCACTAGATATAAATTAAAGCCAGAGGCATAGGCTACCATCTCCAATAGGTGTCAACACTCTTCCATCTGCAGTTCATTTGTTATAAACAATTAAACAATTGAAATTGTTATTACGGCCAACTGCATGCAGTTACAGCACCGGGGTATTTTTTGTCGTCTAGCATATTCGTTTCCCTTTCTTTTGAGATGTCGTTGATTAAAATCGGCCGAGCAGAAGCCGAGATAATCCAATTTGTTTAAATATGTTATAAACAAATGAGGTTTCTGGCCCTTCCCGGCTAGCTACGGTAATGACCACTGGACATAAATTAAAGCCAGAGGCATAGGCTACCATGTCCAATAGGTGTCAACATTATTCCATGTGCAGTTCATTCGTTATAAACAATTAAACAATTGAAATTGTTATTACGGACAACTGCATGCAGGTACAGCAACGGGGTATTTTTTGTCGTCTAGCATATTCGTTTCCCTTTCTTTTGAGACGTCGTTGATTGAAATCGGCCGACCAGAAGCCGAGATAATCCAATTTGTTTAAATATGTTATAAACAAATGAGGTTACTGGCCCTTCCCGGCTAGCTACGGTAATGACCACTGGACATAAATTAAAGCCAGAGGCATAGGCTACCATCTCCAATAGGTGTCAACATTATTCCATGTGCAGTTCATTCGTTATAAACAATTAAACAATTGAAATTGTTATTACGGCCAACTGCATGCAGTTACAGCAACGGGGTATTCTTTGTCGTGTAGCTTATTCGTTTCCCTTTCTTTTGCGATGTCGTTGATTGAAATCGGCCGAGCAGAAGCCGAGATAATCCAATTTGTTTAAATATGTTATAAACAAATACGAATACTGGCCCTTCCCGGCTAGCTACAGTAATGACCACCAGACATAAATTAAAGCCAGAGGCATAGGCCACCATCTCCAATAGGTGTCAACATTATTCCATGTGCAGTTCATTCGTTATAAACAATTCAACAATTGAAATTGTTATTACGGCCAACTGCATGCAGTTACAGCAACGGGGTATTCTTTGTCGTGTAGCTTATTCGTTTCCCTTTCTTGTGACACCAAATTTATTAAAAAATAACTTTCGGGAACCGATATAACAATTTTTAAAAATTTTGTCGGTAATAATATGTCGATAACCGGACATATGCCGCCATCTCGCGCTGTAGGCCTTTTTCGCAATTTTCCACACCGCCAAAACCGAATTCCTGGATTACATCGTTAATTTAAACAACTGCGTTTTTCTCGGCTTCTAGTGCGTATGATTGAACCGGACTTGTCTTAAATTAAACCTACGGGCCATAGCTATCACCTCCAACCGTTGGAACAATATGCCATTTGTGGTTTAAAAGTTATTAACTATTGAAGCATCGGCAGAAATGCAATCCTGCGAGTCGAGTGCTTAAAATGGAGGTAATGGATTCCGCTACGTTGATAGTGATGCTGTTCTAACATATTTAAACCTTTCATTTTATTTTGCCCGTACTATTTCTTTACCTCGTTCCTGCTACTGCATTTCCTACCCTCGTCTTTTGTGGCTCTACGTCAGTTTCTTTACATCACTTCTCATCATATTCACTCATGTTTGTCTCATTCCGTTCCTATTAAAATACTCCTCTCATTCCCTTATGCTTCTGTTTGAGCCCTCTTTCGTTTCCCTCTAAATATCCCTTAACAATCTTTCTCACTCTTCTGACATACTTGTACTAATATATTTTTTGTGTGTGCAGGTTTCGCATGCAAAGGGTAAGGAGCATTGGACCGGCACATCTCGTCGTGAACAAAAGCAAGACAGAAGGAAGAAGAACTTTTGCCATATACTTAGGCATAGTAATTAGTTTATAAAAATAACATGTAACTATTATCCTGTTAATTTAATTTTGAAGAATTGTGTAATTAACTATAACGTATATCTATTATATATTTTATTTTATATCCAGTTTATTCGGTAGACCTTATATAAACTTTAATATTCCTTTCACTACAAGTTCTACTGAATGTGCTAAATATAAAAATAAAATATAGTAAAGACAAGTTATATTGCTGTAATTTAAATTTGAAAGCTTCTGCAAATAAAGTGCGTAATTTTTAGTTTAAGTTTTATCTGTAAGATATCTTGCAAATTAACTTGGTAGAATAGTTTATAGATTAATTATGTTTATAGTACCTTTTTTATTACATAAATGTTAGTTTAGATATGATACAAGATTTAGTTGTACAATGTAGTGTAAATAGATATAAAAGAATAGTTCATAAGTATCTGCTTGCAAATTTAATTAGAACATTTTTGTAACTTGTATCTTCGTTGATTAGTTTAAATAAATCTTCAATGAAAAGAATTCCACTGCTCTTTTTACTTTAACACCTTACCAATCCTTGAAAGAACCTAATTCCGATTCCTTAAACAAGTACTACCGTGCAGGAACTTTAAATGCAAAGTTCACAAGCGGAGAACTTGTAAAAATAGACCTCAACATTACTAAACATATTGCAACTATGTATACATAAAGCGGATCACCAAAATTCAACCAGGTTGCAAACAAATGCCTAGCGAAAATGAAATACGGTTGCAAATCACACCTCCCGAAAACGCAACCAAGATGTAACCAACGCCTTGGGAAGAACTAAGATAGTTGCAAATAACACCTAAAAAATGCAACAAAGTTGCAAAGAACGCCTTAAAAAATGCAACAAAGTTGCAAATAACGCCTTAAAAAATGAAGCATAGTTGGAAATAACTCCTCATAAAAACGCGACCATGTTGCAAACAACGCATCGCGAAAACGCAACAAGGTTGCAACCAACGCCTCGCGAAAACGCAACAAAGTTGCAAACAACGCCTCGCGAAAACGCAACAAGGTTGCAAACAACGCCTCGCGAAAACGCAACAAGGTTGCAAACAACGCCTCGCGAAAACGCAACAAGGTTGCAAACAACGCCTCGCGAAAACGCAACAAGGTTGCAAACAACGCCTCGCGAAAACGTAACAAAGTTGCAAACAACGCCTCGCGAAAACGCAACAAGGTTGCAAACAACGCCTCGCGAAACTGCAACAAAGTTGCAAACGACGCCTCGCGAAAACGCAACAAAGTTGCAGAAATTCTCCAGAAAAATTTGCAACAATGTTGCGCCAAAATTTTTGCAACAAAGTTGCAAACAGCTCCTCGCGAAAACGCAACAAAGTTGCAAAAATTCTGGAGAAAAATTTGCAACAATGTTGTGCCTAAAATTTTGCAACAAAGTTGCAAAAATTCTCGAGAAAAATTTGCAACTTTGTTGCGAAATTTTAGGCACAACATTGTTGCAAATTTTTCTCCAGAATTTTTGCAACTTTGTTGCGTTTTCGCGAGGCGCTGTTTGCAACTTTGTTGCAAAATTTTAGGCACAACATTGTTGCAAATTTTTCTGGAGAATTTTTGCAACTTTGTTGCGTTTTCGCGAGGCGTCGTTTGCAACTTTGTTGCAAATTTTTTGGCGCAACATTGTTGCAAATGTTTCTGGAGAATTTCTGCAACTTTGTTGCGTTTTCGCGAGGCGCTGTTTGCAACTTTGTTGCAAAATTTTAGGCACAACATTGTTGCAAATTTATCTGGAGAATTTTTGCAACTTTGTTGCGTTTTCGCGAGGCGTCGTTTGCAACTTTGTTGCGTTTTCGCGAGGCGTTGTTTGCGACTTTGGTGCGTTTTCGCGAGGCGTCGTTTGCAACTTTGTTGCAAATTCGCGAGGCGTTGTTTGCAACTTTGTTGCAGTTTCGCGAGGCGTTGTTTGCGACTTTGTTGCATTTTCGCGAGGCGTTGTTTGCGACTTTGTTGCGTTTTCGCGAGGCGTTGTTTGCAACTTTGTTGCAGTTTCGCGAGGCGTTGTTTGCGACTTTGTTGCATTTTCGCAAGGCGTTGTTTGCGACTTTGTTGCGTTTTCGCGAGGCGTTGTTTGCAACTTTGTTGCGTTTTCGCGAGGCGTTGTTTGCAACTTTGTTGCAGTTTCGCGAGGCGTTGTTTGCTACATAGTACTACATAGTGCTAAATAGTACATAGATTCTATGTACACTTATTGTGCTGGATATTTCCGGCAGAAATATCTGCTGAAAATCGTCGATTTGTATCAGGAGCTTAATTTAATAACGTGTAGGGTCATTTTGACAAGTTTCTCGCTTTAGAACTTAGCATTTAAAGTTCGTCCACGGTACTTCTTGTATAAGGAATCGGAATTAGGTTCTTTCAAGGATTGGTAAGGTGTGCAAATAAAAAGAGCAGTGGAATTCTTATCATTGAAAATTTATTTAAACTCATCAATGAAGATATAAGTTACAAAAATGTTGTAATTCTCATTTACAAGCAGATACTTATGAACTATTCTTTTATATCTATTTACAATACATCGTACAACTAAATCTGGTTTAATTCCAAATTTACAATATATGTTACAGATAAAACTTTGCTATATATGCTAAAGCTTATTTTAAATTACAACAATTGTGTAACTTGTGCATATGCAAAGCATTTATTATATCTTTAATTTTATATTTAGCATATTCAATAGAACTTGTAGTAAAAGTAATATTGAAGTTTATACAAGATCTACCGAATACGCTGCATACAAAATAAAATATATAATAAGTGTACATAGATAACAATTGATTACACAATTGTTCTAAATTAAATTTACGCACTAACAGTTATAAAATATTCTTATATACCAATTTACTATAACTAAAGTATGTGACAGAGGTATTCTTTCTTCTTTCTTGCATATATGCACGATGAGATGCATTGATCTATACACCTTACCCTTTGGATGCGAAACCTGCACACACAACAAATATATTAGTAAGTATGTAACAGGATAGAGAAGAAAGAAGGGAGGGTTAGGCCAGAAGCATAAAAGAAAAGAATGATTAATTGAAAAGGAATGGAATAAGTCAAGCAGGAATAAATTTGACTCAAAGGGAAAAAAACAAAGTGATGGAGGGCTTAAAAGATGATACTATCAGATACTAACACAAAAATAAAAGGGGCGAGATATAATGAAAGGTTTAGATATTTTAGAACAGAGCTGGGCAACTGGCGGCTCACGGGCCACACGCTATTCCTTTCCCCTTTTCTCGAGCCCAACCAGCATCTCCCACTATGTGACCAGCATCTACAATTCACGCAAAGCCTATGGACTGTTTGTGCTATGTATCTATATGTACTTGCAGTAGAACGAGATAGACGATAAAGACAAGCGACGAATGGTGCTTAGTAGTGGGAGAATCGAAAAACTAAAGGAAGATTCGCGTAGTTACAGCGGTGAAGATGTTGCCCGGCTCTGTCTTACAACATCAAAGCTAGCGTAGCAACAAAGTAAAGGGGAAACAGGAAAGAGTCAGCAATTAATATTGCAGGTAAGATCTGGTAGCACTCAGAAGTGGAATAGATATTGGGAGAAAGTGTAGATACAAATTTATAATGTTAGAACATCTAGCAAGAGAATGTATCGAATAGAATAAGAGATGAAACCTTAGAAATTCGAAAGAAATGGAACAATATGTAATGTAGAGAATGTATGAAAGAAAGAGTAGAAAAGAAGAATGCGTATGCTAAGATAGTCATCTAAAGGAAGGTTATATGTACAATAAGTCATGGCTGCAAGGCCGAAATAAAGATAGTGGCAGTAATCGCATTTGTTTGACAATTCTTTAAACAATATCAATTATCTCGGCTTCTGCAGGGCCGATTTTAATCAACGACATCTGAAAAGAAAGGGAATCGAATATGCTAGACGACAAAAAATACCCCGTTGCTGTAACTGCATGCAGTTGGCCGTAATAACAATTTTACTTCTTCGATAGTTTATAACGAATGAACTGCAGATGGAATAGTGTTGGCACCTATTGGAGATGGTAGCCTATGCCTCTGGCTTTAATTTATATCTAGTGGTCATTACTGTAGCTAGCCGGGAAGGGCCAGTAACCTCATTTGTTTATAACATATTTAAACAAATTGGATTATCTCGGCTTCTGCTCGGCCGATTTCAATCAACGACGTCTCAAAAGAAAGGGAAACGAATAAGCTACACGACAAAGAATACCCCGTTGCTGTAACTGCATGCAGTTGGCCGTAATAACAATTTCAATTGTTTAATTGTTTATAACGAATGAACTGCACATGGAATAATGTTGACACCTATTGGACATGGTAGCCTATGCCTCTGGCTTTAATTTATGTCCAGTGGTCATTACCGTAGCTAGCCGGGAAGGGCCAGTAACCTCATTTGTTTATAACATGTTTAAACAAATTGGATTATCTCGGCTTCTGCTCGGCCGATTTTAATCAACGACATCTCAAAAGAAAGGGAAACGAATACGCTAGACGACAAAAAATACCCCGGTGCTGTAACAGCATGCAGTTGTCCGTAATAACGATTTCAATTGTTTAATTGTTTATAACGAATGAACTGCACATGGAATAATGTTGACACCTATTGGAGATGGTAGCCTATGCCTCTGGCTTTAATTTATGTCCAGTGGTCATTACCGTAGCTAGCCGGGAAGGGCCAGTAACCTCATTTGTTTATAACATGTTTAAACAAATTGGATTATCTCGGCTTCTGCTCGGCCGATTTTAATCAACGACATCTCAAAAGAAAGGGAAACGAATACGCTAGACGACAAAAAATACCCCGGTGCTGTAACAGCATGCAGTTGTCCGTAATAACAATTTCAATTGTTTAATTGTTTATAACGAATGAACTGCACATGGAATAATGTTGACACCTATTGGACATGGTAGCCTATGCCTCTGGCTTTAATTTATGTCCAGTGGTCATTACCGTAGCTAGCCGGGAAGGGCCAGAAACCTCATTTGTTTATAACATGTTTAAACAAATTGGATTATCTCGGCTTCTGCTCGGCCGATTTTAATCAACGACATCTCAAAAGAAAGGGAAACGAATACGCTAGACGACAAAAAATACCCCGGTGCTGTAACAGCATGCAGTTGTCCGTAATAACAATTTCAATTGTTTAATTGTTTATAACGAATGAACTGCACATGGAATAATGTTGACACCTATTGGACATGGTAGCCTATGCCTCTGGCTTTAATTTATGTCCAGTGGTCATTACCGTAGCTAGCCGGGAAGGGCCAGAAACCTCATTTGTTTATAACATATTTAAACAAATTGGATTATCTCGGCTTCTGCTAGGCCGATTTCAATCAACGACGTCTCAAAAGAAAGGGAAACGAATAAGCTAGAGGACAAAGAATACCCCGTTGCTGTAACTGCATGCAGTTGGCCGTAATAACAATTTCAATTGTTTAATTGTTTATAACGAATGAACTGCACATGGAATAATGTTGACACCTATTGGACATGGTAGCCTATGCCTCTGGCTTTAATTTATGTCCAGTGGTCATTACCGTAGCTAGCCGGGAAGGGCCAGTAACCTCATTTGTTTATAACATATTTAAACAAATTGGATTATCTCGGCTTCTGCTCGGCCGATTTCAATCAACGACATATCAAAAGAAAGGGAAACGAATATGCTAGACGACAAAAAATACCCGGTTACTGCAACTGTATGCAGTTGGCCGTAATAACAATTTCAATTGTTTAATTGTTTATAACGAATGAACTGCACATGGAATAATGTTGACACCTATTGGACATGGTAGCCTATGCCTCTGGCTTTAATTTATGTCCAGTGGTCATTACCGTAGCTAGCCGGGAAGGGCCAGTAACCTCATTTGTTTATAACATATTTAAACAAATTGGATTATCTCGGCTTCTGCTCGGCCGATTTCAATCAACGACGTCTCAAAAGAAAGGGACACGAATAAGCTACACGACAAAGAATACCCCGTTGCTGTAACTGCATGCAGTTGGCCGTAATAACAATTTCAATTGTTTAATTGTTTATAACGAATGAACTGCACATGGAATAATGTTGACACCTATTGGACATGGTAGCCTATGCCTCTGGCTTTAATTTATGTCCAGTGGTCATTAGCGTAGCTAGCCGGGAAGGGCCAGTAACCTCATTTGTTTATAACATGTTTAAACAAATTGGATTATCTCGGCTTCTGCTCGGCCGATTTTAATCAACGACATCTCAAAAGAAAGGGAAACGAGTACGCTAGACGACAAAAAATACCCCGTTGCTGTAACTGCATGCAGTTGGCCGTAATAACAATTTCAATTGTTTAATTGTTTATAACGAATGAACTGCACATGGAATAATGTTGACACCTATTGTACATGGTAGCCTATGCCTCTGGCTTTAATTTATGTCCAGTGGTCATTACCGTAGCTAGCCGGGAAGGGCCAGAAACCTCATTTGTTTATAACATATTTAAACAAATTGGATTATCTCGGCTTCTGCTCGGCCGATTTTAATCAACGACATCTCAAAAGAAAGGGAAACGAATATGCTAGACGACAAAAAATACCCCGGTGCTGTAACTGCATGCAGTTGGCCGTAATAACAATTTCAATTGTTTAATTGTTTATAACGAATGAACTGCACATGGAATAATGTTGACACCTATTGGACATGGTAGCCTATGCCTCTGGCTTTAATTTATGTCCAGTGGTCATTACCGTAGCTAGCCGGGAAGGGCCAGTAACCTCATTTGTTTATAACATATTTAAACAAATTGGATTATCTCGGCTTCTGCTCGGCCGATTTCAATCAACGACATATCAAAAGAAAGGGAAACGAATATGCTAGACGACAAAAAGTACCCGGTTACTGCAACTGTATGCAGTTGGCCGTAATAACAATTTCAATTGTTTAATTGTTTATAACGAATGAACTGCACATGGAATAATGTTGACACCTATTGGACATGGTAGCCTATGCCTCTGGCTTTAATTTATGTCCAGTGGTCATTACCGTAGCTAGCCGGGAAGGGCCAGTAACCTCATTTGTTTATAACATATTTAAACAAATTGGATTATCTCGGCTTCTGCTCGGCCGATTTCAATCAACGACGTCTCAAAAGAAAGGGAAACGAATATGCTAGACGACAAAAAATACCCCGGTGCTGTAACTGCATGCAGTTGGCCGTAATAACAATTTCAATTGTTTAATTGTTTATAACGAATGAACTGCACATGGAATAATGTTGACACCTATTGGACATGGTAGCCTATGCCTCTGGCTTTAATTTATGTCCAGTGGTCATTACCGTAGCTAGCCGGGAAGGGCCAGTAACCTCATTTGTTTATAACATATTTAAACAAATTGGATTATCTCGGCTTCTGCTCGGCCGATTTCAATCAACGACGTCTCAAAAGAAAGGGACACGAATAAGCTACACGACAAAGAATACCCCGTTGCTGTAACTGCATGCAGTTGTCCGTAATAACAATTTCAATTGTTTAATTGTTTATAACGAATGAACTGCACATGGAATAATGTTGACACCTATTGGACATGGTAGCCTATGCCTCTGGCTTTAATTTATGTCCAGTGGTCATTACCGTAGCTAGCCGGGAAGGGCCAGAAACCTCATTTGTTTATAACATATTTAAACAAATTGGATTATCTCGGCTTCTGCTCGGCCGATTTTAATCAACGACATCTCAAAAGAAAGGGAAACGAATATGCTAGACGACAAAAAATACCCCGGTGCTGTAACTGCATGCAGTTGTCCGTAATAACAATTTCAATTGTTTAATTGTTTATAACAAATGAACTGCAGATGGAAGAGTGTTGACACCTATTGGAGATGGTAGCCTATGCCTCTGGCTTTAATTTATAGCTAGTGGTCATTACTGTAGCTAGCCGGGAAGGGCCAGTAACCTCATTTGTTTATAACATATTTAAACAAATAGGATTATCTCGGCTTCTGCTCGGCCGATTTCAATCAACGACATCTCAAAAGAAAGGGAAACGAATATGCTAGACGACAAAAAATACCCCGGTGCTGTAACAGCATGCAGTTGTCCGTAATAACAATTTCAATTGTTTAATTGTTTATAACGAATGAACTGCACATGGAATAATGTTGACACCTATTGGACATGGTAGCCTATGCCTCTGGCTTTAATTTATATCTAGTGGTCATTACTGTAGCTAGCCGGGAAGGGCCAGTAACCTCATTTGTTTATAACATATTTAAACAAATTGGATTATCTCGGCTTCTGCTCGGCCGATTTCAATCAACGACGTCTCAAAAGAAAGGGAAACGAATAAGCTAGAGGACAAAGAATACCCCGTTGCTGTAACTGCATGCAGTTGGCCGTAATAACAATTTCAATTGTTTAATTGTTTATAACGAATGAACTGCACATGGAATAATGTTGACACCTATTGGACATGGTAGCCTATGCCTCTGGCTTTAATTTATGTCCAGTGGTCATTACCGTAGCTAGCCGGGAAGGGCCAGAAACCTCATTTGTTTATAACATATTTAAACAAATTGGATTATCTCGGCTTCTGCTCGGCCGATTTCAATCAACGACGTCTCAAAAGAAAGGGAAACGAATAAGCTAGAGGACAAAGAATACCCCGTTGCTGTAACTGCATGCAGTTGGCCGTAATAACAATTTCAATTGTTTAATTGTTTATAACGAATGAACTGCACATGGAATAATGTTCACACCTATTGGACATGGTAGCCTATGCCTCTGGCTTTAATTTATAGCTAGTGGTCATTAGCGTAGCTAGCCGGGAAGGGCCAGTAACCTCATTTGTTTATAACATGTTTAAACAAATTGGATTATCTCGGCTTCTGCTCGGCCGATTTTAATCAACGACATCTCAAAAGAAAGGGAAACGAGTACGCTAGACGACAAAGAATACCCCGTTGCTGTAACTGCATGCAGTTGGCCGTAATAACAATTTCAATTGTTTAATTGTTTATAACGAATGAACTGCACATGGAATAATGTTGACACCTATTGGACATGGTAGCCTATGCCTCTGGCTTTAATTTATATCTAGTGGTCATTACTGTAGCTAGCCGGGAAGGGCCAGTAACCTCATTTGTTTATAACATATTTAAACAAATTGGATTATCTCGGCTTCTGCTCGGCCGATTTCAATCAACGACGTCTCAAAAGAAAGGGAAACGAATAAGCTAGAGGACAAAGAATACCCCGTTGCTGTAACTGCATGCAGTTGGCCGTAATAACAATTTCAATTGTTTAATTGTTTATAACGAATGAACTGCACATGGAATAATGTTGACACCTATTGGACATGGTAGCCTATGCCTCTGGCTTTAATTTATGTCCAGTGGTCATTACCGTAGCTAGCCGGGAAGGGCCAGAAACCTCATTTGTTTATAACATATTTAAACAAATTGGATTATCTCGGCTTCTGCTCGGCCGATTTTAATCAACGACATCTCGAAAGAAAGGGAAACGAATATGCTAGACGACAAAAAATACCCCGGTGCTGTAACTGCATGCAGTTGGCCGTAATAACAATTTCAATTGTTTAATTGTTTATAACGAATGAACTGCACATGGAATAATGTTGACACCTATTGGACATGGTAGCCTATGCCTCTGGCTTTAATTTATGTCCAGTGGTCATTACCGTAGCTAGCCGGGAAGGGCCAGTAACCTCATTTGTTTATAACATATTTAAACAAATTGGATTATCTCGGCTTCTGCTGGGCCGATTTTAATCAACGACGTCGCAAAAGAATGGGAAACGAATAAGCTACACGACAAAAAATACCCCGTTGCTGTAACTGCATGCAGTTGGCCGTAATAACAATTTCAATTGTTTAATTGTTTATAACGAATGAACTGCACATGGAATAATGTTGACACCTATTGGACATGGTAGCCTATGCCTCTGGCTTTAATTTATGTCCAGTGGTCATTACCGTAGCTAGCCGGGAAGGGCCAGTAACCTCATTTGTTGATAACATGTTTAAACAAATTGGATTATCTCGGCTTCTGCTCGGCCGATTTTAATCAACGACATCTCAAAAGAAAGGGAAACGAATATGCTAGACGACAAAAAATACCCCGGTGCTGTAACAGCATGCAGTTGTCCGTAATAACAATTTCAATTGTTTAATTGTTTATAACGAATGAACTGCACATGGAATAATGTTGACACCTATTGGACATGGTAGCCTATGCCTCTGGCTTTAATTTATAGCTAGTGGTCATTACCGTAGCTAGCCGGGAAGGGCCAGTAACCTCATTTGTTGATAACATGTTTAAACAAATTGGATTATCTCGGCTTCTGCTCGGCCGATTTTAATCAACGACATCTCACAAGAAAGGGAAACGAATATGCTAGACGACAAAAAATACCCCGGTGCTGTAACTGCATGCAGTTGTCCGTAATAACAATTTCAATTGTTTAATTGTTTATAACAAATGAACTGCAGATGGAAGAGTGTTGACACCTATTGGAGATGGTAGCCTATGCCTCTGGCTTTAATTTATAGCTAGTGGTCATTACTGTAGCTAGCCGGGAAGGGCCAGTAACCTCATTTGTTTATAACATATTTAAACAAATTGGATTATCTCGGCTTCTGCTCGGCCGATTTTAATCAACGACATCTCAAAAGAAAGGGAAACGAATATGCTAGACGACAAAAAATACCCCGGTGCTGTAACAGCATGCAGTTGTCCGTAATAACAATTTCAATTGTTTAATTGTTTATAACGAATGAACTGCACATGGAATAATGTTGACACCTATTGGACATGGTAGCCTATGCCTCTGGCTTTAATTTATGTCCAGTGGTCATTACCGTAGCTAGCCGGGAAGGGCCAGTAACCTCATTTGTTTATAACATATTTAAACAAATTGGATTATCTCGGCTTCTGCTCGGCCGATTTCAATCAACGACATCTCACAAGAAAGGGAAACGAATATGCTAGACGACAAAAAATACCCCGGTGCTGTAACTGCATGCAGTTGTCCGTAATAACAATTTCAATTGTTTAATTGTTTATAACAAATGAACTGCAGATGGAAGAGTGTTGACACCTATTGGAGATGGTAGCCTATGCCTCTGGCTTTAATTTATAGCTAGTGGTCATTACTGTAGCTAGCCGGGAAGGGCCAGTAACCTCATTTGTTTATAACATGTTTAAACAAATTGGATTATCTCGGCTTCTGCTCGGCCGATTTTAATCAACGACATCTCAAAAGAAAGGGAAACGAGTACGCTAGACGACAAAAAATACCCCGTTGCTGTAACTGCATGCAGTTGGCCGTAATAACAATTTCAATTGTTTAATTGTTTATAACGAATGAACTGCACATGGAATAATGTTGACACCTATTGTACATGGTAGCCTATGCCTCTGGCTTTAATTTATGTCCAGTGGTCATTACCGTAGCTAGCCGGGAAGGGCCAGAAACCTCATTTGTTTATAACATATTTAAACAAATTGGATTATCTCGGCTTCTGCTCGGCCGATTTTAATCAACGACATCTCAAAAGAAAGGGAAACGAATATGCTAGACGACAAAAAATACCCCGGTGCTGTAACTGCATGCAGTTGGCCGTAATAACAATTTCAATTGTTTAATTGTTTATAACGAATGAACTGCACATGGAATAATGTTGACACCTATTGGACATGGTAGCCTATGCCTCTGGCTTTAATTTATGTCCAGTGGTCATTACCGTAGCTAGCCGGGAAGGGCCAGTAACCTCATTTGTTTATAACATATTTAAACAAATTGGATTATCTCGGCTTCTGCTCGGCCGATTTCAATCAACGACATATCAAAAGAAAGGGAAACGAATATGCTAGACGACAAAAAGTACCCGGTTACTGCAACTGTATGCAGTTGGCCGTAATAACAATTTCAATTGTTTAATTGTTTATAACGAATGAACTGCACATGGAATAATGTTGACACCTATTGGACATGGTAGCCTATGCCTCTGGCTTTAATTTATGTCCAGTGGTCATTACCGTAGCTAGCCGGGAAGGGCCAGTAACCTCATTTGTTTATAACATATTTAAACAAATTGGATTATCTCGGCTTCTGCTCGGCCGATTTCAATCAACGACGTCTCAAAAGAAAGGGAAACGAATATGCTAGACGACAAAAAATACCCCGGTGCTGTAACTGCATGCAGTTGGCCGTAATAACAATTTCAATTGTTTAATTGTTTATAACGAATGAACTGCACATGGAATAATGTTGACACCTATTGGACATGGTAGCCTATGCCTCTGGCTTTAATTTATGTCCAGTGGTCATTACCGTAGCTAGCCGGGAAGGGCCAGTAACCTCATTTGTTTATAACATATTTAAACAAATTGGATTATCTCGGCTTCTGCTCGGCCGATTTCAATCAACGACGTCTCAAAAGAAAGGGACACGAATAAGCTACACGACAAAGAATACCCCGTTGCTGTAACTGCATGCAGTTGTCCGTAATAACAATTTCAATTGTTTAATTGTTTATAACGAATGAACTGCACATGGAATAATGTTGACACCTATTGGACATGGTAGCCTATGCCTCTGGCTTTAATTTATGTCCAGTGGTCATTACCGTAGCTAGCCGGGAAGGGCCAGAAACCTCATTTGTTTATAACATATTTAAACAAATTGGATTATCTCGGCTTCTGCTCGGCCGATTTTAATCAACGACATCTCAAAAGAAAGGGAAACGAATATGCTAGACGACAAAAAATACCCCGGTGCTGTAACTGCATGCAGTTGTCCGTAATAACAATTTCAATTGTTTAATTGTTTATAACAAATGAACTGCAGATGGAAGAGTGTTGACACCTATTGGAGATGGTAGCCTATGCCTCTGGCTTTAATTTATAGCTAGTGGTCATTACTGTAGCTAGCCGGGAAGGGCCAGTAACCTCATTTGTTTATAACATATTTAAACAAATAGGATTATCTCGGCTTCTGCTCGGCCGATTTCAATCAACGACATCTCAAAAGAAAGGGAAACGAATATGCTAGACGACAAAAAATACCCCGGTGCTGTAACAGCATGCAGTTGTCCGTAATAACAATTTCAATTGTTTAATTGTTTATAACGAATGAACTGCACATGGAATAATGTTGACACCTATTGGACATGGTAGCCTATGCCTCTGGCTTTAATTTATATCTAGTGGTCATTACTGTAGCTAGCCGGGAAGGGCCAGTAACCTCATTTGTTTATAACATATTTAAACAAATTGGATTATCTCGGCTTCTGCTCGGCCGATTTCAATCAACGACGTCTCAAAAGAAAGGGAAACGAATAAGCTAGAGGACAAAGAATACCCCGTTGCTGTAACTGCATGCAGTTGGCCGTAATAACAATTTCAATTGTTTAATTGTTTATAACGAATGAACTGCACATGGAATAATGTTGACACCTATTGGACATGGTAGCCTATGCCTCTGGCTTTAATTTATGTCCAGTGGTCATTACCGTAGCTAGCCGGGAAGGGCCAGAAACCTCATTTGTTTATAACATATTTAAACAAATTGGATTATCTCGGCTTCTGCTCGGCCGATTTCAATCAACGACGTCTCAAAAGAAAGGGAAACGAATAAGCTAGAGGACAAAGAATACCCCGTTGCTGTAACTGCATGCAGTTGGCCGTAATAACAATTTCAATTGTTTAATTGTTTATAACGAATGAACTGCACATGGAATAATGTTCACACCTATTGGACATGGTAGCCTATGCCTCTGGCTTTAATTTATAGCTAGTGGTCATTAGCGTAGCTAGCCGGGAAGGGCCAGTAACCTCATTTGTTTATAACATGTTTAAACAAATTGGATTATCTCGGCTTCTGCTCGGCCGATTTTAATCAACGACATCTCAAAAGAAAGGGAAACGAGTACGCTAGACGACAAAGAATACCCCGTTGCTGTAACTGCATGCAGTTGGCCGTAATAACAATTTCAATTGTTTAATTGTTTATAACGAATGAACTGCACATGGAATAATGTTGACACCTATTGGACATGGTAGCCTATGCCTCTGGCTTTAATTTATATCTAGTGGTCATTACTGTAGCTAGCCGGGAAGGGCCAGTAACCTCATTTGTTTATAACATATTTAAACAAATTGGATTATCTCGGCTTCTGCTCGGCCGATTTCAATCAACGACGTCTCAAAAGAAAGGGAAACGAATAAGCTAGAGGACAAAGAATACCCCGTTGCTGTAACTGCATGCAGTTGGCCGTAATAACAATTTCAATTGTTTAATTGTTTATAACGAATGAACTGCACATGGAATAATGTTGACACCTATTGGACATGGTAGCCTATGCCTCTGGCTTTAATTTATGTCCAGTGGTCATTACCGTAGCTAGCCGGGAAGGGCCAGAAACCTCATTTGTTTATAACATATTTAAACAAATTGGATTATCTCGGCTTCTGCTCGGCCGATTTTAATCAACGACATCTCGAAAGAAAGGGAAACGAATATGCTAGACGACAAAAAATACCCCGGTGCTGTAACTGCATGCAGTTGGCCGTAATAACAATTTCAATTGTTTAATTGTTTATAACGAATGAACTGCACATGGAATAATGTTGACACCTATTGGACATGGTAGCCTATGCCTCTGGCTTTAATTTATGTCCAGTGGTCATTACCGTAGCTAGCCGGGAAGGGCCAGTAACCTCATTTGTTTATAACATATTTAAACAAATTGGATTATCTCGGCTTCTGCTGGGCCGATTTTAATCAACGACGTCGCAAAAGAATGGGAAACGAATAAGCTACACGACAAAAAATACCCCGTTGCTGTAACTGCATGCAGTTGGCCGTAATAACAATTTCAATTGTTTAATTGTTTATAACGAATGAACTGCACATGGAATAATGTTGACACCTATTGGACATGGTAGCCTATGCCTCTGGCTTTAATTTATGTCCAGTGGTCATTACCGTAGCTAGCCGGGAAGGGCCAGTAACCTCATTTGTTGATAACATGTTTAAACAAATTGGATTATCTCGGCTTCTGCTCGGCCGATTTTAATCAACGACATCTCAAAAGAAAGGGAAACGAATATGCTAGACGACAAAAAATACCCCGGTGCTGTAACAGCATGCAGTTGTCCGTAATAACAATTTCAATTGTTTAATTGTTTATAACGAATGAACTGCACATGGAATAATGTTGACACCTATTGGACATGGTAGCCTATGCCTCTGGCTTTAATTTATAGCTAGTGGTCATTACCGTAGCTAGCCGGGAAGGGCCAGTAACCTCATTTGTTGATAACATGTTTAAACAAATTGGATTATCTCGGCTTCTGCTCGGCCGATTTTAATCAACGACATCTCACAAGAAAGGGAAACGAATATGCTAGACGACAAAAAATACCCCGGTGCTGTAACTGCATGCAGTTGTCCGTAATAACAATTTCAATTGTTTAATTGTTTATAACAAATGAACTGCAGATGGAAGAGTGTTGACACCTATTGGAGATGGTAGCCTATGCCTCTGGCTTTAATTTATAGCTAGTGGTCATTACTGTAGCTAGCCGGGAAGGGCCAGTAACCTCATTTGTTTATAACATATTTAAACAAATTGGATTATCTCGGCTTCTGCTCGGCCGATTTTAATCAACGACATCTCAAAAGAAAGGGAAACGAATATGCTAGACGACAAAAAATACCCCGGTGCTGTAACAGCATGCAGTTGTCCGTAATAACAATTTCAATTGTTTAATTGTTTATAACGAATGAACTGCACATGGAATAATGTTGACACCTATTGGACATGGTAGCCTATGCCTCTGGCTTTAATTTATATCTAGTGGTCATTACCGTAGCTAGCCGGGAAGGGCCAGTAACCTCATTTGTTTATAACATATTTAAACAAATTGGATTATCTCGGCTTCTGCTCGGCCGATTTCAATCAGCGACGTCTCAAAAGAAAGGGAAACGAATAAGCTACACGACAAAGAATACCCCGTTGCTGTAACTGCATGCAGTTGGCCGTAATAACAATTTCAATTGTTTAATTGTTTATAACGAATGAACTGCACATGGAATAATGTTGACACCTATTGGACATGGTAGCCTATGCCTCTGGCTTTAATTTATGTCCAGTGGTCATTACCATAGCTAGCCGGGAAGGGCCAGTAACCTCATTTGTTTATAACATGTTTAAACAAATTGGATTATCTCGGCTTCTGCTCGGCCGATTTTAATCAACGACATCTCAAAAGAAAGGGAAACGAATACGCTAGACGACAAAAAATACCCCGGTGCTGTAACAGCATGCAGTTGTCCGTAATAACAATTTCAATTGTTTAATTGTTTATAACGAATGAACTGCACATGGAATAATGTTGACACCTATTGGAGATGGTAGCCTATGCCTCTGGCTTTAATTTATGTCCAGTGGTCATTACCGTAGCTAGCCGGGAAGGGCCAGTAACCTCATTTGTTGATAACATGTTTAAACAAATTGGATTATCTCGGCTTCTGCTCGGCCGATTTTAATCAACGACATCTCAAAAGAAAGGGAAACGAATATGCTAGACGACAAAAAATACCCCGGTGCTGTAACAGCATGCAGTTGTCCGTAATAACAATTTCAATTGTTTAATTGTTTATAACGAATGAACTGCACATGGAATAATGTTGACACCTATTGGACATGGTAGCCTATGCCTCTGGCTTTAATTTATATCTAGTGGTCATTACTGTACCTAGCCGGGAAAGGCCAGTAACCTCATTTGTTTATAACATATTTAAACAAATTGGATTATCTCGGCTTCTGCTCGGCCGATTTTAATCAACGACATCTCAAAAGAAAGGGAAACGAATATGCTAGACGACAAAAAATACCCCGGTGCTGTAACAGCATGCAGTTGGCCGTAATAACAATTTCAATTGTTTAATTGTTTATAACGAATGAACTGCACATGGAATAATGTTGACACCTATTGGACATGGTAGCCTATGCCTCTGGCTTTAATTTATGTCCAGTGGTCATTACCGTAGCTAGCCGGGAAGGGCCAGTAACCTCATTTGTTTATAACATATTTAAACAAATTGGATTATCTCGGCTTCTGCTCGGCCGATTTCAATCAACGACGTCTCAAAAGAAAGGGACACGAATAAGCTACACGACAAAGAATACCCCGTTGCTGTAACTGCATGCAGTTGGCCGTAATAACAATTTCAATTGTTTAATTGTTTATAACGAATGAACTGCACATGGAATAATGTTGACACCTATTGGACATGGTAGCCTATGCCTCTGGCTTTAATTTATGTCCAGTGGTCATTACCGTAGCTAGCCGGGAAGGGCCAGTAACCTCATTTGTTTATAACATGTTTAAACAAATTGGATTATCTCGGCTTCTGCTCGGCCGATTTTAATCAACGACATCTCAAAAGAAAGGGAAACGAGTACGCTAGACGACAAAAAATACCCCGTTGCTGTAACTGCATGCAGTTGGCCGTAATAACAATTTCAATTGTTTAATTGTTTATAACGAATGAACTGCACATGGAATAATGTTGACACCTATTGTACATGGTAGCCTATGCCTCTGGCTTTAATTTATGTCCAGTGGTCATTACCGTAGCTAGCCGGGAAGGGCCAGAAACCTCATTTGTTTATAACATATTTAAACAAATTGGATTATCTCGGCTTCTGCTCGGCCGATTTTAATCAACGACATCTCAAAAGAAAGGGAAACGAATATGCTAGACGACAAAAAATACCCCGGTGCTGTAACTGCATGCAGTTGGCCGTAATAACAATTTCAATTGTTTAATTGTTTATAACGAATGAACTGCACATGGAATAATGTTGACACCTATTGGACATGGTAGCCTATGCCTCTGGCTTTAATTTATGTCCAGTGGTCATTACCGTAGCTAGCCGGGAAGGGCCAGTAACCTCATTTGTTTATAACATATTTAAACAAATTGGATTATCTCGGCTTCTGCTCGGCCGATTTCAATCAACGACATATCAAAAGAAAGGGAAACGAATATGCTAGACGACAAAAAATACCCGGTTACTGCAACTGTATGCAGTTGGCCGTAATAACAATTTCAATTGTTTAATTGTTTATAACGAATGAACTGCACATGGAATAATGTTGACACCTATTGGACATGGTAGCCTATGCCTCTGGCTTTAATTTATGTCCAGTGGTCATTACCGTAGCTAGCCGGGAAGGGCCAGTAACCTCATTTGTTTATAACATATTTAAACAAATTGGATTATCTCGGCTTCTGCTCGGCCGATTTCAATCAACGACGTCTCAAAAGAAAGGGACACGAATAAGCTACACGACAAAGAATACCCCGTTGCTGTAACTGCATGCAGTTGGCCGTAATAACAATTTCAATTGTTTAATTGTTTATAACGAATGAACTGCACATGGAATAATGTTGACACCTATTGGACATGGTAGCCTATGCCTCTGGCTTTAATTTATGTCTAGTGGTCATTACCGTAGCTAGCCGGGAAGGGCCAGTAACCTCATTTGTTTATAACATGTTTAAACAAATTGGATTATCTCGGCTTCTGCTCGGTCGATTTTAATCAACGACATCTCAAAAGAAAGGGAAACGAGTACGCTAGACGACAAAAAATACCCCGGTGCTGTAACTGCATGCAGTTGTCCGTAATAACAATTTCAATTGTTTAATTGTTTATAACAAATGAACTGCAGATGGAATAATATTTGCACCCATTGGAGATGGTAGCCTATGCCTCTGGCTTTAATTTATGACTGGTGGTCATTACTGTACCTAGCCGGGAAGGGCCAGTAACCTCATTTGTTTATAACATATTTAAACAAAGTGGATTATCTCGGCTTCTGCTCGGCCGATTTCAATCAACGACATATCAAAAGAAAGGGAAACGAATATGCTAGACGACAAAAAATACCCGGTTACTGCAACTGTATGCAGTTGGCCGTAATAACAATTTCAATTGTTTAATTGTTTATAACAAATGAACTGCAGATGGAATAGTGTTGACACCTATTGGAGATGGTAGCCTATGCCTCTGGCTTTAATTTATATCTAGTGGTCATTACTGTAGCTAGCCGGGAAGGGCCAGTAACCTCATTTGTTTATAACATATTTAAACAAAGTGGATTATATCGGCTTCTGCTCGGCCGATTTTAATCAGCGACATCTCAAAAGAAAGGGAAACGAATATGCTAGACGACAAAAAATACCCCGGTGCTGTAACTGCATGCAGTTGTCCGTAATAACAATTTCAATTGTTTAATTGTATATAACAAATGAACTGCAGATGGAATAATATTTGCACCCATTGGAGATGGTAGCCTATGCCTCTGGCTTTAATTTATGACTGGTGGTCATTACTGTACCTAGCCGGGAAGGGCCAGTAACCTCATTTGTTTATAACATATTTAAACAAAGTGGATTATCTCGGCTTCTGCTCGGCCGATTTCAATCAACGACATATCAAAAGAAAGGGAAACGAATATGCTAGACGACAAAAAATACCCGGTTACTGCAACTGTATGCAGTTGGCCGTAATAACAATTTCAATTGTTTAATTGTTTATAACAAATGAACTGCAGATGGAATAGTGTTGACACCTATTGGAGATGGTAGCCTATGCCTCTGGCTTTAATTTATGTCCAGTGGTCATTACCGTAGCTAGCCGGGAAGGGCCAGTAACCTCATTTGTTTATAACATATTTAAACAAAGTGGATTATATCGGCTTCTGCTCGGCCGATTTTAATCAGCGACATCTCAAAAGAAAGGGAAACGAATATGCTAGACGAGAAAAAATACCCGGTTACTGCAACTGTACTCAGTTGGCCGTAAGAACAATTTCAATTGTTTAATTGTTTATAACAAATGAACTGCAGATGGAATAATGTTGACACCTATTGGAGATGGTAGCCTATGCCTCTGGCTTTAATATATGTCCCGTGGTCATTACTGTAGCTTGCCGGGAAGGGCCAGTATTCGTATTTGTTTATAATTTATTTAAACAAATTGGATTATCTTGGCTTCTGCTGGGCCGATTTTAATCAACGACGTCGCAAAAGAAAGGGAAGAGAAGCTACTACACTGAGACCCGTAACATGTTAAAGCGCCCATCCAGCGCTACTCCGAGCCGAGAGCAGAAAAGGGAATGAAGCAAAAAAGGGAATGAGAAGGGAAAGTGCAATGCGCAGCCAATTTGCTCGAATTATTTTCCACATAGTTATCAAACGTCTCTTAAACGTTTAATAATTATACAGTAAATAATTGATTGCCCAGGTCTCACCCCGTGGAGGTTACTGCGCCTGGAGACCCACCCTAGCCACGGCCCTTCCACCCTCCAATTACGGGAAAACTATTTTTAGTATCATTTTTTGGAAAGAAAACTCTCCTATTATCGTCACTTTGTAGAACGTTCATGAATTGATCGTTGCACAAATACGACAATAACAGGAGTACTTAGAGGAATCGCGACCGCGAACTAAATTGAATATCAGAAGGAAACCTGAAAGAAAATCTGGCAGAGGATTCAATTTCCTGAAATAAAACTTTCTTGAAAATATATCCTATGATCTTAAAAACTAGACAACGAAATATTATTGCAGTGGGAACACTGCTTTCTTAAAGGCTAAGACACAGCTTGAAAATAAATCCTCCCTTCTTAAATACTAGATTAGATTCAAATGCGCCCTGCCTGACTAAAGATCTAACTTAAAACTAGTATGACCCTACCTAGTATAACATCTAAGAGTTCAATTAAAAGAACAATTCCAATAATATCCTACCTACGTAGGAATGTAAAAGATACTTTACCATACTCATATAGGTATAAGTATGCATATACTTAATATGGACTAATTGATGGAGGAATTCATTTTGTGGCCCATGGTGTCCTAGAACAGACTGTATCAATTTTTAGTTTCATAAATCCTGCCTAAGTAAAAGTCTAATAATATCAATTCGTGTAAAACCTGCCAGTATAAAGATCTGGAGATTGTGTTCAAACAAATTCTACCTACATAAAGAGCTAAAAGTATTTTTCGATTTATAATTGGGCCGGCCCAATTACTTATCTAACACCCGTAATTACTTAAAAGGGCAGGGGCCGGGGCAGGGGCTGGGTGAGAGTGTGGTCATATTAGACATATTTTATGCAATTGTCTTCTTTATGCTTCTGAAAGAAAGACAAATTGGAAGTAATTAGTAAAGCATTATATAAATATTAAACTCACAAATGGGATCGACGAGGCTGGCTCTTTAATTTTTAAGTTTTCAATCGTGTCCTTGATAATATTTCTGAGTCTGTATTGTATATATTCCATTTTTAAGCCTCTGACGTCTGTACTTCCATTTGTTTAATATATCATATTTGGGTTCATCTGTGAATCTGTAGCAATCTGATGCATTGGATTAGTAACATCCCCAAGCCCCCACCATTTTATATTGAATTGAAGCTGCTTTTATTTCGCAACAACTGTATTTTACCGAAGATAATAAATCACAATTGATATGAAAAATGCAGCTATTTTTTAATAACAATAGGTAATTGGATTTCGGCTAAGGTGATATATTCTTTTCTACTTTCCAGATCAAACTGAATGGTAGTATCAATTTCATTAAAAACTCCAAATTCAAGCAGTTACATTTCACTACAATTGATTCTATTTCGCTTCTACAAAGAAGCGACAAACGATTATTCGGAAGCAAAATATCAAACTTCCACTATCACCATGCCGAGGTCCAAGTACAGCCAAGAATATTTTTCGTGCAAGGATTTTTGTTTAAACATTTACGGATATCGCGAGTGAATTTCAATTTGTACAAAGCAAGCTCGAAAAGTTATAAAAATTGGCTCCACTTTTAAAAAAGGGTAAAAATGGATGTGCAACGATTAAGAGAAAATATTTTGAAGTTAAACTCCAATAATGAACAGTCACTAGTATTAACTCTAATTGAAATCTACTGTCTAGAATTATTTCTTTTTTTTCTTTTCTCTTGATTTCTTTTCTTTTCTTTCTTTTCTTTCTTTTCTTTCTTTTCTTTTCTTTTCTTTTCGCTTATTTTCCTTTATTTTTTTTTTATTTTTTTTCGTTTCGTTCACACAGTAATTTACTATTATGTATGCGAATTTTTAGCAGTATTTCCATCAACAGACATTCCAGGTAGTATAATTATTAAGAAAAAAAAATAAAAAGAAAGACAAATATAAAACACTGAAAAGAAAAATTACACCATGTACAACAAGAATTGCCAAAGAATTGGTCAGCCATGATCTTTGGCTGGCGATTATGTGCCACCCTCCAGGGTGGCTCAGGAATAGGCTTCCAATTGGAAGCAGTTAGGGACTGGTATTCGCAACTCTAATTAAAAACGCGATATTAATCAACGCAACGCTAATCATTTCGCAATACTATTTATCAAGACCGATAGAAAGCAAGCATTAAATTATTTGTAATATCAAAAAACAAGGTAATTGAAGATCCCCTGAAAAGTTAGCTGAGGGCTCAAGACGCGAAAATAACTTCCGCAACACTATAAACTTTGTCATACGTAAAATATATTATAAAATACTACAATTCAACTAACAATAAGAACGGCAAAATTGCAATAACAATCGCGACATCGTTGCGCAACGCTAAATCAATCGCGATTTTCATTTGCTCGCAACTCTAATTAATAATCGCGCGGTATTTAACGCAACTCTAATTCGACCCGTTCTCAAGTTTCTCGCAACTCTAAAGCAACGCGATATTTTTGGGAGGGCTGTATCGTTGGGCCGGAATGTGCGTCGGCCAAGTACAAATAAAAATTCTACGAATGAAAATGCAAGCACAGTGACAAAGTAGTAACAAAGAATGATTCCCCATTCTTAAAAAGAATGGCGAGCCATTAGTAGTTGCCCTCTTGAGCGACAGTTTGTCGGGCCTCTTCGGCATATAGCCTCTTCTTTTCGTTGGACCCGAGGGCCAGCTGAAACTTAAACTAGGCTCGAGGCTCTACTCGGAAATCAAGAAAAAACTTATAAAGGTGAAATAAAGAGTTTAAATCGCGGTGCTAAGTGGAACGCACGCGGCCGAGTCACGACCAAATAAAATCGTAAAAATTGTGATTACGGAAAATCGCAAAGATTACGATTAAAATTGCAATCGTTCTTCGTTCACGCGTGCAGCCTCGAGCATAATGTAAGGCGTTTCGTTTCGGAGCCTAAATCGCGACCACGACCGCGAAGGATTCGAAAAATCGATAGGCAAAGCCAGAGGCGAACGCATTGTCGTTCGCGCCTCAGCTTCACCGTCGACTTTTCAAATCAGATTTCCTGAAACAGGTTGAACACGCGAAATAGTGCCTACCCGATCAGAGACTGTGTCAACCTGCCCGGCCCTACCTACTTATGTCTATCAATCGCACCAGAAAGTATGCTACCTATCCTGCCTGAACCTATATTTAAAAAATGGCAAACAGGCACACCAACACACGACACTCCACGGTTCTCATTCAAACACTTGGGCGCGAAAGCCTACACTAGGGAGGCGTCCCGGGACACCCCCGACACCCAAGTGTTGTCACACAACTTGCACACTCTAAGGTACGTACCATTTACCTGAAATCGACTGACAGTGGCTGGGATCTTTGCGTTCACGTGCAAAAAGCCACGTCGCGGTTGAGGTATTTAATAGATATTTGATGATATAATTAAATAGCCCGATACAAGACGTACTTGATAGCAATTGATAACTATATTCGATTCTCTTTGGCATTTGGCCTCTGTCATCTTAAATGACAAAAACTTCGTGCCTCAGTATAGTAGGGATTCTTAATGCAATTAATAGTAAAAATGATGTCTCTGTTTTAAATTAATGGACATCTCATCTTGGTCAGAGTAAATACGTTTTAATACGGAACGACGCAAATCCACAGCCTAACCACACACACACAATGCGGATATTACGTCGTGCACGATACACCAAACGCACTGTCAGTCGCCAACAATAAATCATTCAATAGCTTATCAACTAAAGAAATATCGTCGTGCTCTACCACCGTTTTCCCACCCAAGTAGCACAGGGGCACGTGAGTGGGATCCGGGCAGTGAACACGGAAAGGGTTAAACCTGGAAATCCTCGTCTAAAAAGATGGTAAAGACATACTGATTTTCTAACGGGCTAAATATATGTTTGTATATGTACCAGATCAATATATGATTCTATTTTATTGAAGAGAACATTCAACGACTCTACTTTATTAGAGAAATTAAGAAATGACTCTACTTTATTGGAAAAATTATACAATGACTCTACTTTATTAGAAAAATTAATCAATGACTCTACTTTAATATACTTTGAATTAAATTGAAACATCCTCGGGCGTTCCCGTCATCAAAGCAGTGCTTCTAAAACGCAAGCTTGGTTTTAAAGTAGATTGCCTTGATATCGAGATCTACCCGTTCGCGTATTGTCTTCTTGTACATTTAGGTTTAATTAATATCTTGTACGGAGGAAGTGAATTTATTGATATCTTTATACTCTAAAGACTAATATGGATATCGAATAATAAAATTATTCGATAGTTCCAACAAATTGACAAGGTATATAAGTACCTCTACTTTGTATTCAATCAAAGTAGAAAAAAGAAGGAATACTACGTTCTTACTAACAGCAATCGTTATGCATTTTATTATAACTGTGCACTAATTGCAATTGACGAATAAACGAAGTCGAAGGGCATTCGACTTCTCCACTACAAACTAATGCACGTATGATACTGGACGTTACTTTATATTCATTTAATAATTAATAACTGTTTAAATATTCGTTTCATACGTATTCAATGAAATACTCTATTATAAAAAGATGCATAGTGATGTATTTTATACTAAATTTCTCTCTTAAAATTCTCAAACTAATTTGAAACGCGTTGTACAAGAAGACCTATCCTCATATAATATAAAACAGTAAAGAAGTTACTACTCATGAGTATATTTCCATATACCCATGGTCACAGTGCTTGCTAGACAAATCTACGTAATTACAACCAGTCACCCGTGTCGGTTCGGACCTTTCGTCCTGCGACATGATTGAGTGACCAGAGGAACTTTAAAGCATGCCACTCACCGGTTGCAGACTCACCAGGGGTGCGGTCAAGCTCGTCGCCATCGAAGCCGTGGAAGCTGCTGAAACATTCAAAGAGAGCAGACAACATTAAAACCTTTATTCTTTCAGTACTTTTAGAATGTGTTAATTATCAAAAGATTATTGCACTACAAGATTAAAGAAATAAAGAGATACTTACTCGTCAGGTGGATGGATGAAAGCCCGAACTCGCCGAACAGGACACTGACTCTAATTGGACACTTATGATTGGCAAACAAAGTGATTCTAATCTCGCGAGAGTATTATTTCGGAGCAAACACTGACTCTACTTTCGCGTATCTTTACTACTATTTATATTTAATTATAATTATTAAGAGCGGTTGCGCTCAAAAAATAATAAAAAGAACTTTGACGGAACAAGCACTGACTCTACCGACCGCATTGCGCGCGGTTAACAATATCGTTATGATGATATCATCGAGCCCAAGGCACCTTCTGAAACATTCAAAAGAGCAGACAACATTGAAATCCTTGCATTTTCAATACTTTTCGTACAGGAAAATTATCAAAGACCATTGCAAAATAAGATGAAAGAAGTACAGAGATACTTACTCTTCGAGTTGATGGATGAAAGCCCGAACTCGCCGAACTGCATAGGTGCTGACTCTGATACCGGAATACGTATTGAGAAAAAAGAATAAAAAAATAAAAGACTACTATCGCGCGCGTTTATTAATTGTGATCGACGAACAAAGTGACTCTAATTTCACGAGAGCAATATTTCGAAGCAAACACTGACTCTACTTTCGCGTATCTTTACTATTATTTATATCTAATTGTAATTATCAAGAGCGGTTGCGCTCTAAAAGCAATAAAAAGAACTTTAACGAAACAAGCACTGACTCTACCGACCGCATTGCGCGCGGTCATCAAAATTTTCTGAAAGAAAATCTGTACAAGTTAGTTAATGGGGTGAGGAGGTAGAAATTTAAACAATATATATTTGATTTTATTTGTCTCTTTATTATTTCTTCATCCTGTCGAACGTCTGTTGAGGAAATACTGCTCTTTTTTTTAATCAAGTACTACCGTATTAATATTCAGATTTAATTACTATTAATTCTCTATACAAGATATATTATTATATATTAATATCGATTTATCAGAAGCGTACTGTGACTGTTCTTCGTCAGAGTTTTAAAGTTGATCATGATGCTAGTAAGTTAAGAATATCGTGAACATTTATAAGTTCTCGTAGCTGCTTGTAGAAATGAAAATTCGAAACTATTAGGGTATGACAACAAGTACGTAACTACGCGTGTAATCCTGCATCGACAATACAATTTGGCCGTAGTTGTGAATAGGTCGCAGAGATAACGAAAGTGTTTGTTAAAAACAATTAGTGAAGCTACAACAGAAATCGCGACCGAAATGAAGCGAAACATGAACGTATTTCAATTTTTCGTTTAGAATTAATGAAATTTAGTGACTAGTTTCAATCGCGAACATTGTAAGTTCTATTTGAAATGTTTTCATTATTTAATGAACGTGGATATACGAATTGAGAGAAGTAAGTATTGAAATCCATATACAATAATGAAAGTGTTCAATAACTTTCAACCGAAGGAAACGAACTTGAGCCGAAAGCCAATCGCCAGATAACAGGAGATATACATAAAGCGTTGGGATAATAAGTTATATGTTACCAGCCCTTCATCATATGTCATCGAACTGATTGTTATGCATCGCAGTAATTGAATCTCAATACTCCATTCCTGCAGCCTCAATATATTATCCTTTGCCAGCCAATCGTCCATTATACCTGCAACAAAAGAATAGACCTGTAATAGACCTGTTCTAAAATCAGAATCGAATTCGAAGTCGCAAAAGCAGTATGTAAGTGACTGAATAAAATATAATAAAGATTCGAAGAACCGTTCAAACTAATAAATTAGTTAACACGATGTTACAACAAACGACTCATATAATCTCATATTAAAAAACACTCGATGCCGGACGAAGACGCGTCCATCCTCAATTGGATGATCGGTCATTCGTCCAGCAAAGGAGACTCAAGAAAGATTTTAATCATTAAAGTTTAATGTACAGTTGCGATAGTAGAACGATGGTTAGTTAAACGCGTATTAATTAATAGAAGCTAATAATCAAGCGTACACGATGGTGAAGTAAAGACCGAGGTGCTACTGTGTTGTACAGTGAGTTATGTGGCTAGCCATCGACTACATTGACGACCTTACGCTGGGACGCTTCAATAGGGACTGACGGGGTGCGCGCCGCGCGACGGCGCGGCAGTCCCCACTCCGCGACGCGCCGGCGCGTCGGCTGCGCTCGGTGGTATTCGCTATTTCCATAAATGCTACTATCCCAGGGTCATACCTACTGGACTTCTACTGTTTCTGACCAACTTTTAGCCGGACCAACGACTCTGGGGTCGTGCCCACTGGACTCCTACTGTTTCTGACCAACTTTTAGCCGGACCAACGACTCTGGGGTCGTGCCCACTGGACTTCTACTGTTTCTGACCAACTTTTAGCCGGACCAACGACTCTGGGGTCGTGCCCACTGGACTTCTACTGTTTCTGACCAACTTTTAGCCGGACCAACGACTCTAGGGTCGTGCCGACTGGACTCCTACTGTGTCTGACCAACTTTTAGACGGATCTACGACTCTGGGGTCGTGCCGACTGGACTCCTACTGTGTCTGACCAACTTTTTGCCGGACCAACGACTCTGGGGTCGTGCCCACTGGACTCCTACTGTTTCTGACCAACTTTTAGCCGGACCCACGACTCTAGGGTCGTGCCGACTGGATTTCTGCGGGTTCTGACTAAGTTTTAGCTGAACCTACGACCCCAGGTTTGTCAATTTCATCGCCCCGATGCATCGCGATGTGATTTCGTCTCAACTCGAGCCGAAACGTAGTGCATTGCGCGATCAGGCACCGTAGCTCAATTTTTCTACCGAAACGTTGCCCGAGGTATAGCTTTCCTGATCCTCCTAAAGCAATCACATATATTCACACAATCGCATGAATCCTGTCCTCAACACTACTTCAGTAAATAATAGTGCTACAAGTGGTCACTGTTGATGTGCAGAGGACGCTTGAATCAGCTTGGTTTTTCTGTGTCGGTATGTCAGTCACGTTGGCCACGAAAGTCCATAAGATGTCTTGTCTATTCCTATATCTCGTCTGTGGCTTTAGTGTAAATTTGTATAATATAAATTTGAATAATTTCAAATTTAATTTAAAATGATATAATTCTAAATAAATTTAAGTTTTTTTAAAGATTATTAATTTTAATATTTTATTTGTAATAATATTAATTTTTATATCGCTTGTAATTATTATTGAATATATCATTGTTAAAATGTGAGTTCTATAATGTTTTTGAGTAATGTAACTTGGGAATTTGTTTAACTTATTTCTTTTTATCATGTAAGGAACGTGTATTATAATTTTACTATAAATATTCCGTAATTTGCGGGCTCACATTGGCCAAGTTAATATTCTTAAAAAATTTTGCGAGTTTAAACACATTCTGAATGTTATTTGACTGTTGTTAATAAAACCGTAATGACTGTTGAAATTTATAGGTTTATTAATTTATTTGAGGCATATGTACTTATGTCAAATAATATTATGCACATTATCCGCGTTAAGCATATATTTTCCATATTATTATTTCGCTGTATCAATGCAGTATTTTATTTTTTCTGTTTGGTAGATTAAAATAGTCAATTTGACAGGACCTACACCCTATAATGTGTATTTCCCAAATAGGACGTTTACACTAGCCGAGATTACCCTTATTGGACACCTTTGCTCATCAGCTTTGCAATAGCGCGCCATACACCTCAGTGTGTGCCCAAAAAGCAGGGCCCAAATACTATACCGCAGCCCTAATTATTTAAATATCTTTAGAAAGACTGAAACGATACATGCCAAATATATTTTCGTGTGTGCTTTTGCCAGAAGTACGATTATATTCTGCGATAAAAAAGGTCCAACATTTTTATACCGCTTTTCGTTATTCTAGTCAACAGGGAAAGTGTAAGCACAGACAATATCTCGTCGGTGGGGTAAACCCCTGAAATATGTTTCACAGCATTTAGATTCCGTTCCTACCATTGCCGGTGCTGCAGGATTATCTACTGATGTTTACTTATTTCATATTCACGTACGAAAATAAAAGTTGAACATTTGTTACTTTTCTTTAAAAGATAGCCAATTTCATTGAACACCATCATGTAGTCGTGCTAACCTTATCATATCACCAAAATTCTTCAAAAATGTAGACGAGACCATATTCAAACTTACCCGCGATATAATAGTACTGTACAATAATTATGACCAAGCCTCCAAAAAGGAGGCCGAAGAAGAAGAGGCATGAAATAGTTGATTTAGCAACACTACAGGAAAGAGCTAAACGAATCGCAGAAATTCAAAAGAAAAGGCAAAATGTTATAGACAAAGTGCACCTGTCGTTGCGAAAAAGGAGATTGGATAAAATAGCTGTGGAAAATGGGCGGTTCGAAAAGGAAGCAAAGTTCCGACAGAAACAAGTTAGGGATGCGGAGAAAAAAGGGAGCGAGAAGGCTATGTTACAGGTTTTAACCAATTCGAGTTCAGTTACCCTATCAATCTTAATTTATTTAAAATATATTATTTATGAACTATATTTTACTTCCTGTTATAAATGAACATGAAAATGTACAAAGCCATGGAACCCGTAACTCCTCGATATCCAATTTATTTCTAATTACATGGGGAAATATGCTAGATGTTAATAAGACCTAATAGGACACATTTGAATGGTTTCAAAACTGCAGGACAGAAACACAATAAATTAACTATTACTGATAAAACCAAACGAAAACGGAAACTACTTGAAACGTATACGAATTCGTTATTCATTTAAATCATCTTTCAAACACTTTCTCTAAAGATGCGTACGATGAATAATTTCAAAATTCTCCTGCACGGTATGGCAAGAAAAGCCTAATAAATTATGAATAATTTGAACGCCTTTTCTAAGCAAGCAGCACTTGATCTATCGATATTCTCGTCTACGAAGATATTACTTATTTTGCGATTTTCGCGAGCATGGATTATTAACTAGTAATTAGCAAACCAAAAAAACTTAATACTTCGAAAACGATTAAATTACAACCGTATATTATTTATTGAAACCATTCTTTTCATCTCGTAGCTTCTTGAAAGGTTCTACATTGTCATTTCAAGCGTCGTGCTAAAAATTCAGTTAGATCAATGTTCATATATTTAATGTCATTTAATATGTAACAGGCAGCAGGGATTTCGTTCTATTACAGATACGCGAGGACTTGAGCCAAGTTATCGAGGAAGGCATAAAATCTGTATATACATCGATCATTATGCCGGAGAAGATTAAGTACGATGGTCGTCAAACGTTAACGATCAAAGGGGTTAAATACAGATTGAAAAAGAACTTGCACCTTATCGGATGGGGGAAAGAAGCAGTTACGATGAGTTCAGCCTTCGAACGAATCGTTGGCAAACAATTAAAGAAGGGTTTCATGGTTGTTCCCCGTAATTCGATTTTCATGATGTGGAGCTTCCCAGAAGCGTTCCCCCCATTAGACAGTCGTATCTCCTATGTCGAAGCTGGAACTGACGGATATCCGGATGAAAAGTCCGTGACGGCTACCAGAAGAATTCTGAATTATGTGAAAAAGTTGAAGAAAAGGGATCTGTTGGTAGTGATGATCTCGCAAGGGGTCGACGACCTACTTTGCTGTCCTAACGAGGCAATTACGTTGAGGGACAAAATTAGAGTTATACAGAGATTGAGGGCTGCCAATGCGACCCCCGAGGAAATAAATATTGTACGAAATAAGCTGTCTGCTATTAGGGGTAAGGAAAGGAAGCTGGTACTGATATTATTTATTATTTAGCACAGATTACTATGCGTAGTTTTATGAATTTAAAGATTCTTTATTTGAAAGAATATCGATTACGCCTACAGTTGGTGTTTAATTAACATCTTAAACAATATTGGCACATTTAGTAGTAACTCTAACAGTACTTCAATTTTGCATTTTTTCTTCGCCAAGCCCCAGAGAATACGAATTATCATTACTATTTTACTATTCCACATTTGTGCATATCTATTCTGGATATTCTTATAGAATTCGTGATCCATTCTGTGTCGTAGCTAATAAAAACAATTACTAATTTCATACATTTAAACCTTAAAATGCATTGATGTAGCAGTGAACAAATATCATACATCTGAATTATGATCGCACACGAAAATCCAATTACTAATACAGGTGGTGATTTGGCACGAATGGCGTATCCAGCAAAAATCGTAATCTTGATCACATCGGCCGTTTCCGGGGAGCCAATGTCTCAACTCTCTGGCGGGCCATGCTTTTACGATCCAAAAGACGAAACAGCCTTGGCCATACTAACGAAGTACCAAATAATCCGCACGGTGTCGTTAAGCGTGAAGGATTTATTAGAAGAAACTGTCCCATGGACGATGGCTGCGGACAAGCAACTGGACGCAAATAAACGTTACAAATTTGTCCAAGAGTACGTGCTGGCCTGCAACGCGGACGCCATGGACTGTATGGCCACAGAAACATTCAAGCTCGGTCTATTCCCCATGAAACTTAATTCCACCTGTTCCGGGGACGTGCGAGAATTCGCACGGGAATACGTTAAATTGACATCGTTAATGATACTGGCGGTGGAGGGGAAGATTAATAAATTGGACATGTACGAGGAAATGAAAGAAAGTCCAATTTGTCCCCTAACCGACGAGAAAGTCAACGAAATATTCCCCGCGAAGGATAAATGGGGTTTGGGATTGTGCCTTTTATTGGGAGGTCGGCCAACCGTTAAACTTTGCCCCGAACCTAGACACGGCGGGCCTAATCAGGAGCTTGCCTTATACTTCTCGTTGTACTGGTACAAGCGTACACACCAGTATCCACTTTTGAGGGAGTATACCGCGTGGTTCCTCGGCGGCAGTTCCTATGGGAAAGACGGTAACACGGAAGCTGCTGGGGCGTTTGGGTATAAAAGCTTGGGTGTCGATATTCATCCGAGATACCACGAAGCTTATGCGGAATTCAACGCCGCTTACGCGAATTGGAAACTTGACCAGGAAGAACGCTTAGAAACTGGCGGGGGGGTCACTGTACGTAGTTTAATATGCTGTGCGATTTGAACAAATTTTTAGTTGCAGGCTGCACCGCCATAAGTGCGTGTGTTTTTATTCGGAGGAATACTTTACGGGAATAAGTGTCTTTTCTTTTTCAAACGCCTTCGTCAAATGCTCTTAATTGTTACGTAGAATTGACAATTTTTTGTTCAGAGGTGCATATTTGTTGAAATATCGTGCCGATTTGAGTAATCGTGGGAATAGTCAGATTTCTTTCTTGTTGTATCGTTTTAAGTGTAAACTACCTCTGCACGCAAAGCGTGTGTGTATATACATTAATACGGGCGATTGACAATTATTTAATCTTCAGTTTATTTAACATGTTGATATTGTTGAACTTTATTTGAATTAACTGCGTGAATATGCGTTTGAGTTTCTGTTTAGTCGGATTTATCGAATTGAGGAATAACCGAAAAATGAATTTATCAACAAAGTTGTATATAATGTTAACCATGATTACCGATAAGAATTTATAATTTGACACCTGATGCCAAAAATAGAATTTCGTTTTCTCCATATTCGTTTAATAAAACGTCACACCCGTCGCGTCTTTTATATTATATCATTTTAATACGTATACGTTTGATTCCACAGGCGACTCGAATGGAAGTAATGAAACTCGAGGCAATTAAAAATAAGTATGCCGAAATTCTACCTGAACGTGTGTTAACACAAAACAATACGAATCTGTTGTTCTTGAGTGTCAACGACGAAGATGAGCTACTAACACTGAAAAGCGGAAACTACTATACATTTACAAACGTTGGCGATCTCCATATCATACGAATTGTTCGCTTTCAATGTAACTGCGACAGCACCTGTCACGGTAATAAGGAGAAAGTTTGTACTGACCAAGAGTGTACGGTTTATCAAATGTTAACGCCAGAGGAGACACTGAAAGTGCAGTATTGTTGTCGTTTGGGAAGTTGGAAAGAATGATTGATAGTCGGTGATTCCGTTGGAAGGTTTATTACACTGTTTTACACACGTCTAACAAATTCTCAAGTATAAGAATGCACTGCGATGCATTCTTGTTGAACTGTTTTAAAGAAATGTCCGATAATATTATAGTTTCAGTAATAAAATATTGGTACACCCTCTTGTCTACACTACTGATTTCTGTTTCTTCTTAAATTAAACTGCGTCCTCCACTTCCCATGTTTGAATTACAATTGTTAATTGAAGTAATTTCTGTGTCACCATTTTTTATAGCCCTACATATTACGTAGACTAATTATAACAAACGTGGTAGACAGTTAGTATATTGTAAGAGGCTAGACCTATTATTTTATGCAAGTAGTACAGTGGCTTGGCCGATAATGTATGAAAGGTAATGCCTAATAAGTGGCTTATCTATTCACGCCCAGCCAGGTGTTCGTCTTTGACGACGTGAGTGCAGGTAAGCCAATTTATTACAACGATATAATGCTATTAACAACATTGTGCTATCTCTTTCGAGGGCAATTTTCGTAAATTGCATTTCGTTACATAGGCAAGTAAATAACTTTACAAATTTTAAATTGACACCTTACATATGTAAAACAATTAAATGTGGAACGAAAAGAAAGTGTTAATAATTATTCAAGTAAATGTGCAAATTCTTAAATATTTTAGCATTTGTATTTCTATCATCTAAACAATATTTGTTTATAATCGTGCAAATCCAAAATCAATATCTGGCAAAATAATTGTCTCGTATAATTGGCGACATCACTTTATTAACAAGTTGTGGGAAAATTTCGTTCTTGATATCTCGCATGAGTTAAACCATGCTTTCATAATTAATTACCGACATGTATAATTGTTTGAACTATCGGTCCTATAAAACCACCTCGTTGCAAATCTCTGTAGTCCATATTAATGAAGGGTAATTACGGCCGTTCTTAGGAGGAGCCATGACACGTATTATTGAGTGGGCATTCAGCAGTTCGGCAAATGACCTAATCATGACAATTATCGCTAATTCGATATTGCCTGCATGATTGACATGCGTTGAAAGCAAGAGCAGCCTATTAGATGGGCTGAATTTCGGTGGCCAATACCGCCTACACTTGATTGCAGAGCGAATCGAGGAAAAGAGGTGCGAAACTGAACGGATAAATAATTGCAGCTAAACAGGTGAAATTCGAAAAGGGAAAGAATAAAAAGGATGAAAGGAAGTGCATAATTTATTACATGTAGGTACCTATATGTACTTTTTTATTTCAAAGTGTTTTAAACTGTTAATTGGTTTCCCAATTTGAAATTTTGGTTTGTACAATTTTCAAGAATTTGTACATTATCGAGGATATTAATATTATTAATTTATCATCGAAAAATTAGGAAATATAGAAATTCAGAGTTGGGAAAATACCAGCTGTCATACTGACCTATATATCGATGGATCGATACTTCTGGCAAATGAAAAATATGTAACAAAGTGTATTGAATTGTTATTTACGAAAAAAGTTGACAGTTGAAGAGCAAGTATAATGTTTTCCCATGGAACTTCACTTCTGAGCCTCTGATTATTTTACACACCTGGATGTGTTTTATTTAGAAGAGGTGGAATAAAATGATTGTTAAATATTTTATTAGTTCATTAACTTTATTTAAATTTCGATTCTTACCATAGTGAACGTTAAATGGTAACTCATAACTCCTTATACCTCGTCTGTGTTACCAATTTAGTGCTTTATCGAAGCTGGTTCGCGAGCAGTTTACTGGGAACTCCAATAGATTTCGCCAGCAATATTATACAATGCCTACTGACGATAATACGACAAGATTTTAATTTTGAAACTGAAGAACATTTATTGTTAATAGAATTAATAAGTAACTATTTATCGATAATGTACAATCCTAATTCTAAGTTTGAAACTTTGAATTTAAATGTTATTTATAATGCCAACTTTAGTTTATAATAAATACTTAACTACTATAACAGTACTTCGAAATGAAGTCTTTGAATAGGTATGTTTGTAATATGCTTTTATTAAGTAACATAGAATTAATACAAAAGAATGTTGGCTCGCCGAAAGCAATTATTAAAATCACTATACAATCTAAATAAGTATTTCCGACTGATACCGATACACAAATAATAATAACTGAATTTGAAATGAGTCAGCTACTATATAAAAAAAATTACAAATAAAAATGAAAGATATTTTTTAAAGGCAATTTATGTAACACAACCACAGACTGAGATATCAATTAGTTTGAAAATACGGATGGAAACTGTCGTACATACAGTTCATTGAACTTTTATTGTTTGCACTGCGCGCAAGTTTTGTTCAAATTTAACCGTGCAATGATACGTAAGGTAGATGTAAATATACTGTTATACACTTAGAAGTGTTGGCAAATATGCAGATTTTGGAAAGCATGTAAGCTTGCGAATCCTGCATAATTTGGGAAAGTAATTTACAGAATTCGCAGCATCCAGTAGTGACTACATAGTTTCGTGTTCGGAAACGACTGCATTGCTCCGCATATTTGTCCACCTGGTTCTGCCCGCGACGCACACCGATGTAGAGCATACGTACATATAATTATCGGCTCAGGTATTCTTGACCCCATATTTCCGTGAATCTGGTTCGGCAAATTACCAATCTGTTAAAATATCTTACTTAACGTTATACATCGAATAAGTGTGGTAACGAGGTAAAAAAATTGTTTATCGATGGAATCGAATACAAGCAAAATACTATTAAGCTGGAAAATGTTTTAATTTACTCTCATTTTTGCCGAACAATTATATAAATAATTGTAACAAGCTAATAATTAAATGTAAAATGTTCTATTTCGTTAGAATTAGAGTTACATGCTATTTGGTTATTACCTTGAATGTAACACAAAATAATTGAACAAACAAAATTGTTAACTATTCAAATGGGCGTATAACTTCTTATAGTTGGTCAAACAAAAATAACATTTTGCGAAACATGTTTATAAGCTAATGGTTATTTTAAAACATAGATCAAACGAATGTTTAAATATTTACCGTATCTGTTTAAATATATTTCAGCAAACATTTCTTCGGACACATTTAATACTGTGCAACTAAAAATTATGAAAATAATTCCTTCAATTAATGTACAGAAATAGCCTGCTCTATTTTTATTCAACTTGTACTGGATTATATCACATAAAAAAAAAAACTTCACGTCATTATGCATCTTAATTACCATCTTGATATAACTGAATGTCATAAAATGTCTTTTAACGCAATCCAAGTTAATTGTCATTGAATAAGACTTTTTGAAGAATAAGGTTTTTTAAATAGCTAATTAACGTTTATTATTTAAGGCAAACCGTGTTGAGGCAACGTAAAATTTACTTAATATAGACGATACGTCTTGTTTCACATTTCGTGTTTCAATGTGTTTGCAAAACCCGAAATTTTCTACAGTACCAATATTTTCGAACCCACTGAATAAATGACACACAAAATATTCGTACACGTTCCCAATCAGTGTTGTGCTGTTAACTATATTCGCAGTTCATAGACCAATAGACCATTATTAGGAACGTTATTCGTTGTTCGCTATTAGCAATCAACATTTACTAGAGTGAAGGAGTAGTTAGTATTAAGGATAACATCTTAGAGTTTGAAACTGGCATTTGAACTAGTAGCTAACAGCACTGATCATTCGGGATCTGTTTCAGGATTACAGGCACTTTACAGCTGGATAACATTTTACATTCACATTGTTAGTAGTTCGAATTATCCGGTTCACTTCATCAATGATCAACTCTCCCGCACCCACATATTTCTACTACAACATCACCAGCTGACGGAAACTAATATTCAACGTTGATATTACTTATATTTTAAATGTTCATCACCCATCGAACGTGCACTGTCCTCCCGATAAAAAGAAACAATCTGCTTTTATTTGTCTTTTCTTCCCTTTAGCGTCGTCGAATTTCCCTTCGGTTTCAGATAGATTTATTATGGTTACATTCTATGCACCTACCCGTGTAGACGCGCCTGTGCGTTTGTGTGTGTGTGTGTGTGTACACGTGTACCATGGGAGAACCTCGCTTCCGGATGTGGAATCTTCAAAATATAGACGCAGTGGTAGATAGCGTGGGTCGGGTGGTCCGAAAATGGACAGGAAGGAAGCTTGGCTATATGTAAGATAACGGTTGCGTTCCAGGTCTTAGGTGGGCGAGGTTCTTCCAGCGACACCCAAGGGACAAATATATTATTACTAAAGGGTAGGAAATTTACCGAGCCGCACAGCCTCGATGAGGTGCGAGGGGCGAAAGCGAACAGAAATATGTGCGAAGAGAGATGGACGTAGACAACTACGCAATGAACTTGCAGAGAGAAAGAGGGATCGCTGGGGGTGGTCTGCATTGCTGGGGCATGATAGTCGCATTGCTCCTTTGAGGCTAGGTGTTCGCGGTTCCCCGTTAATGCGTTTGTCCCGGGCAAATCGATGTAAACGTGAAACCGGGGGTGCAAAGTTCGGAGAACTTTTCGGTAGCTTCTCACCCCTGGCCAGTAATTCGTTGACCAAAGACTACGGTTTCAGTGCACTCGATGAATTCTATGTTCCTAAGAATCGATGCATGGATTCTTTGCGTCACGCACAAAGATATAAATGCAATTAAGGGCAAAAATGAAACGGGCGTGTAACCAAGGTGGATCTCATTCAATCTGAAAAATAGAGTTTAAGTTTGTATTAAGTAATAACTACTATATTTTCACTGTTTGTTCAATTAAGCTTGCCCGAAATTCCATATGCCACGCGTAGTCGTTGCTACCTAATCGGAAATGACAAATATTCAGTAGAATTATCGACGTGTTTCTTTTTTTCATCGAACATATAAGCTATTTTCTGAACACTCGTATTTACAATTCGACGATCTGCGTAATACAGAATTTGTGGCACGAAGATTTGTTAGCATGTTTCTCAATTATTACGTTCGATCCAGGACTAATTGGATTTGTCGTTTGCTCGAGAATGTTCTATTACGTGTACAAGGAATTGCGAAATGTCATTAGACAATATCGTGCAGAAATAAATAAAACTTTATGGGCGAGTACTTCGCGATTCCCGTTCGCAATGTATTGGAAATATTGATCTCGCGGTACGTCGTCGTTTCGTTGATTCCCCGGGGTCGCATTTCGAGATGCGTTTCATCAGCCTCGTCATTTTATGATTTACTGCGTCGCTTTTAGGGAAACTGCTGGTATTGAAATAAGAAAGATAGAGGCGAGGAAGGTAAATGGTAATACGTGGATGCTGAATGAGTATTCCTCCCTTTTCCCGATACTTTTCCACTGTTTCTAGTGTATTAAATAAAACAGCTCACAGAGACTGCACTATACGCAAAAAAACTATGTCATCATTATTTATTATTATATACAAAGACCGGACAAGTGGGAGTGAAACTACCCAGAATGAATTTCCAACGTAACATAATCATTCTCATTTTCCCGAATAATTGCACCTGCATCAAGCATTTCGATATTTCCAATGGAAGCGTGCAAAGCATAACTTTTATATGCAAGCCGAGTATCAGGCCGGGAATATAAATTATACGTTCTGCGGCAAGCGTCGTGGAAAATTTCATGTGCCAGCGGCATTGAAAAAGGAGAATCATTGGCACGCGGCATTAAAAGCACGTTGAAATGACAGAAACAAGACAGTGTTCAAACATTTAATCTCGTTAATCGTGGTATAAATAATTTATGTAACCGCGTGTCGGCGTGCAGCGTGAAAAGAAGGAAAAGGAACAGTGGAAACGTGGATTCAGCTTGACGACGGCTATAAAAGCTTGATTAATTAGCCATGCCGTGTCGACAGACCTTCCGTGACGTGACCCAATCCAAGGCGCGGAGCCGAATGCCGACATTCCACCCTCGTTCGTACCACTTTAACGACTCGCCTGTAGCAAACAAAACCGAGGGCAGAGAACCGGCCGGAATTGTAGAAAGCTCCGGGCGTTCTTGATCGCGGAAAATCCCGTATTTGGAAACAACCGGTCCATCTGTTGGAGTTCTGCGATGCAGTAAATTATGAAACGAGAAAAAACGAGGAATACCGTGGGGGGTAAATATTGTTTCGCGGGTAAATTGCTCGTGAATAGAAATGTGTATCGCGTGCAAACACTCCAACGTAATAGGAATGCTGTTCTTTTATCGACCGACGGAAGCGACATTTGTTGGACACGTTTCCATAACATTTTTTCCCCTTTCCCGTATTAATCGACTGAAACGGAACGGAACTTTGCGAACGGCATCATTTTTCAAGCCGCAGACATACGTTTAAGTGAAGCTACGAAAGCGTCGAACTCCTCTTTCTCCTGTTTTAATTAACGTTCGAACAAGAGGCCCGTGTAAAATTTCAATACATATTTTGGATGCCGGTTGCGTGGTTTAATTTATTTATAGCGCCACTGTGCAACTCGAAGATTGTTTTTATTAATTTAAACATATCAATGGTGCGACAAAAAGATTGGTAGCAAAAATCGAACATCAATAATTGAACAACAGAACGGCACAGTTGCTGGCTGAATATTGATTTTGCATTTTATTCTTTGCTGTACCTATTCTCGGTATCTCTATTTTTCCCTCTCGTTTGTCAGCGAGATGTTACGAAACGAAAAATTCTCTTTGGATTTATTGCCGTTCCATTCGCAACATTTAGCCTGTTATGAAAACGAATCAGGTAAGTATGATACCGTATATATGCGTGTATGTGCGGTGCCCTTCTCGGTGCCTTATGTAAATGTCGACGCATATGTATAGAGGTACCGTGTCCGTAGGGACGGACAAGCAAATTGAGATTCACGCGTCTGCCGAGTTCGCGAGTGAACTCGATCGATGTTTCTCCTCGTAAACGTTCATTTGAGTTCTCAAACACGTGCATCGCAACTAAAGGACGACAAATCGAATTAAAGATCCCGTGTTGGCGTAATACATTAGGAAATTATACCGACACTGTGACAAACACAAGGGTGGACAAACGAAAATTATTGGGTAATTTCTGTGTCAAACATTGGACGGGGGAGTAATATTTATTCGAAAGAGCTAATTGCAGTTTTGTTATTATGGTATTCGTGTTCCTTTTTAAATGGTAAATTGTCAATTAAACAATCGCTGCGATTCAGCAAAGTGGTGCGTGCATTTAAATTTCGTTGGCGAATATAAATGGTACTGTGTAAAAATTATTTAATCATTTGCAACAAATTATAAAGTAAATGTAACTGAATTAAACATTGCTATTAACTAGTCTGCGGTGCGGTTTCGTTCATATATATTTTCTGCTGGAGTTGAACATTGTTTTATACTTAAAATGTATTATTCTTTGTACGTGAAATTTCTTTACACGTTACAATTATTATACCTCGCGAGCAGTGTAAATAGTATTTAGTTACGGGAATAGTATGTGTACGTGCTGAAGTGCTAAGGTGAAATGAAACTTGCAAATCTTAGTACGTACATGGAAATATTAATAGAACAACGAATTATAACTACTGATTTTTATTTACTTTTTATTTTCTTACGTTTTATGATTAATTGCAGTACAGGGAAAGTGTGGTTATATCACAGACGAGACACAAGGACAGACTAACCATGCAAAAATCTATTTTTTCATTTCCCCGAATTCATGGGACCCCGAGGGCCCCATTACAAGCTCCGATGGGAACGTCATCTGGGTCTCCGGGGACCCAATTACCATTTTTGACGAAAACATGATCGAAATGCGGACTACGTATGTAATAATAAGTAATACTTTCGTTGATAAGTCCTGTGATTTTATAGGTTTAGCCCTTCCTATGCGTTGGGTATATTGGAGTTGTCGGTACCTTCTGCTTATCGATAACATTTCTCTGGCTCCTAATGAACGTATTGATTTTTACTTATTTCCTTGCAGTCACTTCTATTTCCCACAAATCTACGTTGTATCGATTCGCGCACGGTCTTCGCTGCAATCAGCCACCGATTAGCAACTTGCCTCCCGTTAGCCAACTCCTGCACACGCACTCACACGGACATGTACAGCTGCTCTCCATTCTTTATCATTGCCGTAATACCATTTCTCTCGGTCCATTTGTTTGGTAAATTACAATTTTCCCTGTTATTAAGCTAATCGTCGTGCGAAATACACATTACTATTGACCGGGTAGGAGAGATTTGTGAGCTAAAAGTTCGAAACTACTTAAATAGAGTGAAAGTTGTCGAACTTGAAGCATTGTTTATAAAAAATTATAAATTGGGTAATGTTAAACGCTCCATTGGAGGACACTACTGTATTATTTTTTAAACAGTGGAACTATACAGTATATTCCATTTGATCATGAAGTGTGTACACGAATTTCTTTGTCACACGTTTCATAAATCTGGCAAGAATGTTCAACAATCTTTCTATTCGGGTGAAACTTCTGACATTCCGGAAAAATAGAGAAAAGTCTGGCTGACCGATAACAATTACCTTCGCCAGTGAAAGTTTTAGAATGAGTTGATAATAATTTACGCAATCAAACAACAGTGGAACACTGATTAATGGATTAACAATTATTGCACTATTATTAGCGAACTCGCCGAAGAAAGATGAAACAGCACAACGAAACATCAGTGCAATTAAACCTGCGATTCTTCAGACGTTAGTTTCTCTGCACCTCTATTAGATTCAAAATAAAAAAAGAGTATAGAAAATATAGATTCCGTATAAACTAGAAATTCCTGTTCACCATGTCATCCCCCCTCGACCGCCCAATTACTTATAAACGCGTTTCGTAAATAGTTCTCGTCCCATTATCACAACTCGATAGAGCGGCCGTTTACTTTCCCTCTTTTATTCGGCGAAGAAATTAATTGGCGGGGCAGTCACGCCTTTCCCGGTAAGTAACAGAAAATTTAGTTAAGTCGTTAGATGTCGCGTAGAGGGGAGAGAAGCAAGCAGTTATTTAGCCGACGCTGGTGGCAAGTCCTTGCGAAAAGTTTATAACTTTATCACAGATATTCCAGCGGACCCAGAAAGAATTCTCTGATGCGAAAGTTTGAACGAGCCCTCACACTTCTCGCGACCACTTTGTGTTTCAACTTGCACTCCTTTCCTCCCTTCTTTCTCACTCTCACTCTCTCCCTCTCCGCCTCGTTTCTTTAAGGGCGCGGACCGTTCCCCCGTTTCCCCCTTCTTTGTCTTCGCTCTTCCTGCTTGCCCGTAGTCGACATCCGCCTTTTGACCATACCTCCTACTCCCGTGTACATATAAAAGTCAAAACTACCGGTAACAGCGAACCAGAAGTGAAAGAGAATCGTTCGCGTGGATCTTGATACCCCGTCGTAGTCGAAAATTACTCGGGCGTCGCGCCGGCTCCTCGCCGTTGGTTGGATTGCGACTGTAAATTGAGCGAAACAAAGTTACGTGCGAACAGTCCGGGACTGTTTGTTACCAATTAACCCGTGCGAAGGGAAGCCCAGCCAGCGTGCAAATGGACGGAGCTCTGCAGGGATACGGACTTATCATTGGATCGCTCTTTAATTCGATCTATTCCTCCCCGCCTTGCGCTTTGATACAGATTTAACGAACTGTCACAATTTTTTCGTACTTCCTCGGGTAAAAGTAATTTCGGGTAACGCATGCAATTAGTCGCGCATGCATCGATCGGGGCCCGACTCGTTCGCATGGATCGCCGTTTCCGCGATGGACGAAAACGTGCGAACCATTTTGCACGATTTATGTGGAATCATATTCGTCAAACTTTTGACGAAATCACTGCTGCAAATAAAATATCGAATGAGGCGAACTGTGTTACTGTTTCCGCCGGTCCAAGCTGCCGCGGCCGACGCCGTTTCTGTTTGCGCTACGATTTTGCCACGAGAGGCATGAATGGCGTGCATTTGACAGCAGAAAATTGGAGGGGCGAACGTTTCTAAAAATTTATTCCAAATTTCTTTTTCGATTTCATTAACGATTGGTCAAATATCATTACCGTTTCGATTCGAAATAAGGGTGGCGAAAATTCACCATTCGCAGAAAAAATTCGCATCGCGCACGGTGGATCGAGTAAAAATTAACAAAATTGTTCTCGCAAGAGACTCAACGGGCGATACTTTGCGATCTAAGTATTCAGGCTGTACCTATGCGATAAGTTGTTACGTTCGATAACCTTTAATACAAGTAGCATAAGAAAATCACATTTACACGTACTTACACCTACGTATATACATAATTCATTGTATTCGCTGTTCGTAATACCCAAAATCCCCCGCAGTAATATTCGCTTCTTCTCAAGCACACAGAATCCTCGACGACATACGTCACGGGATCGATTAAAATACTTGATTCGGTCCGTAAATTTGCCAGACGCACACAGGCTCGCGTTTTCCCTTCGCGAACGACAGAAAAAGAAGAAAGAGCCAGATATATCTTGTTGGCCCAGTGTGGAAACTGAGCCGCGAGGACGGCGAGCTGTCCTTCCGCCCAGGAATATTACGGTATTATTGAGAATAATAAATCCCCCGGGGATGAGCCGGAATTAATTGCAGGGGCGATTGCAAGCAATTTACGACACTGATTGCAGCTGAGATGAGAACCATCTTGGGAGAACCTTTCGGACGACTGAAGAAAAGGAACCGCCCTGTCTCCTTCTTACCGCCATTCTTTCTTCCCTTCCGTCTTTCTGCCCGCTCTGCCCGCCCGTCTCCGCTCTTTTTTTCCTTCGCCCTTTCCTTCTCCTTCGGAGCACGGATTTGAATCTACGTTTTACGGCGCAATTAATTCCCCAAGGAGAGTTGCATTTCTTGCTCCGTCGGGGGCACCGAAAGGGATTTGCAAACTGGAAGGTTCGCGAACTTCCCATAGGGATCCGGACGTAGGATAGAAATAGGGGACAGGCAAGGTGGAAAGAAATAGCGACGAGAGTCGGAAACGAATGGAAACGCCAGAAAGAAGATGGCAAATCGTCTCTGCGAGCCGACGGATATGCGACGAATCCAAACGGCATTATCGACGACCGCGAACCACTCTAGTTTATCCTTGTTTGCTCCCCGAGCTTCACGGTTTAAGTCACTGTCTAGCTTTGACTGAATTAAATTTGTTTTCGCTTCGTGTATCATCCCCCGTTGACTTTACGAAAGTAAGGAAAACGCGTGGCGAACTGATCACCGTGGTTGGGCGTGCTATTTTGGGAAACCGAATGCAAATGACTGGCGAGTATCAGATAATTGATGGCATGAATATCATAAGAGATGTAGATTTAAGATCGTTGCAAAGACGGAGCTTTAAATTGTTTTTATTTGTATGAAAGCGGTGCCATTTAAGAAACTCGACTGTTTCATTTATATGTCAAATAAGTTGTGTGTCATAAGTGTACAGAAATTGCAAGCACAACTGTGATTATTCGTACAAAAATAACTACAGAGAACAAACCGTTTAATTCGATCACTATATTATTGTATTCGCTAGAGTGTATTTATCCTACCGCAATTCCGTCCATTGCACTTCTCTTGCTTCCTCCCTGATTGATAATCGAAAAGGAAAATTAGGTTAACGCATAAAAATATCGACTAGAAAAGACACGCAGAAGAGACCCAATTTCATCGCCTTGAAACTCCTTCGTATCCGTATTGTCTACGACGAAAGGGAGAATTATAATCAGTCCATTAACAGAGACAATAATTCAAGTGATCAAGTTAACTCACAACTACGACCAACAACTGAATATTTTCTTTTCCCTCGTTCGGACCACTCAATGAAAAGTAACGTGCGATACCTGTAACAATGCTGACGTGGTAAATTCAATCGAGCGTCCGTCAGACAATTATTTCCGTCCAACCCAATGGTTTAGACTCTTCATTCCATCGCGCTATATTACACCGTTTACGATATCTATTTTTAATAACGTTCCATATCGTAATTGCGCTTCGGCGTGCCTTTCTACAAGTCTCCCGTTCCACATTCCTGCGCGTAAATTTAACGATCACTTTTTCACGAACACACATTCGACAGCGGTATTTTCTCTCCGCGCCCTTAAAATGAGGAACACGCAGGGAACGATGGCGTCAACATGTTTAAATTATTGAATCACATTTACTTCGAGCATCTCCTGCGTCGACGCCACTAGCGAAAACATCAGTCACAGGGGAGTCGCGAGCGAAGATGCCGGGGCAATTTGAATTTCAGTAGATTTTTATATCCGTGAGAATTCGAAGACACGCCGGAGACCTGTATCACGTAGCAAGGATCATTCCCGCTTCTCTGCCAGCCTTTTGCCAACCTTAGTTTTACAGAGTGCACGTTTGGACCGAACAAACGTCGGTGCACCTGCAAGACACGTCTGCAAAGGGGGGTTTCTTATTCGCTTGATGCAAACCCCCATCGTTGGTGCCGCTTCTGCTGTCCGCTAGGGAAATTCGATACGAAGACTACCCATGTATATTTGAGAATCTTCCTTGGACGCAGCCAGGTAAAGTGAGCTGAGCTTTCTTAACCTTGTCACGAATATCCCCACCGTTCGTTAGAGATTTCTCTGATGAACTGTCGCCGCAGCTGTGATTATTTGAAACATATAACGTACGCGCGTTTAATTTGATTCGGATATATTGGCGTGCAATGGGACACAGTTGAAGCGATATAAAAGAGTTGAGCTACTGTTTTTCCTGAATTTGATTTTATTATCTAGAATCTATCATCGAAAATGTTTTTCGCGTCTAGTGATGAATTATTTCAATTGCGCATGAATCCTTTTTGAAGGGAGAATCTCTTTCTTTAATATCAGGAGGTATATACAGTGGGCCAAAAAAGTATTCATAGAGTGCATTAATTTCACTTGCAACTGCATTATTTTGGACGGCACCAAAATGTTGGTGTTGAGACAATTATTCCTAGAACAGTATACATTATTCGAAAGTGTAATAGATGTGTTTCACATCCATGTATATTGTTTCAGTAATAATTATCAGAACACCAAGACAATGAAGTTGCGAGTGAAACTAATGCCATTTAAGGTTTACCAAAAAGTTGGAATTCATTTACTTGTGGACTTGTTTTCTTCTAAGGAACGAAGTCGGTTTTTGCGCTTCATTACCCAGATAAAGATTTAGATACTATACATATATAGGAATTGCAGTGTTCTAGCTAAAATATTTAAGCTGTCGCTAATTAAAAAGCTTCAATTAAAAGCGAAAACATCTGAGAATACTGCTAAAACTTTCTTACAAATTAAAGATACGTGCCAAATTCAAAGCAAAATTACGATATCCTTATTAATTCTGCACGCTCGAAATACAATTTTCCGAAACAGAACTATTCTATATTAAGAAGGCAGTCCCGGTAATTCGATAATATATCGAATCAACTAAATGACTTAACACCCGAACGATTCAAAATAAAAACTTCCAATCAGCAACCCCTGTGATCGTGCAAACATATTCCTTCGATCATTCGCGATATCATCTATATTCCATTTGCCCAACCGTTTAACGTTTAACTCATTTCTTTGCACGGCCGCCTCGATCCATTGCCATCTGAACAAATGACAAATGCCCCGATATATCGTACGCCAATAATTGCCGGTGAAGCCAAAAATATTTCCATTCCAGCCTTCGTCCCCGTAACGAAGCCGCGAAGAAAGTTCCTAATTAATTTTCCACCTGGGCAAACGCGTGCATCACCGCCGGCGTGGATATGAGTTAAGCCGAAATCTTAATTAGATGTACCCGGAGGGTGAAGTTCAGCCACAAATTTATCGAAGTCAGGCATATCTCTGACCCGAAACTTCCAACCTCTGGATACATTCACTCCATCTTTCTCGTGCCACGTTCACGCGCGTCGAACTTTCGCCGTGCGGCCCGCCTGTTTACACGAGTCCGATTTAATCGAATTCGCCTGATTCACCGATGCGCGCCCCGAAATTCTAAGTCGATCCTGACGCGATCCAGCCAGTCTACTATGTATACTATATATACGTTCTGTGTCCCTCGCCCGCCGGCGCAGTTTGTCGAACAACGAAGATTGGCTGGATCGAGCAAATTCGGGAACGAATTTGCATGCTGTGGACTTAGGTCCGATGGGCGAGAGGAGAGGCGCGGCTCGATGCATCGAACTGGGGTGGTAAAGGGCCGCGTTTTACTAAACTATATAGCGGTAACGATGGAACAGTTCTGTCTCATAGTTCACCAGAGACAGTGCCCGGACTTTGCCGGGGGAGTTTGGGGGGCGTGTGGGGGGGGGGCAGAGGGTTGCTCGGAAGGTAAACGGAGAGGGCGTCGTATGTGGGCGTTCGGGGAACAGAGAGGGACCAAGCGGTGGTCTTGCACGAAGGGTGCAAAACGGGGAAGCCCGAAGATGAAGAGAGTAAGAATGAACGGGGTACCAGCGCCAGTTAAGGGAGGCTATAATGGGAAACTTCCGAGGCCTGTGTGCTATGGCAACGGCACAAGTCTCGTCGTTTCGCACGCGCTGCCTGCCTTTTCGCCTAGCGAACTCTAGCTGGTAAGTTGCGTGTCGTTGGACGGTCGTGTACGGGAGTAGAGTGTGCGCAAGTGTTGCGTACACGTGCACACTTACGTACGTATCACGCGCCGCGTGCATCAGACATAACAAACTAGCCCAACAAGTAAACTCGGAATCTCGTTGATCCATTAGCACTTTTGTCTTTCTTACCCCTTGGCGATGGCTGCTCCGGCCTTCACCTCTCCAGACAACACCATTAGAGGTGTCTTACGCTCAGTGTCTTAATTCTACGATGCTTCGTACGAGTTTTAGGTTCGTTCCTGGCGAACACATTAATATCACGTGCTGCGGAAGAAAGTTAATTTCGTCCCTTTGAATAGTTTCATTGTTCAATGCAGCAACTCACAGCCTTGCCAATTGTAACAACTTCGGGAACCGTCATCCCCCTATTCAATTTCCAGAGACAAAAATTAATTCTTGCAAGAAAGATGCACTACGCTGGGGCAATTGGTTCTTAAAAATGTTTTAAGTACACACCTGTGCGACAGATTGCACAACGAACACAGATCTTATGGGATTTTGAACCACGAGGCGTTGGCATCGAATGGTTGCGCGCTTTTACGACAGCAGCTACCCTTTGACACGCGAAATACTGACGATCCCCACCTTCGTACGATAATACCACATTGCGAATTTCCATCAAGCACTTAACCGTGATCCCGTTACAACACCGTCCGATATGCAAATTATTCGTTTTCTCGATCATTATTTGTTTGCCGTTCTGCAGTTAAATTCCGTTCACAAACACAACGCAACCCGTCATCAGTCAATTCAATTGACGTAAGACCAATGAGATACGAACAAATTGCACAACCGCAATATAAACTTTTCAATAGCGAAAATAAGTTACAACATATACACAGTTCAGGTGATCGTTATTTCTGTTCCATTCGGCACAGCCTGTAACCCTCTTGTTCCCCGCGCCCCCTTTGCTCAAAATGCGACAACCCGAGACAGTTCAGTGGTTCAGACCTGATATTCGCGATACCCTGATAGCCTCTAACGATAAGCCATCAGGCCAGCCGGCAATACTTCCTAGACAGATCAATTTGTACGTCTCCTAGATCCCGGACCGTAGATGAGCGAATAATTGGGTGGTCCAGATCGGTTATGGTACATAGGAGGAGTAAGAGGCTAGTAGGGCGAGCCAGAAGAGACATGGCTCGTCGATATCTATGATGTTAACCGAGCCGTGCCTCCCTGCTGATAGGCTGCATAATTACCCGAGGCGTGCGCTCAGCTTAATAGTCGCATCATCGTCTGATAAACATGTTATTACTGGACGATCCAACGTGCGTTGCCAGGACGGAACACGAGCTGCGTTCCCTTGCAAATTAATGACTGTCTATCAAAACGATACCTCCAATCACATGGTCGTTGGATCGCCACACATAAGGTAATTTATTTAAATTCCGATGCAGGGAGGGGGGGGGGGGGGGGCTCGTAATCTGTTGAACACAGGTACGCAGCTCGATTTCGATTGGAACGTGTCGCTTGTGTGCATTTGTGTTACGGACGCGTCTTACCGCGGTAGATTGTACCGGTTTAAGGTAAACGTGTACGCAAACTTCGGAGAGCACAAAGGGTTACGGGGGTGGAAAAATTGTTGAGCCAAATATATACGTTTAGAAGGTATTTGAACGCAGAAATTTGAGCAGTGCGGATGAATTTAAAATGTCTTTGCAGTGAAGTTCTGTTTAAATACCACGTTGGACGAATTGTCATCACTTTTGAAGAGAGTGTCTCGCTTAAAATGTACCTTCTCTCTCGTTCACGTAACGGACAGGTGTAAAGTGTGTAAAAAAGTTTTGTGAGGGTTAGTTTCCTTTTTGGCTCGTGTCGCTTACTACGTAACTGGCTATAGAAACGTGACTATATTAGAGTATGGCGGATAACGCGATAACGAGTGGATAATCTCGTACAGTGCGCTGGCTAAACAGCGATTACACCCTCAACTTCTCGCCTTTCTCTTGCTTAAGAATGTCGAGCAACTTGCTTCAAGTTTAATGACGATAAACAGGGTTCGCTAATCTCCCCTTAATTTATATCGTTCAAACTGGCCGAGACGAAGTATTTTTGAACACGGGGGTGTATAATATTTAATTCGAATGGTAAATTAACGAAGAAAAGCGGATGATTAACATTTGCGAACAATTTATCAAATTAAATTGTACTAGAATATACTTATTGCTAATGAAAGAATTAGTTATGATCAAACAGGAATGATTAATAAAAACACTTTTGATTTTAATAATTATATGAATAGTAAATTTAGGCAAAATATTATACGTTGCTCACGTAATCGAACTTCGAAATAACTTCTTATTCTAGAATTGCATATACATACCAGCAATTCTTTGCGCTTTATATTTATATTTCTTCCTTGCCATTAATAACGATTGGATTGTTTCAACGTAGTACGATGTAACAAAAACTGCAAATACTACAATAAGTTCATTTACTTCACCTTCGTGCCTTTGATAGAAAATTCTAAAATCGCAAATAAAATTCCCACGTCAGAAATGAACCCCAAGCACCCTTCGACTCTCTGCAACAATTAAACAGCAACCTCTCACACCCGAACAAGCGCGCAACGAATAAAAGTTACAACAGCCCCGGCTCTATTTGTCGCAACAATCTTCACCCGCCATGAGCCTGGCGAAAGTACATCGGCGAAGTTCCACGGCCCCCGCGCAGACAAACATTTCCGATGTACCGTTCCAGCTTTCAATTCGGACAGGCGAAAGTCTCGCGCCGATTTGTCACTATACAACGGTAATGATTTAATTTAAACGTAGCCGGGTTCCCGTTGCCAGGTCCCGCTGCCAAATCGGTAGGGGGTAACTGCGGTTGCAATCGAGGCACGAAGGAGTTAAAGTTTCCCGTGCACGATTAAGGTGCATTTATATCCCCAGTGATTTTTCGGCCTGGCATCAAGCCCGCGGCAACCAAAGACGCGGAGGGCGTGGAAACAACCGGCGAACGGGATGAGACGGAAAACGCAACGGACCGCTCGAGGGGAAAGAGGGAGGACGGTGTTTCACGCACGACCAGAAGGAAATGTTTCGCTTCACATCATTACGGATATTTATAGGCGACTCGGTTGTAACCGCTGCTGTCCAAGGGCTGGCCGTTGGGCCCCGTTGAATAACAGCGTTTCCGGCAACGGGGCAAATGCCCAGTCGTCCCAGTTACACGGCGCAGCGCGAATAAACAAATAAATATATCGGCGTAAAGTAGTTGCGGCTAAGTAACGCGACTCGTCCGGCCGTAAATAAACAAAGTTGTGGCGTTTATGGGAGCATACTTGTGCGAACAACGTAGACCTATGCCTCACCGGGTGTGTTCACCGTGCTGCTAAAAGGAGGTGTGCTCGACGCTTCTCTGAATCGGCCGAACCGTTCCACTATAGGGGATTCCATGGGCATTGGCCGAGTGCCAATGGCTTTTTGGAATGTTTTGCGCAATTTCGCGAGAGTTTGGTAACAATGCGGCCGCTGGCCCCGGACTGGGTCGAAGATTTCATTCGGTCCTTTTGTAATAGATGAAATGCTTATGCTACTTTTTACTTTTCACGGGTAGAACGTATTTAGTACGACACTTCTAGCAACGAAGATTACCCCCTTTGTTTAAAATATAGAATTTGCAACGAGCATTGCTTCTATTCGGCATACTTTGATTTCCTGTCTTAGAGTAAACACGTTATGAACATACGTTCAAGTGTTATATTTTGCTTGCTTGAGTTTATAAATGTTAATGCACGAATATTGAACTATTGTTAACGTCTTTAATTTAGGTTCAAACAAGAAATTGTAATATTTTATTAAATCGTCGTAAATGCTCTACTGTACTTTGTATTTTCAATTTTTCAAATATTAATCGCAAGATTGTCGTTATTTAAAAATGTATCACGTAGCCAAAGTAGTGCTGTACAAAAGACAGATACCGACGAGAACTTTGACTCGATGAAAGCTCCTGTCTCAGGTGTAAAGACCAATTTGCATGAACAGTTGCCACCGGAGACTTGCCAATTATTTTTCAACGAAAACTTCCTAACTGCACGTTTGTGCAATTAATAACAAAGCGCACTGCGCGTTTACAGGACGGCACGCTATAACGCAGATACATTTGCGCGCCAGGAAAAGTTCGCCAGCTGCATAAATACGAAACTTCTTGAATATTAAACGTAACGAGGACTGTTGAAATTCCGCAGATAGTAAATCTTTTTTAATCTCGTTGGTCACGCACGATCTAGGAAAATCGAGAAAGTTAAGTTCCGCAAATATTCCGGCGGCCAGCTAAAACACCCTCTGCCGACCGTAAGTAAATAGAAACTCCTTACTTTGGTCAGGGGGTGGTTCAATGCAGTAGGACCGTGAGTTCGGCTGGAACTTGACGAACGAATACATACATATATATATATATATATATATATATATATATATATACCATCGTGGCCAAGTAAACGAAGCGACTTAAGTAAAAAGTTTGTTCCCATTTGGTGAAAATACTGCAATGTTTACGTATCGAAAATACATCCGAAATACCTGCGAAACTTGTTCCCGCGGACAGAAAATTGGCGACGTTCCTCGCGATCGGATAAGTAATGCTGGATGTTGTGTGTTCCGTTCGACAGAATACGAAACGATCGAAACAGATCGAAGGAGCGTTATAGAATTGTGATTGTATGATAAGTGTGCCAATGAGCGATCCACTATTTCTTCATCAATGTTAGTACGCGACAAAAGTACATTTCGTAAAGATTTAATCACTGTAGCAACGACCATCGTTACTTGAGTTCTTCTTCTATTTTAAACTGTCGCATCGTGAAATTTCGTTAAAGAATGCATTGTAAAGGCGAAAGGATTATTTGTATTTTGTAACGAAATATGGTTCTTTTGAAAACTATACGCCTCGTGTAGCAGTGCGATTCTATTAAGCGTTCAAGGGCATAAGTCGGAAATTACGCAGGAACAGGCAAATTGGAAAATCCTGTTATGCGACTGGAATCGTAGCAGCGATAATGAGAGTGCCAGTCGTCGCGTTATAGTTCACAGTAGAATGAATCAACGTATCTCTTCCCTGTTTTATGAGGTGTACACACCGTACGATAAGACTTCGCAGTTACGTTCCCTCTGTGCGAAGCAACATTTAGAACTTGCTGGCCGGGGGGGACAAGGAAGTGGAGGTTGGAGGATGCACACCTGGGATGCGGATTAATTTAATTGATGAGCGCAGCTGAAAGTTCAATCGGATTTGTGCGTTTGTTACGATCCAGTAATTGCAGGATAAAACGGCATTCGAGTCGGGAAACCATTCGCAATTTCGTTATTAGCGGCGCGATTTCAAGGAAAGGACGGTTCGCAAAATAATACCAAGCGGACAGGTGTTTTTGTGGGAATTAATTAAATAAACAAACGAATGAATAAATAAATAAAAATCACTCTATCCCCAAACTTTATATCCCGCATTCACGTCGGTACAGTAACGAATACCATATCACTGTTTCCAACTGTTCAGATTTCGCCACACTTGCCCGATCGCGAAGAAATTAATTACCGAGGCAATAGTCGGCAAGCTATACAAAAACCTTCCATAAAGGAACAATCGTTCGCCAAACGAGAAACGGCACGCTTTACGACCGCAACTCGTTTATCAGAATCGACCGACCGCGCAAGGATATCTCTACCCCTGGAACATGCACGTACGAATATAACATTCATATTAATCGCGCGACCGTGTGCATCTATCGCCACCGGTAATCCAGCAATACCGCGGGTGTTTCTCGAAACAAGGGCAACATCGTGCGGCTAATATCGGGACGCCAGTGGTTGCAAAATGGGGGGCATAGATCAGGTTGGCCGTAGCAGCAATTCAAAGACAAAATGTCGCGGCTATTGCGTTTTTACACCGCGACAGTATCTGCCAGTGGGCGCACAGATACACGCGCGTATAGGATACAAAAGCGTACAGACGTACAGCATTTCCTGTGTTTCTTCGTTTTTCTCGATATAAATCAACTCCACCGCTGCCGTAAACTTTATTTGAAAGTGCCGGCCGAAGATTTAAAGCCGTAGACAAAAATAATCCCGCGAAGGAGGAGGACAGAAAACGGCATAGAAACGGACGGCGAAGGAAGACGGGGATAAAGGTGGGTAGGCGCGAAGGGTAGCGCGGAGGAACAGGGTGAACAGTGAAGGGATGAGAGGTTTCCCGCGTAGATGGGATAAGAAGTAAAGTCGATAAGATGTATTGGACCGTGAACAACATTGGTTGCGGGGCTAACACTTCTTTACGTCCAGCGAAGGGTCGAAATTGCCGTGCCTAGTGTTAAAACGCCCCCCTCCCTATTCGACACCGTTCCATGTATAGGAAAGTGAAAGGGTTGTTTCAGTTTCGAGTGCGATGCAACGACCCTGCGATTGTGCGTTCGTTGCGATCATTTTTTAATATGTATCTAGATTTGTCGTGTCGCGATTGAAAATGGGAAGAAAGATTTTTTTCGAAAGTGAATAAGGTATGGGGATCCTGTAAAGAAATCCAACGATTCATGGATTGTATTTATTGCAATAATCCTCTGTAATAGTTCGCGTTTCATAATCGAAAGCAGAAGAAATTATGAACATATATTGCTAATTTAGATAATTCTAGGAAGAACAATTTTTTTAAGGATGAGGTAGATCCTGTAAAACATGTAAAAGGTTACGAAAGAAATCTAAGTTACAGATTTTATGTACTTATATGGTGTGACAGAGACGAAAAGATATTTCGATTCCAAATGGGGTAAACACTAATCAGAATTTCTTCAACCCAGCCAAGAATTATTGTTTAACACATTATTGACACTTTAACGTATTCTTAAAAATTACTAACTATTACACAGTTATAAATATAAAAAAATTGGGTAAGGTATTATAATAGTATTAGTCAATTTTGTTGCGCAGATTCTAAATCAGGTATTAATTATTTCTCCGCGTCTTCAACAATTTAATTACAAGTTCGGTACTGTTAAAGTTCCTAAAATGATATTTGGCGAATGAAACAGCTGGTCTAAAGTGTATTAATGTCTGAAAACAATTGAAATTGTACTAAATGCTTCTCACTTACTGAAGATGTAAATATATTTTATGCATACATTGTTGAATACATTAATATAATGTGTTCTGTGTATCGTTGCGCCAGTTTATTTGTTGTTTCTGGTCGGGCACAAGATCTGTCAAACTACTGCGGACATAATGCACTAGTGCCCATCACATTATGCGCTAGAATTGTCAGTGAGCATCGAATTCACAAGTATGCGCTGGCGGTTCTCAATTTAGCATGCAAAATATCCCTGCGAAACCATTTATGTTTAAAAAATAATTCGTTGTTATCTTGAATGTTTTTTAACATTTCAAATAAAAATCTTGATAGTGTATCCGTGGCGACTCCGGTTGCGATTATATTTCTGTAAGATCTCATTTTTTCCAGTCTAGCGACAAAAATAAATCATTAAATCGTCGTTCACAATGGATAATCTTGTGCGATCGAACGCTCAGTGGTTTGCATGCGTTGTATGATAATAACTCAATAGGATACACGACATAGACGTGTTTATAGAATTTTGGTATTCCCTTCAAATGAGTACACTGTACACATGTCGCGACGGTGTGTCCTTTTATTGCGTATATAGCATGGTCTAACTAAATTACTGTCCACATAACCGCCGGCGCACCATGACGCGGCCACATAGTTCACGGATCAAAGGTTCCTGCTGGACGTATTGTGCCTTTCATGTGCTGCAGCAAATTTTTGTCAGACATCCCAATCCCGCAGCAATCGATAAAATTATTAATTACAATTTTCACTGCGGCTGAGCTAATTAATTTTGTAACGCAATATTTCCGCTAACTTTTTTTTATGCACTTTTTCTAAGATCTTTGGCCACCGTTCTCTCAGCATTTGATACTGGTGCAATAGGTAAAGGATTCAAAAAATTGGTACGGATTGATATTGACGCATGCACGAGGGAAACATTTCCCAAGTCTCAATTGAATTGTTAACAATCTCCTGCATTTTTAATGACTTCAATTCATTTATCCGTGAACCGTACTTTTGCCAATTAATAACAATGTCAAAGGAGATTAAACATAAATAGAATATAAAACGTCCGTTAGTCCGCCTACTGGAAAATCATCCTTTCTATACGATCCCAATATTTTGCGCTCCATTGATCAGCCCCGATAAATGTTGAACACACTTAATCGACAAATTCGATAACATTAGCAATAATGAAGATATTACCGATAAACCTTGTTCAACGCTGTATTTAAATTATTAATAATCGCTAACACGCGTTATCGAACGTTCAATAATAACAACAGTAATAAGAGTACCTGTTACCAGTGAACTTTTCTTCTACTGTGCACAGCTCCCCATTATCGATTAACATTAATGCCGATATCTTATCCCTATAACTGTTCGGTCTCGGCACGTATAACGCACAGTTCGCGTACTTCTATTGATTCGATCGGCCCTGTCATAAATTTTCTATACAATCCGCCATTCTATTAAGCATGCCAATCCCGTCGATAGAAATCGTCTATTAAGCCGAGCAACGCCTGGCCAAGTAACAATCAATCGGGAAACTTTATCGCCACGAACGATATCGCCCTCGTGTATGGCAACTGTGTACACGCAAATACGTAAGTATAAAGTTGAAGCCATGACCGATGGAAGTTAATTGATACGTTGCTAACAAGATTCGACACTAACAGATACAGGCGCTAACAGTTTCGCCACAGCGTGGATAGTTCAACCATCGTCGACAAACGAAGGCAAATTCATAATCCCGTAACCGCTTCTCAACATGGCTTTGCTATATTAATTTATAGCACACGTAGCATTCTCGCGGTATCCCGTGCTGTATGCCTGCGAGTATACGACGAATTTACAAACTCTTTCTTATCGACACCGGGCATCAGTTGTTGCTGCAACTTGCAGCTCTGAAATGTTGGATACATCTTTCGTGGAAGATAACGCGAGTAACTTATATCACGAACAAGCGCGGTTATGATTATTTAACGGGTTGAAATTTAATTTCGGAAATGTTGATTTCGATTGGAAGCAGACTTTTTGTGGTCTAGGAATAAATGTGTATACTTTAATATACGTATACAGTTAACTCTGATAACACTACAGGTGAGCTATGTTACGGTTTATCTAAAAGAGATTGTAATTGTATTATTAAATGAATATGGGAGCGTATGAATGTTCCACAATCACTTTGTACAACGGATTCAAATGTTTGTTAAACGTTATGGCCTCTTGTCACGAAATATCCATACCGAGATAGATAATATTATGTTCAGACAGATTTTTACGAAGATTAATATTTCAAGTTCAATGCTCATCGCACGCGAATTATACCAAGCAACCCGCGAAAGTAGCACGGCAAGCAATTGAAACTTGCAAATTGCAAAGTGAAGTCACAAAATTTTCATTTCCTTCCGTGCGAAAGTTATCCGTCCCTTTTGGTCGGGGGACACTTGTGGCATAATTCCGTCGTAAAGGCTGAAAGGTATTGGCGTTATTGAATCAGTCACAGAGTGGTTATATTAAGAAGGGTTGCAGTAACTGGTCGCATTAAAAAGTCATAAGATCGTGGACCTATGGAAAAAACTTGATGCGCATACTAACAGCATCGAAGTACGTTGCTGCATTAATGCCGGTCCCAATGGGAATGCCGCAAGTCCCGCTTCCATCTGGGAGCTAAACCACAATCTCCGGAGGATCCACCGCGAACCACTGCTTGCTAAGAATTTTGCACGACTTCAAAGGATCGTGATTAACTATAGGGGATGTGGCAAATTATTCCCCAGGAAAGTGTAACGGTGTATGCACGTCTATGTATATATCGCGCGTGAATAAAATCGTCATTCTTCTATGGTTCGATGCAAACGACCATAAATGGATCGCAGACATTATTCCGTTCTTCGGATTTTGGATCAAAGAATTGAAATACTAAGTGCGTTTTATATTGGATACTTCAATGTAGTTGCGCAGAAATTGATTTGAGTTGAGAGGGTACAATATGTTGTTAAGTATGCAGAGACTGGGCAGAGACGACGTACGAATGTATCACGTATCACTTGTTGACGTGTATCACTTATTGACAAATTGTGACTTCCAAATGTTGACGGAAGCTTGGAGAAAAAATTTGTTTCAATTGTTTCACTCTTTCGATATCTTGAAATTGATTGTGGTTCATATTTCTTGTTAATAGAAGTAAATAATGGAAGTATTTTCTTGTTCAGAAAAAAAATGATCAATTTATAGATACAATAATGTATACAATTATTAAAAAATATGCTCGATGCAATATTTATGTAGACATTTGCATTAAGACGGAAGTATAATTTATGCGTAAATTATTCATGGTAACACCTTCAGTTCTTTGACATAAATTTCCGTATTTTATTGAAGCGTAGCAGAACTTCGATCTAGCCCAACAGATATGTTTAATAAGACAAAGCAGATGTTCCATTCCATTCTCCATTTTTTTCGAACCTATTAAAAAAACCCAATGCCTCAAGATCCAACAACGACTGAAGGATGTGTCCAAAAGCTGAATTCGACATATACTTAATTACACGTAGACGGTTATTCATTTTCGCCTAATATATCTATCGAGAAAATTCTTACTTATCCGACGTTGCAATGCATCTCATGCCGTAATGATAGAAGGACGATATGAAATTAATATAATACAAATATGATATCCAGAGATATTTCGAGAGTATTCTCAATGTCCCGAAATCACCTCGGGGTGTGAATTTATCTTTGATGTTTCGCGTGGCAGGACGACGTTCGACTGCGAACAACCATTGCAGGAACGTCATTAAGAAGACACTGAATGTCTTCTCGCAGACGACGCGGATTCCTTTCATTTTCGCTACACCCTTTCAGTAGCCAAGGGATGGATGGTGCGTCCAGAGAAAGCTTCGTTCATCGAGTCTACCCGTCACTTTCGTGAAACCGGTGAGAACTTTTTACAGCTCGTCAGAGGGACGTTTTGAAACGCTAAATACTATTCTGTCGTTTGGGGTACGCGGAAGTGAGTTTCTAAAGGGAATCAACGACTCAGCTTGTCCCTTTCAAATTTTAAGGTTTCTATGCATATTTGTTGAATGTAATCGGACCTGGAAGTTCATTCCGGGTTAGGGTTCAGCCGCAATTTTTTTCATACGAGCAGGGAGCTGATTTTCGTCGTTTTTATTCGAAGGACAATCGAAAAGGTTACAATTTAGAGCTTTCCAAGGAAACTTGTCGCCGTGACGATTGTCACGAAATAATTACAGTGAATCAATTTGATGTCGACTATTGTCGCGTATGTACGAACGTGTTATGTTTTATGTCTCGTTAAAGAAATATGACGAGCTTGTGCTTAACAATCGGATCAATGGCAATCACCTGTGTTCCAAATTCGCGGCGATATTCTTCTTGTTTTGTAGAAATCCTATTTGGCATGCATGCGAAATCAGCGGAAATTGTTTGCGGCGAAACGCAGAGGCCGAATGCAACGTTCTATTTAACATTGCACGTGGGACGTTTCAACTAAACAAACCTCATTCCCGTTGATATGCATACGAGACAGTTAGTTTGTTGCAAATTAAGCGTATGTATTATACGTAATCATAGGATTAAAGCTAGATAATAAACGCAACAGAGGCCAAGTAAATTTTGTATTTAGAATAGAATGAAAAAGGTAAAGAGAGTTTATTCTTTCTATTTTTCAATTTTTCATGCGTCGTAAATTATTTAGACAGTTATTTTTTTGTACCACTAGAAAGCATCTTACTAGTGAAATACTGCTGTTGCGATATCGTATCAGTTTCGATATTTATATGTCGATATCAACTTTGTAAACGACAGACATTACATAGCAATAGAGAAACGTTATTAAAACTGACTAACTAACTAAAATTATATATGCATGCGTGTCAGCAACTGGCCCAGATTCATTTTATTTTTTACTTCATCACCGTTCCAAGACGTGATGTGAAAATCGATTATCTGTCCAATAGTAGCTTACAATTAGTACGTTTTATGCCGCGTTGATTAACCGCGTTCCGTGATACAAAATGAGACAGGAGTATTTGTCATTGGGCAAACGGAGGCATACCTTTATTCAGTACTGCAGAATTGCAATCAATTATGTCAATCAGTCTTATTAGTGCTCCGGCATACTTACAATTCGATATTTTAGTCCAGTACTTTAGTGCAATTTACTGGAATATTTATATCTCATTGGAAATATTGTTATCAATTATAAGTAAGTTTGCCGGTTTCTATAAGATCCGAGTAATTTCGCAGCGCAAAGTGTAACACGTCACTTGTGCGAGAATGAAATCGTATTTCACTAAATATTCGCAATATTTCAGCATGTCCATTTCAACGTCCTCGTTATGCAAACTAAAATAGAACAAAATGAGATACTACAGATAGGGGTGGAAGGAAAAAGGGAAAAGCAGGGAAAGGATAAAGACGCGTCATATACCAAGATGGAAGATAACAAGAGGATCCATTAGCTTTTACTCTATCCCCTTTGTCCAAAGACAGGATAGAGGTGAAAACTGCTTTGAAACATAATTTTTTAAGCGTATGATTTCTGTTATTACGACACTGCGGTCTTGCACATAACATCTGTAAATGTTAGTGTGCTAGTAATAACATTCAATGGCTACCTCACTAATCCATTATTAAAGTCCTCAGTCATGCATTGATGATCTCCTACAGTTAATCAAATTTATCTAATTACGCGTTGTACGTCTTTCTTCCTTTAAAATCCTCCTCCTAATAAATATGTTTGCAAGTATAGCGCCTGTCAAAAATTTCGTTTCAGCAATAATTTTATTATATCTTTATTAGATCGTTTCTTCAGAAGACTTAACACGTGGTACGTTGTATCCAATGCGCAAGCTATACATATGCGATGAGTTATTATTTTAATAAATCTTTGATACAAATAACGTGACAAAATTGCATTTCAGTCAGAAACATTTGGTAGACACGATACAGTTTGATTCATTCGTGAAAATTCGGCACTGCAATGTTACCGTAAACAATTGTAATAGTTTTACAAATAAATAGGAAATTGAAATTCCTACGTTAATCCTCCGCTAGAAGTATAATAATTCGTACACGTATATCGGCAGACGTACTAGCATAGAGCCAATTATTACGCGATAGTACGAGGTTATACAGCTTTTTCTTTTAGTTCAACACATTACACGAAATTTCGCTAATAATCCCGGAAATGACGGTATTCGGCCAGCAGCTTCAAGTATTCGCAGTAATGTATTTAACGTCGTTGTCGAAAAGTAGAGCCATAAAATAAATCAGACCGCCCGCGAGAGCCGTGCGGACCATTTCACAGACGTTTATTATATACTTTCATTAAAATCTTTATGAAATAGCGCTGCTTGGGTGTACGAGAAGAACGTGCGAATTACGAGGCACCTTTATCACGACGATAGTAATCGAACACGCAAAAGCTCATCATCGTCCTGCGAGAACTACGTGTTCTTTTTAGTAGACCTTCAAATACGACGGATACTTCAAATGCTTGCTCTTATAACGCGATTGCCCGAGAACACGGTTTCCCTATAACACGGTAAGGTACTCTTTATTCTCATTTCAAAGAATGAATTTTTCTCTGATCCACTACTCGATGATGGCTTGCGATAAAACAGGTATAAATATACAATTACACTGTTGTACACTGTAGACCGCATACTACTGTACATATTATAAATTTTATACAACTCGAATTAAATTTTATGGTTCTAAACTGTAACACTCAGCTTACAGGCCCGAGTTACTAATTAGTAAGTGGCAAGTTGTATACAGTAGATTGTCTCGTCTCCTTGGGCAAGAAACTTCTGCCATTTTACTTATTGACAATAATGCCCTTCGCACAAATTGATCAGGTATCGTCGTACAGTAAAGTGTTAATTAATTGCGTGTCTTTATAAATAAAAGCTGACCTGATCAGATGATTTAAATTCGTAGCAATGCGATATGCATATGTAAGGGAAATAGCCGTTAATTCGAAGAAAAATGTGTGCGCTGAAGGTAATTCAAATAAGCGAAGATAGAATAGAATAAACTTATAACTAATTGATAACATTATATATTACATACGAAAAGGTATAAACTGCATACAGAAATTTCAACGAAACCTTAGAACGTGCCATTATTAAGCCCGTTCTAATAAGCAACTTTTATTCCGCATGCAATTTGCCGTTATAAAAGAAGCCACGTCTGATTTCATACCACGACCAACGGTCAATCCCGCAGAAAAACACTTTCCTCAGGTGCAGTAAACCCATTCGCTCGACCATAATGCCGTGTCTTACACCTCTCGTTCATTCGCCGACTTCCGTTATCTTGTCCTGTTCGTGCATTAAATTGGAGATCAACGGGAATATTAATCATAAATCTTCGTCATCCTTTTACACGAATTGAACCATTCGCGATAACAGAAACTGAATGTACTTCCTGGCCGAAGCTCTACGTTAAAGAAAAAAAAAAGAAGGAAAACCGCCCGTGGAAAGGAATTTCGCCGGTTAAAAGAGTTCTGCGGCAATAACAGATGGATATCTATTGGATGCATCCGCTGTTTTGCAACGTGGCATCCAAGGGTACGCGAAAAAGATGACTCGTATACAACAAACCACTTCAGTATATGGGGTCATAGGTGGTAAACGACGGTGTAGAAGTGTGCCGTACGCTTCTAGCTGGTGTACAACCCCCTATTCCTGTAATGTCATTACCCAAGCGAAGTGCCTTCGAACATCAAAAGGTGGAATATTTCCTGATGGAAAAGCACGCCTTTCCGCTTGCGGGGGCACACAAGAGGAACGTGCGTGCGCCGCATAAAAGAAAGACTCCTAATAAAAATAAACCCTGACCCATTCATATTTCCATAAAGTTTTCCACAGAACGTTAGCCACCGGCTGGCATATTTACGCCTCGTTCTGAATATGAAGGAAACGTTAAAAGCGCGTGTTTTCCATCCGTGGCCTCTATTAAGTAAAATGTGCGCCGGCAACGTACTAACGTTCGTCATTTTTAGGAACTTTTGACGCCGGGAATGCCAGGGAACGCCGGATTCCATGGGTTCACGTTGAAACCACTTCGCCCTCTGATGACAACATCGAAATTCTTTGATTTCTTTGCGACGATATTGTCCAACGGGCTTTTTTTTTGTTCTTCGATAGATATTAGCCAGAGCAGTGTTTAATTCTAAAAGTATTTACAATACGATGTTGTAACTATTCGGAGCGGGACCATTGCATATGTGCCATCTTTTTCTTTCGTCTTTCCAGTTACTCGTCAGATTTCAGAATGTTCTCAGAGCATCTATTTTTCTGTAAATAACAGCACCGAAATGGATGTTAGACAATTGGAAACTACATTAAATTCATTATTGCCAACGACTTATACATTACCGAGAGTAATCCAACAGGGTCGGGAGCATGTGCATTTGCAAAGGAATTCGCATAGTGACTCGAAACAGATTTCCCCCTAGTCGTTTCCTTTGCCAAGTTTAACTGAATACTGTAGCTTGATGAATACTGTAGCTGCAGATATAGCTATAGCTAGTGGTGATTCAATTAGATATAATCGTATTACAATTGAACAGAATAATGGCACGCGAAATACACATTGAACATCTACAATAATTGCTCTTGACCGTGCGACTTTGAATTATGGGAGCCACGAAACCGAAATAATTCTGAATCGAAGAAAACGTATATGACGTTTCTTGTAGTACATACTGTAATATAAAAAAAAAATGGAAACCGAAGGTACAAGAAATTTCTCAACAACTCTTTGCGTTCTAGCTGTACTTGTTATCGACAAAGAACAGCATCCAGCATCGTGTGCACGTTAAACATTGAATTACTTATCTGAAAGGTAAAGAAAAATAACGAATGTATGCGTGAAAATGTTGCTTGTATAATACACTCATTATTTCTCTCGTTTTTCTAGATCGATGATTTAATATTTGAGGGTGATTGATGGCGTAATGTGATTGGTATATATGTATGTACCGGGTGTCAGAACTTACTTTTCAACTTCTGTAGTATGTGCGAACTATCGTACGGGCTTTGGAGATGTCGGTATACTTTTCTCTGGATATTTGCAGTTTGCACACACCACTCTACGGATGTACGTGGCATATATGGATTTTTCTGTGGACATTCCTGTCGCGTATGTTGGCTTTTCTGTGCACGTGCGTGACATTTATGAGTTCAATTCGGAAACCCCACGGGGCCAGTGTTAACGTCCTCTTATAATGCGTACTACAATGAGGAAGTTTTATAAACAATTCATAGTTTCCTGACGGGGTGTTGTTGAATCATTCGCGAACTATGAAAATAATGAGCTGGCAGTACGGTAACATCATTGTAAAAGAAGTAAAAGAATGCTTTTATTATTATTATACACTGCTATCGTATCATTATTGGACTATTGTAAAGTAAAAAGGCTGTAGCAGCGTGAAAGTGTCACGCAGTATATTGTTTTAATGTATGTAAGAAAAATACGAATTCGAGTTTGCAATCTTATTTTTGGCTTTCCCCTCATTTCGTTTATATGAAATCTCTGCTTTTCTCCCACCTGTTGCCGAACGATCTTATTTACCGACTATGTTACAAAGTGGATACTTTTATACAAAAATTTTATGGAAATTATTCAATATTCAACGGAAAGATATACTGTTAAATTAGCGGTGGACGAAATATGAAGATGCGTATCTTGAGACTAAGGTACGTTCCATTCACTCGTCACCTACTTGATATGCAAAATGAAGAGAGTATCCCTGTCCTACATAATCCCGTGGTATACATAGCGTTAGATTAGAATCGGGAAGGACAACCGGAAAAGATGCTTTTTCAGAAGATATTTTCAGTGTAAACGTTTTCATATTTCCGTTTCGAAACTTTATCCATACCCTCTCCACTTCGTGATTCATTTTGTACAATTGTATGGGTTCTGCGCAATTTTCAATTGCTCGATCAGAAAACAGACGCTGTTCAACGTTGCGCATTGTTGCGCTGCTTGAGATTTAATACCGACGGTTAAAAAGCAGTTAGTTCACCGTATCTTGCGCGCAAAGTAAACCGGCGAAAACAGTTTCGCACTAAAATGGCACGAAAGTATACACTGGGCTGGAAGACAAATGTAAACGTTTCCGTTCGCGTCCGTTCTGATGGCAAAGGAAACAGTTGCATGGAAAATATCCAATCATTGAATCGAATAACGCTCGCGCAGAAGAACCTCGAAATACTAGAGATTCGGCTGCATATCGATAACTGTTTCAATTTGGCCAGTAGCTCGTCTGACCATGTGCCACTGGCTGCAGGATATTTTTTTTCAGACTCTCTATTAAACACGATGCTCGTTCTATTATTGTATACCCCGAGCCACGTATGATTTACAGGATCCTTCGTACCGTGTTACCCATACGGTTAATCACTGTAACGATTTAGTTGATCCCTGCTACTATTCCGTTTCGTTTCACGGGGCAACGGTTTAAATGGTATTACAGTAAATTTAGGAGCGTTCTTTGTATTATAAACCTACTGGCTTAAACTGCCACGCGTTAATCAGAATTCTTGTAACCGAGACGTCTGTATTTATGGAAACGTGAAAATCGAATATTACCATGCTGAAATTAATTCAGGGGGATATCGTTTGTGCATTGATACAGTGTTTCGGTGAATTGTCACAAAGTAGCGAGGGGATGGAATTAAATGGACGTGGTGGGGCGTCCAGATTTCATTTCTAGCTTGTTATTGCGTTTAGTTCTGAGCTACCATATACCTAGGGACCACGGAAAAAGAACTTGCACGGTTTATCACTGTGCGCCTTTGCTCTATTTCTGTATCTTCCTTCGATATCCTGTATGTTCCTTTTTCGTTAGCGTGGAGGACCCTGGATGCAACGAATACAAATACCATTCGAGACCGTTGAATACCGATACCATGGATCGATAATGGTGTCGCGACGGACAATTACATCTCCCGATACGTTTAATCGAAATTCTTCATTGCCGTAACAATTACTGCACGATGCACCTCTTGCGCAGAAAGGCAGTCACTTACACAAGTGTGTACGAAGGAGGATCTATAAGGGTTCGCCACGGGCAGCGAATTTACCAGAGTAATGAAACTATCAGGTGGTCTGAGTTATATTAGAGCTTTGCCGCAAGCCCGCTCGCCAATAGCCTGTGGCCACTATTTGTCTGCTTGCCGACTGCACCGATTAAGACACTTAAACGATTAAATCTCACTTTGAACGTGTGCGCGCCCCGGTACGAAAGAGTTCGATAAATCCTGCCGCCCAAATGCTGAAAGATGATACAATTACATGCCTCTGCACTCTACAATAAAAGAAGGTAAATCTAGTAACGGTTTCCCCCACACGTGTCACGGTCCATGGGAAAAAATTCGATGAATCTGAATGCCGAAAGTCGATTGACGATTGTGCGACAATTATACGTCTCTGTGTTTCTTAATAGAAATAAATACGTCGAATGAGTAGCAGGAAAGTAATATTAGAAATACATAGTTCGTTTCCTTTCACTCGTTTTTGAAGAATGCAATATTCTGCTCAGGTGATCAATAAACTCGTGCCGTTTCATGCGAACGCAGAGAACTATTTTTACATAAATATTTCGATCAGCCTGTACAGCTTTGCGTGCGTCATTAAACTTGTCGACTAAAATGCATCGGATGATCTTCTTTCTGTTAACTCGACGCCTCGCCGTTTTTACGCTAACCTGTTTCCGTTATCGGCAAAGCACGGAACAATTTGCCAAAGTTATTTCGAACAAATGGATCGCTGAATAAAAATAATACGAGCGTACCATTGATCGAAGTTAACCGTGCGAATGATTACCAAAGAATTGTCTATAAATCTGAAATAAATGGTTCTATGTGTAGTCGCGATAGGTTACAACGGACCTAAATTGCTCCAGGTACAAGGATTTCTGTAATCCTTGTCACAATTTATCTTTGTCCCTTGCCACACCATTAATAAAACGGGCACAATAAATTATCCGATGTCTCTCGCGCGATTTGTTAATCCGTCTTGCAAATATTCAAAGTTAATTAAACCCGGCGAAACGGTCATGAGTAAACGTTCGAACGGAGCACGATCGAGATACAGGCGAGACCCGGAACGTCAGCCGATCCTTTCATTCCGTCTACAACGATTGTCCACCAGAAATTCTTCGCGAACGCTTAATGCAACAAATGCACAATGAACGCAGCCGGATAACGACCTCCGCCGTAGATTCGCCACTCTCGACGGACGCCTGTCCTTTGAAATAATTCGTACCGTCTTCGACGGCCTCGATGTCAAAGTTGTCGAGGAGCCTGGCGCGATCAAGGCTGTGTTTGCGCGTCGATGTACAAGGCCGGGACGGGAGTGAATAATTTTTCTTCCCGTCCAGAAGAGGAGGACGCGGTCACCGATGGAAGGAGAAACGATGCCCCGGCGCCAAATGGTCACTATAATATTAACGGATCGATTGGTTTCGCAATAGCGGCACCGAGAGACGGTCGATTCGGATGAGAAAGCAATCGAACTGTCCGCCCGTGGACTCTGCTTGCCGACGCCACGTTACGTCAGAGGAAGTAGGCCGTAAATTCCGTGATCTTATTCAGCGCGACGGTGGAACACGGACAGGAAGGAATGTAGACTGGCAGGGCGATGCTTGTTCTTTCACGAAACGCTGCTTCCACGAATCTTTTCTAGCGTGACACTTCGACCATCGCTGACGCGGGAACGGATAAGGAAAACGCTGGACGGATCGCTTCGACGGATGCAGTTTATTCGTGTTATATCATAGATTTCATTCCGTTGCCATGCTCGCCGTATGGCCTTAGATTTCTAGGCCGGCGGGAAAATCTGTCGCAACACCACTGGGAGTAAACGGGAACACCCGTCGTCGTCCGGGAAAATAATAACGATCCTTCGTAATATGGAGGACGCTGCGGAACGGATAACTACTCGAACGAACTGATGCTTTCGGTTGATTTATAATGAACAATTTGAAACGATACCTGAATTTCGTTATATTCATCCTAAATTCATTTCCGAATTGTCAGGTTTTCCAGGAGGATCCCGGTCCGCGGCCTTTAATGCTCGTTCCACTCTGTTTTATCGTGCTTATTGCAAATACGGGAGCAGTAGCCCAGTGGAAATAGGTAGGTATGCTTAAAATTTAACACGATATCGGACATCAAAATTAACTTCGAAGGCGATTTTTAAAGTGACGACAGGGTGGGTTCCTATTCGCGCGGAAACGCTTGGGGACAGTTTGCGTCGCGTCGTGCATCATAAATCGTTGATAACGTGAGTTCGAGACAGGTCTATTACTTTATTCCTCCACTGTCATCCATAAAAAATTTCTTCCACCTACGATATTTCTCGCAACACGATAAGAACGCCACGTGTTTGCGTACAGGATATGTAAATCATGACATCCAAACAATTCCCTATGGTCAAATACTTCGATTGGATTTAGGAGATAAACCTATTGTAGATTGCTAAACTAGTTAATTCAATTTCTATCTATAAGTTCACTTCGTTGATAATTACTTTATGGAAATGCTATGATTATATTTCAATCCCAATAGTATTGTGTACTAAATTTCAATTCACTTTTGCACACCAATGGAATTTTTTCGTTTCTTCAATTATAATAATAATGTGGAATTGTGCATGGTTGGATCAGCAGAAAAATTTGTCAAGCATTTTTTTTATAACTCTAAAAGAAATAAGCTCCATTTCTTTTATGTTGCTTGCTTCCGCTAATTGTGTTATTACATGCAAGATACACGCTGTGCATTTGAGTAAATGAACAAATGTTTCCAATATTGAAATGGTCTTTTAACATTCGCACGCCAAATTGCATTATCTGTTTGCAATAACAAGTTAGACAAATATTCGTAACAAACATACTTTAATATGAAAAACTTCTGTCCAACTCCAGTAATCGTGATAAACCATTTCATTGTTTATTTATTCCTTTTTTTCAAGAATTCACACGGAAACACGGCACCCAAATAAATGTTATTTGCGCAATTCTCTGGTTTGAGTGTATCATAAAAACTTTATGAACTATCTCTATTGCGTTTCTTCTGCACAGTCGTAAAATTTTCCGGCTGAAACGGGAAATATATGTGCCTGTCGAAAGTTGATCACAGAATTTTGTACGGTAAAAGTTTTCCATTCAGACTGGCGACTGTTAGGGTACAAAGCGTGGATACCAGCGTCTTGATACTCCTCTCGTCCGCTCGAAAGCACAGGAATGTTTCTCTATAAACTTGGCAATGACTCCGTACACTCCCTACGATATTACGAATTTCAAGTATTTTTCCAAAAGTTTTCAGCTTGTTTGCCTTGCGGGCCTGAATTTTCCGCAGCATAAAATTCCCTCGATGTTGCACTTCGATTTTTGCAGCATTAAATTCGTCCCCGCCCAATATATTTGTACATCGTTTCTAAAGTTCTCAACACTCAACCTTAACGCAGTAAGAATACGATGCATAGAATAATTTTAGAAGCTACGAAATTTTTCACATTTAAAAGGAAAAGTTGATGGGAAACGTATAAACGGGTTGAGCGAAATTCAAAATAATCTTAAGCGGACTGAAAATATTCTCTCGAAAATAAATTGAATGCAATAAATAAACTACTATTTTATTACATTTATATTTTCGAACACGACTGGAACAATATCAGTTACTCAAGGCTAACGTTATAATATATTCCCACTTCTTCTTTTTTCAGTTAATACCGGAGTATTTATTATAAGTTACTCTTACAGTCTCAAAGAAAATCTTAAAAAATCTATTACAGTCTTATCGTTGCCTGAATAGAAGTTTCGAACGGAAACAGAACTTGTCATCGTCCAATAGAAACGGTAATATTTAAAAGGATCTGGTTTTATCGTCCATCTTTTTATCGAAATATCTTTTGAACGCTGAGCCATCACTGTTGAACGAACAAAGAAGTGATTCACAGAAGAACATCTTTCACTATTGCAGACGCTATTTTAATACATTCAATATTCTTCTTGATAGAAAACATTTTCTCCTTTATAAGTAGAGTACCTATGTATTTGCTCCATTACAGCCCCGTTACCTTTGTGCGTTGCAAGTCCTGCTTTCAGCAGCAAGCTAAATGGGACAAAGCGCATTACAATTAAATATTCAATTATATTCCTGAGAATCTTCTACATTTTTCGTTTATATTTAAGACTGACGTGGCAGATGTAGTACAAATTATTGGAAGAGAAGTTGACAATCGTGGCACGTTTCGATGAAAAGCTGACTAGAAAAGAAATTGATTACGAAAATCTTGACTACGTTGATGTCAAAATATATATGTAGTGCAAAAGATTTACATAAATCTGCATAAATTTGAATGTAGAATAGGGAGTGCAGAAGAGAAGAAGAAATCGAATTCCAATTGTAGAAATTGGAAATGAAAGACACACGAAATACGTGTCAGAAAAAATCATTGCATTTCACCGCTACAAACACAGTTTTTCGTTCCATTTCTCTCGAAGACAAGATTGTCAAAGCAGCGCGCTGTAATTCAAGGGAACTACTCAAACTCTGTATGTATTCGGAATTCAGTACACACGTATAAAACACTGACCCCAGCAGCACGATTGATGCCTCTCGAAACATTTCCAACAGTTTTTGCAAAACTCTAAATCAAATCCTCGATGCCGAAGAAAAATGCGGAAGAATGATTGTCTATGCAAAAATGCGCAAATTAATTTCTTCTACCAAAAAAAAAAAAGATAAATTAGAAATGTATATTGTTTTGAACCAATAAAAAATATTTTGCGCAACAGTAGGTATTATTGTTAAGTTAAAAGACGATTCGATACATCCTTTCAGGCAAATCGTATATTTTGCAAACGAAGTAAACGTGTTCGTTCCTTCGTTGTATCGTATTCAATTATATTTAACAAATTTTTTCACACCTCTCGAATGCAACATGCCCTTAGATATACGTATATATTTTTAAGTTACGTGACTAATACAAACTTGGTGATTACATCGCCGTAAGCAATATTTCTTACAGGGTTTTACATTCCGTTGCATTTCGTAAAGAAATATACGGCGCTTCGTCAAAAAAACGAAAATAGTAAAACGACGTTGCTTTTTAGAGGGCAGTAAATGAACAACGCGGGAGAAATCAATTCTCAAATCGCATGTCTCCTTTTTAAATCGTGCTGCCTTTCGATTCGCACATTTTTCGTACGTTCAATCTTTCGCGAGTAATCTCAAGCGTCAAGTTAGTCGAAGCTTAAACTTCTCTCTTCGCCTTCTTTGCGTGCTCGGTGCACACTGCGTATAATCTGTCCAACGTGTACCGTCCAGGTAGTACGAGGGCCCATCGGCAGTTCTAGTGTCATACGACGCGTACTCGTCCAATTAATTCCTGTACATTCACAGCGTTCGACGGATTGTTCCGTGAATCGTTCGCGAACCCAACAACGGTGCACGCATTAGCAAATAGTTACGGCAATTTGTCGTCCGGTTAGCGGTCGATGCACAAAACGATCGGCCCGTTCTTCTGCCCGATTGTTGGCCGGCGATCGCGTTCCAGAGGATTACCACTCACCAGCGGCGAAACGCGGCGGCAACCCGACTCCGTGGGTCGACGCAAAACGGAATAAAGTATCCCCCGGTTCCCGCGGTATTCCCAGGGAAACTTATTACCGTGCAATCCGTCCGCCTGTGGATAACAAATTCGCCACGCACAAATGCTCCCGGAGCGTATCGCCTCGTCTCGCCGCGCCTTGGCTACGTACAAAAGCGGCGCGTGCGAGGCAAGTGGTACACTTACATAAATCGGGGGACACCGTGGAAACGCCGACCTCCCTTTCCAACGGGATTCGCCGTTACCCTCTGTCCTCGCCGCGTTTCCGTCGGGAACAACTTTTGCAACATGTTTGCGAATAAACAAAACGACGGTAATCCCAGCGAACCGCCCGCGCGTGCATACTCCTTTGTCGCGGGTTGCACGCCGTTTTATCCGTTTCAATACCGGTCCGTAAACGAGACCCCGTGGGAGCCGAGGGGACCATTCCGCATTTTACCACGGCGGCTCGCAGAATTCCGCCGCGAGACGATTGGAGACGAGGATCACCGTAGCGTGTAACGCGACGATCCGCGCGATTTCGCGATTAATCGAAGAAACTGCGTGACCGCGAGGAATTTATCGGCCGACGACGAGATCCCGCCAGTCGACTTGCCCGATCGGGATAATTCGATTGCGATGTTCACCTGCTGGCTGCGAAGTTTGATACGGGGCTGGGGAGTGTAATCGGGGAGGCTCGATGGTGTTAAACGGTTCAGCGTAAACTGTTGACAAGTTGCAAACGCGTTGTTCAAGATCGGTCGATTGGAATGATAATTGCGGGGCGTTTGAATAAGAGCGATGAAACATCGAGTCGAAGTAGAACGAAAAATACGGACGATAATCCGGCGGTCGCTGCTTTATTTCGAAGTACATTCGACGGCATTATACATATGTACACGAAATACAATTACATATTAACGACCGCCACGATTGCGTTCGGTGGAACGAATACGACATACCAAATTTTCGATGATTCTGGCGCATAAATCGGTTCGTATATCACCGATAACGCGAATAATGCTTGCTTGAAGATCATTAACAGCTTTGACGAACAACTGAGCAAGTGGCTTCGAATTTCTGTACCGGAGGACGAATTGTGAGTTCTGTTGGTCGATTATGTTGACCATAAATTGAAGGAAGTGCACGAAATGTTTCTCGAATTCAACAAGAACTTTGATAATAAATTTTAATAATTCCAACGCGCCGAGGAACTGAGCATCCATCCACGATGACTTGCCGAGCATTACTGAGTACGAATAACACGCGACACTGACAATTGAATGACGAACAAGGCGGCTGTGACAATTGAAAGATCTGTCGCTCTTATTGGAAGACCCTTTAGTTGTAACGGGGGCACGGGGAGTTATTTTTGTTTCGACGTCGGACGGTTTCTGAGATTTGGGAGGGGCTGGTTTTATAATCCCGAAGTACCTGCTGTACGGTGTAATTTGGTTTACCGACACGTTAATTACGCTGCCCGTTGGATCTGTGAAAGTTCGTTCGGATAAAAAGTGGGGCTTGCTCAATAATTTCTCAATGCGATGAAATAACTATTCGAGGAGCAATTCGCGGAACTAGATGTATAAAATATCGATGGATGTATGTGGCTACGTGTACTATATTATCATACGGCGCACGAGCAAAGAGTTCTATGTTACATTCGATAGAATTTGATGAATATTCATAGGTGTAATGCAATTATTGCGCAAAGATGTGGATAGAATTGTTTCAGTCTTCAATTTGAATGAAACCAATTACTTTTTCATTGTCAATGCTCACGATAGTAAATCGATGGAAGTGATTATCTTCTTTGCAAAAAAGAGAGAACACAGAAACCGAAACCTTGTCTCTCTATTCAATTTTGATTTAATCAAGGTAGTCTTCGTTGACTTTAGAAGGAGAAGGGTGCTCTCAATTTCGGAACAGGGTAGTACATGCATGACATTTTATTTAATCCATGTTTAAAAACTGATTGTATGAATTTGCTCTCTGGAAATTTGCATAAAAAGTTTCTACTGAAAAGTTTCGATTACACTGGTAATACCTTTTCCATTTCATTCAAACGAAAGCACATTTATCGAGTAACAAAATCATTGTAAAATGCGTGAGATAGTATATGTAAATGCCGCGTAAGATATGTTACAAGCTTTTTTTTATAAAATGCATATATTAAAACCTTGATTACTTTATCGCACTATTTTCTCGTTCCACAATATACATAACATATAGAGCAGCATTAATCGTAGAATATCAAAACGAACCTCAAATGTGATCTCTATGAACCGATGATGAATTATCTTTGAAACCATTGAAACGCAAATAATTATTCTCAATGTTTAGTCACAATTTTCAGTAATATTGTACCAACTACTTGTCTTACGAACGATACGACCGTTTCACGCGTAATGTTGCTACGCAATCAGACAATGATAAACTGAAGAATCCTGTAATTGCATACCTGCTGCCGCCCAACCCCCGTCGAACAACCAAACTCAATTCCATTAAGTTGCTCGTTTTATCGTAGCCGCCGTTGGTTCTCGATCCCCTTCCCATGCATTCGTCCGCAATTTCAAATCGTTCGATAGCATTACGGGCGCGAAAAACTTCACCAAGGTGGAGAAATGGAAATGACGTCACGTTGGAACACCCTTGGAAAGTTTCCGACAACTTGGGAATCTCTGTCCTCCTCGACGGTATTAAACGTGCACCGGTAACCAACGGATCTCTGTCCCTTCGATGGAATACGAGAAATCAGATAGCTGGCCACGCTGATCACGTACAGCCCTGTGGCCGGGACAATCTGCTCGTTCTCTTGCCGTCACGTTTGACAGTTTATGTCGGCCACGTCATGTGTCTACGCGTGATCTTTCCCTCTAACCTCGGCAAGATGTCAATCACGGCTTGCACTCGTGGCGTCCGTTTCCCAATTTCAAATCTCTTTATCGAATGTACCTCGACCCTTCAACGAAATAATACGCTGGCACCTTTGCATCACAGATCCGGATGTATCTGTAACTTCGCCTCTGGTTGGTACTGGTTGTCACGGGAAATTCTGTTTGCGCACGGACAATAATTTATACACGCACAATGTAGAATGTAGGTAATATAGACATTACGCTTTGAATAAATCAATTGCGGTCTTTCGAAGATATATTGAACGACTTACAGTTGATAATTATAATTTAAATCGAGTACCAATTAATTTTGTTCTCCAAGTCGTGGTTTACTGTAGTATAGATTATAGATTGTTGGGAAAAGTATTTGAAGTGTGTAATCGAAGGACAGTTTGTAATAATAATATAAACGTAAACGTAAAATGAGTGAGGCAGGCACTGTTTGTTAAAACGAAAAATATATTCATCTTTTTTCATTAAATGCGTACAGTTAATTTTAATTCAATTTGCGTGAAAAGTGAAGTGTCTTGTACCATCATTTGAATAACAAAATCAAACTGTTCACTTTGTGCACAATTCTGTACTAAATAATACATTTAATGCCCTGTCGATCTTCGAAGAGCACAACGTTTAATGCCAACTTTAAATCGGAATTAATTTACTTCTCGAAAAGAATTGACCGGTTAATTATGCATATGAAACTTGTAAAATTAACATATTACTCAAATTAATGCTTTTACACAAGCTTTCACTTTGGCAAATTTATTTTTGGAATAGTTAGCGACACGTGTCATTCACGAGTCGGTATCACAAAAATAAGTGTCATTTGCACTTTGCCCCCTACTCGCTGTATGCACGGGCCACCTTATACGAAATACATTAAACATGGCGAATATTTCATCCCACACATAAATTAGCTTTATTCAGTTCCATAATTAATACCATAACGTATTAATTGTAGTCGTGCGAACGAATGAATTGAACCTAAAAAATTTCCATCCAAAGTCACACCATTTACACGTGGACAGTTCTCTGTCCGATGCATAAGTTAACTGAATTCCGTTCCATAATTAATATCACATCGTATCAATCTTATTCTGGCGAGCAAATTGATTCAACATTAAAAATCATTCCTCTGCAAAAATCACATCGATACGTTTACCTACGACAATCACGTCGAAGTATTTTTCGTCCCAAGTATAAATTAACAAAATACAGTCGCCACAATTAACAACGCATCGTGCCAATCGTATTCAGGTAAACGAATTAATTAATCTACAAAAATTTCAATACGAGCCACAGACGACTTTAGTGATTCTGATAATACCATCGTTATCTACCACCACGTCTATAGTGACGCGAAAAACGATGGAAGACCGTACGTTATCAATAAAGAGGAACTTTTATCCGCGGACCGGTTTCGAGCCTTTCAGTTTCGCTCATGAAATTCAGACCCACTTACGACGAAATATTGGTACTACCTGTCTGCCGCACAGCGAGCCAATGATTCTCCGCCCTCCCTCCATTTTCCACCCTCTTTGCTAATATCCGTAACCCTTTGCAGCTCCCCGTAAAATCGCTAAAAGTGATAGACAATTGGGGGTAGCCGGTTTCGAAAAAGGGAAAAAAGAAAAAACGTTCGCCTCCATCGGCGCGCGTTCCCGGCACCATCAAGCGAACGACAAATACAAAACAATGATGCGTTTCTATCGGAGTGCCGACCCCGTGATTTTCGAAGCGTTTACAACGGATGCCTCGTTGGGCAACGCCGATGCGCACGGCCAACAGATTAATGCTAATTTACTCAATATTTACGTTCCTCCTCGACGCCGCTGGCCGCGCAACATATTTCCATTGTTTTACCCCGTCGTGTCAATATTGGATAGTGCCGGAACGGGACTGTGTATTCGGATGTTTGCTACGGTAGTCCGCGTATACGCCTCAAAAACCTTTCGCTCTATATCTGTGCGCGGGGTGTATCAAAAACGGCCCGCGTAACTTCGCGGACGGATCGTGCGCAAAAATGATAAGGAAGGCTCGCGCGATCGTGTACCGCTTCGTTTTCGAAGCTGAACGACGATCGCCGTTTACCGGCGAGCTCATCAATTATTTCCCGTGCAACGAAGTGCGCGAGAATTCGCTCGGTCCGCTCATTTTCAATTATTTTCATTTATCTCCGTCGCGTTACTTATTTTTGTTCAATTCGACCGCTTATTTGAGATTACGCGCATCGTACTCGGCGAATCCTTTGCACTCGTAGGATATCTGAATGAAATTCTTATCGGGCTTTTCAATTATTCATTAGCTGAGTATTCATAGAGAGTGTCAGTAAAATTTGAATGAAACTATTCATGCAAATGAGTTTTCATCATTTTGCGGACGGGTTAATAATTTTATGCACAACTCTTTTTAAAGCTGTGGATAAAAATTAAGTTCGTTGAAATCCGCAATACCTCTAAGGAACTGTACGACGATGTTTCTCCTTGCAACCTTTTTGTTAGTCAGAAGTTCATTTGCAGCTATCCTGATTAAATTTTTATCAATATCTTTCCACCCTCTTATCAGCCCGTTAAATCTTTCATTCTCGTTACGATACTACTGCCAGGCAAGGAGGACTGCATTCGACGGGATTCCGCGCGAATAATAAGTTAATAAGATTCTGAATAAACTTTGGAAACGGACAACAAAAATTGTTTGCATCGGCTTCAGATCGAACAATCAAATGGGGGAATAAAAAAAAATTGTACACCGTGAAAGATTCCGTAGCGTTTTGAGTAAAATTGATTGCAGTCTGTACGACGAAATATTTCACAAGGAAAGTGACACATAGAGTGCTGATTTATTCGGGAATATGGATATTGCGAATAAATTATCATCACGATTTCCTGACAGGTTTCCCCCCATAAAATGTTCTTGCACATTTCAAGAATATTATACATGTCGCTGAATTTCCAAATAAGCTTTCTAGTCGAAAATAACTTTTTCAACGATGCTTCGAAGTATCGTCTACACCTAGTATTTATTCGTTCCAACAAGTTGCTCTTTTTCAAACTTAATTAACACTGCTCTGCTAGAAATACATTTGGCTTTTGTGTGCAGTGGGGAATTGATAATAGTTCTATCGGAACAGGATTTTAGAAAGATTGCAAATTCAAGTTGATGAAATGGACTTTGAAGGAAAGGAGGTCGCACATTTTTTAACAAATTGTTTACATCACAAAGAATTTATAGATCAAGTGTTTCATTAGTGATACATAATTATTCGTAGATCTGCCATAATTATTAGTGTTCCTTCCTTGATCTTTAATAACGTTCACTTATAATAATGAATAATAAGAAATAAGGAAGGTATGGACTACATCGATAATAACGTCGTTTCTCTAAAATTTTTCTACACGTTTTACCACAAATGCAATCCGTTAATTTCCACATATTTTAAATAAATGATGAGAGAAACGCTGCTGGCGAAAATAATGGTTATGGGAACGATATATCATATTGGGTTACCTCTGATTCAATTAAACCTACTGAAAATATACTTCTCATCACTGTTATATTTTCGGTAGAGTATTATTAAATTTCATGACAGTTTGTGCAGAAGCCTATTATTTTATGCATCCTTCTTTTCCTATTACATATCAATCCTTCAATAATTCATATGAAAATCTGCCAGATAGGATGAATTATTCCGAAATGCACAATACTATTTTTAAGTCGATTCGAGCAGGTGAAAATTAGAAGCAGAACACATTTACACACACGGGTTACATGGGCAGCAAAAATTTTCCCACATACAAGTGAATACTCGTAGTATTCTGCTACACTTTAATAATACCTGAACAATGTCTTTCTGGAACAAAATCCAATTCTGGGTGTTTACTTGAAATACAGAAGCTGAATATTTCCTCACGACGTCATTCAAATTAACCCCAATGCCTTACTATTTTTCACCCCATTATACGTGTCTGAGTTGACTTTAATTACTGCACCGGACAACCGTACAGTTCTGACAATTTATAACAATTAGACAGTAACCCTCTGTCCTACTTGTTCTTCTTTACCTTTGGACCTTATCCCGTGTTATGGTTTTTGCATTCGTGTTCCTCACTTTTGGTGCACAATTTCTTGCACAGACTGTGTGCCACTCGTTATTATTGAGGCGAAGTGTTAAAAATACGTTCGGTTTGTAAATCACTTGACTCTTGTTTGATACGAAAGAGAATCGGAAATATATCATCGTCTTCAGATTCATAAATTCTTCATGGTTAATTCGATTGACAATAAGCGTATACATCAAGCAATCTTGCACCGGAACACTGACAGAAAGTGTCGCAGTCCCTCGTATAGATTATGCCGCAACTGAAAAAGAAAAGGCGAGAAATAAAAACTTGTCACCGGCCGATGCAACGAACTTTACTGCCTGCAACCGGATAAGAAAAGACAACACGTTTTATCGTTTTATCGTTGGGAATATGGCATGCATTGGTCGTGCGCGATACTTAGACACCGGGGACACGGTTGGAAGTAATAAAAAGGGAATATAATCCGAGGTACGAATCGAACAAAGCTTGGAACGCAACGTATATGCAGCTTGGGAAGAATAAGGTGGATAATGGTAGCGCGAACGTTACGTGAGAATCTGTAATATGTTAGGTGACAGGTATAATTCTTGTCACCTGAGAATCACGATACCGATGCAACATTTTTATTCGCGCATCTTCTTCTGAACTATGAATGCTTTTCGAGTTTAGGAAGCTGTGCTTTTTCTTGTACACGATCCCTGGTAAACAGAGGGCAAGTAGATATTATTTATTTGGTCGCAACATATAAAATGTTTGTTTCCCTCGATTAAAATTAATACAGTATCTTTTAAAGAAGGCATATGCTATTTGAATTGAGGAATTTTTGCCAAGAAATTAAAATGTTTCTAATTCTACTCGCATACATTTGAGAAAAACCGAGAACGTATTTCCTATGAGGTTGTTATCTTCAGAAGAAAATTTAGGATATTATTAACAAAGCTATTTATACGTTAGTATTTCGTGCAGTTTGAGTGCAGTTCATTTTTCATTTTGACTCGTTAAAAAATTATGCATAATTCCTGCGTTCTGAATGTATCATTCGTTGGCAAATACCAAAGTATAATATACAACATCTCAAATAAAAGACAATCATTCGATGTTCGATTCTTAAGGCGCTATTTTACAAGCAAAAAATACTTTTTTTCCAAATATAAATTCAGTTGAACGACGTTAATCGTTTAAGCAGACAATTAATATATTACAAAGTAATATAAACGCGATAACTACTATCACATTATTTTATTATTACAATACTGCTGTCGTAGTATCGCCGGTCGTCCGATACTTCAGCTCATCGTAAATACGAACGCACCCAAAGTATTTTCGTTCAATTTCCTCGAGAACTAGGCCTCGGATGGAAAAACATCGTGCCCATCACACTTTTCATTCATTTTTTTTCGCAAGGAATCACTTTCTTCCTGGTCGTACCGCCATAACGGTCCCATCCTGCATAATATAAGCGTTCTCCATTCACGCGAGCCGTCTATAAAAGGTACTCGCCACGGTAGAATCAAACCGCACAGAAAATTCCATTTTCCCACGCTATCGCCCGAAACGGCGCAAGATATAAATATATTCGTGAAACTTTTGAAATCCTCAACCGATTCAATATCGCGTTCAAAACCGGGAAATATGTCTGTCAATGAATTTTATATCGATGTTTACGCTTTGCAAGCCAAGGTTAATTGATAATTGTAAAATGACGATCATTGGTACAGATAGTGAAAGGCGGCCAAGAGCAATTCTAACGCAGAAAATGACCATCGTCGTGTCAACTACCATGATTTGTCCCCCGCAATACAGTCTTGGACCCGGGAAACAGAGGATACAAGGATTGTTAAGTCACAGGTAGCCTGCGGTAATTGGTCTGCCGTGCTAATTAGATTCTAAACACACTAGATCGTTGTTGGACGTTTTCTTTTTACACCAGCCGAACAGTTGTTAGAGACCGCTCATAGTCTTCGCAACTTTGTCTCCCTTTCCCCGTTCCGATCATTCTGTTTTAATTACCGTTACGCAAGACACCATTTTCAAGTATTACGTGCGAAGAAAGGAAGGTGTAAATTACTCGAGAATAATATCGATGCCTCGCGGCCATTATACTGTCCCGATCGCTGAAACAGAAGTTTCTAAATCACGTTTGCTCTGCTTATGTGTCAGCACGATCGAAAGGTACGTGCGCATTCTCATGCGTGCATTTTCACCTTCGTCATAAATTTACTTTCAACAGATTTTACTATCGATTGTTTTCGGGAAAATAATATTCGTTCAGCAAAATACGGTCCGTCTGTTTCAATATGCTCTACGGCCATCGTAAAGCAAAGTTCTGCGCAACCGCGCTGGCTTTATTTTCAAAAAATTCTGTGCCTTCAGACGGAAAGAAGTCGTATGATGCAGTTTTTACGATGGTTTCATTATCAATTCCTGAGGTTTATATTTCCCTTATTTAAATATCCACGTACCACCGCTGGATCGTAGTATGCACGTTCACCCGTTGTATCTTTTCTATAGTTGCATTCATGCCACGAGCTGTTTTTACCGCGTTGCACTGAAGTTTATGCTCGTATAAGATGAACAGGCCGAATTTCTATTCACGACCAGATATCGAAACTGTCGCGTTAAGACGGAACAATTATGAAACCGTCGGTCTCATTGCATTCGTTCGGCAATGAAGTTATCATATGACGCAACACTGCCATTAAGTAGCACATTTAACGGCGAAATTCTGAAAGAGTTCATTGGCTTGAGAAATAGGCCATTTCGCATGCAACAGCTTGAAACGAGTTAGCCGCGCCATAAATCCTGTCCCTAATAAAAGAGCGATTTTAAGTAACGGATAAATTAAAATATCAGATAATCTTCGATGTTCTTTAATTCGCAATGGATCCAACAACCTAGAAATCCATAAGACTATTCAAATTGGTCAGACTTCGCTTGCACAAACCTGTTTAAATGAGTGATCTCACCTGTTTCGCAGCGCGTGCAACCTCCAAGGGTACTGACACCGTTGTTCCCACTGATTCCACCACGATAGTTTCAACATTGCGAGAAGCTCGAGAGAATGCCCTTCCCTTTTAAATATTATGTAGGTGCAGTTCAGCGAATAAGATTAATATCGTAATTTCGCGAAGGCCGTACGCCTGGAACGATAGGTGCAAATAAATTCGTGTCCAGGTGACGTTGCGGCAACTTTGGCCTCGCGTGTTGGTGTCTTCCTGAAATGACTAACACTTCTTAATAAGTACAATATAAGTTCGCATAAACCTTCGGTAATACTTCCGGCATTAATAATTTACGAGGGTCACGTCTCCCGATTAAAATTTCTTAATTCAGTAGCGAATGGTGCATTCAACTTCTGCACCTTTTCCAAAGTCTGAATGGATATCACGGGTTGTTTCGGTTGCGAAAACCTAATACGATCAGTTGTCGGACGCTTGAAGCAGAAATCGTGAAAGCATAATGTAGTCGCGTGGAAGAATTCTGAACCTTGCGTTATATCTTACGCGCAAAGAAAATCACAGAATAGTCCTCGATTTTATTCATTCGCATTACTTTAAGAACACTTTTATCAGGAACATAAGAACAGAACTATGAATCTACACGGTTGTGAAAGGATTCGTTCCACGCTAACACTGATAACATATTTGCCTCAACCTAGGGTAGTTACCCCCACGTGCATTAGTATTAGCGCGGAACGAATCCATTTTCCACCACGTATTCTTCAATTCAACCCTAATTCAGTCCAGAATAAAATATTATATACGTGCTGCTTTATCATTTAAACTATTTACCGATCTGTCAAATATAATTTAAATACAATCGACCTTGTTAACTTTTCTATCATATTCTCTTCAGTGTTTCCAATCGCTGACAACGACTACAGTGATATTATAGTCTCAGGTGCGAGGACTGCGGATTATGGTCGACAGGTATTAGCACATTTCAAGTGGAAAGAGTGTTAGTGCCTGTTCGCACGATTGGCACTTTCCGACGGGACATGTGTTCAATAGTTTTCACACAGAAAACACAAGGTTCATATGTTGAGCACGTAGAGGAGAACGTAATAGTGGGTCATGTTTAGACGAGGGATTACCACGAAAGAAAACGTGCGGGCAAAGGAGAAAGCAGTAAATTTCGGAGGCACAGCTTTGGTTCGGCGTCGCCTGACGTAATCGCGTTAACATCGCGCAAAATTACCTGCCGATGGGAACGGAAACTTCAGATCTGCATAGAAAGCAGAATTGTCAGAAACGTGATATTCAATACAGGGTGCACTATGCACGAGCGGTATCGCTGAATTTGCAAATACTGAATATGCGCATGAGTACCTAGCTGCGACTCGTGATCCGTTCCCGCAGTACAGTGTGCACTTTTTTTATTAGATCGAAAAATACGCTTCATTTTCGACTCTCATTTGAACGGATCAATTAAACGCTTTTTCAATCGGTGATTACATTTGAAGCGTTAACCGAATTGTTATCAGTCAATCAATTTAGTTCATATTTCGTACCTAAATGCATTTTGTGCATGCATCCGTTTATAGTAAAAATTTATTGGAGAAACTTTTGAACCAATTTCTTTTATTAACAGTGAAGGGTACGAATACTTTTGGGACTGATTGGGACTTCTTTCAGGGAAGAAACTAATGCATTAACATAACATTATCTAATCCTCATTTTTACTTAATCTACGTCATGCAGAAATTTCACCATGGAAATAATAAAACGTGTCTCACATTCCAGCTTGGTTGAAAGTTCGTTTTAGTACTCGCACAATTTGCATTGTAAATTCGTCCACAGAAAATCCGCAGTTAGTTGCTAAATGAGTTTTTAATGTCATAATGTAATTCTAACTTGCGATTGCATTCTGACAGCTTGATGCTATTATCACTTTATGCGGTCTCTTTATTTTTCGTCTCCCTTTTACTACATATTCACATTCTTCGTGCGTTCATTGAAAATGAATATCTACATAGCTACATTTAAATATGATAGTCGGAAATAATGATAGAATGAAGTGGACTGCGTTGTTGTATAGATTTTCCTTTAATATTGCTGCAATTCTGAACTGCATTTTCTTATTTAAGTGTGTTCCAGTAAAGTTGCCAAGTTTTAGATTAATTGTTCAAATTGCAAATTTTTCCCCTGCATTATGATTATTGCATTCTACTTTCTCCAATGCGTCACGTATACCCTTCCGTACAGCTTTAAAATTAATATATTTAAATATATTTAAGATTGCACACCTGCGGCGAAGTTGTAAATTTCAGTACAAGTCTATTTCAGTCAAGTTTGCAATTTAAATCAGGTAAAAATCTATATCTCGTTAATTATTGTTAAATATCTGCATCGTCATCATTCTAAAATATCTCTGGGCAACATGCATCAAGGGAAATGAAAACAGTTAAAAATAAAAATGCCAATTTATTTAGCGGGGGCACGCGAATGAAACTTCAACGATGTATATATTTGGACCGGACCGATGACTAGTAGAAGGTAATCTGTGCAATGATTATTATAAATTCCTTTCTGTAGTCGAATAATAAGAAGCTGGCCAAAGTTATTATTGACCGCGGAGAATTAATTACATACCAGCTTACTGTTCACCTACAGTAGATCGACAATGATTAATGATTCCTGTCTCCATTCAATGCTGGCATGCATATACAATGCAGATGACAAAGAGCAAACATGATTACATATATTCGTTGCGAGGTGTTAAAATCAAGTCAAAAGTTACACGAAAATATTCAACAATAAATTGACATGCTAAAAGCAGTACTGTACTACTAGTGGTATTAATTACAGTTACGATTATTATAATTAGTAATTAATAGCAGGCAATACTTTTGTTTTTAAGAACGTAGAGGCCTCGATACTTTGATCGATAATCACTGACAGCAAATACGTAGAATATTTAAAATATCGATACATGTGTAAAGTATAATTTATTTCAGCCCATTCTAGTCACTCTGCTCGGTTGGCACAGGGAATTACTTTAAATTCACCGAACAATCAATATGCAATTTCATAAAGGTGCAAAAGCGGGAGATATCCCGCGATACACACACAACGTTCGATTTACCAAATACCAGATATCTCGTGATCCATGCCCAATGTGGTAATAGCGGAATAGTCCTGCACTCCAAATCCATGCTAATATATAGATTTATTTTAACTTATTCGATTGAATTATATTTAAGCTGGCTGCGCTGGCAACTAATAGAACAGCGACTGTTCTACGTATTTAGATACAATTTTTTTTATAATAAACGTAACAACAATTTTGTTATAATGTTGAGAAAGAAAGTACCCATTTATCTCTGGGTAATAATTCTCTTTCAGGCTACCCGTGTGCCAATTTAATTGAACATTTCTCATTATTTTCGGCTGATAAATCTCATTAGCGCATCTTTTCGGATAGCATAATATATTATATAGGCATGCAACAAGTATATGTATATAGTATGTAAGTACATGCAATAAATGTCAGCGTGATTTATCAAGCGGCATCGCTCACAATGATTTAGAATTCTTGACGAGTATTTATAGGTTGCGCTTTTCATATTACTGCATCAAAAGTCTCAACATAAATCGTTTTCGGAATCTGAGACGAGCGTGAACGCAGTGCGTTCCTGTTTCGAAAGCAATTGCAAGTTCTAGAACAGCGCTCGTTTGCGTAATAACGTTCTCGTTTCAATACTTACTGCGTAACAGTAGAGTAACCATTTTGCAGATTTTTGCACTACAGTAGATTAAGGAATATTTAGAACATAAATTCCGGTCCCAATTATTTCATCACAGTAGATTATTTATCAAATTATTTGCAATCATACTCATTGTCTCCATAAAATAGTCCAAATAAAGGTAATATGAATTACAATTTTTGTATTTCCGAAAGAGAATTGAAAATTGCGCGGGAGTGATATTATTCAGGCCACGCGGGGAAACGTCTGTATAAAAATTGCGTTTTTATTATGCAACGTCACTGTATCGCCGGCAGAGTAATTCTCTTTAAGCTTCACTTTGGTTGAACTGTCTGGGGTCAGCAATAAAGAGTGCGTATTTGGCAAGAATATCTTGTAACGCATTCTAAACGTTCCTCTGTACCTTGATGCGCTTTCAAAGTGCGCCTTTCGTTTCAAGTATCAGTTCGGTGTCCAATATTCAGCAACTGAATCGAATTTAAAGCGAGTGATGGTTCTGGTCTCAGGAGTGAATATTGATATATTATACATATAAAAAGAAGTATATGTATAGTTGGTGCTGTACGCCTTGTGAATATAGTTAGAAAATGTAAATAAAGCATTTGTATAAACATTAAGAAGTAGCGAAATTTGTTTTATTGCAACACTAATACCACATTGTACTTATTGTTAGTGCAATGCAGCAGTATAAATAAAATAAAATACGTATACAATCATTGCCAGTTGTAGCTCATACATTTTTCAAGCCAGAGTCAATTGATTTACTGATATTCTTGCACGGTGTGGTTTTCATACACTATTGAAACATTTTGAATGGCACTCTCGAACAACATAAATCGAAGTACGACAACTTCAATGTTCACGTGACGAAAGTTGGCTTTGTATACCTCTACGTCGAGGCATTGGCAATATTTGCAACAATAATATAATATTAATAACTACAGGCCGAATTAACCTGCGATTTAGGTTACAATGTATCGCAATAATTATATTAATTTTATTATCTGTAATGTGAAACAATTGACAGGAGAAATTAATATAAATTACGCGTGTAAGAAATGTGCATAAGTATTCAAGATAGAAAAGGTTCACGATGTTCCGAGGCATTAATATTAAATATTAGATTATGTATATCTTTCTGAAAAATTCCAGTATACGTTCATAATGTGTAAATAACGAAAAAAAAACTCTTTTAAACTAGTCTAATGGGATTAAATATTAGCATTATTCAATTACAAAACCAATATAAAAACCATTATAAACTTGTCTATTCAGATAGGTACCTACGAAACTCATTAAGAATCGATATAAGTAAAATACGGTCAGATATTTCCGTGCTTCATAACAATTTAACTCCCCCCCAATCGATATTATACCTGTATTCAAACGCTGCTTATCGTCCAGATAATAACAGTTCATACTGATTTAATTGAAAGCAGATTTGCCATACACTTGCTCAAACCTTTGTGACAAATTACCGCTCGTATTCCTGCGTTTTGAAAAACCTTTAAAACCATTCATATAATTAGATCGATTTTTTCCCGGTGTTTTATTATTCATACTGAATATTGAAATGCTGATCACGTGGTCAAGCCAAACGATCCACCTATAAAGATAATATGTACAGGAACCATTGGTCCATGATTCTCCTGCAATATATTTTCCACCCCTTTGGGTAATGTTCCGTGTGTTCGTGATCTAAATGCCGAGGAAAAAGCGACGAATTTGAAGGAAAAAGGCATTGTAATGGGAGTGATCGAAGATGTGTGACGTAAAAAGGCCTCCTCTTGAAACTTCTAATGGATCTGATATGTTTCATGCAACGAGAAAGCCCATCAGTATTGGCTAATGCACCGATGGGTACTACTTTATTCATGAAATTCGTGTTCAGTTACTAAATTTACAATGAGACGTTCAATATAGGACAGGGGAGAGTAAAATGAATCCTTGTTTAGTCCCCATTATGCTCCATTTCCCCGTTTTGTTATGCAGATATTACAAAAATGTAGTAGCGACATGAATAATGAAGTAATTACTTTACTATCAAGTGAAGGATATTTCTTAAGGTATATTTCTGAAGACACTTCTTATTGAAAATATGAACGAAATTAAGGAAGATGTCTCAACCACCTGCAAGTCCAGAATTGAAAGAGTACGATTATATGTTCAAGCTGATAAAATCCACTTTGAATCACTTCAACAGGGATTGTATATACATATAATATCCACAATTAAATGGGGAATGGTGATAAGATACGATAATGCTCCTATTATTATTTTGAGAAAGCGCTCTAACTGAATATTTGTGGAAATTGTAGAATTATTTGCGAAAATTTATTAGTGCCAGTCTACCTTAACTTTGATAATGTTCGAAAATACATATTAACATGAATAAAGTGTGGTGTACACGTGTACAAGAAAATAATTTCCAACAAAGTTAAGTGCGATATAAAAATAAAAGCAGTGCTAATAAAGCAGCAACTAATAAATGGTTATAATTCTAAGCAAACAATATAAAAAATATAAAGATAATTGTTGATGATTATGTTTGACTATTATCCAAACACAAAACCAATTCGAGCAGTTTAATGTATGGGACGCGAGAGTCTTATTTCAAATTCTTTCCCTTAACCACACAAGAAACTTGTGTCTAATAATTCACATAAGTATGTATATAAAATACATATGTAGTGAATAAATTGCAAAAATATTCATCTTCACTATTTTTGTATTAAAAGATCGTAGTACCATAAATGCAACAATATGTAGTACTTAATTGACCTCAGTGTGTAATCAATTTGTTAACAGAAATACCGAATCGCAGAAAAATATTATTATTACGCTCGTTTCAAAGAAGTCCTGCTTACGAAAACAATTTCGTTCATCATTTGCGGCTGAATAAAGTATGTGACGAGGTGAATCACATAAACGGTTACAAGGCTACACGGGCCTCGAGGTTCTCATTAATTCAATATCACATCAACGAACAGAGATGCCGACAAATTTCTTATTCAAACTTTCATATATACGTGCTGCACGTTCTTAGGAGCAGCTTCTTATTGGTAGCATCGCGATTTTGAAGGCGAAATTATTTTTTGGAACTCGGCATCCTTTGCATTTTACTCGTTACTATTTTTCGAGTTTTACATTTTCCATCTGAATGTATCGCGAGAGTAAAAAACAATCAGTTGTTCGTCGCGTGAAACGCACAGAACCAATGGTTCCTAATAATAAAATACAAAGCAGTATTTTATACGGAACGTTTACACGTAAACAGTTTGTGGAAGATAAAATATTGTACACGAATATTATTTTGTGTAATAATATAGTAATAGTTATGATAGCTTCGGCGTCCAATAATAAAATATCAATGATCCAAAAAGCTAAATACATACTAGATAAGCAAGGCAACAAAAGAGGAGTGGAAGGCTTTACTAATTCATTAGAATATGCATAATACGTTTGTCGTTTCTAAACTTTTCTTTGGGAAACTTTATTACGTTTAATGTATTGTATGCATGGTTCTTACTGTTGTACTGAAAAATTCTCACAAAACTGGACACTCCGTGACTTCTGATATTACGAGAAATATTATTCGAAATATTATATTTGATTTATTACTACACATAGTACGTCCGAAATAAATTTCAACCCTTCGACCCTTTGCTTGCACTGCGCAAAGAATCATTGCAACCTCCGAAATCCTCGAATTAACATCACACAGAACTTTCCCATTTTTCAAATTCACGAATACGTAACGCGCAGTAACTACCTTGCCCCCTCGTCGAAATTTCAGGTCTCCACTTTTCCGATTTAATTGCACGAGAAACAAACCCGCCGTAATTAATCTACGCCCCGATTGCATTGAACAATAATTAATAATATCCGACGGAACGAAATATTTCTCCCGGCGCTTTCCGCATGAACATTTCCGGTTATTCAAGGAGTTCCGCGACAACGCTGTGGCGAGAAGAAAGCCACCCGGCGCGAGTGGTCGCGATCCGAAATTTTCACGAGGAACCGGCGACGCCGATTCATTTGCAGAGCGATAGGGAACTCGGTGCTTATAAGCACCTACCTCCTCGAACACCTTCAGACGAGAAAAAAGAATACTTAACAAAGTTCAGCAGGTCCCGAATTTTTTTTCGACGTCGTAGTATAACGCTCCTCGGGGGAGCCGCGGTAATTAGCGGGAAACGCAATTACGGGCATTTAATTAAAGCAAGTCGTCGTCGTCGTCGTCGTCCTCGTTCTCCCTTCTCCCCTTTCCAACCCCCGTCGAACCCTTCACCCCTGAACCGCCAAGTCGTTGGAGGTCGCGCCCTTAGAGCCCGCTACCGAAATTTCAGCATTTTTTTTTTTTTTTTTTTGGTAAACGATATCTGGAGACGGGACTCACTGCTGGCTCTCTAATTATGCGTCTGCGGCCCTTTCTGTTCCTAGTTTCTTTTTTTTTTTTTTTTTTTAATCGCCTTTCGCGTTTTCCTTTTGCTTTTCCGTTTCCTTGCTCGCGTTACCAGATGCGCTCGGGGTCCGGGTCGAACGGTAAGGCGACACTCGTACGCCGGGCTAAATTCACTTCGAAAATCGTTCCCCTTAGAAACGGTTTCGCGTGATTTTATTGCGTCGCTCTCCGTGCGGAAAGTGAAACATTTCATGGAAAAGCTGTAGCTCTCTTCGTTGAGCGATACCCGGACTTAGATCTGACTCAAACCCTGACACTCCAATTCACCCTCGGGGTGTCTGAAATCGTTTCTGGTTATTGTTACATTGTGACACGCGGGGTAATTATAATTTTGCAAGGCCGAGGATATTCGAATCCTAAAACTTCTTTCGTAAATACAGGGTTCCTCGTGCGCATAGTGTATCGAGGTAAAAGTGAGTCAAAAATATCTTCCAGCACGTATTTTCGACGCTGTACATTATGAAAACTCAAAGATGTGTGTAGGTAAGGATAAACTAGACTTAAATAAGTAAAATGAAACGGCTTGTCTTGGTGTCCAATGGCTACAATTAAGAAATTGTTCTCCTCTTACAGCGTTGCACCGTAATATATACTTCTTCGTTGTTGAAGTAAACGGCTTCCATAAATCTTGCTTCTCTAAGCGTTCGATTTCACCCTGTGCAGTCGGTTCGCGATACTTCAATCGCGATCGCGAGATTTAGACGGGAAACATCCACCGGGAAGGCAAACTGAAAAATTCCAGTCACACGTTAATCCTTGAGAATACAGAGCCGGAGCTCAATTGATCACTCCGAAAAATGGCAGTCTCATGCTTCGTCCGTAACGCAAACCTCAGCTGTGTCGTCCAACAGACTGGCAATCCCCTTCCTCGTTTATAAGTAACCCAATGGAGAATCTAGAGGGCTGTGGCTTACCAGAAAGCGCTTTTGTATCAGAGAAGTATTTCCTATTAGTATCGGTTGCGCTGGAATTGATCAGTGAAATATGTCTAATGATATCATGAATATTTTGGGACAGTCTTATGAATTCTTTGAAAACATTTACCGCGTAGATTTAACAAGACGAATGACGTGACGTCAAACATTTTGGACATGCACTTTAGGCAACAAAAACTCGACTGTTTGTACCGCGAAAAGATTTGTAAGTTGATAAACTTTTTGATGAATTGCGATTTGACCAGCAAAGGCATCTGTGATGATTGAACACAATCGAAAGTTCTTAGTTCAGTGAAAGAATATTTCGCGGCATCGGCGTAAATTCCAAACATTGCAACATCCGCGTAACTTTGACTTCCATTGTCACCGATATTTCCATGCGAAAATGATTTATCGGAGTACACTATCGATGTAAGAATCAGCGATCAGTACCGCACCAATCTTTTCACTATTTCTTTTTTTCCCCATTTCAATGAATAAATAAGATATCAGTTGCACGCAACGTATCATACACCGCGCATGGTAATTCGTGTCCAGCCAACTTTTTATTCCCAAGCTTGCCACAACTGAAATTTAATGACGCGATGTCTGGCAACGTTTATTGTCGCGGAACTGGTTCTCCTTGATCCATTCATTGTTCAGAACAGTGCACGCGCACGAATCGCATCTGCATTGCGTAGCCTACCTGGACACGTACCTGTAGATACAAACGCATAGACAAATTTCGACGAAACAACAATCGCAGCTTCTGCACGCATTCGCGAGGCAACGCAATAATTCGCTGGAAACACGCTGCACTGTTATTAGTATTATTTATCCGGTTACTGACAACCACAAAAATAATTCATCCGTCGATGAAAAGTGCCGATACTGCCAACTGATGAGAACGTTGGTTCAAAGAGTCCGTTCAAACACGCCGACGTAAATGTCCGAAGTTTATTCGAGCCTTTTAGTAACGATAATGTTCAAAGTCACGATAAATTGTCATTTAGCTGGCCAGATTATGGATACGAGCATGCAAACACCGGGATAATAGAGTATTACGATAATTGCGAATGTTATTCATGTTGTTAAGCTCGTGTTAAGCTTTCCTCTTTGTTCTCAGGCTGAAAGTTCCGAGTAAAAAGCGATTACTATCGCCCGCTGTGTAAACATGAATTGTGTGCAATAGGCGAACGATGCTGATGTGCATTCTTCTAAACGGCACAACGTGTTTATGCGATTGAAATGCTGTGTACATTTACGTTCGAAACAGTTGCGCATACGTGAAACGTATTACTGGAGTCGTATTGGAAATAAACATCGAAGGGGAAGAGTATTTTCAATGTTGAACAGAAGTGTGTATTAAATGAACTGTGCATCAAAATGTATAAAAAGAAAAATGAAAAGTAATGGTGCCACGATGCACGTTCTGAACGGCCAGTGAAATAAGAGGTTCGCGTATGCAATCGATAATAAATACCAATTCAGTACAGTTGAAAAACGCAATCGGCAGAAATAGCTAAAAATAAATGAGAATTTGATTAAGAGAGATCGAGGATTCGCGAGAATTTGCAAAAAATATGTTGCTCGCGAAGAAGCATAGCCATCGGTCGTGCCAGGACCAGCGAATGGCAAAGTTTGAATGGCGAAATATTTACTTGCATTCGAGGCAACGAAGACACATAACATTTGAACGCGTTCATTGAAACAGGCGTAACAAATGTTTCTTTCTTAACGTCCACGTACTCCTTTCAGGTAGGGCCAATTCACTGTCAAATGTCTCCGCGTCTCTCCGGAGTGATCTTCAAGAAACAAACTGTTGCACGCGACCGGACGTGAAACCCGTCGAACCGGCTCAGATATAGAAATTATTCACCCCGTAAGTAGAGCGTTCGTTATGTACGACGAACCGATTCGTCGAACCGGGATAATTAAAAAATCGTTCGAATCATAACGTGGTCGTCGCATCGGTAACGAGTTCAGTAGTAAGCACTAGCATAGTCACCTGCTTATAACGCGAACGACGGGCCGGGAGGCCGGGGGGGAAACGGGGTATGTAACACTCCAATTAAGCTGATGCATCAGTCTACAATGTCTAGAGTACGGAGCTTCACAATGAAGCCCCCCTGGCGCCAGACACTGTAACGAGTTGTAACGTTATAATGTCAAATACCGTATGCGGGTTCTCGAAGCGTTTTACACGTTTTCCGTGGAAGCGTCCTTTCATCTTCTTACATCCGTTGAGAAATCGGCTGATTACGGACCGGGGATGCTGTGTTAACGAGTTATCGACTTTGGGAGGAACGAGAATTAAAGGTACAATCGAAACACCGGTTCATACGTCGAGCGTATTTCGTTTTGCTTCGTTTCAGTGAAGCGTATCGAGCGATGAAACGTAGATATTGACCACTGTCAGCATGAATTTTATTACTATTATTATTATTATTATTAGTTTTCGCAGGGTTTGTGCAATCTGAGTTTACTGACATTGGTAGCAGAGGCAATTGTCTGAAATAGCTTGCATGTACCAATATTATTGTACATTGCTGTATTATTAGAATTTATTATGATCATCGGTGAACCACATGTAGATTCATCGTGTTCGTTTATGTGCAAATATAATATTCATCTGAGAATAAATGGAAGTGTTAAAATTAATGAAATGTTCTAAAATGAATAATATTAAATAATGTTTGTTTAAGTATAAACATAATAATTGAAATTAACAAAGTATTATGATGAATATGTTTGACATGTTCTTGTGTTTTCATTCATTTAGCGAAAAAGGCAATTTATTTATTTGCAGCAAAGAATTTATTTACTTATTATATCTTTAATTACAACAACGCAAATGGTAAACGCCCAGTGCAGATGTACGTGTACTGAAAAAAATCAATACATGCTACCGTGTTATATCACTTTTATTTTGTATTCACATTCAATCATTTTGCAAAATGCATACTGCTGCGTGAGCTCCTCAGAAATATATTACACGGTACCCGTATTAAATATAAATATTTAAATTTCATGGTAAACAAAATATTTATAGTACACCATGGCATGAGGTACATTGTTCCCAAGATAAACGCACGTGAAATTTATAGATTCAATTTCTGGCTCGTGGTGCATAAACTTCTAACAATCTGGCGTACAGCGATGTGCTCCAAGAACGATATTGACGATACATTTGACGCGGCTTTCGACATAGAACAATGATTCATTTCGATACAGACCAATGTTTGCCAGTTCACTATTCATCGTTCTGTGTCGTACTGTTCGATAGATGCAATGCATCAGAATCGAAAATAAATATTAATTTATCATCTCTATCCATGATTCGATTTTATAATTGATTCCTGAAGATACTCCTGTCACGCAGCTGTTCCAGACATCCAACATGCCAATCTGAAAACAGAAATAGTGTCATTTTATTTGAAAACAATGTATTATGGAAAATACTTCGTGTGTACTGAATTATAATAACGATAATATTAAAAGAAGTGCGAAGAATATGGAAACAATACAAAATAATAATAATTCCAATTGTAATATTAATCGAATGCATCGCACATTGACACCTAACTAATAAAATTGCCAGCATAATTCACTCACAGACACAAACAGGAACTGTACTGTGCACTACGACGATTGTAAGATTTTTACACTAGTACCCTTCACACTAGTTCAACTCGACATTCTTGTGTTGGACAATCCATAGACTCCATAATGATAATAATAATAATATTGATACAAATGATATCTTTAAAAAATGTGCATTACCCTTTCAACTTCGCAATTAATATCTGGATAAGTGCAAATACCGTGTGCAACAGTTCACTTCTAATTTATAGAACTTATATTGCATTCGTGAAACTTTTAAAATTAGAAAAGAACTGTGAACGTTCGATTCGATTGCTGCGATGCAGTTTTCCAAGGAAAGCGTCGTTCCTTCTTATTCCGCGCAAAGAAGAATTCTCGTAAATTGTCAAAGCGACGAGACATTCGTCAGCGGTGTGTCCGGCGACGTTCATCAGCGCTCCTTATCTTGCGGAGGACGAAAATTTTCGAGGAGGTAAGGAGACAAAGTGCTTTTTAGTGAGTCATTTCGAGGATTAACGCATCGCCAATCACGAAGGTTTCGCTCGGATGAAATTTTTCCAAGCATACTCGAACGTGAAATCCAAACCAGTCACTTGAATAGACCCAGGAAATTTGTTCCTTCCCCCTTGGGGCATTCTTGATCGCCTTCCTTGATTTAAGAAATTTCACCGTAACACACGTTATACAGAATAATATTCTATAATATCTCCTTGCACCTCAATTTAGTCAACTTGTTTGCTTTTCGATTAAACCGGTTAATCGACGTCCCACGGTATTCCACGCGTAATAATATAATTATTGTAATAGTAACTAACAGTTCAACTAATTCACAGCCAAAAGTTCCGGACTTCTTTCCTATTTTTCCAATTATCCGATCCTTTATTACTCACTGATTAATTCGACATTAATATTTATCTAGTAATCATTTGCTTCGTTTCGATGTTTCATAGCTCGAGGGTGTTTATCAGTTTTCAATTTAACATTATCAATCGTTTCACAATCATTTCTGTACCCCTGGAAATAGTTGGTAATCCCCAAGTTTTAATCGATATTTTATATGTCTGAAATAAGCGATTAGTATTCTCATTTAATGTTTCAACCATAAATGGAAGTAAATCTAATTAACTCTTCAAATACCAATATCTCTACGCATTTGCCCCAGATTGTAAATAGTTTACTACGGGAAAAACTTTCTAATTCTGACTGAAAGAGTGGGTAATTGGAAGCGCCAAGCACATAGTGGTTTCAATATAATAATACAGCTGAACGAACTACCGGAACTTGTAAAAAAGAAACGAAATAAAAGTTGCGGAATGTAAATGTCGAGTATGCGTGACTTCAAAGAGCGAACGGCTTATAGAGCGTTGATAACGTCACTATTCTTCGACACGAGCAATTAAGGATAGTTTCGTCTGAAAAGTTTTGTTTAAAACTGCTGTCGTTCGATATGAACTTGGGAGCGCCGTTTTATGTCGTTCTCCTTTGTTTTCCGCTCGGAATTCATTTCGGTTATGGAGCAATTCCAGGAATTGTTGGCAATTTACGGAAACTTGTCGGCATTCCCAGGGGGGGGCACATCGAGCTGTGAAGTAGAACTGACAAAAACTAGAGCTAAAACATTCGCAAATGCCATTTCCTTCGTATTGCTGGCTGGTGCCACGCCTACGCATGCGAGAAGAGCCATGAATCTTGATGTACAGAACTAAACGGGGCGCGAGAGTGTCATATTGTTTGTAATTTGCGTTTCGTGCTATTTGTTCCAATTGTCATTAGTGCAATGGATGTTTCGTTCACCGAGCAAGCGAACAAAGTGAGGATTGTGGATTTACTTCGATTATAGATTTTGAAAAAAATTAAGGATACGAAAAACAATGATACACGATTGTACCGTCCAGCTGTTGAATGCATTAAAATTTGTTTCGTACCATCTATCAGAGTACAAGATTGATGAAATACGCAATACCAATATCTCATTCCGAAACGTAATATGCATGCATAGTCATATGACTGCAGCGGCAATGAAAGGATGAACACGTCAATATAAATTGTAAATTTGATTAATTATTATTCAAAACAGAAACCGGTATATCAAACTTTTATTCTCCATTTCATATCGCTTCGCATGCGTTTTCTCAGTTGAACAAACCCGTCCGTTTTGCTAGGATACACAAGTTGAAAGACACGGCGATACAAAATTGCGTGCGTGCTGTGCTGAAATCGTTGCAACATACATTTCCATTTCACAAAAACCTAGTATCCTGCGTTGCGAAAGATAATGATAAGCTGTTGCGATATTTCGCATCTATATCGTACGGCTTGTTGGTAAACATGCTGCTTTGTCATATATATATATATATATATATCTTTGTAAATTTCTGTTCTTAAACTAAATTACCATAAAGCATACAAGAATGTTTCATGTACAGGGAGAAGAATGTTTTCGTAGGCTGTGTCCTTCGGTCTTATAAAGTGTCTTCACGTACATCGGCCTTTATTAAAGTGGGACAAGAATAATATGGTCGTCTCTGTCATTCATTTAGTTATTTTTAATAACACCACCACCACCACGTACGACGGTGGCTTCGAACCGATTGCGAGCCTACTCGGTGTTTCCTTAGTTCTTGTAACTTTAACGAGAGTACTTCGGATTCTTCTATTGTGGATCAGAAAGAACCGTTTCGCGTGACCCGTTTGGTAGCTTTGACCAGCTCTTCTTCCACTTCCTTTCATTTCCCGTGTGTTCTTTACTCTGTCGTTCGTTGAAATCCAATTAAACTAATTTTAAAAAATCCGAGCCAACCGATTTCCTATTTTTGCATGACCTAGTTACACGATTCTGTCATTCAGTTATTAGTGAATTCGTCGACGATCAAGTTTTCTTTTCACAATTACCGGGATAGCCCTGAAACATGTGAAAATATACCGCGTTGATTGATTGTACTACAGATTTGAAGTCGCTTGACAGTAACCAAACTTCGCCATAAGGAAACCTCATTGCAAATATTGATTCGGTAACTTGAGTAACAGCTTCTCCATGAAAGGTATTCTGAAGTGGCTAATTTTTCTTTGTATTACAAATTTGTATGCAAAAAGGGCTGTACTATTGCGCACAGATATGCCGGTGAATTAATTTTTGAAACACCGTTTGTAACACAATTATAGTAGTATATTGCATTGAGATTACGATATCGTGAGAATATTTGCTTTTTATTCAAATTATTTTAACATCTCTGAAAATCTTCATTCAGCAGCATTATTTAAATTGAAATCGAATCGGTATATTATTAGCATTAAGCGAAAGGGATCGGTCATAAAGTAACATTATTTGCATTGGAATATGGAGAGATTCAATTGTTCATTCTTTCCTTCGTCCACCTTGGTAACATATTGTTAACCATGTTGGATTATAAGTGTAAGGTTAATTTATACCGTATGTGACGTAATGCGACCCAGCTTTGGTGGACCCAGAACTTTTTCCAAATTTAACCGGCGAATCTGTAATTAATGTAATTCAAGAAACTTCATGATTATCAGGTTAAAGGATCCATCAATTTCCAGCAAATTGTAAATAAGCCTGGAAATAATTTGTCAGAGGAATGGAAAAGTATTGCCCTTCGTGTGGCCAATTTGTCGTAGGTCAAATCACCGTAGGTCCGTGAAACTTACGCAAGAATATCATTACGACATAATTACTATGCAGCAGATGCGAGCTTCCACGTTCGAATTGAGACAGCAAATACATTCAGAAGAAAAAAAAGGAAAAAAAGCAGCCTGTGTCCGGTTTGAAAATCATGTAGGTCGAAAGGAATTTTGACACCTCCTTGTTAATTTGTTAAATTAATTAATTCTTGAACATTTAATAATGATGAGATCCTTCGACAATTATGGAACTCACATATCTGACAAACTTTAATTAATTAACACATTAACGCTTCTGCGTATATTAGATTCTTATGTGACATCAATGTTATAGTTGCAGCAATATTGCGTCATTTTCAATTCGTAAAATGCTGCGATTACTCGCAACAGGTTAACGCGTGTCTTTCCCTTTTCAATAATATCATTTCTTATAGCCAAACCGTATTAAAAAATGTATTATTCTGACTACCGGGCATTTGACCAAAAACAAAAACGGATTCCAAGGTTTGATGAAATCATCGAAGAACTATCAACTATGTTTTGCAAAGTGAAGCACTCGAGTTGCTACTACACCTGTCTGCGACGATATCTTCGGTCTCCCATTGCACCGTTTTCTTTCAGCACGATACTATATTTCTTTTTCTAAAATACTATATATATATATACCCTTTCCAAAACACATTATCTTCCTCCAACAGTTCCAAGTTAATTCATTCCAATCTCAGCATCTCTATCGTATGTACAGCATTATGAATGCAAACGACGTTTTAATGTCGCATCCTTAGCGCGAAATTAATGGAGAAAGTAGCACCGAGCGATACGGCCAGTTCGGAGGTGCACGTTTTTAAATATATACGGAGTAACAATTTGGAGTGTGAATATGAAACGCGGAAATTTTTTGGAATTAAAAGCGACAACTATTAACATTAACGGCCGACTCGTATATTTCAGTGGCAAATATTAAATTTGCGGAATTAAATCCGCACAACTTATAGTCATCTATCTGCTTTCACGAAACTGATTGATATGTAGATTAAAAATATGCAGCCACGTCCTATGTGCAACACGTGAATAATTATATAACTGAGAGGCTTATGCTATGATACTCTGGGCCTCGTAAATCTAGTGTCGTTTACGGTCAAACGCACCATTGATTTCACTTGGAAGAAGTTAACTAATCGCAGTATTTATCCGAGCAGATGAACATCGTTGATAGATACTGCCAAGGCACTACAAATTGCTTACAGGCTACTTTTTCTCATTTAATTTAGTACGTGCGTAAATAAATGTGTACTAACAAAGTACCCCGCGAATATAAGGGGATGTCAATTTATTATTATTGTATACAATACGTACATATTATAGATAACATATAACTTTGCAGTATTTAGTTTACATATGACATGTTAAACTCAAAAATGAATTCGATGTCCTTGCATTAAATTATTTACAACTCAGACTTGTAACCTGTTCGTCAAGGTATTGCGACAATTGTTTGAAAGCTGAAGCAAAGTAAACGAAAATTAAATCACAATGTCTCCGTATAAATAAAATAATAATTTGTTTCATCAATTCCTACACCTAATATATTTCTGTAGCAAGCGATTCCAACTTTAACTAGGAAACTGATAAATTTCACACACGGCACACGTTTTATGTAACGTCATCGTGAAGAAATGCGATGCGTCGCGGTGTAATTAAAGTTTGATTTTCAACCGGTGAAAAAAAGAACCAGAACGCACCAGATGAAATTGCAAGGGCAAGTCGGTGAATAAGGCAGGCGATCAAAAGAGTAGTTCCTTCAAATTTTTCTCGCGGATTGCAGGGTGCGGGAAACAAAAGCACGGTATTTATAAAGAATCTTAACGAGTCTGTAATTAGTGTAATTACCGTTGGCACCGGATACGTAGGAGCCCGCGTAGTCTTAATGCCCGCGTCACTCGAAACGCTCTCCATAATTCCTTCTAATATATCTCGCCTAGGAAAAGGGAGAAAAGGGTGGAAAAATAAAAAGGTGGCAGTGCTGGTGGAGTATCTAGATCGAAACTGTGAACGAGGGTCCTCCTCGGCGATTGCCAGCCAGAACGGATTACCTCTAATCTCTGACATTAGCTCCCTCTCTGCATCGACCGTGCTTTGCACGTTTCTATGGGAATATGTCTCAATTTAGTCTCTGCTTCATTTCATTCTTTTTTATTTTTTTTTTTTTTTTTTGCCTTTGTTCACTGCAGACGTTCGCCCGTGAACGCCGGAATATAAAGAATGGGTGAAATAAATCTTTGCAGCGCCCATAAACGGGAATTCTTTGAAACTTGCTAATTAAAGAATCGTACTTAAGATACGAATGGAAATTTTTGCACCCTATTCACGTGGACGTCACTATAGTTGGACAAAAGGAAACTGTACGCCGTTTTTCCAGACGCGGTTCTCATAGGAGGTGAAATTAATAAACAAAATGTATACAATATAAACGGGTTTCGTAATCTTCACATTTGCGGTTCCGAGGAGAAAGCGCACGAACTGCATTGGATTCCTGACTCTGACTTTCTTTCAAGGTAAGCCAACGCCAAGGTATTTTACCGTGTAACACGTTTCGTGTATTAACACCTCGATGATTTGTTAAGGTACAGTAGAACCTTTTATGTGAAACTGATTGACATTGTATAATCTAGATGAACTGTGCAGGTGGATGATACTTATTGTTGGCTATTCCTTGTGAAATATAGGTACTCCAGATTTGTAGATCTAGGCTGACATAGTATCGAAACAATAGATATCAATCACTAAGTCGTGCGCCACTTGCTTTCAAAATTGACAGGACAGTCGAACGTAGTTTGCAAATACTTGCCGTTCTCGTAAACTACCAATCGTACGATTGATTGATTATTAAATGCTTTGTTTTGAAATACAGTGAAAGATACAATTTTCGAAGGGGAATTTATGTTATTGGGAAAACGATGTGAATGTAATTGAAACATAATTTAATGGCCGTGTTTCAGAAAGTATCTATTTCTCGAGTATTTCTCTTGATTTATGTCAGTATTAAAAATAATAATTTTGAACATCAGCTAACATAATTAAGCATAGCCGCAAACTAGTTTGTTTATTTTTATAATTTTTCGTACAAACATCTAATATATTTTTATACAGCCAGTAATATGCTACCAGTAGGTAAATCATACTTAATAAAAGATTGGTACATAAAACTGCCATTTCTATACTTGTTAATGGTAACAAGTGGCGATGATTGAAATTTACACACCCGCAAAAACTTGACTAGGTATACGTCGCACATCGCAAATCGTGTCTGTACAATGAATTAATTAGAATGCCAAAGAATTTATTCGCGGGGGTTTGAAGTGAGCACGTGGATCAGCTGAAACAGTGTAAGCTAGTTACTTCAGGAAGATGTGATGCAAACGTAAATGAGGTCGCAAAAAGTAGATAAAATCTACGTTAAAACGCAAAATTTTTAATGACAACCATTTATAACTGTACTTTCAACTTTCATAACTGTATATTTGTTTCATTTTATGCAATAATGTCCCTCAACAATTCTATGCGATTATTTCATTCTCCAATATATGTTCCAAACTGTGAAAGGATTTTAGAAAAAGGAAAGCGCTCGCAAGGATTCAAAGTCACACTGCATTCATTTTAATTTTACTTTGTCACGAGAATCTCGTTTACAGCAAATAATTATAGCATAATTGGGAACACTTACACTTTCGTTACGCGAAAAATTGAATTAAATTAAAGTGCGATTCTTAGTGTCTTTAATATCTTTAAATTATACGTATATTGTATTGTGTGTACTAATGTTAGTGAATAAGTAGTATTAGACGTTCATTATCTGTAACTACTTCATATTACGTACCTGTATATTGCGTTATTCCAAACTGATTGCTTTTGCATAGTTTATATAATACATTATTGTCTGTTAATTATTCCCACTAATAAATCCTGATATATAATACAATGGTTTCTTTTGTTTCATTAAAGGCAGTATATGAATATTTCCTTTGCGAAGAATGTTAGACCTCTAGTCACATAATTAATAATTTTAATAAAAGCTGCGATTGAAATAGTTTTAACACTACACTTCCTAAAAAGTTAATTGGAAAATTACCATGATTTTGTGTATATCAATAAACTGCAATTTACTAGGAATTATACGAGGTATCATTATCCGATGTCCGCTATTTATTTTTCGTAGCCTCTTTGTCAATTATTCGATCAATTTAATAATAATTAACCACGAATGCACATTTAATTCAATAGTGGTTCATTGATTTAATTGACGACAAAATACGAAATATAACGACGAGACAAGGCCAACTTTATCTGTAGCAGAATTACAAATACTCGAACAGCGATGATGATAGGCTCAGCTTCGAAGACGTAATTAATCAGGTGTCAGGCGATATTGGTGAAACGTAAATCTAAGCATTGCTCCTGACATTGGGTAACAGCTAAGTGCCTCTCACTCTGGGAAGCCACGTGTGCGAGAAAGGTTCATCGCCAGTTGCCGAAAAATCTTGTACTTCGTCCTGTGTTGCCTCCGCCATAATTTCCGAATGAAGAAGGCGACAGCCACGTCTCCGCTTTTTATGACTTTTACGTTTATATAACAAAACTACACACAGGGGTCCGGCGCACAGTGGGACGACCCTATTGTATCGTTGGACAATAGGGCAAAAAAAAATTCGAATTAGAAAATTTATCTGTATAGGCAAGAAACTATGAACCTTTCCTACTATGTACAACAATTTTTTTTCATTTTTTTCACACTAGTTAATTCAGGGTAATCAATAATTGATACCTATGTAAATTATATCTCTTTCCTTCTTTGTTGTTCAGTACGTATATTTGACATTATACTTGAAACTTTTGTGTAGTACATAATCTTGCAGGTATAATAAATCCAAAATTAAAAAAAAAAACTTTAAATTGGAAATGGAGCTTTGCTTCACTTCATAATACATGTCATATAGACATTACTTAAATACACAAGTGGCCTAGGATCGCCAGGAAAAATTTAAACTCAATACATTTATTGGAACAAATTTTACATCGTGTTTAAATCAATGAATGCGTAATTAAACGCCTTCAAGAATCGGATCACTGTGACAACAAATTCCATTTCCCTTAGGTATGAGTTGACAATGTGATTGAATTGCACGGGTAATTATAGGACGTGCTAATGGCATTTCTCGTTACAGTAAACGCTACGTCATGGTTATTAATGGCATTGATTGTTACGAACGCAACCGCTGAATTTATGGCACTCATAATTTAATTTTAATAAGAACAAAAAGCGTGATTAATCAATAAATCGAAAGCATTTCCTTTCGACATAAGTAATACCCAGTAATGTGTACTTTGTGTACAATACTCAGCATTTATTTTACGCACAAATGAAAATCAAAGATGGACTACGTAATGTAATTAGTAATCATAGAATAAAGCCACGCGTATTGCCACAGGTAAGTACATCATAATGAACGATTGAGACAATCGTTTGTCTAATTTCTTATATATTATGACGCCATTCGTGATTAAACAGCGAAGCAAATAATGTAACGAATACTAACTGTAATAACAGTATGTTACCTCTTATTCAATGCAACAGCTCTCCAGTGTCTTCCAAATAACTTCCCAGCGCTGTGTTTTACGTCAGTACAAGAGTTTGGGGGATTCTGCATCTTCCCAGTGAAAGGAGTCCTCGTGTGGCGTGGCTGTATAAAAACGGGCGGATCATTCGTTTAAGGCACACTTGGATTCAACTCTTTAACTCACGTGCACCATGAGGGCCTTCGTAGTAAGTAACAGTGTCTTCCTGCAAATATCCATCGACTCATTGCTGCAACCAGATTGTCGAACCACCACTGACAAAACCCCGAATGAATTACTTGTTTGCTAAAAATAACGAAACAAATAACCCCTCGCGTTTTGCCCCCCCCCCCCTCCCTCCCTCCGGAATGCAACATTAATTTGTCTCAAATTATCCCAGCAATTGTTTAAAGCACAAAGAAATATATCGCGGTCACTTTTACACAACTCGCACGCATATTCGTCCTCGCAGATTTCAACACCGATACATTTTCCTTCGCAGGTTTCTTTGCTCGTTGTTTCGCTGATCGCCGTTGGCGCGAATGCAGGCGTAAGGAACGTCGCCAAACGAGGCATCCTCGGTGGTCATGGACAATCCGACGGTGTGGAACTATCTTCTGGAAGTGGTTTAGGAGATTTGGGCGGTGCTGATTCCAGTGCAAAATACCTTCCACCTGTATCGTTGAACCACCACCACTCTGTTCCTTCCCATCCAGCTCCCTCCTATGGCCCTCCATCATCCGTCTCAACATTGTCCGTCTCAGTACCTGCCCCAAACTATGGTGTACCTGCCTCAGAGCCAGTTCCAATTCACAGCGGTCCAATTTCGGAACCAGCTCCATCCTTCAGTCTCCCTGCTAAGGAACTAACTCCATCTTACAGTGCTCCCTTATCGGTACCATCCGCATCTTACGGTGCTCCCGCCTCGACACTAGGCTCGTCTCACAGTGCAGGACTTTCTACCTCAGTTTCTTCCACTTATGGTGCCCCTAGCCTGCCCAAAGCACCACTGTACGAAGCTCCAGTAGCTGCCCCATCACTTTCTCTGTCATCGCACTCAGTCGGCTCTGGACTCGGCTCCGGACTCAACTCTGGATACAGCCACGGACTTAGCTCTGGACTCGGCTCTGGACTCAACTCTGGATTCAGCCACGGACTCGGCTCTGGACTCGGCTCTGGACTCAACTCTGGATACAGCCACGGTCTCGGCTCTGGACTCAGCTCTGGACTCAACTCTGGATACAACCACGAACTCAGCTCTGGTCTCGGCTCTGGACTCGGTTCTGGGCTCGGCTTTGGATACAGCCACGGACTCGGCTCTGGGCTGGGCTCTGGAGTCAGCCATGGATACAGCCATGGGCTCGGCTCTGGGCTCGGCTCTGGGCTCGGCTCTGGACTCAACTCTGGATACAGCCACGGAGTTAGCTCTGGACTCGGCTCTGGATTCGGCTCTGGACTCAGCTCTGGAATCAACTCTGGATACAGCCATGGGCTCGGCTCTGATCTCAGCTCTGGACTCAACTCTGGATACAGCCACGGACTGGGCTCTGAACTTAGCTCCGGACTGAATTCTGGATACAGCCACGGACTTAGTTCTGGATTCGGCTCTGGACTCGGCTCTGGACTCAGCTCGGGAAGCAACTCTGGATATAGCAACGGACTCGGCTCTGAACTTAGCTCTGGACTGAACTCTGGATACAGCCACGGACTTAGCTCTGGAGTCGACTCGGGACTCAGCCATGGATTAAACTTGGGATCCAACAGTGTGCCCAGCTCTACCTATGGATCACCAAAAACCCTTGTCGAATCCGCACCATCCGCTGATATTTCTTTCAACTCTGCCAGCTTCCCAAGCAAGAGCTATGGTGTCCCATCCACTGACTACTCTGGAAGCTCGCAATCCGCTGGACTCTCCCTGGACGTACCAAGCAAATCTGATGGACTATCCAGCGTTCATCTTCACAGCAGTGGACATGGTGGACAGTTCTCTGTTGGATCTATCGGAGGAGGGTCATCATCGCTCAATCTGGCATCCAGCTCTTCCTACGGTGCGCCCCTTGAAGTTGCTCAGGATACGCACAACGAAGGATACGACTATCCCGTGCCAGCCAAGAAACTACATTTTTAATGTGGGATAATTGTTATGAATGAAAATTGTAAATGAAAATTGGAATGAGGTGCAGAAGAAATTTAGATAAAGTGTTACCGGTTATCGAATGTCATGGAGGATTAAAGAATTACGATGTAAAATGTACCTGATGGAACGATGTTTTGCAGTGTTACATACGTGTTAATTTAATCATTTTGTAACTGAATCTTCGTGTGCAGTGATCATCCGGGCACATAATGTGTACAGGTGATTATTTAACTTTTTTTTATATATTCCAATAAAAATGTTGCATTAATTATAATTATGGTTGTTCTCTCTCCTTCCTACCTGATTATTAGTCGGAATGCTCTATAAATGCTCGAATACTATTAAGAAACAAATAAGTTTTAACAAAACAATGCTCCTTGAATTCATAATATAAAATGTATTTGAATACAATCGTAAGATTATCAAATATGTTTTAATTATTACCAGACGAAAGTGATAAATAGTTTAACATAAGTGAAGATGCAATGTAATGTCCACACGAACTATTTTACACAAATTCTAATCAATTATCTACTTTCTTACGAGCAGGAGGAGAAGTTAATGTAAATACGTTTCATAAATGATCTATTTCAGCTTCATTACTATTGAGCTAGTAATGTAGTTTATTTATCCCCTTCTTTCTTCAGCATATCTTTGCAGCGCCCATAAACGGGAATTCTTTTAAACTTGCTAATTAAAGAATCGTACTTAAGATACGAATGGAAATTTTTGCACCCTGTTCACGTGGACGTCACTTTAGCTAGAAAAAAGAAATTGTACGCCGTTTTTCCAGACGCCGTTCTCAATGGAGGTGAAATTAATAAACAAAATGTATATATAAACGGGTTTCGTCATCTTCACATTTGCGGTTCCGAGGAGAAAGCGCAGGAACAGCATTGGATTCCTGACTCTGACTTTTGTTCAAGGTAAGCCAACGTCAAGGTATTTTACCGTGTAACACGTTTCGTGTATTAACACCTCGATGATTTGTTAAGGTGCAGTAGAACCTTTTATTGAAACTGATTGAAATTGTATAATCCAGATGAACTGCAGGTGGATGATGTTTATTGTTGGCTATTCCTTGAGAAATATAGGTACTCCAGATTTGTAGATCTAGGCTGACATAGTATCCAAACAATAGATATAAATCACTAAATCGTGCGCCACTTGCTTTCAAAATTGTCAGAACAGTCGAACGTAGTTTGCAAATGCTTGTTGTTCTCGTCAACTACCAATCGTATGTTTGATTGATTAGTAAGTGCTTTGTTTTGAAATACAGTGAAAGATACAATTTTCGAAGGGGAATTTATGTTATTGGGAAAACGAGTAAGAATATAATTGAAACATAAATTAATGGACGTGTTTCAGAAAGTTTCAGTTGCCTCCCGGGGACACTTACACTTTCGTTACGCAAAAAATTGAATTAAATTAAAGTGCGTTTCTTAGTGTCTTTAATATCTTTAAATTATACGTATATTGTATTGTGTGTACTAATGTTAGTGAATAAGTAGTATTAGACTTTCATTATCTGTAACTACTTCATATTACGTACCTGTATATTGCGTTATTCCAAACTGATTGCTTTTGCATAGTTTATATAATACAGTATTATGTCTGTTAATTATTCCCACTAATAAATCCTGATATGTATAATACAATGGTTTCTTTACTTTCATTAAAGGCAGAACATGAATATTTCCTTTGCGATGAATGTTAGACCTCTATCCACATAATTAATAATTTTAATAAAAGCTGCCATTGAAATAGTTTTAACACTACACTTCCTAAAAAGTTAATTGGAAAATTTCCATGATTTTGTGTATAACAATAAACTGCAATTTAATAGGAATTATACGATGTTTCATTATCCGATGTCCGCTATTTATTTTTCGTAGCCTCCTTGTCAATTATTCGATCAATTTAATAATAATTAACCACGAATGCACATTTAATTCAATAGTGGTTCATTGATTTAATTGACGACAAAATACGAAATATAACGACGAGACAAGGCCAACCTTATCTGTAGCAGAATTACAAATACTCGAACAGCGATGATGATAGGCTCAGCTTCGAAGGCGTAATTAATCAGGTGTCAGACGACATTGGTGAATCGTAAATCCAAGCATTGCTCCTGACATTGGGTAACAGCTAAGTGCCTCTCACTCTGGGAAGCCACGCGAGCGAGAAACGTTCACCGCCAGTTGCCGAAGAATCTTGTACTTCGTCCTGTGTTGCGTCCGCCATAATATCCGAACGAAGAAGGCGAGAGTGACGTCTCGGCTTTTTATGACTTGTACGTTTATATAACAAAACTACACACAGGGGTCTGGCGTTGCGAATAACCTGCCCGATTCCTTAATATTACAGCGAGTGCGTGGAACTTTCTGTAGGTGGTCGATTTGCATAATTTACTACAATGAAATTTCCCATTCACAAAGAATTCCATTGGAGTTAGAATATATCATAGCAAATTTAATAGAATGAAAGATTTACACGAGTATAAAGCTACGCAAGCATTTACAGAATTAAATTATTTGAAGATGTTTATATATTGAAAGTATATTACAGAACATAATTATTTTTAATGTATCCATCACCGTGATAATACAACAGTTATTCAAATTGCAATAAATTATTTATTCCCTGTGCATAGTCGTATCTATAATTTAAACTCAATATATTTATTGGGACAAATTTTACATCGTGTTTAAATCAATGAATGCGTAATTAAACGCCTTCAAGAATTAGATCACTGTGACAACAAAATCCATTTCCCTTAGGTATGAGTTGACAATGTGATTGAATTGCACGGGTAATTATAGGACGTGCTAACGGCATTTCTCGTTACAGTAAACTCTACGTCATGGTTATTAATGGCATTGATTGTTACGAACGCCGCCGCTGAATTTATCTCACTCACAATTTAACTTTAATAAGAACAAAAAGCGTGATTATATCAGTAAATCGAAAGCATTTCCTTCCGACATAAGTAATACCCAGTAATGTGTACTTTGTGTACAATACTCAGCATTTATTTTACGCACAAATGAAAATCAAAGACGGACTACGTAATGTAATTAGTAATCAAAGAACAAAGACACGCGTACTGTCACAGGTAGATACATCATAACGAACGATTGAGACAATCGTTTGTCTAATTTCTTATATATTATGACGCCATTCTTGATTAAACAGCGAGGCAAATAATGTAGGGAAAAAAGCTGTATTAATAGTATGTTACCTCTTATTCAATGCAACAGCTATCAAGTGTCTTCCAAAGCGTTGTGTTTTACGTCAGTACAAGAGTTTGGGGGATTCTGCATCTTCCCAGTGAAAGGAGTCCTCGTGTGGCTTCGCTGTATAAAAACGGGCGTATCTTTCGTTTAAGGCACACTTGGATTCAACTCCATAACTCACGTGCACCATGAGGGCCCTCGTAGTAAGTAACAGTGTCTTCCTGCAACTATCCATCGACTCGTTGCTGCAACCAGATTGTCGAACCACCACTGACAAACACCGAATGAATTACTTGTTTGCTAACAAGAACGAAACAAAAATCCTCTCGCGTTTTGCCTCCCGGGAATGCAACATTAATTTGTCTCAAAATGTCCCTGGAATTGTTTAAAGCACAAAGAGATATATCGGAGTCTCTTTTGTATATCTTGCACGCATATTCGTCCTCGGAGATTTCAACACCGATACGTTTTCCTTCGCAGGTTTCTTTGCTCGTCGTTTCGCTGATCGCCGTTGGCGCGAATGCAGGCGTAAGGTACGTCGCCAAACGAGGCATCCTCGGTGGTCATGGACAATCCGACGGTGTGGAACTATCTTCTGGAGGTGGTTTAGGAGATTTGGGCGGTGCTGATTCCAGTGCAAAATACCTTCCGCCCGTATCGTTGAACCACCACCACTCTGTTCCTTCCCATCCAGCTCCCTCCTATGGCCCTCCATCATCCGTCTCAACATTGTCCGTCTCAGTACCTGCCCCAAACTATGGTGTACCTGCCTCAGATCCAGTTCCAGTTTACAGCATTCCAATTTCGGAACCAGCTCCATCCCACAGTCTCTCTGCTAAGGAACCAACTCCATCTTACAGTGCTCCCTTATCGGTACCATCCGGACTTTCTACCTCAGTTTCTTCCGGTTATGGTGCCCCAGTTGCTGCTTCAGTCCCATCCTTCAGTTCCCACGATTCTGCCCCAGTCCCCACTTATGGTGCACCTAGCCTGCCAAAAGCACCAATGTACGAAGCTACAGTAGCTGCCCCATCACTTTCTCTGTCATCGCACTCAGTCGGCTCTGGACTCGGCTCCGGACTCAACTCTGGATACAGCCACGGACTGGGCTCTGAACTTAGCTCTGGACTCAACTCCGGAAACAGCCATGGACTCGACTCTGGACTCAGCTCTGGACTCAACTCTGGATACAGCAACGAAGTCAGCTCTGGACTCGGCTCTGGACTCGGCTCTGGACTCAACTCTGGATACAGCCACGGACTTAGTTCTGGACTCGACTCTGGACTCAGCCATGGATTAAACTTGGGATCCAACAGTGTGCCCAGCTCTACCTATGGATCACCAAAAACCCTTGTCGAATCCGCACCATCCGTTGATATTTCTTTCAACTCTGCCAGCTTCCCAAGCAAGAGCTATGGTGTCCCATTCACTGACTACTCTGGAAGCTCGCAATCCGCTGGACTCTCCCTGGACGTACCAAGCAAATCTGATGGACTATCCAGCATTGATCTTCACAGCAGTGGACATGGTGGACAGTTCTCTGTTGGATCTATCGGAGGAGGGTCATCATCGCTCAATCTGGCATCCAGCTCTTCCTACGGTGCGCCCCTTGAAGTTGCTCAGGATACGCACAACGAAGGATACGACTATCCCGTGCCAGCCAAGAAACTACATTTTTAATGTGGGATAATTGTTATTAATGAAAATTGTAAATGAAAATTGGAATGAGATGCAGAAGAAATTTAGATAAAGTGTTACCGGTTATCGAAGGTCAAGGAGGATTAAAGAATTACGATGTAAAATGTACCTGACGTTTTGCAGTGTTACATACGTGTTAATTTAATCATTTTGTAACTGAATATTCGTGCAACGATTATTCAACGTTTTTTTATATATTCCATTAAAAATGTTGCATTAATTTTAATTATGGTTGTTCTCCCTCCTTTCTACCTGATTATTAGTCAATGATCCTAGATACAATGATCCTTGAATTCATAATATAAAACATTCGAATACAATTGTAAGATAACAGCATAGGTAGATTATCAAATTTGTTTTAATTATTACCAGATCAAAGTTATAAATAGTTTAATTTAAGTGAAGATGCAATGTAAAGTCCACACGAACTATTTTACACAAATTCTAATCAATTATCTACTTTCTTACGAGCAGGAGGAGAAATTAATGTAAATACGTTTCAGAAATGTTCTATTTCAGCTTCATTATTATTGATCTAGTAATGTAGTTTATTTGTCCCCTTTTTTCTTCAGCATATGTAATTTATTCATGCAAATATGTGCATTAACAATACCGTCGATTTAACAGGACTTCATGTACAGTCATTTTCAGTCGAAACTAACGCACTTTTAATCTTAATCGTTCTTAAAATCATTTTTGCAAAATTTGTTTATTTACCAACCACATTCTTCTGACTACAGAAATCTACTTACTCATTTAAGTAGGTAATTCACATACAGCTGCCTATCAGTGGCCCAATTCTCCTTCAAATACAAAAAAGTTCTACTAACTAGACATTATTCTAACTGAATAAATCAAAGTAACGATTGAATTGCATTAAATTGATTAAGCACATACTTAGGGATATGCAAGAATGCTTCAAACGTTTCAATAGAGATACATGTTTGTACATCTTCTGTCATTTGAAATGACCATCCGCAGGCAATTTATAGTCTAACGATTACTGGTCACGGCCGAATATTACGTCAATAAATATTACGGCCCCGCAAGTTCACGCCGAGGCGCAACCAAATATACGATGGAGAAGTTTTAATTCAGTTTGGGCCAACAATAAGTAAGCAGCATGCACGTGCGTGCGTTCGGTGTGCCATTACACGGTATTCCAAGTCACCCCCAGTTCTCTCCATCCCCGCTTCTGGCCAACCACCCCTCGTTTCCCACTGGAAAGCCCGAGGTTGTGTACTTTTTCAGTTGCCTGCCGCCATCTTCGTAATGGTATCTGTAGTCGTAGAAGACGTACGTGCCTCGCCCGTATTCCACTACATTTCTCGTCTCCTCTGCCATCGTCGTGCGTGCACCCACACGAACGATTACGCGCGCGTGCACACGTGGACGGAAATCCAAAGCTCGACACGCGCGAATGTACATAATGTATACCTGTCCCTGCGCACTTCTGTCCACTTTCCTTTCGTGTTTTTTTTTTTTTTTTTTTTTTTTTTTGTCAGGAAACTGGCAGTCACGCACTATTTTACGACTTCCGCCGGGCGACTGAATTAAACCGGAGCTTTCCCGACCACGAGGACAGTCCTTTATGCAGCCCGCCAAGAAATTCACTCGCATTCCCTGCACATAGCCGCGGGGTTACACTGTCGTTAAGCCACCGTCTCTGATATCGCATCGCGATGGGTAGCCCCGTGTGCGTTTCGAAGGAAGAAATTGCTGGATTAGTGGTGCGAAATTATTCTAGTCCGCAAGAAAACTATATTTGTGTATTATACTGTTACTAATTGAAGAACAGTTCGTCGGTTCCGTGTTATTAAAATATAATAGAGAGTGTAACGAACTCTCCCAGTGCCCTAAAGCACGTATAAAAGTGACTTCCTTTTCCTTTCGACTGTACAAGTATGATCTTTCCTTCGTTTTCTTTTTCATTCTTTCTGTCTGATTCATTCCTCCTACATATATCTACTCTTAGGCAGATGACCTTTAAAAACTCCATTTGTGAAAGTAGATCTTGATCATTGTAACTTTTATTACCATTTTACTTTCAGTTACCTGACTGAGTTATGGCCAATTGTGAGTTTAGGGCCAGGTCTTGGTCTTCGAGAACCGACGGTATAAAATAAAATTGTTGAAACAATAAAAAAGTGAACTATTTATTTAGGACATGATCTAACGAATACAAAATATTAGAGTATTATTATTGCATTGGCTTCTTGCTATGTATTTGTAGATCGTTGCCATCTTATTTTTATTGCAGGAATATTCTGGTAATTTTCTACGACAAAGCAGGGAATATCTTCTCTGATATGTTATTTATTTGACTATTATTGAACCCAGAAATGTTTAATTAGGAACTCGTCCAAAAATTTGTTCTTTAGCGATGATTGAATGAAGTGCTATTTATAACATTTATTGACGAAGCTTGATTCGATATTAATGAAAAACTACTCCTCTAGTCATACATAAATCTAACTTAACGGAGCATATCCAATTTTAAGGGCATTATTTCATTACGTGAACGGGGCAGGCATTGGCAACTTGAAATGCGCGCAACGTAGTAGCTAATTGTAAACATTTATCTAACGTGAAGGATTTAAGGGTACTGTAAATTTATACGCAAGACCCTTGCTTAATTACGCAGATTCCAAAGCATCATTAGCACCCTCAGTATTTAAGCTGCACTGGAGAAAGCGGAAGTTTCTACTCTGATCCAAGTTTTACCGGTTTAAGAATCCAAACTATTGCGCGAAACGTTTTCAATGCGACGGAAAGTAATTGTTAATCCTGTTGCTATATAATTTTACATATAACTTACTTGCATATGCACAATTTCAATTGTACTATTATTTTATTTACAAAAAAATTTTATTTTTTTTCCATTTAGTCTTAGAATTCAAGATTTACAGCATAGGTGTTCTGTTATTGTATTTATTTGACAGAATTTTAATAAACACTAACCGTAAACGAACAACAAGCTTTTTAATTTTTATTTCAACGATGTTTGACAAAGCTATGCCATACATGAGATATTTAAATGCATTTTATTATAAATAAATTAAATTATAACGATATAATAGTCATTATCGAAATCCATTCCTTTCATTGCATACAAAATTTAACATAGATCGCACATAGAATAAAAGCGTCATTGCAATAATGAAATCATTTTGAATAATAAATCTTCGATTAAGAAAAACATAACACAAATTGTGAAAAACACTGAAAGGGCATTATAGTAAAATACAAATAATATTTTTGCAAATAGAGCTTTGTCCTCGAGCAAAACGACTTCTACAATATCTTAAGATGCACGTGCACTTAACTTATGATTAGATATGGCATATTACGAAATTTATTTAGTCATATCTTGCTCGCCTCTGTTTACAAATATCATAAATATCAAACTACTGTGAACTGGTTTAGTTTAGGTTTGGACAGAGAACTAAAATATTTAGACGTCGCGAGGAATTATTAATGCACAAATTGTTCAAACTTTACTTCATGTTGCGCCATACAAAGCTCTGTTCTAGAAATGAAATTATCGTTTACCATCATCTGTAGCGAACTTAATAAGAAAGGTAAGAACAGTGGAAAATCTACAGAAATGAATTTTATTTATGTAAAAGTGTACCCAATACATATACAAATTTAATTTTTTCATTTACCCTTTGGTCCATTCTATAACTATTAATGGAGCACCCTATATAATGTGTCAAGTAATATCTTATTCTTGCAATGATATTTCAGGGTTTGGATAGTAACAAAAATTGCCGGATATCTGAGTATGTTTGAAGTACGAATATTTGTATAATGTTAGTTTAAGAAAACTCACCACCTAGTCTTAGTAGTATAATACTTATGAAAAAGTCCCAGAATTCATGACACATTTTCTTTCGGGCCACTGAAGCAATTTTAATCACAATTGCGGATGGGTACTCTACTAATAGGGTCAAATAAATTCATGGATAAAAAATATTGACTGAAACTTGACGGATGATCAACCTTTTCCGAATCTAGGCATTATTCAACGTTCGTTTTCTTCATAGGAATCACCATAAAAGGTTTGATCGGACTTGATTTTTTCGGTCCGGAAAAAAGGGTTAAAGTAGATTAAAAACGATTTCACAGGAGTGGCATTTTTTCGAAGTATGAAAATGGAATTTAGTTCTCGAAATAAAAGTATATTCACTTCCACTGCTGAGAATATAAAACCTACACTTCAAATAAAAATGTCCCTCGTGCTCCTCCTGTATCAATGATATTTAATATTATAAATTGTGACACAAAACACGAGCGACGAAACGATTACTCCTGCTAGACTCATGGTCAATCCGGCCAAAATTTGTCTTCCGTTGCTACCGCATTAAACATATAAAAAGTACAGCTTCGTTTATTTGCACAATACTAATTACAATTGCACCCATATCCTCGTTTCCCATCAGACGTGAGGCACTATAGATTAATACACATATTTCGGCCTGGACGACTCGAGGCAGCCTGTAATGTAGCAGAACGAAACTGAAAAATTATTATACCTAACGAGCTTAATGTGGAACAACGAACTGTGGACTGCAGAGTGCTAACGACACGAAATGAACACGGCGCGTCTGAGGCCAGTAAATCACACCGATGAAATACACTAACCGTCTGGCCGTTTAATTACATTGTTGCGAGCATCGTTGCCGTCAAACGGCTAGCCCAGCGGATGGTGCATCTAAATTTTTGCTCGGACTTTATATCGGTAGTTAACGTGGATGATATACGCGCATAACGTTTACCCAACGATGCCCACTAGCTTTTTGTAACCGGCCAGCAGCTTAAGCTGTAGCTGCACGATCAACTTTTATACTGGCCGGGGAACGTGCTATTTATGATCGCTATTTCGTAGCATCGCTTAGCGTGTTATTCTTTACTTTACAGTTCGACAAATCGGCCGTTAATGTCGGGTTGTCTGATGTTCTTGTTGCTTCGTGATAGAATCGAAATCGTGGCAAATTGCTACGAAACAGTGTCCTCAAACTGTTCATGGAACTCGGAAGGTTAATGGGGCTGACCAAAGTTAGGCATATTCCCCCCTTTTTAATTTATGACGGTACTATTAATCGGTGATTGAATAAATTATGGGACGTTAGTATTTATTATAGTTATTATGTGTAATCAGATAATTGTGGGACTTGATATTTTCATGCATATAACTGTTATCAGTAAACGCTTGTTTCTGGTTTAAAATTGTGAAATAATTTTTGGTTGAATAAGCATATTCAGCAGGCAGTTTTACGTGAAAGTATTATTGAGCGCAAACATTAATTTCGCTGAAATAAAATGATAATCGATAGATACAAGGCGAACTCACGGTAAAAGATCAATGAACATTGTTCTAACGAAATTAATTTTTATAGGCTGTGTATGAATTGGCTGTGGCTGTCTGTGAATTTGTTATCTAACGATAAGTTTGCTTCGACTGGCGGCAGTTTTAATCATTTTCTTGCCAAAGTTAATTACCTACTCCCCCGAGAAAACAGAGCTCGAGGATGAAATTAGGTACGTGCTAAACCTGGAACGTTGTGAAAATAAAACATGAACGAACATTTCATTGGCAATATGAAAATGACAGAGCTCTCCATTGTAAAAATGTACACTGACAATTATTGCTGTTTATTTTACCTAAAATTTGAACGCAGAATGTTTTTCATTAAAATTCATTATAAGAATACGATAAACGATTATTAGAATTCCATTCAAGCATTTATACGTTTACATTGCATTGCAGTTTGCATATTACCACGAAAAATTCGAGGTAATGCTTGCCCTCGCGCGCGTGTACTTTGTCCAATAGATGTCACTAAGTGCAAGAACAGCGTGGCAATCCGAAAGTCCTGGGTGAAAGAATTATTGCTGGTTGAATCCGTAGGAAATCGCATGAGTACGTTGGAAATTAGGAAAAATATCATTAATCCATAAATATTTAGGCACCGTTTAAAAAAGTTTAAAAGCAGTAATTTAATTTTCAATAGAACTATTAGCGTAGAATCGAATTTCACTGAGGCATAGTTGTCTTAAAAATGAGGAGAGGGAGAAAAAAAGTAAATAATTTTCGATCTTTCATAAATAACGAAAAATGAAAGCTACTTCGCAATTACATAACATTCGTTAAATGGGGCTAGTTATAGTATATTGACAGCAAGTTTTGTGAATTGCATTCAAAACTTTAGTCCAACAAATGTCTGTACAATAATGTAAGAATTAATAATATATACACAGTAAATTCCGAACAACTTGTTGATCATTTCATGTATCATTTCATAGTCAAACAAAATGTAAGAAGTAAACAATTTGCTTTCTCGATGAATCGTACTAATTTATATTATTATTCGTTGATTGCATAAATTAATTTGTTCGTTTTAGTTGTTCCTTTTAAATAATTACTCCTTGGTTTTCACTTTCGTTAAATATTAACACCGCACTTGCTATTACTTTGAATTTATTGCTGTCTGACCACGTCGTGTCGGTGGCACATACTACTGTAGCACCGAATGCGCGTGCCCGTAGATCTGGTTGTAGAGAAACAGGCGTTTTCGAACGACGCCACATGGGAACAGGACGCGTCCGCTTTATTGGTTGTTTTGAAACAGTAAAACACACCGTAAACACCATGCCACCGTACTCGTAAACAATAGATCGGTGTTTGTATCAGAGTTACAGAATAGAACGACAGGCGGGCCAATCAGCTTAAATTTATTTTCACATGGAAGCAACGTGATGTGCAATGCGTGAACATGACAAGTAACGCGATGCGAATCCAGAATAGTAAGTACGCTAGAGAAAATCTGGCTGAAAAATTGATTTCAATTCGAGGATGAAGAATCGTCGCGTGATGGAATGCTGCTGCTCTGCTTGTCAATCTTTTAATTCTGTGTCGCTTGTATCGACGTATCAAAATGTAAAGTGATAATGTATTATTGTACAATTCGTCGATAGTTTGTACGTAGAATGAAATTATTCATTCTTGTTGTAACAATTATATTTCACTTGTAATTACTTCGTCCTTACGAGGGAAATAATTATTGCGTACCTTTTTATCAGATTTAACATGTACCTACCAGATTTAAAAGAAAATGCAGATTTTCTACGAAAATTACTGTTTAGTTAAATTCAATTTATTAATATTATAAACATTAAGTATATAATTGTTGTGTATAATAAACGTTCATCAAATCTTTAATATTCCTTACGTTGCTCCATGCCCTACAAAATGATTGACAAAATAGATTATTTGTTATTGTTTAAAAGTTCCTTCCATTTTGAATCATTTCGAGAACCATTGAATGCATTTAAATAATAAACAAGACAAAAGGATGAGAAGTCTATTACCTAGAAAAAGGAGCACAAAGATGATACTGGCATACAGATATGAAAAGAACTGCTTGTTGTCCACTGTTATCATTTCTGATGAATACGAATTATCATTGCCCTATTATTCTATTATTAATTTCCTCCGCACATGCTTTGGTGTCCATAATGTTCCATTATTTCATGATAAGAGATAAAACAAGCATTTAACTAGACTCCACCGGGACTAACAAAAGTGCGTTATTCTCTACTTTATATGCAATGATTGCTTACGTTCAGAGGTCGTGCTTTGTCATGCACAACAACTGATAATCGGGATCCGTAATTGCACTCCATTATTCAAATGGAAACTTGAAGGAAATTAAGCCATGAGTGATAATATATTCCATTACATCGATATAAACGCCTCAAAATTCCTCAAAATTATAATGTGTAAACGATACGTAATTACTAGATACACAATATTGTACATTGAAAATACGATATGTATGGGTCGTGAAATAGCCTAGCCAATAAGCAAATTAAACACTTCACAATCAGACGTACCAATGCAGTTTATACGTGACTAAAGCAATTCTCATAGAAGCCGCTCAAGTATTGTCGAATTGAACCGACTTAATATTCGAAATGCTGAATAACGAGAGTAATACTCTTTTTTAAACTTCGATGTATTAGGTAAGCGGCCGTGTAAACGCACATGCATGCGTTTCGAAGGTGTCACAGAAAGCAATTCCATTGTCTGTCTCGCAGTGATTCCCCGTATTGCGGAAACGAGTTAATATATTGACAGGTGACTCGTCTTTCAATCTCATCCCCGGGCCAAAAGCAAATTACTCGACCGAAGCGAGGAAACAGCGAGGTCTGCATTGAGGGGGTCCTTCGTGTCCATGGCACGCGATGTCATATCACGTTATTGAGAGCTACTTGTCACTCCCTGCTTTGGCGTCATAGTAGGACAGGACATCCATGCGGATCATTCAATTAATTCCATCTTTACTCACATAAATACCGGCGATAACCGTAGGAAAGTTCTGTACGTCTAGTATTGTCACTTGTCATTTCAGCGCGATGCTATGAATGTACAGGATGGGACAACTAAAAGGAGGCCACCTAATTATTCGTGTTTAGAATATGGGTAGGTAAATAGAATTCACGTAAATATCGACTAGGCACTTTGGCGTGTCATTTTTTTAAGATGGATTGTAGAACAATATTGTCTGATTAAATTGGAATAAATTGTGAATATGGTACTTCGGATACGTAATGATTTTATGGCTGCTTCTCTGTTACATCAAAGTGATCTATTTTTATAAATATATGCAGCAAGTAGAATTATTCGAAGGAAGGACAGTTTGTTACAGTAAATTGTTTAACTATGATTTCTTGTAATTCCTGCGTCATGCAAGAGCCATTCACTACAAGTACAAGAATATTTGTAAAATTATAGATATCGATAGAGATATCTGCGTATATTCACATACTTATATATTATATAATATTACACGGGAGTTATTATATTTAATAAGTTGCAACAGTGAAACGAGATTCCGATTAAATTTATATCAGCCTACTAAAACGGGACTAAATTTAAACTTTTGCCTCTTTGTACGTAATAAGAACAATAAATGCACATTTACTAATTACCAATTTCACCAATCAATTCCGCGTAGCCGCGGTTTCCAATCATTCAAACCACAAAAGAACTCCAAAGTCCACCAATAGCACAAATCGCGAATATTACTCATTCTCGATGAATGGTCTGAGGAAAAAACGAAATTATAATCATATACATAAGTACATTGAACAATGGATCTTTTCTGTACCATTCACAGCTCAATGCAATTTAATTTCGTTTGAACGATATATAATAGCGCGCAACCAGCTCGTGCAAGCCATTTAACTGGCAGGGTGTTACAGATTATTGGCCTGCGGAGTCGTGAACCTCATACCGTTTCTGTTAGGCATTCATTTATAAATGCCACAATTCTAACAAAGACCCTGATTGCGATGTTCGTAGATAGTCATCGATACTAACTCTCCTCCTCTCCAACGTAATGCGTTCTGGGCGTGTGCACAGCACGAACATTGCTACTTGAAATCAACTTACCGTTCTATCTGTCGAGCGACCTCGTTAAATTCAAACAATAGCGTTTCTTTTACTCGGGCACAAGGTGACGCAAACGAGGAAATAATGCTCGCTTTTGCTTGGTTACCTTGCACATTTTGCAGCAGGAGTAAGTTTGTATTACAGTGAATGCACTGAAACAGTGGGAATTTAGAAATAACTCAATCATCTTTGTAGAGGGCATTTAACGAAACTGATTCTTATTGAAGAAACGTAACAATTACATTTTTGCCCTTTGCGGATGTATGTGCATTTTTTGGAATAATTGACTGCAATCTTTTTTTGAAGATTTCATTCAATTTCCATATTTTTGAAATATAGTCCTCCTGTAAAATTGTTTTTTAAACCCCTTTCAACCTATTACCGCAGCTTCTAAAAAATCAAATTTAATGATATTGTTCATTGCGATTCACAAAAAGTTGGTGGACATACTGAATGACTAGAAACCAGCGTCATTCGTTATTTAGTGAAGAATTTTTCTCTTAAAGGGTTTATAAAAGAAAAGAGTATTTAACACATTTAATGCTATTATTATAGTGCTCAATTCAATTGTTATTAAACCTGTTTCTGTAGTTAAGAAGAAAGTTGGTCATCTTGTTTGGGTTTCCATAAATAAATGTACCTACGCAAAACTAAAAACACTTACACGCATTTAAAATCAAGTCTGGTCCACATAATAAAAAAACCATACAATACAGTCTATAGAAAATTTTGAAAATATCACCAATGACTGGCAATGACACAATACGATTAATAATATTAGAAACATTATCAATTATATCAAGGAATGCGTTGAGTACGCACAGCCTTTCGAAGTTATGCGAAATCTCGACACCTCTACATATTGTGTACCGTATGAATTATGAGCAATGCAAAATATAAATAACCTGAGTCCAACTGCTCATTGACAGATTGACGGATAGACGAGTGTCTCTTAGATAGATGCTTGAATTGATCAGGCTGTGTAATGGTAATGCTTCGCTGCATATGCAAAAATGTTTCTATTGATTGGTTTGTTGCAATGCAGATGATAGATGATAGGTATGAAAAGGGTAATGTTCGTTGAGACTGTGTAAAAATTGAACGGGGGAGAATACTTCACCTACAGTTTGTTTAAACACCTTGAATTCTGTAGTGGTTCCTTTGCATGACAAAGGATTCAGTGAATGTCGTGCTACTTGTTCTATGCATTGTGTATAAAAATACAATTGTAATCACGGTACTAATTGAAATCGGTTTTTGAACAAAATAGCATCACGCTAGCAAAAATATTTGGAAAGTTAAGAGAACGAATCCTTCATTAATATAATTCGCAATAAATGACTTCGAATAAGTTTTTAATAACGTCGCAATCTCTGACATATCAACCTAAATTTTCTAAAACGCCATCCTTTATTTCACGTTTATTGTCTGCAAAGCATTGTTACATATTACCCATTCGATCCCAATCCACTCGGGCCCTGATAAATGAAAAAATTCTCCAAGAATATTAAGCACAAACATACCCCATCTACATCTAAACGTTTCCTAAGGCAACGTCCTCCGTTCCATTATAGAGCTACTGCTTTTGCAGTGTAATGTACTCGTGTCGAACTCGCGAGCGGTCGCAGAAGCGAAAAGAGAGGAAAGAAAAGACGAAGGACCCAGGCTGTTGCATCCTGGCGGCGCAGGAGCGCATCAACAGGATCTCGCTGGACCAAGTTAGCTCCCACCGTTGGTAGTAGGGGGTAGCGCGCCGTGGTAGGGGTAAGCCGGCGGCTGGAGTGGGGGAAGGGTCCAAGAGGAGACGAGCGGAGCTCCCTCTGGCGAATGTCTCGTGTCAGTCGAGCCGTGTGTCGCGTCGCGGTAAGTGTTGTGTCGTGGTGACGCGTCTCGCGTGTCCCGTTGAGCACCGATGACGCTCTCCTTGCCGTGATTATGATCGACGTGAATACAGTGATATCAAGTTTAACGGATCGTTCACGATACGTTCACGGAGCAGTGAGAGATATCAGCTCGTGCTAAAAGGTACAGATACGTGAGGGAAGTTCATCGTTCCGCTGGACCGCGTGCTATCCGCCGTGGTCGGTCTTTCCACTTTTGGGGGGTTTTCAAGGTTAAGCTTTCAGTACCAGCACGAACGTACCGGGGCGACCGGCGTTTCTGCTTGCTGTTTCGTTTATCCCTTCTGTCACTCGCGTGTTACGCTCGCCGACCATTCGAAAACTCGAACAACTCCAATTTTTCTCCATCGATATACATTATATACAGATATATATAGCTCGCGTAACTTGCTCGAATTTTACTATCAATTCTCGTCCCGTGCTGTCGGTTGTATATGCATACGTTTCAGTCCACTCCGTTTCGTTGTCGCGACCGTTTACCGGTCTATTGTTACCCGTCGAATTTCATCGTTATCGGGAGAAGCGTCTCTCAATCGGCGGATACGTTATTGGAGCAGCAAAGTACACGACGGTTCGCGTCGCCGGCATCAGTGCTGAGGAACGAAAGTTTCGCGACGATAAGCCTCAGGGTCACGAAGGAATAAGCGTAACAAGGACGACGGGATCACAGTGGAATCACAACAGTTTATCGGAAGGAACGTGCTCCATTCGACAAGGGAGAGAACGCACAGTGAGCCGGTCCGTGAGTTAAGACGACACTGTTTGTTGACGTGCGTCGCGTCATAGGAGACACCGTACGAACCATTCCGGCCGACCAAAGTGCTCCGATCGAGTTGGCTCGGTGCACAGCGAAAAAAGAGGAAGGAAAAACAACGCGGGTGACGGAGCACTCGTTCCCCGATAGAAAAAATATTTCAAAAGGGAGAAAAGCAGAAATATTCTTCGCCGCACGAGAATACGGAGTCCCCCGTCGCAATAGCCATTTCAAGTGCTCCGATCGAAGACACGTGCGTGTGCGTCTGCGGTTCCGAACGATCGTTCACCGTTTCGTTTCCCCTCTCTGTCGACCCTACGCGCGGACTCCTTCGTGAAATAGTCTGCGGCAGGGACACGGGGTACAATCGGCCCCGCGTTCCCCTTTTAATTCCTTTGCCGCCGGTGGCCAGGGGCTTTAAACGAAGCTGGCTCGAGCGTCGCCGGTTTAGAAACGTTCGGAAGATCGTATCGAGCCGGCCGGCGAGTCGAGTTCGATCGTCCGCGCCTCGTAATGAGCCGGGGCACCCCGTGCATCGAAGATCGAACGTGACCGGCGTTGGCACCGTACTCCCCCCGCCCGCCACCTGTGCACTTCGTTCACCGGTATCCCGAAGGGAGACGTTCGAAAACCAATCGGACCCCGCAATCGTCTTAACTCTCCGGAGAAGAAGAGGAGAAAGATATCCGGAGGGTGGCTCTGGTGGATCGGTTTGGCCGATCGACTAGAGAATATCAAATATATATATATATACACACACACATATACGTATACACACGCATACGTGACTTCGTTCTCGCGAGGACGACGATCCGCATTCTTCGGAGGATGTCGCGGCGTGTAGTCTCACGACAGTGCGCTTAAGGTGGGGGGATAAGGACAGACCGGTACCAGATTGGAAGGCAGTGCGGGGGTGGAGGAAGGGAAAACACGTGAACCGCGCGAAGAGAGCGGCGGGGGCGTGATAAAGCCCTCGCAAACTGGTAGAGATGACGATGGCCAGCAATATAGTGGTGGAGTGGCTGCGCTCCCTTCACCTGGGCCAGTACTCGGAGTCGTTCATCGACAATGGCTACGACGACCTTGAGATCTGCAAGCAAATCGGCGATCCCGATCTGGACGCGATCGGCGTGTTCAATCAGACGCACCGTGCCAGGCTGTTACAATCCGTGAAGACGCTCAGGGAGGAGGGCGCGGCGAGCGTTTACTTCACCCTGGAGGAGAGCAACGATTGCCTCTGCGACAATGTCAGCTCGAAGTCGTCCAGAACGTCGTCGGAGAGGCCGTTGAGCGACAAGGAAGCCCAGAGAGCGTCGCCGACCGCGAGCTCGTCGAGCGGCGGCCAGGAGTTAACGAAATTCGCGGACGAGTACGAGGAGGGGAAGGCGGAGCTCGTTAGAATCCCAAGGATGCAGCTACGGATGCTGCTGCAGGAGAAGCTGAGGCACGACGGTATCAGGCTGGCTTGTCAACCTTACACAACACCGGTAAGTCGGCTTTTGTTTTTCTCCGCAGGCAAATTTTCCCCGTCGCCGCCGCTACCTGACCGGCGATGCCCGCGTGGAACAGGTTGCTCGGCGGATTGCTGAAGAATGCGGCGAAAAAAGTTTACCTGGTCGGGGGTTGGGGCGGCGGGGGGAGGGGTTGGATGACGCTGCATGCTGCGAGACGAATACAGCGACTTTCGCGAAAGTCTGTTGGGGTTGGGAAAGGCACCTTGTCAATTTTCGTTCCTCCGTTCGGTTCGTTGATACGATATTCGTCTGGTATCGGAGTTTGCACCTTCGTCTGCTCGGAGGAGGTCACCGAATTTCACGAGCAACGTGTGCGAGACTAATTAAAGTCATACCATATGACTACGGTGTACCATAGGGCAGCATACTTGTACAGGTGCATTGTTCTGTTCTTTTGCGCAGGGTGTATCCGTTTAACTGGAAACGCTGGAATATCTCGCGAGAGATTAGAGTTATCACAAGAACGTTCTCGCAATAGGTGTTTGGCATGAAGGGAGCCATTAGGGGGTGTAAATAATTTTTCGATGGGTGTAGCAGTGAGAGAGATATCGGAGTCGAGTTAACTGTTCTGAACAGGACTCGGTATCTTTTTAGTCGTATTGTGCTGAGACGGATACAACGACCTACGACACGATCTCGTTCCACGGAACAGTCAGTTATGGCTGGCTGAGCCCGACGAACGGGGTTAGAAAGAAGCCTACCGGAAGGGGTAAGATGAGTCGTTCGCTTGCTTCCATCATCGTTTCGTACATTACTTTCTACGGCGAATCATTATACAATCATCGTGTTGATATTTTCTTTTACTATTTCCCTTTCGTTCGCAATTTGCCTGTACGGAAATCAAATGAATCTTTCGAATTTTCATTTTCTTTTCATTCCGTTTGCATGGGACGATTTCACGCCGTAGGTCGTGATATTAATAAAACAATGCGGAGTAATATTTAAAAATTAATTTGACTTTGATATCTCTACCGTCGCTACGTCTATCGAAAAATTATTTAGACCAATGCGCCCCTTTATACCAAACCTCTATAATTTTAATATCTCGTGAGATATTCGAACGTCGTCCAGTTAAACGAAAGAACGTTCTGTAGACTTTGTAGGTTTTGTAACAAACCTGGGAAGATGGGACTTTGATATTTCGGAATGTGTAACAATTTTTTCAAGAAAATTCGAAAGCTATATGAGCACAAAGTATTATTATATATTTTTACGGCATTATTCAATACTATCTGTAGCGAATTGATTGGAGAGTTGAAGCTTGAGATGAACTGGTTCAATCAGATCTTAGAAGGTAGACTGCCTGTGATTACAATTCGCGTTAATTGTGACCGAGCGCAATTATTCGCGGTTAGAATTGTCCACAAGAATTCGACGCGAAGTTCTGAGGTTTCGAGACAGTTATGAATCGGGGGGTATTTCGTTGTCAGTGCCGAAGATAATGCAGAAAACTCGTAACCCTTGCGAGACACGCCTCGAGAGCGTAGATAATTCTCTGATTCATTATTTCGTTACAATTAACCATCGCTAAAGATAAGACGAATCGTGCCACGATTATAGCACGTATCCTGCGATGCTTTCATTCTATCTTAATCAAGAAAATATGTGCACAGGGTGTGCTGTTTAAATCGATCCCCCCGGGTATCTTTGAGATGCTTAATAATATTGAGAGACAGTTCGTCGAGGCATGAAGGCATACTTTGGTGTTTATCAATTTCGTGCAAGCGGCACAGGTGCGTTTTGTATCCAAAGAATGCACAATCAGCGTTATCAGCTTCGTATGCATAACGTTAATGAATTGCAGCATTTTTAATAAAATTTTCCCTGTTTAATTCTTCTTTGTATAGATTTCATGCAAATTCGTTTCTCACAATCAGCGCTTCTATTCCAAGCGAAACTGTGTTCGCGTTACGCGCCGGACGTAATCAGCGTGTCATGCTTGCCTATTTTTTTAATTTTTCAAACAAATGTTCCCCCCCGGTTCAAATAATCTCCTCCCTTTTCATTTCGCCAGCGGAGATGTCTCGTACGAAAAATAATATGCGTAATCAAAGAATTAATAGTATTTCAACGGAGTTTCTGTCGAATTGATTGTACATCCATTACAAACCAATGTATCCAAACAAACTATTGTCGTTGCAGTTCTATTTTTTGAATGGTAAATAATTTCGAGACAGACTGAAGTGACAAGGAATACAAGAAATACGAATATTATTCTTGCACAATCATATGCCTGCTGGGATTTCTTTCAATACGCACACAATTGTACATCAGTCCATAAAATTCATTTCGCTCTTCACTTTATTATACTTCAATCTTCGTTTAATCTTCCTCCGTAACCGATGTACTCCATTCACCTACGTTTCTCGCTGAAATTAAACGAATCGCGACATATATGATATATCGCATCGAAAGGCACCCTTCTAGCCGCGTAATACAGAATTAATTTTGCCATCCGAAACACGTATCCAGATTGTACTTGTCCATACAATTCGATTCGCGTTTGAGACTTCGTTGTAACCGTGCGCGCTGTATTTATCATTGCCATGAGCATAAAGCCCGGTCACATTATCGGCTTCGAACCGGCTTTAAATATCGCCGCTCACCCTAATGATTCACACGACTCCGACAACGTCCTTCCAGTATCTCGGTGCGTTAATTAGCCGCGCGGCGAGCTGAATGCGTTTGGAGAAAAAATAGGCGTCTGATATTCGCAAGCGTGGGTGGTTTTATCGTTGGGATAAGTTAAGCCGTCGGTTGCATCCGTTCCTTGACACCGCGACCTCGCATTCACGTGACGCCGCTTCCATTTTACAGGTTTATTTGCCGCCGATGCTTAAAACCCCATCGGCGAAGATCGGCGCGTAAACAAATCGCGGCAAGCGTCGAATTTGAATGACAAAAGGCCGGCTTCCGTGGAGACTGTAAATTACGTAGCAATTACGGCTCCGCCGCGACCGAAAATTTACGGCCACGCGTGCCACGTTTCGCATCCGTGCCCCGCTCCATTAGCTTCGAAATTTTAATACTATCCCGTGGAGACGGTTAATCTCCATTGTTCCAGGTATTACAAATAATTCGATTAATTTCGTCGGGACGAAAAGACCCGGGGATCGGCGCCCACTGTCCGGTCGGCATCTAATATCGAGGAGCGGAGGAACTCGAGCGACGGATATCGGTCGAAATTACTAGCTCTTGTTGAGAGGTTGCTTGGGGAATCGCGTGGGAATGCGTGGAAAAACGAGGAGACTGTCTTGCAGTTTTTTTTTTCTTCTCTTGTTTATATAACAATTTGACCCATCTTCTTCGCGTTTAAAGTATAATTTGCGGGGCGTTTTGGAAATTGTTCGTTCGGAGCAATTTGTGCAACCATTATTAACGATTGAAATATGCGGACCAAAGAAGCTCGATATTAATTTCATGGTGAATTGGTAAACGAGTGAAACGAAATTCGGACTGAAATGAAACGAACGGGCTAGTGAAATTCATTTATGCAGACCAAATTTTATTTTTAGTTTTGCGAAATTCGGAAATGTGACTGCAGTGCTGCACGTAAATTGATATAACAGAAAGTAATAATGCAGCTGACAGGATACACCAATTTTTTTTACAATAATACGTAAGATATACAATATTCTTATTTTGCGCTGTGGCTACACAGAGGTTTATTGAATCCAATTTGTTCTTAACAATATGTCCGCTGTCGAGTCCTTTGGAAAACGATAGCCAAGCGTAGAAACTATTCAATGAAATATTTCCATAGTTCTACAGCATCATCTAATACAGAAGAATAACCATCGCTCTGATTGCCAAAACATTGAAGATTTTCAGCATACACCGTAAAAATAATGAAAAATAGTCGACAAATCAATTATAGATATAAAATACAGGTCTAATACGATTCCGAAAGGGCTGTCTGCAAATGCAACGAATTTAATACAAATCGATTGAAGCGTGAAAAAGGTCGCAACGTCGAGACCAATACTTTTGTCCGCCGAGAAAATGAGTCACCCGAAATGATTACAAAACCGTGTGAAATACCTCGACCCGATAGAAACCGTTCAGTGTGCCGAGAAACCATTTCCGGGTGAAAATTCTTTCCTTCTGTAAACGCATTATACACATACCTGCACGCAAATGATCGCGGGAGGGCAAGGAACGCGATAAAAATACCTCATCTCTCTCAGAGCACGGTGGTCCGGTCGTCATCTGCTCCTTTTTCCATCTCGATGCAGGACTCGCGTGGTTTCTGTGGGCGTGCGGTTGCACGCGTGCAACGAGGCATACGCTCGCGAATGCATCGACCTTCGTCCAGGTGATACGTACCACCTCCGGTTTCGTGGCGTACTTTCGTATTTATTGGTTCAATCCGGAAGGTCCGATTTGTTCGGCGCCTCAACAGCATATCTCGCCAATCAACATTCCAGGCACAGGGGCCACGTAGCCAATTACGGTACCTGCGATACAATCGCCACCACTGTGCGCCTATTTATTTGTTCAACTGGTCTTTCTCGGTACGGCCGGCAACTGTATTCTGAATGTCGCACCGGCCGGTCCGAGATGGCCGCGTCCTCTTCGTGAAAAATATGCCCCCGTTGAATTGCAAGCTGAACGCTGTCTTCGCGGCGAGGGTGAATTATAATTGTGCGAACGCGAATCAGTGTAACAGCGTAGGAGCGCGACGAAAAACGTTTACACAGCGTTTCGTGACAATGAGTGCTGACATTTTTGTGCTCCGTGCGTTGCAATTGAATTTCATTGGATGCAAGATTATTGCGCGAAAATAGACGCAGGGGTATACAACGTGCGATATAAATGTTCGTTTGTCAGGGTAAACGGAAGAAACTGTCTGCCTGCTGTTTCGTAAATGTAAACGTAGCGTGAGTAATTGCATATGTTTAATGAAAGATTAACGATTTAGCGGGGTATGTTTAACGTGTAGCAATTTTGCGCAGAAATTAATGTACGCGCGTCTTCCCTCGTATTACTTTATCAGTCTATCATACCGTGTCGTTAACTCGTCGCTTCGTAACCATATTTCGTGGCCACTCGAATCCGTTCGCGTGCTCATTTAAATATCGGTTGGAGAGTCGATAATCATCTAAGTTAACTGTTCGAATATTCCAATACCAGTTGCTGGTAGATTCTACCGCGACCTATAGTGCGGATCAAATACGGCCTGCGAATTATTATGAAGTTCAATTCTGCTCGGTCTTCAATGAATTTTCGTTTTTCGTTTTTCGTTTTTCGAACGTTGTATTGATTGTATTGCAATCACAGTTTCGGCTGATCAACATATAAACGAATTTTCATAAACTTGCCGCGATTGCCAATACTCTTCCATTCGTGTGCCAATCGAAACGACTAATTAAGACCTACAATCGAAGTCGTTTGACGAATGTAAATTCATTTTTCGTCCAGTAAAGTCCGTCAGCTTGTCGATAATTGTTTAGCGGACGATCGTGAAATCAAGATCCCGTTTGCATACTTTTCTCGGTACTCGAGGGGAAAAATTGATTAATCGGGTGACAGAGCTGCCTCGAGTTCACTTGATGCAGGATTGTTACAGAGGCGTTAAACGAGAGACACACTGTACGTCCGTGCAAGCAGTTTCAGGTATCCCAGGTAAGAGTAATACAGCGACCGAGTTCGCCGTATAGTATAACTCTACGCAGACCAGCGGTAATAGCGTTTAAATATTTGAGCAAATGTTCAATCGATATACCTATCCCTTAGCCAGCCCCGTCGCAGCTCTTTCCGAACCGTTCCTTGGTAGCTCCTCTTTCCTCTTTCCTACCTGCTATATACCTTGTAGCCGACCGATCGAATACCTTTCCATGAAATATCAAACCGCGGCGAACGAGATTCTCTTATCCCCAGAATGGGGCAAGGCCCTGGAGAAAGGGTGGAATAGGACAGGCATCGCGCTTTAGACGAGGACAACGCTGCGTAATTGATCAAAGATAGCCACGCTCGGCAGATCTGTTTGATTGTTGTGAAAATGGTTAATACGACCCCGACAATGAATGTGAATCTTGACTTCGAGTGTAGTCGCACTTGAGTAAAGTGAAGTTTGACGAAGACTGGAAACGAGGGTTGCAATTAAACGAAGTAACTCGTCGGTGATACTTGCGTGGAAATGAACCTCGGCGACGTTATTCATCGTTAGACGTTCATTGATGTACAGCGGGGCCTCGATTGATTGATATTAATTGCATCATTCAACGTTCGATGGCCACGAAATTGGGAACGATACAGGTCCAGAGCACGCTTACGGGAGCTTTTGTACAATGGTCGAAGAAATTTGTTCATTCAAACTCAAATGGTACTCTCGACAGAGAGTTATAATGATAGTTGGTACGAAATAGCTCGCGTTGAATTTAAAACTTGGTTCGAAATATTTCGCGCCCGGGCAATGGAAGAAGTTACTTCCACCAACTTGTGTATTCTCATAATACAGCAGTTCACATTTCGCGTGAAACATTTCCCTGGTTTTTCCTATTTGTTTTTTTTTTTTTTTTACAAGTAACAAGGGAAATAGTTTCAGTACCGAGACGCATACAGTGGAACATTTTCGCATTATCTCACCTGTGACGTGCGGGTACGCACATGTAACATCCAATACGTATCTGGCACACGAAATTAATCGGGAAAATCTTGGACGCTTGATAAGGCGGAGTGCGTGCTAGAAATTTATGGTTTTCGCAGAACGATCCATTAATAATCTTTCGCTTCTTTCTCTGTCTTCGCTCTCGCCTTTCGGGCTTCGTTTCTTTCCGCTATTCGACGATAAGATTTCTACTTCTGCCGCTGGTGTACGCGTTACCCCTGCAACATCCCCCGCCCTTCTCTCTCTGTCCGCTGCTCCTTTCTCTGTCGAAAGGAAGAAAGATAGTTTTCCCCGGCACCTTGCGCAAAACTCGCGTTCGCTAAAACGTTAATGAAGTAGCATCGCTGCGAGGCGTCATAATAAAGCACCAGGCCGTTGCATTTCATTCTGGATAACATTTTCCTCTTTGCATCTTAATGGAGCATAAAAGAAAATATCCAGCATCTCGTTGCCCTTCCCCCCCTTGTAAATGCACTATGCGTGAGACAATATTCAGTTGCAGACTAGAAACTGCATTTGCACAGCGGCGGGTCTAACGTTACATAGAACGTTACGAACTTTCATCAAGATGCATGAACGAAATTTATTGAAATAGGAAACGTTGGGGGTGAATCATGAACAGGGTTGAAGAAATTGTAGTGTTATTCATTGCATTTCGAGACATTTTTTCAATAAATCACGCGCTACTTTGGTAGATTCGGTTGGTCAAAAAGTAATGCTACATTTTTGCAGTAGGCGATGCTCTGTTTTTTTCTTTTTCGGAAACGGATAGAGCTTTTGGCAGAATTGAATTAGATAGTTGCCTGTGAGATGGCGAAGTGTTGTAGAGCAAAATGGTTAATACATATGTAGTTTAAGGCTATTACACCGTACTGGAAATTCCAACGATACTTTCAGGCCAAGCCGATATCTATTTTGCGGGCTCAAGCATAGAATGCCGGGCACAATCGAACGATTGCTCTGATCCTTGTCGTTCGTGGACATGCATAATCATGTCGATTGGTTGGACACTGTTATAAAATATGGTGGATGCCTTTTACGCGAATCGATTTTCGAAGTACACCTACGAAGGTATATTTATAATGTCAGTGACGTTATCGTTGGGTTTCCATATGGAAAGTACATTTTTTAATGTTTAATGGAAAACATTGAGTTCAACTAAATGGCGGCACAAAATAATAATAAGAATAATATGAACTAAATCTTGATTTATATTTTTAAATGGAAGACATTGACGAATTTTTAGGTACTGTATTTCCAATCGCAACAGTTCAATGAATGTGCTCCGCTCTGTTTCAAATGAACAATGCCCACATATTCTTATCTTTACATTATTACACATCCTAATAAGAATGTCCAATTATTGAGGCAAATCTATTTCCAGCTCGTGAATGTAAGAAGTTCCGATTACATGCTCTGATAATGAAGGGTCGGGAAATCAATGTCCGTGCAATCAGGAGATCAGATAATTGCTGGCTGGATAATCGATCTCTGGATAACTATCTTTCTGCAACAATCGGCTTGGAATATAATGCGTTAACTAATTAGCAAATGATTAATATGCAACCAATGCTTAACGTTATCCGAATATTGATCATAGATTAATAGCGTTCGCGAATTCGCAACAAATCGATCGTGACAGCGTTACCGCAGTTTTCCGATAAGATGGGTATTGAGTTGACTTACTATCGATCGCTCGAAAGAATGATAAAAATATATTCCTGCTGGAACAATACGGAAGTACAGGGATTGTTGGATAATTCCATCACGCAAATAACTTCGTGACAGTAACTAATTATAAGTACTAAATACAAGAACGCGAATAGTGCTGCTTAAAAAATGTTCAGCTTGCGTATTCTAGAAACCCGAACAAAAATTGATTATTACAATAAATCGTTTAATCGTAACGAACAAAATTCTATCAGCGAACTTGGATCTGGATGACAGTGGCGTTAAGAATGACCGTAACACTTTTTCAACACCTGTCGCAATTCAATAGGGTAATTCGATAGAAAGAAAAGAGAGAAAAAAATGGTTTCCCTGAAAGTATGGGGCGCTTGTCTGTTCGTTGCAACGCTTCCAATGCCGTTATCATTGGTATTTCCACCCCTTGCTTTTGCCCCCACGTGTACGACAACGAGGCAAGTTTCGCGCGAACCTCCGAGAAATATTTAACAGTCGTAATATCATTCCGCCGCGTTCTCCTGATAATCCAGCCGCGAAGTAGCGCGTACGTACAAGCGTTCCCCAGGTAAAAGAAAGACACAGCGAAAGGGGAGATGAGGACAGGATTACGTTAGGTCAACCGTGTGTGTACACACACGCGTAACACTGAGCACGCTTTTGCCGGAGAGACTCGCGTAACATCTCTGAATGTCCACGACGAGAGTAAAAATCCCTTTGGACAGAGAGTCCTCTTTGATGTTTCTTTTTTGAGCCTCTCTGTCCTTTTCATTCGCTTTTCACTCGAGTGTGGTCGATGTCCATCTTGCCGGTTTAATCTCCCGTGAACGCTCCGTCTCAGCTATGCGACGCTTCAACCGTTTGGTTAAACGGCTTAAATGAATGATCAACTAGTCATTTGTACCTGTTTGAATGTAATTGTATGTTACTCGACCACCGATTTTAAATGCACCCGCGAACTCGTGAATCTGTTTTTTCCCAAGCTTCTGTAATAAGTGGAATAAGAGAGAACATTTTATTTCGTACAATTTGAAGTAATGGGATACTTTTTCAAGGTATCCTTTTGTTTTTGTTCATCGTGGAATTGTAACTGAATACACGCGTGTATAATTTAATATCGCTTTTCTTATAATTGATATTATTTTATTAATAGCGAGTTTTCTTCTTCGTTACTATGGCCGTCACTATATCAAATATTATAAAAACGGTGAAAATACAGCGTCTTTAATAATGTTGCACGTACGATGACACGTAACAGTAATTAACCTTATTAAAATTTATCTGGTCAGTTGTACATTCACGTTCGGACCTAATAATTTGTTGCACAAAATGTGTAGACACTTCTTTATATTTCATCTTATTCGATAATTTTCATAATTTCCAGAAAGACTTCCGGAAACACTCAAAGCGTCATATTGTATAAATGTTAAAATTTCAATAAGGAACAAGCAACCCAGAACGTTATCAATAATTATTTCCAATTAAATTAATCAGTCTTAATTATACACTAATTTAGAAATTAGAGCCTTACGTAGCGAGAAACCATTTGCAATATTTTCTAAGGTCACAATTAAAATTTCTCTCGTAATCGGTGATAACAGGCAGATCGTAAACGTTTCTAGAACCTGCAATTACGTGCCTATAATACATGTGCTTGATTGGAACGCGAAGAGAAAGCTAGTTCGAGGAATCACATATCCAACCGTTATAGTATTACCTATTACAGTTACAAAAATATATATCTGCATATTCCTCTCGGTTATAAGTTTCATTATTATTCATTGATTTCATTTTACCAATTACACGCATAAAGTGCTTAATCACACGACCCTATCGACACGTTCATTGCTGTCACGATACCAATGCACCGTTTAACATAGCATGAAAAATAGTAAGAAGCATTTCCACCGCAAAAACCTAGCCGGGCCATTTGCCGGTGATCCTCGTAACAGAAACGCCGTATTCGTTCCGCATCAATACAAGGGACCCCGAGTGGCAATCATAGGCCGGCAAAGAAATTGAAGTGTCGGTGTACGCAAACATTTTTCGACCTCCATGCATCCACGCAGCTGCAAGTTAAGTAGAAGCATTACTGTGCACTGTATTCCCCCCCATCGGGCTGGCGGACTGGCACGCAACGCATGCACCACTATCTAGGTAACATTAAGGACTCGCCGGTTTGTATTACGGTTGCCGGGTAATAAACATGTTTAATTGCAACGCTAATGGCGCAGGCCGGTAGGGAGGAGGCGAGCACCAGCCAGCAGCCAGACTCTTGTCCCTGTAACAGTCAAAAGCCATTGGCGTCGGCTTTGCTTTCCGCCAGAATGCCATCGTTACCGCTAAAAGGCAAGGCGGAGGGACATCGACGAGTACTGTTCCTATGGGCGATCGATCGTTGGCGGAAAATACGATCAAATCGATCGGCAACGAGCCGCGTTCTTGTTCTAAAAGCTCCGCCGCCGCCGCGTTCGGCCCTGGTTATCGGGCTTCATGGTCCGTCTGGTCCGTTTGGATACGTCGAACGTTACCGACACCGGAAGTTGCCTGTAACGATGGTAATAATTGCTTCGCGAGAGGAGCTGCGGTGAACTTCGGCGGTTCGGCGAGACCGTAAGGTGTTCCTCGACGCGGTTAATTTTAAATTAATTCTCGTAGCTATCGCGTTGTCGATCTTCGCCTGCCTCCGGTCTCTGATTTGTATTGATCTCGAAGGAACATTGGCTTCGTTGGGAGCATCGTTCGTTTTTCAACTCTTTCGGGCATTTCAGGTGCGACTGAACAATGAAATATCTCAGCGCTCTTTAATCAAGTCTCATTTTAGTCGGTTTATGTCAGCCTCGAAGATTTAATTGCGATATCGTGGTGGAACGGAAGTCCGTATTTGTCCGGGGGTATGCTGCCTTGTTCATGATGAATACAATGTTTCGCGACTAATAATTATGGCGTTAAGAATTACTGCCTCTTAAGAATCTTTACTTGTTAAGATACGTGTAAATGTATTCCTGTTAGGCAGTATTTTTCAAAGAATTATATTCATATCAGAATGAAATCGATACCTTGCCCAATTAGGATGTTCGTACAGGGTATCCCATTGAAAGGAGCCACCAGAGGTGACTCCGTTACTTGAAAAGTACGTAACTTAATGAAAGGTGGAAAGGAAAACGGAGTACGGTCGATGGGGACATGTAACGGTTGATAAATTATTTACACCAGGACCGGGTTTTATCAGATTTCAAGGTTACCGTTCTATCTTTTAACGAACGCATACATTTTTTAGTGTACCCTCGGTATAGGTGATTCAAGGGGCAGGTTTCGAGTACCTTTGAAACACGAAAACTACAGAAATCTAATATCTTTGTGTTTCCTAGTGCAATAGGCCTGATTGATTAAAGTATCTTTTCTTCTTACCGCGGACGACTATTATAGTATACGGTGATCAATCGTTTTCTGAAGAAGGAAAGTACATAATGGGAAATAATTAGAATTGCATTTAAAATCGATGTCTGTTATTTTAAGTTTCTACCTAGAATGCTTTACTTTCTTTCATATTATTAAATGAAGCTTTAAAACTTACATTCGTGTAACAAAATAGTGCATTCTAAAATATCTGTAATCCCGTTTCTCGATAACGTTTTATTAACAAACACCACAACATTGTATGCCTATCACGAATATAAAATATCAGCCGTTATTTTCGTCGCAAATACGACTTCTCTCATAACGTCCAGCACCGTCATTCCCTGGAAATGAAGACCAACTAATCGCGGGTAGCTTAATTTCTGCTCGCACCAATCTCACGAATCATCCCAGTCCAACGAAATAATTCATAGCCCTAAAAATCGTTGAAAATTCACCAAGCAATTCGACTGTTGTGCCCCCGCTATTACCATATCATGTACAACATACGCCACGCTGTGTCACCGTTGCCAAAGTGCCGTGCAACCGTGCATACTATACACACAGGTCTGCTGTGTGTGTCTGCTTAGCAGAGTGGAAGAAACGCGATCTTAAGTGATTCGCCTTCACAGTGGTCAGCTGTTATCGAATCCGGTGTATCAGTAGCGTCACGCACTGAATGCTGATAAAATCAACGGCAAGTCCGCCACCCTTATCACCGGTGACCGATCGATCGTCTGAAGGGGTGGGCCACACCGCAGTCCGGACCCGCCGTGAAACAAAAGCATAGTCTCGTTAGTGGGGATTAAGCGAGACCGACGATGGCAAAAAGCTTCGTGGACTAGTGCCGAAAAAAGAAAAAAGAAAGTAAAACAACGGCGAGCAGGGGGGAAAAAAAAGAATGGGGGAAGTCGAGGAGAAAGGGGATCTTAACAGCGGAGGGTAGATTTCTTTGAAACAGGGATTCCTGGCACGGAGTGCGATTGCTGCCGCGGAAAGCTGCCCGACATCAGCCTCTTTTTAATCACGCGTAACGCTTGGTACATGAACGTTTACCGCGCTGGAACGCAAGGGCGGTTTGAAACTGATGCGAAGCAAGCGAGTCGACGGGATCGGGACTCTTCTCGTTCAGATTGCCGTTATTCTTGTCGCACGAGCGCTGCGGATCGCGAGAGATTGAAGTCTGCCACGACAGTTTTGCACGAGTCCATACGGACACCTGTATCTATATACCCGAGGGACGTAAATACACATAGGGTTAATGGCGAAACTCTGTTGAACAACGATAAGACACGATAAGATACGTTTGGGCGGGCTTCCGGATCGATATCGCGTAATTCATACTGCACTGACCGAGTGTCCGAATGATCGCCGAAACATAAAGCGGGATTCAATTGGGTTGAATGCCTCGCTGCTCCACTCGTACGAGACGATTAAAACAATGCACAGAACAAATGCGCCACGCCGGAATAATAGAAGCGGCGCGGTAGTTTGAAGCGAACCGCGAGAAACTTTCGACAGAAACAAATTCAACCGAACTAATCGAATAGAAGCCCCTTGAATTTTGGCCATGCATCCTCCCCAATTCTTATTGTCCCTCGCTCGAGCCACGATCATTAAAATGTTATCCGTACCGCGGCATCTCTTTGCCCGCGTAAACTCAATTACACCGAGCGGCGGACGGTTTCTCGGGGGGGGGGGCAAAATTGTACGCCGCCTGGGAAGCTGGAAACGACCTGACCCAAATGGGGGAGATGCATCGCGACGATTCCAGCGCGATGAACGAAAGCACGATAAAATTTCGACCCCATCGGGGCGTATCGCGATACCTGCACACGTGCAACGGCTCCATTGCGAACGGATCGAGTCGGCAAGTGGCGGCGCGCAAGAATGGCAGCGGGAGTCAAGAAATCTTCAATGCCGTTCCGTTAACCGGCCATGAATTATTACCAGTTCCGGGGTAGCCTCGCGCGGGGCTGCACGATATATCGGGCCCCCCCTTTTTAAACCTCGTTTCGCGGCGTGGCATCGGGCGAAGGACTCAGCCGCCGCTGGGATACAACCCCCTTGCCAAGCGGGCTTTTCCCCGATTTGCGAACGGGGCAGATTCACTTCCGCCTGCCGGCCAGAAAAATGCCGGCGAGGAAAATCGACGCGACTGCAAACCTCTGTCTATGCAATCTTTGTCTTTCCAACAAGCAGAGGGGCGACGGGGCAAGGCTATTACCCGACTTCTGGTGAGCGAGATTCTTCAACTGTCTGATTACTTCCGCGAATTTCTTCTTCTTCTTCTTCTTCTTCTTCGTTTTTTTTTCTTCCCCCGTTTCACTCGTTCCTTTTCGATTCAATCGTTTCGCCCCGGATCCGACTGGGGCGATGGAGATCACTCCTTGGGCGGTTCAAGATACGAGAAGCCGGAGTAGTCGCACAAGTGTTGCAATTTCGCCGCGACCGTTGCGACGCGGCGGGCACGCTCGATATCGAAACAAAATGCGAATTACCGTGAAATGCCTATTCGTTCAGTCGTGTATAATGTACGAGCGGCACGATTCCGCTATTACGCGAACGTGGTTTGATTATATCTATCGCTTGCCATCGATCCTCCCTGATAATCTTCTTCTCCGCTCGGAGATCGTAAGGTACGGGGGATACATATTGCAGGCACGCGTGAGATCTTCCTGCGGTTCACAGGGGATAGCCTTCTGCTCCAGGAACGTTTCTTCCCTCACAACCCCCCCCCCCCCCCCTCTCCTTTTGTCTTTGATTTTGCATCTTGTTTTTGGGAAACATTCGGGAGAACGCATTGGTGAAATCGACGAGCATTAGCATTAGTTGTATTAGTCTTGTTATCTTCATTTTACAGCTGGTGGTGTCGCATTCATTTATTTATTTTCTTCTAGCGTCCTGATAAAAGTGTTTTAAATCTACATTAATTTAACGAACTCAACGTATTTCTTTTGTTCGGCGATTAGAATTTGGAAGAGATTCTTCATTCCTACCGAACGTGTAAGCTTATTTTCATTCCTTTTCACAAGTAGTGAGATATATTATACTTATTTTCGATAAATCGTTCGACTTTTCGCAATCCTTTCGCTGCAGTTCGTCCCTTGCAAATTCTGCGCTCGATCTCTTTTCTCCGTTCTTCACCCGGGTGAAAGATACGTACGGCGATATTGTTTCACCGTGTCGATGCTTCTCGCGGCGGATAGAAACCTGCAGGTATGTAGGTTGCGCGCGAATTCTGGTTTGCACGACGGCGATCATTCGACCGCGCGTAGAAATTCGTTCGTTATTCGTTTTTGCGCGGCTCATTTCTTCGCCTTGTAAACGAGTTTGTGTACCCAAGGGCACAATTAATTCTCTTGGGCCGCTTTCACGTTACCCGGATCGAATTGACGTTAAGCGCGGCGCGCTTAATTTCAGCGATACGACGAAATGACGAATAACCAATTAACGGGGAATACCTCGTCGGTCATTCTATGGAAACGGGCGACACGGCGGCTGGGGGGGAAAAAAAATACCCCGCTGCATCGTACCCACGACCCTCTTGTATTTATGCGGGATGTATAACACATAAGGCACGAACAATGTTACATAATTTCTTTTATGCAAAACCCGGCGCAAATGCAGCGGCAGCAGCAACAGCAGCGCAGGAGTTAACAATCGACTGGCCGATGCAGCAACAGTTATGGAAGCTTTTGTGATTTCGACTCTTAGAATCTGTAGCCGGGCATTGGTCGTTATGATTTAATAAAAGCGGCTATACCTGTATTTCCATACCGATGTCGATACTTGTTGTTCTTATTGCGGCTTCAGCTTCGCGAAGAATAAGTCTCGCGTGTAAGCAGGAGGCCGCGGTAATTGATATTGGCAGCAGCCGCGTGATTTTGCAATACGCCGAAAGTTTGTTGCCCCGAGTGCGCGTAGAACAGTTCACGTACATCTGTTCGATAATTTTGCACTTGCCGGTATTTTATCATCGATTGCGGACGCGGGGTTACGAAACGTTTATGCATTTAGAGTTCTGCTTCCATTGGTATATTTCGGCGAAATACGTACCGCGGTTATTATTCTACATAGCTCGGTTTTTTGGAAAATAAATGTCGAGGGGACATTCTCTATTTGCGTCTTCGTAATTTGCAATTACAACATCGAGATTGGTATTCAATGCTCAGCGTCGAATCTCAGAATTACTTGTCACGGTTGTAGGTAGTTATTGAGATATCTCTACTCGCAGTCTTATAGAATTATAGAATAACGTGGTTTAACAAAAGATAGAGGCTCGAACGTTTCGTTAGACGACGAAATACGTTTCATTTTAAGCGTTCGAATTGGTATGGGCCCAAGTTTCATTTCAATTGTACGCTGCACTTTGAATTACGAGACTGCAAGCTAAATGGCATTCACGGCGCTCCATTGTTGCGATGAGAATTGTATAAGGATAAATACAATTATAATCGCATTTCTGATACATCAAAAACGAATGTCATATGATTTATCCGAACAGCGTAGGCCTGAAAAGCTACTACTTTCATTAAATAAATTCAACTAATAAACAATACAATATACGCAAAACATTTCCGTACGTGCTACCATTCTCTTCCATTGTTCCGTCACCCTCGCACACACACACACACACACAAATACATATTCGCTTTCGCTTCGCCTTCCGCACAGTTCTTCCTCCTATCCTCAAATATTATACATTTGTTTAAATATACCTGCACGTGACTTTTGTGTTTCTGCAGTCATTGCGTGTATTCGAATGCGAGCGACACAAATTGGTGAGTGAAACAAACCCTCTTAAGGCTCACTGTTTCTAATAATAAATGAATTCTTTCCCGATTTCGAACTCACGGCGTAGCACGCCAACGGAGGGGTCCCTCGTGATATTAAAAAGTTCCAGCGGAACAGGTCAAGCAAAGTGCGCTAAATATTCTTTATAAAGACAGTTCGGGCGGTCTGTATGGCGGCAGGTGTTGATTGTGCTCACGGCGTAGGAACGCGTATCCCGGTCCCGCGCAGTATTGTGCCCGCGAGGAAACGGTAATGGTCCTTTAACCTGTAACCCCCGAGTAATTACGGAGTTAACTGATGCAAATTACAATAATTTACGCCAAAGAAGTGGCGGTTCCTTTCCCTTAGAATCAGCCCTCGCTGCTGCCCCCTTCCCGAACTTTTACCAACGCGTTTGCTTCGCCTCTAATCGTTAACTGACTCGCTTCCGGCACGGTTCAAACGTTACCTGCATTTTTTATGCGCCTCGAACCTTTAAGCGCACAGATCCCCCCACCTGACCAAAAAGTCTCGCCAAAGCGGTCCGTGCGTATTTATACTCGAAACACTTTGCATATTAACTGTACGTACGTGTCGCGAGTGCGCACTTGTGTATCCGATAAACGGAGCCTGGGCTGTATCAGGGAGAGGGTTGATTTCGCGCACGTTTTAATGACGAACGTGCTCCGTTTGTCGCGCCGATGAGTTTACGAAAGAATTTTCGTTGAATGCTTTGTACATGATTTGCGGTTCGAATGCTTGCACCGAATACTAAGTGCGTAGCTCGTTGCGGATAACCTGCTTCTCTTAAATCAGTGCGAGACATATGTGTTGCATGCAATTTAAAACTTCGCTCGTTTCGATGTGTCATGGAAATAATAACTATCGAACAATGTATTATAAAACGGTCGGAGGACGGATAAGGAAGGGTAGGAAGGGATAAAACCTGACCGTTTCGCTCCGATACGATATCCATGCAATTATGGAACATTATTTTTCAATATTTATTGCACAATCACTGCACGCGTAACGAACGAAGAAGCCTCCATTTCATTTAGAAGGTCGAACACCTTTGCGAGCATACGTACACATACGTCCTTCGTAGCTGCAGGGTTAATAACGATTTAATATCGCCGTAAGGGTCACACAGCGCAGACAAAATTGTTGTCCCGTTTTCTTCGTGATATCGCAAATTATTTGACCGCGTTCCGAAACGTTTCGAGGTCCCGTCTCAAAGTACACATAAAAACGCGGCATTTCTCATAACTTCATACGTCACTCGGAACGATGAAAACGCAAAGAAGGTCCACGTCCATGACAAATTACGCGCAGGCGATTGAAAATATTCCGATTACGTGTGCTCCGCGTAATTTCCGTCGACGGTTGTTGCATGAAATATTACGAAACGAAACAGGCACCTTGGAAACAGGGCCTTCCGCGGACAACGAGCAACATTTCTAACGGCAATCTGAGAGAATCGCTGGGACGTTTTATCCCACGCGATAATTGTGCGTTTCAATCAAGCACGTTGTTCGATCGACGCACCGGCAGGTATTATTGGAAATAACATCATTGGTCCCATTTATCTGCTTTGCTCATTGACAAGCGCCCGGTATTATCAGTTTATACTCGAGACGTTTGACACGCGAATCGCCCGTCGCGGTACCGCGAGATCACCGTAAATTAATCTACTTTATGCACGATGGTGCGCCACCGCGTTTCAGTCATCAAGTCAGGAATTACTTGACTGAAATGTTCGGCACACGCTGCACCCGACGTGGACCTCTCTGCACTCAATTTGTGGACCACCGCGTCGACTAGACTTTAACCTGTTCCACTCTTTTTTTTTACCCCCGGGCAGCAGTGGGGGAAATCGTTTAGGAATATAAAAATTTGGAATAATATTAAAATCTGGTTTTTCTCTTTCAAACGTGTTCTCCGTTCATTGGCAATCAAACGCGGAGGTAAACAAAATTAATATTAATCTTTATTGTAGTAGACAAGCAAATGTATCGTGAGACGATATCAGAAATCGGATTTTCTCATGCTTCTTCTATCTTCTGGGGGTTTGAACCGATAGAAAAAAATTGATATTTTCAATTGGGCGTAGTCACAGACACAGTTACTGATGCCCGCAAGGTGTCCATAAAATTTGAATGCAATTCGTCGAGTAGATTTTGAAGTATCGTCGGACACCGGTTTGAGAGAAGCGAGTTGAACATTTTGAAAACATAATAGTTCTTGAAGATGCGAGCTCGCGGTTGGGTCGAGAGAGACCCGAGACACGTAGCGGGGTTAAGAAACCGCGAAAAAAAAACCCCCAGAGAAGAAATGAATTCATTCAAAGCTTCGCACCAGAACACACCCTAAAAAGAAAAGAAAAAACGGCGCCATCGTATTCCATATTTCCCGTGCAGTCGGAGTTTTAAATTCTCCCTCGAAACGAGAAACGTCCGTCGAAGCCGGCGGATTTATTAGGTTCCTAAGTCGCGCTCGTTCCCCATACAGATCGGTGATTTGCGTTTGATTGAAATCCTCAATATGTCCGCCGATTTCCTACACTTTGACCGATGAATTGCACGATTGGTATGCGGATGGAAAGGACGTGTTATCGCGATAAAACGTTTCGCAGGCGATAACTTCTGGCTCGATGCGTCGTGAATAGCCGCGGCCACGATGTGTATCTTAGGAACAATGGCCTAATATATCTGGCCACGTTTGCGTAAACACTTTTCTGCGTTTCCGTCGGCCACTTAGCATGCTCGGATATCGCCGGGTTGCAGACGTACCGCGATAAATTCCCTTTTATGGCCGGCGTGTACGTCGCGATCGCCACGACCCGCGCACCGACACGCGAAAAATATTTGTTAAATAGTTTGTCGGCTTTCGCGTAATGTTTCTTGGCGCCGTGCAACCGTTTCAGCCGCCAATGCGCGCACCGGTCGAATTTATATCTCTGTTCCGTATCGATGTTATTCGCGCGTTTACACGTTACGCGATGAATTCGTTCATACCGTTGACGTTTTACGCGTGTGCACCTTTTTTTTCATACCGAGCAAGCAATTGGCTTTTCGTTTTGTTTGCGTGCGACAAAAATCGCGTCGCCGCACCGATGCTCGAAAGGCAAAGGGATTGAAAGTTGTCAGTTTTAAGAATTTTGGTGCATATTCTTGTTAGTGACACATAATATATTCAACAATAATACGTGTTCCTTAGTGGTTATTAAAGGATCGAAATGCAACTTGTTATCTAATTCATGTTTGAATCAATATTTATGTAATACCGTACAATCAATTGTTCATTAGCTAATATTAAGTGGAATAGGTGGAAAATTTGGTTGGCTTATGCGCATAGTACAGTATTAGTTACATTTCTCAATCGCTTTTCACATTAACGAAAGCTTCTGGGCATAATAAATCCTGGCCCCTGCGAGAAACGACGGAAAATATGACATCATGCCTCATATGTGATATGCAGATCGCACGTCACCCTTAAAACAAAGTTTCGCGATTGCATGTATCAAGGGGTGAGACTTAAACGGTTCTACAAGGGGTCGAACTAGATGAAGGGGAAGATCCCGTTGAGCCTGGTAGATACAGGATGACAAATGATCAATTTCGCGAAGAAGATACCTTCGAGCAACCTACGGCAATTTCGAGATAAAGTCAGATCGTATTATTCCAAGGCCTTTACATCCTCGTCAAACAATTTCCGATCTTTTTAATTAGCTTAAAGCAATTTAAAAATCGGCTGTTGTTATATTTCAGTGATCAAATTACATTCATTTGCCGTGAAAACATATGATACACTGCTATGCTTGCCTGCAGGTATTAGAAAAATCGTAAATATTTCTGTTAATTAATAACGAAGATGCATCGATTTTAGCCCACCATTAAACACTTAATTCCAACAAATTTTCTTGCTATACACAGCGGGGGTACGAATATCGATAGCACCGACTACTGTACCACTTAAAAATCTGCAGCCTCTCCCACAGAGAACATCTATATCCCATCCCCCCCATATATTCTGATCAATGTTCCCTTCAACAATAGCACGAAATCCCTGCTTCTCGAAACGTGCACCGACGTTCCATGAAGACACACACCGTGCTAATATCGCGTTGCCGGGTCAAATCCAACTGTCCGCTGAACTTTGCAGCCTCATATACGGGATTCAGCGGGCCACGGGGGTAATTAAGGTACACGGCGGATTGTAAATCACGTAGGAAAAGGATAGCAAGGTCCCGCAGACCGTTTATTAATTTGTAATTGCGAGAAGGTCCGCGTGTAGCTTACGGAAAATTACAGGTCTGTCGGGGCTCGTTGCTACCACGAAGATTTAGTACTAACTAGATAGCTTCTTCCGGTCTGGCTACCATCCACGTAGTCACCGCGGCCAGGTTAATATCAATACAACGGTCCGACCCGTCGATGCATTCGCACGCCTCACGTTCCGTGGCCCTTTGTGCTACCTGTCGATCCCGTTCCCATGTTGTTACCGTGCCGTGCCACATCATCGGGGCCGATTAACCGAAGCATTCGAACGTGACGACTTTTATGTTTCCTGATCGTTGCGCTTACCGGAGGGTGGAGCAATCGAACAAGCCGAACTTATGCAAGATGGCCCGTCGTGACTTGTCGCGGGCAACTGTGCGGTTCGGGCCCCTTCTTTCGGCTATTTCGAACTCGCGCGATTTTCAGCGAGCAGAAGGTCGCGGCCTAACGATTGCTACTTGAGAACCGGCGTTCGTATCTTTGGGATATTTTGCTGACAATTTATCGCTGCAACGTCTAAACGCGCGATGACCGGTCAGAGTGCACCGAGACTTTTGCGTATTATAAAGTTCCGGAGCGGACTTTGTTTGCGCGACCGTAATTTATCGGCCACCGTTTTATCGATTCTCCTAGGCTTCGTCCTCGCGCTCGTGTTGTTAACGATCGCAATTGACGCGCAATTATTTCGTTTCGTCGGCGATGACGATATTTCGTTTGTCCGCAATCGAATACACTGCGGTCCAAGTTCGAATTAGTATTTAACCATTACTACCCGAGGGCCGGCACGAATTAATAGAACGGTAACGGAACTTGCCGACAGTTGTGCGTTGATTTTTACGATGGAAAGCAAAGTTTCGGCGAAACAAGAAACTGGAACGAGATTTGGCGACTAGGTACAGCCGGGGGGGAATGTCATTAGCTGACCTAAGTACCATCCATGCTAATGATTGCGCAACCATCCGGTGCTATGCAATTTCGACTTACTGTCGGCAGAGTGCAAGCAACTTTGTATTACTCTTCGATGCATTTACATGAACATTGCGGCCTATTTTTCCTTTGGTGGAAACGTCGATTTATTTGAAGTGTCTCTCGTTTCGTTTCTAACTTGACGACAGCAGTCGTTTGCAACAGTGAGCAGAGTATAAATAAAATAGTTCTGGAATATTATCGCAATTGTTCATTTTCTAAGGAATACGCATTTTAAAATAAAAGGGACCTTTGGGCACGTTACACTGCGCCTGTTCCCTCGTGATAATGTAAGTAGAAGGAAATATCGATACCGGTTCGAAATTCGAACCGACGCTAATGATAGTTCCAAGTTCTGCAGTTAAGTGAAAAGCGGATTACTTACCGCGGAAACATTCACGGAAGTAGGACGGACAAAGTAACAAATCCTTCGAATGTAATAATTTCACGAGAATGATATTCCTGTTCAGCCTCTTTACGAAAATATCGCAATTTCTCGCTAATTGCTTTGGACGAATCTTATCTCCGGTCCTCCGTGCGTAACGTTTTAACATTGGCGAAGTATTCTTCGTATTTACCATCGTATCAGTTGTTTTTGTCGAGCGCACTTGTGCAATCCTCCATTTATAAGTTTTAATAATTGTTCATGGGTGTTACTATTTTTTCAGGTGCAAAAAACCAAGCCATTATTCTTGCAACTCCTTCGAGATATCTTCTAGTTTTAGTTCGCAACCGATAAACGCTGTAATTTACGTTTTAATGCCAGATAATGCAAGACAAGATTCGTGCTTTAGTATAGTCGGCCTTTTATTCGACGTCAATTAAAAATAAATGTGATATTACGAACGTACTTTCTAATAAATAAGAAAGAGATGACAAACACAAATGGTTATTTTAACCGTCGTGGTAATTATCTTTTCAATAAAATGATTTAACGATGTACAAAAGGAATGCATTTAGAGTGCAGTTTAGACGTACATCACAAAAATTATAATCTTAATAAATTTTGTGATAAAGTGCTTTTAACTACATGAAAAGGTCCGGGGGCCTGCTTACATTATTTTATGCAAAATAATTCCGATTTATATTTACACGTCCTAACCTTTCGGCGTTTATTTGAACCATTGTCGAGTATGTGCAGGTCACTAGTATCAGTACATATGTACATGCTAAAGATTATAGTCCTCTGTGAATGTCGTAAACTAGTACCAACACTATTACTTTTTGGAATAAGACCGAGTTTATGTCGACATTTCGTTAACGATACAGTCAGTTTCAACAGGAACAGAGGCTGATACTCATTGTTTGCGAAACATCGTCATAAAATCGGCGTAAAACGCGAACCTATTTTCGTGCATCAGTATTACTAGCAATAACGATAAGAACTACCTGCGTGGAATGGCTGTTTTTTCCCTCAGTTACAGTTGTGTCTGTTTATCCAAGAAATCTATAAAACAGAATTTAGCGTTAATTAATACCAGATTATATCCGTCCATTTAAATTTATGCGAATATTGCATCCACTTTACTGGCATAATTGTCCATACCACTTTCAAATCACTTCACCCAATACGGGAATGCATTACGTTCCTCGTAATCATTACATTTAATACATTTTTTGCATATCCTGCACATTCTAGTTTTAAACATATTTGTCCATTTTAAGTTTCCGATAGAGATGTAATCTTTCGTCTCACTTGCATGAATGGTTTGTTAAAATAACAAATGATTTTATACTTCTTGAGCCATTTGCGAAATCCGTCTTATTAATTTCAATTAAAATAATTGTAATTTTAATCATTTGCACCGCTTTCAAATAATATTTCCGAATGTTTAAGTATTACGACGGAAGTAAGAAAGATGAATCAGTGAAAACGGAGAGGTTTTTGCCGGTTATCCGTTGTGAAACACGTTCGTGCACGTTTATTACATTGGTACTTTGATCAATGCCTGTCCCCAGTAAAAACTGTTGCTTGAATTGCCGCAGTGGTGCCTGATAATGCAATGAAATCGGGAAATTTAATTAAGCACCGGCGTAATTTCTCATCAGATGGGAGCGTTAGCATCGTTCCCGGCTACGTTTTCACCCTTTCATTATTCGTCGTCGTATCAACGCCAACGCCTCGTTGAAAATGTCACCGACCTCAACATCCTCTGCTTACCCCGTGCCTCTCCGTTCCGTTCTTGTGTTTTAGTGCTTGCATCCTTAATTTCATTACGAGCACTTTTTTCCTCTTGTTCTATCACAATAACCACGGGTCACTTACGCGTCAAGTACTTAAAGGAACTCGTTATCCATGAAGGCGGTTTTTCTGATGCACCTGCGCACACATTATTCCCATTGTTGTTTGTTGTGCACTGCGAACGAAAATAACGATTGGTTTTTTAAATGGTTACACTTGAAATTTCGATCCGTATTTTTACAATCGAGGAATGAATATTGATGAATGTATTTGTATTGCGTTCTTGACTATCGATTTCTGATTTTATTGCGTACCTGAACGCGGGCTAGTATTTTTGTATTTTTCGTGACATTTGCAGGAGTCATTTAATTGCAAATGATGTTACGATTGGTAGAACACGTTCTTCCAAATGATTGTTTCTCGAGATTTCTATTTTTTTTTTTAAGAAATTCACTGTTTTCCAGGTTTCCTATGTTTTCAAAGCTTCCGATTATTTCGTGCATGGGAAATTACATATATTTTCTGTAGTTTCAATATTGTTCTTAACGTATTAGGTGTATCGTTAACGTTGGCAATTTACTGCACTTACACGAATATTCATTCATTGTTTCTCACATCGATCATAACAGGCGGAATGGTTTTAAGATAACGTGGAAAAATTTAATTCTACACCGCAGCACAAATTCTAGTATAGTTATGAATAATGGCACGCAGATTCGTTCAGTAATGAATCTACGTACGACAACGTGCAATTCATGTGAAAGTTTATACAGCACTATTCCGTCAGATTTTATCGCATGTTGAAGCTTATAATCCCGCAATTTCTCTTTGCATAATAAATGTCCATCAATTTTAAGAGAAAGTACCTTCTGCATTCTATAGGCTGTGAGGCATTTATTTTCACGAGAATCTTATTACATGAAATCAGTTATTCTTGGAACACTTTCCACGTCGCTGTGCTTGTTTACCAAACATTTCCCTAACCGAATAATACAAAATCAGTACGGCATTACGTGTTCCACGTCGAAGTCCCGCGGTAATTTCAAAGCTTCTTCTCAGCCGTGTAATTTGTTTCGTACTGCTCAGGTGCCATTGTCTTTGCCGCGATTTAACGAACCTGCTCGAGGAAAAACAACAATGGAATCGAAACTGAAAGCTATTTCTGGCCGAAGTTTCCGCGGTTATGATCTTTTTATTCGCATAACGTGCTAAATGTATATTCAACGTGTGAAACGTAACGTACACATACAGCGGCATGTATATCTGTAGACAGCAGTAGCTGCGGTGGAATAGATATGCATACATGCGCACATATAATACATGGACCGTTAATGGAACTATATTCGCTTGAATTACTCGCGGTTGTAGTATTATATATCTACAATACATTCCATTTCTTTGGTAAACGTGCATCCCGGCAAACGTATATTAAATTGGATTGCAAATTCAATTTCGCACTATGGTCAGTGTAAAAACATGGATTCTTGTATGTGTGTTGGGTTGATTCGAATGCTTGTGTAATCGGTATAATGTATTAAATTGTGTAACGCAGTCAGCCATGTGTATAAGAGATGGGTACGATCGAAATGATTCTATTAAGGAATAATTATCTTCCTATCTTCATTCCGTTGTAATAATTTTGCAAAAGTTCCACGTTTCTGTAAGCGAAATAGTGTCACTTCGGTCCAGTACTGCATACACTTATAGCCGGTGAATTTAATTGAATTGGAAACGTACGTTGCGAAACGGCACGCGTTACTCGACTCGCACGATATCAATTCTCACCTACGTACTTTTTCGAGTTATTGCAAAATTGGCGGTGACGTCGAAAGTTTACGAAGTTGGATACGCAGAGGATAGAGTGTCATTTAAGTTGGAACTCGTAACTTGCAGCGCAGTATATTCGGTACAAAGTGAAATATTATTAATCAATTAATATTGAAATTAGTGGCAACAGTTCTGTTATGGACTTTATGCTGTATAAGCATTTCAACTTTCACGATTGCAATGCGTAAATTAAAATTGTTACAAAGAATAATAGTAAAGATGCAACTGTTATTCTTGTAATTTTGTTACGCCCGAATGAATGCGGATGGAATGAGTGAAACAAATGAGCGGATCGTGCGAAAAGGTCTGTCAATAGTGAGATTAATTGTAATATTCTATTCTGTTATTTCTATTACTTTTCAAGTAGAAATGTCGAATGTAACAAGGTGATGCAGTGTAAGCGGTAAGCGATTCGTAGGCCAGAAGATACACCAAAATTGACTGTAATGAGATCAGGTCGTATATAAATGATTTATCACTACTCTCCAATAATCACGTGCCATTCGATCCCGAATAATTTATGCTGACATTCTTGTCCGCTCTAACGGTAATAGCATTTCGTGAAGCAGATCGATTAATAGTACGGTTTCTCGTATAAAATGGTAATCAGTAGCTCTTCGATATTCACTGAATAGCCAAAGACGATTGAATTTCTCGCGATCGCGAATAGAAGTCAAGATGACATTTCTACGTTCAGAATTATTCCAAGAAGAAATAAAGTTCTTGGTCGTACCGCGTTGGGCGTTGAACGTAATTAATCCGCGAGCGAAACTGTACAATTTCGGGCGTTTATTTGCACATTTTATCACAATCCGTGAGACATTATTTTGAAATGTACTTTTGTCAACACGGTACTCAATCATTTCTGCGTAACTTTATTCAGTAGTTTTTAACAACATAATACGATAAAGCCGGCACTCGAAATCCATGAAATAATTGCACCGGAGTTATTTGTTCCATTCTGTTCTCTGCTTTTCAAATAGGAAGCAATGCATGATAATTACGAAAAAGTGTTAAATATATTTAATGAATAAATAAAACTCCTGGTAGCACGGGCTTCCATTTGTTTAAAAATATTTACGGATTTGTCGTGTGACAGACAGAAATGTAAAATAAAAAGCGAATAAAATCTTGTCACACACAAACAAAAACAGTTTCAAGTGTAAATATGTTACTGTACCTCGTTTTAACCTCGTTTTAACCTCGTTTTAGATTTTTTTTCTATACTGATTACACTATTTTATGTAACGGAATGTAGACAATGACAACAATTTTCAAACACGAGACTCTAAAATATCTGCAACAAAGAAAAAGGATACTGTAATTCATTTTAGTGACAAGAAAATCTATATCCACTCTATAATTCTACTAAATGAATAATAATATTCCATCTTCCGTTTAACTAACAAGCAACGCGTACAGTGCGTCCCACGAACTCTGTCCAACTGAAACATCTTCGTTCTTTTAAACAACGACTATTTATTACTAACAAACAAGAACGTCAAATGTCTCAGAAACGGTATATTTTAGGACTCATGTACCTGAACACTTTTCTATTCAGAATTTACCGCTCTATCGAAGTCGTGCATAAAAAAGATGTCATTCCATTTAAAGAAACGAATGTGAGACGAATGTGAAATGAATGTGAGGAAACTGCTGTTAATATATTATTAATTGCTTCAAGTCCTGCAGCAATCATTTGAAACGCTTGCGCTTACGCGTACTGCTTAAAATAACGAGGATATTTCAGGTGGACAGAGTTCGCGGGACACACTGTATATGCGTGCACGCGATTTCGCGATACGATTGAGGAGCAGAACGGAGTCTTCTATTTCACGATCAAGAGCTTAGGGATGTTGTACGAGGCAGGTGCAGGAAAGCAGCTTGCTCGATTCGTCGGTGTACCAGACAGATGTTACGGTTATGCAGCCGGCTCGTCAAAGCATTATGTACTTCACTCTATACAAACTTGGTAGGAAAAGATGGAAGAATTCGGTAATGACAAGAGAGTCATTTTCTTCCCCCGCGTTTTTGTGACTTACCGTCTTGCGTTAATCGGCATCGCAACGAAACGGCAGGAGAAACGGACAGCTGAATAGTACGACCGGTTTGTATTCTTCTCCGCGACTGCTCGCAAAAAGTCATTAGGGTGAAAAGTTGCTTGATATTTTTTTATTTATCGCATTTGTTCGCGTCTATTTTGTGTTAGAACAATAAATACAAATTGGCCGATTGCGAAACTATTGGGTATTGTGAACATTACAGCTAAAGGTGTCGCGTAACAAGTACATATTAACTTTGTTGCAAGCTTGGTTTAAATGTTATTCCGTTTGTGGGATTCTTATTGAACAGCCATTTGCTTTTTCCTGCGATGTCATCTTTGTAAATACATTTGTGTAAATGTCATCTTTATTCACAGGAAAACTGAATTTTCGTCAAAAATATCCAGAACGATCCTCTATCATTTGCAGTTTTCAATTTATATTTGTAGATCATTACATTTGTATTCCGCGAATAACAGGCTGTCGGTTAATACCTTTGCAATAAAAGGCGGGCAGGGATCGGGGCAGGTGTAAGCTTCGTAGTTTATCGTTAATTAAAACGGGAATCCAATATTACAATTAAATAAATGGACACACTGCTTTTTCAGTATGATGAAATTTTTAACGTCGGCCAACAATTCTGCTTCGAAATACATGTATATTTTCCAGTGATAACGGAAAGTAATTCCAGAATTGTATTTCAACCACCTGACGCGAATCTACCATTTTAATTAATTTTTTTTTTTTGATCCAAATGGGTCAATGCTGCGGAATTTTAATTTCAATATTTCCTTGCCCACTATTTTAAGGGCGAAGATGCTTGCGATTCCGGGTCGCCTTAAATGGAATTACATTTCATTTCCCCGATATTGCCTAGTGCTGCGGGCAAATATTAAAATTAAATTGTCATCGTCGTCGTTTTATTCGGCAACAAATATTTTTAAGGATTGATTGACTGAAAGGAATGATCGACATACGTCAACACGAAGCAATATAGATGGGTGCTTGACATATTATTGACGCGAACATTAAACTATTCACTGAAACCAACATTTATATCTAATACGATCACGCGATTTTAATGTGCTCCTTTAATTAAGTTGGATATCCATTTTAATAAATTCACTTAAAGTACCTGAATGCTTAAGGTGCCTTATAAAGTGTCATTTGCACCTACCAATCGGACGTAATTAGATTCTTATTTCTGTACTACGAGATTCGTTTTGAACTTCATTTTATATTAATCTTTTCACTCGTGAATACTTAATATTTGATGATATTCGAAAAAATCTACTTCTGCCACAGTTTTTATATTTCCTTCAAGTGGTTCAATTTATACCCGTTTCAATTTTCACGCACATAATTATCCGCGTATGCACTTATACGATATTAAAACATTCTTTCTGCAAGTATTCGAATATCCGTTTGCATGGTTCTCCAATAGTTTCGATGCTTTCAATATACATTAAACTTTGTTCAATTTCTCTCCCAGGTATTCAGGTGGGTTATAAACAGCAACTATATTAAATCATTGACGTTTAATTTATTCAGATTATTTTGTAGTTAATGAAGTATTTATCTCAGGTTATTTCCATCAAATGATCTAGCTTCTAGCACAGGTAATCAGAATATTTAGTACTGTAGAAGGCAATTCAATGCGCTTATGAGTTATCTAAAATATCGCTTACTTATACGAATCGTTATCTTTCCTGCCAATCCTGACCTGCCGCGGCTCCTCTTATCGACCATGATTCATTCGGTGCGCGCAATGTTACCTCTGTTGCTTTCTCGTGCTCCGAAAAAGAAACTCGAACGTACTAGACCACTTTTGCTACAGAAATGTCGTAGTCGATAAAAGGACGAATCGAACGATCTATGGCAAGGCGATCTTAATACCTGTCTCAGAAACCAAAAATACCATACATTTTGCAGAAAACATGTTTCTTGCTGAAATTCATAGCAACCGGGTTGCTTTAAATAGCACTCCCTACTGCCTATTCCCCGTTTAACATAACGCAATATTACAACTTACACCGTTACGTCACATTCAATCCGCGCACCCTTCTCAAGCAAACCCTTTTCCTTTCAATTTATCGGAGCGCAAACTTTGACCCAGCAAAGGGTTTCGGCTTTCGGTAACGTCTCGAAACTTGCTACGGCGCGATTAGTGAGTGCAGTTACCAGCTGGCAGGCGGATACTTTACCGAGCAGGTGGAAGACTGTTTCGGGGCCGCACGTGCGTAAACGGTTAGGACAAGCCGCATCTCGTCGTGGACCTGTAAAACACCTGAGCCGTGAGCTCGGTGTCCGGGGACATTAGTCACGCTCAAAAGGAACGCCCCAGGAGCCACTGGAACCGGGTAATCTGTGATCTTCCTTTGTCTCGAAATGCTCTTTGTTCTTAGCAAACTGACGCAATCAATGTCGTTGACCGGTAATGATAGAATTGCCCGTCACTGGTGCGTACGGATCTCCTACAGGGTGGCCAGTGTCTTTGAAGTCGCTTTGACAAACTCGTGAATAGCAATCCCTCGCAAGACTTGTCCAGTCGATGCATGCTTCTTCATTCCTGGTGCCGGTGTTAATCGATTCTCTCGATGTGAATTGCGCGGAATCGTGTAATAGTGAGTTGCGCGAAAGTTTCAATTTGAATGATCCGACAGTGTCTTCGGTGTAGGCTAGAATATATCTCTGTTAAGATTATTTTTCAATTACTGTATACAGTATATTGTTGACAAATAATAATTACTTGTTACATATTCAGATCTGTGAATTCAGTGTAATACATAAAGTATTGCGGGAAGTATGCAATAATATATTCCCTATCGTTACTTTTAATTTTTCGTAACGTATGCCCCGTTGTGATTTAAATGAACGATATTTTCACAAAATACCAAATTGAACGATGTCCCGAAATTCTTTATTTAAATGGATCACCCTGTAGACATTCATGCAACGCAGACATTAATGTTTACAATTCGGCAAACTATAATTCATCTTCTGGTGTGCGTCCCCCTTTTTAAACAGGTGGATCGAGGACTGAATAAGACTGGCGGTTACTAATATTCACCAGATGTGGGTAATTTGGGTGAAACACAATTTAAAAGTGTTTTTTTTTTTTATATAATCGTTTTCATGTAAAAAGCGAAGTTTATTGCACCCCAATATCTAACCCTGACGAGCGAAATTACGATTTATTGGTCATAGCTTCTGGGAATTCGCCTTTCTTTCTCTCAATGAGTGGAATACGTGTCATAAAACTGGAATCACCGAAGAAATCACTTGAAAAATCAATTACAACCACCTAGGGACCGATTTCTCAGACTTAGGGCAGAAAAAAAAGTCGTCGCCGAGAGTCGTCCATCCTTCGATACCACAGATTAAAGCTCTCATAATACTCTTTTTTCACTATTTTAAATAACGACACGCGATCCGTGATTCCAATTAATTTTAATAAACACGCAACGACACACTGCAACGAACATTAAAGCAGAGGAGTCTTGGTGCAGTTTGATATTCTTCAACTAATAAGCAAAAGAAAATCGTGTGTTACAGTATAGAGTAAACAAATAAACAATGCCAATTTATCCCGACCTGCTTAGAGTACTCTATGCATAACCAGTAACAACGATTCTCTGTAGTTTATTAGTTGGAAAATATAAAACTCTATCCAGCAACCCGAGGTATCAATCCACATCATATTCTTAAAATACGAATTCAAGACCTTCCGGAAATAAGCTCCTCAGTCTGGCTGGTCTTTCCAATCTCAATTCTATAGGATGATCCGCGTCAAGTGTTGTCGCATCTTTAAACTGAAATAAGACTTTTTGGAACCATCGTGCCGGTGCCATCAGTCGCGTCATCAAGCGGACTCTATGTTAAAATGAAGACACCTGAGATATGTCGAACAATTTGTGTCCGTTCTCGATTCAAATACGTGACGCTCCATTTGGATAACCCTACGTAGCAGCCACGCCACGCGAAAGTTTTCCAACCCTCGAACGTTCGTCCCGAATAACCACGGCCAGTGACACACGCGTTCGTTCAGAAATGAGCTTTATGCATTCGAGCGCGTGTCAGAATGTTTCTTCGCGACGAAACGACCCTCACTTTTTTCTCTTTCTCCGCCGTGAACTAGTTTCTTCCACCCAGCGAAACAGCTATGAAGCACGGAACGTTGCAACCTGCGTTACTGGCAGCAGTCGAATCCGGCGTTCAGACCGGCAAGGGCGATTCTATTGAAAATGCAACGCCTAATGAAGTATTTGCATCGCGCCGAGTTCTTTCGGGTAACACGCTGACCCGTTTCCATTCGCCCGAAGGTTCCGCGAGTGGTTCTTTTCGCCGAACACAGTATTCTCGCACACCGGAAAATGTACCGAGCATTTTAGTTCGCCTACGGGTGCGTTTGCGTTTGGTACTGATCGTCGGCAGAATTTTAAAGAGACGTCGAGAAATCACGCGGACCAAGTTAACGATCGTGTGCGGCACTTAATCTTGCGACAAGGACCGATGAGATTAACAAATATAATTAGCGTGGATAGCGATTCAATGTATTAGTAATCCGGAAACTATTAGAAAGCATCAGATGATGGTTCTATGGTGAAAATATTAATTTTGTTATTTTCTTTCTTACGTCGGCCGAGCATTGTAAATTATATTATGTTTATTAAACCATCGTTTACATCCAGTTTCGACTTCACATGTACTTAGGTACGGATATGTACACTAACAGGTGTCATATATAGTTTGGACAAACATTTCAAGACACACAGGTGGTTGTACCGCAGTCTCTGCTTCGTTTTACTTGACGAATAGTTCTCGCGATGCATCAGATACCTCTAAAAAAATCGCACTCGTAGTCCTTCTCAATCGAAGTAGCGCACGATATAAAAACGCCGCAAAGAAACGAAGGTATTCGTTAAGGTCGACACTCCTCGACGATACGTATAATCATTTGCCCTCTTTAAATTTCATCCCGCCCACTTCCCGAACGTTTCCCGGAGATGCGGGCAACGTTGCGCACGCTTTGGATAGGCGTATAATTCATCCCGGGCAAGTTTTCACGCGACTTTGCCTCCGCCCGGCCACATTAATGAGAATTCTTCACACGAAAAACGCACGCCCCGCGTTTACACGCCACGCTTGCTCGTATTATTTCGCGGCCGGGCGCGGAATTTTCCTTCCACCTCGTTCCTTTTTCGCAATCCCTTGATGCAAGAAGGATTGCGTGTCATAAGGATAGTTAGAGGGTGAAGTGGCTTTGCTCGCGGTGCCGGGGAATGAGGACGAGCGAGAAAGGGGTGGAGATACGTGTACAAGGGGCATACAGACACGCAGAAGGCCTCTCGTACGGATGCCTCGGGGACCAGGTCGGATCACACTAATTAAATCATAGTCGGCACTATCGTACTGGCGAGCTTCTTGCAACGTGTGCTGCATGCCTTCTCCACCTTTTTCTTTGCGCTCGTATAATCACCATACATTCAACCTGTTTCCCTTCTTTGTTTCCACGGAGATGCAATTTGCAGTCACCACGATATTAATATTACCGTCGTATAATAATAATACCAGCAATAATAATGGTAATAATAATGGCACAAATGCTCGAACATTTCTGTCTAACAAAATCGGTGTTATTTTCCCTCTGTGCATCGCACCGTATCATTTGAATAATATTTCTGACAGTATAAATCCGTAGGAACGTTATTTACATGATTCTAATCGTCGCTCCTTTCGTCAGCGGTGTCTTCAATCCTTCGAATAATTGCTTCGTCACCGATATCGTTCATTTCATCAGTTCATCGTCTCGAATAATCAAGATCCTACCTGTCGTCACCTTACAGTAGCGTCTATAATGAAACAGCGTTGGTTAATTTCATGGAATACATTTAATAAATTTGTACATCTATCCCGCCAATGATATGAAATCGTTCTCATTTTCGTTCAATTAATTACTTCCGTTTATCGTTTCTTTTCTCTTCTGTTTTTTATTCCTTTCGAAATCATTCAAGCACATTAGCGCCCGATTCCCTGTTTCGTTTCTTTCGTTATTAAACTAATTTCAAGGAAGTATGGGCACGGGTTTAATATCCCGGCGGCCGGCACTTGAGAAATAAAAGAGGCTTTTGGAAAAAGTTTGCCGAGAATACGTCAGTGGCAAGGCAAATAGCCGGGCGAGGCGGAGAAATTAAAATCCTCATTGGTGAATTAGGTCCGTGCCACCGCGCGTATATACGTCCCCGTGACTTTTTCAATTAAAACATCGCCACAGTCAGCGGTTAAATAAGCCGAGTACCTGCTGCCGTGTATCTTGCGCGGCTTCCCCTCTCCGACTTTGGCGCGGTATTCCGGCAGAATCAACTAACCCAAATTAATTACTTTTAATAATTCATGAATCGCGTTTAAATGACACGCCCGCCCCTCCTCCACGGTTCGTTTCTGTAACCGAATGCGGTGCACAAGTCGCGAAACTAGCGCATTTTTCTCTTGATTGACTATTCATTTCACTGGCCGGCTTTTTCGCCCGTTTCCTTCTGCCTCTGTCGCCGTTTCACTGCCTTCTGAAGTGCGCGGCACGCGGGACCGACGCGACACATTAATGGAACACGAGGCACCGAAACGACGGGGGACCCGAAAAAAATAATCTTTGGAAAATCCTGGCCTTGTGCAGCGGACGAAAATTACGCGGCCAACGGAACGGCGCGGTGCCGAGTTGCGGTCCACGCTCGTATATTCATTCAGTGTCCCCGGCTCTAATTACGGGCGCAATTGCACGCGTCAATTATTGCTATCGAAAAGAACTTCGCTTCTTTTTTTTGCCGTGTGCAATATCAACGTGGCACACTCTATATCCGGTTGTTCTGTTAATGTGTTTGCAAAGTTACCTTAGAACGCGAGTATTAATGTGTATACAAAAGTAGATGCAATTTTGGGATAACAAAAAATGAATTAATGATACGATATACGTAACTACATATGTATGTCTATTGTGTATCAATAACGTTACTACGTGTCTCAAAAATGTTTTCCAAGCTTCCGTCGTTAATTTTTAATATACTGATGTACATTATATCGTGCACGGCGTAAACTGAGACGCGTGATATCAAAATCGAATGACAATTACCAGGACCGAAACTATTACACTGTGGACTTTTATTTAATTGACTTTCGGACAGCGTCTATAATTCTTAAGAATATATTATTAATCATTTCTAGTGTATCTAGACTGTCCTAACTGAGACTGCTTTATTTCCACCCGTTTCACATTTACGTTACAATGTACAATCAATTTCGTGACGAGAATTTCCTACGATTCTTCCGTTCACGTGTACGTATAGAACGCCACGTGTAAAGCGGAACTAGAAGTGCCGAAGATTATTCAATTAGAATAAAACAGGGACGGTAGGCACGAAGCTTAACGAATTCGTTTGTGTACGTGACTAATTTTCGTCGCAGGAGCCACGTTGATTTTTCTTATTCAAACCTCCACCAAGATTCTGTGTGCTTAGGACGCAAGTTTGGATACCTGATTTTTCGCACGGCTACACGAAACAAAGTCAACCCGTCCCGCGGTTCGACGGCGTCGAAACGATTTTTATTCAAAACGAGCGCGCCGCGCGCAATAATTTATCGTTCTTTATCCGTTCCGCGCCGCAATATCTTCGTTCGAATTTCACTTTCACGTTTGGAGTTTTATTTTCTCCCGTTTTCGAAACATTCTTATTCCGTTCTCGCCGCGGCGATTCGTTAAAAATGGAGAGAAAAAAAAAAAACACGTGTTTCTGCCCCGTCCAAAAATACCTAGCCGTCTGTGCCCGTGTCTGCCGCGATATATCGTTCAACCGATGCGCACGTGCTTCACGTATTTACACGCGCACGTAGGAATATTGAGAAGCTGCGGTATGCGCTAGAGATTTGGTAGCGTTGGTTAAATGTATACCGTGGCTGGCGTGCGCGTGGAATCTGCAAAAGAAGGCTGAATAGAAAGGGGAAAGGTATAAGTTGAGGAACCGGTGAAAAAGTCGAGAGAGAAAGACGCGTTCAAAGATTCAATTTCTTCGCAGGTTATGAAGGGATTGAATTGTAACGAACAACGCGCGGTGTATGTAAATGGAGTCGAATGGTGATTCTTTCATTGCGTTTTAAAGATGTAGGTGAAATTGAGGATAGTAAGAGATTCGAGAGCCTTTCCGACTGGTCGAGATTGAATCGGTCAATTGGGTTGGAATAAATTTATTTTATTATTTTATTTTAAAGAAGTATTGCATTGGACGACATCATTTTTATTATCAATTAATACAACAATTTTTAAGAGAATTTGAATCTTGTTAATTTCGTATCAATTTTGTTGTTCGCGACTTTGTAAAAGGGTATTGTATCAAGGAATCATTATCATTGTATATAAAATCATTTAAATGGTACCAATTTTGTCCTGCAGGTTACTATGATAGAATATTATATCAAACACACATCATTTATCCTGAAATTTAAATTTTCAACGTTTGCATTGTATCAATTTCGTAGTCTCTGCTCTGTGCAGCCCTTTAAATTTCAAAGAGTATCGTATTAGAATTTTTCATTCGACTCGCTACAATTAGCGAGTATAAAATTGAAAAGGAAATAGAACAAATAGTATTCCCTAAAAGGATTACTATATGTACATACACTACGGGCAAACGGTTTGTAATTGCTAAATAAAACGAGGAAGGCAGTAATTTTCAAAGGAATTGGCAATGTTAACTTAAGCAGTGGCAAGCGTTTCCAGGTATTAATATATCGAAATGAAGTAAATCACTGTTGACGTCTACAACATTACCCCTTTTAATCCCATAGGTCGATTCAGTTCGCGTGCGAAAAATCTTTCTCAGCCAATATGGGCGGATTATTCTCCTCCTGTTGCAGCGAAAATTTCAATAAAATATCTGCAAAAAGAGCAATTGTAAACTAGGTAGTTTATAGTAAAGCATTATATCCTTCCACTTGTTTCGCGATACTTCTAACAATGCATGAATGTTATATACAAGGAGCAACCAATGTTGAATCACATAATGGGAGACTATTCAAACACAAACTATTCGTAAAACAGACAAATTAATTTTTCGCTAGTCTTATTCTGAGTGAACCGCGAAACGTGATCAGCTTACATCATTCTGCTGTTCATCCCTCGAAATCATCCTCAGTTTATTCTATAAAACCCTACAATTTTGTACACCTATCTTTCCGCGAATACCGAGACGAATTCAGCGAGTATCGTAACGAATATTCCTTCTATTCGATAATTTTAATTATCAAGAACTTAAGGTACCCTCGAAAACTCCCTCCCCCTCTCGCCCCCACAGAAAAATGAAAACTGTCAAATAATGTATCACAATCATCATCGAAGCTCTCATTAAACCACGTCACGAACAACCCAGGCTGATCAAGTTTCGCGGTTCACCCCGTGCATATCGGGGCTGGGGCGCGTAAAATAACGGACATCAGGAATGATCGGCCGACAAACATTGAAACGCCACTCCGTTCTCCAAGCGGATCCAGCAGACGTCCCTGCCCGGTTAACGAACTCACCCGTGCACTTTTTCTACTTTTACTCATCTTCGCCTAAATGCACCGCGCGGCCCCGAAACCGTAATATTGTTTGTTCGTTTAATCGGCCCTCGAGGGGCGGCAATCAGCCCGCGAAGGGTTGGGGGGTGGGGGGAGGGGGCGGCGGCATCCCGGCGTCGATTTACCTTTGTCGTTCGGCGACGAAAACGTTCGCAGCGGACGTCGGCATTCGGGCTGGGCCGCGTTTCGAATTCCACCTGCAGCCGTGGCCGGGCAACGGAGCACGTGGACCGAGCGGTGCCGCGTTCGATCGCGGTTGCACGTTGCCCCAGCTTAATTGGTCACCGAGCTCTCGTTCTGCCTCGGAACGCTTCCTCGAGGAACTCGATCCTCGTTTCGGCGTAATCGCTTCTTCTGCCCGGCCCACGGGTTCTTTCATCCAGCCCGCTGCTGCCTTTCGGTGGCGCGATCTTTCTTCCCGGGCATCCTCGCCGTGATCCTCTCAGTGCGCAACGGTATGCGGTGTCGCGTGAGAACGAATCGAGCAGCCGTGTATCGCGATTCGGTGTTCCGCCTCGCGTTCGTGCAGGGCTATTTTTTTGGGGGGTGGTTGGGGGAATGATAAGGAAACCCGTAAATCGATCGGATGGGCGAAACGATTAATAGGGGGAGCTTTCAACGTTTCAATCGGTGGACCGAATGCATCGGTTATTTTTTCGCGACACAAGCGCGTGGGCGGTTATTTTGTTCGAAATCGATGCACGGAATGGAAATTTTGCGTGTTTTTGCAAGGGAAATTATTTGTTACAAATAAGTTCGAAACGGTTTCGATCGTTTCCGCATTGCCGAAACTGTTGCGTGCTTTTATTTCGTTTATGAGATTGAATATGTGCCTCGTCGCGCTTTGGAAAGTTTCAAAAATATTTATTGTTAGGGGATTTGTTATACTGTAATGAGATTGTAATACTTATCTGTAGCTGACGAAAATGGGACACGTGATGAGTGTAGCTACACATTGGCAATCTTAATGCAATATAGCAGTTCGATACTTAATATTGGGCTTTTGGGTAATTACCTAATTCCTACTTCTAATTATTTGATATTTCTGATTTAGACCGCACGGTAATACTTTTTAATTAGTAATAGTTCGTTGATTGTACAATACCTATTTATATTCCATACAGTTTTTACATTATATCGGAGGAAGAAGCTTTGCTCACAATGCTAACATATAGTGTTACACAATTTAATTTTTACAATTAATTTTTTGCGTAACGTTTCAATGGTACCTTTTACATTAGCTGCTCGTTCACGCGTAGATCTAATCTTACAGTTATACATAATATTAATTATACCAAAAATAAGGTTCATTAGTACCATTGAGATAGGCCTCAACGACTACAGGCAGATGAATACAGCAGTTATCGTATGAGCTTCCAACCTAATTCATTTAAAAATGTGTAATTATTCTTTCGTGAAGTGCGGTCATTTATCTCCCTGAAGGACGGAAGTGGAGTGCTTTTCGTCCCGAATTCGGTAATGAACTCATTGCCAAGCCTGCGCGGAAAATTCGTATATCACGTGTCCTTTATTGTCAAATCTACAAATCTGTATTTCTGAATAATATCGTGTATGTTTGATTTATTTCTTCTTGCAAAAGTTACATTCCACTTCTGGGTTTCGTAGAAACGTTTCTCTTTCCATTTCCCTAGAATATGAGAAATGAAATTCAGTCAACCCTATTACATTCTTGAACAATTCCTTATGCATCCAGCAACTTCTTTTCCAAAAGATTTCGAACGAATACCGCGCGTTAAATATATCCAACGCCATCGAATACTTTGTCAAGATTTAGTCAGAATTTCTCAAACAATTTCACCCAAAAACGGTTCGAAAAATTCCAAATTTCACCCTGAGCACGGACCGTCTGTCCCCGAATATCCGCAACCACAAATTACGCTCGCCGCGCGACAAGAAAAAACTCCGTCGACAAAAAAAAAAAAAAAAAAACAAGAAACGAAAACGAACTGTACACACTTGCTCAAAATGCTATTCGAGGACGCCACTTTCGCAAGTCCTCCCCGGCGAGGCGAACCGCAGAACAGGGGGATGCTTAAATCAAAGACCGATTGGGCAGGAACGAACGCCAGGTAATATCGTTACCCTGTCAAGGTTACCGTTTCGCTTGAATCAGTGCCCGGCGAAAATACGGTGACAGTGTCCCGTGATAGATGACACGTCGCGAACGGGGGGCAGCCTGCTCGATCCACCGTGGCAATAGTCACGCACCGCAGCGAAATATCACGCCACGTTTTACTTTGAACTATGGTCTTGTTCCTTTCCGCCACGGATGAGTCGTTACCGCCGTTTCCACCCCTCTCGTCCCACCCTCGTTCACGATCGTGCCATGCTGCAACCGCGGAGAACCCTCGGTTCTCGTTGCCACTCCCGGCTCTGCCGCGAATAAATCACCGGTCGCCTGAAGAATCGCGGTTGCGATCTCGGTGCGATGCAAAGAATTGCTCTCCTTCGTTCTCCACCGCCCCCTCCCCAAAAGCCCGATACTCTGTCGTTTTTCTCTCCGTCCCCGCCCCGCTTCCGGGCAGCTATTTTCGCCCGGTTGGCCGGGAACGATAGATAAGGCGTTAATATCGCCGGACCTTTCGAACGTTTCGACGCGACAGGAGGCTACCTGCCTGTTCCGTATCAATTCGCCGGACGATAATTGTGAAAGGTGGAAAGAGCGCGGTCAGCGAAGATTGATCGTCGGCGAAACGTTTGCAAGGGTGGATCGGTTTATTACGCGACATCACCATAAACCTGGATGTTCCGGATACTAGTTCCCGCGCCTTCCACTCACGGCAGCGTTAACAGGGTTTTTACGCGTTTCAGGAAAAGCGGATCGTCTCAGGTCGAGCTGGATGATCGTAAAATCTCGGGAAATTGTTTTGTATTTGCCACGGCCAATCAAGTAACTATTCCGCGATGTTATCGTGCACCGAGTGCATCGTAAATCACTTTAAGCCCGTGTGCCCGGTCGAAGGGAACAAGCCGGGGCGATCGTGCTGACCGAACCGAGCCGAGCCGAGCGGCAACTCTCGTTTCGAACGTGCGACCGAAGTTATTCGCGCTCGGCGGTTTCGCTGCTCGCTGGAAACGAGACGCGTAACGCACGTGTGTGACGGAAGAAGCGGTCAGTTTTTTTTTCTTTCAATGGTCGAATCGAATCTCTGCCGGATATAAGTGTCTTGGTGTTAGAGGGCGAACGATGCTTAATCGCGTCGACAAATGTCGACCTCTGCGGAAACGAGGACGAAAGGCACCGTTTCTTCATCTCTAATTGAACAAATTAGATTCGCGAAAATGGACGAAATTGTCACGGAACGATTGCTGACGAAACATAGCAACACGTTTGTTATGTTAAATCGAGATCTTCCAGCGAACTGTTGTCCCTCGTTTCGCGTCCGCATCCCGCGAGTACAAAGTCCCCGTACAAAGACCCACGAAAGTTACGGGCTAAACAATCGGACGTCCGATACCCGCGATTAAAAAAACAATCCCGTCGAGAAGCACCAGGTACTCGGCGACAATGGGATCAACGGCCACGCTCCGCCGCCCAGCGGTCCTTCGTCCAGCGTGTTCATTTAAAATTCGATCGCTTAGCATCTTGAGGCAATCAGGCAAACGGCAGTCCGCGTCTGATCGAGTTAATTAGTATTTGGCGCAAACAGGATCGAGGTTGCATTTGCATGACAATCAGAAGCGACGGGGCCAGGTGGCGGTGCAGAGGGTGCAGACCGCGGTCCCCGAGTATAAGAGGGTAGGGTGGTGCCGAATTTTTGGCGGGCCCCCGTTGTCAACGGGTGGCTCGCTGTCACGCCGACGAGAGGAAGACACACGGAGGAACTAATAGGAAGCACTAAATCGGGGCGAGGTAGGTCGTAAACGGTTGCGCCTGTTCGCCGCCGTGAACGGGGGAAGCAGCATGGCGATGCGACGCGATGGGCCCGGTGGGCGAGTCAACGAGGATATCTGGTTTTGCCCCGGTATATGCAACACCGGTGGATCGTCGTCCTCGTCCTCTTTCCCCTTGGTCCGCCGCGCTCGTTCTTTTTCCCCTTTCGTTCGGCTCGTTCCAGAGTGTTCTGACCGGCTCGTTTCTCACGCTCGCCGTAGGTTGGCCGATCGCAACATCGGGCCCGATTCGGCCTCTTTCTTCCAGTATACCTACTCGTGTTCCCGATCTACTTGGCCGAACGAAAGGGGAGAGCCCAGACTTAAGCCCGTTAAATGGAATTAATAAGCTTTACTATGCATGCACCGGCCCGTGAAATACGATACCGGCTGGTGTGCTCGTTAGGACGACCAGGGGGGTGAAGGCTTTGTGCCTTCAAGGCTAACTCGCCTTGCCCCTCCTGCAGAAACTACACTTTCGTGTCTCTTCTTCCTCCTTGCTATCGATATTGTCGTTCGCTTTGCCGGACCGATTTTCGATTTCGAAACGAAAACGCATTTTCCGGCGGGGAACGATTATTAGTAATGGGCTTTCTGCGACGTTCCAGTGATCGGAATTGCTGGATTAAGTGGTTGCGCGTGGAGGGTTCCCCTTTCGGGGGACACGACTTCGGAAACATGTTGGGAACGCATTGACAAGTTGAAAGCTGTGTGCCAGGGGGTGGCGCTGTTTTATTAGATTAGTTTGTATTGGAAAATGTGGGCACTTTTGTCCTTTATTGTCACGTTCGGTGTCCTTTGTACTCTGGCGTTATTAAAACGCGACACAGTGCAGGAATTTTGATTTGTTTCTGCCGAATTCGACTTGAATCGAGAACCTGTTGGGAGAGACAATTGTGTGCGCAGCTTCTCATTATTCTTCGAGTTCGAAGATAATGAACAATTTGCGTTGCTAGTTTTGCTCGCAGCTGCACTTGATGTACTTAGATATTTTAGTGGTTTTTCTTTTACGTTGATAATATCCACTGTTACTCCACCCTGTATTTAATTCGACTGCTTTCACAAACGAAAGTGCCATTATTTATTCACAAGTTCTCCGTTCAAGAAACTTATTTTTCTAGAAATAAAGGAACTACACACGCGAAAACCTTGTCCTACAATTTCGACTTGCAATATATTTTCATGAATAATCACACTCCTTTCAGTTGCACCGCAATTACTGGGTTCAACCTGTATGGAATTAATTGGATTACTAGAGTAGCGAAAAAGAACTACATATGTGGTATTGCATCTCATCGCTGTGTTTCTCTTAGCAGTACGTTGAAAAGAATCCATAATGAAGCAATTAAGGTACACCTATTCATCATGCTGTTGTTACTACGATGCATCTCTCACATTACAAATGTATATTTAGGAGAGATTACATTAATCATTCATTGTTAAACGCAGTGATTAGCTTAATACATTGCGTTGCTTCCTCTCGTGGAGTAAATTTGATTGAAATGTGCCAAAGCGTGGCGGTATCAGATTGTCTTGCAGATAATTTAAGGAATCACGTTCTGCTAGTTTACGACTTCCTCTTTAGGAATTCGAACTGCAAGTCGGATGAGCAGACTGCCATCCTATTGTTCGATATATGCGTGCAATGCTGAATTCTGTCGAACCGCGTTGCATTTAAAAAATGAATATTTAAGGACACGTTTAATGTACCAGTAGAAAGTAATCGTTTTAAATGAATGGCTCGCGGTGAATGATTATTAGGATGGTACGCACGCAACGCTATATTTTTTAAATTAATTTAACCGCGGATACGCCAATTTATTTTCACGCTTGGAACGATTTTAAACAATGTTGCAAGATGAAAAGAACGTGCGGCTTGAAGTTCGCAAACGGCGATAAAACAATCACGTTGGCCGCAACAAAATACTGCAACGGCACATTGTTTGGATGAATGATTTGAAAAAGTCAGATAAAATTGGGGAAATATAGGCGATCGGTATATGAGTTATACAGGCATATTCTTGTAATATCGAAATACAGACAAAATTCCGGAACGTAACCGGCACAATATTATTACATTATTCAAGGTGTACGGACATGAAGAAATTAAGCTCGACGAGGAATCAGATCGCGATACGAGACACCGCGTGTCCGCTCCGGCACATTCGCGAAACTCTTTATGGAACTTCTTTCCTGCATCCAACGAATAATGTGCTCGACATCCATCATCTTGATGTTTCATTACTTTTTATACATCCGAAGGCAATCTCTGCGGATATTATCACTGCCGCGTTGCTATGCTTAATGATTTTCTTACCAATTTGCATTACCGTATCAACAGGGCAAAACTCTTTCGCGTTCGCCAAATGTCTATTACGCTAGCTTCAAAAGCTGTCTATTGCCATTTCTAATGATCATCGCACTGGAGTGTCTCTGGTCATTCGAAAAGTGTTCGCATGAAAGGATCATACAGCGCAAGTTCCCAATAACTGTCTCCCGTTGTTGCATAGCGACTGGCGTGCAAACATTCGTGAAGCGACCCAATAATAATTCGCCGACGAACAAAGAAGTAAAGACGTCTCCCGTTGTACGGGCGCAATTAGCGGGGGCGGAGTCGGCGCGGAACTATCGTTAAATAAATTCTCCGGGTCGCGGGGTTTTGGAAATTAAAGTGGCGACAGTTTGCAGGGCGGCCCGTATGGAATGTTAACTAAGCGTAATTGATTCGTGAAAGTACTCGTAGCCGGTCCAAGAGTGAAGACAATTGGGTCACACTCGAATGGGTCGCATTACCAAGGGATTACGGCACGACCAGATGACTTTCAGCTCTAACCAGCTTAGGAACTTTTCTCATTCCATAGCGCCGCGAAAGCTGCACCCTGCCTTTCGTCTAGCAGTTTCACTCGCTATGCAACCGACGTATTTCAGTTATCCGTGCGGCCTGGCCTTGCACAGTGGCTGGGCGTCGATTGGACCCGAGGAATTTTCGTCTTCTGCCTCGGCCGCGAACTTCGCTCCCCGCGAATTCGCGTAGCGAGAAAAGTCAGGAAAGTTGGTGCGCGATTCAAAGTCACGTCGCGATCCCATCTCGGCGAAAGATGAATCGTTTTCTTGGCTTTTTGCGCGTCCCCTTGCCTCGTTTCGTCCCGGCTCGTCTTGTCTCGTCCCGTCTCCGCTCCACTCCTCCCTTCTTGCCGGAACTATACCCTTTTCGTTCCTTTTCAACCGTCCCCGCCTCTATCGTTCGCCGCTGTCGTTTCGTTAAAACTCCCGTCACCGAACTCGGCAAGTTTTTCCGCGAATCGCGCTTCGATTTGCGGGAAAATGGAAATCGAAATGCATGAAAATACAGCGCGAAAAAGCCAGACGCTTTGTGGACGGGTGCGTCGAAACGAATTGCGCGCAAAGAGAGGAGCATAGAGTGTTGCCATCGCTACGTTTTCATTTACGTGTACGCGCACATCGTGGCTCCGTGTGGAAAATCTTTTTAACGTTGGTGGGGAATATTTCGTTTCATTCAGAGGGGTTGTTCTTGCAACAAAATGTGCACGGAATAATTGTTTCGTAATCGCTGTGGCACTTTAGATGATCGACCAGCGATTGGCGAATTGGACAGAAAGAACGAAAATCAGGAAGGAAACAAAATTTACGCGCGAGAGTTGTTCTTTCACGTCTCCTCGTCCGTATTCTCCGAACCGCTGTTTTCCAGCAAATCTATCCCGAACAGATATTCACGAACGCGTCACTACCACCCTACCTAACCGCGCCAAATAACAATTTAATAGGTTCGAGGGTGCAGCCAACCAAACCTTCTCCTTGTCACTTAAACCGCAAGAAAATATGATGCTCGCCAAGCGGCGGAGACACTTCGCCGACGGGGACGGGGAAGACGAAAGTAAATCTCCCCTCCCGCGTTAAATTCTTCGCCGAAAAACGAAAAAATGAAACGAAAGAAAAGCACGCGGCAAAGTTTCCGCAAACAACTGCGTAAATATCGCGAGCTGGGCCCGCGTCGTGTAAATCTCTCCGCGTGCACACGCGAAAACATTTATCTGTCCGCGGCGACGAAAAACCTTTAATCTGATAGATTAAAGTTTCTTGGGGGGAGGATGCGCGAAGTCACGCGGCAACCGACCACCGGTAAGAAAGACGTGGGGGCTGGCGAAGGGGTTGCGGGGGGGATGGATGGGAACGTTGCAAAAATATCACTGGCGACTCTCTCAGCCACGGTCGTCTTTCTCGATACTATCGATTTCACCCCCTGCACGCTCGCACGTTTTACATATCCGCGCGCGAACGTCGTGTTTTTCTCTCCCCCTTGCGAGAATTATTTCTTTCGCCTCGAATGGTAACGCCACGGTTTAAAATCATGGCGCCGCTCGCAGAAAAAGGTTGGCCGAAGAAATTCCGGATTTACGCCCGGGGTACCGGAATTTTTCTCTATTCTCTCGCCCCTTTTCGCGACAATTTGTCTTCCGGCAATTCTGTTCCTTCCACCCCCCCCTTTTTTTTTTTGCTTTTATCGGCGACCGTAACGGGGTGTTTCAGACGATCGCCGAAACGGTTTCTATTTATTTTTGTCAACGATGCTCGATCGGATATTTCTCGCGGCATTCGCTTATTCTTACGCTCTCCGTTAACCCGTTGCGTACCAATTTCCCTTTGCACCTGAAAAGATTCCGATCAATTTATTGCATTACAACCGGATAAGGTATTATTATGACGAGAATACCGTGGCAGCAATCAAATGCAGCTGAAAAGCTCTTTGCACAAATTATTTTGCAAAACAGATATCGGTTACAAAATATAGACATCGAATATGTGACCTCAAACGTTCACACGTATATGCAGATTCGTAAAGGGTTAAACGCGTATTATCTCTTACGATAATCATAAAAATGAAAATATTCCTAGTGCTCGATTTAGTAAAATCCGTACCGATATCAAAGCATAAACGCGTTCGGCCATTTAAATATTCCGTTCAATTAACTGATAAAACACGACTCGTACAAATGACAACAAAATGAGCCGCAGCGTTTCCCCAAACGCGTGCCCGCTCGAACAGTAAACTTTCCACCGAAAGGGCCGAAAAATGATAAAAGTATGATCGCAAATGTTCCCGCACGGACGTCCCTGAATTCGCTTATGGACTAATCGTTTCCCCGAACAGATACCATCGATACGTACGAAATCGGCACGGCTTGCGTGTTCAAGACGCGTAACCGTCTCTCGTCGGGGCCCTTAACAAGATGCAACGAGTAAAAGTTAAAAAGAACGGTGCCGTTACATCGACGCCGAAATAACAATAATTCGAGTCCCACATCTGGTTATTTTGCATACTCGAATAATCGAATACCGGTTTCACGTCGCGATCCTCCTCCCTCCCGTACGCCCCGAGGGGCCAGCGCACAGCTTGGCAACTTGCCAGAAATTTATTTGCTTGCCGACCAACTCGTCTAAGTACATCGATTCCACTTTCGACAAGGAACCGCGCGGAGAACCGTGAGACTCACGTGGCCAATTCGTGGCCGCTTTCGATGTTGCCCGCTATTGATCGACGTTTCGTGCCGGCACGTCAGAGACAGCTCGTAATAGTAATCAGTGATTCCATAACTTTCGTACATGTTGGCCGGCGTAATGCGATTACGCGTCTTGACGTGCGTGCTGGCACTACCATCGACACGTATCCCCCCGGCAGAGTGGAAATTTCACTCGGACAGGTGAGCGCCGGGCACCGTTTGTAATTAATCCTCGTCGTTGTCGCGCTTCTTGTTCGACACACCGTGTACGTACATACGCCAATCGGGCCCGGTTCAATCAGCTGTCGTATTGAAAAAGTTGAGCACTAACGCTGTATATGTATAGCGTTCTGGTCTGTCATAAATTAATACGACTCGTGAGCACCGGAGAAAGGCGACTTTCGTGTTCTGACATTGCCTGCTACAAATTTGAGGCAATACTGTTAACATGTGGAGCTGCAGGATAAAAAGAGAACGTTTTCGATGGATGTTTCGAATACGATTATACGCTCGGTACATCGTGGGAGGACCATTTTTGAATAAGAAAAATCGTGCGAATGTGTATATGAAGGGAAAATAAAATTGATTGGCACGAATAGTTGGAAAAGTTGATCGATACCGGAAGATATTTTTGTCCGCATTCGAAATCTGCGTCCTATCGACACAGTGCGACGACCGTGGGTTAATTATTGGTACGACACAGCAGCGTTCGAAACCGGCACGTTTTCCCGCGACGATATTACGTCTGCCATAAAGCAACATTGTCGAGCGAAGGATCAAAGTCACGACTAGGAAATCGTTCTTTCCGCAGCAGCGTAACGAGGTGAACCAACGATGGAAAGTCATAGTCACGAACCTATCGACCGCCATAGGACGACGAATTTTTGCCCAGAGGAATCTACAGCGAAATCATTTTAAATCATCCCCGGTGACCTCCTTGCTTTCTCGACTCTGCACGAGTTAACAAGATACCGTGGGCCTCGTCGATTCGTACTTTCGCGGTATTCGTTGCTGGTCCGTCTGTGAATGTACACTACAAACGTACTCTCTGTTGTTTGCACCGAGAGTATTCAGATACCGAACAGAGGATTTGATTTTTTTAAAGTCCGATATAATATAATAATAATATTTACGAAGATGTACCAACCGAATGTCTTCACACGAAAGTATTCCGAAATCTTTATTCATTCAATGCTCAGTCATTTTGCGGTAAAAATGACAAAATAACGTTTCGCAACTCGTATTGAAATAAACTTTCGAATATTCGTCCGAAACAGATCGACAGTTATTTTCTTTTACACTACTGAATATAGTAAGTTTGTAGAAATTTTGTTGAATATGTAACGTGGCTGGATAGTTTCGTAACCAACTGTGTATTGCTTTGGAAATTTTATTAACCACGCGTCCTCTCGTTCGTTAGAGCAAAGAACATTGTACACGCTCGAACGCAAACAGGAGTAATCGGTCGAATGGTAATCTGCTAAAGGGCCCTCAGACATTCAATATTTATTGTGAATATTTCAGCACAGCAAATATTGTTGATCGTTAAAGGAGATAAGGGAGCGAGTGTTGGACCGACAATAAATATTGACAAGCGGTAGTTCAGCACGCACAATCGCGTAAAATCATGAAAATCCGTATTACCTCTCCGAAGTGTATAAAACATTATCGTGCAAACCCACTCATTAATATTACACATTTAAACAATTCGACAATTCGTCTATCTGTCTTTCTGATACGTTCGATAATATTGGGAATTGCTGCGGCGTCGACGACAGATATCAAATCTGTCAGAACCTTAAGATGAAACGCGGACAAAATAGATTATTGATTCCTGCTCATAAGTCGTACACGTTCCAAAGATTTACAATGATCACAGTAAAATTGTTAGAATCGTTAATACATTTAGCACAGAACAGTCTTTCTTGCTTACGTGTCATAAGTAACGTTTCCGCGAACGTTGACATTCTAAAAATAAATTTTGTCAACAACTATTCATATTTTTCTGTCCTGTCACAATTATTTCCCAACACTTCGACCATGCTGCACATTGTTTAACAACGAAAAAGAATACCTCGCACACTGTTCGGTGTACTAAAATATTTGACCGACACCATAGTACAATAGATGAGCGACATTAAATCCTTTCAATCGCGTCGACTAATTTTCTCGAGTTTAACCCCTACGATTCGACTTTATTACGCCGATTCAAGTCTCACTGGATCCTGTTACTTACCCGAGCCCCTTTCTGAGTTATATCTTCCACGTTTCGAACATACGCGAGCCCCCGTCGCGATATTGGAAGTCGTCGGGCAAACGCCGCTATCGATAGCTGCACGCACGTGCGTAGACAGTTGAACGTTCGACGTTAATTACCCGTTGACAACGTTCCCGCGAATTTATACGGATTCTAATTAAAATTTCATTTCGACATAGCGAAGTGTAATAACCGCGGATCCGTATCACCGTGGCGTTTTTTAAGCTGGCGGCGGCTGCCGCCGCAGCTGCCGACGAAAACTAATTAAGCTCTCGTTTAACTACAAACACGAGCAGCGCTTTAAGCGATCACCACCACCCACCATCCCCTATCGCTCGGTAATTTCTCAAATTATCGAGCGGCGGACCTGGATTCTTGGCACGTTCGATTCTACGCCGGTGTTCTTCGACGTCGAAGACATTGTTGTATCCGCCTGCGGGTTTGCGTCAATTTTCGTGTCTAACGAATAGACGTTTTTTCGGGACGTTTTTCCGCGACGAAAGATCATTGCCGTTTCAATTGGTTCACTTTAATCTTAGAATTCGCGAGATTGCCGCAAGTTAGGTAAATGAAGGCTGCTGTTCAAAGGTAACGGGGCATTTGGACGATTCGCAACAAGTGGCTGGAGAAAGTTACGAAATAATTGATGAACTGTCACGCAGTTATTAATAATTAATGTGCACCTACTGAGTATTATTATTGTTAAAGATGAAATTAGTACATGCACACGTAGTATCGCACAGTAAAAATTGAATTAATCGAAACTGCAGGAAAATATGTAATCCGATTAATTTATATATACTGTAATCTCTTCTGACACAATTTTATGACACACCCGAAAAGGAATTACGTTTCATAAAACCGCCTGATTTTGTATGCAACATTTAAGTATTATACTATAATATAATAATATGAAAACATTCGTGTACGCCGAATTAAATATTTAAAATGACACCTCTCGTGAAAAAACGTTCCCTACTTTCGACGAGAAACTTCGTTTCGCGCACCAGCATTATTGGAGTAATTGATGGAACAAGAATTACCACATATGGTAATTCTCATGATGCAACAGCGATCCCACCGTGCAAGGCCTCCTTAGGGCAGTCCTAATGACAGAGGGTTCTAACGCTCTAATTTCACGTTTCACTTCTCAACATTGATATTTCTGTTGCCCCTGCAGACATGTATATGTATGTGTGTGTTCTATAACCGCCAGTGTTGCACGCATTAAATGAAATGTATCAGAAACTTTTATTTGCTGAAAAGACTGCGAATATTTGGCAAAGGATATAATACTATAACAATTCGAAAAGAAGGAAGGTATTGTGGCGACAGTTAAGTCGTTCTAAAATTCTGTCAGACAAAATAGTACTAACTTCACTATTAATTAGAGAGTACGTAGGGAATATTTAGAGAGATTAATTACATTTTGGAATAAATATTTTAGTAATAATTCGCAAACAAATTTTTATACCATCTTGTGAACTAGAAAATCACGTTTAGACAAATCCACATAAATTGGCTAATTAATGCATGAAGTGCTCTGGTAATCGATCTTCAAAGGATTATCACAATCAACTGGATTACAGTTTTGCCCGATACTGCACCAAAGACAACCAGAAGCCAGGCCGATCGTTAAATATTTCGTGGTCGACGGAATTCGACAGTCGGTTTCAATAGATTGTCAAATTCGCAACGAAGAGCGGCCCATGAAAAATGACTTCGAAAGCCGAAATTCTCTCAAAGCGTGAAAATACAAACAATCGCATTCGAATGGAGTGACGTACTGTTAATAAGATTAACGGTCCCACATTAGCAGGCACGTAGGGGAAAAGTATCCGAGGGGTTGGACGGCGCTTTTGTCGAAGCTTTTTGACAGCGATAAATAATCGGATCAAGCGTGATCAGGGATTTTCTGAGTCATTCCGACCGCTCGCATCGAGGGCAATCAGAGCCCAGTGTATATAGCGCCGTTTTGTCGTTATATCGCCATATCCTCGACCTGTTCTGCGTTTTTCCTTTCTAGCACGTGCGAGAACAATAACGAATCCCTGCATACACGGATTTGTTGCACGTGGCAAGATGTCTCTATGACCGTTGCCGAACATGGACAAAATGCTTCTCATCGGGATTACACGATTGTTCGCCTTGCTTCGCGAATACATGCAATGTCAATGGATGCAACTGCAGATTCGTCGATTGTTTAGTAAAGTAAAAATAAAATAGTTAAGCAAACAAGCGAACGTGTTTTTCGTTTGAATGTATGTACATCATATCTATGGATTCGTATTTTAATTTTTGATTACAGAATTAGCTTTTATCGGCTTGCATTACAAGATGATTTATTCTCGAATGTGTTACCGGTTTTTGCCTGTTAATTTTTGGCAAACTTGGTAAATCTGTGCGGCAACGTTACATTGTTTCATGAATTTATACTGTTAATATTTTTTTCCTGCAATATCAATGATTTATCGTCGAGTCAGAATTTTGATTATTACGAATTCTTTAGTTATCATTTTATTATTATCTGGGAACCTTCATTATTTCTAGAAGTATTCATTTCTCTAGCATCTGGTAAAGTTCCCCATTATCCTGTTCCGAAAAGAGGAACATTTATTTCTGCCAAATCAGTGTCCGAAAAAGATTGAATACAATTAATTCGTTATCATTGAGCCCATTAAATGAAACTTTCTTCGAGCAGTTGCCGGTTCATTTCTAACGGCAACATTATTTGTATCATGTTGTATAACATTTCCGATACTCGATCCACCTCGAAGACATGGGATTTTTTAAAGATAATTCCGCACAAATGCCGGCGGATATATAGAAGCTCAGGAAGAAATATTAACGAAATAAACTGAATTAAGTGGCGTAGACTCGACGCTATTTGTCTCCCCGATCTGATTACAGGAAATTGAGTACCTTGCTTCGCGCTCGGGTCGCATGTCCTACATCGTTATTAAATGCCCTTTCTTCATTCTTACCTTTCGTGAAAATGTTTTACATCATTCTTACTCCTTATTGGACTGTGTAACGCTTATTTGCAGCGCGCCATGGGCTTGATTTACTTCATTCGGCAGGAAAACGTTTGAAATAAGGATACATTGCATCCAAGCACTCCGTTTTAAATAATGCTCCCGACGATGAATAAAATTTATCGACCCGTTAGTTCCCATATGTTTTCCCAGAGAATGTATTTGTTTTACCTTTTAATATAACGAATAAGAAAAATGCATCTACTTCGATTACACTGCTACTAATTCTCATTAAGAAAAATGAAGAACGAAATAATTGCCTGCTATAATTTTGTATTATGGAGTTAATATTCACATTCTCTTACCTTCATTATATCTCTCTATCTACTACATTTACCTCGTTTTACTCGCATCTTTACTTTTTATTTCTCCTGTTATTCATGTTTTGACTTTGTCTTCTTAATTGGAAGCTGCACGTCAATTGTCTTTTGACAACCGCTCTGTCCTTAACATAATATCTCAATCTCAACTAACGTTTGCTTGGCTGTCATTATTTGTTCGTTGAAAAAAAAATGGTCGAAAATCGTTTTTTCGGAGGCAATCGGCGAATGAATAAACGCGTGTCTTCGTGAAAGAACATTACGCTCGTATTGCGGTGTGTACAGGCGTGTGTCGATTAATCGAAACGATCGTATGTCGCGTTTCAGTTTTATCGTGCTCGGGGTACATTCGCACTGTGGTCGACCGCGGTCGATATTTGTAAGGGATTGCTCTGTATTTCATGGACAATGGCCGTGCAGCAGGGGTGAATTAGATGGTCACGTCGTTATCGCTGCGTTTCTGCAACACTTTGTGCGTTCGCTACCTGTAACACAACTGTGCCGGGATTAGGAGGCTTCGAAGGGGGATACAATTCGAGCCGAAGACGAAATCGTTCCGATATGTAATCGGGGCGATATAAGATTGGCGAGTGTTTGCGGTATTTCAGCTGAGATTATGTAATTTGTAGAACATTATATGGCGGAGCGTGTGTAAAGTGATTAGTCTTGCGAATTTTTGTTTACTCTTCGCTCAGTTTTTCGCTGTTTTTAATTTTTCTTCGTCGGGTTAATAAAAAGTTAATGGCGTTAATAAACCGTGAGACTGCATGGTTGTATGCATTTAAAACGCGAAGCTAATTAAATGTCAGAAAATTAATGTAGCATAAAATGACAGAGAGTGGAAACAAGGCGAGCAATGGCTGGGGGACTTTACTTAGCATTTCGTACAAATTTGACACAGGGCATACAGTGACAGTGTAATACAGTATAGTCTTGTAATGCCAATACTCATTATGATATATTATATGTCGGTTTCAGTTAATTTTAGATAGATCTAGAACTATATTCTTCCACAAACATATAACAAAGCGTAACGCGTTAATCAGAATAGTGTTGCACCACCCTTTTTATTCCAAATTTGTCAACCGTTGCATTGTTGCATAATACATCAATTTATTTAAGATCAAAATTAATACAACATTCAATACTACTAACAGCTTAACCACATCGAATAACAATCACTCAAATCTAATTGAAAAAGCATAGAATTATATTTGCCTAGTATCGATAGAATAGCTATCCTTATCCACACTTATCTAACGAAAGTCGCCCATTTAATTCGTAATACCCATTTTATTCTTTCCTTGATAAAGGCGAATAAATAAATGAAATTAATAGCAGAGTACTTACAAGCGACACCACGTTTTCCGTTTTCGAATTCAGAGAAAATAACACATTTATTAATATCCGCAGAACAATATAATCTCCATCGTTACCAATGCAATTCAGAATATGTAATGTAATTCACATATACAAGAAATACAATGTTAAAAGATAATCAGCCACATAATGGTGAAACTTGAGATGACATTATCGGACAGAACATCCCGGCACACCTGGTGTATATCCATTGCTATAATGTTCAATGGATCAACGAAGGTTGCCGTGGGCGCGACAAGACCCCGGCACAAACGGCGACCGGTTCGAAGGAAGCATCGAGTGGGATCGAAGGCGGGAGGAACGGAGTTCCATATTCTATGGGATGTTGTCGAATCGTCGCGTCACTGCTACGTGTTTTAATTTGACGTCGCTCAGCACGTCAGTACCATCTGGTGTTGCGAGGCTTCTCGTCACCTCTCGTCTCGTCTAGGCCGCGCCAGTCACTGGGATTTAATATCAAACCACCCCGATCACGTCCCCCTCGCTCTCTCACCCTCGCCATCCTCGCTTCTCTGTCCCCGAACGACAGACCGTTGGATTTTCCGCTGCTGCACGCGGATGCTGCATCGATGTACCTCCCCCCTGCTAAGCCGGATATGCATAATCGAACTATGGAAAGGAAAAGTGACGTTTATGAAAACCCGATCGCGACACTTTCCCTCGTAGTCACCGGCGTTGTATCGCGTTGCCGCGTGGCTGTGCGTATTTCGCATAAAACGCGCCACGATTTTTATTCCTCTGTATCCCCGTCGTCATCACTGCCGTCCCGATGCGCACAGCTTCGGATATTGTGCGCGAATACGTGAAATATTTGTTGCTGCAGCTGTTGCTTCGGCGGATAGAGGAATTGCGATTGGAACGATTTAGAAGGGAAAACAGTGTCAACGCGTCTTGTTAATTTTCGTTGGAATTTTGTCTTGATAGGTAGTTGTACATTTAATTAATTTGTGTTTTTTTTTTTTTTTTGTGACACGAGTATCTGTCAAAAATAGATTCTGCTCGGGGGACATCGACCCGAATCGTGTCATGCTCGTGTCAGGCTTAATTCAACGACGAGGGTGAATGGGTATATGCCGAAAGCGAGTGAAATAGAACAAGAACAAGTGGCTCGGCTGGTAGCCAAGAACGATAAGAAGTTCCTTAACCTCTCATAAAAGTTCAAACTATTGTATGCTCGTGAAAGTCTCGTCAATGGATCCTAGATTTCCTTTTGTTTTTGATACGAACAGAAATCGACCAGAACCTCGATTGAATGGTCTGTTTTTGTTTAAACATGGACGGAAAGGGAGAAACCTTTCATACTATGGAAAACAAAACCGAGCCTAACAGATTGTCACCGAAATGTTTATTCTATGTAAATCATAAATTCAACTGTAAATCATTTATGCCGTTTAATTGAATCGATCGCCGCCAAGAATATTTGCCGATCAAATAATCTTGCAAAAATTCAATGATCGATCTTCATTGGCGTATAATCTCGCAAGCGTCCATGAACATTTCACATTCTTCGCAAAAATAATCTAACCACAGCGCGTTGCCCACTGAAATATTTTCTGAAATTCTGCAATGTCTGTACAAAGTCGACTCCGATTCGCACGATCTATAATTTATCGCCAATAATATCTAATGCTAATCTCGCCGGACTTCAGCGATGAATTTTCATCGCTGTCGAAAGTTAATAATGGCGAGTACCACGATAATATCTCACGGGCGACCATTTGACTTGCATTGAGGAGCTGCGAATAGAAAAGGTCATTGTTTCTGCAGTCGGCTTTAATTGCCCGACACGTTGACTCGGGCCTCGCGGACGTTTACGACAGGTCCGTTGACTTGACTATAAGAGGAGCAATACCTACGCTCACGTCCCGAGATATACGCAACCTTAAATCAAAGTGTCCGTCGCGTTCTATAATTGGGATATTTACTACGATACGAAGTCAAGGGGGCGGCCGTTGTTGTAGAAATAACCAAGGGCAAGAAAAACGGTTCGCACTGCGAGAAACGTTTCGTTCAGCAGAATATAACCACGCGGGATTCCCCAGAAACGGAATCGGCAATTGGTTTTTGCGTGCCTACAAATATACTCGTCCGACCGGGAAGAATATCGACGGCACTTGGCTTGTGAACGGCGGATTTATCGAAGTCACGTGCTGGAATCAATCTTTCGCCGGGAATCTGGATGTCGAATACGCTCCAAGAATAGAACGAATGCACAGCGGTTTGTAGTTTCGGATCGTTCGATGTGACCACGTTTGCCCGACGAACGGTTCGCCAGAGAAGCCAAGCCTTACTTTGAAGTGAAAGCACGATTCCGTGGCGGAGTTTTTTCGTGCTGGGCGAGGGAAAAAGTTCTGGCACATTCGTAAGTGGATAATGCGATGGACTTTGCACGGTGGAAACAAATGAACGACGCTTGTTGCCGTGCAAATATTTATTATAACTATCGGGTAACGTAATCGATGGTACTCGATGCCGAGACAACGATTTATAATATGAATGAACTTTATCCACCGTTCTACAAATAAGAACACACTTTTGTTACACACGTGACGGCAGTAGAATAAGGCAGTAGAATAAGACACGCACACTATAATAACGCAAGCCAAAGTGCATAACGGCGCCACTTATTAAAACATAAACTGACGTTGTTCAATACAATCCGACAGTCATTAGGAACTATTAGGGTGGCGATTGAAATTCGGCCTTTTAAATTATCCTAGGGCACATCAACGTTTTGTTCACTGTGCTGAGAAATGAGGCCCGGTTAAAATTTGGCTTACATCACGAATGCGTTTTAAAGATCACAACGTGTCGAAAGGGCAATTGCCACTTCGCTTCCCAAAATACGCAACTGAATGAAACGAACAAAAACGAACCAATTACTCGTCATTTAATTTTTCCCCTGCTTGTTAACTTTATGCGCCAAACGCTTGCCCCCCACAAACATACAAACAAATAAAGAATCCTTATCTGCTCGTCCAGAAATGCAAGCAACATTTCTACCCAGCCAAGGATGTAATTGCACGTGTTATCAGCTGTTGTACACCCCGTCGGTTCACAATATTAGCCCGGTGGGCGTCGAACCATTGAAGTTTCCGTCGACCGGAACGTACATATGTTATACACATGGAATCCGAATATTTTTCCAGTGGTTACGTCCTTGGGGGGGGGGGGGGGGGGCATGGAGAAGAACGAAAAAAGAGCAAATAAAAAAAAAAATACTGCGGTATGAATTCTCTTATGCAACAACGAACCGTAAAACGTGGGTGGCAAAACGGGCCGACCGTAACGAATGAAGTGCGCCGCTGTAAAAATGTGGTTTTATAGACGCAGCGCCGCATAACGTTCAAGTAACCGGGAGGACGGACCTTCCGTGAGTAGAACGGCGAAGCAGGTTAAAACGAAAAGATGTACTGGTCGAAAAGAAGGAGGAGAAACTCGTGTGGGTGCGCCTGTAAAAAAGAGCATCGCGCACACGCCTGCACGTCGTAATATCTGCCTCTTTAAGCGTCCATACACTCGTCTCGAGTTCGTTTTCTTCTCTGGTACCGTAGCGTCACGTCGTCGTCGTCGTCGTCGTCGTCGAGGTCTCAGAGCCACGTCTCTTTCGGTCGCGGTTGTCCTCCGTGTCTCTTGCCCTCTGCCTCCTCCTTTCTCGTCGAGTCTTGACTCCGTAAACCGACCATAAACCATTGACGACAGCTTGGAATTTCTTTGGCGATCACGATTTTACCAAACCGTATCGATCACCGTTCTCGTGGCGACAACCGCCGCGTATTCTTCATACACTGTTGGCGATCCCCTGAGACCCTCGGTGTCGCTATTTCGGACGCGCTTGACTCCGGATGGGATAGCTTCTGTGACGTAGGGGCTGCCGTTAGATCCTTGTAGCAACGTGGACGCCCTGTCTTGGATTTATTGACGGGGTTTAATTAAATTTGGATCGTTCGGCCGGTTAATCGCAGGTGGTCGAAGGCGTTGACAGACTTTTGTTTGCGAAGGTCTGACGATAAATTCAATTTGTCTCGGTGAAAATTGCTGGTGAGATATCAGAAGGGACAAGTTTTTATTGTTATTTTTGTTGTTATTTATTTGATTGTCGCGTCGATACATTGATGGCATTAATAGGCACGTTTATTTGGCACCAAGATTCAAGTAGAGAGATGTTGGTTTCGTATAAATGAAAAAGTTTAAAAGTTTAAAAGTAACATGTTTAATAAATTTCAGGAAGAATTTTTATTCCGAATTAATTGCAAGTGTGATACAACACAAGCTTAGGTAATGAATGAATGGTTCGAATTAATGAAGATTGCTTATAATTGTTTCTCCTCCAACAATTTGTCAATGGAATAAATATTTAATCAAAGCATTAAAGCTTCAGTACACTGTGTGTAAGGTGTGTCCGTAATGATGTATTGCATAGCATACACTTCGAAGATAAATTAAGTATTGTTATTCAGCAGTGTTATCGGTGTGCAATGAATGCTGATTCATTTAAATCATGATGTGGGCAAAGAATGGAGCACAGGTGTCACATGTGCAATGAAAATGTTGGTATATTGTGAAACGTATATTTAATTGTTCAGCTCCTTTATGTGCCAACATTTTCGTGGTAACCAATATTATTACATAGTTCGTAACAAGTTCAGTTGAGTCATCGATGTCAGCATATAATTAACATTATCGTTCCACAGGCAGATGAGATAACTCCGTTGATGTTTCATTGCCACGCATATTTCGGTTTGTTTATGATACATATTCATTCATAGTACGCGTTATGTTTGTAAATCATCGAAAACAAGAATAATGGGGTAAATTTAACAGCTGGATACATGAATTACAGTAGACAAAATTTCCGCGAGAAAACTTCGAACCTTTAAATCGCGAACAACTGTTTCATTTTTCTGCGTAAAATCGCGGCCCAATTTTGTTTACACGATTCTTTATATTTTATTTCATTCAGTTCATTTTAGGCAATTAGTGAGTTCGTCGTCAGAATTATTGTGCGCTGTCATATTATAATAATTCCCACACCTTTTCTCAATTTCACAAAATTGTTTTGCTACCCTTCCATTTCGGGACCCGCACTTTGCCCCTTTGACAAATGTTTCTCCATTGTTTCCTTCAGTTTTATAATTCCATGAAACTTGGTTCGAGGTGAAAATAAAAATTAAATGCAAGGCGATAATAGCGTGGCCAGTGGGATTGTACAAAATAAATGGAACGCGATTTCTACGTCGGTCGCGGTAGACGGGTTAACGTTCACCGGTTTAAAATAACCACCACCACGGTAAACAAGGGAATACAAAATGTTCCGTGTATTTAGCGTACCCTTTGTTAAACCGCTTAATTAGCAGGCACGTTTTAGCTAAGTTGCTTATAAACAGGTGGAATAAATACTTCTTAAAACCGCGACTACGACGTTGTGTATAACGTTACTTTGTAATTCGACGAGGGTTTGCTCGTGCATAGCTATTAAGTATATAAAAGATACTTAGCAAAGGTTGGCAATTTATATTCGCAAATAACTATAATACTGTAGCAGTTTTAATAAAAACTATGTCTCGTCTGTAATTGGATTCATACCGTTAAAAACTTCTTAATAAGATATTACCATCGCTCGAGACATGTTAACTGCAATTTTGTTTCAAACAATTATTCAATTTTAAATATAATATAATAATATTGAAAAGCGTATTTCTCGCTGTTCTAATAGTATTAAGAATTACTAGCAAAATATAAATGTAAAACTGTGTGTATCATCGTGAATATTCTTCGTACAGTGTTGCACCATATTTCAATAATCACTTCATTGGAAATTCGATTTTCATTTTCGAGGACAGTGGAATAACCAATATTCTGCTCAATATACATTTTTCAGTAACCTGTCCATTAAGTGATTTTTTACATTTTAAATTCAATATCATTGTTTTACTTATATTGTCGCGAAACGTAGACTCCGTCTTTTGTTCACAAATTATCGAATTTGTTAAATGTTTATATCAAGAACGTAGTTCCTAACTGAACTCTCATGCTCATGACAAATAATACATATCGATTCCGAGAGAGGAATAGCTCCGAATTATTTCTTATTTGTTTCTCTGTTCCTATTCTCTTGATTCATCAAGAAAGCATTCCCACCTTAAGAAACTTATTAACAATCATTTCTATATTAATCAGTCTTTCTGCAGTTGCTCCCTTTCATTTTATTATTATGCATTCGCCTTAAACGAAACTCATTTAAGCACCGCACACCCTACAGACAAAAATGAAGAAACAAATCAGCCGCACGGAAATAACCTAACAAATGTTTCGTTTCATTTCAAATACTTTGTATCACCTTCTAATCTACGATGCCAGATCGGTCTTACAGTTTGAACAATGCGTATACAATTGCTCCGGTCGTTTAATCACGAATATTTACCGAATCGTAATAGCAAACTCGTTCTGCGCATTGAATTGGTTCAAGAACAAAAATGTCTGTACCACGGCGCAACGAAGGATTTCGTCCCAATTACGGATTTTGAGGACCTGGATTTAGCTGCCGGGGCGGTGTCGGGCTGTTGGCGACTCGAGGCAGGTATTGTTTGCCGGCGAATAATTACGCATTCCGCGGGAATGCAAGCGAAGGTTGCGACTGGTCGGCCACTGTTCTCTTTGCGGCCGGATTATGTACGTGTACGTGGATCTCGTTGCGTTTGCTATCGTTGCCTCCAGAATCGGCCAGCAGGCCGCATCGACGACCCCAATTTTGCCAAATAATTCGCACCTCCGATCGAGCAGAGCCGCGCAATCGGGCGCCCGACGTAATTTTCGTCGTCTTTGTAATTTATAGTTGGACAAAATTGTGGAACGCCGTCGAATTCAGGCGGGCGGAGATCATCGCTGTCGAAGATGAGCCAACGTGATGCATGTACAGGGTGGGCCTTAATCGGGAACAAATGGAGTCAGGTAGATTCAACGGATCGAAATGGGATGAAACTTGGGGCCTCGTTTTCGGGGAAAATACATTGGAAAATGGATCTAGTGTACGCGTGTCGGTGGAGCCAACTTCGTTTCAGAAGAATGAATAATTTATTCCGCAAACAAACGGTGTCGCGGAGATTCAAGTGGGAGGATTGAAGAACGATAAACAGGGAATTTTCAATAGAGATTGCTTAGTGCAAAAGGGACGGACGCGTGTCTCTAAAATGTAAAATGATATCTTGCGTGTAAGAGAAATATTATGTTCGCAGAGTTGACAGAGTTGTACGTAGGCGACGGCAAGGAGAGCTTGCGAACGGTTAAACTTCGATTTTAATCAAACTTTGCGGGCTCGAGGAACAGTCGAAAATATTAAATGCGTATTTTTTTTTTTTTATCTGCAAGTAACTCAAGTTTAAGGGGTGAAACCACCATTCGAAGTTGAACCTTTGAAGTGCTATCTCGGAAACGGTTCGAGATGGAAGGAAATTGTTTGAAGAAAAACTACATAGTTCTCAATGTTTTGAAAGAAAATTCTCAGACCGATTTTTCTCGATATCTATGATTTTTTATTCGTGTAATAGGAGTTTACATTTTGTGATCGATGGATTCAAGTATACACTTGCTCAAGAACAGGACAGATGAATGCAGTCCAATACACTTTCACAATAATATAATACGCAAAAGAAATATCTAGCTGTAGCAGGAGAAATTAAGTGTACCCAGAACATCTTCATTTTCTTTCCTCCTGAAGTATCACGCATATTTTCCTCGCGTCTCGACAACAACAAATGTTAAACAATAAACCAAAATAATATACCGTCTCCTAAAGTGAATTTTTCTTTTAAAAACTGTAAGTCTTATTTCGCGCCGATATACGAAGCAATTGCCTCACGTACTTTGAGCTTTGGCTTGCAGTGACATATTACAACGAACTGTTATATTCGCTGCAAGTTTTTTCACTCTACTGGAACCGAATTGCGGGGGTGGCGGTTAAATAGCTGCGGCGTGTTCCACGCAGGAGGAGCGCATCGCAGTTGAACTTCGAATTATGTTGTACAACTGAAAAATAGTAAACTGAGAAACGTTCAGTCACTTTACATGCTCCGTGGCACGTGTTTGCGGTGCGGCACATGTTACTTACAGCTCGCTGCCACGATCTAACTGCCCGGCCAGTAATCGTGCGTATAATTACGCGTTCGAGAGGAATGCGAATAACCTGTAACTACTCGACCGTGGGCAATCGTAAATTTCCACGTGTTCCCGGGCATAACTCGTTACACAAATCTGCAGATTAATTGTTATCCGTTCATTTATTTGCAACGCGTGCGTGGAATGAGTTCACCTTGGTGCACGGGAAATTGCAAAATTTTCGTTTAATAACCGAGAGGAAATTTAATTGGAACGCCTTTGTTGCAACCCTTTCGGGAATTGAGCGACGGGAACAAAAATGTTGCCCGAAAATCTTTCACTTCTTTCCCTCTAAGTTGGTAATTAATATCACTTAATACAGTAGCGGATGAAGTGACGCCGAAAATGTATATTTTCATCTGTGCGCCTTTCTTAATTTTTTTGCGATCTTTCTGTTAACAAGGTGGTAACTGTAACGATATTATTGTCACTTTGATTCATTTATGAGAAGGTAAGAGCGTTTTCGGTTTCGTTTCGTTGTGGCAGAAAGGTTTTCGATCGAAAGGCGGGCATAGGAAAAGGAGAAGCTTGTCGACTGAAATGAACCCGGACGCGATCCTTTTATGATATTGCAGGTGTTCACGTGGTTCTAATGGATTTATGTGCAAAGTAATTAACGTCTCTACTCGACCAAGAAAGGATGCCACTTGTAAATACAGACCTGTGATCCATTATTTGCGGTATTTCGAAGGACTTAGTTTCCTTTGTTTCAAAATAAAATTACTCGGAACCACGCGGTCACTGTGGTTGCAGAGTAAAATGATTTCTACCTTTTCTGGACAATAATTGTTTCGGATTTACAGTTTCTTGAGGATTGCAAGAATAAAATCGTCATCGGAGATCGAGAGACGGTCCCGCGCCGCGTCAATTGCATGCATGCCGACGTTAACTAGGCATTTCAATTCTGTTGGCACCACGGTCATTCGACGAACCAATTAACGATAATGGCAGCACCGTGCTCCCCTTCGATATCACCCACTTTTATTCAACGAAAGAATGGCCGACCATTATCTCGCGACCGACCGCACTTCAGAACATGTTTAATTGACACCGCGGTTCTTTTTATTCTATGCCGGAAGTTCGTTCTCTTGCAATTCAACGGTGGAATGATTCACGCTCCGGATTCAAGACCGGCTATCACGAACGAAAATGAAAGGTGGTAATTGACCAATTATTATCACAACCGAAGCTTCCTGTTGAAAATTCTCGTCGCGCGCGAATATTTCGCCCGATTAATGCGGTAATTTAATCGCATTTGGATTGATAGAACTCGTTACGCGGGATCATTATGTATCTCTTTATTCTGTACGTTTCGCTTTCTACGCGGTCTCATTGTATGTAACTAATTGACATGTTTCGCCGCGTGTCCGGCAAGTTAATATTTCATTGCCGGCGAATTATCAAAGGCCAGTTATTAAATTGCTGAAACGAGTCGGTTTCCAGTCGCGCAATTAACTTAATGGTATGATGTCGATTATTACGCAGTTCTACGCGAGCATTATGTATTATCAAGTTACTAATCAATGCCTTAATGCTGCACGAGTTGTTAAACGATCGTTTAAACGTTTTTCACTATGATGCACGAATTACTCGCCAGATGATTAGATTTTTCAATTCTGACGGCAACTGATTCTTGTTGTATTAAAGCACACATACATGATGCTTATCTTATCTTATCTAATAATGCATGAAACGTTATAGAATGAAATAAAATGATTGAACTTGAACTTTAATTTGATTCGTTGCATCAGTTATATTATTCTTGCGAAAATTGTTTCGAAAGTACTTGTCTATTACTACGAACTTTCCTAATTTCATAACACTGATAAAAATTCTTCTTTGTTTCAGGTAAGCTTCAATAATTCTCCCCGTTCACTCGGCTGTCCCTGTGTACGACAACAGTAGTAAGTACAAATAATAATTGGAATAATCTTACAAATTGACAACATGGATCTGTTTGGAAAATTCAGTAAATTCATTACTTTCGACGCCTACAGAAATTCCACATTAAAATTACGATGCATCGTGTTGCTCGCTTCCTCCCTTTCTCACGCATAACAATAATTTAACCCTCTACATATACGCACATAAATAACAAACAATTTTGGAGTCACATACTCGCCATCCGTATCTCATATTATTTCAAATAATTTATTAAACCCAATCAATGCGTTCGCTCTACCGCATCGCTAGTTGCAAATTCGGAGTCACAGCTTTTCTTTTTTAATAAGAAATAACTTAACATCTTTTGAAGCGTGGAAATAAATTGTGGTGCAGAGGGTTACGCAGGCTTTTTCGAGACACTTGAGAGGACAAGATCGTAATGAAAGGTGGAAGTCAACTGTAAGGGAAGAGTTCATGTTCCATGGTTTGTCAGTTCACGTGTCCGTGTACTTGTCGCCGTGATACTGCTTCCTTAACAAACGAAGCCTTATCGGTCGTGGATCAGACCAGCAAGGTCTAATTAATATTCATGACTCACTCGCGAAGGACACTGCGGTTAATGTGCATTTGATTGGGGGCAGGTCGCAAGACCAGTCAAGGCTTTCCTCGAAGGACACTCAACGTTTGTCCATTCGATTTTCGATTTTATCCTTGCGGTTCGATATGCAGTGCCTCGCGAAAGTATTCGAACGCTCACATTTTCCAAATTTCAACTGTATCACAAAATCCCAATATTCTCCGTGACAACAAGGGATAACAAATGATCAGCGCACACGAAATTTCATTTTCCTTTTACTCGTCAACGTAAAGGAGAACATTGATCAAACTTGAGATACACTAACGCCACGATTAATAAAAAGAAAACGATCCAAATGATATTCCATCGTTCGTCGTACGTATCAGGGAATGCAGAAGCGACCGGGCCGTCGCAGTCTTTCGACTTTCGAACAAAATTACCCGTCACGCTTGAAACACGAGAATCGCCGAGAAAGCGCGAGCCTGTTCCCCAGTGATCGTCCAAGGGACCAACGCTCTTGATATTACCGCTTTTAATGGGTTCATGTACGCGGCGGATTATCCTTCCCTCGATGCTTTTAATTTGTGGGGGCGTTTACGAGGCGCGACCACCTTCGAGGAGCACAGTAAGCGGCTCAGCGAAATCTCTTATGAGCCGTCATTCGATACGCTCGATTTCGAAACGTTCCGCGACGGAACGAAGGTTCAACGTTAGACGGTCATACCGTTACATGCAACGATTATTGGCCGTCGTTCGGGTACTTTCGCCACGCCGTTATAACTTCATATTAAGCGGGGAACGATGGTATTCGAACGAGTGTCCCTGTATTTACGCGTGTAATCCGGAATGGCTTGTGTCACTCGAAGTCTATCGGTGTCCTACCGTTTATCGCGCGAATAAAAATTTCCCCGTATTAGTTATTCAATGGGAGCGCCGTTGTAATATTATCAACGAGTGCGCATTCTTATCTGCACTTATTCGAATCACAGCGAGGACAGCATTGTGTGCACGGTTGGTTTCAGATTTTCTTTCGTTCTTCTTTTTGCAATGGCGCACTCGGTGGTCGTCGATCGATCTTTGAGTAAATGTTCGGTCGAATGAAGCAGCGACGATTATTTGTAGATCGATACGAATAGTACGATGTTAACGTTCAATAACTGGCCAGTGATTGCTGTACGGCTCGATCTGCCTTATTGAAAAATAGATGCAATTGATCGTAGGTACGTGGCGACTGATTATGGCGATAATAGTCAATTATGCGTGCGTCACGGGGATTATATTTGCAACATTCCACAAGATTTCTCTTTATACGTACAATATTCTATTCTTCCTTGTAGAGCAAGTATTTACAGCGGGACACAAAATTATTTGTATATTGCAATATGTAGAATATGAATACAATATGTAATTGATGCAATCATTTTCTGCATCTAAGTATTCATTATTATTATTATTATCTCTGTAATATACACGGTGATATGCATATATTTGAATATATATTTGTACCGTCCGAATACCAGTATACAATCTAAATGCAATTTTTATTTTATTTTCGATTAATGCGCGGATAGTTTAACAATAAAAGTATGATTGCTAAGTAATAACGAAACATATTCGGTGACCGAAAGAATACCCGATGATGATTGGTATTCAATTTCATACAAACTCGCTCTAGATACGATGCACTCTATTCAGCCCTGTGGTTCGTGGTCTATACATGCCCCGAAATTGAATAAAATTTGTGGCGGAGGGCGCAACTGTTCAAAGCAAGAGTCTCGCCAAGATTCCCACACTGTCAAGCCATGTGTATCTATTATCAGCCTGTAGGCGTGCTCTGAACTAAATATATCGGCCTGTGGAAGGGTTCTCAGTTAACGCTCGTGTGAACTCTGAATACTAAATACAGGTACAATTTTCATCATCATTCTTCCCAGCTTTGCTGCGAAATACCAAACTACTAGATAATGTAGTGAATAATAATAACAATATATCAGACCGACTAAGCAAGAATCTAGAATTCCTACATCTCCGAACAATGCTTTACCTTTTCGAGGCAGATACATTTCAAATGGATCAAAATAGATCCAAATAAGTCCAAATGGATGAAGTATTCGCAAGCATAAATTCAATGAAGTTTCCTTTATTGAAGGGAAAGAAACGACTATTGCTTCTTATCGAGAACTTCAATTTTACTTCCATGACATTGTAAAATAAGTGTCTTCGGAGTAAATTCATCGATCATTTGGTACTGCTTGTCTGGCCATTCCGAGCATGATTCGATTCGTTCGTTCCCCTTCAAATATCCCTGCAACGTACCAACGGGAATTACAATTAACGCGGGGATCTCGTACAGTACGTATATTGTGTTTCTACTGTAAAAATGTAATTACGCCCTTTGTGCCACTTCGGTGGCGCACAATGACACGGCTGTTTCAATCGAATGAATACGTCTCGAGGAGCAGTCATCAGCCGGCGACAATGAGTGTTTCACGTGAAAAGGTCCTGAGGGTGAGCGGCAGTCGACTATCCGAAAACGATAAGACACGCGCCAAGATGAGTCATCCTTTAATGAAACGTGAAGTCTTTATATCGTTTGCTCTATCTATGCGAGAGGGCTTCCGACGTATCGGTGCAATTTTCTTTATTGCGATTTAAGTGAGACGTGACGCTGCATAATGAACGTTCGATGGTCGTAATGTATCTGGCTGTTCGTTGGATAATTAAAAACGAGTCTTGCACAATACTTTGTATATCGCAAAATACCGGTAACGGTCTGAAAAATTAGATTTCTCAAGCATTTTATTATGGCAGTTTGAGTTTCCGGCAATTCGAGTAATATTGCTTCCTAATGCAGCGTTTAGAATTATATATTGCAATTTTGTCCGGCACTTGTCTCATCATTTTTAGTTACTTCGCATATTATTGGAGTAATTTGTCGAGCAAAAGACATTGCCGTACTTCGCGCGCGAAACATTGAAAGTCTCGTTGTCCCAGAATTTCACCATATTCCATACATTTTACCGCTTTACGAAATAAAGCAAATCAAGCAATGAATAACGCACGCATCTGTTAACACTTCCCATGAATTCTGACCAATCGATCCCCACAATTCCTGCGCGTCGCGCAGTCAATAACTTCCATCAAAATAACTTTTAGTACCAAACACGTGCTCTCCTCCATTGGCAGGAACGAATCAATGAGCAGGTAATAAACGGCCGAGCCGTACCCCTCGGCGTTGCGACTAACGATAACTGGCAACCAGCTGTTGCCCCGCGAAACGCCGAACCCGACGAAGCTTTCACGTTTCCTGAAAAACAACGATCCGTCGAAACGGTCTGACCGACTCGTTACAAGAGTTAGTTGACGGGTGTGTTCTCGCGACAGGCCCGGTTCTCGCTTTGCAGACAACACCGCTCATAGAGGTACCACTTGGCTCGTCCGCTTCGTTGTGCTCTTTTAATTTGTACGTCGTGCATCAATGTCAAGTTCCCGGCTATCCGTCCCAGCTGCTGCTTTTGCACCAGTTGAAGTTCGAACCCTTACCGGCCGGGGTGGACCGGCCCAGGGACCGCCTGCATACCAACCTAATAACGGGAACCACCGGGGCTAACGACGCGTATCACGATCCATCAATGGCTGTCGCGTTCTCCTTTGTGCCGATACACTCGAGGATAGCACCCGAGACCGTAATTAAGATCGTATCTTCCTGAGATTTCGGAATTACGAATACGGTGGAACGTCCTGTATCGGAATTAGCAGGAAGACGCACGGCGCGTGCAAGAATTCGCGTTCGGTCCTACGAATGGCATAAAAGGCAGGGGTACATCAACGAAGAGATCGTCTTTAGATTTGAGATTTATATGGGGCTGTGTTAACCCTCGCGCCGGTAGCCTGTCACCCGGATACGCGGTCTGTCTACATCGACGATTAACATTCATTGCGTTCACGTTGTGATATTTTTAAATCGCTCCGGATCTCTGCTCTTTGGATATTTTCAGGTTCCCACCTGGTTTCCAGAGAGAGATTTTTGTCGGGAAATATTGGCTTTGACGCGTGACAGAATCGCGACAGTCTCGGTTATTAGGACGAGGGTCGATGGGAAATGTTGGATCCGATTCGAACTAGATGTGGGTAAAGAATGCACGAGGCGAGCGGAGCTGAAATGATCAGGGTAGAGTAATTTCACCAGCATCTTTTCCTACCGTTGTCAGACTTCGATTGAGGGATGTATTTGTAGCCGTGAATCTGACGTGCATTAGTAGCAATGCATGACGATATTTTCATGGGTTATAGAGAGAAAATAATTTCAATTGTACTATACATGTCAATCTGAGAACCTTTTAAATTCACAACATTTTCACCGTCTCGCCAGCTTTTTTACCCCGCCAGATTTATACTCATTAACAGTTCCACCATTTTTCTATGTGCATATCAACTCGAACTTTCCATAACTAAAGATAGAACGTCAAGCGTGGCAAATTCGTTTCCCATGCACGCCTTCTTTATTCCCAACACATCGCTCACGAATTCCTGATAGAAAGCCACCGTTTACGGAGGTGCAGGCCAGAAAATGACTTAATCGATAATACAACGAACCCTAATTTCTGGCCCATAATTACTGGCTTGCTTAATCGGGGATACACGTTGAGTCACGTTATTACATACGACAATGGCGTGTTCCAGAACGGCCCAAGAAGCGTGATTGTAAGGATTAGGTAATTAGTCAATTAGTACAACCGATCTACACGGCCTGTCATTATAGATCCGTTCTACGTCGACTGGCCCAATTAAACCGCGCCGATCTTGCTAAATAATTCCTTCAAAAAAAACGTCACAGAAGAAACGGCATCGAAAGTTATGAACAAATGCTCGCAAAAAGATCGATTACGATCTCACTGTCGGCGTAACACAATTTATTACCGCCCGGGCACGATTAATTCCATCCCGGTCATCGACGTCGACCTATCGCTATCACAAAATCGTCGCAATAAATTCCCATAATCGCGTAGCGAGAGGCCGGCATCACGCGGGCAATGGACGACAAGAATGCCGAATCAAGAAACTCATCGGCCCCGCAACGGTTCGCCGATGCTGGGACCAGTGTCCGCTGCCGCGGCAAGGTTTTTGTTAACCGGCTCGAGCGGCCGAATAATGTTCGGGGAATAAAGCCAGAGAACGCGGCCCGGAGAGGGTCCGTCAAACCATCCCCGTGGACAGTTCGAATTTCTTCGCGATCGCCGTTCCGTCCACCGCCTCGCGACTCCGTCGTTCTTATTTCCGAGCGTCTTTCTGCCGTTTCATTTTCTCTCGTACGGGCCGTGCGAAGTCAGCTTGTTCGATCGTGCACGGGGTCCCGCGACGCGGGTGGTACGCAGTGCGGTATGATTTTCACCGCGGCGAAACCGCAAGCCACTTTTCGCTTTTCCATTGTTCTATTTGTTTGCCGGGCGGCGGTTAGGTCTCTTGGTATCACTTCGAGAAATCGATTAGCCGGAAAATGAAGAAATACGCGGGGGTGTGTACGCGCGGGGGTGTGTACGCGCGTCGGCGGTTGTTTGTTATTAATTTTCCCCGACAAGGAACGAAACGGTCAGTTGCGTTTCTGAAAATGCACCTGTCAGCCTTATTTATCGTGATTTATCGCGAAGCACAACGCGAGGATAATTTATAGCGGCCATTGCGTGGAATTTATGACGACGACTACGAGCGCCGACTGTTATTAACATTCTCGCTCAGATTGCGAACGTGTTGGAGGAAATTTGCAGAAATTGCACGCCGGTCGGATGTAGTTATTGCGTAGTATCTGTGAACGCGAAGACGGCCACGGTGTACGTACGCGTTCGCGCGATTATTTTTCAATGAGATGTTTGATGGAGATGTTTCTAAACGGACAAGTTCGGAATAGGCGTAATATCTGATGTAGTTAAGAGATCGAATATTCTGCGATAATATGGAACGCATTGAAACGCGGTTGCGCTTTCGGGCGGAACAAACAAATTTGTTAACAAGCTGAATGTGCTTTTGCGTACAGCTTCATTGTGTGCATAAATAGAAGGAAGACCGTTTTCGTTTTTATTTCGGCGGAACGTGTAACGGCGAGAAATGAATTACTCATGCTAATACCGTTCATTTTAATTGAACAAATATGGGAAAAGTGTGGAAATAATCCCGCCGTAAATATCCCAATCACTAGGGACATTTATTTAACGCATCGTCAGCATTGTTTACGATTCATTTTATATTACACGCACGTACGATACCAATTATATTGTAAAGCTATGTATTTTGCATGAAGTACAATCTATTTTTCATTAAGCTCAATGAAATTATTCAGAATGATCTCGCATCTCCAGTGCGATCTTCCGACCCTTACGAACCGTCAATAATTCTTTCGAACGTGATCGCATTAATATATTTTCTCCATAATATTGCTCCTTTTCGAAAAATGTCTGCCGTACCATGAATACCACTAAGAAAAATTCAACAACCAAAATCTATCGGTGACGACAAGTTCGATTCGAATTTCATTCAATTAACATGGACTGAATTCCGTCAGACGCAGTCCAATTTCCAGCGACGTGTCTCGCGGAAACAGTACCGCACCGTATCACAATTGTGATTCGATCGTGCGCGAAACAAGCGACAACATTTCGACGCGCAGCACTATCATAACGACCGACGGAAACGGGAACGAGACGCAATCACTCGCGATAACTTATTTTAAACGGGATCGATCGGCGTCAGAAGTTTTCCCTTCGAGAATGAAAACAACGCGCAGCGGTTTTTTCCACTTTTAAATTCACCGGGGGCCGGACACAATAGGCCGCAATCTTTATTGCCTTTCGTCTTCGTACGGTACAAAATATCCGGCGCACAATGGCAAGCCATCCGGAGGCTCGGCCCTGCGTGAAATGCGAATCCGAACGACCGGCGATCCGTGGACCGGCGCTGTCCTATCGTTTCCTGAATTTTCTCCGAATCCATTCTCGAAGCCTCTATCGCTCTCATCGTCGGCTTAATCCACACCCCCGTCCTGTACCAATCTGGCCTCCCCACCCCCCCCCCCCCTTTTCTTCCCCATTCTTTTCCTTCCCGATACACGAACATTTTCTTCCGCGTGATTGTAACATCATAATGGTCGGCTGCTGCGGCGTCGTCCCTCGATTCGCTCTGGAACCCGCCTCCCCGTGACACGGGATGCTGCTTTCATTCGTTACCGGTGATTTATTATCGTCATGTTATAATAGCGCGTCTAACTAGAGACAGATTTTCGTTCTTTCCATTCCTTCGCTCTCCATTTCCCGTGTTGAACGAGACAATTGCGCGAACTGGACCGCCGGAGGTTAGACCCTAATCGTTTATTTGACGAGCAGCTACTTTCGTGAGAGATATAATTTCGCGCGTTGTATCGGAAGTGGTTTAATTGATCAACAATGTATTACACGACCAGGCTGTTGCGAATGCGTGCGAATGGAATTGATTGCGGAAGTGTCTTTCGTTTCGTTTGATAGTGGGATGAGTACACGGCGTGTCCGACGAACTTCGCCCCGCCTGAAATACTTTCGTTACTTTCAACGGTATTAGTGAAGTGGAGCTTCCATAGAATCGGACAACAGAGTTTAGTGCGACCGTGTTAGTTTGAATGAGTAAAAATGAATGGGTGTCGAAGTAAAGTGGAACCGAGCGAATTGCCCCAGTCGATTAATTAACTGGCCGAAATTTCGGAACAGGTCAGCTACTTTAAGCAAGCTTTCACGCTGTCCATTCTGTTATGCCATCGGCGGGGTGCTAATGGCTGTTGTTGGCAAACGCTAGATCCGCAGCCTAAATCATTAATCAACCAATATGTTGCACCGTGAGTGGCAATAGGTGTTTCAACCGTAAACTAGCTGTACTGCAAAGCGTTTCGATACATATTACGGTGCATGCGTAATGTAACGCGAGTGATTTTATCTAAAACACAGCTCAACGGTGCTTCAATATTTAGCCATGCGTTTGATGCGTCGGAATTAAGAAATGCTGCACGGTATTTGACGTGAGCATTATTTCCGGTATTTGTGATAATAAATAACTATTGACTATAGTGATGTCAGGTACGTGAAAAAGTTCTCCGGTTAATTTTTGCTTGCTCGTTCGCAAACCTCATTCGGGCACTTTTCCTAATGGCAGAGTTTAAACAGGTGTTTCTTTTTATTGACTAAAAAATTGCACAAATTTGCCGTTGAGAGTTTGCTTAGTAAATATATCTTAAGTACTGAATTTTGTACGTGTACCGGACACAAACGGAAACCTTTAATGGAGGCTACAAAAATTCCTCGCGTGAAAACAAAATGAATGACCTTAAGTAGGACAATTTTTAAAAATAGTTTTACAGGAAATCAATGTTCAAGCGACATTGTTGCATGAAAGTGTAAATTTCCTGTAGCATAATGGCTTAGTCTGATATTACATATCACGCAATAAGCGTCTACACTGAACGTGATAGTGTACGGGTCGAATGCGTGCTTGTATGAGGCACTGTGCTTTCGTTTTCGTCGTAATGAAATGTTTTGCACACCGGCACGATCTTCAACGAGCGTACTACCTCGCTGAAACGTTTAATCGATTCGGTGCCTCGCGTTATTTCGTGTAGCTTGCAATTGCAATTAATTTCGATCGGTAAATCGGATTACCAGCCATATTGCTTACATGCAATTACGTGGTGTACGGAGTATACCAGTCGGAAAATTGTAGCTCGGTGATGGTCATTGATTTATTGGATACATTTTCCTTAACCTGCTCCGAAACACAAACGCATTAAGGTAATACGTAAGCTGAAATGAAGCTTATGAAATTTAGAATGCAAATATTGAAGATTAATACGTAAGGGGTGAATCGGGTATGACAAATATTTTTACAATACTTGTTGGTCGAGGATGGTCACTAGAATTCGGTAGATCTGTCTGCGAAGCAATTCTGTTATATCGAAAATATTTTTAATCAAATATTAATGACGAACGATGAAATGAGAAACTTCAATTTGCTTCCATTCAAAATTTAGCAGATCGGGGTGTTACAAGTTTCTGAAAGCGAATATTGCAGAGACATATCTGTAATTTATAGTATAATTTTAGTCTAACATAACGATATAGATATAGGAACACAAATCGTACAGCGCGACGTTAAACACGAACGATTGAACACGAAGTCTTGCGTCGAACATAATTACTATTCATCCCTTTAAATCGTACAGTTTCCTACTAACCAGTTGTCTCGCGTTATCTCTATTATGTCAACATTTATATAAATACACTAATAACGTTACACGTAATAACGTTGCATGAAAAGTTACGTGATTCTTCGGTAAGCACCCACACAGAAAGAACGCAATAGTTGTATAGTACGTAAACAGTTAACCCCGGTACTGAGCTACCGAATAAATGTTGCCCAAAGATATACACGGACAGGTGAATGCGTATAATTAAGATGAGCCGTAATTACGGCACAACGGTGTGCAATTCGCGCATACGCCACCGCGTTTCGTTCTTACCCCCTTTTGTTTGCCTGCACGCGTAACAGCTTTTACGCTCCTATAATTGCCAATTACCCAAGCGAGTCGATAGAGCAGCAGACGTTCTTGTAATCACAATGGCGCTGTCGCAAAGGATTGAAACTCGGCTGGAGACTCTTTCATTAAGAAACAAGCGGATCCGCCGTCTAAGTTGCTATTCCGGCCACGTAGGGAACGAAAGTTCCGTCACCCTTTATCCGATGCTTTCCCGTCGCAAAAGAAATTAAGTAGTTTACATTAACGACAGTGGGCGTACCTACGGCTGCAGTAATAACGGACATTTCTGCCACCCCGCGATTTCTCTGCCAAATGAAACAGCGAGATCATCGATCATGACGAAATCCCAAATGAACGAATCGTTCGGAAGCCATTCGGTATTTGTATGATTGTAGAAGTAGCCTCGAACTATTTTCATAACTGTTTATTGCGGGCCATTAATGGAAGTTTTGTTTCATCCTTCGAACATTGTTGAACACAGATTTCGTACGTCGTCGTGATAAGACGGGATAAAACACGAAAGAAATGATTGATTATCTGGCGTTATAATAGGTCGACGATTATTGAGTGAAATCTTATTGCCAGAATTTGTGCATAGAAAATTTTATAAGCCGATAGAATCAATTACAGCTGCGGTATAATTTCAGCGAACGCGAAAAATTGTTTCGCTAGAAGTTCGTTATCTTAATTCAATTGTGAGGGTTTAATCAATTTTCGCCGGGAAGATATAATTAAAAGATAAATCGACTCTTTTGCAAATGAAAACGAGCCTGGATAATTTAAAACGGTAATATTGATTACTTTGAAACTGTTATCTCTTAATGAATGCAGTAGAAAAAAGGTGATAACAGTTGTGCGAAGCGAATTATTATTTTCAATTATTACTTCATGACGCAGCCATTGGTTGATTAAAGAATATTTTTCAATCGCCATACGCGTGTGTAGTGAATTTTACGACTACAATGCCGCATAAAATGAAACATTTTATTTATCACATATGAAATGAATCGTTTCCTACAAGATTCGTGACATTTCGTGCGTGGGTTAATTGTTACGGCAATTATCCGACAAAGGCTGCATTTGTAAAAAAATATTACCAATGCTATAACTATTTTATACACCTTTACCATTATATACATTACACATGCACGATTAAATAACTTTGAGCCGAAATGAGCCAATATCGCAATATTTGCAGAAAACGAGCGAAAAATGAGATGCAATATTTAAACTATGTATTTAACGTTTTCCAAAATAATACTGATTGTGTTGTGAAATGTCCCACGCACAAATAAGATAAGACTATTCTAATCGGTTAATTTCCCCGTAAAACTTTTCAAAAGATCGGCTATAATGTCTACCCAGAAAAGTATCTCAAGTTTCTGAAAACTCTAGGTCCCTAAATTCGCGGTATTTACTAAAGTCTCACGTGCCGCGTAACAAAGACGATCGAAATATTTCGGCGAAAAATGTCGCCGTTATGCACAACGTTTGCCGAAAAAGACGACGGTTGTGTAAAAATGTACCGGCGCAAAATTTAGAACGGTGCATGAACGAACACGTGTTACACCACACACAGTCGCACACATGCGTGCATTGAAAGCCGGAGGCGCTTGGACCACCTGCTGCCACAGTTGAGCGTCATTTCGGGAGAGTTTACCTCTCTATTATGTATAGCGAGGATGCTTCCAATCTTTCTTTAGACGCCGCTTTGTCGTCTACCTGTCTGTCGGTCCCGATCCTACCTAGCTCCCATTACTTACGTCCAGACGACACACCTCTCTATACAGGTACAGGCTTGCTTATATTGTGCGCCACGCCAGTGTTCCAATGTAAATACTGTTTGCGTTTATGCGAAGGGACGGAAAGTTCAGTGATAGGGGTTCTGTGTCGCCCATCAAAACGTGATCAAGATCTTCCTGTAGTCTCTTATGCCTGGGCTTCCGTTTCCTGTTTTTTGTATCGGGAACTACCAGCGTTCAGGTTTACCATTTATAGTATAGGCCGTGGACTTCTGTTTCTTTGTGAAATACTTTGGTTTGCGGGAAATTGGTATTTCGTTATAGAATTGAAGTTAACGATATTTTTACTGGGAGAAATATTTGTAATGTTGTTCGCATTCGATTTGGAGATTCAGATTCAATTGCACACACAGTGACGCACAGTGATAATCGTAATAGCCGTGTCGCGAGAAGTATTGAATATTGTAGTATTGTTTATTTTTATTTTAGAATATTGAGGTGTGGAATAGTAATTTATTTTCCATCAAATTTCTTATTTTATAATTGTACCGTGTCAATGCTTCTCACGATATGTTCTCAGGGAGTAATAATTATTTAATATGAAGTATTGATTACAGTACAGATTGCGGTGTATTACAGTCACGAAAATATCCTATGAGTACGTCCTCCAAAACAATACTGACTGTGATATCGTTCATTCTTTCCCTTATACGTACACAATAATTGTAACGTCTCATTAATAAATAAAGTGGCACCATGAATGTACGAGAGTAGTCTAAAAGTATCGAAAGTAACAGAACAATAAATCAAATAAAAACTCGGCTATTTCATTCTCCCCCGCAAATACGATCGAAATATTTGTAACCCGTACCCGACATTATACATACATCGTCGACGAGTACCACCAACTGAAATTGCAAGCCCGCGCGAAAAGAAACGAAACGAAACGGAACGCCCGACAATTGCCTTCCCCCGAGGAGAAAGAGCGGCGGGCTGAATTAGTCATTTGAACTGAGCTGCATTTTCAGCTGGATTACCTTTTGTCAGAATTCGATGCGGCGCGGCGCCGTGGCGTGAAACTTGTAAAAGATGCATGGTTGCCTCTTGGCGGGTATATCGTTCGTTGCGTCACGGCCAGCAAGTCGATTAGAGGGAAGCATTCGACGATTCTTTGTTCAAAACAGCTGATTCGTCCGACTCGATTTTCCTCCCGGAATTCCAACCGTACCATCGCAGTCCACGGTCTGCCCTGCTCTATCGTGACGCCTGCCGCATCGGTGGTAGTTTCTTTCTACCCTCTGACGGCTCATCCCCCTTCCCATCGAAATAGAATGATTCGCACCAGCAGAGGAACCCCCCGACCGACCTTTCCGGAAATCAATAGTTACGCGAAGGACGAGTTCTAGCTAGGGGTACGCTCCCTTTGCTCTGTCAAGTTCTCGGGAAAGTTGCACGAACAATTGCGTACCATCGAAGAATTCGGAGAAAGAGGATTGTGAACGATTTTTCTTCTTCTTTCTCTCCTTTCTTTTTTTTCTTCCTTTTTTTTTCTTTTATCGCCATTGCTTCGCCTACTTCCTCCGGCCGTTCGATGAAAATTGAACGTTCATTGTCAACGGGTTAAGAAGCCGGGGAAGTGTTTTGTGCGGTAAAGCTTTGTTCATGGCACTTGATGTATATGCGATAGGAAATTGTGTGAATTTATCTGTGATGTCTTTTTCAATTTCAGCGCTCTCTGTAAAAGTGCTTGTTTCGCTTTCGTTTAGCTGCAGAGTTGCGCGTGACTGGAGTGTTAAGTAACATTCTGTCACCGTTGAGGTTGATGTCATTTGCCGATTTAATTCAGTGTGAACGTATAGTTATATTTTGTAATTTGGTTTTTAGAAAAGTTTAGCTCAGTCCGCGTAATAATGCTTTTGTTTCGACGGAACAGAATATATGCAATTTATTGCGAAGAACGCAATGGAAGAACCCTATTGTTATTGAGATTTATAAATAACATTCAGGGGGGGGCTTCGAAGGATTTACAAGCCCTTCAAAATAAAATAACTAACCATTAGTGTGCAAACAGTTATTTTTACAGAAATCCATTGTAATTAATACTTAGTGTTGTATAACAGGGGAAAACTTTTCCAAAATATTTGAAACGGCATAAAGATTAAAAATATTTGAATAACACATATTTATCTTAGGATTTCCATGACACAAAACAGGCAAATAAATTTCTTGGAGTCTCGCAATACGATGCAATTATAACGTGAAACATTTTCGAGCTGCAAGAAATTCGTACAACACATTTTTCTCCTCCCAGATGTACAGTTTTATTAGCATACTAAGCAAATGCAATGTTATCTTACTCGAAATAGCAGAGGGCGTATCTCCATGCTAATAGAGAATCGAACCACGAATTTTAAAAAGGTACACCACATACTTCATGCTCGTTTTATTATGCGCAAAGCTTCGCATGCAAATGTCTCGTCTGTTTACACGAATTTCGTTACAGCTAACAAGTGAAAGTACTCAAAAGGTAAACTGTTTTTTGTACCTACAGTGGGCCAAAAAGGTATTCATACAGTGCATTAGATCCACTTGCAACAATGTTGGTGTTGAGAAAAATTATTTCTGAAACAATATACATTATTTCAAAGTGTAATATCCACGTCTATTGTTTTAGGAATAATTGTCTTACCGCAAACATTTTGGTGACACCAAAATAATGAAGCGGCAAGTGAAACTAATGCGCTGTATGAATACTTTTTGGGCAAACTGTGCATCTACAAAAATCCGTATACACTTAATGACAGTTGACTTCATATTATTTATTCATTAGCAATCGAGTCTCACGAGTGTTTCAAATAGAATCGCAAATCGTAGAATAACCTCATCGTCCCACTTATGGATGTCACGTGTAACCAGGTCCTCCCTGTCGGCCATATTATTGTACCTTGTTCAAATGTATTATTAATCAATTTCTATACCAAATCAAAGAAAAATTTGCAATATTTCCTTAGGCTTTATTTCATCGCGAGACTGCAATTTGAAAATTGTTCGCAGTCACGTATCTGTAACGTTGGACTCTCAGAATAAACGCTCATAGGGTATACTATGCTCGCGAAATGAAGGAAAAAGGATCTGACAAAAATAAGTTGAAAAATTGACATTCTCAGAGTTACAAACAATTTTTCGTTTCGAGTAAACCGAGTATCAAATCGTGCTGCATAAAAACAATTCCTTTTGCAAGAATTTCTTGTTAACCGCATAGTCTACCCGAACAACCGGTAACTCGAAGAATAAAATTAGAAAAATGAACTCTGTCGTCTTGGTCGAAGAAGAATCGCACGATTAGACATTGTCGGTGGTACGAGTAGTTCGGGTCGTCGTGGAATCAGATAAGAATAGTGTCCGTCATCTCTCGAGGACAACTTCAAGTTCCGCGAGAGATTTACTTCCTTAAGAGATTAATACAGCCCACCCCGTCTTCGCTTCGATCCCCCTTTAGGACGGTACAATTGATGATGTTTAAACTTTTCTAACTGCCGTCGGTACTTTGCGTTAGAGAAAACGTTCGAGGAACTTTAATTAAAGTTTCTACAGGAGTGGGACGGAGTGCCGTGAATTAAAATGTGATAGCGCGTAAAAACTCGGTTAAGTAATTAAACGTCCGGGCAAATTTGCGAAAGGATTGCCGTCTGTTCTGTCGATAACCTTAATAACGCCTGAGTGTCGCGAATGACCCGGTCCGAGTGAATAATTTACAAGAATTTTCTCTGTTTCGTTCCAACGGCCAAGAATAGGAACCGAATGGGGTAGTAATATTTCCGTGACAGAGAACCTCGCTTGTCCGAAGTGTTACGCATTCAAACGTCAAGAAAGTGATGCGATTGTTATTCATGTTAGGACTACGTTAAATCTATTCTTCGTTCAAAATTATTATCTTCCTGTCGCGCGTACAAATTTATGCCATTGCTGAATTGTTCGTCTGGTAGTGGCCATTGAGACGAAAATGGACAGGAACCGTTCGGATTAAATGGAAACTAATCTTGCACGAAATAATGAACGCGCAATCGACATTATTGCGGTCCACGTTATCGTACAATAATTGTCAAACGCGTTGAATCGACGAATTGCCATGTCGAGCTTGAATAAATTGTTACACAGTGGGGTATCCTGCAACGATCTAATTCGTTCTGGAGCCTCGTTCGTTATGCAGTCGGGGATGTATAACTTGAGAATCTCTACGATAATTTCATACGTTGCGCACATGTGTAGATTTGTAACGAAATTATAAAGAAGAGGAGGGCGAGAAGCTATCAATTCGACGTCTTTTGGCGAGCTGTCCGCTCGTTGCAACGTGTTCGTTCGTTACAAGCGTTTTGATTCAATCAGAAAAACGGTTCGTTATAGCACTCGTTCGTTTGCGAGATCGTACGTCACAGAATACCCCACTGTATATAAAATATATTAGTTCTGCAACTTGTTGGGATGACACCATCGATCTATGTCGTGAAACAGACGTCCTGTTCGCTAATTAATCACAAAATGTTCTTAACGTCCACGCTATCACAGAAGCGAGAACATCGATTAAGTATATCGTTGTTTTGTTGCGAAGATATCATTGTTGAAAATGAATGCGTTCATTTCGATGCTGAGGAAGTGACACATGTGTGACGCAAGTGTGTGTGTATATACTTTCGCGGCCAAGAAGTGGCACAATTGATGCTTTTATTTTCATGCCTGCAGCAATTGGTAGGTACGTCATAAAACTATACGCGGATGCTAGACAAGTGCAATAGGATTGCGGACAGGTTTCCTAAATTAAGAGCCTCCGTAGTACATCCCTGTGTACCTAGAGTAGTTAATTTTCCAAGGAGGGTATGCAAAATTCAGTGAGCCAACCCAAAATTCATCAGCGGTGTTCTCACACCTGACACGCGTCTATAACTCTCCAAGGACGTAAAGGGGGTATATATATATATATGTATGCCAGCTTAATAATAATATATACCATCTAGGATACATAGAGTTAATGTGCACTGCAGTGAAATATATTTTCGCGAAGGAATTTTGGAGCAGGATTTTGCAGCAGATAATGGTTAATATTGAAATAAGATGCTGCCGAACTTCGATTTTAATCGATCGAGTTCTCAGACCTCGAAGGTACACGAAGCTCATTGAACCTCCGCGCATTTGAATTGGTTGAAGCTTCGACGTGCCGAAACCAATTGAATCTTCTTTTTATCCGGAACTTTTTAGCTTTTCGCACTTGCGTACCCGGAATTCTGTAACTTTTAATTTACTACTTGTTAATGCGGTTAGGACATGTATTTGTGTTATATTCGAGTGTGCATTCTATCCATCCAATTATCGTTCCATCGATTCTCTTTTTATCTACGAATATCTCTTCGATGACTATATATTCATGAAATAAATGAAATTTAGGTCGATTTTGACTTTTCCTCCTTATTATAATGAATGTTATCGTTGCGGGCAAAATATTTGTCATTCTTTCGAAACGTTTATTGGCGTTAAATTACGGCACCGTTTACATTATATTGGAATTCCTTTCGGTAGATAAACTGTAGCATAATATTAGACGCTTGTCCTAAGGAGAAAAGAAATATGACAGATTAAACTGGACACGCAACTGTACATGCAACATATGTACAGTGCATATTTCTATACACGGAGAAATCCATCGAGATAGGGCTCTTGGAATAAGGATAACGAGCTCTTGATACGAAACATTAAAAATACATTTTGAAACGTTGGCAAAAACTTCTGGGATGAAGTGCTGCACATGGTCCGATTTCTCGCGTGAAATATTTTACATGCAAAATATTCGACGCTCCGCAGGCTATCGGATAACGTTCCTCATCTGGTATTCGGAGCATTTTAAAATTATTCGTGTCACGGAGGAAAAGGGCAAGATAAAAGCCGGTATTTACTTTCCTGTTTCAACAAATCCTTGAGATTCTCGGTTCTTACCTCAATTTCCCCCCCCCCCCCCCAATCCTTTTACCCTCCTTTCATTTTTCGAACTCACTGATGCCGTGTAATTCTTTCGAGACTGAAATCTCGAACCACTTCATTACCATAATTTTCTCAAAAGGTATGAGAATATGAAGTTTCATCCTTAAAGGAAAGTTTCTGTATAAGGTGCCATCGAGCGGATAAGCTACAGGTTCAGTAGAAAATGTAGTACCAAATTAAGGGATTTCGTCGTATCTTATGCAAAACCTGTCCGATTTCATCATTGGAATATTATCCACTGGTAAAGAATTTTTTTGATCAAAGATAGGAATTATTGTTATCAGGAATAATAGGAAACCAAGCAGAAGTGTTAACAATAAAATCGTTGAGGTACGAAGTGCCGCATATGTTTAACATTATTTTCTTGCGTATCTTGGAATGCAGTACTGGAAATATTTGCGATCCGAGCTCCTCTGTGTCCGCGACCTCTGCATCCAAGTGTTCAATCAAAGTTTCCAATAACGAACCCTGCCGTTTTACTGCATTTGCCAAGCAGCGCGACAGCCATTCACCGCGTCTCGCATGTTTCTGTTTTTAAATCTCCGATTAGGCTAAACTGCCGCCGCTTTAAACGCAGTATCGCCGTTTCGTCGTCGCAAGTTTACAATGCGCAAAAGTTGCCCAGCTTCATCTTCCATATTCCGGGGTGGTCGTGGTTCGCGAAGGTTCCCCATAATGCCCGCTTCCCTTTCCTGGAAAACACGGCCGCGCATTGTGCAGATCGAGACGTTGAAGCGGGATTTCTCCCTCCTGTTCTTGGCGGACGGTTCATGATCCGCGATAGAACGGTGTAATGCGACGTTCGTATGGGTGGTCCGCGACGAGAGAACGATGAAAGTCATGCCCAAGAGCATTGTCACGTTCTGACGTTTACAGGCGTTACGCTCTCGTTTGAGCTTGATGTTTAAAGCGTCGCCGTTTGCATCGCAATATTCACGCAGATCTCGTCCGGCCTCGAGGTCGACGGGTGATAAAAAAATTAAGCTAATGACGTATGCTTGCGAAAAGAATTCGTCGAAACCGTGCAGACGGTGGACGAGCAATCGGTTTGATTGTGAGTCGCGTAAGAAATGCGCATGGCAAAACTTGCTTGGCCCAATTACGTTGGACACTGTGACGTGATCGCGTGCAAGGGTAAAAATTATTCTTCGTTTGCGCAACTAGAGCTCTTAAATAATAAAATGGCAAAGAAACAACGTATCACTCGCTGATGCGTCCACCAGTACACTCCTGTTAGTATATTGTTTTCCATATTCATATTTACAATGTTCTGATTGATCGGACGCAAATATCCGTGCATAAAGACTGCAATGAATTGTTCGATCAAATCGATAAAACCTGCAGGATAACCTTTGTCGTTGAAAGCGATGCATATCCGCGAGTACTTTTCCATGATTTCGTCAAATCGGAACGAATTCGATCGCGCGCAAGAAAAACAAAAAAGAAAGAGCAAAAGAATCTCGTTCCTCCTGTAGCAGCACTTAATTCGTCGTAAAACAACAACGAACTCACGGTGGGTGGCCATGGGGGGGGGTGGTTTAACGCAGCGTTTCCACCCGATGGACTCCCTTGTGAAAGCGTGTTTTGCGTATGCGGGACCGTTCGTAGGATTTCAATAACCGTTCCATAAATAGAACGCAGGACTTGGAGATCTTTCGCGAAAAACCACCCTCGATTTTACTCCCATCCCGCGCGTATATACGTTTCCATGCGTCCCATTTTGGCATCGCGCCCATGTAAATGAAAACAAATACTTTCCCCGCGTGCGCCGCTTTTATTGCCTCCTTGATGCATGCCTTTATAAGCGAAACGAATGGTTATTACCCGGCCAACTAGATCTGTCTGTACGTGTACACACATGTACACTGTACGCGTGCACACGTGTGGCCGGTGTGAATATTTCAAAATCGGCACCTCGCGTGTCGCGAAACAGTGCACAGCAACTTCATTTATTGGGGCGGAGCTGTGATACAGACGGTTCCGTAAGTATTTGTACTTTTGCTGTCGATAGAAGAAATGGGACCGTGATTTAGCGACGCGATTGTGGTCCTACAAAAGACATGGTTACTATAAATCAATACGCGTGCGACGTTTATTGGCACGAAATGTTGAGGAGATTGAGTAATTGATAACGAAGGTACATGATTTTTAACGTAGGTACATTTAAACATTTAATTTCAATATGTTTCTCGTATGGACAGTGGGGGGTTACGAATACTTATGGGACTGACTGTGCGTCGCTTGGTCACCTTCGACCGCTATTTGCCAATGCAACATTGCTTTATTTAACCCCTTGGCGACAGCGAGAATTTAACCAACAAAAATATTACCATAAATTTTATTGTTCAATTTCTTTTCTATTTCACACTTTATGACGAACGAAATCAATACCACGAGTAACACCATGAAAGGGCAGGTAGAATTGATTGAATAACTGACGCGGTTGGACAATTTTGTGAACAACTGTATGCGAAAAGCGTTTGTGTTTCTGCTGTAATATATTTAATTTGAAACAGAAACATGTAAACAGTTTTCTGATTTATTAATATGGAACTTTAGCGGGACGTTTATGTTTAAAATATTTCATGAATTTCAAGCAGCCTATAGAAGGTGATTCAGCGTGGAAGAAAGTAATTTGTTTGATTCAGTTATCTGCACAGTTCCCTTTGTATACATAATTCTGCCGTGATACGACCGGGGTTAAGCCGGATATATACGTATATTCCAGATATATTCCGATTTTGAGCGCGCCTTCCTATTTTACTACCGGTGGAACTATGTGGGGAGACTTAATGTTTGACAGGCCAAGAAAATTTTATTGGAAACCTCGCCTACCGTTTCAAACCACGGAGATTCATCGTTCCCAGCAAATTCGCCTGTATTTCTGCAGTCTTTTACGGGACATTTCCTTCGATCCCACTTTGCCCCCTTTGCATTTTCGAGTTCACGAAACGAGGGGATACTTGCTATATGTACTATACTACGTATATTCAGTTTGAAACTCCAAGCTACTACAAGACTTGATTGTTTAGACATTTTGTACCCCCTGAAATTCCAATGAGTATTGTTCGGCAATTGTCGCGGACTGATTTTTTACCCCAACGTATACAAGCATTTCACATTGCACAGTAGTATTTTTTAGTATTGTATTTCGAACGAAAGAAATATTTCACGTCACGGTTATAATTGACAACTTATGAGAAATAAATTATACTATTGCTCACTTTTATTCGAATGACAATGTGCGAAAGTTAATTGCAAATACACAGCGTTAATAATCAAAAGCCAGAATTGCGCAGAAGAAATTATTCAACAGTGGTAGAAACTCCCCCTTCAACTTCTTGCAAATTCTGCCCAACTCTGTTTCTGGCTGGCGCTCCCCTTGGCTTTTGTCCTATTCGACGTATTTTCTATTCCTCTCGATCCAAAGTAAACCTGTACACGCATTACGAAAGCAAATCCAATCATGACCGCCCGAACGCTCTTTTCTTCGCTCGTTCCATCTGCAGAAAATCTCGCGCCACCCTACTATCGCACTTTCACCATGTACCCCTGTAATTTTACATTGTGCAGGTCTTTGCCTTTTGTTAACCCTTAAACTACTGCGGACGGGAGTGGATCGTTGAGTCCCCAAGTCGAGAAATTTTTAATTGGAACTGCTTTTCCTCTGTAAAAAAAAATTCGCAAATACAATTGCTAATTGTCGTGCGCACTTCTAAGTATCTGCTTCTAATTACTGCTGTTAAATGGAACTGTGTCCGTATGCAAAGGAAAAGAAAGCACGTTCCTTAAATCCCAACTATTACGGAAGGTCAGGAATTACGAGTTCTAGAGTTAATTTCATAATATCACGTTAGTATATTTTATTGAAAGATATATCTCATTATATTTCTCTGTCTTATTAAGCGTTTAATTATTACAGTAATTCGTAATCAGTGGATCAGTACCTACAGGTATGTCCTGCTTCGGTGTTCAAACCAAAATGATATCTCAATTTACCATCCAAAAAATGTTAGACAAAGAATAACCTAACGAATATAATTCTGTCACGAGTTTCTTTAGCACGAGAAAGTATATTAATGTTGGTTCAAATTTCAATACAGTTTTCTTCACGCCTCGCGCAGTGTCTCGCACACAGTATTGTCCCGCGGTTCATTGTCTGTTGTCAGTGCTATGTTAATACCACTTTAGTCTCTAGAGTCTCTAAAGTGAAACGATACACTCGGATACTTGTTCCACCCCGGTTCCACCTAGTCCTTTATAGTTCGCCACTTCAATCTGCCCTGTGAATACTGACATTCCGAAATTTAGTTAAACGGTTCAGCACTGGAATGTCGGTAGCTTCTTGCTATGCAGGTGTACAACTAATATCTGAACAGGTAATGACGCAGTATTATTGTACTGTCCATTCCAACGTCAACTGTTGTGCAATCAAACGTACGTCGAAACGTTGATACGCGTATTAGTGAAAGCGTTGAGCGTACACTTTCTTACAGTTTACATACGTACTACTTACGAATCTGAACTCACGAATTCGCGCATGCACGCGGAAATTCAATGCGACGAACAAGATGAATGCAAAGCTGGTTCGAAAGATCGCGGTCCGTGAAAGTGATAAAAACGTTATTGGGATAAAGGAAGGAAGCGTGACTTTTTATGAGTCTCGGTAGCGATGGTAATTATCAACGCACCTATCCCGCGGTCCAGAACTTATACTTAAAGTGTAACCAGTTTTTCACTGAGCAGAACCGCTTTTATTTCTTCAAATAAAAGCATTTCATTTCTAGTTCGCGTGAGTTGAAAAACGACAACCGTAAAGCGTCATTGCCGTTCTCTAAAATAGCCGTTGGAGGGAAGCATCCTCGGGATCGGTTTCTCCCATAAATATAAGAAACCTGGCGGGAACAAAGACGCGGAGGAAACATGCTCGGCCTACATTTCTATCCCGTGAAGTGCATTATTTCCGGTGCAATATAACGTGTTTAGTATATCTTCCTATTTCGCGCAGCAGCTTCCTCCATGACGCGACGCATGCGGGGCTAAAGTATAAAATTTCTGCGCCCATTGGTTGCCCTTTCAGAGAATACACGAAGGATGTAATGGAATTTGAAGTTAACATTGCGGCCAATTGTAGTCTCGCGTGCAGCACTTTTATTTGCAAGTAGTTATCCATGCTGTGTTGATCTTGTTGGTTGTATTACATATACATGGTTCATTATGTTTCATGGAATCAATAATGCACAGTGTCCACCAACGTGGAATTATGAGTGTACATTCTCAGTTAGTATATATTTTCCAAAAATTATTTCCGAAAACTGATTTCATTGTCGCATAGGTCATAGGTTATCGGCATGCAATCAAACTGCCCATTACCCTCATATAGTAACAATAAATAATATAGAAATAAGCGAAATTCATGATACGTGGTCGTCTAATAATAATTGTCCTAATTCTTTTAATCGGCTATGAAATCGGCTCCATGCTTCTGTAATGGTTCCCTGCATTTCAAATAGGTACTTAATATCCTTTTATCGAATTCGTTGATATATAAATCATCATTACCGCCAGGTACTATATTATTCGCTCAGTTCGTGCGCTGAATTAATCTCAACCACATTTTTATATTAAATGCATACCACACCGTCGAATAATTCTCTACAGACAGTGAAGGTACTTATGGCGCAGACTGTGTATTCGGTTAAATTTTGAAAATACCGCATTTCGAGCTATTTCTTTCGTCAGTAAACTATCTTCTCTGTCTATACATCTATCTATCGCGTGGAAACAGCACAAAGTGCAACGAATAAGTTGCAAACACGTATTGTATATATCTGCGAAGCTCTCGAACAGCCAAGTGCCCGCAGGCGAACTTAGAGCAAAGTCATGGTACCATAGTTGTTATCATACACGCTGTAGGCAACTGCGGTTTAACGGTTAAAGGATAGCAATCGTGGTATTGCGGCTTGAACGCGATTCTATTTGAAGATCTGACGTCCTTGTTGTTATCAGTGTAGTCAAAGTTACAGCCCAAACTGAATAATATTACAGATAAGTCGTAATTGAATTGTGCACGCAACTGTTCGAGCTTTATAAATGCTGAAAGACACTTTGTCGTCAGACAATACGAGCAGGACGATTCTGTGTACGATAAATCGCTTCGTCGGGATCAGAATTGAAATAACGTAGTGATGCTGTGCAACAGCAACGTTCGTTTCGTTCAGTTTGAAATTAATCGAAACGATCGTCCCCTTCAATAGAACCGAGGAAAAGTGTTTGCCGTACAATATTTCCTTTCGCGGTTTCCGTCAAAGGAGTCACTTATTGGGCAGAAAAATATAAATTATCAAGCGTGATCGTCGAAAGGAGAAGAAGCGTATAATCGTTCGCGCGCGGCGCGAACCATTATCCCTTTGACCGTGGAAAATCTGGGATTACAGTGGAAATTTCTGCACTTCATGTCGCGCTCGGATAACTTTTTAGCGAAACGAATTTAAGGGGATCGTGACAATGTTTCATACCCCGCCGCTACCTATCCGCTCCGACTTCATTTATAACAGCAAGTCTTGGGATTCGCCTTCAACCCGATGATTTTCTATCTGCGCTTGTCTACGCACTTCGCGTCCAGCTTTATGACGAACAAAACGAACCCTTGGAATCCGCATGGCAAAAAAGAAAAGGAAAAAAAAAATGGAGAAAAGGAAACAAAAAAGGAATAGGGGTTCACAGTTTAAATTCCGGATCGTCGAATTTCTCTTTGTTCCCTGATCAATATTAATGACGTGGCCACGCAAGGAAGCAGTTTGGCCGTGACGACGAAGAATCCAATTTGACCTCTGCTTGTTCTGCACGAACTTCCAGCTGTCTCCTCCACCCTGGTCCCCCCCTTTCCTTTTTTCATTATTTTTCCTTGAACTCGCTTTTAATATTGCCCTTCCCCGGTTCCATTTATACATATGTATGAAGAGATTTTAATGTTCTTCCAGCGTGTGGGGTTTGGTATCCGTGCGGCAAGCTCGCCTTATTGCAACCTGACGCGTTTCGGTCCCCCGCATATGACGCTGCCCTTTCGAAGATGCCTCAAGAATTTTTTTGTACAGCTGTACAAGGTGTTCCACTTTATTTAATCTATATATGCGGGGCACTCGTAAACGGTCGGCCGTATGAAAAATGGTACGGAAGAGAAATTGAATGGTTCCCAGGGGAACGTGATCTGGCGTAATTAGTTTCACTGCGGATGAACACGTAGGAGGTCATATTTTTTTTAACGGAGTCATATAATTCTTAATGCGTCGATCGATGCTGCTATCGATTCCCAGTAAAATATTTATCTGAGGTGTTCATATTTATCGAGAAATCATTAGTGCGGGAGATGTTTTAGTTGGGATCGCGCGTTTTCTTTTCAAGATATACTTTATTAGACAATTGTGCCATAAGGTGTGACTGTCATTTTGATGTTCTTTATCGGTCAAATATATTACCACATAAATATATGTATAAGAGTAAAATTTAAACAACGAATTTTTCATCTATGCTTAGCAGCAGGTAAGTACGTTTGTCAGCAGGAGTTGAGGTTGTCGTCTTCGTCAAACTTCGAACTCTTAATGTCGCGATAACGAATATCACGAACCCATTCTCCTTTCAAATATCGTGCAGGTGTCAATTACGATTGTGAACCATTCGCGCTTGACACTTCCATAGTGGTTCAGTTTATTCGGGTTAACCGTGTCAAGTGTCTGGTATTCAATAAACTATTCAACATCGCTACATATGTATCAGCGAAGAACGGGACGAAATTACTGAGCCTAAAATATTTCAAAAGAGTGGAATAGAAAAGGTGACAAATGTCTGTCGCCTTTAATCAAATTTACGAGCGAAATCTCCTCGATTCTAGTGGATTCGAACGAGTCGAATGAACGTCTGAATCTTGAGGTCAATGCGGGGCGGCGTGGCGTGCGGAAAAATGATTAATCACGGGTGGAAAGTTTCGTCCGTACTTGCACCTGGCGGCGTAAATGGCGGAGAGAGGGGGGTAAGTTGGCCGCGGAAAAGACGTCCGAAAGGTACCAGGCATGCAGATGGTTAAGCAGCGTCACGGCCTAGTCGTGATTTATGTAGCGGCGTAAGTCGTCGAGCATTATGTAATTAGCAGTAAATCTGGTAATGCACCGTACACCACTCGACTGCTGCAGTAGACGCTCTAATTCCTATGCCGCGAACCGATCGCATTAGTACCACGCAGCTGTGCTTATAGTGCGCCGTTTTGTCTTCCTCTTTGTTCGCCGAATGTTCGTTCGTTCGTTCGCGAAGGATATTTAACCTGGCTAAACAGCTACACGCGGGACCACGTTCTTTGGCCATGCCTACGCTCCGAAAGTTTCGTGTTCTTTGAGAATTTTTTATGGCCGGCCCTTGGATCGCGTTAACGTTCACGTTGCGAGAGTCGAGAGAAGTTTGAGGGATTAAATGTGCAGTACACTTTGATTCTCTTTCGATTTGCTAAGTACATACTTGTCTCAAGCGGATCGTTCGCAACGGGTGGGTTAGTTCTGCGGGTTAGTTGGTTAATAGTTCTCTCAGAAATCTGTTTATAAATCAAATTAGACCACACACAGTGTCAAGGAATGTGGTTTCCCTCAATTAATTATTTCTATGCACTACTGTAGCACTCTGCGTCAATATACCCAGAAGCTCCGAAGTATTCGAACGAACAAGAATTCCACAAAGCGCACAACCAGCCGAATCGGATGTTCCTTATTCGTCCCCTTTACATACCCAGCTATCTTTTTCCTCTGAAATAATGACACCCTTGCCCCACCCATCCTGCATCTCCTGTATCGTCAAAACGCGTCCTACCTCGTGAAATTCATTACAAAATGAGAACTGCAATCCGCCAGCCGATTTCCAATTATCCCATCGACAGGCGACATCTTCATTCGCCGACTAACCGATACGACGAGCTACGTAGAATTCGGGACAGCGTTATTCGGATTCGTTGCATTCTTGGACAGTCGAGCGTGCGCGTCGGTCAACCATGCAAAGAGAATAGGAATCCATTCCACGGGCAATTTATCGTTATCTGGCTTCTTCCGCCGTCCTTCCCGTACCCGTCCCACTGGCCGACGTATCCTCCTGAATCACCTGCTCTGGCGCGGGCTCATTTCTCGCGCGCGGCCGATTTATTGGACTCTCGTTCGACGAACGTGGCTCCGCGAGAAACGCTGTCTAATTCGAATCGTTTCCGACGCACGAACGACTGCCGCGATTAATCGCTTTCGTGAACAGGTGGATGCGGTCTCCGAGGTGTACCAACAGCGGCCGCCCTTTGTTTCCTCTTCCGTTCCGTTCCTTTGCCGCATTGAACCTGTCGACGGGCTTAATGGACGTGATGGGACAATTCGATCGCGGTGCCATCGGGAAACGTGTCCCGCGCCTGCACGACGATGCGCCTTCATTCTTTCGCCGATTAACTTTTTATCCATTTAGATAACGCGCCTCCCTTGGCCGGCGCTCGAAATGCGTGGCGCATTTTAATGCCATCGAATGAAAATTATTCGATGCGTGATTCCATGGTCGAACGTTTGGAACACTTCGAATTCCAACGCGAAGGTGTTCGGGACAGGGAAATTGAGACGAGCGATGGTTATATTTTGTTTAGTCAGTTTCTGCGTTGCAGCATCTTGTAGGGCGGTTACTTGACCGTGTTTGACAACGGAGACGCTTCGCATTTAATATGTTTATCGCATAAGAGCACTTTAATGTTTTATTTTATCTGTTACTATCAGTATTGCAATATATTGCCTCAGCATTGATATTCCTTTCCGACATTACAGTTTTCATGCGTCAAGGTGTATTCAATTGAGCGTACTATCCAACCCTCTGCGAAATTGCATTTCGGAATTTACGATGAGAGAGCCAGACGAGGTCTCGTCCTTCGCGCTTCATTTCAAACTTCGCACTTCGATGGTATCAATCGATTAAAAACACCTTTCAACTTTCACATTTTTTGATAACATTATTCTGCGAGAGCCACGAAACTTTCAACCAGAGCTACGTTTCCGAAGCGCCGAGACGCGTTTCTTTCGAAAGAGAGGCAAACTACACTTTTCGCGTTTGCCCATGATCGCGCTCCATCCCGGCTCGCGCCACACCTGTAACGCTCCTCGCCGTTCATTATTCACCGCCGCATAATATTCGCCGCACACCGTTGCGCGTCACTTCCATCCACGATTTCGAGCATAATTGCCGAGCGAACAATCGCGCAATACGAAACACCGAGTTAGCGCTTTTGCCCGGGCGAACGAGCGCCGCGTTCCGGCAGCCGTGTCGTTAGTATCGCGGGCCAAAGGTTCCCGGTAAAGTCGCCAACATTATCGCAACGACGAGACGAAATACCGTTCGCTGTCAGCCGCGGCGCTCAGCGTCCAAGGGGGCAACATCCACTGCGCCCTAACAGCCTAACAAAAGTTAATTAGCCTCACGGTTTTCGTAACCGCGACCACGCATCGGTACGATTCGTAATTACCGCGTGCCACGCGCGACACTCGCGAGAGTGCGCGGCCCACTTCGACGATGCATTAAAACGAGATAAAACGGTGATAAAACAAGTTCCCCCACCGCCTATCGGTCGCACGGTCACGTCAGAATTTCTCCGCTCCCGTAGAACGAACCGGCGACGGGTGTTCGCGGAACACGGTAGTCGTACCCGCTAAATACGGGTTTCTGTCTTCGCCCGTCGGGATTGAAAGCGCGCAATGGAAACACTGACACCCCCGACACGGCACCTCCTTTTCCTTACTAATGATATGGGACTTAATTGGCGCGGCACTCAACACCGTCGAATTAACGGGGCACCCTGTACCGTCATTAATATGATGCATTACCTCTGGCCCGGCCTCGTTCCTCATCCCCCTCAGACCACATCCTCCATTTCACTCGACTCGACTCGACTCAACCTCGACTTGACTCCACTTGATTCTACTCCGGGCGACCGTGCTCCGCATCGGTATTCAGCCCGTTCCTTTCCTCGATCAACGGGGAAACACGCGTCTCCCGAAAACTGTCCTGCGATCCGGACCGCTGTAAATCTCGGCTGATCGAGGCCGTTTGGCCGGTGTGCTACTTGGTTGCATCGATCGACACCTGTGTAGCGCGATTACGCCTCGTGCTCGTGGGTCGTTCGCGCCGGTTCGAACGGGCTGCTTTGATTCTGCGATGCATCGAGCATTCGATGGAACGTTTTTCTTTCCTTCTTTTTTTGCTTTTCCGGCGGACGCGGAGGCGTTTTGCTCGAGTGTCGTTCAACCTTTGCTCGTGCATTATCGCCGAAATGAAAAGTGATCGTCCCCGCGGTGCAATTAACCGGAGAAAATTTGCTACGCGAACTTCCAGCAGTGCGCGATTCATTCCGTGACAGATGAATTACGCTTGTCCGTGGATTGAATCGATAGATTCGTATCGATGCAGAGCGAAATTGCCGTGAGCGGATGAGCAAGCAAAGGCTATGAATAATGTGTCAATAATATGATAACTGGCAATGCCCGATTTAAAATTCATTTCTGCCATTAATCGTGACGATTATTTTTGTTCCGCTACGATCCGCCGAACCTTTCGGCCTCTCTCTCTATCTTTCGCACGAAACATTCTTTCTCTTTTCTTTTTTTTTTCGTTTCGTTTGCTCCCTTTGCTTCTCGCGGTGCTTCATCATTTTTCACACTTGGTTACCATTAGAAATTGCTCGTCGCCGTAATAGATTGCGACACGGGTTCGCTTTTATGGACTTTAACGCGGCTGCATTTGACTTGATTCGTACCCGCGTGTACTCGGTGGCCGGGCGTTTCTCTGCAAATTCACTCTCTTTATCGATTCGACGAAGATTGTCGAGGTGCATACCATAGCCAGATTTGCGGTCTACCACGGGGACCGCAGTTCCATCACGATTTTTACCACCGCGATTGCCACACTTCGTGGCGTTTAATTATCCTTTAAAGCAGTTTGATGCGTAATTATTATCTAAACACCGCCGCTTCGTTTCCTACGTAAATTTCATAGCAAATGTAACGCGCGTGGCTGCCGCACGTTCGTTCCACCGTGATTGTTCACTTCGACAGGTTCCAATATTGAACGGGAAACAAGGAATAATAATAATAATAATAATAATAATAATAATCATTTTTAACTAAAGTGATTTTCCAATTACTCAATGCGACCCGATATAAAGAATAATTTATCCAGTTTCAAATTCATCAAGTTTGAGCCGAAGAACGAAACGATGGATGATAATGGCGACATAATTAGAAATATACTTTATCGTTAAAGGATCTCGGACGCTGTTGCTGTGCGTCTGAATTTTAATAAACCTAACCATGCCGGAGATCTCGATTTATTCTTACAAAACGCTGTACACGGGGTTACAACTGCAACATGCTTGTAATGATCGTTCCATAAAAGAATTCTGGTTTAGCGCATTATCCATTCCACTCGCCCCGTTGTAAGATCGAAAGGAAAATGTGGAAAACAAGGCTGACGAATGGAAACGTTAATTCGCCGGGCGACCTTAAGCGTTCTGCTCCGAATGGTTCACGTGAAGCAACCGCGATGCAGAATGGTTCGGCGGAATTTAATTTAGATAAGTTACGGAATGCACGTTACACCTTTGATAATCACCGTGCGCGCCGGCACGGTGAATCAGATTAAATTGAAATGGTTATACGCGCTTGCGGAGGTTCATAACAGAAATTCGCTTTTCTCGTTTCGACGTCCAGCTGTAAATTGAAACCGAACGTCGTTCCATCCCCAGATTCGACGGACGTTATAATCGAACGTCGCGAATGAAATTAAACGGACGATAAAATTGCGCTGCGGTTGAAATTTGTGCGGGGGATACGTTAAATTCGGCGAAATTAGAATGAACGAAATTGTCGAATAAAGCATTTGGCGGATAGGAAATGTAGTGGACCGGTATATAACTTGAATCGACGAACTTGATTTAATTTACATTAAATGCATGTACAGCAAAGCGTTAATTTGAAAAATATATTCGACCCTTTGCGCTAGCTACAATCGATAATTATTTCTGTAGATTTAGGATTTTGTAGTGTGCCATACATGAGATGCCTGTTGTATATGTGTATTTCATAGTCTTCTTCGGAAATGCTTGTTTTAAAATGAATTGCTGCTTGCCAATGTGCACTTGTTAGCACGTTGTCTTTATTTCACTATTTATACAATGATATGCAGAAATAATCTCCTGTGCAGGATGTTAAATAATTATTTCCCGCATTATGTTTTACGTTCTGTATATGGGTATTACGTTTATGTTAACACTCATTTATACATTTGAATAGCAAGTTAATATTCTTGACGGCTTAAAATTGTATTACACTGATCGCACGTTATTAGAGATCGTCCTGCAAAATGTATGTGCATACTTAGGTTCGAACAGAAACGTGATTGAGTCGAATCTTACGTCGAAACGGGTTTGCATATATTACTTAAACAAAAATAACTACAAAAATTATTGTATACGTAATAATAACGTGGACGTAAATCGCAATTATTGTATTGCTAGTTATAGTTTACGGTTAAAATATTATTCCCGAAGATCTGCACGATCAAAACATGAGATGGCGGAAACGACTCTAAGTTAACAACGTTTTTGTGTCAGACAAAAATTTTAATTCCCACAAACATAGGCCCCCATCATAAAAGTCTCTTTTCTTTCATCGATATGAAACACGATTCACACACGTCGAATGAAGACAGGTAGACATGCAATTAGCACTATCAAAACACGAAATAGCCCCAAAAACATATATTTAGGGTACAGTAAGCTCCCCAAAAACGTAACCCCTGTTTTCTTAAACCTTGCATTGCGTTCAGATCTATTTGTCCAGATGTCGGTTCCAAATTACTATAACTTTGTTATTTAAAACGTTTAAATTGCCTCGTTCACTCACGCCTATGAAAAAAGTTACGCCAATTCAAAACCAGCATCGGGTCATATAAACGCCAACAGAATATAGGCGTTAAAAACCTGTATAAAATAGCTTCCACATTCTGAACAGCGTTCGGCATCGAACGTACAAACCGTAAATTAATCCTCTCCGAACAAATTCATAACGTTCATACGAAATTCTGTTGTCATATCATTCCGTTCCCTCACCCTTCAGTACCGTTTCTCCTCTCACTGGCCGAACGGTGGATTTATCGATGCCTGGAAAAACTGTTCCTCAGACGGTGGGCCCGGCGTGCGTCATAAATCTGCAAACGCAGTTCGCGACTGCGAATATTCCGGAAAATCGTATTCATTGGAATGCGGTCCCTTTATTTGCAATATCAGTTTGCTGCACGAGCGCCGTCTATCGTTGACCAAGCCCGGAGGCAAGCGGCATTCATTCTCGGCTACGGGAACCCTTGCAACATTCGCGAAGCCCACCCTTGTCAGGACGAGGTCGACCCTCGATACGTCCGATGAATTTATACGAGTGCCCGCCGACTCTCTGCCGCGTCCCTTATTCTATTCCCGACTTGTCCCGCCCGTGCTTCCCCTGTACGAGCCTCCTCGTTCCTCCTCGTTTCTGCATCTCGGTGACCCGAACGATCCCGGAGTATTTTGGAATTCCTTCGTCGTCCGAACACCGGCGCTTGTTTGTCCGCTTGTCAGGAGAAATGGGCAGGACCCCGACGGGGTTCGCCGATGCTCGGCTTTTATGGAATTTTTGTGCCGCCACGGTCGAACGCAGCTGTTGCAGAAATCTCCCTGTCGTGACGTTTTCATCGATTCAACGGGCACGCGTGTGCGAATTACTCCTCCGTTGGAACGTTGAGACGGCAACGAGGTTGGCCGCGATCGTTACCGTCGAGGTACGTTCAATGTCGTGGGTTCGTTTGTTGCACGGATCGGATGTACTCGTTGCATTTATTAACGGGGCAAGCGTATTTTTGCGTGCGATGGAAGCACCCCCTGGCGCGCAGGGGTGAGTTGCTTAAAGAATTGCTTAAAATATTTCGAGGCGTACTTCCATGTTGGCACTTATTTGCCTGGCAATTAGTGCACGAATCTGCAATTATAATGCAGTTGCAATTGTAGTTTTTCTCGAGGGCGAGGTAATTTGTACGGCGTGCAGCCCTTGCACGGCGGACTGCAAGGGGGTAGTTCATTCGTTCAAGTTCGTTCTAATTGAAGAATGAATCTTTCGAATCTCGATACGGTTTCTACAAACGTGTCGGTTTGGATTGTAGCTTGCGACAAGAAGTAATGAAAAATATGATTTAGAACAATAAATATTTGTTGAAATATATTTGTAGGTGTCGGGAAGGAACGAAGCGTTCCGTGTACAAAAATTCAGAATTTCGAATCGTACTTTATCGACCAAGAAACGTGTCGTTTAAGTCGACTCGTTTGTCCGGTATAGCCAAATAAAATTTAATTTTGCAATGACGAAAACAAGATTAATCTACTTACGAATGTCCATTTAACTTTTGTAATAAATATGACACGTGCAGAAAATTCATTTAATCCGCAACATTCGTATTTACTTTCCTCGTTGCTCCTGTATTTCGTATTCTTACCTACGAAGTATCATTTATATTTCATAACGGCAAAGAAATTGGCAGAGTACAATATAGAAAGCCATACGACTTATCTACTCGAGTCCCGTCCAATTGAATTTATTTCTCAAATTCGTTCGATAATTGCCAACCAATATTATGCTTCACCCAAATATAATACAGCGCAACAAACTACGTATGTACACGCGAAGCGTAAGGTCTGACGCGAATTACGTAAGTGAAGCGAGTTTTGCAACTCGCGAGAGCAATAATAATTTAAGTGTTCGAATCGGAATTACTTTGGGCGCGAGGCCCATTAATTCAGATCGCGGCAAGATTTATAGCGGGACCAACATTTGGCATACAGTCGGGTGGAAATTGGCGAAAGTTTTCGACACGTTTAAATGAAACTCGAATGCGGGGCTAGCCTTTCCAGCGAGGAGTTACGCGTGCCCCAAAGCCACGCCGTTCCACGCCTGGTTAGATATCAGATCGAAAGTTCGTGTCTCTCCTATTTTCCGCGAGAATTTTCGGCGTGGATCACGGCTGCGAAATCCTCGGAGATTTCTGCGAGGTTACGGAACTGATCTCCTCGAGCGGAAAATTCGACACGGTTGCTCGATCAGGCAGACCATCCGTAGACGATTAGGGAAAGCTCTGCCAGATAAACTGAGGGCAATTAAGCTTCCTTCTCCGCCCTCACGACCAGCTCTGTTCCTTCACTCCGTATATTTAAATAAAACGCCACGGAAACGCAATGTTATTTAAATCCAGCGAGCCTTGAATGATCGGGGGATCTTTCATTACTTTCGACCGAAATATATTGCGGTGAAATTCAATGCGACAGAAGAATTATAATGAGTATTGTATTTTTCTAAAACGTGCAACGATGTCGTTTCGTTCAAGGGACTGTCTGATGAAAATCTCGCAGACAGCCATTGAATAAGATTAATTTTTTCCAATTAACTCTGTGAATTAAAAATCGCAGGCAGTACATTTTCTTCCGATTAAAAATCTGAACTGCTTTAAAAAAAAACTACGAATAAAATATATTTAACATTTGTACAAATACAGATAAAACAGTTCACCTTCGCCTGATTAGGAATTAATTAACATTTACACAAGGCGGGACTGAGATCATTATTTCCGAAATTATTTCCCTCTTAACGATTCTCCCTTGAACGATTTCAAATTGCAAATGCATCGATACAGCGTCCACGCGTCGAATTGCAACGAATTCCCTCGCCGCCAGTCATCGAGCTTCGCGCAAGCTTCAATTCAAAATATCTCGCGGCGCGAATATCGTGCAACGCGGAATTGACTCCGCGTCCTACAGACGCGTGCCGTGCAGCAGAATATCGAGGGCCGAAATGTTACAAAACCGTTCGATCCCTTGCAACTCCATGTGTACTCGGCACGAATATCGAACGAACGTTCAAAAAGGAATCGACGGCAGCGGGAACGGTGACGATCGTTCGTGGACAGCGGCGAGAGGGTAGCCAGGCGAGAGATACGGCCGCGAAAATTGGAGCGAGAATCAACGAGGTAAGAAATGACCGTGCTCGAGGCGCTGCGAGTTGATGCCGCGGTCAGGAATTAGGCGAGTTTATTACCAGGAAGGGAAGTCGCCCCGAGATAGCAGTAGCGGGTTTCGTTATCGCGGATTTGTGCAACGACGCGACACACGTACCCTCCCTTAACTCCGTTCTCTGTTACCGCCTGCCTTTTCTCCTCGTCCGCGCTCCGTTTTCGCTGAAAGGGCGCAGAGATACCGGGAGGAAGAATGGAGCTGGGCGAGCAACGGAATATCCGTGCAGAGAAAACAGCCGGAAGGATTGAAGGACAGGGTGAATAGAGAGAAACGAGCTGAGGATAACATTACGAGCGGCACGAGCCATAAAACTATTCAAGACTCATTGCCGTCGCGACGATGTCTCCGAACTCTGCAAACTTTCCCCCCTAGTCGAAGAAACACTTGGACGTTGGATACGCCGGGGTCGCCCCGAACCATCCGCCCGTTCCCCTGTCCGCTTCTAATAGCGTTCAAATTGTTCGAGAAGTCCTCTTAAATATAATGAATCGGTATTTGTGTACCGCGTAAACTGGAGCGCTTCGTTACGCGAATCACGGGTATTAGTGCGAGTTGCTTACTTGCAGTGTTGCAACGCGTACTCGAATGCAGTGTACTCTGAACGGCGTTGTCGAAATATGTATAGCAGCTGCGGTGCGGGGACGTGTTGGAAAGTGTATCGTTGAAATTAGAAATGCATCTGTAATGCGAATTACTTTTACGTTTGAAAAGAGCGAGGAATGTGTATAAAAATTTGCGAGACCAGTTTGATTTTCTTTATGATATACTATTCCTGCGTACCTTGATGACAGCCAAAGATTTTTATTTTATTTTTGCAATACTCGTATGGAAAAATGGTGTCACTCGAAACTTGAATAAAACTTCTGCAGTAAAATTCTAGAACCGTGGAACTGTTTGGTTTCTTACTTTTGTTAGGGGTGGAATGTAACTCTCTTGGTGAAGACAGAAACCGATGCGTTACTATTTCCTCCTTTCAAACAATAGGACATATAATATTAAGAACTAAATAAATGGAAAGTAGTTTCCATCATTTTCACAGCTTCCGCAATCGTACTATCGGAATTCAGGTGCTTTGAAAGGCTTTCACTGCACTTTTGTATGCTCATGCGTACGTGCAGATGTAATGTAGATCACGAGGGCACCACCTTTTTTTAATTTGAATAGAACTATGAGTTTTTTTTTAATTCATAAGCGTTATAGGCCACATTTTGTGCATCACACTGTCGAAGCCTTAACCCAATTATTGAATACAAAATGCAAACTTATAAGTACCTACGTACAACACATAAATAACATAGTTACGAAGGCTCCTCGATTTCGCTGATTATTAAACTTTTAGAATTCAATGAAAAAATGCCTTCCCTTTGCTAATGAAGAAATACTATATGCAACCTCGCTTATTATTTCCAAATAATATATACCGCACTGGTTTTAACGATTTGCATTTCCTTTGTTGCAGGTAAGTGCAACGATCTGTCACTCGGCGAACCTTCCCTGGAGCGCTGAAGGCTGGTTTCCAGAGGACACGTGAAAAATTATTGAATTTCAATTACTGTCGACGAATACGGGAACAGCAATTCGAAGCTGGAAATCTACGTATTGTTGGACGTTTTTTTTCTTTGCGCGTCGCTCCGATGGATTTGACGTTATCAGGGTTAAAAGTCTTTGTTGAAACGTTAAAGAAGCCCATTCAGAATGCATGCACCGAAACGAGTATCGCCGGGCGGATGTAAAGTATTCATCAGCGTGATAGAATTTTTATCGAGTTTTGGAACCACTTACGTGAGTGAAAGCTTTCAATTTTTGCGTTAGGATGCACGAGAGTGAAACTTTTATACGGATCATAATCTCCTTCGGCGGCCCTTCTCTCTCGTATTGCCTGAATCTTAAATGACACTTAGTAGGAAGTAGTTAACGAAACAAGGTTAACAAATGGAGAGGTATAACATAATTAGGTTTTAAACGCTGGCTGCAGTTTTGTCAGTGCGCACGATTAAACATCATTTGAATTTTAGCTGTCCAATATTTTTGGTGATGTTTATTAAAAATTAATCAGCAGGAAACAGTTAAGGTCGTTGACCTCTTGAGCGATTATTTCTCAGCGATAAATTTCTGTCTAGGAACGAAATTTATATTGTATCCCTTGTATATACGTTTAGAAAAAGACAGGCGTGGTCGAGAGTATAAATCCATTCTTATTGCAGGAAAAACATTTGTTTATTACACTCCGATAGTGTTCAGCTTGACCCCAATTTTTATATAATTTATCATTTCAGCAGAGAAATAAATACGAGCGTCAAAGGGAAAGCAAACGTCGACAGTGTTTGGTTATTAACCAAGGAATATTGAATAGAACTTTTCAGCCACGGTTAATAAAAGTCGCATCGAAAGGAATAATTGCAAGTACGGGGTAAAATTACAAAGTGTCAATCGCAACGTCGAGGTATCACGGAGTGTGCAGCAGTTCGCTTGAAACAAAATGCCGATATTCGTTTCGCACCTGTTGTAGATTCAACAGCAACGACAATAATAATAACAATAGCTGAATTTCGAACAGTCGCGAAATCGCGCGCTGCAAACTGCTGAACGCGTTCGAACGATTTCAATTGAAACTTGACGAAGGTTAGTTCAGTTATTACCGAAATTGTGCCAAGTGCAAACATTATCTCTTGACCCTCGAACGCTTCGTGCTAATTGGCAACATCGAGGGATGAATGCCCCCCCCCCCACCCCTTATCCGATCGGGCGTTTCCTCTGCTCGGGGTTTCGAGGATAATGATCGGAGAGGCGCACAAACTGCACTGGACAGGCTCGTGCGTTCGCCCTTTTCCCTACGAGTCTCTGTGTTTGCTGCAGCCACTTTATGTATTTCCCATGCGAGTTTTGTGCATTGCGTGAATGGGTCACCCTACAAATCGCCCATCGTGTCGCGCATAAATAAATCGGGAGCAATCGATGTTCGGGGCAATTTTTGTTCTACGTCCCTTCTGAATGTGGAATGCATGGGGTATTAACCCTTTGTCTTACAATCACTCATAGCACGACACGTGTCGGAGTTAATAATTTAATTTTTTACACGGGGTGACCCCACCGTGTAACGTTCTAGTCGTTTGTGATACATGAAGTTTGTACAAATAGCTAGCACACTTGTGATGTTTGTAACAGATCTTACGTTGCGTGTACCTTTTTTAATTTTTCCGTGCACACTGAATATTCAAATCGAATTGTTAAATTATTGAAGAAAAAAAAATCGCATCACGGTGTTTGAAATACTTTCGTGCATTGCGTATTTCTATTAATGCACTCTGAACAAAGATTGGTGGCAATGACTGTAAATAGAAATCAATGCGAACAATTTTTCATTGAACGAGCTTTCCATTTCATCGAATCTTCAATGAGAAACTACAAACTGACAAACAACGAACTTGCGCCTCAAAGTTAATCGAATCTTACTTAAAAAACCCTAAGTAACGCAGAAAGAACCTAATGCAAAGTGAAATAACTTGAGCGAGAGCGTTGCCTCCGCCGCAAAGGCCAGTTTCACCAAAGTTTATTATCGAGGGGATTAGTTCTGGGTGTAATGAATATTCCGACAGATTGCCACTTTGAGGACCAGAGAGATTGTCGAATTCCCGTGGGTGATATTATTCGGGATCGATAATAATTATGCGAAATATTGTCACACAGGGCTCATCCTTGCCTACGTGCATGCATACATATGTAATCATTCGCTCTTTCTCGATCGTTCCCGATGCTGTTTCAACGACGAGCAGAGGTATAACGATCGAAGGGGTTGAAAGGGAATTTCTGCCATCCCCGCCCAACCCTTCTCGCGCCGAGGGTAAACTGGGTTAATTTCGTACATAACAAGACCACGCCATCGAGCTCGCGCGACGAAAAGTAAATTGGAAATTGAGAAACTTGGGCAGATATTTATTAACGATATAAACGAGTGTCTCTGTTCTTTTCATTCTGGTTTTCCGTGTTACGAAGAATACGAATATAATAGTTTGAATTCTAATATCGAGATATTTGTTTTGGGATGCACCATCGCGAGTAGTTAGTGAATTATTTAACGCAAATTGATAATCGATTATTCGTAAATTGTTTTCCTGTTGACTTTCAGCCTGTATTATCGAATATTTCGCCGTCATTATGTTAACCGTATGTAATTATGTTACACCTGTAATTGATGGGAAAATGAGCACTTGAAAGAAACGTTTCATGCAGTATTATTTCGGTAATAAGGTTTCAGAGTAAGTGAAGCGTAATTGTATGTAGATAATTCGCTGTTAACGTCGTTATTCGTTTATATTTTGGCCGTTTGCACAGCGGCGTCGTTGTTGTACTTTCATCTGAATTTTAGTAGGTATAACTCAAATAAATAAATCATGATATACTATGAGGTACAATTTTATGCTTGATTAAACAATGATTACATATCGAAACAGATATTTTATGAAACTTTGGGCATTGATACCAGTAATGTAAAATCTTTCATGTTATTTCAATGATTTATTCTAGTAAATAAAAATGATTATATTAAATTGTACAAAACTTCAAACGGAATAGCATATCAAGTTAAGAGATATGTATAAACTTCCAGTTACATTACAAACAGCCCTTGCAAAACCACTTTCTTCTACACACATTTGTATCAAATCACATCTGATTGACACATCCACGTATAGTTGCGTTGACACTAACGCATTTAACATACTTCCGCTCTTTCTTCTATCGCTCGAAAACGTCGAAATTTATGGAAAATGAATATCCAGTTTAATGGAGCCGCATTCACCGTGATATTTCTCTATCTCCGAACGCAAATATTCGACGAGCTAATGCACCGCGAATGAAATTCTTTCCCCGGCATATTGAATACGGTTGGAAGCGCGCACGTCGGAAACGCGAAGTTAATAGCAGCCATGCTCGCGGTGGAATCGGGTAAGGGCCCAGAATGTGCGTGGATATAATCGCATTGCCCAATTCCCATCCGGAGCGGCGCTGACAAATGACTCGTCGGCCTGATTACTGTTGGGATTTTAACGCGAGCTTAATTAGACGTTGTAGCTTCCACGGCTGATCGAACGTTGCAGGAAACGCGCCGCCTCGTGCTCTTTCTCTATTTCGTCCCTTCGACGCCCATCAATCGTTGCATCTCGTGTAGGCACTCCTGTATGCGCAGCCAGTCTCGTAAGTGTTGGTACCTTCCACTGTCTGTAAACGTGAAATTTGCCGAAATCAAGTGTTCAAACGTGGGTTGAAATTCATCTATATTTGTTAGTAAGCACAGAATTTTGTTCAAGTTTGGCCTGTACAAATTTTGTACGCTTTTTGTTGTAAATGGGCTGCATCATTCTGTTCCAACTAATTTCTTTTATCGATAGCGAGGGTAGGAATGCTTAATGGGACTCACTTTACGGTTATGCACCTTTCTTTCTTTTCAGTTACTTATTTTTAATTTAGTAAAATAAATTGTTACTACTCATATGTTCATTCCGATACAAATAATACTCATGCTGTTCGCTGTTTAAATGAACGAAAATTCGATAGAGTGAATGAATGTTTTTCGCAGCATTGTGTACTTAGAATATTTGTATAGTTTCCAACAACCGAAATTCCTTTCTCGAGTGTTCATTTTAGTTTTCCGTGTACCGCTCCCGTGTTTTCATTATTGCTAACGTTTGCCCTGCATTTCGCCGTCCGAATCGTCGAAATTCAGGAAAATCTGTACCGGAACAAATTGCATGCGCTCGATTTGAATGGGGGTCGTACAAAACCGAAACATAAATTATTTCGTTCATGACTCGTTGCGAGATCGCTTCCTCCGTGCATGATATAGTATCATGTCGTGCTGCATGTTGTAATCATCATTTTAATCATTCGCCACGACTATTAAATGCAATATTTGAGCGAATGCCCGTTGCCGAATTGAAAAGCCGATTCTCAGACACTGGGTTGCAATTGATCCTATTATTAGCTATTAATAAATCCTGCAATCGTATACAATTATATTACAAATACACTAGTCATTTATCGCATTTATTTATAACAATTCACTACAAACTTCCAATATATTTCAATTGATACTTTTACCAGTCATGTTTTCGTGCCTTATCCTTCGCACATTTCGTCATTCAGCATTGTTCTGTGAATATTTAATTTGAAATAGAATTAATAATATATCTCGATCTTTTCTGAAGTCTTCATCGGAACTGAGACAGCACTCCTCTTTTCCTACAACATTATTCACAATTTGTATGGTTGACTGTAGATTAAAATGTTCACGACTGTCTCGTGGAAATTGCCCTCAAGAAAAGATCTTTCATTGCATCGGAGAATAACCGTATGATCTCTTCGTTAAAACCTGCGTCGATAACGAGAAGCATAATTCGTTGTAAGCAACGTGCCAGGAACTGCAACTCCCAGCGGCGGATGTAGTCAAGTAAAGTTAGAAGAAGGGGATGAATTGCATTCTTTCTTTTCTTCAGATATGACTACGCAATACGCAGGAATAATACACTCAGAAAGAGTTTCACCTGTCGCGCATACCTCGGGGCAAGCTGGTCCGATCATTAATTAACCATTATCAATGCTCGGCGTGCAACGAGCTCGCGATCCCTTACTCTTTATATTTTTATTAATTGCGTCAAAGCAATTGAAAGTTCTACCGAGCGATTGAAGTGGTTTTGGCATTACTGTTGGAACATTCTTGCGACAGTGTACAAATTGAGTCAGAAGAGCTCAGCATTATCGACTCCCCATAAGGTTTCTTCTTGCAGTATTAAACTTTCGAGCAACAATGTTCTGTCTAATGATTTAAGTTCTAATACGGACAAGTTTAATGTATCTCGAGTGAACACTCAATATTTCATGGCGTGGCTTGAAAATTTGCAGAAAACCCTCACTGATCTCAAACCACTCACCACTCACGGAATACGAAACATATGATAATATTATATTATATGATTTGTACACTGATTGCTCATAATATTCGCTCCTGCATACGCGTATGTATGTGCAATGCGTGTATTCGTATGCATGTATGTAAATTGAACAAGATTTCCCCATAACTCCGAGCTACTCCGAGATCTTGCATAAGTTGATTAAAATCCTCGACATTAATCAAGCTTGTGCTCTAAAGCAAATATTCCAACATCCACCATACCACGGAGTTCATGGTGCTCTAACTAACTACTTGTTCTTACCTTTGACAGAGAAAGGAAGAAAGAATGTCTGATTCTAGTACAATTTTGACGCTGTAGCCAACCTTAGACTTTTCAGCAAGAATTCCTCGCCTACGCTTTCGTCGCTTGCCTTCGCGAACTCGCGACTAGAACTCGTCCTCCTCGTCGTCGCTTTCATTCGAAATCTGCCGATGAGACCGGTTTCGATGGGGACCGGCTGCACACGAATTGCCGGCGGGCGAACTGCTAAAATTAACAAACGTCGCAGCACCGTTTACGAAAAGCGAGCCGATTGATTTTTTCGCCCCGACGATTCGGAGCAAGGATCGAAAGTTCGATCGGTCGTCGCGTTTCGAGTTCCACGGGGGCCGGACGCGAGCGCGTTTACTATTTATTCGCCGACCGGTTGCAGCACGACGGGGTCAGTTGAATTCGTCGCGTAAAAAAAGGAAAGGAAGAAGAAGCGAGAAAAAAGGAAGAAGAGCAAGTTAGCCAAGCCGTTTCGAATTTAGCCGAACTTTTTCTATTCCGAAAGCCGAGGGGGCCCGGCGCGGCAGAAAAGTTGACCGAAAGTTTCTAGCTCACGTGCGAGGGCACCTCGAGTGGAAAGGACGAGTCGTTAATTTCGTCATTCGTCGCATCCCGCGGGCTCCGGCACGTTGTTCCTTCAGGTTTACAGGCCCTAACTTTTCGTCCTTAACTCGTTAATTAAGGCCGAAAGCCTGGCGGTGCGGGGCGTTGCGGCAGGGGTTGGTTGGCGGGGGGATGGCGTTGGCGGGGATGGAGCCGAAGAAGCGAAGTTTTAATAACATTACCGTAATAATACCATCCGCAACCCCCCCTTGCTATTCCTTCTTGCAACGTGCCCCAAATTATCAAAGGATCCTCCGTATCCACCCCTTTTCTGTACACATATCTCATCCCCATTTGTTTCACTTACACTTGCGACGAATGTGCCCCGTTTCGCCCGTTCGAACTTCGGTCTGCGTTTGATTTTACGAAACAGCAGCTACGGCTGGAAGGGTAAAGGGCGTATATATTTACGTAGAGAAATTTGCATATGGCTTGCAAATTTTCTTAGATGCGAAATCTCTCGGTTCTTGCTTGCGGCAATCCCTTGGTAGGATCTGAAAGAGATATTTTTATATTGAAACGTGAGGATATCCTGTGTCTGCGATTTTCCACTGTCCTTTGTTATTTTTAGCACCCTGGTGTTCGTTCGCTTACACCATGTGTCGTTTCATACTCGTCTTAGGTACACTTTGATTTTTTTTGATTCAATTATACTTTGGTAAATGATTGACAAAAATCAGATAAAAAATACAGATGTCATACGCGGGGTTCAACGATTGCATAGGGGGTTCAGATGTTCCTTGTGTTTCAATAGCCTGATATGCACTAAGAGAACGAAATGTTTTTTTGCGAAGAAAACAATTCACTGTGACCCATTTGCAATAAATTTTGAGTTTGCTCGACACTTTCATTGTACATATTGGACAGTCAACATAGTTGCTTTTGTTACCTTTGCTACGTTTCTAACAAATTAATAGTAACAGACCTGTTGCATCCCGACAGCAATCAACAATTTATAGCCTTCGGCCATTTAGTCAGTCCTGTCGTAAACTTGCACAATGGGCAAGTGCATACAGGTTCGCAACTCTGTCAAACGTATCAACACCGAGGCTAACAGTTCACCTGCTAAATGCACAGTAGTCTTGCTCTAAAGATTTTATTTTTCTCTGGCATTCATTAGAACCAATTCGAATCTTTTTCTATATTTGACCGTTCTATGGAAGACGCTGTACGAAATATACTTGATTTCCTATTTTTATTAAATCGTTCCGAGCTGTGTGCAATTTGCGAGTAATATCGTAGACCGGCACAAACACTAGTTTAACTCGTTATTCATCAGAGAAGTTAAAGATTTATTATCTGTCAGCCATTGCAGATCCGAATTGGACAATGTAAATCGAATCCAAAGGTGCATTAAACATATAAATCATTTCACGAAGAAGTCAATTATAAAATCCAAGAAAGAAACAACCCGAGTATCAAACTAACAAGTCTCCTATATTTGACAGGCGAACTCTGAAAGCAGCAGCAAATAAGACGCCAGTTGTTCAGTGAATTTGAACGGGCACAGTACTTGTCTAGATCCCGGACGACAAATTCTTCCACGCGCATTTGTCACGTTTCATTGCAACGACCATCGACTCGAAGTCAATGACATATGACATCGTATCATAGCCGCGGAACGCTCTGCTTGAGGGGTGGCAAATGCGTTTCTGTCGGTGCAATGCACAAATAAGGAAACCAGAAGCAAGACAGTCGATGTGCGTATCCTATTCGGCGTACGAAGTAACTAACTACTCGAGTGATCGATCGACGAGCAGCTTCTGTATTGCATCGAGTGACACCAATACCAGCGTCGTTCGACTTCATTACCGAGCAATCTAAAGCCTACTCTCGATCCTTCAATGACACCTGCGCGTTAAATTATTCCATTCGTCCAGCGGCAAGCAAGTAGCAAATTCAATTTTCGCCGGCGCCGAGCGAACAGACGCACGGCTATCGATTACACCGCGGTCGATCCTCCGGAACAAGGGGCACCTGTACGAGAGAACGGTGACACCGAGAGTCACAGCTAGCGATGCAAAGGAATGCCAGGAACGCTTTATTTTATGCCCTCCCCCATTGAATACGACCCTTTCACAGAGGAAACGGGGGGTGAAGGGACGCGTCGACGGGAGACGCGGATAGGACGAAAAGGGTTGAGCATTTGGCGACGCCGAAGATCTCACGGAGATGGCGTTCGCTATCAAGCACCATCGCCAATAAACGTAAACGATGCCCCGCGATTGTCGCGTCTCGCAGCTGTGCACGGAGGCTGCAGCTGCGAACTGCATCTGGGCCAGGTGATGTTACACGAGGCCCTAGGCGCTCGCAGTTTCAGCCTTATTGTCCCACTTTCGCAATTAGCCACGGCGAAAGGAAAGCCATCCCCGTATCAACAGGTAACTTCCTGCTCGTGCGCCTCCGCGTCGCGTTAACCCCCACCCCCGATACGAGCAGTAACGACGGGGCATCGAAAATGTGTTAGTGTAACTGCAACCATCCGCAAGCGAAACAACCGTCACTTTGTTACCCGACCCCTTGCACTCTGCCTACTTTCTTGCTAATTGAAAATCCTCGTATTCCGGAATTCGATACCACGCTGCTGCAACACGGGGCACGCTCGCCTCTACTGAAATTCCACGCGCGCAGGTTTAACTGTTTCTTTTTATTTACACCGCCGGCTGAAAGTTTACGACCGTAAGGTATTTGCCGGCGTGATGAAATCCGATTGACGATTGAACGTTCTCAATTTGGGAATCTAGAGTAAGAAGATTTTCGCGGTAGAGAGTATTGAAACGGGACTGGGTTGCTCTGTCAATATTATTTTGTTCAGTGTTACTTTCCACGCGGTCGATGTTATTATCAAATATGGATAGTTTCATTCATTTGTTACGGCTTTTCACCAATTTTGTGTCATGAACATTTGGAAATGGTCCCGCATTTTTCGACCGGCACTGTACTTGCCATTTTCGTTCATTGTCTTTCGCTATAGAAATAGACAGACTTACAATACGGAGTAATTGTTGGCCAATGTTGGTCAATGATTTTGACACGGGCATTGCTAGTTCGAGTGCAACTGATAGGTTGTAAACTGTATCGTAAATCGACGGATTAGCTGTAATTAATATGAGCTTTGCCCTGCACATATATAAACCATCGATATTAGCGATTAACTGTATGCATGTGTATGCGTGGAAGTGTCAACGAGTGGAGCTTAGCCTCTGCGTATCACAGTGTGCATGTGGAATGATGTGCAATTATTCTGTAATTGTATACATCAGCTTGAATTGAATACCTTGATATCTTGTGACGCCAGATAATTGTTAACAAATACGCAGGCTATATTTGAACAATAATATATCGTGTTAAATACAATAATATTACGGCCACAAGCACATTCGTTGCTTTCCTATTTTCACTATCGTTGCAGTGCGACAATTTACAATTTATTGTAATTATATTTACGCAGTTCGTCGCCTCCAAAATAATATATCATTTACTCGCAATCTCTGCAGATAAATCTATAGGATTGATCGTATATCGTTATCATTCTATTTTCTTCTGTCACGTGTTCGTTGAGATGGCGCGGAGACGACGAGGCGTAAATTGATATCAGAAATTGAACAAATAATTCACTTCTGTCCGCTTCGTCACGGAAGGCACAATGCACCCACCGTTTCGAGCAGTGTTCCCTGCAAAATGTTTGAAGAATCGAGCACGCGACACGGTGGCCGGTCTGCCTCCCTTCCTTCGCGAAATTATTTTAGCGACGTGATAAAGAATTCCTCGCTCGTCAGATATCCAGACAGGTATGTTCTTTCCCTTTGTGGGACGATAATGAAGTCCTTCCGAGATTCTACGTGACAAGACCGAGGTTAAAACGTGTGGGCGCGCTCGTTTCGGGCCCCGGTGTACCTCAGAGCCCCGAGTCTGGAATTGAATTCAAATTCTCGGGTGGCTCGTGTTTGCACTGTAAACATTGTTCCGCCGGTGTAACGGGCGTTGTTCTGTGCACGCGTAGCCCAACCTGGCAAGAAAGGGAGTTGATAATTGCGCCGAGGGTGCACGGGTTAACGTCGACGTCGAAGACGAGCCTTCTAGCTGTCTAAGTAATAAAGATAAACAGGATCGTGCGAACCAACTAATGGATGAGCGATGGAGAAGATGTGCTAAACAGAGAGGTAAACGGAGGACAGGTACGTTTGTGGAGAAGAGTAGCATTTCGTGAGGGGGTACAGTCGAGCAGACATTTCTGGAAAGGTCCTAGAGCATTGCTGAGTAACGATTTTAAATACCGTGCGGGCGACAAGTGGTACGAGCAATAACTGCGCAGACCATGCACTTGGAGGCAGCGGTATAAGGACAGGACTCTGCAGACAAATTTGCCTCGATTTCTGAAACATGAGATGCGATTTTAGTTGAAAAACAAGCTTCCCCGGCGCATCCGTAGTCCATTATCCTCCTGTGAAAGTTGATTAAGCAGAATGATTAAATGAACACAAAGTTGTATCGCAGAAAGGGTTAATGTTTCAGAATTGACGTGGGGTATAGAAACTTTGTGCAATATAATATAAATAAAAATCATCAAGATTCAACCCGATCCGTTTATCAATGCTCCCCGCAATGATCGTTCCACGTATCAGCCCTTTAGTTATAAAATTGTGAGTTTTGGAGTTCTGTCAATCAGTGTAATGGGTACGTGACATTGGCGAATAATTGACGCCACGTGAGCGAGATAGAGGAATTTGAAGGGAATGAAAAAAAAATAAAATGAAATGCGTCAGTTGTGGGCGCCGCAGGACACCGTGATAAGCCATAAATACTCTTTAATGATTTGCAATGCGTACAGGTAAACGTACCCACGTGGTGTTAATAATAGACTGCCCACGGAGACAATAAGCATGCAATGCGTCGTAACAATGTGATGCTGGCCAACTACGAGGAACAAAGACACCGGTAATTTACGAACAGAGACGTGGGAAAGTTAGTAATAACTGTGGGCAGTAAATACTGACACATACTGGAAGGTGGCCTGTATGGAAACCAGAAAATCGTACGTTCTCCAATGTATTCTCAAATAATGCTGAACCAAGAAAGTCGTGTTGCACTTTGAATATAGAATATTTTATTCGTGAAAAAGTTCTGGCAAAAAATAGATACAGTAGGTTTACGTTTATGAGGTGTATTTTTTTATGTAACCATTTTGGCCAGACTTTTTCCATTGACTTGCTCTACTGACGTTTCTCTTACATCGATGCTGCGTATAGTCGAGAGACGTATGTATGTAGTTTTATGGGACACTGTGATGAAGGGTAACAATTTTTTATGAAACATACTATGTACGTCAAAAAGGATGGATATTGCGGTTATAGTTATCGATATATTTGAAGCTCGCTGTGACAATTTATGTTGTAAATTCTAGCAGTGGTTTTGAAACAGAATAAACTTACATTTTTTTCGCAGGTGCAAAATAAATTGTTGTTTACTATTAACAATTACAATAATAACTGTTGATAATGCAGAATGTAATTCCCTAATTGTACTGCCATACATACATATATATTTCTCGTGTCAATGTTTTCAAAAGCTTCTCTGTAACAAAACGAAGACACTGCTCATGGCAATAAATAGAATGCATCTAATTTAAGTTTGACTACTGAACTGGTCTTGATTTATAGTATATTACAATTTCCGGATTCGACAATTATCAGCCATTTCTTGATTAACTAAATCCATTTCTAGCAAACGGTATTTCTAGAAAAAGTAAGGGAAGAACGGGGTTTAATTGGGAAACGAGAGAAAATCGACACAGTGGAAGTCAGAAGAAAATAAGGACGGAAAATTGTTGGCTAGCAATTCCTGCCCGATAATACGCTATTTTCAGTGACTGTGCTCGATTATGGACCTAATACTTCCAAGCAATCATTCTTCCCTCGAACTTCCACCGGTGTTTTAAGGTTTCTCAGTATTAACCAGGTATGCTAACTGAAATCGAACACTGGCATCGCTCTTGGCGACCAGGCTCGTCCCTTTAGACGAGACTCTGAACTTGATTTATTAGGAAAAGCGATGGGCGCCGCGAACGAACGGAAGGAAGTGTCAGTTTGGTTTATCTTCGCCCGATAAAATTGATTAACGTCGACACGACGGTAAATTAAAGTCGATACACGGCCCGCTATTATTAGTGATAAATTACCGGCGGCCCTCTCGTTCACGGGACGCTGTGTGGCCACTTAAGTGGTGTCACGACTACGCTGTTTTCGCGTAAACTTTAAGTTCTTGTCTTCCTGTTTCTCGCTTCTCGCCGATGCTTCCCGAACCTGGAATAAATGAGCCAGAGACCGCGACAGGACAAGCCGCATACCTCTTTGAGGATATAAAACACTTTGCCGTTCCGTTAACACCTAACCCAGCGCCATTAATCCTGCTATTTGCGGAGCGAGCTCGTGTTAGGATAATCAGCCTGACTTTCCTTTCCCGTTTAATGAGAATTCCATATACATAATATAAAACCTGCCTCGGGTGGTGACTGTCGGCAGGGATGCAGTATTGTTCGGATCTTCGATTCGTTGTTTAAAATCGGGATATAATGGAATAACGAAAACGGCGAGGCCGTAAAATTTTCCGATCTAATGCTGAACATCAAAATGATTAAGAAGCACGAGGGATCCTGTAATAATTGCTTACGTAGCACACGGTTGGCGTAAAGAAAAAGTACAACAAAGGAAGTATTCGTCCAGAAACGCAGAGGTACGCGAAAGGAAAAATCGTACAGGAGGGGCGGTGTTCGCTGGAAGAATTTGGCAAACTTTTAAACTAATCTGGTTAGCTGAATAAGCAAAGTTTGCCTCGAAATATACAGTGTAACGGAACTTTAGGCTACTTTGGTCGTAACCCGCGTATTTCGTCGACCAGCTTCCGAACCTGCGCGGTATCGTTAAGTGTTCGACAGCATCGAACCCGTAAAATCATAAAGCTGCAGGCAGAGAAATTTTGCTGTAGGTCTATCGTTTTTCTAATACTGCGCGGGGAACTTCATTCGAGCTTAATTAAATGGGACGAACTTCGGGGAAATCTGAAGGAACGATCTTATACGGGAATTCTAAAGTGATGGCACTATCGTAACACAACAATCTCCTATAATCTCCACAAAGGGAACGCAATTTATTATTCATGCAAATCTTAATATCGCGCACTGAAGTCAAGAATATACGGGACACACTATTATACTAGCTAACGTCGTGCTTTTTCAACGGCGCTTCGAATTCTCGCTTGAAAGCTCTCGCATGCAACGAACGTCGATCAAACAGATCCGAAGATCTCTGTATGAAATGCACGATAAGGGCGAGTCTACGAAATAAGGGAATTATTTGGCAGTGATTTTGTCCGAACACATAATTAATTCAATTTGCGAAAGGGTTAAGGTACGGCAGGGGAAATGTCAGTATTGTTACGGCATTAGACAGTCAAATGAATAACTATATAAAACTTCGACGGTATTGTTCTAAAAATTATTCGCAGCTACGCATACCTGTAGCTACACCTTTTGGGAACGAACAACATTTGCAACAGAGACCAATTGAAATATTGCTCGAAAACGACAATCGTGCGACCGTTACTCCGAATCGTTTCTATTGCCGGCGTTGGTCGCGGTTCTTCGCGAGGAATGTTTCCCGTGTAATTTATTTACTAACGCTCGGAAGCGATTGATAATTTCATCACTGTTTAAGTCCGTACACGAAACGTCAGGTTTACGACGGGATCGTTGGAATCTTTTCGTGAAGAAAGATTCGCATCGCTAGTCTGGGAAAAGTGAGAGACGCCGTTTTTTTTTTTTATGAGAATTATAATATTCTAATTTTACGAGGGCTCTTTTCTTTGCAACGAATTCTCCTTCCCGCGCCGTTCATGCCAAAAGGAAGCTTTTATTTTCCATAAACCTTGGCGCAAGACGCGACGTGGACGTAAGATACGTAAGATCGTAAAGGCGAAGTAGATACACCCAGAGCGTTAAACTTTTTCTTCTTGTGCATACGCCGATAAGACCTCGGACTAACTTTCGAGTGAATTTATACGGGAGATGTTGCCCCCTTTTTTTTCACCATAGCATGGTGAAGCATAGTTCTTAGTCCACTTGTCGACAACGCGAGAACCATTAGCGCATCATTGATATCGTGAAAAGGTTAGCGCGGCGAAATGCGGATGGACGAGTGTTTCAGTTCTTTCATTTTTCATCGGGATAAAACGACGCATGTTAAATGTGCACGTTGGATATACGGTGCGCAGAAAGAATTGTATGAAATAGTATTTAAATTTGTCGGTAACGAATCGAACTGAATCGAACCAACGTTATTAGAAATTTGGTGCCTGATTTACGAAAACGTCTCGGGACACTTCTGCGTCACTTAGTCAACCGTAATTAACGCTAAACTCGATTCTACGGAGCTGTCGCAAAAATGCGACAATAGCGTGTTTAAATTTATGAACGCACGAAAATATACAAGAGAGCGGCGTATTTTCATGGCCGTAGTGTAGGAATGCAATCGGGTAAAAGCACGCGCGAACAACGAACGAACGCACGAAAACAGGAGGCGCGGGGACATTCTCGGTTATGCGCATAAATTAGCGAGCGATCGTCGTCCGAATGGCGGGACACGCCGTGTAATCCGGCATCGGAAACGCATTAACAAAATGTCAAGTCGCCGGCTAGGAGAAACTGCGAATAATCCTCGCAGAAGCGGCGCGCCTCGGATCCCCGCAAATCAAGTTTCAATCTCGTATCGGGCCACGGCGATTTCTACCGCACGAACGCCACACCGTTCTGCCTTTCCTTTTTTTACCCCTTAGGCTTCTGCGACAAACGTCAGAAATGGTTTGTTACCGGCCCGCCGAGTGGATCGCAACTTGCGAACGACCGTTCGCTTTCTACCGTTTTTAGAGCGGGGATGGGAGAACTTGTTCCCCGGGAATGCCTCATGAAGTTCTATTCAAATGCAGCGCAAGTGATGCACGTTATCCGTTTGGAAGAATAGAATCGCTTTCATTTTATTTGTATTCGTTGCCTGTGCGACACGTCTGGATTATCGGTATGATAAATGGAGCGATGCTTCACTTTCCAAGGGGTTTAATTATATTTGCAATCGATAGAGAAGCAGATGGGCAGAGAGTTTAGAAAAATCGTTTGATCAATTGAATTTGGAATTATGCGGTACTTTAGGAAATTATTGCCAGCCTCGCACCGCCGCTGAAATGTATTAAGCGTACTTGGGTAGCGCGAAACCGTTCGGGAAACGAGGAAATGAGAAATGTAATGAGCGAATGATAGCGCAGTGCATTGAAACTCGTTAAATACTGCGATTCATGAATTTGTTTAGCTTGCTTGTTCGAGAGTTTTAACAGGAATGGTGCTCAGAGGTTTTCCACGTTCTGTGCAAGGGAACTACAGATAATCGTCATGAATTGTCGATGAACATGTTGAAAGATGTGTTCGCGCTTAAATTCTTTCAAGACGTTCTTCTTCGAATCCGATTGATTTCGAAAATATTTGCTAATCAATTCGCGAGTGTTGCAATTTATATAAATTGCATATAGCAAGGGGTGCACTGGAACGCAAAGTGCAGTTCTGAAAGTTGACTATGGAAATCGTAAGATAATATTGTACTTAAGGGATGAGGTCACGGTTACACGTTATAAAATTGAACTTAACTTTTATTATACTATTTCTTGAGGAGTGCAGTCTTCAGAGGATAATTTTAACTATTCAACGGTTGTTTTAATTCGATTATTTATTATTTTCGCTGTTTAACTTTAAATGATAAGATAATGAAAATGTTTCTATTCGACGAGCGTCTGCTCCTAATTGTAACAAAAATTTCATAACTATCCGTCGAAGTTATAAATAGCTAGAAGAAACACGACGACGCGTCGAAGTACGATTTCAAAATTTTTTAAAAGTTTTTAATTGCCGGTTTCGAAATGGTCAATTGATTTGCAAATACGAAACCGGTATTGACCGGTATTCTGGTCGCGGAGATAGGACCCGACGAGACACTGCTGCATATGTATGTACCTACTTACGTGTAACACAAAAAGTTCTGCCTTTACTTATTATAGAAATAGCGGCTCAGACTAATTCTCCTCGAGGCAAAGTTTTTTTTTAAAACATTTTACACAGTTTCGGCCCGAGGGAATTATTCAATCGACCGGTCTGAAATATTCGCCAGTCCCAGTCAAATAACTCTGTCCTCGGGAATGTTTTCGTATGGGCCAAATTAACGAATACATTACAACGCGCGTCGCAAACGAAACATCCCGTATGCTTTAACCTATTGCACAATTCCTCGAGCGTCGTGGCTTCGTCCACCCGTGCAACGAGCGCGGGTTCCGCGAATAAAAAGAAACGGGGAAGCCTGCAATATTACACGAAGGTGTCCCACTAAACGCCCCGTCAATATCTGGGAAAGAAACGTTTGATAAAAGGCGATACGGTTGACCCGCGAATCGCGCTACACCCGATGTCGGTCAGATCCACTATCTTGAACGATTTAACGAGAAGCCGGTCGAAATGGGGCGCCGGTAAGCGGATTTCGACTCGCCAGTGAAATACGCGGGGCTATCACGCCGCGTAACGTTCATCCATATTACGTGTACGAAAAAATATTACTTCTCACGTAAATATCGGCCACGAGCGTTTCGCGTAATATCGCGAGCCGACCCGTCGATAGATCGACGTTAAAATCCCGGTATGGGGCATATTTTCGTCGCGGCGAGTAACGAGCCCTCCCCCTCCCGTATCTCCGCAACTGACATTTAATCCAGTCCTGATATATGGATAAAATTTTATTATACCAATTCCCCGCCCTCGAGCGCAACCGATTACTCGTTCCGGGCGTATTTCTCGCGTGTCAGCCTTGCACGGCTCTATCGATCAGCCGGCCGGCGATTTCACAGATTTAGTGGTCTGAGCTTAACGCATTGTCCGTAACAGCCTGTAATGGCGTTACTCATAAAATATTCCGCAGATTCGGACGCCCGCGCGAGAAAGCCGAACCGAAGTTACCACCGGCGGATACTTACGCCGCGGACCCGCGACCGATTCCCCGTCAAAATCCCATTGATAATGCATCGATTAATTATCGGCAGGCGTCGGGTGTACGCGCGCGTCCGCTCGCCTAACGATCCCATGGCCGCCGATCGATTCTCGTCGGCCGCTCTTATGCTCGTCCGGTCGAAACGACGATTCGTACCCGACCGGTACGCGTTGCTGAATTATTAATGGCCGCGATCTTATAAAATTTATTTTACGCCGGTGTAGCGGCGCGGAATAAAGCTCGAAAGGGCTGGCGAGCATAAATTTGTCGAGCGCGCGCGCGTGGACGACGAGCGTTCGCGGAGCTTTCGTAAACACCTGTAAAATGTTGTAAATCGTGCCGAAGCTACACAAATGGCTACACGCTCTCCCTGGATCCGTCGTAAGTTGTTGGGGAAAAATTGTGCAGGGTACGCGGTCCTGACGTTTCCTTACGACCGCCGGCTGAATTATTTTCCCCGTTTTCAAAGTGACTCGAGCCGTTTCGTCTTGCAGAAAATTTGGTATGACAATTTGGTGGGTGTAGGATAGGCGAATTAACATCGCGCGGGCTGGACGTCGTTGGCGAATGGTGCGAGACTCGTCAAGGAATTCAACGGGATCGCGAGTTTTTCCATGACGCTTGCGTGCAAGTTTGAATTTAGTTTTCGCGTCTAGGTACAGAATTGAATGCGTTGTAACGCAATTGAATTATCTTGTTACAATGAGGAGCAGTTTTAATCAAGTTTGTAGAGGAGAAGGATAACGTCAATGATAAAACGTAGTCTTTTCATTAATCTATGGGGCATTCTGAAAGCACGGCTATTAACGTGGCAAATTAAAATGAATGGTAGCAAGTATTAAATAATTAGCTGACAATTGGGTACTAAGAAATAATTAAGTATGCATGATATTCTTTTGTATGCATTTTATAGAGTACACGGGTTCGACGCATATACGTGAAATAGTTAAAATTCTAATTTGTCGCCAGGCACACTATGAATACTTTATACTATGAATTATGCAGTTAATTAAGAGTTGAAATATACTATACGGACTGTTCAAGAGTTCTAAGTTATATTAAACACGAGACAGTTGACAATTAGATTTGAATTTTATTCATTATTACATCACTTTCATATCCTGTTCTCCAAAAAAATCATCCCTTGATATTAATAGCACAGCACATTGTTCCGTATTTTAATCGCCCGAAACACTAGAGATACTTCTTATTAGTAAGCCACGTTTGCGAATAACAATTAACATCGCAAATATCGCAGATTCTTAAACCACCAAGCATTTTGACGTCGCCATTCGTTATTCCCGGTTTTAATCTTTCACATTAAACAGATGCAGTTCTCTCCTAATGCATTCTCTATTGAATTAGAAAAGTTCGCGCGCCTTAGGGGCACGAAAAACATCGCGGCCAACTGTATTATTCGCCTCCCCTGCTGGGCCAGCATATTTTCCCGTGTGTAGTGCATAATACGAAACAAATTGTCCTTAGCCGTGAGAATCATGCCTGTACGCGTCGCGGTCTTATTTTCTTTTCGACTCCGCCGGTCGTTTTGTTCCCTTCATTTCGGTTTCTGGCCGGCGCTGCGCATTTGATTGCCTCCGGAATTATGAAACAGAGGATGCAGGTAAACGGATGTTCTTAATGAAAGGCGAAAACACGGGGGGAAAGAAGGCGTAGTCCGAGATACGGTTGCATGGTATTTAGAAGAATTGGGGGGCACCTGCGAAACGAGGATCACGGTGAAACATCTTGCGATTTTACAATTGATCGTCCTTAATATGGAAGCGAAAGAGAACAGCACACTTCAGTATTGAAATTACAGAAGATGTCCCACAGATGTTGAAATCCTTCAACCCTTTAAAATTGATCCGACCGCTTAGAATGTGCACCGTTTCGACCGAAATGCCCGGTTCGTAATATTTTTTCTAGCTTCGAATGTTTCCACGAAGGGGACATCTTTTTTAAATCTTGCAACGCGAACGAGTGCACGGTGTCGAAATTCCTGGCGATGCTCCGTTAATTGCAGCGCCAGACAAAGTATCGAATACGACGCAATCGTAGATCGAGGCATGGGCAAGCTGTTCGCCGTCGACAGCCCTCAAGCATTTCGCATTTGCTTTGTCTGGACGAGCTTCGCAGCGACAGATCAAATCGGCCGCCAGGAACGAGGAGAGACGTTAAAACAATCGTCTGGATATCAATTTTACCTGTCACGATCATAAAAAAAAAAAAGAAAAATCTCAACATTTTCTGTTACGTCTGCGGCTGCATCTTTTTTTCCCGGAGCACGAACGTCAATCGCGCGGCGTACACCGTGTTCCTTGCAAATCAATCGACGCGGGTACCGATAGGAAATAATAATTCCGTATGCTGTAGGTGATTTATCAAAGGGAATTTTTGTCGTTACGAAACGTACAAGCATGTACCGACACCTCTTCGATGCTCTTTTATTTTACCGCGGCCCGCGTACAGAATGCACTGCATAATGCTACGACCCCTACAGTATCTTTCCGTGTTAACATGCTGATTAAATCTTTCCATTATGGATGCACACATATGTCGCTGGGAATATTTTTACGATGTTAAGTTAAATGATTATTCGAGCCGGGAAAGCGATATTCGAATGCGTGAGCCAGCGAATCTGATGGATTGGAATAACGCGGTTTGCGAATTGACGATATAACAAAAGCAACTGGATACTAGAATATGAGAAACGATCGCGATTAGATTAAATATTGTGCTGATTAAACAGTTAATCTTCCTAATGAGCTATTTTTTGTGCTACACTTCCGTACACATACATAAATGCTTCAGAAGGTGATATCTCGGGTTAATAATTGTCCTCTGTGATAGTTACGTTTGCGTTTAGCTTTAGAAATTGTGCATAATAGATAAATTGCTTGTAGCAATTAATTTTTTTACAAATTTTGTTAATATTGTCGCTAATTTCTCTCTTCTCTTCAGTCAATCGATTATTTTTCGCTGAATTTGTCGTGGACAAATAATATCTTTAGTCTGGCATGCCTAGATTGGTCTTATTTCTAGAAGTCTTTATTAATTGCATGCATTCAGCCCTAACAATCATTGCTACTTTACTGAATGCCTTATCATTTCGACCAAGATAATGATGTAATTGTTCATTACGCGACAGGCAGAATAATTCGAGGGTGTTCGAGGGTGGAATAAAATTTCCACGGTCTCAGCCTCTTATTATTCGTCAGAACTTGGAAGGAAAATGTTTCGTTAATTGCAGCTCGCAGCTGCAAGCACCGTCCTCTTTCTCTTAACGAAGTCAGTTTGCAGTGTGGCCGTAGTAACGCGATAAATCGAATTATTCGTTGCCAGCTTGTTGCGCGTTAGAATCCGTGGAGTTTCGTTGAGCCCCTCGGAACATATTTCTTTTGTTCGTTAAAACTGACGGAATAAATAACCGGCCTGATAAGGACAGCTCGTTCTGAAGGTTGCATCGTCCAACGCGGATACGCGATTTGCTGAACCACACCCGATGCTTTCAAATTAACCACGTAACTGATTAAAATGAATAATCGTTGCGAGTGTAACTATTGCGTTCGCACACGCGTGAATCTGTGCGGTTGCTAATACATACATATATATTTGCCCTGCGATTTGCAATGTGTGTGCGTTAAAACCATCATTCATTTACCTCAACCGTTCTCGCACGTTCAACGTGCCAATGAAAATAATATTTCGTTGACAGAGGATGAAGAAAGTTGCGCCCCACCGATTGTTCGACACATTGAACGGCGCGAATTCACGCAGCCAGCACGCGATCGAATGCGGGTACACGTGGCCTGTGTTCGCACGTAGCGGACGAAGAGAAATGACCGGCCGGGCCGAACCATAAATCCGCCCGCGCCGGATTAATCGTAGCATGGAGGTGTTGGGCGAAACTCGTTTGCCAACTAAACTAAACTAATTTAAACTCGTTCAAAACTGCCGCCAAGACTAACCGCCGGCCTAAGATGACGAGCACTGCAACAGGCTACGTTTCCAAATATGCGTCTTCACCTGGCGTTCCGACATTCTCGTTCACGAAAAATTGTCGTTCTTTCTATTGTTCATCCACCTGAGATACCGATTTTCACATATTATCCCAACACCGCATAGGTGCAGTTATTTTTGTGTTGTTAACGGTGGGCTCGTATTTCAAGCTATGCACATTTCGATGGTAACCACAATGGAAGTTAGTGTTGCACAATTTCAATTTACAGTTTACGAAGTACTTTCACTCGTATGATCACCTTGAGCCTTTGACCACCACGGCAGAGAACTTTACAGTCGTCCGTATACGACCGGTGGTGTACGTCGACCTATACTACTGAAAAGTATGCTCGATTTTATGGCTGACCCGTACTACTTAGTACATACATATGCATGGCCGTATCAGCGACACGCACCGCTTAAAAATATTCCTAGGCTTCTGCCACTGACTTGTACTACTTAAAAATACGCCTGGCCGTATCATTGACCTGTATGAGCAAGGATAAGTTAAATAGCTGTGAATTACAGCGTTCGCGCACATGAAAGCACATCATACGGACAATTCTGAGGCACTAATTGGCTCATATCTTTTATTGTTACACCAAAAAGTGCCAATAAGCTGCTGAACTAAAATATACTATATTGTGATGTTATATTAATAAATATGTTTATCAAACTGAATATACTTAGGTCCCTGCGTGCTCCACCCTCATTGTTGCGCGTGCCAAATGAAAAATGCAGCAATAAATAAGCCTGTCATAATTTGAACGGAAAAGTCGACGGAAAGGAAAGAACGATACAATTCTTCGTGGGGTGAATAATATTATCGAATTGCTTGAAATGAAAATTCCCGTCAGGTTTGAACGCGTGGGATGAAGAAAAAACGAAGATCAATTCATTTATCATAAAACGCGTCGTCACAGTGACGTTTCCCCTGAACGGGGGCCCACCTATACGTCGTGCGCGAAATAAAGCGATAACAGGAGATCGAAAATGACTGCAGCATGTATTTTTAATGGAGATATATACGGAGAAAAGGGAGATGTAATAGCGTCGACGACGTAGAGGCGCAATAATTCAATAGTGCAGAAAAGTCATCCACCCCCGCCTTTCTAATACGAGAAACGGTGCGCTCTCCCGCGGGACTTTATTATACCACCCTTATGTGAAGGATACTTTCTCCATGGTAATATGGTGGCACGAGACGGCACGTGGAACATCCATGGTTACTTTATGCAGTGGATTACCATAGGCCTCGATTGCCTATAAGTGCCTATTCTAAACGCAAATGGTGTACGATTGTATTAGTACATTTGAAGCCAGGACTGATTATCGCAGAATCTTCTTAATTGTTCTGTCGCGTTTACTCTACGATGTTTTGTGAAATTATACTCACGCCGTTTATTAACCCTTTGTCTCAAGATATTTTACATTCTAACATATTCAATTACTCTAGTTACTAAAAATGATTTTTCGTTGATTTAATAACAGATTATAGTTTTACAAACACGTGCAACTTGTAACACAAGTGTCGCGCGTTGTCCTTAAGCGAAGGGTTAATGCAAGAACAAGAACAGAATAAGTACATACGTATTCCTCTTGACCAGTGCTTCACAATGATACGCGAAGTAGCGACACAATGTTTGTTCGTGCATATAAAATTGCACTCAATGCACTTTATAGCAAGAGGGATATAGTTCTTTTTATGGTTTGATATACCTACTTTCGGCTTGACGGTTGGAAATGGATATTACGACTATACCGATAGTTCACCAAAAAAGTATCCTGCACGATGTTTCGCGAAAAGCTTTCAGCCATTACAACTGCGGCCCACGTGACAGGCGGAGGAAGAAAGGGTGCGGGATTCGGGCACGATAAAATACAGAAAGCCTTGAACAGCATTTAATGCGAAAACATGTTTATTACTTCCAAACAGAAAGTTTGATATTTTCAGAAAATATATTTCCACGGGGTAAGTGAAACAGCACGAATGTAAAAGTCGGACGGGGGTTATTTTACCCTCGCAAAGAACAGGTTTCTGACGTTCTCTCACAATCGAGAATCAAAGTAAAAGGACGAAGACCGTAGGTCAAGGAAATATTTGTTACGCACAAAATCTGACTTCAGTTTTGGAAAAATAATAGAACGCATTGAGACGCATACATCGTTCTGGACTGGGACGTGGAGATTCTGTTGTAAGAATAATTTGCGGGGAAATGAATACGTCTTTGTGGCTTTGAAACCGAGTTCTTATTACACGTACCTGACTATTATTTATTTTTATAATGGTAATTATTTTGATGTCAACGTATCAAACGAGATTAGTTGGGATACGTATATCCCTCGTTCTCATATTCATCTTTTTCGAATATTATACGGTCCCATTCAGCGTTCTCCTTGGTTTTATACAGAAATAACATTTTTAATCGAGGTAACGACAATTTCGAGCACTCATAGAAATATTTTATGCGCGCGATGAAAATATCCGTATGCATCTGTACGTCCCGTGGCAATCGTGAAAGTTGACGCATTTTTTCGTCCGATATTCAAATTCGTAATAGCCCCATGCTCGAAGCGTTATAAATTGATTACAAAAAAACAAAAATTGATTTCAGCCGCATTAGCGAAGAGTTTTGCATGAATCCAAGAATTCGGTACGTGTAATCTAACTCGTGTGCTACTCAGCAAACTCAACTATCCGTGGATTAAAAGCTTTTTGATGGAGTTACCGAGGCATAAGGGAACTCCTGGCAACTTCGCTAGCACGGACTTTCGAGTGTTTTGAGCAAAAGGATTTCGTAGAATCAAGCTGTTTCCCCTTTTAATTTCGTAGGCTTCGACGCCCCCAAAGGGTGCCTAATCAATGCTTAAAACGCGAGATAAAGAGGTTCGTGACGTGTTTCCTTCGTGGCTTCTCGAATTTCGCCCTATTTACTAATTCTCTGTTAAATATAACACTTTAGTTAAATCCATCATCTGCGCTACCATCCCATAGACCTTGCCCATTGAAGAAATGGTTTACAATGTTTCTAGAAGCAAATACACGATCTCTCTCGTTTTCTAATTGCTGTGAAAAATTGATGTGGTATCTGCTTTAATTTAGCATCAAAGAATTGAATACGTGTTTTGGGTTTGTTCAACAGTCAACGAAAATATATTCATCGGTTTAAAGTATGGATATTATTGCTAGAAAATGCAATCTGCTGCAGATCCATAATTCTTGTAAGGTAGTAGTCTTGTAGTAGTGGCAGTAGTAACTATAATAAGCAATTAATAATAATTACCTTCTCTGTCATTATACATTTAATGAAGGGGCGATTGCCGATTTATTGCTACCTAATTTCAATTTAATATTCGTGTACCCATTTATTTACTGTGACCAGCAATTATTTAAATTGGATTTATTTTTCTGTTTCAGGTAAGTTGCAGAACCTGTTTTTCTATGTAAGACAAATAACTGTAAGTAGATACCTTTGAATTGAATAGCGTTTAATTTTGTAGACAATTGTTGGGAGAATTGTGGTTTTGGTACAAAAATTATTTGCTAGAAATGATTATTAAAATATTTAAAAAACTAACGATAACAGCAAATGAAGCTTATCAAATAAAAGCTTTTCGTACCAACGCAACGTTCGAAGCTACTTAGGCAGGGCAACATTTATCTTAACAAAAATTTGAGATCAGCAACTATTTAAGGATTAATGCCTGAACACAAGGAACAAAAATAATATCGATGTTTCTTTCTCTTGTGATCATAAAGTTTGTTTAATGATGTAAATCGTCTAGGCTGACAAAAATCAACATCGAATTGTAACGTTAAAATAATATTTAAATAACATTGAACAAGTAATACATAAGGAACAGAAAACATATAAGGAGTCTAACATCGATGGTGAACACGTACCAACTGTGCTATTAAATATTCCCGTCAGACCGTAAGGCCATCAATCAAACGCTAGAAATAATCAAAGCCTTTCTTCGATAGTTGCCTTTCAAATGCAGGATAATTTAAGCACGCATCATACAGGGTGCGGCATGATAAGTGTTACAATCGGGTTTTCAGGAATTTATTTCACCTGCAAAAATGTGTCCAAAATATACAATTTCTCCGTACGATTATACTATTAATATTAACAATTTATCGATTACAAATGCATTTAAATAACTACAATCCCACTTCACTTTTTCGACGTGAGATAATTCGTATTTAATTTATAACAGACTTTACCAATTTTAATAATTTATTAATTACTGATGAAATTGTTCAAACCGTGTCCTTAATGACGTAGAAAGAATTACGGCTCGAAAAATTTTACCATCTTATTCTATCCGAAACAAAGCATCCTGGAGAAAATATTATTTTACGTTTTCGACTAAGTTTAACATTTGCACTAACTTCAAGACTCGTACATTAAAATCTTGCGTGTGGTTTTATGTAACATTGCAGAGTGGTATGGTGGAAATACACAATGGAAATTATTTTTAATCTGGCCAGGATGTAACGTCGCGCGACTGTTGGTAGAACGAGCAAAAAATATTTTCACCGCATTTGCAAAGAGCCCTCTGAATTCGTGAAATGTTATTTTTCGGAAAATGTCTCTACTTTGCCACATAGTTCCTTCTTCGCCAAATTTTCCGGTTCTTTCACATTTCTCTGCGGGCAGTTTTAGTGAATGCCTTGATAACATCCCGTCATATCAGTTATGTTTATTTCTCACGATAGAATTTTTCACCCATCTTTTCGCAGTGGAACGGACATCCAGATGTTGAAAGATACTTTTAAATCTCTCACTGTATTATGTACCAAATACCCGACTGTATGTTTCACATACAGTGTTAAAATTGCCGTATTAAAAATGATTTCGAAGCAATGCACGTATACTGTTTAGTGAATCTAAAATACGTACAGCGAAACAGAAACCTATCTTTTACTTATCTTTTAAAAATTGGAAAACATAAAATACTGTATGATACTGTAGTTTTTGTGTAAAGATTTTTAAATACCTGCTAATAATATAATACAGAAATTGATATTAACAAATCTGAACGAATTGCATAGATTATGCACGACCTCCTCTATCTGTTGACTATTTTTAGAACGACATACAGTATCGATCTACGGTTTAAACAGCGGTAAAGAAAAATTTGCATTGCAATGATAATAAGCACTGTTCGCAACTTGTAATTTTGCATACAATGCGTATATAACGCAGATTTATGCAGCAAGAGGTCTTGCATGTAAACAAGACTGACAACTTGTGCCTCATACAAATTTGAATAGTAAACGTGTCAAATAAAAATTTGCCAGCGGTTTTGAATATTACAAATAATTTCATATTCTGTCAAAATGTTTGTGCTACAGAGCTACTTTTAATATAGAATGCACGAATCTTTATTGCAAATAAATTACTGCCTCGTACCTTGCACAAGAATTGCTAATCAAAATGTCCTATTTTTCCCCACAATAATTGAACCTATCGCGCTAGTAGTTTCAAAAACAAGAATATTCTCGGTGTAGAAAACAGTCAAATATTTATATCACATAAATTAAACCGCATAACAATATATACCGTGTCTCAAAATACTTCTTCTCAAGTCAATTTGCTAGCAAAATATCCTTTAATCCATTTAAACCTACCGTCCCATATTCGGTACAGTTCGTTGAAAAAATTGACTGAAATACCCCTACACTTGGCGTCAAGTATAATAGAAGGTACCAACTGCACTATACAAATTTCTCGCATCTTTCAAATAACTTTCACGCCTCCTCAAAGGCATTCGCGTTTCCAAAAATGATCACCCACTAACCCACCTTCCTCCGCCAATATCCCAAGCGCAAAAAATGTACCATCCTGTGTACAAGACGATAAAGACACCTGTTTCGAAGCGGCCATCGTCTCCAACGGCATCCAATAAAGTCCAACTCCCCCAACGTTCATACGCCCCATAATGCATTCTAATTCATCCGCTCCGAACGGTTCCGTTCAACTGAAGGCTTATCTATAATCGTAGATAATCGTAGCAGCGTTTTAATCGTTTCACGGCCGCCGAATCAACCGTGGGCACAGCCGCAGCGTTTCTTATCCGAGGTTTCTGCGGCGTCGTCGGACGGTTAAGCGGCGAATAACTGTCGCCGGCAACGTTTAAACCGGCGGCTGGCGTACCGGCGGGTCTCCTATAAGGATCCCGAGATCGGATACCCGGTGAAAATGGCTCGGTTGAGCCCGTGCACCAAGTAAATGGCTCCACGCCGCTAACTTTATTCCCAACACGTGAGATTAACTCGACTCCTCGTGCCTGCGCCTTGCACTTACGCCGCCCCATCTCTATTCCTGCAACCCCTTAACCTTATTAAGCCTGAAGCCCGAGCTGGTATCCTTTCGAGACCGTTCGAGAAATTGGGACGGCGGTGAGTCCGCTTCCGGAGGTTCGTTAAGCTGAAACCACTGCGAAACCGCCCTTACAACCACCGCCAGCTACAATCCCCCCCACCTCCATCCCCCTCCGGACTCGACTTCTTCGACCTTTTTTCCCCCTCCCGCTTCCATCGCGGTTCTTTTTGCTCGCTTTACCTGGCCGCGCGATCCGCTCCTCCTCGCCGAGGAACGGTTCGACCGAACAGGACCGGGGAACGACCGGGGCGACCCTTTCCACTGCGCTGCGCTGCACTGGCGTGGCAAGGCAAACATCGAAGTCCGGTTTGCCGTGAAACGATCAGGCAAATTAGATCATCGGAATGTGGGCCAGAGGGAAAAAGTGACGGACGATGAGCCGAGTCGCTGTTGCGAAATGGAAATTGCCCCATGGGTCAATGAACGATTCGAACGCGGTCCCGGGACCGGGCGGGATTTTTCTTCCCCGTGGACGTTGCGTTTCGGGAATATTAAGTCGATGGTGCGGGTGGGTGGTCCGGTTCCCCTGGATTATTGGAAACGACGTTAACCGTACCGCGTTGACCGTGAAACAAATTGATCGTTCTCTCGAAGTGTGCCGGCAATCGGCGTGCCGGGCGGCTAGATAGATAACGGTCGAAACGTCGGAGATATTACGCAGCTACGGATGTCGGGCGAACTACGCCACTCGGATCTCTCGATGGTCGTTCGCGAAAACGATAAACGAACTGTGAACGCGCTCCTTTGGTTCGCGACGAATTATTCGCCGGAGGTGTTAATCCATCGAGTCGACCGCGATACCACGAATGTTCCTCCCGTAAAATTCACGTGCCTCTCTAATAAACGCAGTTCCATCAACGTTTACGCGCAATTAAGTCCAACGCGGCGCTACCTGCGGCGACCGCTCGTATTCCCCATCAGAGGAATTCACCTGGCGAGCGATGAGTCTCGACGCTCGCCGCCCCGGCGCGGCGTTCCTTCGCGGCTCCCACGAACCCGGAAACGTGTGAATCACGTATCAATTAAACGAATCCGTCCACGTGTGGACTCAGCATTCGAGACACGGCTCGACGTGCACCACCCTACCCCGTGCCGTTCGGGTCCGCGAGCTGTCCCCGCGACCGCCACCGCCTGGAAATCGATCGTTATCACGAAGGAACCGCGATAACGCAATTAAGCCCGCCGACCGAAGGCGACTTTCTGCCTTCATACTTGGCATTTAAATAAAATCAATTTGCGCGAGCGTAGGCAAATGTTGACTCAAGGCATTTCAATGTGGCTAACTGCACGAGCGGAGGGGGCGAGCGAGTGCTCTCCTGCCGCAAAATGGAGGGAAATTGTAGGTAGGAACGGCTCTGCCCGGCGTTTCGAGCCATTTGCAAACCAAATTGCCATTATTGATGGTAATAACCATACAGTCGAGACCATCCTCCACCTCCGCCTCCTCCTCCCCCTCTGGTCTGGCTCCTTCCCCCACCCCGACTGATCTCCCCTCGCAGCTCTTCAGATCTATCGTACGTTGAAATGTTAACAATATTCTTTTCTGTCAATATACCCGCTAATTCGTTTGTCCATACGTTAGGTCGACTTTCAGTATCAACGGGGCCCGTCGGTTTTCCGTCGCGGCAATGGGAGGATTCGTGGTGTTCCCCTTAACGAAGGCGCGTCATACGTGCCGCATATTCAACGGGCAGCTTAATGACAGCCAGGCCTTCGATTCGACAAGCCACGTTGGCTTGTCAGTCCGGGCTAAAACTCGCGATGCAGGGCCGCTCTGAACCGTTCCTTCTTGATTAGCTAACGATGCGTGGCTGTATGGATTGGTGTCTTCGTGGTGGCTTTTCGAGTTAAGCATGTGCCCGCGCGGGACAGCACGGTGCAGCATTTGTCGGCCTTCAATTTTGTATTCGTCGCGTTTGGTGGCGTTTACGATGGCTGATTGCATTTCGGTGGAGATGTGTATAGTGTACAGCATTGTTTGTGATTAGTCTCGAACTGATCAACTCTTTAACAGCGGACGACGAATCTCTTAAATTCACGGACGCGATGGAATTGAACTTAAAAGTGTTGGATTTCGTTGTATTATAAGCATGTAAATAAATAATTCACCATTTTTTGGTAATCTCGTAATTTAATAGCGGTGCATTGAAATATAAAAGGGGATGCAAAAGAATTGTTTCAACCAGAAAGTTTTAACCTTTATAATAAAACTCGTTACAATTGGCGCACTTAATCACAATCGTAATACGTGTGCATTGTGAATTTGCATAATAATATTGCGCATCGCCTTAGGTACGAGAATAACGGTACACGCAGTATTCACCTCGATTGCGTGCTGCTCGCTTAAACTAAATCAATAATACTCCATCACGAGTTAGCAAACTGAGTAAAAACTGCTGATTTTCTATCACGAGGGAAAACTATCAACCAACCACTATAATTCACCGACGCCGTACCATTTCTCTCGTCGAAAGATCGAGGGCTTCGATTATAATCAAATATTCCCCCGAACTATTTCACATACGCGGTAAAAAATTCGTGAAATTACTTCACTGCACTGAAAAACTGATTAATCGAAGCCCCACGCATACGTGTAAGTACATTTATGGAATTCATCCGTACACCGTCACAATATCGAACACCTTTCAGTTCGAACACGCGTTCTCGCGTAACGTTCACGAATACGTAAATTTCGTACGCAATAAGTGTTATTCCGATGACTTCTTCGAATTCGCATGAGAAAGGAAATGAAAAATGTAGGAGATGTCTGGTTCGTACTAGAACGCGATGATTCATCGTTCGGAGATAGCCGGGAGATTTGCGCTTTCACTAGCTTTCGTTCTGTCAGCATTATGTTACGATGCTCGGGTCGTTTGGGGCTCCAACAATTCTCCGAAGAGAAGTTTGCCAATGATTCGTTAAACATCGGATGATGGAGCGTGAAAGCTGATGGTCCGATCACTAGTGGCTCGTACTAGACATCTCGTATTCGCGTTTACCTTCCTAAGTCAGAACGAGCATTTGTAACGTCTTGCACAGATTTATTGATTGCAGTGCTGTTCTAGTCTTGTATAGAATATCCCGGATATTCTGGTTAAACTATGAAAAAAAAAGGAGGAGGAAATGTTATGGGAAGAAGCATTCGAAGAAGCCTTCATTTTTGCACAGGTACTATAACTGTTAATATTAGTGTATTAGAGTTGTTCTCAATTTCGTTTAGCTTCAGCAGTGTTCGATCCAGGTGCGAGCGTGTCAGCCTTAGAATTTTTCTGGTTCGCGTTCGCGTGATCGTTTAGAGTACAAATCGTGCTTCTCTTCCTTGTGCACACGCTACTGTTAATGATGTAGCGATAATCCCTGAATGTCAAAATAAAAATCGTATAGAACAATATACAATAGTAATTGCAACAGCAAATGATAATTATGTAACGCATACAACATGATAAGTTTTTGGAAGGTTTCGCACAATGAAAGTAGCTTTAATTATACATTTTTTTGCATTATGGATTCAACAACCCTCTCACCCTCGCTGTTCGTAAGTGCTTGGGCTAAGCCTTGATACGTGACCTGAAATTTCTTCATTAGGCGGAAGTTATCCGCGTAAAGGACTTGTCCAGCTCAGTGCTGATTAATTACGAATAGAAATCTGTTTAGAAATCATTCGGCGATTCTCTTTGCGAACCACGCGCATACTTGTTTATTTGAAAGCAACGATCAACTTTGGAATCTTCTTCTGGGGCTGTAATTTGCAAGACCATTTTCCTTCTTCGCAAGCTGGAAAATTGAAGCGTGGAAAAATTGAAATAAAACGACCTATATATCACCATGGCGTGACTACGACCATAGTACTAAAAACATGCAACAAGGACGTAAATTTTTCCTACAGAATATCAGTAGTGTCTAATGTCGCGTTGAAAATGGGCCATCTAATAAATATATTGTAATAAAATGAATATTAAACAATTTTCTATTCTCTTCATACAGTTCTCCCTCTTTTTAATTACATCTTGAACAAAATGTTTGGTTACAACGTTTGCGCGCTTGGTGCAGTTTGAACAAGCGTGAATTTTGAACTGGCTTCGACCTCGTGCGTTCTTCAGTTTGACTGTACGTTCATGGTCTTCGGGTACAAAAATGACCCGATTATATGGAACACACATATCTACCGTCTAAGGGTTGAAAACGGCAAAAACTGACGGCATTCTTCGCCTCTAAAGAATTTATCTGCACACAGACTCCATCTACATCTAAACTCCTTAAAATCAGCGTATCATATAAAATTACATTCACATCTGAATCTAGTTGCAAAGAATCCCTTGAAAAGATTATTTCCAGCACGCGCAAGGAATTTCTGTTTCCACGGGCCGCGCATCCTTTTCACACAAACGCCACGTTAATATTCTCCGCGTATAACATTTGATACGTACACGAGTGTAACTTTCTTTATAATACAGCGCGCTGTATTCGAATATCAACTCGCAGACCAAGTATCTTTCCGTGGCAACAAAATTATTGCGCAAAGTACACCCGAACGCGGAATATTGGGTTACCAAAATTTGCACACGAGAAACAAATCTCGTTTGCGCGCGTAACCATAATTCTTAACGCGCCTTGTATACGCAAACTGGCGGACGGAAAAAGATTACCCTGATCACGTTGCAACATTCGGTCTCCATAGAAAATTAGCCATTTGCATTAATCACGAGCATCGTTAACGAGCTTCCGACGTCATTCTACCCGTCGATAAAACATTTATCGTTTCCATCCTGTCCCGGTCCCGGGTTATTAATTGTGAATTTATTATTAACGACGAATTTATTTCCTAGTAGCTCGCGCGCATTAATGCTAATTATCCGTAATTGATGAACGCAGCTGTATTAGTTTTACGCCCGCCACCGACGCGGAAATTCGGGCGAAATCCTTGTTTGCCATTTAATCGATACATGCACACGATCCTGTAATCGAAACGGGGTGGCAAGAATTTGTCAAGCACGCGTTGTTCGACACGTTCAGCGTTACGAGTTTACAAGCATCGTTGGAAGATCGGACGAAGCGGGACGAATCAAAGTCGAATCTCCGAATATTATCCATTTGCCAAACAGTTGTTCGGAAATTGGTGGCGCAACGCGAAATATATGTACGTACCGTATACGGCGAGTACAGTTTCAGTGTGTTTTAATACGCAGAATGGTGGGATAACTGTTACGTTCGAAGCTTGAAACTCCATAATTTGGATGAGTTCCCCTCGAACTATTATAAACTCTCGCAATGAACAAAATAATTTCTCGTTTCACAGTTGTGTCCGTTGTAACCGAAAGAGTGAAACTTTGTCCAATGGAAATAGACGATCCAAAGAGTTAATGTTGAATTTTCGATATTTGAGAGAAAAAAAAGGTGGAATGTCCTTTGCAATAAAAACGCTGTACAATAAAAAAGATAAAGAAGCGTTCTATGTTTTGTTTAATGGTAGACTGAATATAAATACGACTTCAATATTTCCAGCTCGACTGATCTCACGTTAATCTTTATAAAAGTATTCTTTGCCGCTGCTTATCTTATTTTCAAATTAATATATTTCGTATGCGAATTATTATGTTAATAATGTTTTATTGCAGTTAACATAATCAATTGAGCGAAATTTCAAATCATTTATTTTGAATTACCATGCAAATTCCAGTCATCCATGCTATTTTTAATTCTACTATGTTTTCGAGTCTTATTTTGCTTGGAACTATAGAAAGTGTTTTAAACTATTTAAAATTGTTGACGCGTTAACGAAAATAACAGAATTGAATACAGACTTTTCTTTTAGATTATGAGGAAATGTTTATTACAGGCGCACTTCAACATTAACACCCTATTAACATTCGTATTAACGTCTGTCCACAAAATCACCCTCCACCCTCCACAAAAATTGCATTCATGAATAATATTCATGACACTTTGCTTCATCACTTTCATAAATAATCCATTCTTGACAGTAGTGTATGCCACCGTTCAGAATGCTGTTATTCATTCAATCTGGACGAAAGGACGAAGACCTAATGACCATTTCACTGCTTGCCGCGTACTTTAATAGCGATTGGCTGATTATGGAGATTTCGTTCGCGGCACCGATAATCACTGCGAATGGACAACGGATGCGGAACGCGGGCGAAACTTCTCCAAGAACTTGTCTTATTATCTGCCTGATCGTTAAGCAACTGACACCCTCGGGGACTCGACTGTGTGATTAAAAAGACGCGAGAGTTGAGGCATTTTAAATGACCGGTCGTTTAGCGCAAGGAGACACTTGCAGAAAACCCATGGCAATATCAATCATTGCCAATTATGACAAACACAAAAGCAATTCTAAAATTAAATTACAATACGAATTACAAGTACACACCGAGATTTGACAGCTGTTTCAAAAAATTGTGGGACAACACGACGCATGTATACCAATTGCATTTTTGCACCAAAGAAGACCGAGAAACAATTATACATGGCTGCAAAGAAATTATCGCCGCTCGAACTGTTACATTGTCAAAAGTAACGATACTTTTCATAGCTGAGCCTGCGTCAGCGTTGCCTTGCTCGCGGACACTATCGCCGAGCTATTTCGCTGTCTATTCGGTGTCGATGGACGCGGGGAAAAGTCTCATCACCTACGGTGTACATTTTTAAGCTACGGCGTAAAATGTCCCGTATAGAATGACGGTGAATCTGCGGGGCTTATGAAGCGTCCGAATGAGAGAACAACCCTTAATAAAAGGCGTTTTATTGGTCTGGTTTGAATCAGCTTTAAAGTGTTTTCTTCGACAGATAGGGGGACAAGGATTCGTTTCACGCCGGCGGATCCGGTTACCGAGTAAAGGAAGGCAGACACGGTGGGCACAAAAGAAAATGGTTAAAAGGGAGGAGACAGAGAGAGAGAGAGTTGTCTCTCGCGTTCGTATATCGGCGCGATTTCCGAGCGCAAAAAGCTGAAATGGAGTTTGTGTGAAAAGGTAGAAGGGGGATAGGACTGCCGACGATCCATATTTTACGAGAGCAAATAGGAAACGCTTGAGCGGGAGACGTCGAGCACGAGAGGAAAAAAAAGGGATGCTCTCTCCCCCTACCACCCCCATCCCCCCATATCTCTCTCTCTCTCTCTCTCTTTCTCTCTCTATCTATCTCTCTTTCTCTTGATCTCGCAGCAATATGCCGCGATTTTTCGCTTCACTCCTCTATACTCTCTCGCCCCCTCCCCTCGTATCAATATCTTTTCACGGCCCTCGGAGCCCGATTCCTTTCTGATCCTTCGCACCCGTGCCTCCGCGACTTTCCTGCCGGCAAGTAAGCTCGCCACAAACTCGTATCCTGTTGACTCGAAGATTGAATACAGAAAAGAGCGACGACGACGCGCACCACCGTGCTGCGTTTTCTATAGGAACGCGGGGTAAGGGGGCGACGCGTTGCCTGCCCGCAACGAAATGTGTTTTCCGTGACTTCCCGTAAATGTGATTGCCCGCCACGCTTACGCTTGTCGGCTGAGAGGCGATGTTTAAGCCGTGTTCAGGCTCGCAGACCTGTCTGGGAATGATCTTGAATGGCGCGTGTCTACAGCCGGCCCCAGAAGTATTCGTGACCCGGGCACGTCGATAGGAGAAATCGGTTGAAATTGAGGCGACACGTTTGCGGCTCCTCGGTCAAGTGTTTACTGTAAGCGAACACGCGCGTGTGATTCGTTTTGGAGGAAATTATCGGAAAATTGAGCAATTAATGGGGAAATCATTAGGTCGAGTCGCAAAATAATTTCTGTTTCCGGGAAGGAAATTGTAATGGCTAAAACGAAGACTTATGGGACTTACGTATATACTTAGATGCAATTTAAATAGTAGGATTTCGAAGTGTGGCATTGATCGATACCGACGCCGCGTTACTTGCTTATCTTCCAATTTTTGAAACGAGGAATACCACGGAAATTCAGAAGTGTCGACAACGCAGCAAATAGCGCTATCGAGATTCTTCGAGGAACAGTCAACTCGAAATAAAACGAAACCGGTGTCAATTCTTCACATAAAGATTAGTTTTACGCAGGCACGTGCGAAGCTTCAAACACAGTAGTTTCTCTCGTCCCCCATCTTAACGAAGGGCAACAGGACGCGCAGCATTGAGAAGCAATTTGCCCCCAGACGGCGCAGTCCTCCAACTGACCAAGCAAATAGCAATAACAATTGATTAACTTTCGCCCGAGAATTCGCCCGCGACAAATAAATAATGGAATCCTCCCGTTGGGTCACAGTCGGTCGGACTGTGATCGTGGTGTCGGTTGCACCGTTAGACGCCGCGCACTCGCGGATAAACGCGACCGTAAAACGCACCCTCGAGGCTTAGTGCCGAGTTCCCAGTCAGTCGCCAACTAACGATCGTTGTCTGTCTTGATTGAAACATGAACCCCCCACGTATTAGCTGACGGTCTTTCCCTCTGCAGTAAGGAAACGTTTCGCGAAGCGGATATCTTTTCTTCAGAAAACCGTGGATTATAGAAAAAGAATCGGCTGCATGCAAAGCGGTAGCGAGTGTTCGACAGGGTCCACGTGGACGAGGCCGTCAGTGCGGCGATCTCGTGAAACAACGTCGATCATCCAGTGGTGACACATCGATTTATTTACTCCAGTCTACCAGCCAGGTCTGCGAAATCCATTGCCGTTCCGTTCGAATTTCGTTGTCCAACATTAGTTTCACGGAAAAGAATACACGAAGGAGTTTGTGCTTCGTTCGATTTACTGCAATCTTGCACGAGATGGTTTCATGGTCTCTTACTTATCGTAGAACAAATGAGATTGATGCACGCTCGTTCAACAGGTGACCAGCTACACGTGATCATTAGGCACGCACAGGGACCAATTGTTACATGCATTTGAAGGCTCCTGGGTTCTGGCGAGTTTCAATCGGGCACGGTTAAAATATATACCTGGCACACCTGTCGAGCTGTTCGACTGTTCTCAGTAATGCGGTGCCTTGGATACGTTCCGGCGTTAAATTATGTTAAATGATGGATTGCATTAACGGGAACAGATTAGTCACGATCGATGGTTATAGTTGTTCTTAGCGATTGGCGGATAGAGATGGATAAGGGTTGAAAGAAAAAGAAAATGAATGTGGCCGGGCATGATGGAGTCGACCAGGTTATTATTGGACATTTAAGTGGATTTATTATATTCGAAGATTAACTGCGATGTACGTAGCAATAAATTCTATAATATTATAACTCTATTCGATTTATGCGCGAGGAATACTTTCGCGAAATTATCCAAAGTATGCTTTCGGATTTATTTAGTAACGGCATTGAAGTAATAGAGGGCATTCGTGCGTTCGAACGTGAACTATTAATTTTGCATTAAAATAAACACGGGAATGGTTCGCCTAAATCTAATCTCCGATTTATGAAGCTTCGAGCACAACTGCTTAGCAAGGGGGAACTGCCTGAAATGGCTGGGTGTACGAACGTGTCCGTGTGGAATTAGCCTTTTGACCTTTCGCCAAGATTGCAGCTGGTTTCATCAGGGATTTGGTGTATTGATCAATCCATCCAGCATCGCTATCAGCTCTGGCAAAACATCGAAACGCTAATTCCGAAAGATGACAGATCACATCCGTGCCATTCAGGGAGCATGAAAAATCTGGGTCGTGAGATTTCCGAGCGCTCGAATTATTAATGAAATTCATGGGAATATTTCGTCCAATTGCTACGCGCAATTTCTCATTGTAAATTGCTTAAAATTTCAACTTTTCAGATTTCCGTCTGTGCGAAATTGTAAAATTGTCGTTAATAAAAAAAAACAACTGAACTAATTAAAATCTATAATAACAGCTGCATATGAAGTTGCACCTTTATCCGACTTCGAAATAATAACGTAATAATAATAATGGAATAAACAACAGTTTCAAAATCGTTGTCGTGATATCGCAATCATTGGGAATAATTATCAAAGTAATGGACTTCACGAGGAAGCTTATTATTGTTTCAACAATTCGTTTCCAGAAACCGAAAGAATAAACTTCGCGCGACGCGAAATGGGAATGATTTTCGAAATGATTACAAACGTAGAAAATTGTCCGAAAATGTGTAAGCAATATAATAAGCATGGTGTTTCGCTAGTTATAATATTATTCGTAATGTGACTGCTTGCTGTCACGATCGTGTACAACTTTCATTGAAATTGAAAGATCAATTATCTGAGACAGTTAGAAGTAGCAGATGATAGACTCCGCTAACCAAATAGAATCGTAGTTAGTATCCTACTAAAAGGGGTGTTTTTGTGGACATGTGCTGGCCATCAGCTTCGCCAGAGCTCGTGAGTTAATTGCTGATACACGAATGGCTGGCGGGCAATAAAATGAAATTAGAAATATCCACGGTGCAGATCAAGTATAGAAACTAAAACTAAATTAGTAAAACCGTCCGGTCTGAACACGTCAGAGTTCGCCGGTCAATTAAAAATGCAATAAAATTATCCTCGACGAAATGCAAATACATTGTAGCGTCCGAACGACAGATTTCCTGACACGCGTGTACGTACAATTATTTTCGGAATAAAATTAGGCAATTTAGTTAGTTCGTTCAGTTGATTCGTTATTAATTATCCTTCACCGACGTCGTTACTTACGCATAGAGTTCATTCGACGATAATATCGATTCGAGCTTAAATAATTGAAAAAAAGAAAGATCCTCTCAGATTCTTTTCGACAAAGAAGCCATTTAATAAGAAGTCTTGAGTAACTTTAATAAATGAACCCACAAAAAGGTTGAACAAGTTTTTTGTAAATTTTTTCCGCGGTACCCGTGCAATTCAAAGGAAATCCGCATCGACTCATTAAAGTTACCGTCATTCACGCTTTAAATAAGATCCTGTCAAATTATTATACCTCTCCAGTGCGTTTAACGAGCACTGAGAATTTTCACAGCGCGATGAATGGAACCCCGATAATCAGATCTTACAGCGACGCCGGAATGGACCTTACTACCGAAATGTCCTCTCATTCGATCGTGCACGTTCGATCCGGCCCCGTTGCTTTCCAACGGCCTCATCGGTTCGGTTAAGAAATTGAACAGCAACGGGGAGCGGGAAATCGCGGAATGAAATAATCCGAGATCCTATTACGATCACGCCGGGCATCGAGGCAAAGGCGAATCGAGCCTACGGCTTGTCATTTGCGTATTACGCCGAATCGTTGCGACGACGATACCGACCGGTCGATCGGCTCGAATATCCGCAAAGGCAGAGCGGTATCGGAAGAATTAACAGTCAGAATGTGAAACCACCTGTACCGGACGCTAATCTAGATCCGAGGGCCAAATTGGCGGCCGCCGATACATCCCCGCCACGCAATCGGCCAGCTCGAGGGAGAGAGTATTGCGTCCCGGGCCATCTAAACGTAATCTAAACCCGGTATTCGAGTACAGCCGTTAAATCCGCGGTAATCAAACGCGCCTCTGGCTCTGTCTGCTCCCGGCATGGGCGAGGCGAATCAGTGACTTGAGTTCCTGGCACCAATACTATCATCGACGATTCGAATATAACCTGGCTGATCGTCCTGGTAAAAGGGGAAAGAGCCAGACTGGTCCGTGGAAATCGAATCGCAACGGGCCTCCCTCTCTCTCTCTTTCCCTCGGCTACCCTCTCTGTTCCTTACTCCGTTTCATCCAGTTTCATCCACTGATAGCTTTATTCCGCGGAGGATTTTGGATTTTAGGCGAACTCGATACGATTACAATTCCAAAACGCTTGGGTGTTAAACGGGAAATAGGATGTCTCGAATAAGATTCCGGCGATCGTTGTCTGTTGGTCTTGAATACGCTGGGAAGAATAGTCGGATACAATGGAACTACTCCCGAAGGACCACTCGGGGGACAAAAAAGCTGCTACTTAATAAAGTTTATCGAAGGGAGTCAAGTGAGGCGGCCACGCCGCGCCGTTCCGCCAAGGTGTCCCTAACAATCCTGCGGTTCGCCCGAGAACCTTTAAACAATGTAGCCTGAAGCGATCAGAGTCGTTCCGCGGTTTTAATATCATCTTTCGTTTCTGACAACTATCCATGCGCAGTTCAAGTTAATGAGAGATTAAACTCTGTACCATACTGGGATCAGAGGGTCGTATCGAAGTAGTTCGCCCCGGTTTGTTTTACTGTATCCAACATTATCAGCTTAAACAGTTCCGCATAAGCAGCCGGGTACCAAGAAGAATAACGAATGAAAACTGCATACTCGATTGACAATCGTGCCTCGCCGATGATATCGTGTGTCGCAAACCGTCTTCAGAGATCCTGTCATCCTCTTTGTCGTGCCAACTATAATTCGTCCCTTCTCGGTGGCTGTCGCGGCCGTGTGGCAATGCTGCCAACGATAACCATGAATAATCTGCGCCTCGTAGGCGACAGAGATATCACGTTTCGCCACGATTCATCTCTTGTTCCCGTTTGAACTCTGGAGGGATCAGTCGAGTGACACTGAAGAACTGTTTCACTCTCTGGTGCGCCTCGGCCAACGCGCTTCGACGATTGCCCGGAAAATTACCTACCGGCTTCTCCGGGCTCGTTTCCTTCTTTTTGCTTGAAGCTTGCTTCTCCTTTTTATCCGCTGACTGGGGGATAGAGAACTTTGGCACGCGTCACTGATTGATGAGGATGGAACCGAGGCAAACGCGACTTTCCCCCCTTACCAGCGCCGAACTGGAGACTATAGGCAAAGATGATCTGCTTCCAAGAACGTTTTACTTACTTGTAATTATTGCGAGCTCCCTGCTTTTAAAGAATTGGATCGCTTCTCTCGGTCTATTCCGCGTCTGTGCAATTATTTCGCGGATAGCGTCAAGAGAGCTGGCTTCCAGATTTTTACAATGCTCCCCACTGCGACACTTGAAGCCTTCGCAGGGTCGCGCAAGGTTCCCGGCCCGACGAGATAATCGTAGCCGCCGCATTTTAATATTATCTTTCGAAACCTTTGCGCGCACTTTTGATATGAGCTCCGGACAATGTCCGGCTTTAAAATTATGAAACGCTCGTAGATGTACGGCGAGAAAAAAGTGCCGCCGCCTTTGTACGGTTTACATGGACGATGCGACCATTTACACGGCCAACAACGGAAGCAAAACGGTAAATAAAAATAAAAAAAATGGCATAGAAGGGAATACCTTTGACGCGTAATTGCACTGTAGTTTAAAGAACGTTCTCGCGACAAGCGATACGTTACTCGTTTATTTAAAACGCCGCGTTTCTAAGAACTGTGCACTTGCGATTTCTCGTTCTCTTTATCTATTACATTTCACTGCAAAGTACTCGCGCCGGCGATAAAAAAAAGAACAAATTCGAAACATTATTAACCATGGTCAGGTACATATTTCACGCTGCCCACACCCCTTTGATAATTTCGGGCGCGCTCTTCAATTATGCACTCCGGCGTAGTTACGAAAACAAATTTTCTCTGCAACCTGAGAGCAACCCGCTGCGAATAAATTCACAAAGTTGTAAGTTTCTATGTTTCATAGGCTTCACGGACGTTAGCCGGGCCTAACTTCGGTGTAATATCCTGCGCAGCTAACTATCAAAGTACCCTTCTGCAACTACACACGTAGGATGCATTTGAACGTACGCCGTCGGCGTGGGAGGAGAGACAAGCGAAGATCTATTTCATTTTATTAAGATTTTCGTCAAGTGCGACATGTTATACGAGGTGTACATATTTATACGTATGTATATCTCGTCAGCTAGCGCACACAAATTGACCAGGTCAGCGTCACTTCGACGGGTCCTTCGAAAGCGCAACGTAGTTGGCCACTTCGACGATTCACCTCGCTGATTGCAAAATCGGTGTCGACCGCTAGATTCTCCTCTATTGGGCCCCTCGTTGCAACGTACGATGGAAATCGCTTTGGAATTGCCGCTTGCCAATCTTCGCCCGCCTGCAGTCGACGCGGGGCGCAGAAATTGAATGCGCCCGCGCTGACGAATGACTTTCTCCGCTTTTGGAAAATAAGCTGCTGCCCCGACTATTTCGGCTCGTGTCGCGAATTTGCGGTGAAGTTAATGAATCATAGATACAGGGGTCTATTTTACGGTGTACAAAGAGAGGCGACAGTTGCGCGAAAAGGATAAATGAAGAATCTTGTCGTTTTTTCTTTCTTAGGTAAACATTAATTTGAATAATAGATATACCCTATCTTGGTAAATATTTATATAATTTTGCGATAATTCTGATTGCTTCGAATAATTCATTTTTATGTACGTAATTGCCGCCACAAGAGATTGTGTAACGAGTGTAATGTTTGAGCGAATATGTCGCACGGTTGATTGAGCTTAAATACAGTGAATAGGACGCTGACTTATAAAAGTCTGAGATAAAAGACATCCAAGATTTCATCGAGCAGGCATGATGAAAATATTCCGTAACGCGGACGCTGTCGAAGGGAGGAGACTCGAATATGAAAGAGAAGAATCCGCTGATAACAAGGAAGAAAATCGGCGTAGAAGAGGATCGTAGCAAACATGACTCTGTCAAAATAAGGATATGAAACAGGCGTCCACGAACATCCAGTGGAGGAATGTCGCATCGTTTTTTTTTAGATACGTCAAATCTTGTTAGAATTTTCTATATTTACAACAAATATTTTCCTCCCCTTTTTATTTTATAGAAAAAGACAATAGGATATTCACGGCGAGGGACAAAGCTAGGTGAAATGTTTTCCTCTACGGTGAAAAATTTCACCCGTGTCTTATATTCTCGGGCATTCCGTGTCAGCTGCACTAGGGTAAACTAAATTTTCGATTTCTTTCGCCACCTGCTACTCAAACGTTCCATTTACCCGTTTACCGTCGGTCATTCGTAATGGAATTTTCTGCCGGAACTTTTATTCCCTCTCGAACCTTAAAATCACTCGCAAGAAAGTTTCTGATCCTGATGCTGCATTGAGCAGCAGCAAGATTCATTTAAACGCAGGCATTTAATAGTCAATTAAACACTGACGACCAAAAATTAATGCTGAAAGTGCCATTACGATTCGTCAAATAATTTACCAAAGTGTTTTACAATTGTACCGCTCTATTAGGATCAATGTCTTTGTTGTGCTCCGTTACCCATTGCGAATTTATTGTGATTGTTTTCTCATAGTAAGCTGTTCAAAAGGCTTTAAGGCGTATAAAGGGTTACTTAAGGTCTCACAAATGATTCAAATCTCGAACATTGGTATTCGCCTTGAAAGCCTACGTCTGTTTCTATCGCTACTTTTATTATTCTATACTCTGCAATCATTTAATTTCCTCAATTTATTGACAAAAAATCACTCTCAAGCTTACTTTAATCATTTCATTCAGGCGAGTCCAACGCACGCGCGATTCGATACAAATAAAAATGTTAATACATTTCTTATCGATGTATACAAATTTCGTATGATTTCCACGGTCGATCGGCAATACTGTGCTCCGGGTTGAACCATTTTAGAACCTGTTTGTGAACCGCCCCGCAAAGGGAGCAAACCGAGAATGAACAGCCTGCCGCCACGAGATGCGGTAACACGAGCGCTGTCGTTACAGCGTGGTCGTACCAAACCGGAGGAACAAAACTTGGTGACAATCATGAACGACCCGGTGAATTCGTACACTTATCCAATCTGACCGCTTATGCACGTTGCGCTTGTTCAGTGCGCACCATTATCGTACGTTCTGAACGGTATCGAACCTCCTCGGTAACTGACCGTGCGCAATATCCACGATATTCAGGCATTGTCCCCGTGAAATCTTCATTCCATTGCATTTTCACGGGCTCGAACAATGGAAACGCGCGTGTTAATGCAGCTGGCTTTGTGCCGAGAATAGTCCTCTTGTTATTGCAAAACAATCGTTGGTCGCCGATAGCAATGATTCGTAAATTTGTCCCGCGCTTTGGCGTACAGTTTAACGCAATCGCGAATAAAATAAGTGTTCGTATCCTGACTGTTCTGTACGAGATATTCGTACGCTCTGTAGAAGTGCTATTTCTAGACAAATACTCGCCGATCTATAATGCAGAGTGACAGGGTGCATTGTGATGATGAGGCATCTATCTTTGTAACGAGTCATTAGTACACGTACACGGTATTATACACATTGTGGCGAACCGATGGCTGGTAAAGTTTGGTAAAGTTCGCTGTTCACTGGATAATTGTTTAAGTTATATGCGTCATCTCTGATGGCGGGATACATGTTCTGTTTTCGATAAATAATTTTTCTACCAACTATTATAGTATATACATAGTATGGTCTATTAAACTTTTCTTTTTTTCTTTCGCGGGATGACTGTGTGACACGTGGTCCGGAATACACGAAATTTTTCGACTCAAAAATCGCCCTTCCGTACGATCGTTACATAAATCATGCCAACAGCGCCTTAACAATTGGATTGCAAAATTTTATGATCCATATATGCAGTGCTTGCAGACGTGACATGCACGTATCGCCGCTCACGAGCTGAAGAATGAACCGAACGTTAACGAGTATCTATTAACGTTTCCATGAAACTCGGGAATGCGGATGATTGCATTAAATTTTAGCGTTCCAGTCAGAAATCTCCTCAGTTTAGACCGCCCTAATAATTTTGCAATCGCGACGTGCAATATACTGTACGTCTTTAACGACATAGAGCTTGGAAATATGGTGATTATTCGAAAGAAGCTGTGACAATGTTACACGTTCGATACACACATTATTCTATTTATTTATTCGCGTTCCGGTTGCAATGCAAGTGTTCTGGAATTACTCGTTTAATAGCGATCAGCGTATCGTAAATCCTCGGCATGACGCACTCAGTCACTGCATGCAAAAGCGGCATCCCTAAGGTTAAGCACCCCCTTTGACCTGTGACACAGCAACCCTTTTACATCTGACGTATCAAAGTGGGCAAGATGCTTAAAGATCCAAGGTAATGCCGAGGGTCGGAAAATTCCCCTTAATTTGTCACTCGTGTCTACCTACTCTCACTGTTATTGCAAGATCAATCTCCAGTGTGTGTGCCCTGTTTAAGCGTGTACACGCTATTATGTCACTTTTGACAAGGGCGACATATTTTTCATCACGAAAATTATTTGACTCGCGTTTTTGTTCTAATCGATGTTTACATAGATTTCAATGACGAAGTAATGTTTTTTAAAGGAACTATGTATTATTATTATTGCTAGTTTCATAGCTATATAAAGTATAGGAAAACGTATTTCAGCAATAATTGATTAAAACTCTACTTATGAATATTGGAGACAAATGTCAAGTGTGGTGGATGTCTTTGATAAATTATTACTTAAACGCACATTTCCTACAGAAGGAAATTATCACATTTAAAGTAGAATGACTTCCTTGGTCATTGGTAGCTTTACGAAACTAAAATTTCGATGTAAAATCGATCGATATACCCTTTTTTGCCACGTAGCAGTTCGCTAATAGACGAGACAGAATCGGTACATGTACAGAATCGATATTTAATGGGGCATCGGTCACAGAATTCAGTCAATTGTACAATTCGTTGCGGTGCATAAAATTTCACATTGTCTAATATTCAACGCCATGCATTAGTTACTCTGCACATTCGTCAGTGTAATTGAATTCGCATCTAGCCTACGGTACGTAAACAACCAACCAAAATGGACAGATACTACCGTGCAATATGATTCTGTAAAAAAAAGCGTGCGATGTTAATCGATGATTACGAATATTGCAGTACAGTTCTATACACGTCGCAGTATTGTTCTCATCATTAAACATTAGCTTGGTAACGTGGCAATGCAAATGTTAACGAGAGCCCGTGTGAACGGTAAAAATTCGATCTCTATTCAACCCCGCTCACCTGTTACCTCGTGTTATCCCTCGTACAGGCGGTTCGCCGATAATGAAACGATAAAGAAGTGGCAGGAATAAAGTAGGGGTAGGAATTATTTCCCCGGAAACGTCGGCGTAGATAAGCAAAGCACGGGTCGAATGTTAAACGTTTGGCGAATCGAGTTCGACGAGGGGGATAGAAAACGTCGGTGCCGAAACAGAAGTCTATATACCGGCGTCGATCGAACCGTGAGTTTCCATACGTTTACGTATGTAGACATCGTACGTACATACGTATCTTCGCCGGCAGTCCTGTGTTATCGTAACCGCACAGCTTGCTCTATTCCACGGCTACAAATACCTAGTATCTGGTATGCAAACTTATCGGCGAGCCCGCATAAGGTTAGCATACATTTCTTGCTTTCGGGTAGGAGACAAGAAAATACGATATAAGGGAGGATCCAGCGGCGAGGGGGAATTAGATAATTCTGTGATATTTAAAATTGGCGTGGATTCCTGCTCGAGAGCATTCGAATACTGATGACTGAACAATACTGTGACTGAAATTGTATTAATTGTCGCAGAAGAAAATATTTAACTGCCATTGTCTTGCGGGATAAGCAGATGTTCTAAACATGAAATAATTCCATGCTTATGCATCGTTGGTTGCCATTTATACAATGCGCACATTCTTGTGTCTACTATCGTAGTAGAAACGGTTGATGTATAATTATATGGAGTACCGTGGACAACAATTTCGCGACTATTTTATTGCAATTAACAATGCAGGAGAAATGGAAGGACGTAGAAGCGATGTTTAGTTTGAATATTGACTGACACGTTTTCTACGGTTACATATAATAAACTTTACATATATGTCGGATGACCTGAATGTGTAATATACATATGTGCACGTGTACAGCATGCAAATGTGTCTGTCAAACGCGAGGTTGGTAATATCCCCGAGGGATCAAACTTCAATGACACAATGTTTAGTTAGAAATTACTCCCCTGCCGATTTTTGAAGCAATTAAATTCTGTAAACTGCGGATAGTAGAGAATGTTACTTTCAAGCATTTGGTAAAGCAGTTAGAACCATGCAAACATATTTGCGGACGATTAATTACGTCGGAAATAATCTGTTACAGTCTGTCCAACAGGTATAATTTCGCGTTGGAAACAGTGCACGCAGAACAAATCCGATAATCAAATTGTGAGACAGGGCTGCGTGTACAAAATATCGGTTAATCAGTCTTTCGTTTTTGGTCAAACAATTATTAGCAACGAGTGGTGCACAGGTCGGACAAGAATAGAAACAAACATCAACAAAATGCAGCAAGTATTACCTTTTTCGAACAGAGCTTTATATTGGATATGAAATACTATCGGTAAAAGTTACTCCGCTTTTACATCACTGGAATTTTTCAATACAGTGTTTAGAAATTCAGAAAAATCGTAGGTTTCCGGATTGCTTCCCCGAAACAAGGGTTTGATATTCCATATCTATATTTGGAGAAGCTACATACCCAAAGATTGTTAAAAATTTATTAAAGCATGGTATTACATTGGACAGAAATATCGATATTGGCTTTTGTTGTGGAATAATGATCCAATGGCCCATTTCATGAAAGTGGTATACGCGCAGCTATACGAACCAATATTAAAAACAGATTTGTCCGATGTGGCGAATTTAGCGACTCACAATGCATAATCAATTTTAGCCTAGTCCAACAAGCAACGTTAGAATTTTCAGTAAAAAGCAATTAGTCATATATTTAAATACAAGAAACCTCGTTAAACAACGTATCGATCGTTTTTGTATACAATCCTTTATCACTGCGTGGACACCTGGATAATCTCAGCGTTCAATAATTTCACTCCGTTCGTTTGAACATAAAGAAAAATCTGATATTCATTTTCGCCAGAAAACCATACTTGAGCGTTCTCGAAACTCTGTAACAATTGTAAAACAGTCTACAGAATATTTGTATTTTTCATGACGAAAATGTGAAAAGCATGCGGCAAGATATTGAACTTCATTCAGAATCTAAATATCGAAAATAGAACGTCTGCTATACATAATAATTCACTGAACTTGAATTATAACAAAGAGTCACGAGCGTTTCAATCAGAAGGAAGAGACGAGGGTAGAAGGTTAACGCAGTGGGGGGATGAACTTTCGCGTTTATATATGTACACATACAGACGAATAACAGATTAAAATTTATACTCATCGGGATCTCATTAAACTAACCGTGATCTCCAATCGCAAAGGAAAGACTGACGATTCAAATAATTTCATTTCCACGTTCCCGTACGATAATTTACCGAGCTAGAATATTTCCCCCGGCAATTCTAAAGGACAGCTTGGCACACGCCTATCCGGCATCTCGCGCAAGCGATGAAATGTTATCTTGTCGTGGCCATTGAAACTGGTGCGCTTAATTTGCGTGACAACAGAAGAGCAAGGGAGGGACATGCGTTACTTCAAATGGTACACGTATCCTCGAGCTGTTCCTCTTTTTTTTTTGTCTTCCCGTTCTGCCTCTGCCGGCCACCCTGTCACTCGTTCGTAAGGGAGGACGGGGAAAACATAGCGAGAAGAAAAAAGGGCCGAGTTGAGAGTCTCATTTGCAGTTTTGTTTATTATGCGGTCTTCGTGAGAGTGGTTTGTAACGGGTCAACGATGCGTTCAAACACAAAGTCCAGGGAAGTCGAGCCTGCCGAATGGAAAATACGGACTCGCGTTTCCCCCCCCCCCCCCCCCCCCCACCTTCCTCTCTACCATTTTCACGGGCCTTTGTCCACGGATAATTTTGAGAGTGGACATTTGAAAAGAACATACAGCGGGCCAGCTATTAGCCGGCTATGTTTGTTCTATACATTTTCATGGTTCCCGGGAAACGGGGGGGTTGCGAAGGAAATTTGGAATTCTGAATCGCTTTAAGCCAGTGCCTCCTTGCTTGTTTGTTCGGGCGGAACCGGAATAAACAAATGCGGCGAATGAAATTTGTTCGCAAAAATGGCGAAGCTCTGAGCCTTCTGCTGGCGCAGCTGTAAAATAGATACACAGCGCGTTTCACTGATCAGGATGTGGAGGATTCGCGATTAATGAAATTTCTGGAATTTTTGTTGGCGTTAATTGCTCGCGGGAGTCGATAGCGATGTGTTTCAGTGGTTTCAGAATTTTATTTCCGTCTACGTTTCCCCGTCTTTAGATATCGATTATGCGTACGAAATATATCTTCGGATTAGATTCAATGGAGATTGAATTTCGACATTTCGAGCAATTGACGAGGAACAATATTTCTATGATTTTCGTATCAATGTAAATAAATGTATCGCTGATCGGGAACATCGCTCGACGTTAGAAACTCTGTGTGACCGACAATAAATTGCACCGGCCTCGTATATTTCGTTGTCGCTTCGAGATCAAGCGTCTACGGGATAATTTAGAGTGTCCTACTTTTAACCGGGTGCCAATTACCTTGGCCCGTACGATTTGTGCCGCTGTGAATAAATCTATTTAAAAATCCACGCGCAATTACTCCCGGCGAACTTGTTCAATCTCACCGTATTTGTAGACCGATATATAGGAGCTATCGATTTCCGGTGGCAATTTTTCTGCCGAGCCTGAGGGCTAGTGACGGCGGTGGGTATTAAAGTGCGTATTCTGCGGAGCACAACGGTGGCTGTAACATTTAATCAAAACAGGAATCAGATTGGAACGTGCGCCAAAATGTCACGAAAGCACGCAGCTCTCGGCCGATACGTAATTTATACGTTTTGGTGCTTGCAACAGTGCTTGTACGCGACTTTTGGTTTATACAGTTCCGTGCAAAGGAGGTAAATCGTGGTTCTCAAAAAGCGATTGCGAAACGAAAACGAAGAAAGGATAAAATACAACCCCCTCATATTTTCAAACAGTTTTCCTCAGTTATAACGGGAAGCTCGACTGGAAAGCTCGTGTGTTGAGCAAAGTATTTATTAAACTGATGAAAAGTGTTTGTAATAAAACAAAAATCTGTGCTTCAATCTCTGTAGAATGTACTGTTTTTGATATTCCCGTTGGAGTCGACTTTCGACCTGCTTAATGTTTCGGAAAAATCCAAACCGTTCGAATCGTTTCTCTTTCACTGCTAGAAAAGGTTTTGAGAAGCGTTTCCCGGTGTAATAATTATTAAATTGCCGCTCATTTTGTTTCCGCATTCTACAATAAGTCGAACGTTTGCCGATCCGTATCGGCATAAGTATCTGACCGTAAGCACCGCCCTGTACATTCGTTTAAACGGCTCGGCAATTAACAGAATTCGGTGTATATCATCCACGCGACGTTACAAAGTTCTGAAATGGCGGCGAGGTACAGAAATTATTCGGCGTTTTAACATAGATCTTACCGATAGGACGAGAATTGTTTCCGGGCTGCTAGGGATATGAAACGGTGCTGCGTGAGGAGCGTTGCGTGCGAATGCCATGAATTCTTACTATTTTACTGAAGTACAAATATTACGTTCCGAGGAGCGATTAAAGTCTTGGTGGTATGTTAAATAAGTGCAAAATGGCCCGCACCAGGTTATAAAATTAGTTTTATTACCAGGAAAATAGAGGCAGATGTTATGTATGCTATAGGCATGTATCATCGGGGAACATCGTTACGGATGAAACAAATTTTCATTGGAAACTTGACGAAGTGAATGCACGGTTAAATATTCGCACCATTGTATTCCGTTCTCACCGTGTCATATCTATTAAATTTAATGCCCAAAGAGAACCGAAGAACGCACTGAAAATTTCGAGGCCGCTCAATCTTATCAATTTAGATTTTCGCGTTAGATCAAAGTGGCGACATATACGCATCCTCGAATTTTATGAACTTCGAGAACCATTGTTCCTAATTTGACTGGCGTTCTGTACGTTCTTAAGTAGAACAGTAATAATTTCGCTGCAATCTCCGATTAATGCGGTACAAATCTTCAACGATTCATCATCGCGTTTGTATCGGATACGTTCCAACGGAGTAACCGACCGGCAACGAATTAAGAACGAAGGACGAGCGTGGCGCGGCATAAACTTTATTGAAAAACGAAGCATTCCGAAGATATACTTGTGCAAAACACGCGCCTTTGCCATCGTTCGATCGTGAATCCTCGCATGACCGCGATTCATAAATCAGCCGGGTGATTAAAGCGCGCTTGTACATACACACCCACTGATAATAATCGACCGATCGAAACGGCACGAAGAATTTTCGTGGCGGACAGGCGGAATCATCGCGGATGCATTTCGGTCATGCGCGTGTTCCTCATTTTTTGCATATTGAATCGAATTCTCTAACAAGGTAAAGAGCCGCGGGAAAATTGCACGCGAACCGAGCGGCACGTCAAAGGGATCGTTCGATTGTTGATATTTAGTGTAATTTTTCACCGATGAAAGTAAGTCGAACGACACGTGTGTTTGTCCGGGTTATCGCGGTGAACATACTGAACTGCTGTGCAGCTTTGATCTTCCACTCAATGAAATTTACTTTTTGGTCGTGTAAAAATGCAAATCACAATTTCGAAGCCGATGCGCGTGGGCTAGTGACCTATAGAAACGTTGCGAATCGCAGGATAAATATGTGTGGTTAATGTTTGTGCACTCGAAATACGAATTGCATTAAAATCGTATGAATGAAGGGTCAGTGGCACTATTCAATTTCGGAGAGCAATATAAATGGATGATGAGTTTTTTGTCGTGTCATTTTTGTTGTGTTCATTCCATAGCATATCGAACAAAGTAATTGAATCGTATTATGTACAGCGAGCAATATAATTATAAGAATGATCTTATCAAAATATCATATGAAATAGCGGAATAGCTGGTCGAAATAAGCAGCGGAATAATCATTTATCTACATCAGATCCTGAACAAAGCACAAATTCAAAGCAAAGTTCAAATATTCTCGAACATTTTCGAATCAACCTTCATGCTATGTAAATTCATTTTTCCTGGTAAGAATGGAGCAGCAATTGCCAATACGTTAAAATTACTTCCGTCTAGTGTTGTTTCCCGATAAAAACAAGTATCCCAGGAACAGCTGCGATATCGCGCAAGACAACTTTTAAAATATATACTTGCCGAGATAGTGGAGGATATTCAGAAAAATATGTAAAACTCGTGGGGTAAGAGAAACAGCAGATTCACCCGTGGCACGTCTGCGACTTTCAGCTTCCTGTTTCGTGGAGCAATCTTTGCCGGATAACGGGGAAAACTCAATGTGTTCACGTGACACGTACGCGGCCAGGCAAAAGGGAGTTCATTAAAATTTACAACCGTTAATTCTGAAGGTACAGCTACTGTGTCGTTAATTATTGTTCCACAGATGTCGCCAGAAATTTGCATAACTAGTTGCTTATCGTGGCGGGGCGATTACGTATAGATTAGTAACGCTACTTTACTAATTAAAGCATTTCCCTTATTGTTAGGCTCACTTCCCAGTCAAACTTACAGTCGGCCACTAAAGTATCTGGCCAGGCAGTGCAATCAATCAATTTTAAGGCCAGTTATACATGTGCTGTATATTTCCAGTGTAGGACAAAATGTAATTGGAAGTTTAAGTTTTTAACGAGTGTCAAATGAGTTGTTTAAAATTTTGGTTAAGTCTCAATGTTTTATAAATAACTTTCAAGTTATACCAAAATAACTATACAATATTTGCCTTAACGTTTCATGTTCCTTTTCACTGGCACATTATATTACGCAAATGTTGCAAAAATAATTTACTTACAAATAATTTATTAATTTATTCTGTATAAGAACGGTGGGGAACCTGCACTTCGATGTTACCTTCGGAATACTATACGGTTATGGCGAACGAAATTTGCCTCTATTAAACTCCATGCAAGCTATATGAGAAATAAAATTTTATCGATTTATTCTTACATTCAATGACAACGACTTCTTACTGAATTCCTCAGAATACTTTGATTAATGTTCCCGGCCTCGCGACTTCAATTTTTATCCAAATTTCGTTATCCAAAAACCGAGCTCCATTTCTCGAAGCGCGTCGTTAGAAAGCCGTTGAGACGATTGTTGCTACCGAGCGAGGAGTTGCGTGAAATTTTTTTTTCCGTAAAAAGAAAAGAGAGAAAAGTAAACTAGACGAGGAGAGGAAGAACAGCACGACGATACAGGTTCAACTGAATGCACCAGACATACAACACGACGCGTCGATGACACTTGGTCTAGGTGCGATGCACATCTCTGACGCGTGGAGTGCACAGACTATGCAGCGTGAAAGCGTACTCACGTCTGAGATTTTAATTCGCGGAAGGACCAGCCCCTACGTGATGCCGGTACGCTGGAAAAACTTTTATGTCGCTGTTGCGCACTGGCCTCCCATTGCATTTAACACTGTGCAACTATCGTAAACACTTTTGCTCCTTTCACGTGTGAAAAAATAATGGTGGCACGATTGCAAATAGAAAAATCACTTTTTCCCCACTATCTATCGTTTCTTCTTCGCTTTTCGTGTCTGCCTCGTGCACGCCCAAGAAAACAAATTGTGCCCGTAAAGATCTTTACGTACGATTATATCTGTAGTACATTATTGCCGTGATTTACGATTCTCCATAACTAATTTCTGTATTGAGTGGTGCGTTACAGTCACATCACAGTATTATATTAAGTTTCAGCTGTGATCGATCGAGGAAATGTTAGTCTTGGGTGTAAGAATTTTTTTGCACATTTCCCGGTCAACAGATATATCCGAGATTGTTTTGCGTAAGTTTCGTGTAACAGATCAAAGCACGCTGATTTTGGGCAGCGAATTATGCTTTTGTTTGTACCACCGCGGACTGCGAAGGGAAAGGGTTGAAACTTGGCACAAAGTGTTTCCTGGAAAGCAGCTCGCAGGTTTGCCGCGTTACAAGTTTCATTCCAGTTAGCGGCACTTTTCACCTGTTTCCTCGACTAAAGCTTTCGACGCATACTAGTGCAACTATCAACATCCTGATACCATAAGTTACATCACTTATTACTTACCGTTTTAGATTTCCCCTGCATCTAGATTTTCGTTCGTTCATTTATGATTTGCAATTTCACTGGACAAATTTCTCCTCGCTTAAAGAAAAAGCAGTACCAATTTGTCCGTGCCTTTTAATCCCTCTAAATGAATAGCTTAAACAAGTTCGATATACACGGGGTACCACGAAACGTAATCAGCCCAGATTATTTACTTGTCAACGGATTGATCGAAAGTTTGTTCATCTGGCATAAACTTTCATTCAACGATAGCTTCAAAATAATGTTGGCAAAACATTCAAAGTCACCTGCCGTTTTATCCACAAAGAAATGTATTACAAACAATAATCTAACAGCTCCAATGAAAAGATGTTGTGCCAATTGAAAGCAACGTTCAATCGGCTCGCTAACGACAATATAATCCGCACTGATAACGCGCCCTGGTTTCAAACACATAGCGTATAACACAGGGATAATTCTAATTCATCAATCATCTATCTATCAATGCTTGGCAATAATTTGTCGTTCAAATTTTCCGTCGAGGTGTTCCGCGAGCAAACGTTCCTTCACGAAAGCGTCCAATCTCAGCTCGCGCAAAATGACTAATCGACGCGCAAAGTAGGATTCTTACGTGTGCACGGGCCGCGGGGAATATTTCATTCGATGGGACAGGTAGTTAATAGGGGATGGCCGGTCGATTGTGGGTAGCTGCGAGCAAATCGGATTCGTCTCCGTTTTGCTCCTTTGAATCGGAATATCGCGGACGATCGTTCTCTGCGTTGCTGGCTCCGTTCGCGCTAACCGCATCTCTCTTTTCACCTCCCCCGACTTTTCGCCATCCACCTCTATCGCCCTCGAACCTTCTCCCCTCGCCTGAAACACCGTCTGTAAATCTAGGAACGAATGCGTTCCCGTCCGGATTACAAATCGAAAGCGGTTTAGCTACTCGCCTTTCATAAAGACCGACCGAACACGTACGCAACGAGACGCACTTTCTACCCAATCTTCGTGTTCCTGCCTTTCCACCCACCCCCCTTTCCACTTTGTTTTCCTTCCACCTGTACCTTTCATCCTTCACCCGCCGCGTATACCTCCGAACGACGTGCTTCTACATGCCGGCGGCGGCGCAACGGCGGGCTCGATTATACGAGAGAAATAAATCGAGTTCTACGTGAAGCGACTTGACTATTCCGGAAGGTATCCCACGGCTAACCGGGGCTCGTAAAGGAGACGCGCGAGAATGTTAAGCGGGTCATTGCTGGCGACGAGTATTCCGAATTTTATTTATACTTTCGCGGCTGATTCTGTTGCAGCTTGTCCGATAAGATCGTTAAGGTGGATAGGGGCTTTCAGCGAGGAGAAGGGAGGTATTGGTTTCAATTGTTTTCCCTTCGCACTCTGTGGTACCCCTTTGTCGGGCACCGATCGTTGGGACGATGTAAAAGTTTCTCGTCTGCCGGTTTATTTGTATTTTTCGCGTTCGGCTCTGTTGCAAACTTGTTCGATAGGATCGTTAAAGCGTACATCGGTCTCGGCGAAAGAAAGGAAATATTGGTATCGAACGTTTGTCCTCCTTCTTTGTGAAACCCGTTGTCAGGTACTAAATTGCTCAATCCTCGTTGTTGGTATTATTTATATTTCTGCATTTAGTCCCGTTGCAACCTCCCCGACGGACGACTTCATGGAATTCGTGCGGATGTTGCGAGCCGAAATTTGGAAGCAATTCTTTACTGCTAGAAGCATTGAATGTCTCACTGGCGACCCGTTAATTCGGAATTAATGCTGCAAGGTTCAATGGCAATCGACTTTGCATCGATATACTCTTTTGCGCACGGAAAAGTGTACGAATTTTCGCGTGCACCGTGAAAAGATACGAGGTAATAGCGCAGGGCGTTGCGGCGCGGAGAACTCGCGTAACAGAACAGTACACAGTTCCGTTTCTTTCCTTTCCTCTTCAACAAAACGGAAATGGATTATTGAAATGAATGGCTGCAAGTGCAGTGGAGAGGAACGGCGAAACAGAGTCCTCCGTGATTTCTGTAGCACCGGGTAACGTGACTCGGGTGATTCAACGAGCTCATAACATTATTCAACGCTCATCGTCTTCTCGTTTTGAGAAGCGAACGTTGCCGGATAATAATCCCCGTACGAAACGAAACGTGCTCGTGTATGCACGTAACGAAGAGCCGGCTCTCACGAGATAAGTGGAAAGATAAGCGAACAAATTGCGGTATAGAATAACTGGGGACACGGGGCGTATGGCGCAATTCATATTATTTTATTAGAGGAAACTTGTTAAGCTTCGTGCAGGACAAATGCAGCCTGCCGGGACGTTCCTTTTTGTGAAAACAGCAGCTCTGTCGCAAAAAGATCTCCTTCTGCTGATGTAAAATTCATCGCGCGTTGAACAATGTATAACGTTCGCGATAAAAGGGTGCTCTCGCGTAGACATTTATAATCGTTTAATCCAACAGAATATAATATATTTAACAAATCGGCCGTAATACCCTAATTCCGTTAACGTGCTCTGCATAGCGTGCAAAGCGATATCTCGAACATTTATACGTCATGCGATTTTAATTTGTATCATTGTCAATGAACGGTTACAGGAAATATATTTTATTTCATCAGGCCGAGGACGGTATTAACTTTATCGTGTTCAAACGAACATCCTGTCGTTTATTGTAATGCCTGTATTTAAATTTGGTTGGTATCTTTCTCAGTTTTATTTGTTTCGAACAGCGTAGCTGAGGTTAAAAAATAAGTATGTCAAATATATCTTTGAGAACAAGGTGTAATAGGAGGGAAGGGTTGGCGGATAAATCCTTGAAGGTGCAATCTGGTCAACAGGCGGAACAAAGCTCCGGTGCACCTGCTGACCAGGAAACGGAAGTAAATCTGACGCGGATGAAGTATTACCCAATACTAATGTTGACTACTAAGTAAGAAAGAGTGGCGATCTATTATCTGATTTTTGAAAGTGTACGAGGCTTTGAATAAAACCTGCCCATTTCCTGCTTAGTTACCGTAGCAAAAGAGTATTAATTGTTTAACAAATTAAAGACTAACCACGAAAGTACGATTTTCTGATGATCAACATCTGAAGCAAATAGGGTATTTTTTAATTAAGTCTCGACCAGGAACACTTTGTTCTGCCCTTATCAGTGTTGTAATTAATTTTATAATTACATTCTGGGAAATTATTGACTAACCGCTCGTCATCTTGCACAGTGCATTAATAATAATTTACGTTTTGGAAACAATCAAAAGAAATTCTACACCGAATAAATAATTTTTGGATTCTTGGAAACATACGAAGATCTAAAAGATTCAAGTAAAATATAAACTGCATGAAGACTTGTCGAATGGAATATCCATAATACTGGATACACTGGAACATCTATATTCTATATTATAAAGGGAAAAGAAGTTCGTAAGCACGAACCTAACTTTTTCGAGGGTTAGACGGTTTTTCCCGAGGCTTTTTCATTTTTGTGCAGCTGTGACTTTTTATGATTATTTAGGACCGCGTGCCCAACCACTTCATATTTTTCAACAGGGAATCATATACCTATACCTCTTGCAACAGCGTGCAAGAGCATAAAAAAGTTCGATAAATGTGCTCGATATACAGTCAGTCATAGAAGTCACCATACGCCCTCCAAAAATTTGAAATATGAAAAGATACGGTGGGTTTATTTTAATTTCTAACGTGCCTTCATTTATCAATCCAATTAATTGAACAGAAAATATTAACACAGCGAAGAGTATTACAACCCGAAGGTTTTATCAAATTTTCAATCTTTGACTGTATTGTGTTGGTATTTTGTAGGACGTGCATTGGCTTCAATAAAATTTGCAATATTCTAGGCATCGAGAAAATTACATTCTCAATAATACCGGGCATAATTTCAGCCCAAATAATTCAGCAATTCAGTGAAACGTGTTCTATCGGATTGCAGCACGATGATTCTGCAAATGTATATAATTATCGAGGTACATTATGCAACAACCATTCTTTTACCGTTTCGCTGGAACATCCATTGACTTTCGACCCTCAAACGTTCTATAGATGATTGCAATTTATTCAGTAATATACTTAAACATTTAAAACGGACCATGGTATTTTTAACGAATATTGAATTTCCTTTTGATAAATATTAAATTTCCGCCGCATCATTACGTAAGTAATAACCGCCGTGCTTAAGAGTTGCTACCGCGTTCTCTAATATCATTTACTCATTTACTGGTTTGATTTACGCCAAAAGTTTCATCTGTTATTTAATCCAAATATATTGCATTTACTTTCGTCCATATAATTGATCTACGTATTTTCTAAAAATGAAAAATCTTCATTCATATACATACTTTTCCACGTTTAAACAAAATTCAACGAGTGTACGAGCTGCTCGTTAACTATACAGCATAACAAAAAATGCCTCCAGTAGATGTTATTCGGTATCATAAAATCCATATAAAGAAAATATGATCAGGTCCCCATTCGACTCCATCATCACTGAAGTTTGGCCAGAAAAATGTTTCCCCGCCGAATAATTTCTTTCTCTGCACCATTTAATTAAGAAAAAAGAAATCAAGTCAATAGCTGCAGTGGTTCCTGAGACACCAGTCTGCAACACTTTCGCCGTGATATAATGAATAAATGCACAGGTCGCAGAGATTTCCAGCCACCCCCTACAAGTATTTCGAAGCTCGAAGCTTTCCCTTTCGACGAAATTGCCAATAGTTCGTAGTTGCTGGCCATTTCGTTCCACCCGGTCAGAAATCAACACTTCCCGACAATGGACTATCGTACCAGAAAACCGTAACCGAACTAGATCAATGGCTTCCCCTGCCGTAGCGAATTACCAATCAAACCTTTGCTTTCCATTGTTCTCTAAAGCAATCTGATCATTTCAAGGCATTCGCGACATCAACGAACGATAAAGCAACTAGCCGAACCGAAGTCCTGCCGTCGTTGCATCCCGGGCAAGGTACTTACAACTTAGTTGCCATGTCTTTCAGGTCGTTCTCTAACTAGAATGAAAACCATCTTTCGATCCTCAAAACTCTGTTAAAAAATTTGCTCTGCAACCCCATAATTTACACACTGCGTATCACCACATGTACAATGTCATGGCCAATAATCTCAACGGCACACCTCGCTACCTCTCGCGAGAGAGCATACGACCACGACACACGACGATTTAAAACATCCAAATATGTCTAGCTTCCCGCACCGTCGACGTCAATTGCAAGGATTCCCAATCCATAACGACAGTTCCCAAACAAAGGAGACATTCGACCCTCGTGCGCAACGAGACGTTCTCGCGATGTATGAATCGCAAGACGGATGGACTTCGAGGCCAGGAGGAGCGCATTTGAAACAGGTAGCGGGTCGATCTGATGCAAAGATCCGCGCGAGTGCGATCCAGACGAACGCGGCGACAATACGGGCGCGCATGCAGGTTCGAAGCGCACCGTGACTCAGGTGCTCCAATGAAACTATAATATTATCCCACGCTCTTCATCTTCGCGCTTCAGGCGAAGCATCGGTTTGCGTGGGAGCACGTTTCTGTCCAATGAACTACGTTGCATCGCGAGCATGCGAGCCCGGAAGGAGCGAAGCGCGACGCATCGCGGGGCGCATTAACTGCCGCCGATCCAAGAAGCTGCGGGATCGCTCGGAGCTTCTGGGCAGGCAGCAACATTGCCAGTGACTTTGAGCCTTGGAAAATTGCCCCGTTTATCTCGCCCGTGGAAGACACCTGGCGACGCGGGTTCTACTCTGGGGGGGGGGGAAAAAACGTTCCCGGAAGGGCGGTGCTACCTGCCCGACTTATCCTTATCTTCCCGCGGTGTTTTGCGTGCCGCGAGACAACCGGGACGATTAGATTTCTTGCCGAATCAGGGATTCTTTTAACCCCCGGATTTTGGTCGGACAAATCGGTTTTTACCGGTGCGAATAGGAGCTGGATTCGTCGGTGGACATTTCTGGAGCGCAATTTTCTTTGCAATTGTTGGATTTGAGCGATTCAGATACACCGCGTTATTGTTATTCGCTTGTTTTTACTTTGTGGAAACTTCGTGTTCTCCGACTTCTCTAGTGAACCTTTTGTATACTGTCATGTGATCATAGCTATAATTGAAAATAGATGAAAATGTGTTGAAGACCCATACCTGGACTAACCTGATTCGCTACCTATAACAATTGTAATGAACCTCAAAACTGACAGTAACCTTGTGGTTTATTGGGGATGTAGGTTGGCACAGAATGTAATTGTTCTTTGAATATTTCGTTTCGTGTACGGTGCGAGTGTTCCATTATTCCTTAGCGTTGATTTCAGTAGTGTTTAGGTGTACACGTAGATACTGGTCAGGCAATTGAATGTTTCCCATTTAAATTGCCACTCAAATGCTGAGCTAGAAATTTATACAAATGTGGCGTAACACCTACAACTCTTAAGGGGCAACACCACCTTGACGGGCCTAAACTTTGAGAATTTGCGGTAGTTATCGTTCCCGTAGTTAAGCTCACTTTGGCGGCTTCTCCGGGACATACCAGGTGCTATTTTAGAAACAAAAAATGTCTTCTTACAGTGTAAAACGTAAACGAAAAGACACAACGAACGGATCATCAATTTCTCAGAGAATATAAAAATATTCTCAGAATTCAGGCCCGTCAAGGTGGTTAAACAATTTTAACAATAATGTATTCTTTCAAACAAAGACGGTACCAATCAATTAATAATGAACCACGGGAGACGAGTTTTGTGATCCAAAGGAACTCAGAATCAATCTGCGAAGAAGGGTACGGGATTCGTAATTCTGTTATCAAGATCGTTGTTTCGCCCTCAGTTTTATGGTTCCTGCCGAACCAAATAAATCGAGGCGTTCGTCAATTTTGCGTGCACCGCGGCTTTTTTCATCCAGCAAACGGAGCTGGTCCCCTCTCTCTTCGCTTCTCGGGCGTTCCTTGGCTGACCGCAAATTCCGGAAACGGAATTAAACGAAAGCACCGGGTAGCCGGGGAGGATCTCTCCTGCAGCGGGACGGAAAGCCTCCAGTCAAGTGCGTAACGCGACGAAATATCGGATTCGAGAGTTCGCGAGCTCATTCTCGAGTTCGAGAATGCGTGGCGGGTGCGACGAAGCGGGAAGGATGGTTAAGGACAACCGAGCGAGCGGAAACGCGAAGCTGGATGAGTTACCTCGCTGGTCTTGGGCGCTTTCCGCTTTCATCTTGCCTCCGCTTCTCCGTCTGCCATCGCCGTGCAATTTTCGTTCCTCCGATGTAAAAGTTCTTACACGGTTTTTCATTTCGATCCTTCTCTCAAAGTTACCTACAAATCGTATCTCTCCCCCGCCCCTATCCCCATCAGAATGAAGCGCGCGTTTGCGAGACTTCGACAAATTCTTCGACCCCTCTGAAGCCTAATAAATTGTATCCAAGAACGGGGCAGTGTTTTCATTCCTTTTCGCCCGCGAAAGCGGACGAAAATAACGTTGAACAGGAGAAATCTGTGTTACGTACAGTACAGGCGTGTGTTACAGTCGTGGTATATTGTGCATCGTGTGCGTGCAAATACTTGGACAACGTGGTCGCAAGAAATTTTCGAGCGAAGCACTGTTCACTGTTACACCAAACGTAGAGAGATCAAAATCAACAAAGCTGTTTCGTTTCTCGTTATTTTCTAATTCGCGTTACACGTGTGCGTTTCATCTTGTTGTTAATCAGCTGCCTTTTTGATGCGGGAGTTATGAAAAATTTGTCCACCGTGGAGGCAAACGTCGCCCTTGGGCAACAAATAATAGCCGCTAATTAGACTTCCACGCGAATTAAATTCGAGCCCGCGCATGTCGAAGATGGATTAGCCGAATTTCTTCCGCAATTTCACCGCTCGATGTTTCCATTGCACTCTCGTGCCGCAAATACCTTCGCGATACCTGTAACGATTCTATACATGCACGATGAATGATTGAGTACACCGAGCTTTCTTATCTGAAATAGGTTCGAAAACCGGGCGCCGCTGAGCGATCCATTTTAATTGAATTCCCATGAAAAAAACCGGATAATTCAAGTCTACCGGAGAATTCAACGGCGCATCTATTAACTTTCTCGTTCGTCCATTCGTTTTAGATTCTCGTACCCGGATCCGCCAATAAAGCTATTACAATCGGGGGCAATCGTATCAAAGGCCTTTCTCTTATAAGTTTCCCGTAAGTCACGGTAAATAAAAGTCACTCAACATTGGGAGGGCGATACTTATTATTATCGCCGGTATACCAAATGCGAACTGTATTTTACACTTAACGAAGTTCTATTTTTTGTTGGTTCCTTTAAAATAATTTTTGAATAACGGTACTCTTTCTTACATGAACTGACGAATAATTTATAAGTATACATGTTGGACGGGAATTCTTTCTAGTGCGAATTTATATGCAATTCGTATAAGACGATTGCCATCGAAGCCAAATAAAACATAATTCTTTTGTTATGCACATGCAAACTTTCACGATGGATTTATATAAAATTTAGTTTTCTGTCTTTCCGAAAACTTTTACAACTTACAGCCGAATAAATTCTGAATCCACAGGATTAAAATAATAAAGTCTCTAAAGTATTAAATTATAGAGTCTCTAAAATTCCATTGTCCATGGCTGCCCTAATTCATATCTAACCGATCTCTTCTTGCACATCGAATCACGGACGGACATGAGTCTCGTATGATAGTTTGGGCTGCTGCTGAACAAAAACCGGAGGGGCCCATTTTTCATTCTTCAGCCGAGCGGTTGATAGGAGTCTTGAAGGGCTAAAACTGGAGGCCCGCTTTGACAGTTTGAGAGCGGGGGCTTATCAGCGGGGTCATTAAAGCTGCAAGAGTAGCTCCGCAGATACTTAGTTCCGATAACTTTGTGCTGTCGCCCGTGCGGACGAGTATACGGCACTGCGAGCGTAAAATTTTAATTAACAGAAATGCCTTAATTAACAGATAAGGAGAGCTGTGTCCACGGTCGAATGATTTCGTGACACAGCTGCGCTGCGAACGGCCGAAAGTATTTTAAGACCGTCTCCCCCCACCGCCGCCGATCATGATTTTGGCATTGCCGTTCTTTGATGTAGAAACTCGCCCGCTGAATGAGAAACGAACGCTGCGTGGACGCGAAAGTGTTGAGCATTTATAGATCGATGAAAAACTCTGGGGGAAACGTTACGTTTGCTGGTCATTTCTCCCTTAGCTGTTAAAATCTATCTTAAGGTGATCGATTGTTTTCGCGGGAAGCTGAATTGAAATTGCAATGGTTCCTCCCTCTCGTCTTTACGTTTATTGTCGGGAAGCTCGAAGTGAACTGTACAAAGTCCAACCACGGTAAGAGAAACGTAAAAATCATTCGGAATTTATCACTTAATTATATTATGCTATAATAGTCCCACGCAATTGAAATATTTGAACCTCCTTCCCCCCGACAGCAAGTCGAAACAAAATAACGAACCAAACACGACGGACAGTCCTGCACAAATCGAAAGCAAACGGAAAATCTCTCGCCGTATTATTTCCGAACATTCGCCGCTTTCTCGAAGCGATAAATATCGCGCAGATCACACTGCAATCACGCCGGTAAGTATTGAATTAATCCGCGCGATATCGCCGGACATCCCCGTCTGTCCCGGCGGTTACGAATTTAAATCGCAAGGCGAGGAGCGAAGTCTCGCCGAGAAATCAAATCGCACAAATTTACAATGAAAACGAAATTGCACGGCTTGCACGGCACGGCGGCCCCCCCGGGGAATATCATTGATCGGTCGTCCGTAAAAATCTAGCGCAACAGCGATATCGCGGGGGGAGAGGATCGAGGAACACGAACAAAAGGGAATGTGTCATAATCTTGCACGGGGAGGAGGAATGTAATATAAGGGAAGGAACGAGCGGGCAGACGAGCGGAGAGAAAAGAAAATGCCACGACCCCGTTGCCGCCGGCATCAATTAACGTCGATTGCGATCGGTTATAAATGCGTTTATAATATGCACCTCACGCCCGATACCGTGTGGGGTATTTTACGTGGAACGCAGGAAATTATACAGGTGGCCGCCGCGTTCCGTCCCTGTCTTTCATTATTCCCTTTCCGCTGTCCACTGGTCCGTCTTTCTCCGTCGCCTTGCGATCCCGCGATGTCACGAGCGTTCGCGACGTACCGATAGAGAAATATGAGAGAGGGAGCGAGCGAGAGTGGGTGAGGGTGAAAAGGGAAACGTTCGCGGGCGAAAGTCAGAGAAAGAAGCGAAACGAGGGGTAGCAAAGGACGGAAGGGATGGTCAGCGCCTCACCGTTCACATTTCACATAACTTCACGCGAGCGTGTGCGTAATGAAAACAGCAAAACGGCTGTTCCGTGTAACGTGCCGTAATAATGTATCATTGGTTCGCCGAGATCGTTCTTTCGCCGTTTCTGGTCTAGCGTTCATCCCTCGCAAGCTGAATGAATGTCTGAATAAGAAGTCGCTCGACGCTCGAGGATTTAATTATACGCTAGAGCGATGAGAAACGTAACGGCGAAGTGGATCGGGCAGGATCTTGTGCACAGGATGGTCGTGTTATTAGTTTCCAGGTGTGCCCCTGATAAATACATAATGCACTTACTTTGTGAATTAATTGAAAAGGGGTAACGACATTTCTGGTTCTTTTTTTTGTACGCAACAAGGTCGTTTCGGTATGTGCCCTTTTCTCTTCTTTGCACGCGTAACAGACTTCGCTTGATGACGATGACAAGAGATTTTTTTAAATTGGTAATTTGAGTTTCTTCGGTTTTTTCGTGAACGCGCGATGCTATAGCTGACGAGACGGATCGAATCAGCTGCAACATAATTGCACTCGATCCCTTGAGGAGACAGAAACGAAGGAGACACCGTAGAAACTTTACGGCAATAAATTTATTGGATGAGCTCGCGTGACATGTGCACATAGAACGCGTTATTTACAATGTATTTCCCCGCGCTTTGTATTGTGTACGCTTTTCTTAAAATATTCTCCGCGAAGTGCGATACATTGGTTGTTATATTATACAATGAAAAGATTATTCCATTTTGTAATTATTCGAAAAAGTGTATTGCTATAGAAATCAACGGATTTCATGGGACGAATGATAAAGAATTGGAAATAGTCGAATGTAATTGTAACAGTGTTTAACTTAGTTTCAAGACTTTAACAATATACTTTTATCTCATACAATACAGGACAATTTCGTTACTATTCTTTATTTGCGAACAAAAGCTTACGTTTTTTATTATGCCACAGTGTAGTTCACACCGTGCTTTGGTTAGTTTTACAGCGACCGTGAACTAAAAAGTGAGAATGGATAGTGGATGAAGCACAAAATATGGACGTAGTCCTTGCAAATTTTATTGGTCCTCGTCAAAAGGATAAAATCTACAGAAGGAAAATATTTCTATTATTTCTGTGTTAGTAAAATGATTTTTGTTACATCCCTGACATCCCTGACATTTAAAACCAATTATACTTAATAGCTTCGAATATAATAATTAATTTGCAAATATTTATTCTTACTTTTCTCTTAATTCAAAAAATTATTGAACATTGGCAGGGTGGTTTCTAGCCAGATCCTTATGGATTTTAATATTTAGTGGCCCTTGGTTAAATATCGATGTCCTCGATTCAGGAAAACAATAAAATTTCTCTTTCGGGATTTACTGGTACATGGGTTGTCTGATTTCCCAATAGACACAGCAAGATACAATCGCTCGTAAAACTGTCGCTGTTTGTCTGACAGAGAAAGTAGAGCTAAAGAAAAAACTCTGTTAAGGGAGTTCCTTGAAAAGCTAGCTCACAGTTATTGTATCCCTTGAAGCACATCGCGAATAAATCGATACTGGATCAATTAAAATATTGTGCAATGATTAATTTTGGTTAACCCTTTCGTTACAGTACTATCAAACATAAAAATGTCCTCGATGCACAAAACATTGCAGACTTTATTAATGCCGAAGAGCTGCATACGTAAGCTCTTAGATACTCCGTTTAACTATCTAAAGTTCTAAAGTATAATTTATATAATTAATTGAAATAATAATACACCACTTACATAATTGTTTAACGAACGATTGTTCGATGTCAGCAAGACGATATTTCCAATATTTCGAAATTATTGCTTCATGCACACGTAACATATGAATCGTCCAATAAATCAGCATCAACAATTTGTCACTTACATTAATCGCCGCAACTTCAGAGTACGATTGCACCGATGCGTTTGATTAAAAAGCCCCGCGACGCGTACACTTTCTTCGAATTCTTTCCGAGGCTCCTTCCGTTCGTCATTTATCAATTTGTCCAGTCACGTATCTCCGCGCCCCCGCCCATCCATTTATCCGCTTATTCTCTCCATCCGTTTTATCTTTCTTTTTCCATTTCTCTTTTTTTTTACCCCCTTTCTCTTGCGTATATTTTCCAGCCGCAGAAAGTCTTCCGTCACCGAGATTAATTCTTCACCGGCTGTCCTCATCGTTGACGCGTCGCATCGGGCAACAATACGCATCGCCGTTTCCACAATCCGTGCATCGCTGTCTACGTACCGCGTACACGCGTACAACACACACACACACACACACAGGGGTCGAACATCGTCGATCGATATTCACGCGTGCACGCTTTTCTATATTTTGGTTCCTTCCTCGTTTCATTTCATATTTCACGTCGTGCAAACGCGCGTTCGTTTCTCAAACAATATTGCTTTCTTCCCGCGACGAATGAAATCGAAACGCGAGCCGTTAGATCGATTCCAACGGGACGATAGAACGCGTGTAGCGTGCAATCGCGCGTACGTATGATACTGCCGTGGCCGTAGCTATCGGGAAATTTACTTAACGGTTCGCACGGTTTTTTTTTCCGGCCCCGTCGTCGCGGACAATCGAGATCACCGGGCCGAACAATTAGCAGTTAACGGGTGTGCACCGTTAGCTATTAATGTTGCCGGTTAATCGATGGCCTATCCACGATTCATGGCTCGCCCGTAGGGTAGGCGCGGTCCCGACACGCGCGCCCCGTATTTTCACATTGAACGCGCGACACGGTCGACAGTTGAATTCTTCGTTGCTGGATCGCAAATAAACGAGGAACCGGTTGAAACGGTATCGCGTTCCCGTTGCCGCCTAACTTGGCGCAGGGGTGCCGATTCGAATTTCCGGTCACTTTGGTTCCTTCCAAAGTGAAGGACTGGAAGGACCTTCCAGACTGATTGTGAGCCCTGTGGCTGAACGGCCGCTGATATAAATGATAATGAATTTTATTTCGCTGAAATGGCGGATGATCGATGTCGCGCACGTTTCATGTTACGAAGCGTAATTGTAATGTTCCGTGGCGCGACGTACCGTTCGATCGATTTTTTTTACCCGTGGTTCCGTAGACAGGAATAATGTGATATTAAATCATGGACGTACTCGCAGGTAGTTTACTCAAGCTCGGTTAATCGCCCTTCAGGGAATGGGGGAAGAAAGTTTGAAATTGATATTTCAAAATCTGTATGACATAGATCTCTAAGTTAGACAATAAATTGATGAAAACTTCGATTGCAGTTGTGATCACTTTGAACTAAATAAAAAATCGATAAAGTGATCCCTACAAAGCTAGCTTAAATAATCTATTTTCCTAGAAATACCATCGATTACTCGTTCCATTATACGGAAGGTTATTGCTTTCATATGCATAGAACTGTGCAAGAGCAGGAACTGTCGAAGACAGCTCGTTGACCTGGAACTGTTTGGTCCGTATCCCCGTTTTCTAATCGAACTACGATTAATGCTTAATAGATTCGCCTGCATTCAAATTAGCCCCGTGACAGGTAATTTCATAAAATCGAGACGGGGAACGAGTATCATCACTTTATTTCGTGATATTCAGCAAAGCGATGTCTCAAAAGGCGGAGATGAGGAACATCCGCGTAACCCGTTGAGAAGATGAGTCTCGTCGCGTCTTCTGATGTGGTTGCATTGTGGTTAAATTGATTTGGGAATAGGTGGTCGCCAGCGTTTAAACTGATACGTTCAGACATGGAGTAACGTGCTGGGTGAAAATATAGCATCGATTTTGTTTCCCATCTTTCCTGTTTCGTTCGAACGATTATTTCGATTTCACGGATCAGTGTTGTCAGATCATCGATACTTGCCTCTTATACACGTGTACATGCATGCATTAAGATGGTGCTCATTCAATGATACAAAAACGTTTGATGCGTTTATTCCACGGTGCACTTGATTAATATTCATCCTTTATAAGTAATATGGTATTTTATTTAGTTTTGTGCTTGCAATTTTCGTCTCGACACAGTATCATAATTTTTATTGCAATGCGATTTGATATAATAATTATAATTATTATAATACTTCCACAATATTTCATGTACTATATTTGTATTTAAACAGTCTTTCTTTCGTTTGTTTCAGGTAAGCGTTTCTTTCCGGCCAATAAGTGCCAATTATACAAAACTATTCATCGACTTCTGAAAAGGCAAATACTGGTACGTAACTTGGAAATATCGATGACGTACAAAATTGAAAAACACGCGACAGGACTGGTGAAATTTTTTAATGAAACTGTCGTGTTAATTATTTTTACGTAGCACGAAAAGAGCAGTACATTACACTCAAAGGGAAAAGATGAAAGATTCAACGTCCGTAATCAAATTCTGCAATTTAATTTGCAGACACCGTCGAGAGAAATGACAAAGTATCATAAAATATTTCTTACCGGTGTTAATAATTTAATTTATTTAACTGACACAAAACTGAAACTACCGCAGAAAATTCCCTTGACACTTACAAAGTACCATGAGGTAAATATTTACGAGCTGCGCGATGAATTTTCACTTTGCTAGTTAAAAACATTTTCACTTCACTGTACATAATTTCGAATCTCAGTCTGCAAAATTAATTTCCTATCCCATCGCTCAACCACGAATACCAACTTCCAACAGAACTCGTTAAATTCGTACAAGTTTTCCAGGATCAGCTGCGTTTCGAACTGCGTCACGATTATTTTTATCTCAACTGTAAGCTTCAAAACGAATTAATTGAAATATCTTACGAGACCAGCTGTGTAATATTTCTCTCCCCGCAACGATATGTGGATACGTACTTACTACGGTTACTCCTTTCTAGCTGCTTATGTGCTGTAATGCTGTTCAATGCGGTCGCTATATTTTATTCAACATTCATTAATTTATGTTCACCAGACCGGAATATAACGAGCCTGCGCGTGAGACATGCAACTTCGTGCTGCAATTAATTGTAGATTGTTGTATGCTATATAGCGCGACAACATCTGCCGAGTTTAAAACGAAAGCGCGATGAAAGACAACAAGAATATGCAACAAGGGGTGAAGCTAGAGTACTATACGACTGTACAGACTTTCTTTAATCGTGAAGACTGCTTGGCTTTTGCTGTTCACGTAAATTCTTTTGATACTAATTGCAATGAAGAAAATATTTGCAAGGTGAAAATGTCTCACAAAATCCGAACACTTTTTCAATTGTCTCTGCTTGCTGAGAAATGGTGCGACAACATAGATACTTTATTACTGTCTGTTGCGTGTAAATTGTGAACTTAAATACGGAATAATTTATAACTGGAGTTATTTCAAGCTAAAGGAATCATTGAAGTATAAAAATAATTAAATATCAGGCATAATTACTTCAGCCATCGGATAAGCATAATTTCGATCAATTATTATTTGAACGCTGCACATAGTCAGTCAGAAAAGTATTCAGCCACGTCGGACGTTCTATTTAAATGCAATTCTGAAACGTTAATTTCGAACATTAAATAAATAAAGACACCTCAATCGTTTCAGCCGTGTCGCATAACTTTCCCGAGCAGGCGCAGATTATTTTCCCCGACGCCCTGCGTATTAATCGCAACACACACACAAAAATATTGCACGCCATTTTCTCCGCCCAAAAATTCCAAGCACCGATCAGAAATGTTTAATCAGAAATGATTAAACGATCCCATTAGGGCGGAGCCGATTTATTATCGGCGCAATTGAAATGGCCTCCGAACGCGGACTTACACGCGACCGCAACGATTTGCAAATTTAAACGACGAATTTCTCGTCGATTCTTTCAAACTCAAGCGAATTCCCCGCGCGGCACGGCAAATCTGCTCGTTATTCAAATTCTCGCGGCGCGTTACCGGCATCGACAAAAGCCGATCGGCGCGATTTAATTCCAGATGGAGGTCAAGGTACGCAAATAAAAATTGACAACGATTCATGCTCGTTAACAAAACTCCCAGTCTGTGAATATAAATGAGATCGTTGCGCCGGACAATTTTCGCTTCGAAGCCTGGGCAGCGGCGACAAAAAAAAAAAAAAAATATTCATCCCGGCCCACCGTTATCGGAATAGTTCCCCGGTAATTCCGTAAATTAGCTTCTGGGTAAGCGGCTAGCCTGGCTCGCGGTCAATCTGTTTCGCGAACGTTTTTTCACGGAAAAATCGTCCGACGGATATTCCTGCCGATCGGACGATCGACTCGAAGCAATCGAACGTAGTATTTAGCACCTGGCGGCGCGCGGGCGTTCGAACGATGAGAGAAACCTGTGCGTGTTTCGCTGCCATTAATGCCACCGCTCTTCTCTCGCCCTCGTGTATCGATACGCAGGGCAGCGATCAGCCGCGAGCGATGGTAATTCTAGGATAATTCCAATTTCGAGCGGTGATTTTGTTGCGCAATTCGTGTCGCGAAAGGAATACGTTATCACGGGCCGGAATGGTGGATCGTCATGCGAACAGCCGGGATGTCCTCTCGCCTCGTTAACGACGGCACTGAATTTTTTCGCGAAACACATTTTCCCGGGGTCACTTGTTTCTCTGTTTATCACAGACGCGAGATCATTCCGGTTGTGCGATAGATCGGGATGGAAAACGAATTTGGGAATATTGTTCAGCAAATTACGGATGGAATTGGAAATAATACATTTTGTTTTGATCATGTTGCCAGACTGGCAATTTCAGATATTTGTGTTGATGGAAAATGATAATTGAAAGCAATTCTAGGTACTTCGTGTGCAGAATGACTGTGATTGTTGAAACTTTTCGTCGTATATTCTACTACATTTTTGGGGCTCGCTAGAAATGATCGTAGCATAATTAATAAAGCGGAAATGTGGTATAGAAAAATTGCGTATTGAGAAGTATTTGATATCGACAGTAAATATTTAACATTCGATTAAAGCTACCATTCGTTTGTCTGATCTATCATCAAGAATATCGAAGAATACTAGTAATGGAAATTAACATAACATTAACAGCGCACATTTACAGTAATAAATATTTCTTCTTTGGACTCGCAAGAAAAGTAACTGTAAATATACAGAAATCTAACTTTCTACCACGCTAAAAGCACGCGTAATAATATTTAATGCAATGAAAAGTGTGAGGCGGTAATTTAATCGGTACAATATGAATGCTATTATAAGTACGCTATTAAATCCGTGTTTGATATTTGCCTCCACCTGCACTTTTCGCTTATTTTGGCTTCATTCTCGCCGTCACACTCCAAACATGCTAATCTACTTATTCAAATTCGCCCACTCACTTGTACAAATCTAATTTCCAAATTTTCATACGACACAGCGATAATTGAACATTTAAGAATCAAAGATAGATTAACGCACAACGTGCAACAAATATTATAATACAATAATATTCCTAATGAAAGTGATCTCTTCTTAATTGGAACTGGATAATAAATATCCACGAAATTCTATCCTATTCAGAAATTATGCAATAAGTTGGGAAAAAAGTTATTCCATATACGCACAGCGTACTGTGTACCTCGAGTAATTTTCTTTGGTCCGGAACTTTAATACGAAGCGGAAATTATTACTCGCTGCAAAATGTTTTTCGTATTACTTCCATTCTTTTTTAACTAGTTAATCTCAACTTAACTTTGCTCGAAGGATCCCCTCAAGAGCCGTCTTAAAACGGTCCCCGCAAATTTCATACTTTCGTTCGCCAAGAAGTTGCATTTCTCGTTGCAATTCGTACGCGAAATAAAAGTTTAATCAATGACAGACTTGCACAGAATCCTGAGTATAATTATTCACGTTACAGTTACAGATAAACTGAGTGAGTGTTTACCAGCGGGGCAACTTGAAATATGTTGAAGGCAATTATATATCGTCATCGATATTTAAAGAAAATGTATATTTTATAATACACAGAGCGAAATATAAAAATTATATTTATTGAAGACAGCGAAATTAAAAGCGGTTTCACCAATGCTTCTTTTTCTCATTCATCTACTTGAAGTACACCTAAGTATATTATATTACATTATACTTTGTCGGACCATTTGGAGGAATAATTCATTGTACACTTCAATTATCGCTTTCTATTATTTATGTATCGCATATATTATTACATTGCACGAAACTTTATATTCATATGCGTGCATAAGTGTGCCATATTGTATCCCAAGTATGTCATTTTATTCAAATGCAGGACGTTCGGTGAGGTACGCGTGATGCTTTAAAACTGGATCGGTATTAGAGAAATATTAGTTCGAAAAGATATCGAAGAATCTCCAATAGTCGTCGGTCTGTCGTGCGAGTTATTTGTGGAAAAGGAACGCGGATCCGACAACTTCCTGTCCTACGGGAAAAGAGCTGCTTCCTATTCTGAGATATCCTGACAGTTTTATAGTCGACACTTTCCACGTACGAAATAGCGTTTTGTACGGAAGAACGTGCCCGGAACTCGCCATCGTGATATCGAACGGAATTCACTGTCCAACGAAGGACCTGTGTCCTCTGCAATTGTAACCTATTTCAGCCTGGCACTATGGGTCCCATTTCTAAGTCTGGGAATTTTGAAGAGTCGTTTCTCCTGCGCGGTCTCCCGTCTGAGTTAGCGTCCGTACTATTGTACCGGGAAGACTTATGGCATTTTGACGAAAGGAGAACCGTGGCTCTTTGTTTGTGACTTCGGAGAAATTCAGTTAGACAAATGTATGTATAATAACTTTCATTGTCACTGCGGCTCGCAATGCTGCACTTATTCATTAAGACAAGTGAAGGCAGATTTTTGAGAAACTATTTATTGTCGTTGGAGTGAATTAAACATTGAAAATTCTTAGTACATTTAAATTAATATTTATGAAGCGCTCGGTGAGTCCCGATTTAGAAATACTGTTTATTTATTAATCCCAAACGCAATTGTAAGATAACTTATAATTGTCCTTATATACAAAAGGTTGAAATGGTGCAGAATAAATAAGAGAAGATTATCTTTGCCTGTCGGGTCAGATTGACTAGCTTTCGGTACAAAAGAGTTTGCGACTGCGCGAGGATGAATAGGAACCGTATGGAGAATTTACTGTAATATTATAAAGGGAATAATTTTTAACGCAAGCGAATATGGAGTCTTTGCTAAGTACAAGCTTACGTTACTCGGGGTGAATTTTATACATGCTTAAGCATTTTTAATCATCCTGAAGAAGATCCTATTTCTAAGAAAAATGTACAGTATCTACGCGCAGTACTTACCGACATTTTAAACGCTCCATAGTCAATTTCCTATTCCTTTTCTTTTGTCACGGCACAACAGCACGCGTGTCATCTCTGCACTGTGAAATGTTTCGCGCAGTCAGGCGTAGCAAATTTGTCAATACGATACATCTATCGGAGATATATGTATACCAAAGACCCTCGACGTGCCTCGATATTAGACCATATTTCCTCGAGCCAGGTGGTGGTTGCCCGAAGTCAATTTAATCGAGGAACCGTGCACAGGTACGGGTATCAACGGTCGATGTCCTCAGTAAGCCAGTTTGCAATGCTGCATTCACTCTGTCTGATCCTCCTTGCAGTAGAAAAAGACAAACGTACATGTGTCGAAAGTTTGAAACTGAAACTGTTCTCCGGCGACACGGCTCGTACCTTTCGCTATAATTGAAAAATACGTCCGAGATATTTCATTCGTCTGGCATTGCGCGAGAGGGGGGGGGGGGGCTCAATTGGTAAATAGAAAGAAGCTGTTGACACGAAACTAATTCACGGAGGCATGAATATTTAAATCAAATGATTATCACATTTTTATGCGATTTTATTGAAAATTGAATAAATTGCAAATTCGCGGAAACAACACAGAAACGAATGCAAATTATATGAAGCATCTTTAAAACATACTGTCATTTATGTAAATTGTAAACGTACGTACATTAAACTGAACGAACTAATTACTAACACGAAATGAAATACGATTCTACGACATTCTTTTCCGCCACGGCTTTATCTCAGACGAAAGTTTTGTCTCGCTCCGATGAAAGATGAAATCACGGCTGAACAGAAGGCTGTTTGTAAAACCGCAAATGAAGATATTGCTTCAGACATTAATTTATATCAAGTCGACGTCCGTTCTGCATATTAATATCACAATTTCCGGTGGTAAAAAGGGGGGGTACTTTCCGTGTTTGATTCTATGCCGGGACGATAGAAGGTGCAATCGCCAAGAAAAAAAAATCGCTTTAGAACCGGAGTGCCTTGCGGACTTCCTTGATTACGAAAGAAAGCGGATAAAAAAGTCGACAAAGTTGAACAGGAGGGGGGGAAGGAAGCGTAAAAACTTTTGTTCAAACGGAAGAAGTGTCGATACTTGCCCCATAAGAAAAGAGTTTGAGGACTTTTCTTTTCAATTTTCATTGTGATGATACAGCTCATTGTTCCACTTTCATTATTGCTCTCGTTCCATCCACTTTGTTGGCTTGCCGTTCAGTAACTTCTTAGGGAGCGAGAAGTAACCGGCAAAGTGAATTTTCTCGACGGCTAATATCCTGTCGTTATTCGGATCAAACGGAATCTTCATTCTTTCATTCAATCACTCACAATCAGTAATAATAGCCTGGCGTTTCGATTCACTTTTTTCCCTCGTTATATTGTGCTCATTAAATTTCTATTTCTCTGCGATACCTAATTGTGCTTAATTATAGCTGATCGTGCAATATAAAAAATACCAATTCATTGAATGCACATGTATTTATGCAAATGATAAACTATCATAAAAATATTGCAGGAACTGCACAGTATATACTCTCAAGATGAGATTTATTTTGATAACTATAAAAGTGTCTGAACCAATAAACCTTTAATTAATTTTAATTGTACCTGTAGAACACCGTTTGCATTGTTTTTCAACATCAAGCTATCCGCTATGTCACTTTACTTTGCTCAGTGTAATTGATGCAATTTTAAAATTACCTTAACTGTTAAACTGTTAGCTGCTTTATTTCTCAGTTATTTCCCTGTAATCGAGATCATCACGTTTTAATGGTTAAAATATCGATTCTGACCAGAAGTTTATTTCCGGCACATTCATTTTGCGATTAACGTTTGTTATTGTTATTGCGCGAATCGAGAGAAACAATGACCGAGTCCTTTACAATATAGGAGCAATAGCGTGGACATTCTTGCAATCAATGTAAGGGCCGTTTCCACGGAAGTCCAGGAATGTCGATTCCACAAATCGTCCAGGTGCCCTCTGCAACAGTATTTCCTCCTGCAGAAGCTAGCACATTCTTTTGCCCGGACATTGGTGCATCCGTCCACTCAATCGTAAAACAGAAATAACAAAAGTTGCAAGAGTGCATTCGCCTGAAGATTCTTCAACGTATACTTCTATACATCAAAACACTCTGGCAAAATCTTTTCATTTGTGATTCCACAGTTTCTGTTGCAACCCTACCTCGGTTTAAATTAGGTATTACCTAGGTATATAGTAAGAGTGTTACAAGAATAATATTTATTAAACATATTAATGATAGTAAACGATGATCTGTAACTTTCAACGCAATTTTGTTATATATTAATACGTAGCTATCTTTTAATTGTTTCAATTCAAACAATTTAATGTACTGCAAAAATGTTCTTCCAACTCGTTACTATTTTTTTTCAACTATCAATGGAATCAATGCGACAGACTACAAATAGGATACGTGATACTCGTGTGTTATAATATTTTAATGGTACTGATTATTTTACACGACTCTAGTATTTTTTTTTTTTCAACATAATTACACTATTATCGATTATAAGATTCATCCTGTCGATGTTACTGTGATACGTACCCTCTTCGAACATTCCTGTGCCCCCACAGTCGAAAAGAAATTCGCTCGTACGTTGTTAAATGATATTAATAAATGAACTTCAAATTACCTGACATTTGTGGCTCGCGGCTACGAAACTTTAGACTTAGTCGAAGTTTCCTGCAGAGTTGATGCACTATTATGTCCCAAATCCATTAGCCACTCACAGGCGGCGATCCTCCGATAATTTTCAGCTGTACATTACGCACACGCGTTGCATGCAACTCGTAAAGTCGCAATTTTTCCCCGCTACTGTTAACTACCTCGCTCAGGCTAACCGGCGTTTTGCTAAATACATTTGCAGAAGATTCGCAAACGCGTTCGATATAGCTTCGGGTGAAACTCGAACGTAGATACGAATCGAGGTTTCCCATATTTTCAATGCTCCATTGGAAGATGATTAAGGAACACGTTGCGCAATGATAGTCTCAATGAACAGAGCCAATAAAAAAATACTCTGTTATGCAGAGACAGGGCATCTCACTGTAATGGGGCAGCACGCGGCACCTGCGAAGGAATCGGGCGTTTACACCTTCGAATTTCAAGCCCGGTCGTTCCGGTAGGCCGCAGAATTCTTACTCGACGAACGCCACGGAGACGCGCGAGCGAAAACGGGCCTCGGGTGGAACCATGATACATTGCTTACCCTATGCCGTTGCAGATAATCGCGGCTCATTAGGCTGGGTATTAGCTCATTAAGCAATAAACCTACCTAGCCGGCTAATTGGCGACAGCCCCACTCTCTTCCGGTTCGGTCGCTAGCGATCAGAGAGGAGCCCGGCCACCGTCGATCTTGCCAATCCCCAAACTGTATCGTCTGCCGTAAACGGGTTCCTCATTAACTTCTGCTCTCGGTCCGCTCCCCTTTTTCTCCTTTTCCACGCATCCTCCCTCCCCTTCGATATCACTTGATCGCTTCTTGCTTTTTCTTTTTCGTTCAGTTTTTTTTCTGGTTTTTTTTTTTCCGCTTCTTTGCAATACTTGTTCGTTCGTCGACACGCGTGCATACACGCGCTGCTCGCGGTCTTTGTTTTATTACGAATGCCGGGCTGACGAGTTTGTAATGTGGAAACGTAAATTATGTTGCATCTTGCGAGAAAGCATTTGAAGGAAATGCGGATAGGGGAATAGTTTGTTTGGTATATGTTGATGTAGGGAGCGAGACGCATGTATGATTATTTTACGGAGGTGTGCGAAATGGTTAAGTATTACAGACTTTGGTTGCACAGTGATGATTGAAAGACGACTTTGTTCGTCAAGAATTAATTTATTAGTTTACGGTATACCGATGCGGTCTGGAGGGCAGGGCGAGTCTAGTAATCGGCGTGGGCTGTTTTGTTATTGCAATTGAGAAGATTGTAGAAACAATTTTTTTCGCAAGTACATCGTGCATTATGCGATTGAACGTTTCGTTTATGTAGCATTTGAATGATTTCTTCCGTAGAAATCGACATGCCAAAGCCATTCTGCACAGAAAGGGTTACATTGAGATTATGAAGAGCTTGTTATAGCACAAGATATTTTATGTAACTAATCAGAAGTGATTCAAATTCGATGGCCAGAATCTGTGTAACACGTATGCATGTAGACTTGAGTTACTTCTAATCATTAATGCCAGGCCTGTACCGGATTATTTCCAAGACACGATAAACAAATTCTAAATGCTCCTGATTAATAGGAGTGACCCCGGCTGAATTAATAGGCCAACTTGCACACTAGTTCCTAACTGTTGGTCGTGCGTACTAATTACTAAACGATCTTATCGGATAACTAACCGCTAACTCATTGATTGTTAAATGTTAGGCAGATTAATCGAACAGTACTAAGTAGTAGTCTCGAACTAATGCCAATCGGATATTTACTGGCTAGATCCTAATCTAGTTAGTAATAAATCAATGCGTGTAACAATATCATGGTTCCTAAACGATTGTTTATTCTTCTTCCATCCTTAACTTCCCTTCACCTGATAAGGTGCGTCGAAGGGAAGTTCGAAAATGAAGCAAAATTTTCCTCAGGTTTGAATTGATATTCCAGATTTAATATATTCTTTAATATATTTGATTTGATACATTTATATTATTTTAAAGCAAATCCTTTGGTAACTATTATTCGAGATGCATATTGGTTCAACGTTTTGCATTATTACAGTTCGGTGTTTTGGTCGATCTATCGTCAAATACGAAAATACAACATTAAATGCTAAAATAAATACGAGTAATAATAACGTTCTAGAATTGCACCTTGTGGTTTAGACCTACTCTATAATGCCACATATCCCAGTAAGGAGCAACCAAGGGAACGGATTCGGCGGAGAAAATAGAAAGTCAAATATGCAGCCGTGATGCAATTGTTTTTCCAATATCGCGTGAAGGGAAAGACAAATGTCTGGTTCCTTTTCGAGTATATACGCCGCGGGCAGGAATATTCCGGTGCATATCCTAAAAGGAACTTGTTTCTTTGACTCGGTTCTGCGCGTATCGGTAAACAGCGTAAGAGGAATGCAAAAGAGGAGTCGAAAACGAGAGAAAAGAAGGGAAAAGGAGAAAAAGTAAAGCACAGTAGGAGTTAACCAGCCTCCGGCGCAGACATTTCAATAACGAAAGTAAATTTTAATAATTTCTGAAGATGTCTGTTCATAGTGGAGGAGATCATTCGGGGTAGCAAATAATGGGAACGATCTGTTGCATTCTCGCGATTTTAAAGCAATTCCGTAATCAAACATCTGTTTGGCAAATACGACAGGTGAAAGGTGAAGCAATTTCGCGTCGACGTTTAACATTAAATACCTGTCAAAATGAACATTAAATGGTCGTATTGGTATTGTCGCAGCGGTGGAGGTATCGATAATATTTCAAACAAATGAGAATAGTGCAATAACTATACCAAAACCAATGGGTCATTGTTCTGTGTACATAGAATTGTGAGACAGTCAATATTGATTGCGTGCACGATATCCCTATAAACTATTAGACATTTTATTATCGATTAATAATTTCATATTGAAGAAATATTTATTCACATAAATATTAGGACGAATTCAAGATGTACGAATATATCCATAATAGAAAACATCGAAGCAAAGTCAATTACTGCTGTCAGTATCATTGATATCAACTTTCATTCAAATTTTTGTTCAATGGTATTTGTACTTTTGTGTACTTTCAATACAATGATATCCCCTTAGACGAAAGTCGATATTAAGCGAGAAATATTGTAGCTTATTACCTGTTTGAGGATATTTAATAATTTCGTGTGTCACGTAACAGTATTACACTCAACGAGAGTTCTGTTCCATAGTTAATGCAAATCAAGGGATAAAGCTGTCTACCGATTACTTCTGGTACACGGGGATACAAGGAAGCACCGCGGTGCAGCTGTCTCTAGCAGCCTTGCATTTTATTTATACTTCCTGCAATATGCTCGTGTCCCCGTTTTTCGTTTACAGAAACTTCGAGCGATGTCACGGATGCGCTATCCTAGTACCGAGAACTGTTTGGTGAAATCTTGATTAATTATTATACATAACAGACGCATCCGTATCGAAGTTACGATTATATTAATAAACGTCAAATATTCGAAGCTTATTGTACCCTTATATGCCCCTTGCACTCGTATCGATTAAATGTTACATTAATTAAACTACCGTTTAAAGAATAACTTTAAATTGTAGATACGTCACAAGTGTCGAAATTTCAGATTCACGATGCTGGTAATAAAATATAAAAGTACTATTTTGTTTAATCATTTTTAAATACTAAAATATATATGAAATTGTAAGTAATTGTAAGTTGAAAGTATAGTAAGTCTCTTGGCATAATTTGGTGTAATTCGTTCTCGATTCTCAGCCCTGGAGGTGCACTAATTATTTTGAGAGCTGAACTCCATTTCCCGTTTGTGAAAAAATGCCTCTGCTGTGAAATGTTCTTTTACATCCATTTTTACCCATTTATTAAGCATATAAAAAAGCAAAGCACACGAAACTTTTAATGGTAAGTATAACTCTTGCATCGGGGAAGGTATGATAATTCGTTCATTTTTCAATAATTTTTTTTATCGTTCATTTTTTCTAAAAGATTCATGACCTGTAGCCCATTTGGTTAGTTGATTCTTAATGAAAGATTAGGGGTGCGAATGTAATGACACCTTACGCTGTTCGACTAGTTGCTCGGTTCTCTGGAAGAGGCAATGAATGAGTGCTGTAAAACTGACGTTGCCTCGACTACTTGACGAACCGTCGCTTTTGAGCTTTTCGCATCGGATTCTTTTTTAGTGGAACCCGTTGAAGGAGAAAGGAATTTCCTCTTGAAAAATTTTCAAATGGTAGAGGAATGCCCCCTTCAAACTTCAACCGAGATAAATTATTAATTAACTGATAATGACCGAAGTGGTCTCGCCTTGTTCGCGTTTTATACGAAAAGTATTTAAATTAATTGAAAGCTTCAGAGGACGAAGGTTCTACATTAGAAATATAAAGGTTACAGTGAAGTAAGCTTAACTGTAATTCTTCTTGTAAATTTTTAATTGACCTGTTTCATTCTTCGCGTTTATTATTATTTTGCGACGTAAAGCCAGTACGTAGTAGGAAAAGCTGAAACCTACAGAGCTTTAGCACTCACACAATTTGTATCCCATTGCTGCCATAAACACCTGCAGATATAATCGATATTAAGGCCAAGCACGTAAGTAGTCTAGTGACATTTTCCTCGGAAGCGTTCTGGAAACACGTTTTAAATAAATCCTATTGTACCTGTTTTCGCACGAAGAATCAGCCCCGTTTTAGTTGTATCACAAACTGTATCTGAGCCTGTGCCATAACTTTTTTCAACAATATCTAATTTCTCAGTCACGTTGGTAGTATCTATTGGCTGGTATATACCTCTAATTGTAAGTACTGTTGTTTGCTGCGTGAAATTATGCGTTTTCAATCAAGAACTTATGTGTACATAAATAATTGTATCGTGAATATTGGATGAAAACTGTGCGCCACCTGTATAGCACGGTAGTTAAACTGGCTTACAATATCGTTATGGTAATAAATAAACTTACATGATTTGCATGTCGTCGTAAGCAACCGAGCCCTGACATGAACCAAGGTAATATATCGCTCTTAACTTCAAAGTTCAGAAATAAGAAGGTATTAAGAAGTTAGCGGGCAAATGGGCTTTGCTTTGGAAAGTTGAAATTGTTGGTTGGTAAAGGAATAATTACTATGTTGCTTCCGCGATATCAAGAATTATTGACGTGCATTAAAGCACCCCGATTAAAATGTTTTCACTATTTATCATATTCATTTCGAACCGCGCAGCATATTAAATACAATACGTGATATTGCCAAACAGTAACATGAATTTTGTATAATACTTTTAAAGATAACAACAAACACTTCTACGAACAAATCTTTTTTACGCTGCGTTGTGCATACGCCATGAAAGTGATCAAGAAGTAGCAAATTAAATATTGATAAGTTGAACAATTTACGTAAACTGCCACTGATGTCGCCCCGCGTGGATTTTCACGAGAATTTATTATCCGATCCGTCTGTCGAATCTAAACGAATTGCTGCGATAGAAAAAGTGCGGCCAAAGGAGGTGCAGCCGAGTTTGCCATGAAAAGAACTGGATTAATCAACGTGGAAGTTTGTACTCTCTGTTCTTTGTTCGCTTACCTAGCATGACCCTCATCTGGTTCCTCGTTCAGATCTCCTGCTGTGATGTTCACACTGACGGCCGCTTTTTACAAAGAATGCTATTTTTGGAAGGGCAACTTCCATTCATACTATTGGAGGAAGGTCTACCTCGTTTTTATCGAACAACGATACCTTTTTCGCACAATTCGTTGCGTAACTAGCGTTGGAATTAATTACAGATCTCCGTTAAAAGGACCGTGTTTTCCATCACTTTTCTTACGTTTATTACCTTTCGTCGGCTAGCTTGTCTTGTTATTAATAAACAAAATAATAATCGAATGACCCTTTAATACATGACTGTATCATTTTCCATATTATTCAACGTGCCATTTATATAAACGAATTTTATGGAAAGTTATCGTCGTAGGTAAATGTCTGACACAAGCATTCTACACTGTACGTTCCTTTTATATTTGGCAAATCCAATTCTTCATCCCTACATTTGTAGCTTTTTTTCGCCCCCTAGGTACGAACCTCTACCAATAAAAAAGCGCATATCCGATATTTGTTGAAATATTATGCTCTACAAAAATTTCATAAAAAATAACAGCGTGCATTCAAGGTGTATCCTCATCGAAAGTGCTACAAGGAACAATGTTTATACTGGGACATACAGATATTTAATTATCGCCAGTATATATCTCTTTCGGAATTGCTTCATCGTCGCCGAATCTCACATTCTTAATGCTTCCTGCGCTGACTTCGCGCAATAAAAACTTCCATCCGTATCCCTTGGAGAAAACCTTTTACATTTCCCATTCGTACAGAAACACGCGAGACAGATACGGCGCGGAGTGCAAAGTGTCCGTTTCACTGTGCCGCTTTTTTTTCCCCGGCAGTCGTAGCCAAAGCCGCGAAAAAAAGAATTTCGACCGTCAAAGGTAGCGAGGTTTCGGAAACTGCTTGACCCTATGGACGCCGTGGAAAATAAAGCGGGCGAAGGCTGTAGAATAGGACGGAAGGACTTTCTAGTGGGAATACAAATTGCACTTTTACGAGAGTTAATCCCGGGACGCGGCGCGACGGGACGAAATCAAAAAGTTCGCTGATATCTCTTCGGGCTGAATGTACGTTTCGCGAGGTATGGAAATACTTTCCGCCGCGACGACGAACCACCACCGGCGCCGGCAAACGTTGGAAGACCTCTCGAGAGGTCGAGAGGTCGAGGGCTGGCAGAGACGCGTCGTCTTCTGGAGTTTTTCCCCGCGGCTGTAAACGTCGCCGACAGAAACCTCGTTTGTTTCCGCTTCCCACTTGCCGGCGCTTCGTAGTTTAGGGAAATCCCTCGATACACTAACATCCGATCGCGCATTGTTCTCAAAACTATCGAAACGATCCACTCGTGGTGTAGTGCTCGCGTATAGTGCGTCAGGTTCTGCTGTTAAGTTCGCCCCCCCCCCCCCCCCCACACTCTCGTGTTTGAAAAAGCTTGATTAAGTCTGGAGCTGATGAATGGACGTATAGAATTGTAAATTTGGAGAAGCACAGACGTCTCGAGGAAGTTGATTTTGTTCGATTTAAACGGGATGACAGCAACGAAAATCATGCGGCGTTTGGCATCCACGCGAAGTGGTTATGAATAATTTATTGGGTGAATTTATTTTCTTAAAGAACTGGTCTACGGCGGGACTGTTATGAAAAGGTTTCCATTGTTTGATATGTCGACGGGAGAAATTGTGCGGAAAGTAAAATAATAACAGCTGTCGAGTTTTAAGATTGAGTTAAGTGTCACGAGTTGATTCTCTTATTATAGGACTTTGAAATGACGACAAGTAATTAACCCTTTTAATTGGTTCTGTGCAACAGTGTACCACTGTGTCATCGTTATTACATAATTGAGCAAACTATTTAAATGTTTATATAAATATATATTTTCTTTATATATGCGTAAAAAAAATGATTCCCCATTTGGTTGTATTTCTTTAGTCAAATAAATTTCACGATATCTACTAAAAATTATCCCAATTGACCGGCAGGGAATGTTAGGGAAAAGGATATTACAAAAACATAATTGGAAAGATAAATGAATAACTGATATTTCTCCACCAATTAACATTATCGAGGAACATTTTCTCGATTAAACATTCATCATTATGTTCTGCGAGCGAACGATTTCTACTATTGCAAACGAAGCAACCCGAAATGCCGACAAACATCCAGCGAACAAAATCATGATTAACGCAATCACAGTTTAAGTTAACGCACGCGGCACGCATTGTCGAACAATGTGTAACGCGTTCAGAGTAGCGTCGAATGCGTTCACCGTCGCATTGTACAAATCTACCCCTCCAACAGAGGGCGACGGGAACAAGTGAGAATTAGGTGAGCCGCCCAGTGAATCGTTTCTCAGAAACGATTAAGGGATTCTGCTCCCGGTGAAGTACCGGCGGAATAAACGAATACGAATCGACCGAAGCCAGATCGATCGAGCAGTCGCGAGCATTTCCGTATTTGTTATCGAGCACGTATGTTCCGACCCGTTGCCGCAATCGAAAACGGCCGTTAGTGGAACATTCGAGCTGAAAGGGGGGGGGGGGGGGGGTGAAAAGAGCGAGCGGACGAAGGAACGAGCACGCGAGTGAACGAAAGGGAGAAAGAAGGGGAGTTAGGTGCACCTGTGCATTTTTCAGCACTAGTATGGCAATTAATTAACCCTTTCTCTCTCTCTCTCTCTTTCCTAACACCGTTTTCACGCGCTCACTTTTTGCTTCACCCTTTCTTCCTCGATTCTTTCCACTCCGCTCGACGCTAGCCTGACCTATAAATCAGCACGTGTTTGCACACTACACGTTTGTCGCACAGACGACTGACCCGAAATTCCAGTTTAACCCGTTCGTGCACCCCTTCGTTTCCCTTATTCAATCGACGCTTCAATCGCACATGTACATTGTTTGCTCTCCCCCTCCCCCTGCCCCCCCCCCCCCACCCCTTCGCCAGTCGATTTCGCCGTTTTCTTCGCCGTTTTCCTCGCCTTTTTCTATTCGCTTCGATTTCTTTTTTCGGCGAGCCAGTCCTTCTTCGTGCAGCTGGAAGGCGGAGATCGAGAGGCCGTTCCATAAGGTTTTCGCCGTGTCTCTAAGGCTGTTCCGTTACGGGCCTCGCGTAAATTACTCCCCGTAAAAGGTAAGCAGCGCGCTTTCCGATGCTGAATCGGCGCAGGTAAATGGGTAAACGATTGTTTTGCATCGTGCAAATTAGCTTAACGATTGATGGCGCGCGCAGAAATTCTGTACGCCGTTGAGCGTGATTCCGGGGTTGTTATTTGATACGAGAAACTTAACTATCTTGCAACGTTATTTTCCGCACAAATAACATATGTGCAAAGTGTCTGCTCAAAGAACGACAAACAGTACCCTGTGCTTCGTTGCATACGTGTACGCGTATCTGCTTCGCTACCCGTTTTGCTTTCGGCAGTAATTTTATTTTCCCCGCTGCTTCGAGAATCCTTCGAAGCTTAACTGTTTGAATACGAAATTTTCCTCAAAGCAACATCGCAACAAACGTTCTATTTTCTTTTTCGACAAAGAACGCCCCGCTTTATCGGATGATAAATAATACACGCTTACCTGTTTGCCACTTGTGTGCTTTGCGTTTCGCAATGTTATTTCTATCTTCGCCTGAAATTTGTTCTTCCCCGTGTTCACAAAAAAAAAAAACCACGCTTCATCGCGTCCAAATATGTTATAAATATGTTCGGCAGCGTTGTCGGTTCCACGTTGGAATTACCATACATGCAATTCTATAGCCTCGTTCGTACGATCATAATTTTACGTTCCCAAGGCGCCACACCGTAATTTTCGGCGTAACGAACATTCCGTGTCTCGGTTGCACCGATCAAAATCGCCTTGCGCAGCGTTTCCTGCAACGAGTACCTGCACGATACATGCACACTGACTCACCGCAAAGATAAAACCGCGCCGAGATTATATTAGAACGACGACATCTGGAAGGTACCATGTGGAGATCTCTGTTTTTCGATCGGGGAACAGTTCGCATGTTCTCTGAGAAAATGTGTGATTAGCTGGTGTGTACGGGTTAAACTATGTATTAGGTTCGTGCGTGTAAAATTGCCGATTTTTCAAGCGTGCAAAATTTGTTCTTGTTGGGTAATTAAATTTGTTATAGTTCAATTCCAAGTCCGATTCAACGAGATTGTGGCTATTCAACGCAGCGATCGGTATAAATGAACGGAAATATTTTGCCGTGTTTGTATTCGTAAAAAGATGTACGCACGTAAATTATCATTAATGCCCAGTCGCTTTCAAAACAATATTCTGAACGAATCATTACTCTGTATGATATGCAAAATTTTCGTCCAATTTCTATCCGATACATGAATAACCGGAAATGCATCTTTGATAGACGACAGTGAAATAAAAGTTGAGAAGAAAATAATCGTACTCGAATATGTATTATAAATGTATTATAAAACACAGAACTATACTATTGCAACAATTACGCGCAAGAGAAGTAAGATAGCTGTGTTGCTAAAAGTAAATATGTATGTGTGTACAGGCAACACTACAGAGTTTGCATGCCTACAAAGCTATCGCGTGAGGCTCATTTGCATTGCACCTAGACTGCTGGTATCTATCATCTGAAATTAACACTGTCAGCCATGCTTTCCCAGATTGGCGTGCTTTTATGTACACACACGGAGTTACAATTAAGTCACCAGTAGCAATGTGTGCGTCCGTATAGAGATACCTGAACTCCCGTGTAAGAACTCGCGAATCGTAGACCGAATGACGGAACTACTGTAATCAGAGTGCTTGGGCTCTATACTGATTTCCTTGCATTTCTTCACTCTGTATTTGTTGCTCTGTGTATCGAATAGTTTTTATTTGGAAATGGATCATTCTATGTTTCCTACTTGCACACAGTACTGGACGAAACTGTAGCAATATTAATCATTATTTTTTGTTACGTTTGATGCATTAACGATAATAAATAAGGGTGTATTATTAAAATCGAAATAGAGAATGATAGTGTAAATGCGGAAAAAGAAAACATCGATGTTTCTGATCGCTCGTGTACTTTTGAAAAAGGCGCATCGAACCGAATTAAATAATAATTAACATACTTCGGTCGTGGCACCTGAATTTTTTACTAATTTTCTGAGCAAACAGTGTCGGAGGGGAAATTTGTCGAGCGACAGTCGACGCAAATGAAGCCTTTCCTTCGCCACTGCAATTAAGATTAATAAAGTAGTTCGCCCGCCAGTTAAGTGTCTTCACAAGCGGGTGTTAATTACGGTGGCGGCGATATGGATCGTGCACACGGGAAATAAGAAATTCACTATTTATTAACCCGTGTACGGATTTTGTACACGTGCCAAAAATGAGAAATTTCTCGAAAGTAAATTAACCAATCTCGCGTATTCACAGAAAACGGAACAGAAATTTAAAAAATATCCGTTTAATATCTTGACGTTTCGTTACATTTTCCAGACGATAAGTCTAAGATATTTTATTCGATTAACGATTAGGAAACAATATTCTTGTCTCTGTTTTGGATACAATTGATCCGAAGTTTCGTTCAAACTAATTATTAAGGGTCAACGATTGACCACTAGCAGCAAAAAGAAGATCGATACATGTCGTTGAATGTAACGAAACCAAAGGCATTTCGGATGGTGAAATACTTGGTGAACAGTGTCACTTATTTTCGAAGCGCTGCAAATAATCGAGTATCCATTTGTTATGATTATCCTATTCTTGACTATTACTCACATCGAATAAAGGAAATCATTGTTTCGTACAAACAGCGACCCGATAACATAATCACCTTCGTTTTGTTAAGGTCGCACTGATAAGTATTCTACGTATTCTAAGCCAACAACTTCTTAGCAACAATAGGGTTTCTTGCAAACGACGATCGTATATTGTTAGCTAGTACGAGACCCTAGATAATCGGAACTCTGTTCAACCGAGGCCAGGGATGATTGAGGACGAGTTAATCGAAGTCTTCCTTTATACATACACGCACATACGTAACAGAACCATTATGCTAGCGAATAAGTTAAAATAAAGATAATACGTTTGCTTGTCACCAAAGGCCAGTCGCCTGGTGTACAGTCAGAGAATCAAATCCGCGAAGCATAGTCGCAGCAGAATCAGAATACTCCAAGGGGAATGAGTCCCTTTCCTAAGCGGAAGCTAGTTAAGCGATGAACAGGAAATCAGTGGCAGGTCCTCGATGGCGCGAGTTCCAGCAACTGGTGCGCGTATTCTGTTTATCTCGGTCTGACAGCGCACTGACCTTATTCCACTTCGTGCTCTATGTACATATATTCCTTTAACTACTTCAACAGTCTTCAAGGCGAACAAATGTATACCTCGTGCAGCGCAAATTACTGGGATAAAATGAGTGCGACA